>OZ010746.1:8945203-10195203 GCA_963932245.1 Tachinus rufipes | reverse complement strand
ATTCAATTTGTTATAAATCAAAAATTGTTTATTTTAAATTTTTGTCTATTCTTTTCACTTGTTGCATCTTAGATATTTGTTTCGAAACTACCCTCCCATAACTACCCTGCAATTTTTGCAAGGATTTTTTTCTTAAAACGTCCTTTTTTAATCAATTGGCGACAACATGTTGATGGTTTTTTATTCCTCTAGTTCCTAAACTTCCTATTATTGGTTTATTAAATTTCCATCAACCTTAAACTTTTTCCAAAATTCATTCCAAGGTACCTTTAAAATCACCCATGTTTGAAGCCATTTTTTGCTTTTTCTAAGAACTGTCGAGATTTGGCATACATTTTAGTACAACTTAAAAACAAACATACGTTTTGCAAAAAGAATTTTTATCTCAGAAGGATAAGATATAAACCAAAAAATCCTTTGTGGAGCTTTTTCAACTCAAAGTCAAAGTTGTGTTTTTTTTTACAATATGTGAATTGCAGGAGACATAATTTGACGCGCGTTTGCAGTCAGTGACGGCATTTTTATAATGAAACATTTTGATTAAGGTACACTTAAAGCTTACCTTTCTGACTGATGACCTACGATATTCTTTATTTTTATAAAAAGTAATTTGTTTGAATAAAGAAACTATGAGTTTTGTTTTGTAAACTCACAATCATAGATCACGTTCGTGTCGAATAACCTATGAGCAATTCCATTTTGAACGAACCAGAGCCCGGTTGCATTGTAAATTTGCTTTAGTATTTCCGTCAAGTCTGTACCCTATCCATAAGCCGCAAAAGCCATAAAACCATGTTTTTCTTCTCAGTGGGCTGTGCAAAAAGAAGCATTTTTTATTTTTTTTAACCACCAAAGTTGACGTATTTTGATGTAAATTAATAAGAAAATATAAATTTGTTCTGTGTATTTGGGTTTTAAGGGTCTAAAACTCACAAAATCTGCAAAATACGCCTATTTTTCAACATAAAACTCTTACAAATACACGTTTAGCCGTTCTCAGAAGAACAATACAACAAATATTATCAAAAATTTGAATTCTGGGAATAATTAGTGCTCAACGGCTGTAGAAAAGTCCACCTAAAAAAAAAAGTTACAAAAACACTCTCGGGTGTAATTTGAATTTTTTTAATCAAATTTTGATAAACGCTGGGCGGATTTATGTTTGAAAGCCAAAAATAATAATGTTCTCAAATTTTGGCGGCGATAGATCGAGTCTAAATTTGTGTAGCAAGCGCAAATACTATCATACAAAGAGAAAAATGGCCCAAAATTGGTTCAAGCGACAGAAGATGTCTTTGTTAAACTTCTAAAATAAGCTTAAAAAATATATGCCAAATAATTTAAAAAAAAAATTAAGAAAAAAATAATTTTTAATTAAAGAAAAAATGTGCAATTTTTTTTTAATCTTTTTTTCTATGCCAGATAAGCACAACACTGACTATTTTTCATGTAGAATTGTGAGCAAAACATAATTTTTTAATAATACTTGGTGTCAGGATTCCACTGAAAACTGCTAAATGTGTATTTGTAAGAGTTTATGTTGAAAAATAGACGTATTTTTGCAGTTTTTTCGAGTTTTAGACCCCTAAAACCCAAATACACAAAACAAATTTAATTTAATTTTTGTTCAATTTTTTATGATTTCTTTGCTATAAAAGGATTCTCTTTTTTTAGTAGTTTTTATAGATTTCTTGCGATGAATGCTTTTCTATGAGATTTTTTGTAAATTTAAGACATAAAAGACTTTTATGGACAATTTGATGAATTGTCTATGATAAATATTTTTTTGTGGGATTTTCATTTTTATTTGCAAATGTTTACTAAATTTTTGAAATAAATAAAAGAAGAAACATAAATGATCTGTGCAATTTTGGATCATTTTCTTGTGTGTGATGACAGATATAGCCGGTTTTATTATACGCAATTGTGTCGCCCGTTACGCAATTACGTCATCATGTGTTAGACTTAGGTATAGGACTGCACGTTGAACATCAAAATTAGCAATGAACAAGGTAGATTGGAAGCTTATTCGGGCTGATAAACATTTTTTAAGATTTTTTAGCTGCGGTCGCCAATCTAAGTCTCTCCTCTACTCGGGTAAATCAATAGCAAATAAGTAAGGGGGTTTAAAAGAAATCCAAATTTGTTCCACTAGCAATTTAAACCGAATCACCAACAAAGTGCAACACAGATCGGATAATCGTACAGAACTTTGATCAATGTCCTATCAATGACAATAATAACCTCCGCACCACTCCCGCACGCAAGCGCCGCTTTGATCTCTCGACTGCGGGATAGGATAGTGCCGCTACACTGCCAACAAGTTCATTTTACAAAAATCGCACACTTCCTCTCCTTCTCCGGGTTCAATAATTAGGCTCCTGATACAGCCACGGGATCTCAGTGAAGCTTATGTACAACTCACAGTAAGCAAAAACACCAAACATTGCTTACTTCTTAATTGCACCAAAATCGCAAGCCTGGACTACACGTTGTCTGCATTTTAGTAAAGACAAACGTGCCAAAGTGTTTTAGAAAACTGCAAAAAAATCGCACGATCAACTCCTACTCCACCAGAGTACCCGAAAGAACGTTTGCGTCTGTGTTTGCGGATAGAATCATTCCTACAACCACAACAAACACCTCGGTATTCATACAATGTATACAAAAATACCATAAATCTGCGGCAAGTAAAAGAAATGCTGCCCACCGGCATTATTAAAAAACCACTACTTTTGCTCCGGTAATACTAGTAAAAAAAAAAAGGATGGTTCACCAAAGTTCTGCATAGATTTGCGGCAACTCAATGCAGCGACCAAAGATCCACAAAACCTTACGATTTTGGATGGGCCCAAATAATCACAAAAATTGATTTGATTTAACAGTTCAGAGTGGCTTCAAAAAAGTCCCTGCATTATTTCAGAAATTGATGTCAAAAGTTTTGGCATTCTGGAAGAAGTCATTCTGATTTACCTAAATAATATTCTCGTATATTTAGAAAACTATAGACTACGTTAAACACCTCTGCAGAGCATTAGAATGCGTGTGAGAGACAAAACCCCCCAAAAAAAACCTTCAGGATAATCCAAGCAGACATAAACAAACCACTTAAAAACCAACCAAGCCTTCATTAAGTCTTGCAAACAAGTGGGAGGAGTGAGAGCAACGTTCTACTAAGAAGAAGAATTCCGGTAGCATATTATCTTTTATACAAATACCAACTGAGACTTGATTCTACTCAACAGTCGTCTAGTCTATTAATAAATACAAACCCTACCTGATAAATGAAATCAAAGCGTCAGTCAGGATAGAACATTCGACAAATACCAACCAATTTCACTTGATGGTTATAGTACATGCTCCAGGTTACATTAATTTTCCGATGATCTCCAAAGTAGAACAAGGACACCATCATCAATCCTAAACATGTTAATCCAACGACTATGTCAAAAGTATCAAATACATGTGCTACAAGGTAAGATGAAACCACTGATGCCAAAACAAATTTAGCGCAAGGTACTAAAAGCACATTACTACACCAAATTCAACATATACCCAAGCTGAGAAGATACAATAACCTGGATGCCCGCACATTCATTTGAAGCTACTTAATTTGTATCCGGACAAAAAAGGGCATGTATCGATTATATTAGTCCGTTTGAAAGTACAAAACTGGGTAACAAAGTGTTGAAGTGATACTAGCACCGTGAACCTCCAGCAAATTGTCCTTCCGCCTCTTGGAAAAGCACATGTTTTGCCAGTTAAAGAAGTTCCTATTTCACTGTTCGGTTACCCCAAAATAGTTCCAATGTTTTTCAATTTAGTAGCCAGCAGTTTTAAGAAGCGGTAAACGCAAAATACTACCTTCACATTTAATGAAAAAAAAAAAAAACACGCAAAATTGAAGAAAAGAATTCGTGTAACAACGGAGCAACACCCACATAAATCGCATTAATCTAACACAACCGCCGGACCAAGGTTGTCAGTGGACTAAGCCCCAGCCAACTGGTTTTAAAAAAGATCGTTAAGCAAACTGGCAAATGGGCCAAACCCGATAACGCCAAACAACGTCTAGACCTAGATTAGCGACTCCAACACGCTCGACTACGCCAATAAAGCAAGGCACATGGTAATGCTAAGAGGCCAGGTAAAAAGCTTCACTAACAAATAGATAAGCCCAAAATTGCAATAAGTTACAGAAAATGATTTAAAAAAAGTTTTACAAGAATATAATGCAAATGTGTATCATCGTAGACCTTGCTTACCGCCTAGTACCGTCTCTTTACACCAACTTTGCTTACTTTTATTCATTTTACAACTGACACTTTCTTTCATAATATATTCAATTTTGCGTAATTCCGTTCATTATACAATTGATGTAGGCAATACGGCAGAGAAGATATGTATGATTAACAGCGCTGACAAAAGTTAAGCAACGACTTGAGCGGCTGCGACTTCGATGAGTGACTAACAAGTGATGCAGAGCGTAGCGTTCTTTCCAATTATATCCATTGCCTTATAAAGATATACAAACAAACACATGTCGTCTTCTCTATGGCACGGAGTGCCTGACACCTCGACTACCGACTCTGAAAGAGAACAGCGTGTGTGTGTAAGTATACAAATAATACTTTTAATCATTATACGACTAATACTTATTATCATTACACAATTAATACTTTTAATCATTACACGACTTGCATTCACAATGTTACTAATTTTGCTTACTTCCATTCATTATACGACTAATACTTTCTTTCATCATACATTTGATTTTACGTAATTCCTATCATTATAAGACCGATACTTTCAAGCATTATACGACCAACACTAATTCTAATAATGTTGCTCACTTTAATTCATTATACGACTGATACTTGCGTTCGTAAAATAAATAGTTCCAAATTATAGGCAAATAAAGTTTTATAGTATTAGTTGAGTGAAGCGCTTAACTCAAACTTTAGTGCTAAATTGTGGCAGGTTTAAAACACAGACAGAACACTATTAAGCAATTATGACTTTAATAAAAAAATTGCAGTGAGACTGTACCAAACTATTTGAAAAAAGTTTACTCAGGAAGACAAAAAGCGTATAACAATCAAGATATTAGTTAGAACATTCCATTCTTTGACTGGGTTCTATAAACTAGTAGCTTGTGGAAATAGTATTACAGACTTCTAGTAGTAGCTTACTTCACGTAACTACATTTACAAGGTTTCACAAGGATTCTAATGTAATCGCCCATAACCCAGAGCGCTGCGCTTTATATTACATAAAATCACCAATAATAAAAATGTCTATTCCATTATATTGATCATTTAAATAATAAATTTATATTCAGTATTAACAAAATTATAAAATCCAATTCGTCTCCGCAATTTTGTTTATGATTATTCCAGTCACGTCCAATCCTTATCAAGGTAAATCTTGGATTTAGCTTACGTTTTACCTTCTCAGGAAAAATTGAATTCACAAAATTTGTAATTCAATTATTATTGCGGCACGAAGGAATTATATCCCTTTATTTTAATTCACTAAATACTTACGTGTATTTCAAACAGCAGACAGTAAGTTATTCAATATTGCAATCACGTACCTGAAATAATAAAAAAAAATATTAGGTTAATTTTAGTAGATAATATTTAGCAAACATATTCCTTTTCCACACAAACATGAATACAATAATTATGCGTTGATAGTTACCATTCACTAATTATCAATCATCAGATTAAATGCGTTAATTAATATAACCATAATATTTACTTGTTTATATAATGCTGATGCAAGTCAGGCTGCAAACTAGTAGATTGGTAAATTAAATATGTATGCTATTTACTGAAGCTATTTATTTAGCTTTTGGTTTATTAAGCACATGATGATGTGTTCGCAATCGATGAGTATAAAACATAATAGAGAACAAGTTTTAATTGGTAAAAAAATTGAGTCGAATTGTAGTATGCCCTAGAGAAATTCAAGCGAGCTTGGATAACTTTTAATAAAAATAGAAGAAGCTACTTGCAACAATCAAATAAAAATAGATGTGCAAAAATGTGTGCGGAGCATTATTATTATAGCGGAAATGTAAATTGATGTTTAAGCAAATTGTTAAATTAACAATTAGTAGTAAAATGCAGATCGTAAAAGATTTTTAAATAGAATAAATTGAATTTTATTTTACTGTCACTCAAGTAATATTCCATGACTTTAATTGTAATTATGCTGACGACAATTTAAAGTAGAAACTCATTATATTATTTAAGTCTTACTATAACTATGATTTTATTCCAATTTTATAAAATAATGACTAACTATTTAACTCAAAAAATAAAAGTTTAATAAAGCAATTCTTGTGTTAATTAAAATCTAAATATTTTACAAGTCCTAACAAGGATTGCCCTTGCCGACAGACTATAACACGATATTTTTACGATTCAAATAAGTGTCATCTTGGCGAGGCACTTTAATTCCATTGGTAATTAAAATTCCGACTTGTCGTGGCACGTAAAATTTTCATTAGAAATTAAAACAGAGTGCCGTGTTATGATGACAGCTTGCTAGAGATTTTCTCCAACAATATTTGCATAATTTTATGATTTAAAACTGAATAAAAGAATGAACTAAATCCTCCGGAAATTATGAAAGGAATAAAGATCTATGTTTGTGAACGTGCTTGATTTTACTAAAACCGTTTATAACTAGATGAAATAACAAATATTCAGTCAATAATATTAAATCAAAATAGCAATTTTATTCGCAATGAAATTACAACCCTATTGCTACTAACAGTTCGCAGCTTGATTGAAAACGAATTGGTTTTTTATAGGGATTGGTAATATTAAATTGGGGAAAAGCTTGGGAAGAATATATTTATAGAACATTTTGTTGTGTTATTGGAATTACACTTTAAATAAATCTATTTGCAATGCATTTAATTAACATCCTTTGCCACAATTAGAACCTATTATTTCTTTTTCGATTGTAAAAGTTTGCTTTGTTAAGTCTCAGTTTAGTTTCAAACTTTAAATACATTGTTGGATAATGGGTTCTATTCCTAAGGCAACAATTAAACGTCTCAACTAATTATAAATAAGCTTGTTGAAGACTAGAATTGGATTATGTATAAATTTGTATTAATAAATACTTTTATTATTTTAAGGGGTTTTTATATTTTTCTCTGGTTTCGTTACCTATGTTTAGTATTCCGTATGTGGATTTTAATCTGAATCTGTAAATTCCCTTTTTGCATACATAATCAGCTATTTACGTATGTAAAATGAAATGTTTTAATAATGAATGGGATACATTTAGTGAATAAATTAACTTATTATAAAGTTATGGGATTATTCTTTATATCATGAAATAATTTGCATACTTGCTTGTCATCAATATTTATACGTTTTTAGTAAAATATTAAAAACAAATCAGTTTAAATTTAATAAAAGATTTTATGCAAATTGTTTCACGGAATACGCTCTTCATCAGTGTGCCTAGCATCTTACAATTACTATTATACATTTTAACTTACATAAAATCATACATTTTTTGTAATATAAAGCGTTGCGTTACAACCAGTTATGAATGACAAATATTTGTTATAATGTAGCAATTTGTTCCCTTTATTAGCATTGACACAAAATCATTTTATTTTATAGATAACTCACTTCATTGAACTAATTTTCGATAAATCTAATAAAATTGTAGAAAGGAAATAATGGCTTGCGTTAATGGAAAGTATTATATTACATCCATTAACATTAACTAATGCGTGTAGATCATTTTACCTTCCAGGAATTGAATAAAATTTAGGGATATTATCAAAATATGAATGTTTGTGCAATAACATTGAGTTATATTATATTTTTTTATTTTAGTACACATCTAGAAAAAAAAAATAAAAATAAATTCACAAACCGTATGTGGAACTAGCAAACAGTCGGAAAAATGATGGCAAAATTTATCAAACCAGCCAACCACAACCTAAGGTGCTCTGGTCAATAGTGTAACTGTCTGTAAGCAAGGCCCCCTTGACGTTTAATTTACTATTTTGACTATTTTTTAATTTAATTTGGCATTTTTCAACAGTTTACGGCCGGATTTTAGTTCTTTTTGGGAACATTTTTCATATTTTAAAGCTAAAATTTGCTATTTTTGAAATTTCTTAAAAAAAATTTAAGAGTTTCTGGCCAAATTTTAATGTTTTCTGACAATTTCATTGCCGGATTTTGTACTTTTCAACAGTTTATGCCAGATTTTGGTTTTTTCTAACAATTTTTTTGATATTTCTAAGCCGAATTTTGCTATTTTTTGAGAATTATTGAGGTTTTTTACAATTTTTAATAGTTTATAACATAATTTTGCTGATTTCTTACAATTTCATAGCCGAATTTTGCAATTTTAATCAGATTATGCCAAATTTTGGTTCTTTATAACAAAACTTTTGATATTATTAAGCTGAGTTTTTTTTTAATTTATTGAAATTTTTTACAGTTTATAAAAAGATTTTGTTGTTTTTTGACAATTCTTTATAATTTTTGCAATTTGTAACCCCTTTTGGCCTTTTCTTGTTTTTTTTTAAATAATATTTTATAACCGGATTGTACTATTTTAATTTTATATAAATAGAATTTTGCATTTAACAGTTTTTGACAAAATTTTCGTGTTTTCTGACAATATTTTTACATTTCAAGACAAGATTTTTACACCTTTTAACAGAATATGGCTAGATTTTGGTACTTTTGTATTCAACTGAATTAATTAATTGGATCCACCAATAACGAGGGGTCCACCAAAAATGACCGACAGCGAGGTCGCCTACCTCTACGTCAGATTTCAAAAGATGCAGCGGCAGATGGCCAGCCAGGCTGTCGACTTCAAAAGCCTGGAAAAAACCATTATCAAGATAGTCGAGAACAACGTCGAACGGATCGACGTCCTTGCTGATGACATCAAACAGAGCAAGCTTAATCTCACCAAGACCCTCTTCGTCTTACGTAGAGATATAACAAAGGAGATTGGGGTCAGTTTCGCCACCTCTAACGCGACCACCGTAGCGCTGATCAATAAGCATGTCAACGAGCTTGACAATCAAAATGATCGAAAAACCACCACCTGCTGTAGCCAAACCTCCGGCCACTTCGCTCAAAAAACCAGCAGAGCATAAGGTCGACTTTAGCTCCGACAAATCACTTATGAAGACGTCGCAAAAGAGCAACGCCAACACCCCGATAAAAACCCGCCTCGACGAGGAAGGATTCACCGAGACGATCTACTCCAAGGGTAAGAAGAACCAGAAGAAGAATTCGAGTGAGCCCAGTTTTACTAGTAAAAGGCCTCTGACCGGCCCCTCACTTCAGGTGCCTTCAGCACTACCAAAGACAAAGGGTCTTCAACCCGGTCCGCCCCTAAGTCAAAGCCAACCAACTCTGGTCCAGCTAGTAACACTTTAGGCCGCTCAGCACAGCCAACGCCCACAGAAGAAGCTGGTGCACGCCGCCCACCTCCTATTACCATCCATGATAAAGATGAGTATTTAGGGCTAAAGGCGAACTTCAAATCATTAAACCACCATCAACCACGCAGTAAACTTGGTTAGTGGTATAAGCCAGCAACCCAAACGCAGGACGACTTCGGAGCGGCAATCGATTATTGTACAACGCATGAGATCTTCCAACACTCTTATCAAATAGGGTCTAAAAAGACCCTAAAATATGTTATTCGAGGTGTGCCCACCTGCATTAAGGTTAAAATAGTGCAGGCTAAGCTCATCGCTCAAGGGTACATTCCAAAATCGACGACACACATGGGCAGGAACGAGAAACCCTTTCCAATGATGTACGTCCACCTTCCCCAGGGAGCCAAAAACAAAGAAATCATATCTGTAACTAAGTTGCTAGGGGCTCGCGTGACCACAGAGATCAAACGCATAGGTCCACGGGGCATCCCGGTGCAACGCACTATATCGGTGCGTCAACTGCGCTAAAGCTCATCCGAGAGCCAGTTGCACTTTTACTAAAAAGCGGCCATTTAACCAAATGCGTCGCGTGTGGTAGGGCCCTCACGGCAAGCTATAAGGGCTGCCAAGTTTATCAAAAACTAAAGGCTAGTAGCAACAGCCAGGCCACCGGTAAAACACCTGCTCCTCGTAAGCAGTCTGGTGCTCCTCCACAAAACGGTCCTAACGCAAGCAAAAAGAAATTCTCTGCACAGGCTGCGAAAACGGCGCCTAGCACCCTTTTTCTATCAGCTGAAGATTAGCTGTTACTTCGCTTATCGCAAGTAAGTAATGATGACTTCGCCAAGCTAGTACTAACTTCCAAAGCTCTATTAGATGACTAGACGTCTAATATTTTCAGACACGGTTCGTCAGACCTAGAACCTACTCATTCTAGGCAACACCTATATGGTTAGCACATATGTGCAATATGTAAATATTCTTGTGTTGCACACAACCAGTCAGGAAGACCATGTCCCATTAGGGATAAACTTCCAGCAATCAAAGTCGGGAGGAGTTTAGTCGGGTGAGCAAAGAACACCATTCCAAACTACACGCCCACTAAATTTAAATCTAGTTTCTGCCCGCTTACCCAAATAAAAAATTGGAACACAAACATTCGAGCAGGTGAGTGGAAAAACTGTTAAGTTTCATTTCCGTCTGCCTACCCATGAGTTTGATATCAAAAAAATGTATCAAAAATTTGGTCGGGTAGGCGTGAGAACACCAATCAAAACCACACGCCCATCAAAGCACAAAAACCTACATCTTTTTTTGGTAAAGAGACAAACGGAGAGTATGAATGTCCACAAGGGCCAGGTCAAAAATGATAAAAAGCGACCAAAAGGATACTCTCTTCAAGATGAAGAAGCTGGACATAAAAACCAGCAAAAAAAGTGCATCTAAGCCGTAAAGACCGCCATCAACGGGTTGCCCACCCACCCCCAACTCCACCGGGAGCTCTGGCCTCAACCTACACCACCAAAAAAGTTAAGGAAGGAAACAAATAAATCTTCAGTTTTTTTTTCTAACAGATACCTTGAGTGCTACCAAAGCCAGAAGGTCATCAATCCGGCTAGCCCCTAAAACGCAGTCGACTAACTCTGGTCAGACTACTAGCTCCCTGGGTTTTTCGTCAAACCCACAAAATCAATCAGCATCCACAGAAGGTAAGTGACCAAGTAAGGGTTAAAAAGACCTAAAAATATGCTATTCAAGGCCCCCGCCAAACGGTTCGATAGTGTATTCGAGTGTTAATGCAAGACTAGTCTGTTAGAGGGGTAGGGATGAGTGTTAATAGTGTTTTTAATCTTAATTTTTTTTTCGGGTCCTTACAACTTAAAAATTGTTTTATTATACATTGTTAGAAAGCTCTCAATAAACCCTATCCAATAAAAATTGCAAAGAATTAAACCGTTTAAAAATGACCTCCTATAATGTGAATTTTAGATTTTTCCTTAAATAGAAGTGTAATACTGCGTACACACTTGCAACAATCTGCCGTATTGCAACACCGTCGCGTATCATCGTCGCGTACCATCACTCCGTAACACAACTGCGAACCGCAACATCGACGCGTAACATATTCCCGCAACACTTGTAAAGAGAGCTGCAACATCGTCGCGCAACGTTCCTTTGATCCGACGGCATAAAACCGATAAGCGATGGGACGCTAGAAAAGTCCCATGTTGCGAGGAAATGTTGCGCGAGGGTGTTGCGGTACGGCAGATTGTTGCAAGTGTGTACGCAGTATAAAATATTTTTTTTATCTCTTAATTTAGGTAGATTTTATCGTTCTAAAAATGATGAAATTTTTTGCGGTGTCTCTACCACTAACCTTTATTGAGTTTTGATTTTATTAGTGCAAAAAGTCTTAAATTGTGACAAAAGTTGCTGATTTTTATAAAAATTAGTTAACTGACTAATTTTGATGCCAGGAACAATGATGAAACTATGAGCAGCTTTCTAAGTTGATCCCCTGATCACTTCTATTCTTTTCCGCAAAACAGATTTTGGGCAAAAAATCTCAATTTTCTCAACTTTGACAAACCGCCACTGGATTATTTGTGTAAAAAAATTAAAAAAAAACGTAAAAATGCTAATTTTGTGTATAAAAGCAAACAATATCTTGCATTTAAGATTAAAAGCAATATTTTGCATGCTTGGGTTAACTAGTGGCTTCTTCTTCTTCTTGGCGTGCTTCATCCGCTCCGGATATTAGCGATCATCATCACGATCTTCTCCTTGTCCACTGCACTGCACTGTCATGTCAAACCACTGGCGTAATTTTTTAAGCCATGAAATTCGGCGTCTTCCCATCACCTTTCTTTCTAGAATCAGTTGAAATTTCTGTATCTATCACTATGCCTCTTTACATGCCCGAAATATTCAAATTTTCTAACCTTCACAACTTTCAATACTTCCTGTTCCTTGCCCATTCTCTGCACAACCTCCTCATTACTAATGTGCTCTTTCCATAAGATAATCAAAATACGACAATCTGTTCAGAGTTTGAAGGCCTCCAGTTTTTTCTCTGCATCCTTTGATAGGGTCCAGGATTCGACGCCGTATATTAGTGTTAAGAAATCGTAACAGCGCAACATTTTGATCTTAATTTGCATGCTCAAGTCTGTAATGTTGACAACTTTTCTCATCTTAATAAATGTTGTTCTTGCTTTTTCTATCCTGCATTTGATTTCTACTAAATGAGAGTTTATTCACGCATGTGTATTTGTCCACTTGGTCTATGGTTTTGTTGTTGACAAACTGTGGTGGATTATCTTTACTGACAAACATATATTTGGTCTTTTTAAGATTGAGATCAATTCCGTACTTCTCGCTGACTAATTTGATCTTATGCAGCATCAGCTGAAGTCCTTGAGCTGTATTCGCCAATATAACAGAGTCGTCCGCATACCTTAAGATGTTAATTATCTCCCCGTTGTTCGATATTCCTTCCTCTACTCCATCCAGCGCCTCCATAAATATTTCTTCCAAGTAAATGTTAAACAAAGTTGGCAAAAGAACACAACCCAGTCTCACACCTATGCAAATTTGGATATTTCCCGTGTATTGGTCTTCAAATCGTACAGTGGCTTACTGCTTTTAAATGCCTTTTTTGGGACGCTGCTGTTTAAAAACAAAAACCTAAATCAAAAATCGGGTTTTGTAAGATGTTTTTTGGATTCTTCTACTAGAAAAAAGCTTTATAAAGTTTTTGCCTTGTATGATTGATAATTATAATCTTACACGATTTTGACTGTAGCTATAACACAAATTTTATTTTTAAAAGAAACATTTTTGGTGACTCCCACAAAATTTATTCTTAGTATTCACCCACCCACCCAAGTGTATGTAGTCATATCAAGTAGGTAAATCAGAAACACTTGAATAGGTAAAAAGAAAACCAATCTAAACCATACGCCCACTAAATTTGAACTAAGTTCACGCCCACTCCCCCAAGTGTTTGTGAATCAAAAATTTGCTTCACAAAAGATCGGGTGAGTAGAAGACACCATTCGAAACGCGTGTAGTTTCGAATGGTGTTGTCTACTAAAATTAAACTTAGTTCCTGCCTGCCTCTGTAAAAAATTTAATCACAAACATTTGGGCGGGTAAGCTGTGTAAACCAATTTAAACCACAAGCCCAAAAACTTAAACTTAGTTCATGCCTTAGTGATAAAAAAAAATTGAGCGTATATAATTGAGTGGTGAGTGGGTGAACAAGGGCCTCCAATCCAAACCACACGCCGACAAAATGTAAACTTAAATCCACACCCCCCCCCCCCGCCCACTAATACTCGGACGGTAAGTGGGTATGCAATACATCCAAGTAAAAAAATGAGTCACAAACATTTGAACAGGTAAGCTGGACGCACCAATCTAAAGGACAAAAAATTCAAAAAAATTAACTTACTTCCCGCCCACCCACCCAAGAAATTCTAATTAAAAAATAGCACCTCAAACACTGAAGCGAGTACTAAATTTAAACTTATTTCCCGACCTAGGTACAGACCACCTTCAGAAAATGGTTTACACACACTCTAACGGGTAAGCAAAGATCACTATTACAAACTACACGCTCAGAAAATTTAAATTTAGATTAAACCAGTACAAACATTTGGGCGGTTAGACGTAATACACCAATCCAAATCACATGCCATTAAATTATAAACTTAGTTCTCGACCACCCGCCCGACAGTTTGTGTTTAAGAATTTGGAGCACAAACACTCGAGCGGGTGGGAAAAAACACTATTCTAAACCACACACTAACAAAATTCACTCCATAACATAATTACCAGCCCGAAGTTTAAACTTGAGTGCCCACCCACCCGCCCAAGTGTTGGTGATCCAGTAATAAAAGTTTTTCCTCTTTGCCAGCCTTAGAAGTCTCTATGTCAAAGGAAGCTATACTGATACAAATTTCTGGATCACCAACATTTGGGCGGGTGGGTGGGCCACTCCATAACAAAATTACCAGCTAGTGGTTTAAACTGGATTGCTCACTCACCCGCCCAAGTGTTGGTAATCCAGAAATTAAAGTGTCTCTTCTCTGCCAGCGTTGGATGTTTTTATGTCAGAGAAAGTTATAATAATACAAATTTCTGTATCACCAACATTTGGGTGGGTGGGTGGGCTACACTATAACATGATTACCAGCCAGTAGTTTAAACTGGAATGCCTACCCAGCCGCCCAAGTGTAAAGTTTCTCTTGTCAGCCAGCGTTGGAAGTCTCAATGTCAAAGGAGGCTATAAAGACACACATTTTTTGAATCATCAACACTTGGCTGGGAGGGTAGGCTACTCCATAACATAATTACCAGCAAGTAATTAGATTTAGAGTGCTCACCCACCTGCCCAAATGTTGGTGATTTAGAAATTAAAGTTTCTCCTCTTCTTGCTAGCGTTGAAAATCTCTTTCTCAGAGGAGACTATATTGATACAAATTTCTGGATCAACAACACTTGGTTGGGTAGTTGGGCTACTTCGTAACATAATTACTAGCCAGTAAATTGAACTGAAGTGCCTAACCACCCGCACAAGTGATCCTAAAATTAAAGTTTCTCCTCTCTGCCAGCGTAAGAAGTCATTATGTACGAGGAGGCTACAAATTTTTGGATCACCAATACTTGGGTGGGTGAGCTACACATAATTACCAGCCAGTTAGTTTGAACTGAAGCGGAAATCCAGAACCGTAAAGAAACCCAAGAGCGCCAACTTCAAAGAGCATAACAACATAACTAGCCACTAGCTTACCCTTGACGGCGCAATGGGATTACCCAAATTGCCCTCGTTTAAGATCCACGTTGACAACGTGAAGCCGGCTTTGCCGCTAGACGCCAGTTCAGTGCGTGATGCCTCTTAAGAACAACACCGACAGACATTTTTCAAAACAGATTACTCATTCTGCTACTCGCAAAGAACCTGGACAGAGGCTACAGGCAGGAACTGCAAACAATGCAACTTCAAACTTGCTCAAGAAGCCAGCAACGTTTTCTAAATTTAGAATTGTTGAAAAAAAATGACTCAAACCAGTCACAAGAAAGCATGTCAACTTTCAAACCGCTTTTACTAAACAAAAGCCAAACTTAAAGTTTAAAGAAAAGTCTACCAAAATAGTGTCACTAGAAAAATAGTGGATAACATCACAATCTTTTCAAAGACTCAATAGTGACTATTGTACTCAATTTTTTGCATCTAAAAAAATTAATTTGCGGCCTAGGCAACAAAAGGAGTAGCAATGTCTAAAAACAAGACAAAACAGGTTTGGAAGAAGTTACCTTATTATGAAAATTCAAAGATGGACTATAAAATATGTAAAACCACAAAGCTATCTAAGAATCAGTGTAGAAAAGATGCTGTCATTAGGCCTCATTTTGTCAGAAATAAAATTGTTATAGCTGTACACGGGCTACAAAAATTACAGAGAAAAAAATAGGGTTTACTGCTATACTAAATTTCCTAAAAATCTTGTACAAAGAATGGTAACTTTAACGGTTTAGTGGTTTGTATTCTCAACACAGTCCTCCTAATATTTAGAAGTATTTCCAATAAGAGATTTAAAAAAATATAATGTTACAAGTTACAAGAAAACTAATAACTCCATGCAAGTTAACCATGGGTAAGAATGCAGATTAATTTAGTTTATTACAAAACAAACAATGCTAGTTCTGTTTACAACCATTTTATGCATTCTGCTTGTTTAAACAAATTGAAAACTATTAGTTACGTCCACGTATCATCTTTCAGATTTACAGGATATTTTATTACAAACATTATTTATTTACATTGCACAAAGTGCAGGGAACAATGTGACCAGTCGGAATTTACTAAAGTGATACATCATCCGTATCAATGAGTGTAATAAAACACCCAAAACAAACTAACCATATATCATTTCAAGCAAGTTTTAATATGAAATTCGTAATTAATTGTAAACTATATATTTCTGAAACTTTGGAATTTATGTAATTATAATTACTTTGATTTAAATAATAAATTTCTTCTAATGTGTTTTTTCATTTAGCATTAACACATCTGCCGTTAACAAATTTACACTGCCTTACAGGTGCTGCCGCCTTAGTTGTAAT
Source organism: Tachinus rufipes (assembly GCA_963932245.1). Taxonomy (NCBI): domain Eukaryota; kingdom Metazoa; phylum Arthropoda; class Insecta; order Coleoptera; family Staphylinidae; genus Tachinus; species Tachinus rufipes. The sequence continues at coordinate 10,178,621 of OZ010746.1, read as the reverse complement.
TACTTTGAATATTAACCTTTAATTGGATTTAAATAAATTGAAATTAATTATGAATTTAAAATAGTTTTCATATAACAATCTGGTCTTAGTCATAAAGATATCACCGTAGACAAATTGCAATTTCGTGAATCTCCGATGCATTGAGCATTAATAATGCACGTGCATGATCACGGAACAAACGTGACTACCCGTAAAACATGTAAACCACCACGTATTGTAATCCTCACGTCTTGTTTTCTTGGAAATAATAAAGTAAAAAAGAGATGGATGACAAATATAAATTTGAAAAATTTGTTTATTTTACTTATAAGTTAAGAAATGATTGGCATACGAGAATATATGTGTTGTAAGCATGAATATGTTTTCTGTCATGTTAGGAAGTTTATTAAGTTTATGACGAAATGTGAATATGAATGTAAAAAAATATCCTTATAAATTAAGCAATTAAATTTTTTAAATTTTTGTTTGTTTGTCTACTTCTTAACGTCGTATTTTAACTGCCCTCGTTCATTCTATTCCTCTTCCTCTTTTCAATATCTCATGTTTTTCCCTCTTCATTACCACATCGGAAGTTTGCAATCATATTTTGATCATCTTTACTCTTATCGCTTTTTAGGTACATTGGCTGTTCACTTTCTATAATATGTTCATAACTTGCGTTATACCTAGACTTTTTCACTTGTATTCATTTTTTTTGCTTTTGTATATCTCTATCAATAATTTTGTGCCATGTCTCCTTTCCAGTTTCTTATTTTTTCAATTTTTGGCTAGCATAACCTGGATTTTGCAATTTTCTATAAACTTGTACTTTTTAACAGTTTATGGCCGTATTTTGGTATTTTAGAACAGAATTTTGCACTTTTTAATCGTTTTATAGTAAATTTTGATACTTTCTAACAATATTCTGATGCTTATGACCAGATTTTGCTGTTTTTGACATTTTGTGAATAGAGTTTTGCACTTTTTATGCTGTTTCAGCGTGTGAATTAATCCGGAAAATTTTGTTTTTTGCGTAGTCTAATTCTTCTTTTCGTAGTTGTTCTGCAGGTACGGCATTGCATTTACAAATTAGCTAAGAGCAGTAGATTGTGTCATGGGCTCTCCAGTTCAAACTTCTGGCTGTGGTGATCATGTTATGGAGTGACCCACCCAAGTGCTGGTGATTCAGAAATTTGTATCATTATAGTCTCCTCTAATATAGAGACTTCTATATTGGTAGAGAGGAGGCATTTTAATTTGTAAATCACATTTGGGCTGGTGGTGGGCACTCCAATTCTAACTACCGGCTGCTAAATATGTTATGGAGTAGCCCACCCACTCATCCAAGTGTTGGTGATCCAGAAATTTGTATCACTATAGCTTCCTCTTGCATAAAGACTTCTAACGCTGTAAAAAAAAACTTTAATTTCTGAATCATCAATACTTGAGCGGGTGAGTGGGTTCAAGTTTACTGGCTGGTAATTATGTTATAGATTGGCCAACCCACCCATCCAAGTGTTGGTCATACAAAAATTTGTATCACTATAGCCGTCTCTGATATAGAGAATTCCAACGCTAAAATAGAGAAGAAACTTTAATTTCTAGATCAACAACACTTGAGCGGGTGGGTGGGCACTCCAATTCAATTTACTGGCTGGTAAGTATGTTACAGATTGGCCAACCCACCCACCCACCCCAATGTTGATGATCCAGAAATTTGTATCACTATAGCCTTCTCTAATATATATTCTACATCACCAACACTTGGGCGAGTGGGTGAGTATTTTAGTTTAAACTACTACCTAGTAATTATGTTATGAAGCGGCCCACCAACCCACTCAAGTGTTGGTGATCTAGAAATTCATATCATTACAGCTTCCTCTAAGATAGAGACTTCCAACGCTGTTATAGTGTAACCTACCCATCCACCTAAGTGTTGGTAATTCAGAAATTTGTATCACTATAGCCTCCTCTGACATAGAGACTCCCAAAGCTGGCAGAAAAAAGAAACTTAAATTTCTGAATCACCAACTCTTGGGCCGTGGGCACTCTAGTTCAAACTAGTGGCTAATAATCATATTGTAGAGTAACCTACTTAAGCACTCATCCAAGTGTTGTTGATCTAAAAATTTGTATCACTATAGCCTCCTCTGACATAGAAACTTCCAAGGCTGGCAAAAAGAAGAAAGTTTAATTTCTGGATTACCAATACTTGAGCGAGTAGGTGGGCACTCGCCCACCTACCTACCCAAGTGTTGGTAATCCAAAAATTTGTTTTAATACAACCTCTTCTGACAGGAAGATTTCCAACTCCGGCAGAGAGAAGAATCTTTAATTTTTAGCAAGTGGGTGGGCATTCCAGTTCTAACTACGGGCTAGTATTTATGTTATGGCCTGGCCCACCTACCCACCTAAAAATTGACACTTCAAACTTCTTGTAAATCTTACTGATAATTCATATATTAGAATGTTATCGTGTCAGATTTAAAAAATGGTTGACAATTGTTTTGACAAATTGACAGCTTGTCCCAGAATTGTTAAGAGTGACTGTACCTAACAATAGTACGTCGCTATCGTGTAGTAGTGACGTTTCCATTTGAAGTCTTAAAATATATCTTAGAATCCATACCAATAAAAAATCTGCTGTTTCAGAGTCTTGCTCGTAACGTCGCTGGTCATGCAATAAAGTTTGTTCTTGGCTTCCAGATTCCAGGATGTATATCAAGTACCTTTTTCTGTTTCTACAAAACTGCGCAATTGTGGGAACATTTTCCTTTGACAGCTGTTGCTATGGTTTTAACTCTCAAGAATTGAGCAACAAAACCGGGTTAGTTACGTCGTGACAGCCGTATTTCGTCGCCCGGGTCTCAAAACAGAGCATCGAGTAAATGGTTTTCCGCTATCAGAGTAGAGTATGCTCCAAGTCAAAATAAAATATTGCTAGCTAGAATACTGATCCCATGCCTTTGGCTTTATCTTCTTTCTTGTTGGTTAGGTTATGTTAGGTTAGGTTTGGAAGGCAAGCGGCTCACACATTGACCTAACGTTAGACACAAACAATGTGGCGTTGTCAGGGTGAAAAGTCAACGAGGATAAGTTATCTTTTCTTCATCTCCGTGTAAAGGCAGATAACACACAGCTAGCTCATAGTCGCAGTGGGCGCTGAACGTTAAGAAGGCAAGGAGAGTACTTCAAGGGCTGGAAAAAGAGCAAAATGTCTTCTAAAAAAGGCACAAGACTATGCCCGTCACAGGCTGGTAAAAAATTGTGGCAAAAACATGCCATACTGGTAGAGCGACGCTATCGAAGACGACCGGAAGGTATGCATCGGTAACCGGAAAAGGCTCACGAAGTTCAAGGCCAAGGGCAAAATTGATGTGAACCTGAAAGAGCAGAATAGGAGCGCCAAAAACGCCAACAAAGGTGCTATAAATTAAGAGAAAGAAGTGGCACAACTTAATCAACAATTTGAAAAATTTGAAAAAAAAAAACCCTTTCGGTTAGAGGTACCAAATCATAGTCAAGAGACTGGGCGTAAGGTCGAAACAAATTGCCTTTTAACAACGTCCTGGCCAACAAAGATTTTCCCAGAAATTGAAAAACAGCAAAAGTCCTGCTGATCCTAAAACGGCCCAATAAATTTTGGACCATAAGCCTTGTTTCCCCAAAGCCTTTTCCCAAAAAGACTTTCAAACATCTCCTACAAAAGGAGAAGGGGCGATCTCGGACTGAGTTCAATACGGGTTTAGAATAGGTCGCTCGACCGTGAACGCCATCATAAGGGCAAAGGAGCTATGTGAAGACAAGGACAATGCGTGGAAGACAATTAGCTTCCTAGACGTCAAAAACGTTTTTAATACGGCTAAGTGAAATAAAATCACAAAATGTTTGCAAGAAATCAGGATATCCAGATCGGATCGGTTCTCGAGCTAACCTTGTGGAACGTATTGTACGACCCTGTGCTCAGACTGAAGATCCTAGGTAAATATAGGATGGTGGCATACGCCGATAATCTGGCGGTAGTTGTCAAAGTAATCGGGGCTGTGAGACTCCAGGAAGCAACAAACGAGGCCCTACCAATTGTGGATAGTTGAATGTCCAAAAAGCCCGTTTTTGGCCAAAAACCTGTTAAGCGTACCCGAAAACACTATCAAACACCTCCTAAAGAGTAAGCTAGAAGAGAAGATTGAAGAGAATGAGGCAATCTCAAACGCTCAATACAGATTTAGAAAGGGTCGCTCGACGGTGGACGTCATCATAAAAGCAAAAAAACTATGTGAAGACAGGGACAGTGCGTGGACAACGATTATCTTCCTGGACGTCGAAAACGCTTTCAATACAGTCAGGTGAAGTAAAATCAATACATTTGCAAAAAATCGGGGTATTCAAATAACTTCTAGACATCTTGGCCAGCTACATGGGTGAGAAAACGCTACTCATCGCAGCGAAAGAGGAAAGGAAACTGGCACATTGTGTACCGACCAAAATCCCGGGTAAATGTAGGATGGTGGCATACGCCGACGATCGGGCAATGGTTGTCAGGGCAAACGGGGCTGTGAGACGATTGTGGACGAGTAGATGTCCAAAAACGAGCTGGAAATCGCCCCCGTAAAGACCAAAAGCTCTGATGGTAAACGGAGCAAGGAAAAACCGAAGTGGTCTTTGTTCTTAGAGGACAAGAGGTCAAGCCTAAGAAGACGATAAAATACCTAGAAGTCTGGCTTGACGCAAATTAGATGTTTGGACATCACGTGGTAAATTCGGTCAAAAGATCTTGCCAAACGTTAGTGGCGAAAGAGCCAGGAGAAGGACGGTTCACCATGCGGTGGTTCAGTTCATAACTTAAACGGCTTTGCCCTGATCTCAACAGAAAGAAAGGTCCGGCTGAAAGTGATTAGCGGATACAAAACAGTTAGTGCTAACGCAGCATGCGTGACAAAAGAGGTCTCCCCAATCAAGTTAAAGATGTTGGAACTGGAAGACAGGATCAGTGCCAGGAAAGCAGAGCGGGAAATAAGCTACAGCGTAGAGACGTAGTAGCAAAAATGGACAAGGAGTTTGATCGCAAACATCGGGATAAAGAGTAGATGTCCTTATAAAACCACAAAACTTCTTAACGCATTTTCTGTCAGGCCATAGCAGTTTTGGGATCTTCACAAAAAGGATTAGAAAGATCGCTGACAACGCCTGGCAATACTGCAGTGCGCAAAACTCCCCCAAGCACACAATCTTTACCTAAAACAATAGCAGGTCGAGAGACGGAAAGCAGAAGAAGCAAAAGGTGAAAGTATAAAGATGAATAGCTTGATGGACCTGATGACCGGATCTAAGAACAACTAGACCCACATCTGCAACTTTGTGAAGAGGTCCATAAATGCAAGAAAGAAGAAAAAAGATCTCTACAGAAGGAATCAAACAAAAATAAATAACTAGAAAGTGCCTAGCGGTTTGGGCGATGAGAAATCTTTTATAAGGTATGCCGTCAAACCGGTGCAAAAACAGAGGTTTTTTAGTGGGTGCAAGTCACACACTCCCGGACCTATTAGAATTAAGCTTCCAAAAAGCATTAACGTTACCTCTTAAAAAAAAAAGATTAAGATAGGTTAGGTTAAAACTTAAGGAAAGGCAAGGCGGCCATGAACTTGCTAACTAAAATAGCAAACGAAGGAGAAATTGATATGACAATAATAGCGGAACCAAAAAAAAAAACATAAATAAAAAATAAAAAATACGGAAACATGCTGATCAAAAAGTACAACCAGAACCAAGAAGGCTTTGTGTGAATCGAGTTAAAGGAACTTGTAATTTACGCATGTTATTAGTCACCAAACAAACCTATGGCAGATTTTGATCACTTCCAAGCAGACTAGAAAGTAGTGTTAGGAGGCAAAAAAACTGCAACATAAAACTAGCGTGAGATTTCAACTTAAAAGCCACAATCTGGAAAACCAAAGCAACAGACCAAAGATGCAAAAGGCTGCTAGACTGGATGGCGGGTTTGCACCTAACGTAGGAGATAAACCATCTTTTATCAGAAACACCCAAGAGTCTCACCTGGATATTACTCTATGTTCGGAAAATGCCGCAGCAAAAATAACAAAAAGGAAAATCAGCGATGAAATCAACCTCAGCCGGCATCAAAATATATATTTTAAATTTAAACCATCTTGTGACAAAGAAAAAGTGGAAATAACGAGAGGATGAAAAAAAAAACTGCTGCCAAAATTCAGGAACAAAGTCAGAGAAAGCCTAAAAGAAAACCTGAACGTTAAAGACACGATGAAGGCCATCACGACGGCACTCAGTAAAAATGCGTGTTCTTTCTACCGTGGATATCAAAAATGCATTTGGATCGGTGCCGTGGAAAGAAGTGATGCAGGCGCTTAGAGAGAAGGAAATAAGCCAAAGTCTTATAGAAGTGCTGACTAGATATCTAAAAAGCAGAAAATTGGTAGTAGGGGAAACAGAAAAAATGACAATCACATGTGAGGTACCACAAGAATCAATACTAGGACCGCTGCTGTGGATAGCATACTATGACAAGGTGCTAAGAGTATGTTTATACCAAAAGGCACTAAGGTAATATGCTTTGCGGACAATACCAAAATTGTAACTACAGAAAAAGACAATAATGAGGTAGTCGCAAACACTAACATTGCGCTGGCCAAAATAAAATCCACAATTGAAGACCTAGGCTTGGAGATAGCCAAAGAGAAAACGGAATGTCTTATTTTGTACGCTGGTTAAAAAAATAAAAGTTTAGATGGGAGACACTGAGATTAGGTCCAAAAAGAAAATTAAATATTTGGGAATCTAGTTTGACCACAACCTGCAAATAAAGAAACATATAAGGAAAACGACTCTGTAACTAACAAAACTTATGCCAAATACCAGAAAACCAAGTGAACCCAATCGAAAACTTCTAGCAAGTGTAGCACACTCGATCATCCTATATGGTGCCCAAGTTTGGAACACAGCCATTAAATTCCAAAAATATAAATCAATGCTAAGCAGACAAGAAAGGAAGCTAGCTATCAATATCAAAATAACCTGCGGCTATAGAACATCGTCAACCAAAGCTATACTTGTAATAGCGTCAATAATGCCCATTAAACTGCAAGTAAAGCTAAAAGAGCAAAGAGTACAAGAAAAATTAAAAGGAAAAAAGAAAATAAAAGAAAAAATGATGGAAAAGTGACAAACCTTCTATGAAAAAGACTCAGGCAAAGCAAATTGGACAAAAAGGCTAATTAAAAATATAACCAAATGGACAAACAGATAACATGGAGTAACGGATTATTTCCTAACCCAAGCCTTGAGCAAACACAAAAATTTCAAATCTTACCTCAGTCGTTTTCACATCACGAAGGAAAGAATGTGCAAAGTGTGTCAAGAGAAAGAAATTCCTGACTCACTCTGTTTAATTGCAGCAGATAAAGTCTCAAAAAAAAATCTTGAAAAAGAGATAAAAGAAACACTAACACCAGAAAACATGAAGGACATTATCCAAACGTATCCACGTTAAAGAGATCTTATGCTAAAAAGAATTAGACGACGACATATAGAGTGCGTTCAGTGTCCGGGCGTGTATCTTTGAAGATATGCATTTGCAATTCCAAAGATACAAGATCTTGCCAAGTGAAGGGGGGTTTAGTGGGTAAGAGCCTCACACTAAGGCTGGAAGAGCTTACCCTAAACGACAATAAAAAAAAAGTTAAGTTAGGTTAAAAAAAAAACCTAACTTAAGCCGTTTTCTATCCTGATTGGATATAGGCCTCCAACTCTGCATGCACGTAATGTTGGCAACTTATATTACGAGAGACCTACAGTTTTAAGTGGATTCCAAACCACTGGAGAGATTTCATCACTCCATCAGAGAGGGTTATTAGCCGTAAAACCCCACGCTGGCAAAGCGGGTTGGGAAGAGTGAGAACGTATAAATATGTAAAAAGTGTGTCAAGGTATGTGGGAATCGAACCGACGATCTTCGGTGCAGCAATCAAATGCCTGGACCACTGCTCCACGCTCTCCTCTAGGTTGGGTTAGATTAGGTTAGGTTAGGTTAAAACAACAAGCGGCTCACACATTCACGTAACGTTGACGACAAGCAATGTGGCGTTGTAAGAATAGAAAATCGACGGAGAGGAGGAGTCGCTAAGTAGCAGTAGGGGCTAAACATTGAGAAAGCTAGGCCGCAACAAATTGCCTTGGATGACGCCACAAGAAGAAGGGTGATAGTGAAGTTTTTTCCAAACGTCGACGACTCAGTGGTACGCTTGCCAAATCCCAAAAGTCCGGACTCACCTCCTCGTTCACAGGGGAAGAGATGAAGGTGGCCATCGCAAGGCTTGGAGAATAAAAAACCTACAGGTCTCGACGGCATCAAAGGCCAAATATTAAAGTTAGCCCTAATAAATTACGAAAAGCTTTCAACAACGTATTGGCCAACAGAGACAGGAAAAAAAATCGTGCTGATCCCAAAAAAGCCCAATAAATTTAGGGCCATAAACCTGCTAAACGAGCCCGGAAAGACTGTCGAATACCTCCTAAAGAAGAGGCTAAAAAAAAAAACTAAATATAAAGGGGGCAATCTCGAACGCTCAATACTGATTTAGAAAGGGTCGCTTGACGGTAGACCCCATGATGAGAACAAAGGAGCAATGTGAAGACAGGGACAGTGCGTGGACTACAATTATCTTCCTGGACAACAAAAACGCTTTCAATACAGCCAGGTGAAGTAAAATCAATACGTTTGCAAGAAATCGGGGTATTCAAATATCTTCTAGACATCTTGGCAAGCTACATGAGTGAGAAAACGCTACTTATCGCAGCGAAGGAGGAAAGGAAACTGGCGCAGGGTGTACCGCAGGGATCGGTTTTTGAGCCGACCTTGTAGAACGTATTGTACGACTCTGTGCTCAGGCAAGAGATCCCGGGTGAATGTAGGATGGTGGCATACGCCAACAATCTGGTAGTGGTTGTCAGGGCAAACGGGGCTATGAGACGATTGTCCTAAAACGGGTTAGAAATCGCCTCCGTAAATACCAAAGCACTGATGGTAAACGGAGCAAGGAGAAAAAGCAAAGCAGTCTTTGCTCATAGAAGACAAGGGGTCAAGCTTAAGAAAACGGTAAATTACCTAAAAGTTTAGCTGGACGCAAATCGGACCTTTGGACATCAAGTGGTAAACTTGGTCAGAAAGGCAGAGACGACGGTAATAGCACTAACGAAAATCTTGCCAAACGTAAGTAGCCAAAGGCTTTACCACGCGGTTGTTCAGTCCATATTACCTTACGCGGCTCCGCGCTGACCTCGACATTAAGAAAGGTCCTGCTGAGAGTGATTAGTGAATACAGGACAGTCCCACCAATCGAGTTAAAGGTGTTGAAACTGAAGACAGAATCAGTGCCAGAAAAGCAAAACAAAAAACAACCTACAGATGGGAGAACACGCACAACACCGCCCAATGGACAAAAAAGTTGATCCCTAACATAGGGACCTAGAGCAGATGTCCTCATAGAACTACAGACTACTTCTTAACGCAATTTCTGTCAGGCCATGACAGTTTTGAAACCTACACTAAAAAGATTAGAAAAGCCGCTGACAACGACTGCCAATACTGCGGTGCGCAATACTTCCCCAAGCACACAATCTTTACCTGTAAACGATAACAGGTCTAGAGGCTGTAAGCAGAAAAAGCGATAGGTGAAAGTCTAAAGGTAGATAGCCTGATGGACCTGATGACCGGACCTAAGAACAACTGGACCCATATCTACAACTTAAAAAAAAGGGTCCATAAAATGCAAGAAAGAGAAAGAAAGGTCTCGACAGAAAAAATCAAAAGGAAATAAATAACTAGAGAGTGTACAGCCGTTTGGGAGATGAGAAATCCTTTCTAGGGTATGCCGTCCAACCGGTGCAAAGAACAGAGGTTTTCTTAGTAGTTGCAAGTCCCACACTCCCGGACCGATTAGAATCAAGCTTCCGGAAAGCATTAACGTTTACTTCTTAAAAAAAAAAAGATTTGGTTAGGTTAGGTTTAAAGGCAGAGTTTGAAGAAGGAGACGATCTATCCAACGCCCAGTTTGGGTTCAGAGAGTGGAAGTCAACCCTTGGACCTATTGAGGTAGTAAAAAATATTGCAAAAAAGAACGCCTTCAACACAGCAGCATGGGACAAAACGGTCAACACTCTCCAAGGAAAAAAAATCCGACCATCTGGTGGAGGTAATTAAAAGCAACTTCACCAATCGGAAGATAATTGACAAAAAAGAGGAGAAGCATAAGGTTTTGGGAGGGGTGCCACAAGGGTCGGTGCTGGGCGGGGATCTACACCCAAACAAGTGACTCTACTGGCGTACGCAGACAACCTGGCAATGGTAGTAGTAGAAAAAACAGCCAATAAAATTGAAGAAACGGCAAACAATACTTTCAAAAAAAATTAACTGTTGGATGACAGAGCATAAAATAGAACTGGCGTGAACTCATGAACTTCTTCCAGATCTAAGAAAATAGGTCAAAAGGAAACAAACATGGAAACATTTCCTACCACAAGACACAATGTCTAACGGGCCATGGATGATTTAGAAATTACCTGGCAAAAATTTAAAAAATTTGACACAGATAACTGCACGTACTGTAGTCAACCGGATACGACAAGGCACACGCTGCTGAAGTGCAAGAAAAAAAGTGATACCTCAAAATTAAACTAAATATACAAAACTTTATTGAATTAATGCTGGGAAAATTGGAGTTTATTACACAGTATGATGGACAACATTTTGTCAAGGAAGGAAGAGGTCAAAAGAACCCAAGAAAAAGAATAATTAAAAAAAGAAAAAAACAGTTCATAAAACAAAATAGAATATGATAACTAAAAGAAGAATATAATAAATCATCCCAGTTAGCCAGAATGATGCACGGAAGAAAGAGTGTTAGTCGGTAGGCACCTACAAAAGTAGTTGAATCTGACATGCCCGCAGAAAGCGAGTATTTTTTAAAGACCTCTCCTCCTTCAAGAAAAAAAAGTAAGGTTAGGTTAGGTTAGATTAGATTAAGTTAGGTTAAGTTTATTTGCGCAGTGCAGATACCAAAACAAGCCCATAATTGTTTACTGTTGATTGAACGGAAATAATCACAAATTAACCGTAGATAGTGTTCAAGCGGCTGAGTGCCCTGCGCGGAAGTTTTCAAACGCTTGTTGTCCCAAAGTCTCATTTTCGGTTGCAACACAACCCATACTCATGCAAGCGTTCCATGACTCACCACAGGTCTTAGTAATCCAAGACAAATCGGCCAATCCAACCCGCCAGTATTTTGGCCATCGGCTTCTGGAATGTAACTGGTGCATTTTTAAGACAAAAAGATATAACCTTAAAATGATAAATTGGCTGTTTTAATCAAAAAATATCTATCAATACCTGGTAGTCAGATGCAATTTGGAGAAGACAACGGCAGCTCCAAAATTCTGAGAAAACTTCTTAGATTTTAGGAATAGAGGTCGTTTCAACTCTACTGGGTTTGTTTAAATTTCACTAGTCCCCAATAGTCACTGTTGAACAATTCGATTATGCCTTTCAAGAGCATCTCGCTTACTTTCACGTAGATCAGACTTTTTTCTTTTAGCGTTTTACGCATACAGTAGGTAGGTTTTGTTGTACAAAACCAATGTCTTTTGCTATTTCCACCTCCTTCATCAGCGTAGAAATCTTTGGTTCCTACCAGTCCAGCCAGATGGCAGCTGGATCTCATCCAGTATGAAAACAGTATAGTCACGTTTGATTGATTTGCCAAGGGTGAAGTAGTTTCCGTCGGTAAAATTTGATAGCGATGGCTTTGGGTAAACAGAACTGAAATTAACAACTTCTTTGTTATCTTTGTTGTTTGGCTCCGTAAAGTTCCAAATTGCAGTTTATATTTCCTTCTTGAAAGTGTTTGGTTTATCTAAGTAAAAACATTAAAACTATTGCAACTTCTATTACCGTTTTATAGAAAATTGCAAAATGCGTTAGTGTTGACGCAACCTTATATATCACGTTCCTGCAGCATAACTACAGACATAAGAGTACAGTATAAAGTCTTTTTAAATTTATTGCAACCGTAAAAAAAATCTAGAAGTATCTGCTTACGTAATGGAATACTCTGTTTCCCAACCACCTCACCGAGCATTTACGTTGTATATTAATTAAACACTTATTCATTTTAAAATGGCCATTTCCATTTGTCGCTAAATTGTATCAACCGTTTGATTCAACAACATTATTTCACTAGAACTATTTTTTCATCTCTCGATGCGCCACTACTACTTATCCACTGCTCTCCGTTTTGGTCCGTGAAATCTCGTCTTCTTCCACCTTTTCTAACAATTATAGCTGTACCTAATTATTACCCATTCTGTGCAATTAACAAACAATAATATAAAACTAATTACAATTTCCTATCAAAAACTAAATAATTCTATCAAATGTTAGCTAATATCAACAAGGTTTTTAAATTCGGTTTGTACATATACATTTAGGGTAGTAATAGCATAATATAGTATTACGTAGAATATTGGACCTAAAACGATATTTACAGTTGGAATTGATTTCCCGCATTAATATTTGCCCAGTGAAATAAATTCAATTTATATACTGTCTTCTTGTACCAACCCAAATAGCTTTCCTATATTGAAACATTTTAACTTTACAAAAGAGAAGGGTGTTAGATTCAATTGTCTCGTCTACTCCAAGCAGCTTCTAATCAAAAATACATCCGCATTTACATTTCACTACACCAAGGTAAAATGAAATTCTCCATGTAGAAAAAATACATTGTTAAATCGGATATGTTGTTCTAAAAATAATGATATCCTTACTAAGAAAAGGAAGCAACAACACCCTTAACATCACACATATGCATTTAACATAGTTGAAAATAGGGCTTGAATGTGACCAAATACATAAATTCTTCTCGTATTGTTTCCAACCGACGCAAACAACATTAGGTCAGATTTTTTTTCATGTGTAGGTGGGTGGAGATGTTCGAAAGGTTGGCTGATTTATTATATCCAATGCTTTGTGTAAATTATTGTTAATTAGTACTGGAAAATTTATCTTTATTTTTTGTTTATATGTAAGCCTAGAATATAATGCTAACGTTAGGATAATTGCTTTAATCGTATTTCAAAAATTATAAAAAAAATTCATTGATAAAATTATAATTAGTATTCCAAACTCCACTTTAAATGCATGAAATGTAAACAGATACTTTAACATTTAATACCCAATTCAATTCAAATATAAAATATAATCAAACTCACAAACAAAATAAAATTTACATATTTATTAAAATAAAAAACTCGTTTCAAAAACACTATATAATAGAAATAAATTTCCTATACTAAGACTCTTTTATTTTTTCATTACAGAAAACGCTGAGAACATTGTTTTTCTCTCCGTTTGTTCATTTAACTTTTTAGGCCTTTCCTGATCCACTCTTAAAGACTGGAGTGGGCCGTAACAAAAACACGTAATGTTAGTTTAAGGTTGTGGCGCAGTTGTTCATCCCTTCTATGTATTGTATTTTCTTAAACTGACCCTGTTTAATCGTCGATTCTTCACTGTTGAAAAAAAGACGGACCGGCATCAGCCCGGACAATAAAGCTCGGAATGGGAACCCTCTCTCGGTCTGTGCAAAAACAAATAAAGCGTCTGTCTATATAACGTATAAATGGGTTTTGTTTTAAATAAAAAGTGATAAAATTTATATTGTTTCGAGCGTCATAAAATAAAAATAAAAATAGTTCTATACAAAATATTTTCTAATGCAATGTTAAAATGCATCAATAAAATATCAAGTGTTTTCCTACTTCACGTTTCCATGCTATCATAATTATAAATGGAATGTAAACAATTACTAAACTATTCGCATCTTATTACAACAATAATGAATATAAGCTCGTGTTTAATTTCAATTTCCATATTGCCACGTAGTGCACTTTTACTTCAACAACAATTAACGTTATACATATTAATGAAACATTGTTGACCTATATTAACTTTTGCACCACTGATTCTATTTACTTTTAATTATAAACTACTTTTACACAAACAATTCCTTATTTATAAATCTGTCAGCTACCTACAATAAATCTCTGCAAAAATTCTATTTATTTGTCTGTAGGCTATTGTTAACATATTATTTGTATGCATGTCTGGATGCAAACACATTTGGAATATATCTTTAAAACTCCGAGTTTATCTACAGTCGCCATCTATTGATCGCCCGGTTTACTACAACGTTGTGGAATAGCAGGTGTTTAATAGCAGATAATTACTATTAGATTTTGGTTTAAAATAGACTTCATTCTTGCAACTACTGCAATAATATATCGATGCATTAAAATGATTGGAAAATATTGTTGGAGTTATTACTTATGTTTTTATTGTTGCAACTTTTATTCTATAGAAAGTTGATTGATTAAGATTTGAGTGGTTTCGAAAGTATTTAATAGCAAAGCCATTGACCCTCTAACTTCAGTTTCCACAATCCTTCTGTGCTTTCCCATGTAATTAATGATTGAAAATTTTAAACAAAATATTAAAAATATATTTTTCATAAACCTTTTCAAACTTTGCAATTAATATTTCTCTACTGGATTTTGTTAATTTAGTAAATTTGTTGATTTACTTTATATCAGTTTATTTGCTTATTTTTTAGTATATTCAGCAATTCATAGCGTTTCAGTTATTAAAAAAAATTATAAAGAAAAAGCGGACAATAGTAGATAGCAATAAATCTCATCAACGCAGTTCCTAGATGTAGGACCTTAGTAAGTCTTTCACTTACAAAGATACCAGACAGATTCTAGTTGACAAACATGCTACAAATATTCATCAGCAAACTAAATGGAGCATGAGTTCAATCAACACAACATAGCTTGTTCCTGAAAGCAAAATGTTAGGTTTAGTTGGCAGATTCAGTAAGCATATTGGTTTCATAAGATTTCTATGTTATCGTCCATTCACCCCTCGTTCTACTACCCAAGACCACAAAACCTCATTGCAGCGATAACAAAAAACGTACAAGGTACCTTTACGTAACTATTACCTAAAAAGGTTGCATCAGCCACTGCAGTCTATGGGCGCTGCGTTTTTGACCAACAACAAAAGGTGTAAGTCCGCAGTTAACAGTTTGACGATATTGGGATCGTCTAGGCCGTTTTGATATTTTTCTCTTTCTTTTTACGTCCGTCCGGACGTATATGTAAAGTTGGGCAACGTTGATTGTGAACACTAAAAGACTAGCAGAGTTGATACGCAGGTGGGTGCCCATACACTCGTACTACCTTAAGTCAAAAATAGCGCAGCAAAACAAAATATAAATAAAATTGCAAATTGCGATTAAAAATTAGGGGTCATTTTTAGGCAGGGGAGGAATGCATAAATTGCATAACCTTCAAATTTCATCTTAGTATTTGTAACCAATTGTTTAACACCAAAATCGGGCTAAAGGTGCACATAAGAAAATATCAATTGGTAGAGGCCAACAAAGCATTCCCACCCTTCCAAAAACTAAGTATTTGATGTTGTCCAAAAAAATCCAACGTCAACCAATTTCTCTTGATAACGCTGAAAGTTGTAGTTGTACTCTTAATTTAATAGAAAGCAAGCGCAATTTTATCGTAAAAACGTTAAAAAAGTAAAATTGTGAAATGTAACAATGCTTCTAAATCACAAGAAGTAAATCCAGTAGTCAAAAAACCTTTTACATTTGAGAAACAGTAAAAAACCAACCAGAAACTTACAGATATGCTTATAAGCTTTATAGTAAAGCAAAAAGCAAATAAATCCAAAAGTAGCAGCTTTAGTAGACATCAAAAAGCTCTGACGGGTAAAGAGGTTATGAGTTAAGTGAATACTTAATTCCGTTACCCCACAAGGTCAACCGGCAAGTTCCTTATAAAGGTCCATTCAATAAAAAGGGAAAATCTCAAATTAAAAAAGAAAAAAAAACGCATCCATTCTTAACAGGAAACTACGGTTAATGCTGGTTTTGATCGTATACTGAAAAAAAAAAATACCCACCGATATCGCATATTGCATCTTCAATTTGTTCCTGCTCTTCAGTTACCCAAATCTCTGCTCAAAAACCAAACGGAATTCCTTAAAACAGGAGAACCAAACGCGCACGTCGGCATTTTCCTATTTTTAACTTTTTATGAAAAGAATTTTTCACTTTTTAACTTTTTGTACGGCGACTTTGTAACTTTTTAACAATATTTTGATGTTTTGAGGCCGGATTTTGCTATTTTTGACATTTTATAAATTAAAATTTTACATTTTTCAACAGTTTATAGCCAGATTTTGGCCTTTTTTAACAAAAATTTTATGTTCCAAACTCTGCTTTACAGATAGTAACCCAAATCTCTGCTCAAGAACCAAATAGACTTCTTTAAAACAGAAGAACCAAATGCGTAAAACAACATTTTCATATTTTTGACTTTTTATAAAAACAATTTGCACTTTTTAACAATTTGTACGGCAATTTTGTACTTTCTTAACATAATTTTGATGTTTTAAAGCCAGATTTTGCTATTTTTGACATTTCATGAATTATAATTTTTCAACAGTTTATAGCCAGGATTTGGTCTTTTTTAACAAAGTTTTAATGTTCCAAACTCTTCAGTCAGTTACCAAAATATCTGCTCAAATACCAAATGGACTTCCTTAAAGCAAAAAACCAAACTCGTACATCAGCATTTATAGCCTGATTTTGGTATTATAAATAAAATTGATGTTTCAAAGCCAGATTTTTGACATTCTATGAATAAAATTATGCATTTTTAAACCATTATGGCCAAATTTTGTTATTTTTAACAATATTCATTTTTTTTTATAACAGGCAAAGTAATTGTGAGTGTACTTGCTTTTGCATACGACGAACTACACTGCGCACAAGCAGATATTAGAGTCAAGCAACAGCTGGAGTCTATCGCCTCTGCCGTAAGTTGCTTAAAACTCAAGTTTAAAGTTACTAAAAGCAAAACCATAGATGTTAACAAAAGAATTCAGAGAGTGAAGATGATAACCCATCCACAATTCACTGTTAGCAATTACAATCAGAAGTTTCTAAAATATTAGATTTGAAGGTTCTAAGGTCTTAAGAAAAATCACTCTAAACCTTTCAATTAAACTATTTGTAATTACGCGTGCTCCTCTGAAACCCCAATAAAGACTTTACTTTTTATAAGTACATACTATTCCATTGCAGGTAAACCTACAGTTTTAAGAGAATTGCAAACCACTGGGGAAATTATTAATCTACTTCTAACCAGAAAAGAATCTTAGCCATAAAACCCCACAAGGCGGGTTGGAAAGTGGAAAAGCATATAAACGTTTAAAATAGTTTCCGTTGTAAAATTCGAACCCACAATTTTCGGTGCAGCAGTCGGATGCTTAGACTACTGCGCCACGCTCTCCTCGGTCGTATAGACTCCTTAGAAAAATTGTGCAAAAATAGTTGCACCTGGCTAAGGATGTTCCTAACAGGTATTTGTGGTAGAATAGACATACAAACGCTGATCCACTAGATATCCCTCCTGAAACATCAAAGATATTTCGCTAATATAAATGCGGAGATAGCGTTGTAGCAAAAACTTCAGACAGATATATATATATATATATTAAACTTTGCAGAAGTTTTGATCGAGATTACTACTCAAGTCAAACAACGGAAAAAAGCTCACGGAAATCAATAAATTGATAGTAAAGACGGCTTTAGGCCAGTCCAAGAGGTTATCCTAAATAGCAACTTTAAGACCAATTGGTGCTATGTTCCCGCATGTTACAATTCAAATTTAGATTGAAGACCGCTTCCTCAACGCAAGAGAGCTAAGCGTTTGTCGGTTTGTGTTTCATATCTATACTCAATGTAGCCATTCCAGAACCAAAATTTTTGTTGAAGATTTGTGTTGCGGACTTAGTCAGTATGGTGTTGCACTTGTACTACTCAGTAGAAAAAAAATACAATTTTTTTCGGCGGAACTGAACTGCTTTCCGCAAGGTTTTATACTGACTAAATAATTTTCCAGAAATTGGCTCCCTACATATACTTTTTCTTGGTCAACCGTAAGCTACACCTCCTACCACCATGTGTGGTTTGTACAGACTATTGCGGCTGCAAACACGAACAGAGCGAAGAGCATACATAGAATTCAACTGCAAGCAGCCAACAAGTCATCAACTCCAAGAGCCTCCGCAGAAAGTTTATTGTAACTACATGCTTTTATTGATTGATTAAACTAGTCACTCAATCAACCATCAAACCACTACTTTAATTAAAACGTAAAATTCAAAGAACTTCAATCTGATAAGATCAAAGCCATGGAACAATCCATCGTAAAGCTGGTGGAGGCTGAATCCAAAAAGATCGACATTTACAAGAAGACATTACTCCAGTTGAAACAAACCAGCAAAGATAGCAAGACACGCGTCTGATACCGCTTCTTTCATAAAAGATATGAATCTCCGCCAACACATTAACGACGCCAACTAGTATCCCGGTTATAGACAAAAAAAAACAAAAAAACTTTAAAAAAGAAAAGGGTAAGTACTCTTCAATTTTTAGCTCCAAACATAGTAACATGCCAGTACTTTGGAAAGGCGTGGCCCACCCACCCTCCCAAGTGTTATGTATCAAAAAATAAGAACACGACCCTCTCTTGCAACAAAATGACTTCCTACGTCAGCAGATAAAAGAAACATTCAATAAAAAAAGGAAATGGGTGAGCACTCTTTAATTTTCAGCTGGAACCATAGTAACTCCCACCCTCCCAAGTGTTAGGTATCAAAATGACATCTGACCTCAATTGGGCTCTGTTAGCAATTTTAAGAAGAAAATTGGTTTTTAGCCAAATGATAAACAATAAATAGGTTTTCTAAGCAATTTTTGATTAATGATATGAGAGAAATAATTGATTTGTGCCAATTTTATGCAATTAATAATTATTTCTGTGCAGTATTCTGCTACAATCAGATTTTTAGGGCAATAAAAATTGAGTTTGTTGAGCAATTTTGAGTTGATTTTTAGTAGAAGCATTTTTTAAGCTTTTTGTGCAATGTTAGATTAATTTTATAAAAGAAATAAGTTTTAGTGCAAACTTTATAAAGCTTTGGGCAATTTTTGAGAGAGTTTGTGTTACAATTGGGCTTTGTAAGCGATTTTATACAAATTTTGTGTATAAATTGGTTATTTAATAAACTTATATAAAATTTAAGCAAAAAAAAATTATTTTTGAAGCAAAGTTTATGCAATAAATGGATTTACTGCAAAAGTTTAGTAAAAAAATAAGTTTTCTTTGCAAAACTCATGCAGTAATTGGCATTTTGATGCAATTTCTATTACATTGTGTGTTACAATCGGGTTTTATGAGCAAGTTGAAACAAATTTCTTTTAGCAATTTCAAGATAAAATCAACTATTTTAAACGTTTCTGGTCAATAAATAATTTTGTATGGAATTTTTGATGAATTTCGTAATAGAATTAGGCTTTCTGAGCGGTTTTTTATGTATTAATGAGACAGTTTTGCAATTGTTGATGAATTTTATGTAATAATTGGATTTTTGATCATTTGCAATTTTAAATTATTCATTTGAACTGTTTTCAACTGTGCTTAGGCCAGTAGGGTAGCTAAGATTTTTCTTCAAAGTACTGTGAAATCATGTTTTTTAGTTTAAAAGTGCAAAATTCTCTTCACAAAAACTACAAATTACAAATTACGATAATAAAATGAAGAAATATTTTCAAAAAGAATTAAAATCTGGCAAAAAACGGTCAAAAGGTGTAAAATTCTGTTTATACAATGTTCAAAATAACAAAATTCAATCTTAAAACATCAAATTATTGTCAGAAAACACCAAAACCCGGTCATAATCTATTAAAAAGTTTTTTTATAAAATCTTAAAAATATCAAAATCCTGCTTTAAAAGTGCAAAATTCTATTTTAAAGACAAAATATTGACGAAAACAACAAAATCCAAAAAATTGCAAAATCTACTTTTGAAACATCAAAATAATGTTAGAAAGTTATAAATTGTTAAAAAAAATAAAAAATTGTGTATGATTATTAACCGGTTCAAAATTCTCTCATTGGTGGCGCCATCTGTCGGACAAAGTGCTAAGTTTTAGCTTAGACTGAAACTCCTAAAACCCAGTAAAAACTTGTATTTGCAAATCCTCTAATTTAAGAAAATCCGAAATAGTGAGTTAGAGTTCTGCAATTACAAGTTTCTACAGAGTTCCAGTGTTTTGAGATTAAGCTAATGTTAAATGCAAAATTCTATTTATAAAAGTCAGAAATGGCATAATACATGATGATAGAGTTGAAAAATAATATTATTCAAAAGATTCAAAATTTGGGCATAAACTGTTGGAAAGTGTAAATTTCTATTTTAGAATGTCAAAAATAGCAAATACAATCATATTGTATAAAAATGTCGTCAGAAAGTACAAAAATTCACCATAAACTATTAAAAAATAACAACATTTTATTTATGAAAAATCAAAAATGGCAGAATTTGGTTAAAACATATTTTTTTAAATCAAAATTCGGTCATAAACGGTTGGAAAGTGCAACATTTTGTTCATAAAATAGCAAAATTCGGACTTGGATTTTTAAACAATTGTCAGAAAGCACCAAATTCCTACGTCAATGCGGTATGTTCACAAAGCTATGCAGGCTTTGCATTATCGTCGAGTATAAGCAAAAATCGCACAATGCCAACGTTGCCAAAGCTACGGCCACACGGAATCCCGGTGCAACGCATCACATGCATACGTCAAATACGCTAAAACTCATCCAAGCTCCGTGTGCACATCAACCAAGTCCGACCATGCAGCTCCATGCACCGCATACGGTGAGACGCACACCCTTAATTATAAGGACTGTCCGGTATATCAAAAACTAATTGCTAATAGTGTTTCTTGCCATTAGACTTATGTTCATCCCAGGAGGTCAAAAAAAATCCTATGCGCAAGCAATAGGACCAGCGTAAAGGGCACCTCTTTCAGCTAAAAATCAACTGTTACTTTGCTTATCCTCAGCGAGTGACAAAGATTTTATGAGAATACTTTAAGCTTCAGTAAATCTATTAACGAACTATAACTAATATGTTCAGCAACTGTCCTACAATCTAAACCACAAACTTAAACGTGGTCCAAGTTTGCCACAAAATCTATGTACCGCCTATAATGCAACACAAAAGTGCAAAAGATGCTCAATTACGGGTTGAATTACATATTAATTCAACCCGTAATTGAGCATCTTTTAGTCAGGAAGGCATTATCAAACGATTGACCCAAACTTCCAGTATTAATCCGGGAGGAATTTAGTCGGTAGACGCTTGTAAAAGAATTCCTCCATCCCATCTCCTAGTTAAAAAAAGCAGATGTGGTTTGTCTGGTAACTGAAAGCTCTGAACATGTGATGGTTAGAAATTTGCACCAGGTGTGGCTAGTCTAAACACATCAAAACATTTGTAGTGACTTGAGCCAGTGGACAAGTATGCAGTAGTAGATTTGTTCATACAAATCGTTGAGGCAACCTTGGTTTGCTAGTAATCCAATTGCAGTATCTTCTTTAAAGTCATCGCTGCATACAATTCTTGTCGATAATCTAAGAATTCTTTTTGAGAAATATTCTGACCAGTCTCAACTTGATCTTCAATGTTCTTGAGATAAATTTTAACCACAAACACAAAAAAATTTGCTAAAAGCACCATGCAACCAAATTAGCCAAACACTTAGACCAAAAAAAAATAATTGCTACCATTTTCAAGGTCTACCTACATTGGCTCGTATATTACTTGCAGCCGCTAGATCAAGACAGTAATAACCCCGTCAAAAAAACTTCTATTTCACAGATTCAAGTATCCAAAAATACTGTTCAGCAATGACGGCTTGCAGGTCAGCAGAAAACAGGTGAAAGTACTACCTACAAATTAAAACGGAGGAAAAACAAAACTGATGCAGACAAGACAGTTCATCCCCAATGAACGCGTCCTCAAAATCAACAAAACCGTACCACGCTATAATCTGCCAGCCAGTTTCAACGCCAGCTTCAACAACTCTGCTTAAATGAACACGGAAAAATTACACTATTAACAAAACCTACAAGCCATGATAAACCAAAACAAACTTATCTAATGGAAAAGCCAAGAACAAAATTTCTAATTACAATAAAATAAACTTTTACAGACAACGGTCTTCTATAATAACAGCCAAAACAACTCATTTTGGAAAAGAAGTCTTAAACAGCCTAACAAGTAAAACATTGGTTTTGTTTTCCAAACAACGCCTAAACCTAATTCAAAGACTACAGAACGCTCGACAACAACACACCACAAAAAGATAACGCCAGTACTTTCATCAACGCAGCCCACAAATACTAACTAGGCAATATGGTAATGGTACAACACAACAAACAAAAGAGTTTACCTACAGATGAATAAACCCCAAACAAATTATGACCAATGCCAAAACCCATTGCTACTGGATAGAGAACCAGTAATACCAAACGTACACCAAAGTACATGTGGGTAACCTAAAACCGGTTTACAGCAGAAAATTAGAACAACTTCACAGAAAAAAAAAATGCTCCGTCCAAAAAAATTAGAAGGGATTGTGCACTACTACCTATTAAATAAATAGTCGACGATCGTTAAATAAATGCTCATATATTCTGCAGGTTATAGTTTTCTACTAATAATCCTGCTGATCAATTGCACAGCAGCCATATTTTCCCGGTATACTGGTTTCTACACTTTGTGTCTTTGCACAAAAGCCGCATTTAAACTAACCGAAATACCGTTCAAAACGTAGAACTACGTAGATATGGATCTACCTCCATTATCTCCGCAGAGATTGCTGCACTTTAAAGAACACCACCACTACCCCCATCTAATCTCAACCTACTGAGGCATGCCAGTAACATTTATGATGAATAATTCTCTATCTTCACAGAGGCATCACTAGCATGATGTTGACACTACTATACAGCTCAAGGCCACCATATGGCTTCAAAATGCTACCAGTGATCTAAAGGACTGGTTAAATGACTGGCAAGTTAAAGTAAACCCAGAGTAGAGAAAAGGTGTTCTCATCTTACAGCAACGCACCACACATCACACAAACGTCCTTCTAAACAACGTTCAAATACCGTGGTCCGATTTTGGCAAGTATCTAAAAATCACTTTCGATAGAGGATTTACGTACCAATTTCACGTGCACTCCATATTAGATAAAGCCAATTTGGCAAAAAAGACTAATAGTTGTGTTGGTAGTCTAACTTTGAAACCCCATAATACGTCAGAAACAAAGACATTTGTAACGACCTACGCATCCCTTCACTGCGGCAACTTTTCGAGACATTAGCCAAACAATATTTTGTAAATCTGTTCACACAAACTCCGAACTTGCCAGACTTTCTAAGCCAGACAAGGAAAAATACTCCTATAGAAAACCGTTCAACCAAATACCAACCTGACATGGGTTCACAACCTCATCCCACAGCCTAAAAGCGTCCTCCAAATCCCAAAAGGAAGGTACATAAGCCTTACTATCTCAAACTTCAAGTAGCTCATAACTAGAAAGGATGTAGTTGGGGCCTCAAAATGCATTACACCATCTGATGATTGCATGAGTACGCAAAGATGTATTTATATTGTTCTAAGTAAAATATTATTATTTTTCTATGAAATATTAATCAAATTATAGATTAACATACACTAACTATTTCTAATAAATTTGAGTTGTACAGCAATTCTTTGAGAGTAAATATTTAAATCTATCGTAGGATCAGTAAATTATTTAATCAATAAAAATCATTATGGTTGAACAGAAGCAAACATATAAACTAACGATTCTCACTATCTCATGTTTAGGTAATAAATTCTGTAATAAAATTCCAGTGCTATCACTTATAAGAATAAACAACAATTTAAACACATACTGATTATAATGCATTACACAACAAAACTATTCGCAACAAATTACTGAAGAAAATGTTACCTTTGAGGATATTTTTACGTACGGGAAAACTACATTAAAACTCTTATTTTCCAAATGAACTTGAACAATGAAAATTTATTACGGAAGGAAGGAAAATACAAAACACAAAGCAGCGCAACCAACAAAAATAAATCCCCAACTTCGATTCTTTCAGCAATTTTATTTTTATTCGGCTTTTGTTACCATTTAGTTACATTTTATAAGAATGTAATGTGCAAAATTATTTTATATTCAAAATGATACTCCATGCGCCCTCTGTGAGGAAAAGCTTGAATTAGTAGTAGCTAGCAGTTCGGGGTTTTTCCCGCTAGTGGCGCCACCGGCTGGGAATTGAATAAGTAATGATTTTATTTTGATGTAGGCTTAATGGATGGATTATGTTAGATGTATTGCTTCATTTAACACTGTTACTTCATTAGATTGGTCGTAAATGTTTAATTTCATTCATTTATAATGACGCATGCAGGATTTATAGTTAAATAAATATATTAATTATGGTAAACTATTATCATAAATTACTGCCGATATTTTTATTGGCAATAATATTATTATTAAAATAGAATTTTTTATTCGTAAAGATTATGGGAAAGTGTTTAAGAATATTGTTTATAAAAGATACATAGCTGGGAGTGTATTTGATTTATTTGATATTTTATATGGTTAGGTAAAGTCAATTTTAAACTGATAATGTAATAACAATAAATATAAATTAATTTTAGAGGAACAAAATAATGATCTAGCAAGTTTTTTTGAAAGCTTTAAAATTATTTATTTAAATTAACAGTATTTCTGTGTACATTTTTATCAACTTTGTAAGATAAATAGGTGTTTACTCAAGTATTGATTGAATTCTTGGTTTCAATATAAGATTTATAAGCAATAATTTTTTTTTTTTCAATATATTTTGTTGCACTATTATGTGTACGTACAGCTAAATAACTCTTAAATAGTAATATATATTTTAATTATTTTCCATTATTAAACCACTGATTGGTGATTATTAACAGCAAATTGCATCATCAATTAGTTTTTGTTTTATACCCAATTAGTGATTAATTGAACAATCTTGAAATTTTTGTAAATCCACTTTGGAAACAAAATATATTTTCTTACATTTTTCATCATCTGAGCATTGTTAAGAAATATTTTACAGTAAATTATAACAAAATCATTGATTTGTTTTTGTTTTATATCACAATTAGTAATTAATGTCCAAAACTCACAATTAGTGATTAATATTCAAAATTCAAAATTAAGCAATATTAAAAAATTTAAAAAAATACTTAATTAAAATTTATTTTTTTTAGTATTTTTCATGAAGCACAGATAAGAACTATTTTACAAAAAGTGAAAACTCTAAAGCTCCGAGAGCTTCATACCCTCTAAAAAATTAAAAAAAGTAGGGTTCTCCAGCAACTTACTAAAACTTTCAAAAAAAAATTGATTTTTAAATTGACTAAAACTCTTTTTTATATTTGCTAAGCTGTTCAAAATCTATAAAGGTAGATTTACTCTATTAGGCTTACTCAGTATCTTCATGATACTCCATGAACATTACACTGACTTTCCAAAAAAAATCTGTAGCTGCAAGGCATTAACGCCAATTTAAACTACTGTAAGCTTCTCAAAGACTTTTATATCATCACTTTAGATCTTGATGAATCTTCAAGAGATTTTTTTCCAATTTCTCCTTATAAACAAAAAAGTTGAAACAAATGTAACGTCCTAACTTTTTGTTGTTATATCATTTTTAATTGTTACTAAAATAACTGATTTAGAAATAAAATAATTAAATTAACAATCCTTAGTATAAGAAATAAGTACTGTAAATATCAGTACTTATTTCTTATATAAATTCCTTGATAATTTACTTCCGGGCTAGTAAGCGAGTCACTCCAATTTATAATAACAATAAAATAGTTTAAACTAAAGTGCCTACATTTAAATGCTTGTCCGTGCTAACGTCAGTACTAACCATGTTAGAAGAAAAGATGATAATATTAAATCCCTCGTTAACTAACACTTAGGCGGAGAAATAAAACTCTTCAGTTTATGAATACAGACAATAATTTGAAGTTCGTTCAAACGTCAAACTACACTTCATTAGCATATCTAGAAGATGCTTTAAACTCCTAAACTATCAGAAACCCCTTACAGACTTCAACCTTTTGAGAAACTAAATACAATTTGGCCAAATCCTCTCTAGTCCTACTAAATTCACGCAACATCAAGACAGTACACAAAACTTTGCTTATCACAATACATACTTCTTCTTTACAAACCCTCCAAATAGGGGACTTAAACCAGAAAACCATAAAATAGTATAACTATATGACCTAACAGAATCTCTTATAACCTACTAAGTTTGTCTGAATCTATTGCATTTTCTAAAATTCCCTGTACACGTACTCTTTGTCTAAAAAAACATTATATACACGCAATTCGTCCTTGATCGGTTGATTTGCTTCTTGTCCTTGCTCTTTAAGAGCAAATTTAAAATTATTCGATCTTTTGTTGTGTTCGTTAAAGCTAGTACACACTGCGCAATTTGTCTATAGTCCGTCTAGAGACACAGACTATAGGCCGTCTAGAGACACCGCTTTTTGTCTCGTCCAGTGTCCACACTACGATGTAAGTTTATCAGTCTCATCTTTGCAGTCCACCATGGAGGACATTGTTTTGTGTTGAATGAATTTCTGCTTAGTGCTAATTAAAAGTGAAAGAACGCAGAAACGTAAACGTTGGTGGACACGCGCAGTGCTCGCAGAAGGACTTAGGTTCGGCAATATATTATTAAATAAATTAAAATTAGAAGGAATTTCACCCGGCTGACGCGAATTGATTTTGAAGATTTGCTTCTGATAGTTGAAGGAATAATAATAAAGCAAAATACAAAATTTAGAAATACCAATCCATTTTCTTTTTAACTGGCAGTCCCACTGTGTTTCCTAGCGTGTCTCGCTTCTAGACGCCAAGTGACGTCCACACTGTCAAAATGTTGCGCAGCATGTCCATCGTTGCGATCTCCCATTCTGATCGGGAGACTTAAGACCTGCAATTTTTAGTCTCGCAATAGACCCGTAGAGAGGATTGGTTTATAGACATGTCTACGTAGACAACCTGATAATAAAATTGCAAACACGTCTACTAGTGTGTCATAAGCTTTAGATTGAGTTTGAATAAATATATTTCATAAAACTTTTCTCATTAAATTTTTTTTTAAATTGCATTCAGAAAACCAATTTATACCAAAAAATATAAAAACCCATTTTGCAAAGCCTATTTTACAAAACCTCAAGTATTTCAAGTGCTAGAATAGTTTTAGAACTATATTAGTCACTTCTTGTTGAAATCAGCTACAAGAATTTTGTGCTGGGATCTTCAACCCATTTTTTGGTAGGAAACACTTTGATTAAAGTAGCTCTAACTCGTTTTCCTATTATGTCTCAAACCAATGTGCAATGCAATTTAAGTCGAGATTTCTTAAACGCAATTCCATTCAGTTAACACCAACCGAAGAACAGCATAATTTTATATATTATATGTGTGAAAATTAACCAACATAAAATATCAACTCACACCAAAATCGAATCGCCATTGACTGATAACCTGGGAACAAATTTGCACGGAAAATATCGTTTACCAGTCTTTTTCCAAACTTATTGACAACCTTTAAAATTCATAAGCAGAAGAAAAACTCATCAATATTTGGGTAAATTAATTCAAAATCCAATAAATATGTTTATAAGCAAATGCAAGTCTGTTGACTTTATGCTGCCTGGTAAGCTCTGAGCCATGTACAGATTTTCTTGCCATTATACCAACATCTATCGCTTACACGCACGTCTCAAACCTTTCAAGTTCCTGTTGTGCAGTATTGTCAGAGTAAGAAAATAGCTATCTTGGACGCTTGTACCACTTTAGAGACCTGTCCTAGGCCGTCGACTGCTAGATCAGTAGTAGTAATCAAAAAGAAATTCCTCGTTCTGCAGACACATAGTTGCAAAACAAAATGTTAGAAAGTTATCAAATTAAACAATCCCAAATTGTAGTAAAATTGCAA
The DNA here is from genome assembly GCA_963932245.1 of Tachinus rufipes. Taxonomy (NCBI): domain Eukaryota; kingdom Metazoa; phylum Arthropoda; class Insecta; order Coleoptera; family Staphylinidae; genus Tachinus; species Tachinus rufipes. The sequence goes on along the minus strand of OZ010746.1, from coordinate 10,150,532 downwards.
AGGTTCAACCTATTTCTAAAAAATAAGAAAAAGATTCTTCAAAATATAGACCAATTGCATTATTGTCAAATCTGTAAAAAAAAATTGATAAATATATTCATTTTCACATTGTCAAGTTCTTAGAACAAAATAACTTTATCTCAAAATTTCAATCAAAACGTTCAATAACAGATTTTCCGACTTATGTTAGTCACAAGCAGAATTTTACTTTAGAAAAACTTGCAGTAGCTCTGGACATTTCTAAAACGTTTGATAAGGTATGGCATCCTAACCTTGTCAACAAGCTCCACTGTTTAGGTTTTGATAAAAAAAACTGTAAATCTCATAATAGTTTTCTTGAAAATAGAAAAATTATAGTTAGAATTGATGGTTTTAACTTTGACCCCAAAATCATAATGCTGGTGTTCTTCAAGGTTCTGCTCTTTCGCCAACTTTATATTTGATTTACATTAATGAACTTCTTCAAATAACTAATGCCCGTACTAATAGTCAGAGATTAAATCTCGGATTCATGAATCCGAGATTCATTTTGCTAATTGTTGATTGGCTCTAAGTCAATTCTCGGATATTATTAGTCGCGATCGACCAATGCATTTCTCGCTTAATTCTCGGATCGAATTGAAAACTATGCAACCGTCAATATAATCCTAGATTCAAATAATCTTGGGTCCACCCAAGATTGTTTATTAGTGTGTCATATATCAATTCTGACGTTTGGTAATAAATTACATTGGCCGATCGCAATTATATTCACTATCACGGTATCCGTGAATTGGATTAGAGCCAATCAACGATTAACAAAATGAATCTCGGATTCATGAATCCGAGATTTAATCTCTGACTATTAGTACGGGCATAAAAGTCTTATTTGTAATTTTGCAGATGATAGCACTCTTTATACTTCAAACTTCCAAAGACCATATCAACAAGAAAGGCAAAACGTCTTAAAATTTCTAGATTAGAATCACTTCCGACATGGTCAATTTTAACTTTAAAAAAACTCAACTTCTTGTTGCAAAATTCAAATTCGAGGTACCATCAGTATCAAATATTAAACTAAACAACGAAATATCTAAATCTTCTTCAATTTATCTTGTAGATGTTACAATATCAGTTTTTCAGAGAAACTAAGGCGTGTATATGCACTGTTGTTAGCTTTTCTTGCTATCTGCATCATTTTAGTGTATTTTTTTAATTATTTTGTTGACGATCTTGGCTGCAACTTTCTGTTGTTTTAATTTATTCCCTGCATTCATTATCTCATTTTTTGTGAACGGTTTTCCAGTTTCCTTATTGACTTAGGAGCTCCAATTTTGTGAAAAAAATCTTCAGTTAACTATATCTATCTATCTATCTAAACTATTTCTTCAAATATGTCTTTTAAGGCCATGATTTTAGCTTTTTGGTTTTCTTCCTGAAAGATTAATTTTTGTCCGTCATTACGGGTTTTCAAACCATTTCTTTGCTCATAAGTTTTGTTGTTGTTGACTTGCGTTGTGTCCCCTCGTTTTTATACAAAGCTTTCTACATTTTGCTATCATCATTGGACCACTTCCTTCTTTGCCATTATTTGTTTTTTTAGAAAACGTTTCGTCAAAAACTGTTTTAATGACCTCATTTACTGTTTTTCTACTGTTAAAGTTGCAGTCAAAGCTTTTTACCCTGCCTAAGTTCTCTCGCAAGAATTGTGCTGCACTTATTTGCTTCTCTTACAAAAGTAAAGCTAATTTTCAGTGTTCATTACCAATAACCGCATCTCTTCAAGCTATTCAGCCAAGACCATGTCTATCTGGTCTTCCTGTTTAGTGCTCCAAAAAATACATTTTGCCACTGCTTTAATGAAAGAAAAATGTTAAATGTTTGGAAAGTCAAGTTTACTAAATCAAGCGCAAGTTTGCCTCACCAAAAAGTACTTTTTTGCCGTCCAATACTCAAAAATTTTAGTTTTGATAATTTAAACACACAAATCGTAGGAATAAATTTTACGTACGTAGCAATCGCAGTTAAGTTTATTAAGAAAGCGCAAAATTTAGTTCAGTTTTGAGTATTTTTAAACAGTAAAATAATATTTTGAGTAATTTTGTTTAAAAATTGAGAATTCTAATCTGCTTAATACAGAGTCAGTAGTTTAGACTAAAGTGGCCTACCCACTCAGCCAAATATTAGTTATCAAAAAGTTGGATCACGACCTTCTCATGTAATAGAATGACTTCTTACGTCGACAAAAAGATTTATCAATATCTTAATAACGACGATTTGAGTGGGTGGGTGGGTCACTCCATAGCATAATACCGAGTTAGTAGTTTGGCCTAAAGTGGGTCACCAACCCACCCAAATGTTGGTTATCAAAAAAATTGGATCACTACCTACTCTTGTGACAGAATGACTTCTTGACGCTCGCAAAAAAGTCAAACATACAATCTCTTAACGACAAATACTTGAGTGGGTGGGTGGGCCACTAAATATCATAATTCCAAATCAATAATTTAAACTGGAGTGACCCACCCACCCACCCAAGTGTTATCAAAAAATTATTGGATCACAACCTTCTCTTGTGACTAAATGACTTTTGACGTACTCTTTGTGGAACTATTAATTTCTTATTAATGACCACTTGGGTGGGTGGGTGGGACACTCCATAGCATAGTATTGAATCAGTAGTTCAAACTAAAGTAGCCCACCCACCCACCCAAATGTTATTTATTAAAAAATTGGATCGCAACCATCTTTTGTGGCAACATGACTTCTAACATCTACAGAGAGATCAGACTAATTTCTTAATTTCTTGATAACTTCATAGTGGCCTACTCCATAGCATAATACCAAGTCAGTAGTTTGGACTGGAGTAACCAACCCGTCCAAGTTAATAAGTATGCGCCTAGTAGATTCTAGACCAACTAGGCGTACTCCTTCCAAAGTCATCTTTTGGCACCAAGTCTCACCAAAGCTAGTTTGTGAGTTCTAAATTCCTGTATAATGGTAAAAGCTACTCAAAACACATATATAAACTACTCTATGCTTTACGGAACCTCACCACCGCAACAAAAAAAGTTTGAAAAGAATATTGTATGTGTCTACTTTGTCAAAGATAAGATAGTGACCTGTAACTTTAACGCCTTTTAACCGGATAGTTTCATAAAGACATTAGAAAAACTATACAAATCTAGCAAATCTATTTTTAAAGTTGGTAAAAAATCATTTTATGCTAAATAATTTTTTCAACTAACGACATGCTAAACACACTGATAAAGAGTGCATACCTTGAAACACAATGTGTGAGTTATAAAGTAAAAATCTAATAGTTACTTATGCACCAAAAGCATTACAATAATTATAATGCCCGGAGCTCAACATGTTCCAGTCAAATGGTCTATGACCTAATGATTAAAGTGCTCATCGGCAATTTTATATTTCACAAAAAATGTTATTTAAAATTTATATATAACAATGTCATGTCAGCTTATATAAATTAAAAACCACTTAAAATATTCCGTATCTAAAGTATTAATAGCAAATAACAAATAAGCAACATAATATATTAAAACCCAATTTGACTATTTCAAATGTTACCAATATTAGCAATCTGAAACGGGATACTATCATTAACGAAGCATCAAAGATTAAAAAATACTATAGGTAAGATAAGATGTCATGTTTAAAAATAAATTTATAATTAGAAACCACAAAAAATTGTAAAGATAAGCTACAAGCAAAGCAAAACAAATTTGTTTTGCTTTGCTTGTAGCTTAAATTAATATTTTTTTCAATAAACATAAAAAAAGAAATGCGCATTGTAAACTACATCCGACCATTGAAGAATGATTAGTATAAGTCATTCCAAATCCACTCTCCAGGATCAAATAGTTCCAATGAAAGGAATTCTATGTTCGACTCAATAATCCTTAAATTTAGTTCAACGAAAATAATCCCATATCTCCAAATCAACCTGATTACTAATATATTCATTTCATTCAATTTTTCTTCCCTTCAAATATAAACTCAATAATTTCAATTATGTTCCTTCCCATGAGAATCTGAAGTCGTTTCATGGATACTACTACAGCCTCCCTATAAAAATCAATTTGGTCGAAAGAGATTGAATGGCTTTTCGGAATCGATTACGCGTGGCGGACCAAAATATCTTCATAAAAAAGGAGCGTTGCGTGCTGCGTTTACTCCACTTGACTTTGATTAATACTATAGAATTTCATAAAAATTATTAATATAAATGGTTGTTGTTGTAATTATAATAAATCATGTTTCTGATGCACAAAGTTCATGTAATGTAAAGCTATAGAAAAATATATTTTACGTTCGTATTGAATGTATATGCTCGAGTGCATTTTTTTAACAATACAAATTGTTTCCAGAAATGGGAACTGCATGCATTGGGAATTTATTCAAAGCGTCTTTACAATTGGCATTTTAGATGTATTGCTGTATACTTCAATAATATTTGAAGAAGGTTATTAATAATAAAAAGTTGAAAATAAAAGATTTAAGAACCTTTATTGACATTAAGCCTCACGTAAATATTAAATAGAAGCTGAATTACAAAGTGTGTAGCGTTGTACATCTATATAAAATCCAGCGCTTAAAATTAATAATAACCATTTAATCCCCAAGACAATAAAACGAGGCAAATCAATGAATTTTAAATTCCTGAAAGCGATCGTTTAAATTTGAGAAGCTTAAGCTATTATAAAATATCTCAAAGGAGATACCTTAACGAGCCGCATTATGCCAATTGCTTAAACTGCATGCAGTTTTCGGTAATCACGTCGAGAAAGCTCTAAGGTAGAATTAAAATTGCAAGTTCTGGGTCGCAATGGAAATTTTAATGATTTTACTTTGAATGCGTGTGAGAAAGTATATAAAAAGGAAAACTTCTCCTCGTTTGCAAGCATAAAAAAGTTTCTTCATGTTCGCTCGACTTCATTTTAATATATTTGTGCGGTGGAATGTAGTTTTTGGACTCGAAAGCTTACCGATCCTAATACCGTGAAAATCTTGGGTGTTTACCTGAAACAAAAAGGAAAATATGAATATAACATGTTGGATACAAAGGAAATGCAGTGGAGTGTGATTAAAACAATTTAATTCATAATAATTCTGGCTCATAAATAAATATTACTAATTTAAAAAGCTTTGTAAAAATACAGAGTGATCGTTTAGAGAAATATAATTCAAGTTTATATTGTTTGTTAGAATACCAATAATGACCCAATGATCAATCTGTTGAAAAAATTCTTTTACATATGAGGACCCCAAACACATTTGTCTTTGAAGATCATTTAAAGTTTGTTTGTGAATTGTGTAAGAGTAGCTTTGACTCATAAGCTCTGCCCACCCACCTAAGTGTTGTCACTAAGATCTGTCAATTTTGTTCTACATCAAAGCAAAATGATGACAGATCCAATCTGTAGATTACCAATAGTTGAAACGTTGAGTGGACATTATTTAGATATACCTATCCCAGTTTCTTCAGTAACACGTCTTGAAATTTAAAGAGAACAATAGCCTAGATTCTGATAACTAAGTTCAGTTTCTGCTAATTAGCGCATAATCTTGGCAGTTCTTCTTAACAAGCATCTCGCAGCTTTGTACTTTGATCACTAAAGTGACAACATCTATTTTGCTCTTGTGTTGATTGCAGCCAGTAATCATGAACAAGTTTGTCTTGATCAAAATACAGAAGACATCTGTACAGGGTGTTAACTGGACCCAGTTGAGGTGTGTGCAGAAATGGCATTTACCGTGCCAGAGCTATGCTACACAAACGTTTAAAACTTTTGTTGTTTTGCCGCTACTAATTGCGTTTCTAACAGAACAATGCACTTTATATAGGTCAAATTTTGCAAAAAAAAAATTGGTATCTAGTAAGTTTGCTAAGGTCAACAATGTAGTAACAAACCAACCAACAAAACGATCAATTGTTGTCCATAGGCGCGCATAGACATTATGAGCAAATATATAATAGTCCTTGCAAAGCCAATGTTGTCTCTGCTTTTCCAAATTTAATTTTTCCAATAATGTGGATGAGTTGTTGTGTATTTTGGAAATTTGCTTAAATTAGTTGTCCATAACGTTGCTCATAGCTTATTCGTCAGCGCCAGGTATTACTCGCCTAATTAGAGCATCTTTCCTTTAGAAGGTAACAACTGTCTTTTTGTAGTTGACCTACAGATGCGTGAGGAGATCTTCATTTTGGATTAAAGCTAGTTGCTTTTCAAGCCCTATCTATCTGTTTTTGAAGATTTTTATTTGCAGACCTGTTTTACCGTTGCTGTTTAACCAATTGCCAAAAAGTTTTCCGATAAATTTTTGGACCTCCAAGGAGGACCTTCAAAGTAATCTGATCAACCTTTGCCATTACAGTCTTTGCATCATTCGACGTCTTGTGGTAGTTTTTTGTACTTCCATATAGATCCTACTTGCAGTCGCCACTACAAACTCTCTCTCGCAAAACTGTACACCTTTACTGTAAAACGTTTTTACCATCGTTGCTGCTAACGCATTAGTCTAAATCTAAATTCTATCTGCATCAATCACTTTTGCAAAGTTAGATATATCACCACTACTGTTATCAGCATCAACATTTGCTACAACATATTTAGAAGCAAAATCCCTTCTGCGGACAAACCTACTTTAGCAGCAAATTTGCCGTCTGTTTTGATGGTCGCAATGATCAAAGCTATAATGAGTCGGTTAAAGTTGACTAAAAATTTATTCTCTACTTTGCTGCATTTTTATTTAATTTTTTCTCTTTTTCGATTGCTGCATCTACTTTCATATTATTACAAATTTGCCGCCTGTCTCGACGTTTGCAGTAGTTAAAGCTTCAATAAATTGTTCAAAGTTAACTAAAAGTTTACACTTTCCTTCGCTGAAGACTTGTAAAACATTCAAGAAACGGGCCTAGAAGTTCATCAAGTCACTTAATTGCTGCAGTATTTCTTGCTAATCTAAAAAAAATCCGGCCTCACTCAACATCATGAAACCCTGAACAAAAACTGCTAGACAATGTCTTTCAAGACTTCGACTCCAAACGGAAGACCCCTAATGAATACCTCACATGTACACCTCTCAAACCAAAAAAATCTAAGCATAACCTTAAGAAAGACCTAGAGTCTAGCTAGAATGCCTTATGTTCCAAGGGTTTCCAAAAAAAGCCTATTAATCCGCACAAAATACTTATCTGCAGATGTCCGATCTAACTATATTTGATCTGATCAACCTAAACAACTTAAAAGAACACCTACAAATTACACTCAAACAAAATAGCAAAACCACCACCGGCTAACATAGTTCCGTTACTACTTGACGCAAACCTGAAACTCCATTGGGCAGCACCAAAATAATCTTGACCCGTTTAAGGCCCAAATAACTTCGTCAAAAAAAACCGATGCAAAACCCAATCACTCGTCAACACCGACACAAAAACGACGTAGTACCCGAAACGTAAATCTAAGTGCGCTACCCAAGTTAGACCCCCGCACAACCTAGTGGTAGTGAATCAAATTCAAACTATCCATTCCTAGACGTAGATTCCAAGAAAAATTGACTTTTTTGTTATTTTGTTCCCCAAACTAGTAGAAAACATTAAAACGTGCTACAAGGGTGCAAACCCTTCAGTGGTACCCACAATAGTAAAGTAAAAACGCAAAAATTAGGGATTGAACCAAAAATACATCTTCGACAACCTCTGCCAAGACCTCATAATACCCTAGAAAGTAACCACTGCTAAATCTATAAAACGCAAATCCTTGGAAGAACAGGCAACCCTCTCAGGAAAAAAAACCTAGACCATAACATTTTCCCTCCTTTCTCGGTTAAATTCAAATTAAATCAAAGCAATCAAAAAATCAAAATTGTCAAAACACACAAACCAAAAAATCGTCTTAATTTTTGGCCCACCGTTCACAACAACCACATGTCAGCAACTTCCAATAACCAAGTCCAAGTTTGGTGACCCCAACTATATCATCATCTCGTCTAAACTACGTGACTACATCATCACCATAAAGCACCAAAAAACCTAACACCAAAACCTTTTACCCTTGAGGTTGCTTAATTGCTCATCAGGTCCTGTAACGGTCCTTTCTCTATCTACAAAAAACGGTAACAAAAATAACTCGTAAGTTAAGTACAGTAATGACCAATTTAGCAGCTGTCTCAGTTCGGTTTGCAGGTAGGGTCGTTGACAAAATAATTTTTGACGCTTGTAAAAAACTTTTGGCCGTTAAGATACTTAATCTGATAATAAGTACTTTTGCCATCAGGTGTTCGATCGTTTTTGTAATAAAACGAATGTCTAACAACTGTTCAAAGCTTATAGTCGGATAGCAGGTAAGATCTTCCTTTTAAAATAAATGATGCTTGATTGCTAACTATAGTGGAACTAAAAACAAGCTCTTTGTTAACTCGAATTAAGTGTATTTGAAAATCCAGTAACCTGTCTATAAGAGACAATGGAAAAGTTAGTGGTGCCCCCCTCAATTACTGTTATAGTCCAAGAGTAGTACAAAATCCTCATAACATAGAACTATTGCTTGTAATCTTTCTGAATCAAGCGGTTTAGCTAAAAGCATTAATTTGTTCGTTGGCCAGCATGTTCTTTGAATTTAATTTAAAAATTTCTTTTCTATTAAAAATCGCGTCAATTTGTCTTGTCAAGCCATTTTGTGAAAAAATCTTTAAGACTGGTCATATTAGCCAAAATTTAATCTTAAACGTTCACTTTGGATTAAAGTGTTTCATAAGCCAAAGTTGCCAAGATTCTGCAAAGATTAGCTATAGTGGCATAGCAGCATATTGATACCATTGGGCTCAACGTTTGCCAGTATTGGTAAATTTGCTTTTTGAGAAAACAAAGCTCTAAATGTAGCATACCAACATTTTCTAGAAAAAATATCTTACTTTTTGCCAAGTTTCTTCAACCATCCTGTCAAACTAGCAGTTTGGAAAGCAATTATGCTGAAACTAATTAATTCAAAAATAGTCTTACTAATTTTCTAAAAGAATTGCATCTTTTGAACTCAAAAATTCTAAGCACAACTCAAAACTCGTTACCGTTTTCTTAAAAACTCAATTTAGATCGAGCTAAAATGACTATATTTAACAAAATAGTAGTTTGGAAGGCAATTATGCTCAAACTACTCAATTCAAAAATAAACTTCCATAATTTTCTAAAAAATTCAAGTCTTTGGAACATTAAAATTCTAAGCACAACTGAAAACTCGTTACCGTTTTCCTAAAAACTCAATTTAGATCGAGCTAAAATGATTATTTTTATCAAACTAGCAGGTTAAAAGGCAATTACGCTCAAAGTACTCAATTCAAAAATTAGCTTCCATAATTTTCTTAAAATTTTAAGTCTTTTGAACTCAAAAATTCTAAGCACAACTCAAAATTCGTTACCGTTTTCCTAAAAATTCAATTTAAATCAACCTAAAATGATTATTTTAAACAGATTTGCAAATTGGAAGCCAATTATGCTCAAACTACTCAATTCAAAAATAAACTTCTATAGTTTTCTAAAAAGTTCAAGTCTTTTGAACTCAAAAATTCTAAGCACAACTCAAAATTCGTTACCGTTTTCCTAAAAACTCAATTTAAATCGAGCTAAAATGATTATATTTAACAAACTAGCAGTTTGGAAGGCAATTACGCTCAAACTACTCAATTCAAAAATAGTCTTCAATAATTTTTTTAAAAATTCAAGTCTATAAACTCAAGAATTCTAAGCACAACTTAAAACTCGTTACCGTTTTCCTAAAAACTTAATTTAGATCAAGCTAAAATGAATATTTTCAACAAATTAGCAGTTTTGATAGCAATTATGCTCAAACTACACAATTCAAAATTACTCTAACAAATTCAAGTCTTTTAAAGTCAAAAATTTTAAACACAACTCAAAATTCGTTTCAGTTTTCCTAGAAACTCAATTTAGATCGAACTAAAATGATTATTTTCAACAAATTAGCAGTTTGAAAACCAAACTACTTAGTCAAACAATTTTTTCACTAGTTTTTTAATAAATTCAAGTCTTTTGAACTCAAAAATTCTAAGCACAACTCAAAAATTGTTACAGTTTTCCTAAAAACTCAATTTAGATTAAGCTAAAATGATTATTTTCAACAGAATTGCAGTTTGGAAGAAAATTATGCTCAAACTACTCAATTTAAAAATAGTCTTTCATAATTTTCTAAAATATTAAAGTCTTCTAAACTAAAAGATTCTAAACACAACTTAAAACTCGTTACCGTTTTCCTAAAAACTCAATTTAGATCTACCTAAAATAATTATTTTTAACAATCTAGCAGTTTGGAAGGCAATAATGCTCAAACTATTTAATTCAAAAATAATCTTCCATAATTATCTAAAAAATTCAAGTCTTTTGAACTCAAAAATTCTAAGTACAACTCAAAACTCGTTACCGTTTTCTTAAAAACTCAATTGAGATCGAGCTAAAATGATCATTTTTAACAAACTAGAAGTTTGAAAGGCAAATATGCTCAAACTACTCAATTCAAAAAAAGTCTTCCATAATTTTCTAAAAAATTCAAGTCTTTGACTCAAAAATTCAAAGCACAACTCAAAACTCGTTACCGTTTTCCTAAAAACTCAATTTAGATCCAGCTAAAATTAATATTTTAAACAGATTTGCAGTTTAGAAGGCAATTATGCTCAAACTACTCAAATCAAAAATAGACTTTTATAATTTTCTAAAAAAATCAAGTCTTTTAAACACAAAATTTTTAAGCACAACTCAAAACTTGTTACCGTTTTCTTAAAAACTCATTTTAGATCAAGCTAAAATAATTATTTTTGACAAAGTAGCAGTTTGGATGGCAATTATGCTCAAACTACTTAATTCAAAATTAATCTTCCATATTTTTCTAAAAAATTCCAGTCTATTGAACTCAAAAATTTGAAGCACAACTCAAAACTCGTTACCATTTTCCTAAAAACTTAAAATGATCATTTTTAACAAACTAGCAGTTTGGAAAGCAATTATGCTCAAATTACTCAATTCAAAAATTAACTTCTTTAATTCTCTAAAAAATTCAAGTCTTTTGAACTCAAAAATTCTAAGCACAACTCAAAACTTGTTACCGTTTTCCTAAAAACTCAATTTAGAGTAAGCTAAAATGATTATTTTAAACAGATTTGCAGTTTGGAAGCCAATTATGTTTAAACTACTTAATTTAAAAGTAGTCTTCAATATTTTTCTAAAAAATTTAAGTCTTTTGAACTTAAAAATTTAAAGCACAACTCAAAACTCGTTACTGTTTTCCTAAAAACTTAAAATGATCATTTTTAACAAACTAGCAGTTTGGAAAGCAATTATGCTCAAATTACTCAATTCAAAAGAAGTCTTCCATAATTTTCTAAAAAATTCAAGTATTTTAAACTTAAAAATTCTAAGAACAACTCAAAACTCGTTATCGTTTTCCTAAAAACTCAATTTAGATCGAGCTTAAATGATTATTTTTAACAAATTAGCAGTTTGGAAGCCAATTATGCTCAAGCTACTCAATTCAAAAATTAACTTCTTTAATTTTCTGAAAAATTCAAGTCTTTTGAACTCAAAAATTCTAAGCACAACTCAAAACTCGTTACAGTTTTCCTAAAAACTTAATTTAGATCGAACTAAAATGATTAGTTTTAACAAACTAGCAGTTTGGAAAGCAATTATGCTCAAACTATTCAATTCAAAAACATTCTTCTTTTGAACTCAAAAATTTTAAGCACAACTCAAAACTCGTTACCGTTTTCCTAGAAACTCAATTTAGATCGAACTAAAATGATTAGTTTTAACAAACTAGCAGTTTGGAAGGCAAATATGCTCAAACTACTCAATTCAAAAATAGTCTTTTAATTTTTTTTGAAATTCAAGTCTTTAAAACTTAAAATTTTTAAGCACAACTCAAAACTCTTTACTGTATTCCTAAAAATTCAATTTAGATCAAGCTAAAATGATTATTTTCAACAAATTAGCAGTTTTAAAAGCAATTATGCTCAAACTACAAAATTTAAAAATACTCTTGAATATTTTCTAACAAAGTTAAGTCTTTTGAACTTAAAAATTTTAGGCACAATTCAAAACTCTTTACCGTTTTCCTATCATTTCAATTTAGATCAAGCTAAAATGATTATTTTCAACAAATTAGCAGTTTTGAAAGCAATTATGCTTAAACTACACAATTCAAAAAAACTCTTTAACTATTTTCTAACAAAATCAGGTTTTTTAAGTCAAAAATTCTAAGCACAACTCAAAACTCGTTACCGTTTTCCTAGAAACTCAGTTTAGATAGAACTAAAATGATTAGTTTTAACAAACTAGCAGTTTGGAAGGCAATTATGCTCAAACTACTCAATACAAAAATAAACTTCCATAATTTTCTAAAACATTCAAGTCTTTTAAATTGAAAATTTCTAAGCACAACTCAAAACTCGTTACCGTTTTCCTAAAAACTTAATTTAGATCGAGCTACAATGATTATTTTAAACAAACTAGCTGTTTGGAAGGCAATTATGCTCAAACTACTTAATTCAAAAATAGTCTTTCATAATTTTCTAAAAAAATCAAGTCTTTTAAACTCAAAAATTCTAAACACAACTCAAAACTTGTTACCGTTTTCCTAAAAACTCAATTTAGATCGAAAAACTTAGAAGGCAATTATTCTCAAATTACTCAATTCAAAAATAGTCTTCTATAATTTTCTAAAAAATTCAAGTCTTTTAAACTCAAAAATTCTAAGCACAACTTAAAACTCGTTACCGTTTTCCTAAAAACACAATTTAGATCGAGCTAAAATGATTATTTTTAACAAATTAGCAGTTTGGATAGCAATTATGCTCAAACTACTCAATTCAAAAATAGTCTTCAATAATTTTCTAAAAAATTCAAGTCTTTTGAACTCAAAAATTTTAAGCACAACTCAAAATTCGTTACAGTTTTCCTAAAAACTCAATTTAAATCAAACTAAAATGATTATTTTTAACAAATTAGCAGTTTAAAAACCAATTATGCTCAAACTAGTTAGTCAAAAAAAAAATGTCATTAATTTTCTAATTAATTCAAGTCTTTTAAACTCAAAAATTCTAAACTCAACTCAAAACTCGTTACCGTTTCCTTAAAAACTTAATTTAGATCGAGCTAAAATGATAATATTTAACAAATTAGCAGTTTAGATGGCAATTATGTTCAAACTACTCAATTCAAAAATAGTCTTCCAAAATTTTCTCAAAATCCAAAAATTCTAAGCACAACTCAAAACTCGTTACCGTTTTTTTAAAAACTCAATTTAGATCAAGCTAAAATGATTATTTTTAACAAACTAGGAGTTTGAAAGGCAATTATGCTCAAACTACTCAATTCAAAAAATATTCAATAATTTTCAAAAAATTCAAGTTTTCTGACTTAAAAATTCTAGGCACAACTGAAAATTCGTTATCGTTTTCCTCAAAACTCAATTTAGATCGAGCTAGAATGATTATTTTCATAAACTGCTTCTAATTTTTTTTTTAAATCTCAAATGCTCTTCGACTAATATAAATATATACATATATTATATTAAGCATTTTTTTATAATGTAATACTGTTTACATTAATCAAATTTTTAAAACTAAACTTGTTTATAGATACTATACAACTGTACTTTTAGACTAATTTAAGTATTTCCAAAATGTTCTAAGTATACCATACTATTGCAAATTTCACAAACCAAATAATATCCCTTCAATGTGTCGCCGTTAATTATAAACAGAAACATCAATTGATTATCATTAATTTCCACCCACAAAAGGATTCCATGACATAATTTCGGTGGACCCAATTCCATTCACAGTAACGTCCAAAACAGAGCAAGATAAAACTTATTGGAAATATCTATTATTCCACACAACCTACACAAATAAAAACAAAAGAAACGCGTTTAAAAAAAAAACAATCGAAAATTATTAAAATATTCCCTACTGTGCTGATAATAATAAAGTACACAAACATTTGCAGGGAAAGGTAAAGGTTATCATCGCCTCGTGGGCGGACGTTACAACATGATTTACGAGGGCCCTTTTGGCCTGCATATGCAGGTGCGGTATATCACCTTGGGCCTAATTAAAATCAAACATCGCAATATGAAATTTTGTTAGTTTATATTTTTCGTGTAACTTTGTTTTTAATTGGATTTGTTTAATAGAGAGTACACAACTTATATCATGTACTGGTTTTTTTTATGGCATTACATTTTCCTAATTAAAATTTTTATTATAGTTGAAATTATTTTAAAAGGAATTTATTCTCAATTACTAATTGTAATTTTCTATAGTTATCATCAAAAATTTTAAGTTTATTAATTAATCTTTTTTTCACACAAAAATAAAGTAATCAATAATTCATTATAAAGAACCGCTCTGTTCTCTTTTTGGAGGGCTTTATTTTTCTACGTCACGTTGCTAATGTTTTTGCTGTCGAGCCGCTTTGAATTATGATATGATAAGAGCATTATTGCCTGAAATGTGCTCATTAAGGAAATGTACCTTTATCTAAGCACAGTCTTGCCATTTACGTGAAGTAGTAGTGTTGATGGGTTTCGATCCATTGTTCTATTGAATGTGAGGATTCCTTACTCGCAGGAAATAGAATAAACGTATAAAGTGGTAACTGTTATGTGATCTGTCTAGATTATATTTCAACAAATGTTATAATTGTATTATTTATTACTTACATTATAATTCTATTATTTTATTTTATGAAAACCATTTTATATTAAAAGAGCTAGTTTTACAGACTCTATTTTAGGAAACTTTTAAGAGAGATATTTCGAATATTGTGTAAAAAAAACAAAAAAGTTTTTGACGTGCAGCTTCTATAAGTTTATAAATAAAAAATGTCTCAAATGAATCCCTCTACCCACCCTAGAAGTTTGTTACCCCTATTCATTAACTGTATAATACTAAACTAAATTTTCAAAAGTAGATTTTCTATCAATATTTTATTAACAGTTCACAAGTTCAGAATTGTTTTAGAAATAAAAATAGACTAGAAACAAAAATGTGCTGAGTGCTTCAATAACAAAAAGTTAATGGCAAAAATGACATAAACTAGCAGCGTTTTCAATATTAAACTTGTTTTTAAAAGATCTTACATTATTCTTGTAGCCTATTGTTTAAAATATTTGAAAAGAAATATAGTTGGATTCAAAACTCATTTGAAGGTTTTGAAATTAATAATTCAGATAAATTACCTGAAAAATTGCCCAAAATAATAGGTGATGAAGTATTTAAAACTGGTTTTGCCAGAATGAGTCTCACAAATAATAAAGTAGCTACCTGTAAGCAAAAGTCTGCAATGCAGAAGGGACTCATTAATGATTTTTGACATTCCGTGAATAGCATTTTGGTATTTTTTATGGCCAAATTTTAGTTTTTTTTTACAAGATTTTACTTGTTTTATAGCTGGATTCTGTTATTTTTTAAAATTTATTAAGTTTTTTGTACTTTTAAGAGTTTATGGTACGTTCTGACAATTATATACAATTTCTTGGTCAAGTTTGCACTTCTAAACAGTTTGTGTCAGATTTTAGTTTTTTTTAGTCTTATTTTTGCTAATTCAAAGCTAGATTTTGCTATTTTTAAAGTTTTTGACCGGATTTTGGGTCTTTTTGACCATTTTTTAAAACTTCAAGACTGGATTTTGCTGTTTTGACAAATTAAGAACAGAATTCTGAAGTTTTCAATCGTTTTTGAGCAAAATTTTGTTCATTTTAGTAATATATTAATATTTTATGACGAGATTATTTAATTTTTGATTTTTGAAAAATAAAATTTTGCATTTTAAATAGTTTATGAGCAAATTGTAATGCTTTCTTGCAATAATTTATACTTTATAGCCGGATTTTGCTATTTTTAACATTCTATAAATAGAATTATGCACTTTTTGACAGATTATAGCAACATTTTGCTATTTCTAACAATACTTTAATATTTCATAGCCAAATTTTGCTGATTTGCAGATTATAGTGCTTTCTGGCATTATTTTGATCTTTCAAAGACAAATTTTGATACTTTATAAAATTTTATAGTTAGAATTTTGCATATTTTAACCGTTTTTAGTCGGATTTTGGTATTTTCTAAAAATATTTTAACATTTTATGACCAAACTTTGTTATTTTTGACTTTTTGTTAATATAATTTTGTGTTTTTTAGAAGTTTTTGACTAAATTATGTTTCTTTCTGACAAAATTTTGATATTTTTTAACCAAATATTGCTATTTTTTTCGTTTTATTAATAAAATTTTGTACTTCTCAACAGTTTATGACCAAATTTTGCTATTTCTAACAATATTTGGATAATTTATAATGCTTTATTATAATATTTCAAAATTTGCAAACCGAATTTTGTTATTTTTGACATTTTATGAATAAAATTTCGCACTTCTAAACCGTTTTTAACCTAATCTGAATATATTTTAATGTCTCATCACCAGTATTAGTTAACTATAAATTTTTATAAATAGAAATTTGAATTTTTAACAGTTTATACCAAATATTGGTGCTTTTTGACAAAAAGATTATTTTAATTATTACGTTTCAACTATTTTTTGCCGAATTTTTATTCTTATTGATTTATTTTTAATACTTTTTGACCAGATTTTGTTATTTTTCACATTTTATAAATAGAACTTTTTTTTTCAACAGTTTATAGCTGAATTTTAGTTTAGTGCTTTCAAACAAAATTTTGATGTTTTAGACCGGATTTTGCTAAATTGACATTTTATGAGTTTAATTTTATATTTTCTGCAGTTTATTGACCTGATTTTGGTCCAAAATATTTTGCCATAACTACGCCTCTACTCACAAAACTTTGAGCAGAACTATTTGAAAAGCCATGCAGCCATTCCCAACTAATTTTTTGCGTAAAACAGGATTTTCTTGTTTTGCTGTCATAATAAATAAGCATAGTAAATAAAATATTAATGAAAAAATGTCTTCCATACATACATCAGAATAATGATTGAAAATCTTTAGAACACTTTTAAACATTATTGACAGTTCAGGAACATTTTGTCAGAATTATGATTAAAAGTTTTTAAAAAGATTTTAACAGTTCAGGATCATTTTTTTTTGCACATTATAATATTTTTGAAAGTTCAAAACTTTTGCACATTAAAACGTCGAAATAATTATGACCTTATTTTAGTGCTTTCTAACAATATTTTGGCCGGATTTTACAATTTCATAAGTAAAATTTTGCATTTTTTGGGTAGTTCAATCCTGCCCGAGTGTTTGTTTTAAAAAAATTGAAAGTTTCTCTTCTTTGCAAGTGTTAGAAATCTCTTAGTCAAAGGAAGAAAAGGTAATTTCCAATCTATTGATGACTCCAGTCAAACTACTCAATAGTACTAATAATCTAAAATGACCCTCTCACCTGCCCAATTGTTGGTCATCAAAAAATTGAATATTATCTCCTTCTCCACTAACTAAGAGACTTTTAACAATTGCAAAGAAAAGAAAATTCAATTTTTTTGATAACAAACACTTAGGCTGGTGGGTGGGAATTCCAGTTCAAACTACTTGACAGTAATAATGATCTGGAGTAACCCACCCACCCGCCCAAGTGTTGGTCATTAAGAAATTAGATATTATCTTCTAATTTTTTGATAAAAAACACATAAGCGGGTAGGTAGGCACTCTAATTTAAACTACTCAATGATAACAATAATCTGAAGTAGCCCACCCACACGCCCAAGTGTTTGTTATAAAAGAAGTTTCTCCTTATTGCAAATGTTAGAAATCATTTGGTCAGAGCAGGAAAAGATAAATATTCAACAACAAGTTTAAGAATATGCAAATGCCGTGACAAATAAGATTTAATTAATTTTTTTGTTATGTGACAGTTGTTGTGACACAAGATCAATTGCAAAGCGACACAGTGCCTTTTGTAGATTTCTGAGCTTTTTTTGCTCAAGGATTAAGGGCCCTACTGCTTGCCGCTGAGAGTAACGTTTATGAACAATTTCAATTTGTTTTTTTGAAACTTTCTCCCTCTATTCAGCATGAAGAGCTCATTTTTGTTTGCCCAATCTGCTGGTCCTTTTTCGTGGTAACCGTATTCGGCTGCTACACCAAGGGTCTCAAATTTGGGTCTATTATCTGGAAGGTCAATTTTTCTGATTTAAAAAAAAAATGTTTGGTAATAAGTCTTCCGGATAAGAAAAGAAACTTTAGTAGTTCTCGTGTACTGCCTCAATGTTGCGTGCACATTAAATAACCCAATAATTTGCGGCCAAATTCTCAGATGTCGTAGTTGTTACTATTAGCCGTAGCAACAGAAATACACCAACGTTAAATAAATAAAGTAACTGACTAATCTTCTTTTCGGTCGTTCTTGGGTGAAGTGCCCGCCAATAATCTTATTTTTCCTGTGTTTTTTTTTCTGGTCTTTGTTTAGTTGTGCCAGCCATTTTATTGCGTGGTATTTACATTTAGGGAGAAGTAACAAGAGTATATAACTGCATCCTGTGTCTTCACACCATTACTATTTTCTGATTTTATTGTCTGGGATGTATATTGCCGCGCCTTCCCTTGTGGGTTTATCTCTTTCGTAATATTTTTCGTTTTTCTTCTTGTTCCACTCATATTAGAGATTGAAAATTTTCAATGCTATCTTCACTCTGTTCACTGCTGCTCTAAATAGTATTTCTCTTTTATTTTTTCCTCTATAATAATCAAAAGATGTGTGCATATTGGTCCCCTAGTTACATATCCAAAGTAACTTAGCTTCCTAATCTTAATACTAGGAAGTTCTTTAGATTCCTTCTCTATCCTCCTTGGCGGGTGATGTTTGTTCTATCAATTTCTTATTTGGTTTCAAAACTAAAGCAAAGTCTGGTTTTTGTCAGTTCCGTTTTGGTAGGTCCGTTGTCGCTTTATATCTGTTTAGGTTAGCTAATTTTTGAAAGTTTATAACAGCATTTTAGTATTTAGTATTTCTTTTATAAAATTTTACATTTTCCGACAGATTATAGCCAGATTTTGTTTTTTTTTTTAACATGATATTATTAACGTTTTGCACTTATTATCAGTTTTAAGCTAGTATTTAATATTTTTGACAATAAGAATTTTAATTTTTTTTACAGTTTTATATGTTTTTGAGATTTCATAAATAGAATGTTACATTTCTTAACCGTTTTGGATGGATTTTAGTTGTTTATGATAGTATTTTGATACTTCATGGTCAGATTTTGCAATTTGTAATCACAATTTTACACTTTTTAACAGTTTATGGCCGGATTTTGCTATTTTTAACATTTATGGCTGAATATTGCAATTTTATTAATAAAACTTTGAAGTTTACAACGATTTTTAGCCAGATTTTAGTATTTTTGATATTTTACAATAAGAATTAAACACTTTTTGACAGTTTATTACCGGATCTTGGTGCTTTCTGACAGTATTTTCATAGTTCATGGCCGGATTTTGCTATTTTTGACATTCCTGAATAGAATTTTGCATTTTTCAATAATTTATGACCAAATTTTGATACTTATATATTTTATTGATATTGTATTTTGCATTTTTATGATTGGATTTTGCAATTTTTGTCATTCATGAGTAGAATTTCGCAATTTTTGATTAATTATTGCCAAACCTTGGTGCTCTCTAACAATATTTTGGTATTTTATAGCTGAAATTGCATTTTTTGGCGTTTTATAGTCGGATTTTGGTACTTTTTTGTCACCAGTTTTGATGTTTTCTAACAATATTTTGATACTTTATGGAAAAAATTTTAAATTTTATAAATTGAGTTTTGTAATTTTTGACAGTTTTTGGTCCGGTTTTGCTATTTATGAATAGAATTTGATACCTTTTGACAGTTGATTATTGTTCTGACAGTATTTTGATATTGCATACCCAAACTTTGCAATATTTTTTAATAGTATTTTGCGTTTTTTGACATTTTATGAATTTAAATTTTGCACTTTTGGAAAGATAAGACAATCCTGCTACAGATTTTAGTATTTTTGAAATTTAATAAACTGAATTTTGCAATTTTTAACAGTTTCTGGATTTTTGACATTTTACATATAGGGTTTGGCATATTTTGAGAGTTTACAACCGGATTTTGCAATTTTTAATATTTTTTTAATAAAATGTACTTTTTAACCGTTTTGGACAAATTTTGTTTTTTTCTGAAAATATTTTAGTACCGGCCCGGATTTTGGTGTTTATAAACTCAGTTTTAAACTTTTCGGCAGTTTATGGCAATTTTATAAATAAAATTTTGCATTTTTTAACAGTTTAAAGCCAAATTTCAGTATGTTCTGACTATGTTTCGATACTTCATGGCCGCATTTTGCAATTTAGTAAATAAAATTTTGCACCTTTTGACAGTTTATCTTTGCATTTTAGTATTTCTATAATTTCATTAATAAAATTTTGAATTTTTCAACAAATCCGATCATCGAATTTTGCTGTTTTTGAGATTTTAGTAGTAGAATTTTGCACTTTATCACAGTTTATAACAAGATTTTGTTATTTTTAACGTTTTAAAAATAGAATTTTACACTTTTTAACAGTTTTCAGACAGATTTGAGTATTTTTGACATATCACAATAAGAATTTTGTATTTTTTGACACATTTCGGATTGTACTATTTTTATGATTTTAGGAATAGAATTTTGCACTTATTAACAGTTTTTAGTCAGATTTTAGTATTTTTGATATTTTACAATAAGAATTTTGCATTTTTTGACAGTTTATGGCCAAATTTTGATATTTTTGAAATTTTATGAATAGAATGTTACGTTTTTTAACCGTTTTGAACGGATTTTGGTTGTTCCTAAAAAAAATTAATAATTGCAATTTATATACATAAATTTGTAAATTTTACAGTTTATAGCTAGATTTTTCATAGGATTTTGGTGCTTTATAATCATATTTTGATACTTTATAGTCTGATTTCACAATTTCATAACATTTTTTTCTAAATACTCTCATAAACAATTATCCAACGAAAAAATAAAAACTAAAAAAAGTTTAACCATTAATTTTTACCCCAAAATGGGAGTTATAATCTCTGAAGTCTGTACTACCAACCATTTTTGAGTTATGAGTTTTTTTGATTTGTCAAAAAAATGGGTCAATAGTAGAATTAATATTAAACTATCTAATTTTAAATAAAACTACTGCTTAGTAATCATAAACTAGAGTGATCCACCCACTCAAGTGTTGATTATCAAATAACTAGTTAAAATTATTATATATTTTTTTCTGAAATAAAAACTTTGTACACTTGCAGGAAGGACTTCTTAAGATAATATAATAATAAGAACATTTTTTTATTTTTTTTAAAGAACGTTGTGAGGTGTTGGCCTCAACAAATGACTCTTGAGAATAACTACCGCATGGCAATACCTTTCAAGTCCTGCTGTTAAATTGTCCTAGTCATTGTTTCTAATGTGATACTAGTTTATGTTGGCTGGTTTCGGCCTCGCAAATTTCACGCAGTCTGCTGCGACAACAAATGCTGTCCCCGGCCCATCTCTCGCTATTCCCTATTTTTCTGCCCTACTTCCTACACTGGCATTCTCCTCTCCGTTCTCCCATTCTTGTATTATTCAGCCTAGATATTTGCATTGTTCTTAGCTTTCTTCTTAATTTTTTCTGTTTTCTTCTATTTTGGTTTACCTAAATTTCAACGCTTTAAACTCCTTTATCTTTTTTTTCAGTACTGTCGTTGCATAGTTTCTTAGTGCTCTCTATTTATTTTTGTCACTCAGGCATATTTTAATGATTATAGATTTGTCTACTTTGTTTTCTAATACCTTTTCTAGCGTTTTCCTATCTTCCTCCCACGCTTCGCACTCTACTAGCGTATGTTCTGCGTCGTCATGAGTGTTTTCTTGACAAAATATACATTTTTCTTCTTTCTCCATCTTATTTATTTTTTGTACTTTCCAAAGGCTCCATGTCCGGTAAGAAGTTGTGTTGTATAGTAACACGTCTCCAGTTTTTTTCTACCAATTCTTTTATTGCTGGTATTAATTCCCTTGTCCATTTTCCCTTTTCTCCTTCTATCCACTGTCTTTGCTACCTTTCCATCATATTCTCTATCGCTTGTCTCTTTGCTTCTTGCTTACTAGTTCTTTCATTTACCATTTTCTTTATACATAATCTTTCTTCCACCATCAAATCTGCGGGTATTGTTGTAGCAATTACTTCTGCGAGACCGTCCTGTAGGCCCTGCAGATCCTTAACAAACTTGCTCTCATAGCTCCTCTTACTTCTTTTTTGTTTTTTTGTCTTCAAAGCTACTCCCCATGTTTCAGCGGCATAGAATAGTTTACTTCTAGCCGCAGTTGCTATTAACCTTCTTGCCCTTTCTCCTGGTCTTCCCTTGTTCGGTATAAGCCTACTAAACATTCCTTCAATTTTATTTGTTCCTCTTACCGCTTCTTTGTTATTTGTTCACCTACCTGTATTTTTCCACTTCCCCTGTTTATCCTCTTTGTCGATAGCCATGCCGCCTCGGTTTTCAGCAGAGCCAGATATAACCCTTTATTTCTCATCCATCTCTTTATTATCTCTGTTGCCAACTCTAACCTTTCATTTAGTACTTCTATGTCTATACCCCTACCTACCAGAGCCACGTCATCCGCAAATGCCGCTATTGTCACTCCTTCCGGCAGCCGCATCCTGAGTAGCTGATTATAAACTAAATTCCATAGTTTAGGACCTAGTGCAAAACCCTGTAGTACTACTTTAGTCAGCCTAAATTTTTCATTTTTGGTCAGTAGATTTCTTTCCTAAAGATAGCTAGATATTATCATGATAGTTTTATTTGTTAGTTTTCTTTTTTTTTGCTGCTTCAATAATTGCTTCCCATAGTATGCTGTTGAATGCATTTTGTATATCTAGCGCTATTATGACACAGTGTTGTCTTTTTCTGTATGATCCACTGTTTGCTTCTTTTGCTATGGCTTTTACCTTTTCAATGGCTCCTAGAGTCGTTCTTCCCTTTGTAAATCCATAATGTTCCTGTTCCTATTTCTTGTTCAATTCTCCTCACGATAACTTTTTCCATAATTTTTGCTAATGTGTTGATCAAGCATATCGGTCTATACGTCGTTGTTTTGCCTGCTTCCTTCTTTTTCTCAATTAGTACTAGGTTTGCATCCTACCTACCAGCAAGCCGAAAAATTCTTTCCTTCAGACATCTGTTTATTATTTGTGTTATTTCTATCTCATTTCCCTTCAGCGCTGCCTTCACTATCTCCGTTGTAATCTCATTTGAACCTGGTGCCATATTGTTACGTAGTTCCTTTATAATCTGTTTTATCTCATCCACTGTTGCAGGGACTGCTTCTATTGTGTCAGCTATTTCTGCTGGTTCTTCTACCATTCCTCCAGTGGGAAACAATTTTGTAATGATAACTACTTCATTTTATTCTTTCTTTAAGCAATCTGCCTTCATTCCTCCTAATTTATTCATTTTGATTTTGTATAATTTGCCCCAGGAATCCCTGTCTATGGATTCTAACATTTCTTTCCAGCATATTTTCTTACCGTCCTTGATCGCTTCCTTTAAAGCCTTTCGGTCATTTTTCAGTTCTTCTTCAGTTTCATCAGAATCTTTTCCCCATTTTCTTTGTCTTTTGACCTTTCTTGCTGTTTGTATTGCTTTCTTCCTACTTTTCTTGACCTCTTCGCACCACCAGTAAGGTCTTCTTCTTCCTCCTTCTCTGCATCTGGGAAATGATTCTTCCGCTGCCTTCTTCAACTTTTCGGAGTACCTTTTGCATATTTCCTCTATGTTCTCATTTTCAGTCACTTCCTCGGCTTCCATAACTGTATTTATCTTTTCTCTGTCCTTTAGTCTTATGTTCTATTTTCCTTCTCTTTTGTCTTCCTTTTCCCCTTTTCCGTTTGTGATGTATTGTATGTACTTATGTAAACTTAGCAATTCATCTTCTGTCACTGTCCAGCCCCTTACTACTTCAGCCGTTTCCCAAGTTGCTATGGTAATGTCAATGTATGATTTGGATCTTTCTCTTACAAACGTTGGTTTATCTTCTTAGTTCAATATTGTAAGATTTACGGCTGCTATCATCTCCTCAAGAATTTGGCCTCTTCTGTCGCACTTGCTCCCTCCCCATTTTGGCAGTTTTGCGTTGAAATTGGATCCTATCAAAATTTGTTTGCTCTTTTGTTTCCCTAAGCTGTGTATTAGTTCTTCTATCCACTCCTAAAAACTGATGTAACTGTATACTATCAGACCTGCTGTATCAGTCCACACTATTCCCTCCTTAGGTGAGGAACACATCTTTCTACTTTATCTCTATACTTACCCCTTGCTAGGATAGCTGCGTCTGAATCCTTATCTTTGATCCACTCCCCTCTTAGTTTGCTTTTATTTGGTTCACTCAATATTACTATGTTCATTTTTCCTCTTGTTGACATCAATAGGTCTTGCGCCTCTCTTCCTCTGCCTATATTTGTTTGGATGATGTTATACATTTTTGTTTTTGCCCTCATTCTCGTGTTGTCTCCAATCTGAATTATTGTCTTCTATGTTCTTATATGGTCTTCTCATTTTTCTATTGTATGTGAGCGGGCATCTTTTTGCTCCTGTTCTGTGTCCTGGTGTTTTACACTCTATACAATATTCTCTATTACTGCATTTGGCTATCTGATGCCCCTTTTCTCCGCATCTTATCTTAATAAAAACACATGGCCGTGTAGGTAAGCACTCCAGTTCAAACCATTGGTTAGTAATCTCAAACTCAAATAACCTACCTACCTACCGAAGTGTTGGTCATCATAAAGTTAAATATCCTTTTCTTACGCTTGCAAAGAAAAGAAACTTTCAATTTCTTTAAACACTC
The DNA here is from genome assembly GCA_963932245.1 of Tachinus rufipes. Classification (NCBI taxonomy): domain Eukaryota; kingdom Metazoa; phylum Arthropoda; class Insecta; order Coleoptera; family Staphylinidae; genus Tachinus; species Tachinus rufipes. The sequence continues at coordinate 10,125,636 of OZ010746.1, read as the reverse complement.
CACTTTAAACTATTAACTAGTAATCATAAACTAGGGTGACTCACCCATTCACTAAAGTGAATATTATTTTTCCCTCATTGCAGGAAAAAAGAAACTTTCAATTTCTTGGAAATAAACTCTTGGCCAGGTGGTTGGGCACTTTAGTTTAAACTACTGAATGATAATCCTGAGCTGGAGTGACCAACTCAATTTTTGGTTATTAAGAGATTGGTTATAAACTCTTCCTCCTTGAATATTTAAAAGTTGTAAAGTGTTCTGCAAAGAATATAGTATAAACTACTATAAGTAATTAAGACCGTCCTAAAAAACTTGACAGTTTTTATAAAATTCGAGAAGACTGGAAGAAAAACATTACCGACTTAAAAGAATATGTGATTTTTGGAAAAAAAAATTATAAGACTGCATGCAGCATTGGAACATTTTAAGATAATTTTAGAAAACTTCAGAGGCATGCTAAGACTTTAGAAACGGATAGTGGATAGCCCAAATTAGCGTGTCATCAGTCAATTTGATTGAGTGCTGGTCAGGGTTGTGGCCGCTAAAGACTAACGGGAACGCTTAAATTATGTCTTGATAGCGTTTCTGAATTTCCGGTAGAGGACCCGCTTTGTCGTGATTGGTATCTAGCCATAACTTGCATTTTCCCTTCTTCCAGTATGCCGTAATTCTCAAGTTTTGTCTCTCTGTCGTAGTCCATGTTCACATGGTTAACGACCAGCCAAGGGTGGCCTAAGATGACATCTTCATCTAATTTGAGAGCCACCAAGAATCTCTTGGGTATTATTCCCTATCTGTAGAGTGGTTTGAACTCGGCCCGTGGTGTGAAAGGTCTTATTTGGATCCGCTTGTTGGATGCGATACATGGTGGGTTCCGTCACCAAGAGGTCCTACCGAGTGAAATTTTGACTAAACCCAGAGTCGATTAGTGCCTCGTGGTTCAGGCCATTTACTGTGATTAATATGCGAGATAAACGGTTGGCGTTTCATGCTACTTTGACTGTGTCGGTTCTTTGCGGACCGGTCAACGTTGTTTTGCTTTTGATCGGCCCAACGCTTGTTTTGTGAATATTTCGGCAGTTCAGAACGTTTGTTTGATTGCGTTGAAGAGTAAGTCATTTTTCAAAATCCAATTGCTACTTCAACCTTTGTCACTAAGTTGACTAATACCAATCTACTGTTAAAACCTGGTATCCACCAGAGTGGCCAAGGTATTTGCCATGGTAGACAAGTAGTGTACTGGATGTATGCGCCAATATAAGGCAGCTTGTCTGCGTAGAAAGGCTTCCACTGGATGATTGGGCTGGTGGATGTTGTTCATGAGGTAATGTGGGTGGAGTCACCATAACGCCAGACCAACCTGCCTTGCACCATTTGTAGTGCGGTTAATGCTCTTTTCGGAATTGGTTCTCAACATTATTGGCCTCGTCCCCGATGCACTGCAGGTAAGCCTTGTGGTAGGCTGACCGAAGGATGTGGTGTCGTTGAAAGTAGTCTTAGGAAATCTTCGAGTCTTCATGCGTCTCCCCTTCAAACGTGGATAAGTCCTCTTCATATTTCCGGAAATAGTGTAGGCCGTGCCATAGATTTTGAACTAGATTAAACAAATTATCTATATAGACGCTGATGGGAATGAACAAACGGTATCAGGAAACGATAATCGTTTTTTTGTGCCTCAAATGGTTAGTAAGAATTTTAAAGACAACATTTCAACAAAATTGGTGCTACACATTACGTAAAACAATGATTTATAGTAGAAGACATTCCCTAATTGTGTAATTGCCCGTTTGGGCAAACAGAATTGACCGCCTAAATCGTGTGAATTAATATTTTTGTTTTTTTTAAGTCAAATGTTTATGTCAACAAACCCACAACCATCCAAGCCTTAAAAAAATAGTTAGACTGCCAGCAATTTTATCAACTCTTTTAATCAATTTACTACCAAGCATATTTTGTAAAAAAAAAACTAAAATCAAAACTACTGCCCCAACCACTCATTAAACTGTGTGTGAGCAAAAAATTAGATCACAAACAATTGGATGGGTAGGCGGGAACTAAAGTCAAAACTACTGACGCGCAATCATTAAACTTAGTGCCCCGGCCACCCACCCAAGTGTTTGTGAGCAAGAAATTGAATCACAAACACTTGGGTAGGTGGGTTGTAACTAAAGTCAAAACTACTGTCATAAAATCAATAAACTTAGTGCCCGACCCACCCACCCAAGTGTTTGTGATTCAATTTCTAACTTAAGTCAAAACTACTGTCCCAAAATCAATAAATTTAGTGCCCCACTTACCCAAACAAGTGTTTGTGAGCTAGAAATTTGATCAGAAACTTTTGGGAAGGTGGGCGGGAACTAAAGTCAAAACTAATGTCCCAAAATGATTGAACTGACTGCCCAACCCACCCACCCAAGTGTTTGTGAGTAAGAAATTAGATTACAAACACTTGGGTGGATAAGCAAAAACTAAAATCAAAACTACTGTCCCAAAATCAATAAATTTAGTGCCCCACTCACCCACACAAGTATTTGTGAGCTAGAAATTAAATCACAAACACATGGGTGGGCGGAAACTAAAGTCAAAACTACTGTCCCAAAATCATTTAACTTATTGCCCGACCCACCCACCTAAGTGTTTGTGAGCAAAAAATTAGCTCATACACACTTGGGTGGGTAGGCGGGAACTAAAGTCAAAACTACTGTCCCAAAATTAATAAATTTAGTGCCCCACTCACCCACCCAAGTGTTTGAGAGCAAAAAATTAGCTCATACACACTTGGGTGGGTAGGCGGGAACTAAAGTCAAAACTACTGTCCCAAAATTAATGAACTTAGTGCCCAACCCACCCACCCAAGTGTTTGAGAGCAAAAAATTAGCTCATACACACTTGGGTGGGTAGGCGGGAACTAAAGTCAAAACTACTTTCCCAAAATCAATAAACTTAGTGCCCAAGCCACCCACCCAATTGAATCACAAACACTTAGATGGGTGGGCAAAAACTAAAGCCAAATTAATGTCCCAAAATCAATAAACTTAGTGCCCCACCCACCAACCCAATTGTTTGAGAGCAAAAAATTAGATCACAAATTTGAGGGTGTGGGAAGGAATTAAAGTCAAAACTATTTTCCCAAAATCAATAAACTTAGTGCCCCACCCACCCACCCACCCCAGTGTTGGTGAGCAAGAAATTGGACCACAAACACTTGGGTGGGGGCAGAAGTCTAAACTTCTTTCCCAAAATCAATGAACTTAGTGCCCCACTCACCCTCCCAAGTGAGTGTGAGCAAAAAAATAGACCACAAACACTTAGGTGGAGAGCGTGAATTAAAGTCAAAACCACTGTCCCAAAATTTTATTTACCTCGACAGCTAAACCGTTCGTCATAAAACTTTAACCGAAAAACTATTTTCAATTTTCTACACAAGCTAACATATTCTAATGTCACGTATCTATAGAAATAAACCTATATTAATAATTTATAAAAAAAACACTTTCACCAGTCTATTTCAATAAAATAAAATCTATAAATAAAAAAATATATCTAACTCCCTAATGAAAATAAGCTGAAAAAGGATAATCCTACTATCCGACTCCATGTTTGTTCTCAGCCAATATCAACCTTATACTTTGATTTCCAATTTTTCTCTATCACACCATGAATCAAATTTCCAATATATAAAGAAAGTGTACAAAGCATCCAAATAAATACGGAAATAATAAAAGCTATGTAAGAGTATAAAAAAATTAATTTTCTCTTGTTCATGAACCATAGAGTTATTTATAATATATACAATTTTATAAAAAAAAATAACCGCATTAATAAAAAAAAAACAAAAGAAGCATGAAATTTATGCCAGCAACATTCCGAATAAATCCCAAAAACCCTTCCTGTTAAATTTACAAGCAGAGCACGAATTATTTCACAACTAAAATTATACGAAACAGGTGCTGATTCTACCCTTTAATTACTATTATTTAAAGTACTTAATTAAACAAGAATTTACTACATGTGTTTATGAATTATGTTAGTTTAAATGGAAAACTAATCATAATCATGTATTAAGTAAAGTACCTTAATACATTAATAAATTATGCTTAGAAAAATATATAAAAAAGTTGGAAAAGTTTTTCTTTTTTGGGCGTGGCGTATCGCAACCAGATGCTCTTTAACATATTTTTTACCCGCTTATAAATACAAGGTGAAGGCATATTCTAATGTAACATAAATATGGGACATGGGGATTATGCAAATGCTCTGTGGGGAAACTCGACTCCTTAAAGCCAACTAGAAATTCAAGGTAACTGACATAAATTAAATGACTATTTTTAATAATACCAAAATAAATAATGTTTGTATTGAACAAAGCCTAAACAAGAGTTGTATAACAAAGGGAAGGATAAAGTGAATGAATTTTCTGGCTGTGCGAAGACGATAAAAAGATGTGGGAACATTAGATAGTATATATAGAAACAGGGTTCTTACAAAGTCCAGATTATTATAGGGATAAGAGTAAAAGGCAACTTGTGATGTTGCTGTTTTTATAGTTAATTGATTTAATGTGTTTTCTTTGGACTTTGGTATTTTATTATATTGGAGGAATGTTTTTCTTTAATGAAAATTCAATGCGAAGATTATTGTAGAAGATATTATTTATGTGATTTATGTTGTTACATCAAATATTGGATTAATAATTTATTTGAAGTTAGAATACTAAAACAAACAAAATAATTAATTTAAAAAATGAACTGTGGATGTTCTGCAAGTTTGAAAAAATATTTATATCACCCCCATGTATAATTCCAAACCATTTCACCAGCACATTCATTTATGCAATTAAAAAAATAAAATTTATTGACCTTCATAATTCAATTTTATTAAAATTTTGAAATAAAAGAAATGTTTATGTTTGTTGAGAGTATGCAACATTTACTAAATATGCAAAGGATAATAAAAAAAAACGGAGATTATTGCCTTGCTAAAAAAACAAACAAACTTTGGATTGAATCTCATCTTCAATGCAAAATTAGGAAAAACAAATTTCTCTATGAAATCCTAAAAGTATCGATCTAGTTCTAGTTCAAAATGAGCTAAAAATTGTCTAAAAAACTTAAAATTTTATATAAATGCGTTTCACTTCGATTTAGACATAAAATAAGTTGCAACAAAATAAAATCCCAAAAAACCTGAATGATGACTAGAAGAAAGTAACGGTTGCTAGCGCGACGCTCTACCTGTAAATGATACTGATTTTTTAAGTTGCATTGTTACCATGAATCAAACTTTGGTACATTTCTACAACCCAGAAACAAAGCAGCAATCTAAGGAGTAAAAGCATTCTAGTTCTCTAATACCAAAGCAGTTTCGCATTCAAAAAATTAAATTGGTTAAGAATCCTTCTTTTTACCGGATCTGGCTTCCTCGGACTATCATCTCTACTTTCAAACAAAAGGGGTCTAAAAAGACATTAATTTTTTTACATCTTTAGCATTAACCGTACTCGCGCTCCTGCTGGCTGGTTAGGTTAGGTTAGGTTAGGTTAGGTTAAGTTAGGTTAGGTTCTCCGTCCGCAATGCTAGCAACTTACATTACAAATACACCTACAGTTTTAATAAATTTATTCAAAACTTTCTAACAAAACACCTTCAGCGCCATCAAGCCATCAGCCAACAAGGCCAAAGAGTCTTCAACCCGGCCTGCCCTGAAAACCCAGATAACCACCTCAAGCTACCTCAAAACACCCACCTCCTAATGTCATATGGGATAAAGCCGTATTTCAAGACTTGTGGGCGGTAGAGAACAGAAAATCGACTGCCAGCAGCCGACCAGATCAGTCCACCCCAAGAACGAACCAACAGACGGTTGACTATTAGATCCCATTGAAGATACATGCACAAACAGTTGGAAAAAAACCAACTGCCATCCACTACTAATTTCAAGTATTTAATTAACTAATTAAACATTTTTATTCCAGTATGGACCCCGACAGGAGGATGTCGGACCGAGAAATACTGGAGCACATGTTTGTTCTGATGGAGGAAAACAATATGACCATCGAGAACCAGACAAAGAAGATCTACTCCCTAGAATCCCAACTCATGGCAATTATGGAATGCCAGACAAAGAAGATCAGCAAGCAGGACACCCAGGTCAAATCGATCTAACGAGATGCTAAAGCCGCCATTAGTAAAACGAAAACCACCATCCAATCCACCATCTCCAAGCTGCTCATCCAGCCACCAGCTACACCAGCAGCACCAACCTCAACTACCACCGCAGAAGCCCCGATGAAAACCTGCAACCAGATTCCACCAAGCAAGTCAGCGGCCCCGTAGGCCCAAGTCTCCCTTAAGAGACACAGCAATGCCGACCCCCACCAGGAAAACCCGTCTAAAAAGGGCAAATTTATATTAGTAGAAGAAAAAAAAAGAAAAACAAAGTCCAAGAAGCTGAAGAAGAAACTAAGTGAACCCCCTCAACCATCTTGCTCTAAAAGGCCATCAGCCGCCCCGATTCCTCAAGTGCCCTCAGCACCATTAAAGCAATCAGCCACCAAGGCCAGAAGGTCTTCAACCCGGCACACCCCTAAGGCGCAGCCAACCTACTCTGGTCCAGCTAACAGCTCCTTAAGCCACTCAAGCCAGTTAGCGCCCACACAGGGAGCCGGTGCACGCCGCTCTCCCCCAATTACCATCCACTATAAAGATGAGTATTTAGGGCTAAAAGCGACCTTCAAGTCTTTAAACATAACCATAGACCGCGCAGTAAACGGGAGGCATAATATCTATCACCATTTTTATCAATTAAGATCTGAAAAATCCCTAAAATATGTTATTCGGAGTGTGCCCACCTGCATTAAAAGGCTAAACTCATCGCTCAGGGGTACACTCCAACAACGACGACACGCAGGAGCAGGGACGGAAAAACCTTCCCTATGGTGTACGTCCAGCTTCGCCAGGGAGCAAAAAACAAAGAAATCCTATCTATTTCCTAATTACTCGGGCTTCTCATGACTACAGAGGTCAAACGCAAAGGTCCCAAAAATGCACAATGTCATCCCGGTGCAACGCACCATATCGGTGTGTTAAGTGCGGCCATTTAGCTAAATGCTTCGCGTGAAATGACTAGCCGTAACAGCCAGGCCACTAGTAAGATACCTGCACCCAGTAAGCAGTCTCATGCTCCACCTCGGAGCAATCCCAATGCAAACAAGAAGAAATCCTTTGCTTGCACAAGAAGCAAAATCGGCGCCTAGCGCCTCTCATCTATCAGTTAAAGATCAGCTGTTATTTTGCTTATCGCAAGCAAGTAATAACGACTTCGCCAAGACAATACTAGCTTACAAAGCTTTATTAGACAAATAAATGTCTAATATTTTCAGTCTGAAATCCAGACCTAGAAGTGGAACTAGATATCCACTTATTCTATGCAACACCTATAAGGTTAGCACATATGTGCATTATCTAAATATTCCCGTGTTGCATACAACCAGTCAAGAAGACCTTGTCCCAGTAGAGACAAACTTCCAGCAGTCTCAAGTTACTTTGCTTCTGCCCTTCTTATATAACAGTCAAAAACTGCTCAAATGCTTGAGCAGCTGCAGTTTATTTGTGGCTTAAGTCACTAAATCTAGGATTAATAAACAATTACCTTTTACTTATAATTTTCAGTTAGAAATTAAAATGTCTAAAGATCGTCATAATTATAGAAAACTTTGTGTATTCAGCTCTTTTTTTTGAAATTCAAAAGACCTATAGACCAAATATTATTAAAATTTTAAATTCTGCAGACAATTCTACATAAAAAATAGTATGTGTCATGCTTATCGGTCCTACAAAAGTCCATCTAGAAAAAAAAATTTTAGAAAAAAATGTACATAATTTGTTCCTTCACTTTTCACATTCTTTTTTAGATAAATTTTTCTACGACCGATAAACATATCACCTACTATTTCTCATGTAGAATTGTCTGGAGAATTCAACTTTTTAATAATATTTGGTCTATAGATCTTCTGAGCGCTGCTACACGTGTGTTTGTAAGAGTTAATGTTAAAAAATAAGTTTTAGACCCCTAAAACCCAAATACACAAATCAAATTTATATTTTCTAACTAATTTACAATAAAATACATTAACTTGTGGTTAAAAAAGATCAAAAAATGCTCCGTTTTGCCAGCCCACTGCAAACAAAAATTTGGTTTGATTTTGCGGCTTATAGACTGGGTATTACGTCTTGGAGTTTGTTATTCACCATATTTACTTCCAGTAGAGTTTTACTGCAGATAAGTTTAGCATTAAACAAATATCTATAAAGTTGGATAAGACATCAAATCATATTATACGATAATTTTAATAATTATACGATAATTTTGATAATTATACGATAATTTTGACAATTTTGAAATTTTTTCAATATTTTTAGCAATAATGAACCATAATTTATAAATTTGAAACAATTTTGACAACCATAGAACGTTTTTTTTTTTTCAATTTTGAGTACAGAGTACAAAACCTGGAGGTGAATCTTAAAAATTAAAGTCTCTGAGTAGAGCCCTTTTACTATTTTCCGGTACAGCCCAAAAACCCTAGCTCCATTACTGCAAATATAAAATTTCGACAATTATAAAACGGTTTTGACAATCTTAAAACATTGTTGACAAATTAAACATATTTTTGACAATTTTGAAATATTTTTGACAGTTATAGAATGATTTTGAGAATTGTGAAACGATTTTGATAACTTTTGAGTTTTTTTTTGACAATTTTAACCTACGCCACTGTGTATGTGTTACGATGATAATTTTAAATTGTGCAGTTTTGTTTGAAATTTAGTGCTTACAATTCTAAAAACCTTGTCATTCCTGCTGGTACTTATATTAGCAACCAATTATCATTACAATTTTAACAGTTTTACTGGTTTAATTATTATTATAATTGTAAATGTATTTTAACTTAAAACTAAAATCTCCCGCTTTATTAACTAGTAGCGTAACTTCTGTTTTTTTAAACGTGTGATTTTATTATTAATTTTTATAATCTCTTGTGGGTAATTCCACGGTACTTTGGACAATTGTTCCCAAAATATAATAATAATTTTTTTTTGTAAATGGCGTCTATTTTATTTTTTTTATGAATATTTTGTTTCCTTTTAGTTTTTGTGCTGTAAATAAGCAAAACATAGTCAAAAATCATATTCAAAAAGGTGTATCTTATAGGAAATTTTCCATAAAACACGATCCCGCCCTTGGTTTTTTGAATTTTTTTGTGAAAAATTAGAAAAATACTATTTTATTAGAAAATTCGTTTTCATATCATTTTTTGATAAAAACTTTTATGCACAAAATAGGTTTTTTCTTATTTTAAAAGGATATATTTAAGTAAAATAGTTTTTATGCAATTTCTGCCCTTAATTTCTTACACAAATTAGTTTTACGTCATAAATTATGAGGTTTCGTATTTCTGTTTAAATTTCTAAAACTACGATCTAGTTTCCAAAGATGTTGTCTCTATTTTTATCCTAAACTAAACAAACTTCCAAAAATAACGTAATAATTGCTGTTTGTAGTTTTTGATTATTCTTACCGATTTAAGGTTTAAGTTCCATTTTCTATAATAGAATAAACAATCAATTATTTGCTTTGCGGATAAACTATCGCTTTGTTGATTTTGTTCAGTTAATTTAATAAATTTTCTCTAAAACTAGACTATAATAACGTGCAAGTTTCAATATGGGCAATTCCATTTCAAACGGAAGAGCAGAAGGGAAAGAGTGCATCGCAAAACTTGCTATACTATTTTTTTTTGTTTCTATAAGTTTTTTGTTGTTTTTCAACTTTAAAAAATCGCAATTTTTGTTTAATGATAAAAAAGAGCATTTTTGTAATTATTTTTAACAGCCGAAGTTGACGTATTTTAATGTAAATTACTTAGAAATTATAAATTTGTTTTGTGCATTTGGGTTTAAGCGTCTAAAACTCAAAATAAGCCTATTTTTGGCATAAACTTTTACAAATACATTAAGCAGCATTCAGTTTTGCAAAACAATTCTACATAGAAAATAGTCGTGCTTATCGAGCGTAAAAATGTCAATCTAAAAAAAAAAATTAAAACAAAAAAAAAAATTCCTTTACTTTAAAATTATTTTTTTAAATATTTTTATTGACTTTAATTTTTTAAGCTTATTTCAGTAGTTCACCAAAAACATCTTTTGTCGCTTGAAACAATTTTGGTCGATTTTACTTTTTGTCTGATAGTTTTTGCGCACAAATTTAGACGCGCCAAAATTTAAAAAATGAATTATTATTTTTGGCATTCAAACATAAATCCTTCCGAAGCTCATCAAAATTTGTGTTTATAATATTTTTTGTGAATATAAAAAAATAATTAATTTTTAACACATTTTTCGCTTAAAAGTTTTGTAAGGTTTTTTCGTAGATAGAGTTTTCTACAGCCCATGAGCACGACACTGGCTATCTTTTATGTAGAATTGTCCTCAAAATTCAAACTTTTTATAATATTTAGTGTATTGTTCGTCTGAGCGCTGCCAAACGCGTATTTCTAAGAGTTTATGTTGAAAATACGCATATTTTTGCAGTTTTTTAAAGTTTAAAACCTCTAAAACAAAACAAATTTAAATTTTTCAACTAATTTACATCAAAATACGTCAACTTTGGCAGTTACAAAAAATTACCTAATAGCTCTTTTTTGTCCAAACCACTGAGACCAAAATACTGGTTTTTTGAGTTTTTCCGAGTATAAAAAGGGTATAAACTTAAAATGCGCCAGAATTAAATTCTACAAAAAATTTCTGATAGATTTCACAAACAAAATTTTTTTTTGCGTTAAATTTCGATTTTTAAACAAAAAATACGTTTTTTTAAAGTCAAAGTTAAAAAACGACAAAAGAACTTTAAAAAGTAGTTTTTTTATTTTTTTAATTTTATATTTTCATGAACAGGTAAATAGACTACTAATAAGTTATAAAAACAAACAAAAAATACTAAATCAAGTTTTTCGTCTGCCTCTACCGAAAGCATCATTTTCGGCACGCATATGCAGCCCTCTCTCGTTTCGCTCGTTCGTGCTGCTAAAAGCGGCGAGCTGCTAAAGCCTATTTTCGGCCCTTAGTACATTATATATTATTTTCGACGCACCCAGTAATCATCTTTTCAATGTCTCCCAAAACCTGTTTTATAATTGACTGCTAAAGCAAAACTAAAAATGCATTAATATCTGTTCCAAAAAAATCTGAAACATATTTTGTTAATTTTTTCTTAGAAGATAACAAATTTGCATGTCGTAAAGATTAGTATTTAAGACTTCACTCAGCATCTAAAAAATAAAAACTTTTAAATTCAAACGCAATTTTCTCATGTAAATGCCCACTTGCTTGCTTTTTTTCACTTCTTTCAATGCTTAAAAATCTTAATCATAATTGTAAGATACTCTTATTTTCAATTTAAAAGATAAAGTCCGTCGTAATTATAAATAAATAAAGTGTCGCTTTCATATCTAGTACAGTTTTGACTATCTATCGCTTGATTGGTTGTACAAAAGTGGTAGTTTTTGCTAGTATAATTAAGCAAGAGGTACCTGCTCCTGCCCTCATGATGTATTTTATGTACACACATTACTAAACATAAACTGTTTAATAGTTACTGCGACTTTATGTAAATTGTCTCTTTGACCAGTGAGATGCAAGGCACACTGATGATGTATGAGTCTCTTACTTTGTGAAAAGGCAAATTCCATAAAATACATCATTTAAATCAAATCAAAATAAAAAATTATGTTAGAAGTGGTTAAACTCATGCCAACAGTGTTGCCCATGAAATGTGTGAAATGTAAGCGCAAATGAAAAATCCTAAACGGTCAAAGAAAACTATTCTTGACAAACTGTAACTAATTTAAAAAACAACCTACTGCATAGAGCACTCTCAATTAAAAAAACATATGCATTCTATAGACATTCTAAACAGCCTAATATTAAAAAAAAGTTAAAGTTAAGACAAGACGACCAAGCCCGTACTATGTACTTGTCCTACGCAAAAGAGTCTATGTTAAGAAATTGGTGCTCTTTTTTCTAGTGCATTACTGGAGGTTTGCGACCACCTCCTTAAACGAATCTCTGTCCGCAGCTTTCCGAAACAGTTTGCCCACATTTAGTCCCGTCCAATTTCTGATATTCCTCAGCCATGACAGCGATCTTCTGCCGATTCCACGCTTTCCTTCAATGCGGCCTTCTATGATGAGTCTCAGCAAGTTATATTTGCTGTTGCGGATAATATGTCAAAAGTTCATGATCTCTAAGACTTTTGTGTTCCGCACCTTCTTAACCCATGAAATTCATCACATCTCAAACGCTTCAATCCTTTGTAGTTCCGTTACTTTAAGAGTCCATGTTTTCATACCGTATAATACTACAGATTAAATATAGCATTTTACTGCTCGGTATCGTGTTGTTAGGTTTAGGTTTCGGTTGCATAGCAATTTCTTCCACTTTGAAAATGTGTTCCTAGCATGTTCGATCCTACATCTGATTTCTTGAGCTGGATCCCATTTTTCGTTCAGCATGGTGCCTATATACTTAAATGTTTTGACTTGCTCACTAACGTCAGTTCCAGTAGTAATTCTTACTATCTTTTCAAGCTTGATGACTGCTATAGTTTTCGTTTTTTTGCATTGATCTTAAGCCCTATGGCCTCACTTTCGTCTCGCACCTCGTTGAATAATTGCTGAAGATCTTCTTCATTTTCTGCTAGTATTACAGTCTGCTAATCTTATATTATTCACATATTTGCTATTGATCTTTATACCTATATCTTTCCCGTCGAGTGCTTGCTTGAATATTGTTTTCAAGTATAGATTAAACAGCATGGGAGACAAAATGCATCCTTGTCGTACTCCTTGCTTAATTAGTATTTCTTTGGATTCGTCGTTGGCAACTTTGAGTGTGGCACTTTGATTCCAGTATAGATTTTGTATTATGCGGAGGTCTTTTCCATCTAATCCAGACTTTTCTAGCATATCATTTCATCATGGCGCACTGTATCAAAGACCTTCTCATAGTCGATGAAGCATAGATATACTGTTTTTTGATGGTCTAAACATTTTTAACAAGAATCTGCAGCACAAATAGTGCTTCTCGTGTTCCTAGTCCGTTAGGGAAACCAAATTGGGTTTCACTAATCTCACTTTCACATTTTTTGTACACATGTTGTTGGATTATTTTTAAAAGAGTTTTTAAGACATGACTCATAAGACTGATTAGTCTGTACTCTTCGCATTTTCTAGCATTCGGCTTTTTCGGTATTGCAATAAATTCTGATTTTAGCCAATCGTTAGGTATTTTCCCAGTATCGTAAATCTCATTGAACAGTTTTACAAGAATGTCAACATTATCATCATCTATTAGTTTGATTACTTCAGCGTATACCTGATCTGGTACACATGCTTTGCCTGTTTTGCTGGTTTTGATAGCTTATATTACTTCGTCCTTTATTATGGCTGGACGGCTCAACTCCCGTACGTCTTTCTTTTCTGTTCTTCTGTCATGAAATTTTTTTTATAAATTCTTCCCATGTTCTCGTTATTCCTTGCTTTTCAAGTATCACTTTATTGTTTCCATCAGTTAGAACAGGTATTGGCATTTTCTTGTATATGCCTGCAGTTTCCTTTAGTTTTTGATGTAGGTGTAATGTGTCATGCTTCTTCTCTAGGTCTTCGATTTCTTTACATTTTTCCTCAAGCCATTTTTCCTCAAGCCATTTTTCTTTAACGGCGTTTTTAGATTTTCGTATTTCTTTTTGGATGCTTCAATATCTTCCAGGATCTGTAATTTTGCATTCTCTTCTGTGGATCATGAGCTCAAATATTTCATCTGTCATCTATTTTGTTTTGGATCTTCTTTTTACTGTCCCTATTCTTTGTTTTTCGATTTTTACAATACTTTGCTTTAATGTGTTGTTGTTCTTTGTGTTATTTAATGTTTTGTTAAGTTCAGTTGTAACTTCCGTTCTAAATATAATGTCTTTTAGTTGTTCGATGTCTATTTTTGCACTGAGTCGTGGTCTTTTTATTGTCTTGAGTTTAAGTCTAAAGTTTACGACAACTGGGTTGTGGTCTGAATGTGCATCTGCACCAGGGTAAGTTGTAGCACTCTGTATTCCCGTTTTAAACCTTTTATTAATTAAAACAAAGTCTATTTGGTTTCTAACTATTCGATCTTTGTTGTCTTGTAGTAATTTCCACGTATAAAGACGTTTAGGTGGTAATTTGAACCAAGTATTGCAGACTGCATATTCTTCTTCACTGCAAAATTCCTTCGCAGATCTTAGCATTAAAGCCGATAATAAGGTTAACATGATGGGGTTTTGTAGCTGAAGTAATTTCTTTAATTTGTGTGTAAAATGATTCTGCTTCTTCCTCGTCTTTGTCAGCCGTGGGTGCATAAACCTGTATAATGTTTATATCGGTCACGTCGCCTTTTAGTTGAATAAGTGCAACCTTTTCTGAATATGGTGTGAAGTTCAATATACTCTGTCTAAGGTTCTTTCGAATGACAATGGCCACTCCGTATATTTGAAGTTTGTTATCTATACCACCAGAATAGAATACGATGTAATCATCTATCTCCTCTTTCCGTTCCTAGGCCATTTAACGTCACTCAGTCCCATAATATCAATATCGAGTCTCTTCATGTCTTGGATAATGTTTTGTATTTTTCCAGGCATAAGTAAGCTTCGTATATTCCATGTACCGATTCTCAATGTTTTTAAAGTTTTTAAAGTTTTTAATGTTTTTATCGTTGAAGTCACGGTGATTCTTTGCACCCCTGCTCAATTTAAGAAGCGCCGGAATTCGGGGCCATTTGTATTGTTGTTTGTCATAGTTTAGTTTAAGTGGTTTTCTTGGGAGAGATAATTCAGGTAGTTTCCCGTTGCTTTCCTGAGTTCGCAGTGATCCTAACTAACAACAACATGGGTTTTGTAAAGGTCGTTCTACTCTTACAATTTTTTTTGTTACGAAAATGATCTATTAAATGCCTTTCAATTAAGAGTTCAAGTTGATTCTATTTACACAGATTCTTTAAAAGCTTTTGATTTAGTTAATCATGAATTTTGATTGCTAAGTTTTGGGTTTTGGGTTTTCATAAATTTGTTGTTGCGTGGTTGTCGAGCTATTTGGAAAATCGTACTCAATGAGTGAAAATTAATAATTTTTTATCAAAACCATTGTTGTTCCATCTGTAGTTCCTCAGGGATCTCATTGTGAACCAATTCTGTGTTTACTCTTTATTAAAGATCTTGTTTGATCTATTAATTCTTCGTCTTATCTTTTATTTGCGATCTTAAAATTTATAGAAGAATATCATCTATCAATGATTGCATTACTTTGCAAAATAATTTGGATTGTCCATTCATGGTGTTCTATTAATAACTTGTTGTTTAACGATAAAAAATGTTTTCTTATAAGCTAAAACAAAATTTAACGTACAGTATTGTATAACTTTACTAGCGATAATAATTTTTTGTAACATGTGACACAAATAAAAGATTTGGACGTAATTTTTGAACCAAAACTATATTTTGTTGAGCATATAAACTATATGTGCAACTGTGATATGAAAATGTTAGGGTTTGTGTACAGAATGTCAACTGACCTATTTCCAAGCACACTCAAACTACTTTATTGCGCCTTGGTACGCTCTCATTTAAAGTACGCTCCGTCAGTTTGATGCCCATTCTACAGCATTTAAATATGCAATGCATTTAAAACAATTTTTTTCGTTTATTATTGTACAAATTAGGCATTTTATCTGAAAATTACGACTTTAACCTCATTGCATTGCAATATAATCTTCAGCCGTTGAAAATTCAGCGCAAAGGAGCCGATTCATCATTTTTACTTGGACTAATGATGTCTGAGATTGATTGCCAACAGCTACTAGTAACTCTTTGATATCAAGTACCCAACAATAATCGCCGAACTAGACAGTCTCATTTATTCAAAGAATCTATACATTCTACCAATTACGGTGTTAATAATCAAATTGGTAGAATGTGCAGAATTAGCTTATCTAATAATATTATTATTACCATTTTATAAAATAATTTAAAATTGTTTCTAAATAATTAATTAATTAAATAATTGCAGTAATAATAATTGCAAATCAGTATTTCTAAACATTTTATAATTAATAAAGTACCATTGATTAATTATCCGCATAATCTAACAAGTTGTTGTCACGGACAATCAATTATAATTTATACCAAACAACTCACCGCAAATATCAGCAAAATAAATCATTTTGTAAACTCACCTGAAACAAAAAAGAATAAATTAATTATTATTTGTTATTCTATTCAAACAGACAAATTGATAAAACCACAATAGCAAACAAAAATATATGTACCCATTCAATATAAAATAAATTCAATACAAAAAATATTATATAAATGTCAATTTTTCGCATCAACGAAAAGATAATCGGGAAATGAAAGTAATTAATTTCCCGCCTGCATTAAAAATATATTGGCAACGGGTATAATAGGTAGCCCGGATTATTGATTTTAATTATCCCATTTTTAGTACCGAATGTGTGTACAATATGTGCAATATCGATTCCCGCATGGCCTGAATTACATTTTTTATCATCATACTGATATTTTACACATAAAACTAAAAACGAACAAACGGTTTGCATAAATGTGAAATTAAATGGATATGTTTTCAGCATTAAAAAGTTACTGCCGTTTAGTTCACATTTACGAACACCTTGCTTTTATTATCATTTAAAACAATAATTTCGTGAAAATAATAACCATATTTGCA
The DNA here is from genome assembly GCA_963932245.1 of Tachinus rufipes. NCBI lineage: Eukaryota > Metazoa > Arthropoda > Insecta > Coleoptera > Staphylinidae > Tachinus > Tachinus rufipes. Next base: position 10,108,808 of record OZ010746.1, on the reverse strand, counting down.
AGTGAAAAGCAATTTATTCTTATTGAAGTTTACAACTTTATGTATAAACGGAAGGAAACGATTGTCCTGCAATGAGAATCCTTTATGAATTTCAATAGAGGGCGGTAATAAATAAGGCATGAAATGAGAGAAGATACAATTCGGTGAATGTTTAAATTATTCCTGAAAGTTGCGGACTGGGTATTACAATGAGGCGATTGAATTTGATTAAATATTCCCGTGCATGTCAATTTATGTGTGGAAGTTCTTGCGGAAAATGGGTATACGCAGTGAAGTTACTACTTAATGCACACGTATCACTTTAGTGAAATTTGGATGTACAAATCAGAGTTGAAAATGTGCATTTTATTAAGCAAATTTAATTAAGGGTATGATGTAATAAAGAATAAAATTACAACGGTAAGTATCAAACTAGATTGCAAGAACAGAAAGCGACACAAGTCATGGATGAAGGAGTCACAGCATTTTTGGTTTAATTAGAAAATAATATAAGTATGTCTGCAGAACATATGGGGGATAGTTTTATAAGCAGAGATAATACACAATTTTAGTTACAGTGGTAGAAATATTAGTGTTTCATATGACTTAATTATGTGTAGAATAAGTTCGTGATGCAAAACGATAAATTACCAAATGAAAGCTAATTGCATCTCTAGATGTCGATCGTCAATTAGCATTAACAAGCTTGTTACTAAGCAGCCGAAGTCAATCTTTTCAGATCCACTTCAAAGACAAACACAAAGCACGTGAAGTACTTATGTATCAAAGTTTGGAAACGACCAATTCAACAACATCTTCTGCAAAAACCTAAATCCTAAGCAAGCAACTTCTAAGATCAAACCCTTTTGATGTACCATAAACTGAAAATTTACTCAAGTTTTAAACAACCACTATTGCTCTCTGAAAAATGTGAACAACTCAATCAGAAGTACCACTTCTAAAACTAAACTCAAAAGAACACCAGAACCAAAAGTAGATGTATAAAAGATAAAAAGTACAACAGTACAGTCAAAATTTGACCATAAACTGTTAAAGAATGCAACATTCATTTATGAAAAAGCAAAAATATTAAAATATTTTCAAAAAGAACCAAAATCTGACTAAAAACGGTTGTAAAGTTAAAAATTCTTTTTATAAAATGTCAAAAATAGTAAAACGTGGCCATAAACGGTAAAAAAGTGCAAAATTTTACAAAAAACTAATAAAAAATGCAATATTCTGTTTACAAAAAATCAAAAATAACCAAATTCTGACAAAAAAAAAAGTTCAAAATTTTGTTTATAAAATGTCAAAAATAGTAAAATGCGGCCATATACGGTAAAAAGGTGCAAAATTTTAAGATTAACTGTTAAAAAATGCAACATTCTGTTTACAAAAAGTCAAAAATAATCAAATTGTGACCAAAAAAGATTAAAAAGCTCAAAATTCTATTTATAAAATGACAAAAATAACAAAATGCAATCATAAACTGTTTAAAAGTAAAAAAATTTTATCATTACAAGTCAAAAATTGCAAAATCTAGCCATAAAGTATAAAAAAATGATCAGAAAGTACCAAAAATTGCCATAAACTGTTAAAAAATGCAACATTCTAATAATGAATAGTCAAAAATATTCAAAATCCGGCCAAAAACGGTAGAAAAGTGCAAAATTTTATCATAAATATTAAAGTATTTAAAAAAAAAAACAAAATCCGGCCAAAAACAGTTGTAAAATTTAAAATTCTTTTAATAAAATGTCAAATATAGCAAATTTCGACCATAAACTGTTTCAAAAAATCAAATTTTATATTATATAAATTTAAAAATTACAAAATCCGACCATTGAATGTACAAAAATTTGCCAGAAAGTACTAAAAATTGCTACAAACTGGTAAAAAATGCTTTATTCTATTTATGAAGAGTCAAAAATAACCAAAAACCGGTCAAAAACGGTTGAAAAGTTGATTTTTTTTTAATAAAAATCAAAAATAACAAAATCTAGCAATAAACTATAAAAATATTGGCAGTAAGTTTCAAAATTTGCCATAAACTGTTTAAAAATGCAACATTCTATTTGTGAAAAGTCAAAAATATTAAAATTATTTCAAAATTCGACTAAAAGCAGTTGTAAAGTTTGAAATTCTTTTTATAAAATGTCAAAAATAGCAACTTCCGTCTATAAACTGTTCAAAGGAACAAATTTCATATCATAAAAATTTAAAAATTACAAAATTCGGCCATAAAGTTTACAAAAATTATCAGAAAGTACTAGAAATTGCTACAAACTGTTAAAAAATTCATCAATCTATTCATGAAAAGTCAAAAATATCTAAAATCCGGCCTAAACAATTGAAAATTTTCCATAAACTGTTAAAAAATTTATGAAAAATCAAAAATATTAAAATTATTTCAAAAATTGAGTTGTAAAGTTTAAAATTCTGTTTATAAAACGACAAAAACAACAAAATCCGGCCATAAACTGGTTGAAAGTACAAATTTATTTTCATAAATAGACAAAAAGTGCAGTATCCGTCCTTAAACTATAAACTTTTTTTTTGAAAAATATTAAAATTTGCTATAAACTGTTAAAAAATGCAACAATTTATTTATGAAAAATCAAAAATAACCAAATTTTGGCAAAAAATAGTAGAAAATTACAAAAAATAAGCATAAACAGTTAAAAAATGCAACATTTTATTTACAAAAAGTCAAAAATATCACAAATTTGGCTGAAAACTGTAAAATATTACAAAATTTTACTATAAATCGTAAAAAAATGCAAATTTCTTTTCCTAAAAAATTAAAAATTGCAAAATCTTGCCATAAAATTTAAAAAAATTGCCATAAACTGTTAAAAAATGAAACATTCTAATAATGAATAGTCAAAAGTATTCAAAATCCGGCCAAAAACGGTAGAAAAGTGCAAAATTTTATCATAAATATTAAAGTATTTAAAAAAAAGAAAACAAAATCCGGCCAAAAACAGTTGTGAAGTTTAAAATTCTTTTTATAACATGTCAAAAATAGCAAATTCCGGTCATAAAATGTTTAAAAAAACAAATTTGATATCATATAAATTTAAAAATTACAAGATCCGACCATAAAATCTACAAAAATTTGCCAGAAAGTACTAAACATTGCTACAAACTGGTAAAAAATGCTTTATTCTATTTATGAAGAGTCATAAACAACCAAAATCCGGCCAAAAACGGTTGAAAATTTCAATTTTTTTTAAATCAAAAATAACCAAATCTGGCTATAAACTATCAATCAATATAGTCAGCAAGTTTCAAAATTTGCCATCAACTATTAAAAAATGCAACATTCTATTTGTGAAAAGTCAAAAATATTAAAATCATTTCAAAATTCGACTAAAAACAGTTGTAAAGTTCAAAACTCGGTTTATAAAATGACAAAAACGGCAAAATCCGGCCATAAACTGGTTAAAAGTAAAAATTTCTTTCCATAAAAAAACAAAAAGTGCAATATTCGTCGATAAACTATAAGAAAATTGTCAGAAAATTCCAAAATTTGCTATAAACTGTTAAAAAACGCAACTTTTTATTTATGAAAAACCAAAAATAACTAAAATTTAGCCAAAAACGGTAAAAAACTACAAAATATTAGCATAAACTTTAAAAAATGCAACATTCTGTTTACGAAAAGTCAAAAATATCCCAAATTTGAACTAAAATCTAAATATAAATAGTCAAAAATATTCAAAATATGACCAAAAACTGTAGACAAGTGCAAAATTTCATCATAAATATCAAAAAAAATTCAAAAAGAACCAAAATCCGGCCAAAAACAGTTGTAAAGTTTAAAATTTTTTTTATAAAAAAACAAAAATAGCATTTTCGGCTATAAACTGTTTAAAGGGACAAATTTCATATCATAAAAACTTAAAAATTACAAAACCTGACCATAAAGTGTACAAAAATGGCCAAAAACGGTTGTAAAGTACAATTATTATTTTTTTATAATTATCAAAAATAACAAAATCTGGCTATAAACTATAAAAATATTGTCAATAAGTTCTAAAATTTGCCATAAACTGTTAAAAAATGCAACATTCTATTTATAAAAAGTCAAAAATATTAAAATAATTTCAAAATTCGACTAAAAACGGTTTTAAAGTTCAAAATTCTGTTTATAAAATGACAAAAACAGCAAAATCCGGCCATAAACTAGTTAAAAGTACAAATTTATTTTCATAAAAAACACAAATTGCAATATCCGTCCATAAACTAAAAAAAATTGTCGAAAAATACCAAAATTTGCTATAAACTGGTAAAAATGCAACATTCTATTTACGAAAAATTAAAAATAACCAAATTCTGACAAAAAAAATTTAAAATTCTGTTTATAAAATGTCAAAAATAGAAAAATGCAACCATAAGCTGAAAATTTCTTATCATGACAAGTCAAAAATTGCAAAAAAATACCAAAAATTGCCATAAACTGTTAAAAAATGCAACATTCTGTTTACAAAAAAGCGAAAACATCTTAAATTTGGCTGAAAACTATAGATTATTACAAAATTTTACTAATAAGCCCGTGAAAAAATTGCAAAACCTGGCCAAAAAGTATAAAAAAAATGTCAAAAATATCCATAAACTGTTAAAAAATGTAACAATCAATTATGAATAGTCAAAAATATTCAAAACCCGACCAAAAACATTAGACAAGTGCAAAACTTTATCATAAACATTAAAATATTTTCAAAAAGATTCAAAATCCGGCCAAAAACAGTTGTAAAGTTTAAAACTCTTTTAATAAAATGTCAAAAATAGCAAATTTCAGCCATAAACTGTTTAAAAGAACAAAATTCATTTTATAAAAATTTAAAAATGACAAAATCCGGCCATAAAATGTACAAAAATTTGCCAGAAAGTACTAAAAATTGCTACAAACTGTTAAAAATGCATCATTTTTTTATGAAAAGTCAAAAATAACTAAAATCCAGCCAAAAACGGTTAAAAAATTTAATTTTTTTTTAATAAAAATCAGAAATAACAAAAGTTGGCTATAAACTATAAAAATATTGTTAATAGGTTCTAAAATTTGCCATAAACAGTTAAAAATATTAAAATCATTTCAAAATTTGACTAAAAACGGTTGTAAAGTTCAAAATTCTGTTTATAAAATGACAAAAACAGCAAAATCCGGCCAAAAACAGTTGTAAAACTTAAAATTCTTTTAATAAAATGTCAAAAATAGCAAACTTCGGTTTAGATGGACAAATTTTATGTCTTAAAAAATTAAAAATTACAAAATCCGGCCATATAGTGTACAAAAATTGCCAGAAAGTACTGAAAACTGGTAAAAAAAGCTTCATTCTATTTATGAAGAGTCAAAAATAACCAAAATCCGGCCAAAAACAATTGAAAAGTTCATTTTTTTTTAATAAAATTCAAAAATAACAAAATCTGGCTATAAATTATAAAAATATTGTCAGTAAGTTTAAAAATTTGCCATAAACTGTAAAAAACTGCAACATTTTATTTATAAAAAGTCAAAAACATTAAAATCAATTTAAAATTCGACTAAAAACGGTTGTAAAGTTTAAAATTTTGTTTATAAAATGACAAAAACAGCAAAATCCGGCCATAAACTGGTTAAAAGTACAAATTTCTTTTCATATGTAGACAAAAAGTGCAACATCCGTCCACAAACTATCAAAAAATGGTAAAAAAATACTAAAATTTGCTATAAACTTTTAAAAAATGCAACATTCTAATTACAAAAAGTCAAAAATATCACAAATTTGGCTAAAAACTGTAAAATATTACAAAATTTTACTATGAACTAGTTAAAAAAATGCAAATTTCTTTTCATAAAATATCAAAAATTGCAAAACATGGCCATAAACTATAGAAAAATGTCAAAAAGTACCAAAAATTGCCATAAACAGCCAAAAACGGTTGAAAAGTTCAATTTTTTTTTTATAAAAATTAGAAACAACAAAAGCTGGCTATAAACTATAAAAATATTGTCAATAAGTTTCAAAATTTGCCATAAACTGTTAAAAAATGCAACATTCTATTTATAAAAAGTCAAAAATATTAAAATCATTTTAAAATTCGACTAAAAACGGTTTTAAAGTTCAAAATTCTGTTTATAAAATGACAAAAACAGCAAAATCCGGCCATAAACTGTTTAAAAGTAAAAATTTCTTCTCATAAAAAAACAAAAAGTGCAATATTTTTCCATAAACTATAAAAAAACTGTCGAAAAATAATAAAATTTGTTATGAACTGTTAAAAAATGCAATATTTTATTTATAAAAAGTTAAAAATAACTAAAATTTGGCCAAAAACGGTAGAAAACTATAAAATATTAGCATAAACTGTTAAAGAATGCTACATTTTAATTATAAAAATTCAAAAATATCCCAAATTTGGCTGAAAACTATAGAATAATACAAAATAAGGCAGTGAAAAAATACAAATTTCTTTTCATAAAAAATCAAAAATTGCATAATCTGGCCATAAAGTATAAAAAATTAACAAAAAATACCAAAAATTTCCATAAACTGTTAAAAAATGCAACAATCTAATTATAAATAGTCAAAAATATTTAAAATCCGACAAAAAATAGTAGACAATTGCAAATTTTCATCATAAATATCATTTTTTTTATCAAAAAAAACCAAAATCCGGCCAAAAACTGTTGTAAAGTTTAAAATTCTTTTTATAAAATGTCAAAAATAGCAACTTCCGGCTATAAACTGTTTAAAAGGACAAATTTTATATCATAAAAACTTGAAAATTACAAAACCCGACTATAAAGTGTACAAAATTTGCTAAAAAGTACTAAAAATTTCTACAAACTGTTAAAAATGCATCATATTATTTATGAAAAGTCAAAAATAACCAAAGCCGACCAAAAACAGTGAAAAAGTTCAATTTTTATTTTTTATAATCATCAAAAATAACAAAATCTGGCTAATAACTATAAAAATATGTTCAGTAAGTTTCAAAATTTGCCATAAGCTGTTAAAAATGCAACATTCTATTTATGAAAAGTCAAAAATATTAAAATGATTTCAAAATTCGACTAAAAACGGTTGTAAAATTAAAAATTCTGTTTATAAAATGTCAAAAATAGTCAAATGCAAGCATAAACAGAAGAAAATGCAAAATTTTACAATAAACTGTTAAAAACGTAACATTCTGTTTACAGAAAATTAAAAATAACCAAATTCTAACCTAAAAAAATTCAAAAATTCAAAATTCTGTTTATAAAATGTAAAAAATAGTCAAATGCGGTCATAAAGTGTTCAAAAAAGCAAATTTCTTATCATTACAAGTCAAAAATTGCAAAACATGGCCATAAAGTATGAAAAAAATGCAATTTTTTTTCATACATATTAAAGTATTAAAAAAAAACAAAATCCGGCTAAAAACAGTTGTAAAGTTTAAAATTCTTTTTATAAAATGTCAAAAATAGCAAATTTCGGCAATAAACTGTTTAAAAAGACAAATTTCATATCATAAAAGTTTAGAATTTAGAAAATCCGGCCATAAAGTTTTTTAAAAATTGCCAGAAAGTACTAAAAATTGCTACAAACTGTTAAAAAATTCATCATTCTATTTACGACATTTCAAAAATATCTAAAATCCGGCTAAAAACGGTTGAAAACGTTTTTTTTTTTAATTAAAAATGACAAAATCTAGCTATAAACTATAAAAATATTGTAAGGATGTTCCAAAATTTTTATAAACTGTTAAAAAAAAAACTATAAAAAGTCAAAAATAATAAAATCATTTCAAAATTCAACAAAAAACGGTTGAAAAATTCAAAATTCTGTTTATAACATGACAAAAACAGCAAAATCCGGCCATAAACTATTTAAAATACAACATTCTTTTCATAATAAAACAAAAATTGCAATATTTGTCCATAAACTATATAAAAATTGTCAGAAAATACCAAAATTTGCTATAAACTGTTAAAAAATGCAACATTCTGTTTACGAAAAATCAAAAATAACCAAATTCTGACCAAAAAAATTAAAAAAATTAAAATTCTGTTTATAAAATGTCAAAAACAGCAAAATGCAATCATAAACTGTTTCAAATTGAAAATTTCTTATCATTTCAAGTCAAAAGTTGCAAAATCTGGCCATAAAGTATAAAAAAGTGGTCAAAAAGTACCAAAAATTGCCATAAACTGTTAAAAAACGCAACATTCTAATGAAGAATTGTCAAAAATATTCAAAATCCGGACAAAAACGGTAAAAAAGTGCAAAATTTTATCATAAATATTAAAGCATTTGAAAAAAACAAAATCCGACCAAAAACAGTTGTAAAGTTTAAAATTCTTTTAATCAAATGTCAAAAATAGCAAATTTCGGCCAAAAACTGTTTAAAAGGACAAATTTTATAACATAACAATTTAAAAATTACAAAATCACAAAAAATTAACATAAACTTAAAAAAAAAATGCAACATTCTGTGTACGAAAAGTCGAAAATATCCCAAATTTAGCTGAAAACTATAGAATACTACAAACGTTTATTACAAACTAGTAAAGAAATGCAAATTTCTTTTTATAAAAAAATCAAAAATTTCAAAATCTGGCCATAAAGTATAAAATAATTGTCAAAAAGTACCAAAAATTTCCATAAACTGTTAAAAAAAGCAACAATGTAAGTAAGAATAGTCAAAAATATTCAAAATCCGACCAAAAACAGTAGACAAAAGCAAAATTTCATCATAAATATCAAAATATTTTCAAATAGAACCAAATTCTACTAAAAACTGTTGTAAAGTTTAAAATTCTAATTATAAAACGACAAAAACAGCAATATCCGTCCATAAACTATGAAAAAATTGTCGGAAAATACCAAAATTTGCTATAAACTATTAAAAAATGCAACATTCTGTTTTCAAAAAATCAAAACTGACCAAAAAATATCAAAAAAATCAAAAAGTTCAAAATTCTGTTTATAAAATGTCAAAAATAGCAAAATGCGATCAAAAACTGTTTTAAAAAAATAATATCATTACAAGTCAAAAATTGCAAAATCTGGCCATAAAGTATAAAAAAGTGGTCAGAAAGTACCAAAAATTGCCATAAACTGTTAAAAAATGCAACATTCTAATTAAGAGTAGTCAAAAATCTGCAAAATCCGGCAAAAACGGTAGAACAGTGGAAAATTTAATAATAAATATCAAAGTATGTTCAAAAAGAACCAAAATCCGGCCAAAAACAGTTGTAAAGTTTAACATTTTTTTTTATAAAATGTCAAAAATAGCAAATTCCGGTCATAAACTGTTTAAAAAAATAAAATTTATGTCATATAAATTTAAAAATTACAATATCCGACCATAAAATGTACAAAAATTCGCCAGAAAAATCTAAAAATTGATACAAACTGGAAAAAATGCTAAATGAAATATTTATAAAAAGTCAAAAATTTCTAAAATACAAACAAAAACGATTGAAAAATTTAAAAAAAAAATTTATAAAAATTAAAAATAACAAAATCTAGCTATAAACTATAAAAATTACTGACAATATTTTCAAAATTTGCCATAAACTGTTAAAAAATGCAACATTCTATTTATAAAAAGTCAAAAATAACCAAAATCCGGCCAAAAACGGTATAATAATAAGAATCAAAAATAACAAAATCTGGCTATAAACTATAAAAATATTGTCAATAAGTTCCAAAACATGCCATAAACTGTTAAAAATACAACATTCTATTTATAAAAAGTTAAAAATTTTAAATTTTTTATAAAATTTCAAAAATACTAAAATCCGGCTACAAAACTTAAGAAATACATACAAAAACCGGCTATAAAATGTAAAAAATATTAAAATCCGGCCATAAAATTTTTAAAATATTAAAATTTAATCATAAAATGCAAAAATATTAAAATCCGGCCATAAAATTTAAAAATATTAAAATCCGGCCATAAAATGTCAAAAATATTAAAATGTGGCCATTAAATGTCAAAAATACTAAAATCCGGACATAAAATGTCAAAAATACTAAAATCCGGACATAAAATGTCAAAAATATTAAAATCCGGCCATAAAATGTCAAAAATATTAAAATCCGGCCATAAACCTAAATCTCTTAAAATACATTCAACTCGGCTAACCTATAACTACAAAATCTACATCAACCTTTCCAGAAGTAACATCAACAAGCTCAACAAGTATAACTCAAGGTACTTTTTATCAAAGTTAATTCTAAATTGATTCAATGATTCAATAAAATACTTGATAGAAGTGTTTAAAAAGACCGATTACAAGAAATATAGTTTCAGTTATCATTAAATAGTCAAAATGCTTATAAAATGTAAAAATCAATCTGATAATTTATTAAATTGTTAAACTATTTACAAACTGTCATAATATTTGTCAAAAATTGACATTTATTTGTTAAAATTATTCTCAGCTATCATTAAACTGTCAAAATGCTTACAAACTGTCATAACATTTGTTCAAGATATCAAAAAAGTAGGTACATAAATTAACATAAATCTATTAACATTGTTTTTAGCTATCAATAATATGTTAAAATGTTAAAAAAACTGTAATCTGTCAAAATTATTTTTAGCTTATATTAAACTGTGAAATTGTTTATAAATTTTCATAATATTTGTTGACATAAAACTGTCAAAATTAGTCTAATACATTATTAAACCGTCAAAATCTTTACAAACTCCAATATGTCAAAAAATTATGAAGATTGACATAAATATGTCAAATTAGTCTAATCCATCTTTAAATTGTCAAAATGTTTACAAACTGTCATAATATTTGCCCATGATATCAAAAAAATTATAAAGGTTGACATAAATCTGTCAAATTTAGTTTAAATTATCATTAAACTGTCAAAATGTTTACAATTGTTGTATTATTTGTCCAAGATATTAAAAAAATTATGAAGATTGACATAAATCTACCAAAAGTAGTCTAATGCATCATTAATCATAATATTTGCTCAAGATATCAAAAAATTGTGAAGGTTGACATAAATCTGTCAAAATAAGTCTATTCCATCATTAAACTGTGAAAATGTTTATAATTTATTATAATATTTGTCATAAATCAACAAGAATTGACATAATTGATTGCTCAGACTTTCTTTTGAACGGGTTTTTTTCTAAGGATGTTGCTGCTTTGACGTACGATGCTTAAAGTGTCTGTCCTTTTTTTTTCTGAGGTTTGGAAGGTGAAGACCTGTCGTTTCAGATTCACACTTACAAGAAAAGTGCCTACCGACTAAATTCCGCTCCTCTATACCCAGTGTTGAATACCTAGAAGTTCCAAACTTTGCGACTCATATACCTTTTGTTTAGATTTCATCTTACCCACTTTAGGTTAGGATTTGGTTACTTGATTCATATTGCTTGAATGGCTTAACGTATTGGGTTTAAAAAATGCAAGTTTCTATATACAAAAAGTCAAAAATATCAAAAATTTGGCTAAAAACTATGAAATATTACAAAATTTACTATAAGCCAATAAAAAAAAGCAAATTTCTTTTCATAAAAATCAAAAATTTCAAAATCCAACCATAAACTATAAAAATATTTACAGAAAGTACCAAAATTCTCCATAAATAGTTAAAAAATGCAACAAAATATTTATGAAAAGTCAAAAACATCAAAATATTTCCAAAAACGACGAAAAACGCTTCAGAATTCTATTTATAAACTGTCAAAAAATGCAAAAAATCTTCAAAGGTCAAAATATTGTAAGTAGTTAAGAAAATTTGGTCTGCTATGACTTATTCTGTATCTTAAAGATAAAACTTAGCAGATCTAATGGCAAACTTTCTTTTCTATGATTGATATATGCTAATACAAAGCTTAGGGAAACAGATTTCTGCATTTTTGTTAAAGCTACTGTCGCACATTCAATAAATTAAGTGTCCCACCCACCGGCCCAAGTGTTGGTACACAAAAAATGAAATCATCAATACTTGGGTGGAAGCACTCCAATTAGAACTACTAACGCGCATTCAATAAACTAAGTGTCCCACCCACCCGCCAAAGTGTTGGTACACAACAAATTGGATCATTAACACTTGGATGAGTGGGTAGGCACTCCAGTTAATACTACTGTCGCGCATTAAATAAACTAAGAATCCCACCTACCCGCCCAAGTGTTGGTACACAAAAAATTGAATCACTAACACTTGTATGGGTGGGTGGGCACTCCAGTTAAAATTACTGTCGTGCATTCAATAAACTAAGTGCCCCACCCATCCTCCCAGATGTTAGTATAAAAAAAATAGATCAGTAACACTCGGATGAGTGAGTAGGCACTCCAGTTAAATTTACTGTCGCGACTTCAATAAACTAAGTGTGTCCCACTCACCCACCCAAGTGTTGGTAAACAAAAAACTAAATCACTAACACATGAGTGGGTAAGTGGGCACTCCTGTTAAAACTAATGTCGCGCAATCAATAAACTAAGTGCCCCATCAACCCGCCCAAATGTTGGTATATGAAGCATTAAAAATTAATCTTAAAAATAAAATGTTTCAAATTAGGAAATAGTTTTAACAATAACTTTTTAGGTACTATGCGACTAATAGAATTGTCAGCATTCCAAATTTATTTATGAAATTTGCTACAAACATAATTTAATAATTAAGCTTGGTTGGCTTACTGTAAATTATATAATCTAAAGAAATTATGTTAATATAATCCTATTAATAACGTTTATTTTAACATGATTTCCTCATTTAAAGTTAGCAAACAATTACAATTTTAGTATTATGTAGCGTCGAAACAACAATGTAATAATACACTATTCCACCAAACAATTATTGTAAACTGCTTGATTAGCATGCATAAATAGATAACAGCAATAAAAAATAAAATCAATTGTAATCAAACCATTTCAATTAAATTTATATTGTTATGCTACAACAGTCGTATTGTATTGTTTCTTCAATTCTATTTATTTAGGAAACTTGTTTGAGTTGCGTGAGGTTTGTTGGTTGCAATTAGTAAAGGGTTTGGTTACATGCAGGTACTCAAGAGACACACTACTACATAATCAGACGAGCTAAGCGGCAGAAAACTCGCACTGCGGAATAGAATGGTGGATGGGTTGTACGCCTCACTCTTCTCCCCTTTCTAATTAACCCGGCTTTATATGCGAGCCGCGTTATATCCGGCGCCTTGCGACTAGCGCTCACGCCTCGAATCTTGCATCCCTTAGAAATTTCTAAGATAAAAAATCACCTAATCGGGAATTACTTTGATGTTTTTTTTCTACATATTTTTCGTAGAAAATGTATATTTTATTTGGACAAGTTGAAGCATGTTGATAGTGTAACAGTGACCTAGATATAAAGTTGCACTTCTTAGAATGCCTAATTTGTACATAACAATATTTTTTTAGAATTCCATTTGTGACTAACATTAGTCGGAAAATCTGTTGTTTAACGTTTTGATCATAGTCCATATTAAGACTTAGTTATTTTGTTCAAAGAACTTGACAATGTGAAAATTAATATATTTTTCAAATTTTTTCGACAGATTAGACAATATAGAAATTGATCTATAATTTGAAGAATCAGACCCTTTTTGAAATAGAGTAAACATTTGCAATTTTCTAACAATTTGAGAATGTTTCATTTTTGTATAATAAAGCAAATATTTTGGTCAAAATAAAAGCTAGGACATTTGCAAATGTTTTAAGAATAATAGGTGGCATTTTATCTATACCATTTCTGGTATTTAATTTAAGAAGATATCTTTTGACAACCCGTTGCCTAAAATGAGCACTTTATTTTTCCACTAGCCGGCATTATAGCTAGAGTAATGGGAAGATTTATAGTAGTATAATAGAGTTAGGTGCAAATTGATTTGCAATAATATCTGCTTTTGGGTTGGAGAAGGCATTAAAAATTTGGTATCATCATCAACGCTGTTTAAAAAAAACCTAAATAATCCCAGCAATCTCTACCACAAAAACCTCTTCATTGATGCTGCATATTTTTTGTCTTTATTTAAGTAAGTACAAAATAAAAATCCATAGATCACTTTACTTAGAGCTTGGTTCACCTGTTGCCAGGTAGAGTTTTGTGTGTAAAAATATGAGAGAAGACAAGAGAAATCACCGGATGGTCCTTCCGCAATGAGCAAAAAGCAAAATTTCTCTTAAACCTAGACCTAATCACAAGGGGAATGGAACACACCGCTGAGAAGCTGAAAGAATCTATAATAAAAACCTACAAAAAGACCTTAAACAAAAAATGGGGCAGGGTAAACTACAAATCAATGTATTGATGAAGGTGATGATATTGCAAACATGAGAAAGAGATGTACAAAAACTAAAAGGACTGTGACAAGATTAAACGGCAAAAACCCAAAGGACATAAACCTTCTGCAACAAGCACAAGAGTCGTACGGAGGTGCGAGAAAAGCCCTTAAGAAGGCAGTAATGGAATCCAAGAAGATGGCCTGGAAGAAACTGTGTGAAGAACTAGATGTGGATATATGGGGCAAAGGATATAAAATTGTCACAAATAAAATAGGCCAAAGATCACCAAAAACATTGTCAGGGGAAGACATAACTGCTGAAGCGAGAAAACTCTTTCCGGACATGGGTAGAACAACGTCGATGGAGCTAAGAACAGATGCGGATATGATACCAAAATGTACAGAAGAAGAAATACTTAAGGCAGGTGGCAAAATTATAAGAAAAAAAGCTCACGAGACAGACATAATACCGCCGCAGGTGATTAGATCAACTCTGCGCAAAGGACAAACTCATCAAGCAAAGCACCTTCCCCAAGGACTGGAAAATTGCAATATTAGTACTAATCGAGAAACCTACCAAAAAGAACAAAGACAAGGCATACCGACCCATATGTCTATTGAACCCACTGGGAAAGTTGTATGAACACGTCCTCAACACGAGAATTACAGAGGAACTAGGTAGGAATAAAGGCCTGAGTGAAAATTAACATGGGTTCAGAGGTGGCCAATCACTGGATGCACTTAGACATGTTAAGGAAGCAGTAAGGCATGTAGCTAAACACTCTACACACAAATTTGCGGTGTTGATCACCTTCGATATAAAGAACGCGTTCAACTCGGTGCCCTGAAGGGACTAATGAAAAAACTACAGAGAAATGGAATTTCAAAATACCTAAGAAAAACCCTATGCCACTATCTACAAGATAAAATCATAGAATGCAGTTCCGGAGCAACTCTGGAAATTACTTGTGGGGTGCCTCAGGGGTCTGTCATGTGTCCCACCCTGTGGAATATATATTATAATGGTCTGCTGAGAGAACAGATAACACAAGGGATTACCACAATAGCATATGTTGATAATCTAGCTATGGTTGTCAAGGGTAACAGTATAAGGGAAATAAAAGAGGAGGCAAAGTAGGCGTCCCATAAGATAAAGAGGTGGATCAAAAAAATAGATCCAGAACTGGCAACCCATAAAACAAAAGCTGTCGTGGTGGGTAGAAAGAAGAACATCACAGTTAAAACCAACCTAGGGGATACAACAATCACATCCCAAGGCAGCATCAAATTCCTAGAGATGAGCATAGGTAAAACCTAGAATATGGGCCCTCATGTAACAGAGGTAAAGCAAAAAGCAGAGAAACTTGTAATGGCCCTGGCACGTATCATGCTTACGTAAGGTGTCCAAGGGCGGAGAAACGTAAAGTAATAGGTGCAACGGTGGACTCTATACTGTTATACGCCGTACACATCTGGATAGAAAGCTGCAAAAAAAAAAAAAAACAGAATAATACTAAAGCGGGCTAAGATAAAATTAGCAATTAGAAAAGCCACTGCCTACAGAAAAGTTTCGTCCAAGGCCATACAAGCAATAACATGCAAAATCCCCATACACCTCCTCGCCCAGGAACGGGCCAAAAGTAAAGGGAAACAACCAAAGGGCCACAGGAAAGACAAGAAAGTGGAGACGATAAAAAAATGAGAAGCAGAATGGCCTTGCAAGGGGTGACGTCGCTAGATGGACACAAACCCTAGTACCCTTGGTGACTCCGTAGGTAAACAGAGAACATATTAACCTAAACTGCCACCTCACACAGATTATAACAGGCCATAGATGTTTTGGATCATATCTAAAAAGAATGTGCCTAGCAGAACAGGACAAATGCACATATTGTGGAGAGAAAGATACCCCAAAACACACACTGATAAAGTGCTCTCGCTAGAAAAGCACCAGAAAAGAGATGCAGCTAAAAGTCGGTAAAAAATAACCGTAAAAAACCTGACCCCACTTATGCCTGAAAGTGCAAACAACTGGAGGACCATTGATGGTGGCATACAAAAAATAATGGCAACAAAAGAGGAAAAAGAAAAAGCAAAAGCAGGATGCCGAAAAGAGTAGGATAAATAGAAGGTATCCAGACTTTGTGAAGTAATACCACAACGGTAATCCCGCAAGGCTTGAAAAGCTTATAGGATCTAGCGTTTTTAGTGGGTATACGGGTAACCGGGAGCCCCACACAAAGTGCGTAAGGCATTTTCCCCCCTAAAAAAAGGTAGAGTTTTGTTCTTGCATAAAATTTTTGGTTGCTTCTATCAGTTTGACTTATTAGAAAAGCTCATATGCCTTAAAGTGTCATACAGCAACTATATTATAGTATATAGTAGTCTTCTAATCCAATTAGATGATAAATTTGCTTTATGACTATTCATGTTAGCAGGAAATCAACCACAAATCTTGTATGCCAGCAGAGTCTTCGACAAAAAAACACGTTTAACAACACCGCCCAAACCGAGCTGCCACCTACCAGAAACAAGTTTTTCTTAGTAGGACTGGCAAAATCCTACTGTCTCACTGCTCCAGATAAAAGAAACGATTACAATGCCACCTAATCCCGATACCAATGTTACCATAAATCCTTTACCACAAGGGCTCTGCAGAAAACCACTGTAAATACTAGAAAAGAACAACAACTAACTACCTTTTAACCTCCAATACTTTGCCCCAAGCTTCGCCGCAAAAAAAGAAGGAACGTTTGCGGACACGTAGATAGCATCCAAAAATCATCCACAAACAACAAATAGCCCTCATAACAAGCGTTGTGTTGGCTGCTCAAACAAACGGTCACTAACCTTTTTTTTTCTAATATTCATTCTGACCCTGCTACAGTAGACTAGCTATACTATACTCTGGGTCACTTATTCGGCAGCCTACGTGCGTCGCCGACAGAGTCAATCAAAGACAAACCACGCTAGGTACTTGATTATTAAGTAATTATTTTTATTTTCGGTTCACTGAATTGTCTGAGAAAAATTTTAAAACTTTTAAACTGTATCTAAAAATGAACAAATTTTGTAAAATAAACTGATTTTAGTAAATAAATGATCAGATTTTAAGTGACAACTGGCAATTTTTCAAAATTCTGTTTTTTTTTAAATATATAAAATAATGCTTGGAGAAATTATACAAAAAATTTCAAATCAAAATTCCAAAAACTGTAAAAGAAATTTTAAAATTTATTTTAGGGTATTTTCAAAAATTATTAAAAATTGTTTAAATTTTTTTCAAAATTCTGAAATTTTGCAAATATATTAAATAATGCTTAGAAAAATTATACAAAAAATTTCAAATCAAAATTTTAAAAATTGTAAAAGATATTTCAACATTTTCAAAATTTAATTTTTGGGTTTTTTCAAAATTTGTTAAAAATTGTTTGGAATTTTCTTAAAACTCTGTCGTTTTGTAAAAAGACAAAATTTTTGTAAATATATTAAGCAATGATTGAAAAAATTATACAGGAAATTTCAAGTCAAAATTCCAAAAATTGTAAGCGATATTTCAAAATCTTCAAAATTTATTTATTGGGTATTTTCAAAAAATGTTAAAAAATGTTTTAAATTTTTTCAAAACTCTTAAATTTTGTTAATATATTAGGCAATAATTAGAGAAATTACACAGAAAATTTCAAATGAAAATTTCAAAAAGTTTAAAAAATATTTCAAAAGTTTTAAAATTTATTTATTGGGTATTTTCAAAATGAGTTAAAAACTGTTTGAAATTTTTTCAAAATTCTGAAATATTGTAAATATATTAAACAATGATTGAAAAAAATATACAGAAAATTTCAAGTCAAAATTCCAAAATTTGTAAAAAATATTTCAAAAATTTCAAAATTCATTTTTTTAGATATTTTTAAAAATTGTTAAAAATTGTTTGGATTTTTTTCAAAATTCTGTAGTTTTGTAAATATATTAAACAATAATTAGAAAAACTATAAAAAATATCAAGTAAAAATTCCAAAAATTGTAAAAGATATTTTAAAATGTTTAAAATTTATTTATTGAGTATTTTCAAAATTTGTTAAAAAAATTTTGAAATTTTTTCAAAATTCTGTAATTATTTATAAATATTAAACATTGATTAGAGAAACTATACACAAAATTTCAAGTCAAAATTCCAAAAATTGTAAAAGTTATATCAAAATGTTTTTCAAAATTTATCTATTAGGTACTTTCAAAATTTGTTCAAAATTGTATAGAATTTTTTCAAAAATCTGAAATATTGTAAATATATTAGGCAATAAATAGAAAAATTAAACAATAAGTTTCAAGTCAAAACTCCAAAAACTGTAAAAGAAATTTCAAAGTTTTCAAAAATTAATATTTAGGTTTTTTCTAAAATTGTTAAAAACTGTTTAAAATTTTTTCAAAATACTGAATTTTGAAAATATTTTAAACAAATTTTAAGTCAAAATTCAAAAAATTGTAAAAGATATTTCAAAATTTTTAAAAGTTATTTATTGGGTGTTTTTAAAATTTGTTAAAAACTGTTTAGAATTTTTTCAAAACTATACAAATAGCTTCAAGTCAAAATTCCAAAATTTGTAAAAAATATTTCAAAAAGTTTAAAATTTATTTTTTTAGATATTTTCAAAAATTGTTAAAAATTGTTTGGAATTTTTTTAAAACTCTGTACAACAACCAAAAATTGTAAAAGATATTTGAAAAGGATTAAAATATATTTATTGGGTATTTTCAAAATTTGTTAAAAATTGTTTGAAGTTTTTTCAAAATTCTGTAATTTTGTAAAAATACTAAGCATTGATTGGAGAAACTATGCAAAAAAATTTAAGTCAAAATTAAAAAAATTGTAAAAGAAATTTCAAAATTTTCAAAATTTAATATTTGGGTTTTTTCAAAAATTGTTAAAAACTGTTTGGAATTTTTTCAAAACTTTAAAATTTTGTAAATATATTAAGCAATAATTAAAAAAAATATTCATAAAATTACAAGTCAAAATTCCATAATTTGTAAATGATATTTCAAAAATTTATTTTTGGAATATTTTCAAAAATTGTTAAAAATTGTTTGGAGATTTTACAAAATTCTGTAGTTTTGTAACAATTCTTAGCATTGATTGGAGAAATTATACAAAAAATTTCAAGTAAAAATTCTAAATATTGTAAAAGATATTTCAAAATTTTCAAAATTTATTTATTAGGTATTTTCAAAACTTGTTAAAATTGTTTGGAATTTTTTCAAAGCTCTGTAGTTTTGTGAAAATACTAAGCATTGATTGAAAAAAACTATACAAAAAATTTTAAGTCAAAACTCCAAAAATTGTAAAGAAATTTCAAAGTTTTCAAAATTTAATATTTGGGTTTTTTCAAAAATTGTTAAAAACTGTTTAGAATTTTTTTAAAATTCTGAAATTTTGTAAATATAATAAACAATGATAAAAAAAATTATACAGGAAATTTCAAGTCAAAATTCTAAAAATTAAAAACAGATATTTAAAATTTTTTAAAATTTACTTATTGGGTGTTTTCAAAATTTGTTAAAAACTGTTTGGATTTTTTTCAAAACTCTGAAATATTGTAAATATATTAAGCAATGATTAAAAAAAATATACAAAAAAATTCAAGTCAAAATTCCAAAATTTGTAAAAAAAATTTTAAAAATTTCAAAATTTATTTTTTAGATCTTTTTAAAAACTGTTAAAAATTGTTTGAAATTTTTTTAAAAATCTGTAGTTTTGTAAAAATACTAAACATTGATTGGAAGAACTTTACAAACATTTTTAAGTCAAAACTCCAAAAATTGTAAAAGATATTTAGAAATTTATTTATTTTTGATTTTTCAAAATTTGTTGAAAAAAGTTTGAAATTTTTTCAAAATTCTGTAAATATGTTAAAATACTAAGCATTAATTGGAGAAACTATACAGAAAATTTTAAGTCAAAATTTCAAAAATTGTTTAAAAAATTTCAAAATTTTCAACATTTAATTTTTGGGTTTTTTAAAAAATTGTTAAAAACTGTTTGAATTTTTTCAAAATTCTGAAATTTTGCGATTATATTAAGCAATGATTAAAAAAATTACCCAAAAAATTTGAAGTCAAAATTCCAAAAACTGTGAAAATTTTCAAAATTTATTTATGGATTTTTTTTTTAAATTTGTTAAAAATTGTTTGGAATTATTTCAAAACTCTGTAGTTTTTAAAAAATTCTAAACATTGATTGGAGAAATTATACAGAAAATTTCAAGTCTAAATTCCAAAAATTGTAAAAAATATTCAAAATTTACAAAACTTAATTTTTGGGTTTTTTCAAATGTTGTTAAAAACTGTTAGGAATATTTTCAAAATTCTGAAATTTTGTAAATATATTAAGTAAAGATTGGAAAAATTAAACAATAAATTTCAAAACAAAATTCCAAAAATTCTAAAAGAAAGATATTTAAAAATTTTCAGTATTTTCAAAATTTGTTAAAAATTGTATGGAATTTTTTTTAAATTCTGTAGTTTTGTAAAAATACTAAGCAATAATTGAAAAAACTATGCAAAAAATTTCATATCAAAATTCCAAAAATTGTGAAAAATATTTCAAAAATTTCAAAATTTAATTTTTGGGTTTCTTCAAAAGTTGTTAAAAACTGTTTGGAATTTTTTCAAAATTCTGTAGTTTTGCAAAAATACTAAGCATTGATTGGAAAAACGACACCAAAAATTTCAAATCAAAATTCCAAAAAATGTAACAAATATTTCAAAATATTCAAAATTTAATTTTTGTTTTTTTTTTCAAAAGTTGTTAAAAACTGTAAAAATTTTTGTTAATATATTAAACAATAATTGGAGAAATTATACAATAAATTTTAAATTCCAAAAAAAGATAAAAGATATTTAAAAACTTTCAAAATTTATTTATTGGGTAATTTCAATTTTTTTTTAATTTGTATGTAATTTTTTCAAAACTCTGTAGTTTTGTAAAAATATAAAGCATAAATTGGAAAAACTACAGAAAAAAATTCAAGTCAAAATTCCAAAAATTGTAAAAAATATTTCAAAATTTTCAAAATTAAATTATTGGGTTTTTTCAAAAATTGTTAAAAACTGTTTGAAATTTTTTCAAAATTCTGTAGTTTTATAAAAATTACCAAGCATTAATTGGAGAAACTATACAGAAAATATCAAGTCAAAATTCCAAAAATTGTAAAAGATATTTTAAAATTTTCAAAATTTATTTTTTGGTTTTTTTCAAAAATTGTTAAAAACTGTTTAGAATTTTTTCAAAACTCTAAAATTTTGTAAAAATATTAGGCAATGATATGAGAAATTATACAGGAAATTTCAAGTGAAAATTTCAAAAATCGTAAGATATTTCAAAATGCTCAAAATTTATTTATTGGGTATTTTCAAATATTGTTAAAAATTCTTTAAATTTTTTTCAAAATTCTGAAATTTTGTAGGTATATTAAGCAATAATAGGAAAAATTATACAGAAAATTTCAAGTAAAAATTCCAAAAATTGTAAATGAAATTACAAAACTATCAAAATTTAATATTTAGGTTTTTTCAAAATTTGTTAAAAATTGTTTAGAATTTTTTCAAAACTCTTTAGTTTTGTAAAAATACTAAGCATTGATTGGAAAACCTATACAAAAAATTTCAAGTAAAAATTTCAAAAATTGTAAAAAATATTTCAAAATGTTCAAAATTTATTTATTGGGTATTTTCAAAATTGGTTAAAATTTGTTTGGAATTTTTTCAAAGCTCTGTAGTTTTCTAAAAATACTAAGCTTTGATTGAAAAAACTTTAAAAAAAATTTCAAGTCAAAATTCCAAATATTATAAAAGAAATTTCAAAATTTTCAAAATTTAATATTTGGGTTTTTTCAAAAATTGTTAAAAACTGTTTTTTTTTTCAAAATTCTGAAATTTTGTAAATATATTAAACAATGATTGGAAAAATTACACAATAAATTTTAAGTCAAATTTCCAAAAATTGTAAAAGATATTTCAAAACTTTCATAATTTAATTTTTGTGTTTTTTCAAAAATTGTTAAAAACTGTTTAAATTTTTTTCAAAATTTTGAAATATTGTAAATATATTAGACAATGATTAAAAAAAGTATATAGAAAATTACAAGTTAAAATTGCAAAATTTGTAAAGATATTTCAAAAATTTATTTTTTAAATATTTTCAAAAATTGTTAAAATTTGTTTGGAATTTTTTCAAAATTCTGTATTTTTGTAAACTTATTAAATAATGATTGAATAACAATACAAGAAATTTCAAGTTAAAACTCCAAAAATTGTAAAAGATATTTCAAAATGTTTAAAATTTATTTATTGGGTATTTTTAAAAATTAGTAAAAATTGTTTGGATTGTTTTCAAAACTCTGAAATTCTGTAATTATATTAAACACTGATTGAAAATTTATATAAAAAATATCAAGTCAAAATTCCAAAAATTGTAAAAGATATTTAAAAATTTTAAAAATTTATTTATTGGGTATTTTTAAAATTTGTTAAAAAATGTTTGGAATTTTTTTAAAACTCTGTAGTTTTGTAAAAATACCAAGCATTGATTGGAAAAACTATACAGACAATTTCAAGTCAAAATTCCAAAAATTGTAAAAGATATTTCAAAATGTTCAGAATTTTTTATTGGGAGTTTTCAAAAATTATTTAAATTATTTTCAAAATGCTGAAATTTTGTAATTATGTTAAACAATGATTGGAGAAATTATACACAAATTTTCAAGTCAAAATTCAAAAAATTGTAACAGATATATCAAGATTTCAAAATTAATTTATTCGGTCTTTTGAAAAAAAAAAGTTAAAAACTGTTAGAAATTTTTTGAATATTATAAAGTTTTGTAAATATATTGAGCAAACAAAACAAACAATCTATGAAAATAAAAATAATTTCTTTTATTTTTCAAACATTTTAAAACAAACAAAAAATACTCCACCATTCACAATCTTAATTAAGACTACGATGAGAATAAATTTGCCTTCTAAAATAGTTGCAACAACAACAACCCTTTTGATTACATAGCTGCAAAGATCCACATGTTGTGGTTTTTCCCTTAGTTAGAATTTCATACAATTTCCCATTGCACACAAGCCTCTCTGTATATTATCAACGTTCCATCGAGCCTCCGTCAAAGGCCGGAATTTATTTTAGAACTTAATTAATCCGTGTCCAGGCATAACTAATCGTATGTATCAGCACCTTATAAAATAGGCATGACCCAAGAGTAGATGGAATAGGAAAATTGCATTCTGAAGGAAATACAGGTGCTCACTCATTTCTGACAATTGCCGACACTGACTGAGTGCTTCTCCGAGTAAAGATTTATACCGTGTTATTGCGGAGGGCCTCCTTTTTTTATCAGCGCTTATATAACGTTGCGAATAAACGACTTCCTAGCACGTTACAGGATTTTTTCAAGTGAAAAAAAGTGTGTTCCTCTAGGCCCTGAAGGAGATTTATTGCCCTTGATGTGGCACATATTTTTTCTTAAAACGGAAAAAATATATTAAACAAAAGGTGGCAATTGAACATAAAAATAATTAATTTTTTTTTAATCAAAATTAGATTAGTTTCCATACGACATATTAAAAGTTTTTGTATAATGGCGATTAAATAAAAGACAACAGTAAAATAGATTTTAGGCTCGTAATGGAATTGTGATGCAGCTTCAGCAAGCTTAAAAAACCTTTTAGTCCTTT
Source organism: Tachinus rufipes (assembly GCA_963932245.1). Taxonomy (NCBI): domain Eukaryota; kingdom Metazoa; phylum Arthropoda; class Insecta; order Coleoptera; family Staphylinidae; genus Tachinus; species Tachinus rufipes. Next base: position 10,084,847 of record OZ010746.1, on the reverse strand, counting down.
GAGGACTTAAAAGTGCAAATTAATATTAGCAATATTTTTAGCAGCATTTAAAACCGCTTTGTACTGGTCGCTTTTATTTATTTTTGCATGAGAAATGCCCGCTCGTGCCACTGACATTTTATTTTCCCTTATCTCGGATGTGATTAATAGGTAAAAGCAATAAAGCCTTCCAATGTAAACTGTCAAGCAAAAAAAAAAACAATTCCTTTATTTTTTTTAACCAGTTTTGTGCCAATTAGATATTAATCAAATCCTAGATTAATTATTATTACATCATAAATTATCTCTTGTTTGGATTAAACTGATTTTAGTAAACTCAAATGTCCTAGATTTGAAATTGCCATTAGTCTAGTACAAATATGTGTTTTGGTGCGACTAAAATTACAAGTTCGGAAAAAAATATAAAACGAAAGCACGTTATTAATATCTCATCTAATGAAAAGCAAACAAAAATGCAACTAGTCCGTTCCGCCGTTAAAATGAGAATTTTTCAAGCAGATTTTTTAATATCCTCAAATAAGAGATGACGAAGAATGTCGCTTCTTATCATATGAAAATGCAATTTTTGTTTAAATATGATCTGAATTTGTTTTGTATGCTATTACTAATTAGTTATAAAAAATATTATTTTTAACAAGTAAATTGTTATTAAATTACATCATAAAACTAATTGCTTATTAGCGTGAGTTAATAAACAATATTTTTAATTTAGAATGGAAAATAAGCTCTAACAAAATGCAAGCCAATTATTGCACTATAAGTGTTTTAAAAAAAATTGATTTTAAATAATAAATGAATTTTTAGGTAATTTTGTGTAATTTTTAAAAAAATTACTGATAACTTACAATTTAAACAATTTTTTGGCAGTTTATAAAGAAATTTTGTGCTATAAAACTGTTTTCTAAGCAATTTTTGATTTTTTTATGATATAAATTAGTTTGTAGTTTCAAGACATTTTATGAATAAATTATCAGCAAAAATACTTGAAGACCGGGATCTGATAGGAAACAATAAACGACTGCTATCGATGACCAATTTACCGTTCGTACTACTCTACGGAATCGTCATGAGATTTCAGTGGAGACCAGAAACCAACTCCGTGAGGTTCGTAATAAAGCTGTGTGGACAGTTTGTCAAAGGTTGCAAAAAGCTGGCTTAAAATCGTGTAGACCAACAGCTGAACCAAAATTACTCCCACGTCACCGAGTAGCCAGACTCCAATTTTCTTGCAAACATTTGAATTAGACATTGGCACAATTGAGGACTGTACTGTTTACTGACAAGTCTAGATTCTACCTACATTCGCCAGATAGAAGAGAACAAATATGGAGACAAATTTGCAGAATAAACCTTTAAGCCTCGGTTTACCCATAGTACAGGTTCCCTAATGATATAGACAAGAATATTAATAAAAATTATTTAGTCCCATTTGCTCCATTTATCGACGATGGCTTTATTCTGATGCAGGATAACGCAAGACTGTATTCTGCAAGGTGCGTCACAGAATACTTGGTTGCAGTTAAAGTAAAAAAATTCAATTGGCCTGCATGTACCACAGATGAAAATCCTATAGAACATGTTTGGGACATGTTGGGCAGGCGTGTTAGAGGACGTGCAGTTGCACCAACCACAATAAACAAGCTTTGTGTGGCATTTCAAGAAAAATGGCAAAATATTCCTTAAAATGATATTGGTGAGCTCATTAGTGGCACGGGATGCAGTATGCAGGCTGAACTGAAATTGTCATTAAGTTTATTTCGCAAAAATGCATTTTCTTTCGTGTATACGTACATTATCGTTTTTGCTTATTAATATTTATTAAATAAACTGATCTATAAACTGGTCTTTTTAGTTGTAAAAAACTAGAGTTTTATAAAAAAATAAATTCGGGTTTTTTGCAAAAATTACCCAATGGGTTTCCAATGGAATTTGCCTCAGTTAGTGACTTTCTAGATAACTAACACTAACACATTTCTGAATAACTAATACTTTGGTAGATGAGTGAGGCACTCCAACAGTCGGTTGCAACAAATGATTTGATTAATAAATTGACTCAAAAAATCCTATTTCTAAATATTTCTTTGTTCATTTATAAATGCATTTTATGCTATAAACATGTCTTCTTAGCAATTTTTGATTGATTTTATAAAAAAAAAGTTTTAAAGAAAACTGTAAAGTTTCAAAACATATGATTGATAAATTTATTTAAAAAATATTTTTTCTTAATATTTTTGTCAATTTATAAACAAACTTTAAGATGTTCTAAGCATTTTTTTTTTTTTTTTTTTTTTTTTTTTTAAATTAATTTTGTAAAATAAATTTGTGTTGAACAATTTGTGTAGTTTCTAAGAAATTTATAGATAAATTTGTTTCAAAAATACTATAAATTTTTTTTTTTTTTTTAAATAAACTATGACCAAATATTATTAAAAATTTGAATTCTGCAGACAATTTTACCTAGAAAATAGTTAGTATCATGCGATAAACCTTAAAAGTCCACCAAAAAAAAAAAAAAAACGTTAAAAATCATTGTTTTTTCATATTTACGAAAAATATTATATACACTAAGGTGGGCCTTAACATTTTTTTTGTCAAATTTTGTTGAGCGCCGGGCGGACTTACGTTCAAATGCCAAAAATAATAATATTCTCAAATTTTGGCGCCAATATTTTGAGTCTATAAGTGCCGCAAGCGCAAAAACTCTGATACAAAAAGTAAAATTGACCAAAATTGAATTAACCGACAAAAGAAGTCTTTGTCAAATTTGAATTAAGCTAAAAAAAAAAAATATAAGCCATATAACCTCAAAAAATAATTAAAACATGAATTTTTCAAATAAAAAAACTAAAAAAAAAATTCTTCACTTTTCACATTGAGTCCATATTTGTAAGAAATAATGTTGAAAAATAGCATTTTTACCAGCCCCCCCCCCTCTCTCTTGGCACATTATTGATAAATTTATTCCAAAAATTCATGCAAATCTGTCTATAAACTATCAACTTTTGGGCCCTTTTCACACGCAGAATCAGAATGTAATTCTGAATGTCTGCGTCAAGATTCTTCATCAATTCCAAATCTGCCCCTTGTATTTAAAAAGGAGACTTGATCCGCTCTAGATAAATATGCGCAAGTTATTCCAGTAATAGGCTAATAGGAGGAGGATAGCGGTTATGGTCTAGTCTCTTCATGAGTTAACGGCTGTGTTTGTCAGGTGGTATTGTTCAATGATTTTCTGCTTAAAACTAAGTGATACCGCCAGTTGGTAGTAGCTAGCAATTGTTCTTAAAACTCTCCGTCCTCTCCAAATTTGTAGCCCGGGTCCATTTCTGTGGGGTGTTTGGGTTTATCAAGCAGATCTTAGCTTCGTCAAAAAATAACTAAATTTGCTCGCATTTTCTTTGAGCTTGACTTAGCAGGTTTGCTGCAGTACCACCTGCCAAAGTTCTTTTACAACTTTTTTTTAGCTATAAGGTCGTAGCTTAAATGCCAATTGAAGAAACACCTTGTAAATTTGGCGTTAATAAAATTTTCTAGTCAGACCATAGTTCAGTTGTCAGGCTAAAAACTGAATGCTTTGCCTTCTAAGTAGCTCAATATTTATTGTGGATACAATAGCCATAGATTCCAAATCTTTGAAACAATGCCTAGTCAGGCAGTTGGTCTAGTGCTACCTTAATAGTTTGGAACGCAACTTCTAAAAAGTCGTCGGCGCGTTTTTTAGCACTTTAAACTGGTAAGTAGTGCCCTTGTCTAGAGTAGCAAATATGTTTGAATTCGTCGTTCATAAGATTGCGCGACAGTAGTTTCAACTTGAGTTTCGGCCCACCCGCCTACGTGCTTGTAATCCAATTCCTTGCCAACAAACATTTAAGTGGATGGGCGGGATACGCAGATCATTAATTGCACGACAGTAGTTTTGACTAGAGTTTCCGCCCACCTACCCAAGTGTTTGTAATGCAATCTTGACTACAAACACTTGAGTAGGTGGGTAGGGCACGCAGTTTATTGGTTGTGCAACAAAGTATCAACTAGGGTTTCCGCCCGTCCATCCAAAAGTTTGTAATCCATTTTCTTGACTACAAACACTTGGGTGAGAGGGCGTGGCATGCAACATAGATTGCGCAACAGTAAATTCAACTGAGATTCCTGTTGCAGGCGCGCGACGCAAAGGGGCGTGGCCTAAACAGAGACAAAACCCCGCCGAATCAGTTTTCTCTGAGCGTCGACACGGACAACATCGTTCACAATCAGCAGATACAACCCAATTCGGACTTTGAGAGATACAACCGCCCCCGCAATATCACCGACTTCTTCGATTACCATTGCGGGCTCGACATCTTCCGATTTGGACCCCAAAGCATCACCTGGACGTATTCCCCAGGGAGAAAAAACTACCAACCAACAACAAAACCTTACAAATAACCATCTTCAGGGGCTAGCACCGTCCCCTGCACCCGGATCACCGCCATCCATGCGTCTATTGCAGGGCTAGGCGGCAACATTCCCTCCCACCTACCCAAGTGTTTGTGATGCAATTTTTTGATTACGAACACTTAGGTAAGTAGGCGGGGCACGCAGTTTATTGGTTGCGTAACAGTAGTTTTAACTAGGGTTCCCACCCACCCACCCTAGAGTTTGTAATCCAATTCCTTGACTACAAATACTTGGAAAGATGAGCGGATCACGCAGTTCATTGATTGTGCGTCAATAAATTAGAATTACCGCCCACCCACCCAAGTGTTTGTGATGGAATTTCTTAACTACAAACACTTGGGTGGGTGGGCAGGCACGCAATTTATCAACTACGCAACAATAGTGTCAAATGGGGTTCCCGCCCACCCACCCATGCGTTTATGATCCAATTCCTTCCTAACAAACACTTGGGTGGGAGAGCAAGGTACAAAGTTGTTATTTGCGCGACAGTCGTATCAACTAAAATTCCCGCCCACCCTAAAGTGTTTGTGATCCAATACGCAGTACGTAGTTCATTGTTTGCAGTAGTTTTGACCCACCCAACTGTTTGTAGTCAAAAAAATGGATTAATATTTGTTGGGTGGGTGAACGGGGCACACATTTCATATGTTGCACAACAGTGGTGTTTGAGAGTAGAGAGTACTACGTCATCGCGGAACCGCAGACTAATTGTTAAAATACCGTGGTTTTTAAAAATAATTAATTCGGTAGCAGAATAAGTTCATGTGCTTTGGCTGGTAGTATTTTCCAGAATGCCCAAAATGATAGAAAAATTTCTGTGCCGTAGTAAATACATTTAAAAGAATAGTCTAGAAAGTTGGTCTGACAAGTAAATGTGATCAAATTTTTTTCCAAATTATTCCCTCTCCTAATTTCGAGGTGACCAGTAGGGTTTAGGGGTTTAGTGTTGACCAACTTTAGTCGAATAAAGTTGTATATAATCTTTCCATTGACTATAATAGATATAAAAAATAGGAGTTTTTTTCCTACTGCACCTATAATATCATTTTTACAACGTTGTGTTTGGTTTGGACCAGTAAAATCTTTAGTTTCTTCTAGGGCTGCATCTTTATTCGTTTCTTAAATTCGTCCGGGTTTGGCTTAGAGCTAGGCCTAGCGTTCTGCCAAAAAACAATATTAGTTTAGATCAACCGTGTAGAGTTGTTTAAACGACTAAAAGTCAATAATGTCTAGAGATTGCTGTATTCTAGGTTCCGCTAAAGTAACTAATAAGTTGTCCAGAGTTTGAAAGTAGTGCAGGCAGAATTGCTGATATAATACCGCCAGAAGTAGTCTACTGGCTCTTAAAACTCGTAAGATAGTAAGCGTAGCAGGCTGTTTCGCTTTTAGACTTAGGCTAACCGCCTCTGAAACCATATTCAAAGACCAACAAGCAAAAAATAATATTGCACATTTGTGTGAATATGTAAGTGTCAATCGTATACTGTACGTAAGTCTGAATACTTGGGTAGCATCACCAATCCAATTCTCAAGCAACTAACAGTAATCTAAAGTCACTGGACCGTAACTTTAAAGTAGCCTTTACCAGTCTAACCACTGCACAGTGCAACAATTGCTAAAAAAATGCAAGAATGTGATTGTAATAGCTACTACAATTCAGAACAAAGACACATTCAAACTTGATTACCAAAAAGGTCAAAACTAATTTTACGTAGCTAATCATAAAATCCAAGACACCCACATCTCCAAACTCGTTAGTACCAAATGCTACAAAAAAAACTAAATGCTTCAACCCAGCCCTAACTGCGGTAGCTACCATCAGCAATTTACCTCAACAAGAAACCGCATTACGACCAACATTTAGAAACCAAACGTGACAAAAGACCAAGTACCTTAAAAACCCGACATTATCATCACTGTCACTACTACTGACGAAGACAAATTCCAACAAAACACATTAAAAAGAAAGTCTGACTCCAGAATGAATAACAAATAACATTAAAAAAGTCAGTCAGAGGTAACCATCTACCTATACAATTCCGCAATGACGTACTGCAAGTGCAAAACTTGTGCACAAAACGTAAAAACTTTTGGATAAACAACATTGCAAGACAGTGTACCAAAAAGACCCCCAAACCGTGTATCATAACGCAAAAGTTTTAAACGTTTAAAACCACCACAACACCAAGACACAGTAAAACTTCTGTAGACATTTTTTGAATAAAGGCTACTCCATTCCCGTACAATAATGCCAAAATCAAATAACAATAAAACCTGGACACCATCTCCAAATAATTAAATAAAATTATAAACTCAATTTTAGAGAAATTGGCGGAAATTTTTGCAGTCAGTAGGAGAAGCATTATTGATACCATTATCGTTGCCCCTTTCCCATCCCTTTTTTCAGCTCTAGTCGGTCAAATCCCAAATCCCAAACATCAGAACAGTACAATACTAGCCGCAATATTAACTAAAGAATTCGTCTGCTGTCCCCTGGTGCCAACACCATCCAGCGCTGCAGCTTCCAGACAAACATCAACTACACTACGTTCGATATCCTTTAGGACATTCTGAATCAAATCTAACAAACATTACCCTGTACGTGTACACCCTGCCAGAGTTTCAAAGCAACCACAAATAGCTGCTATTTGCACTTTCACGACAATCCACAAACAACAATTAATTCTAATCCAAACTAGCACTTTGAGTGAGTGCGTATGCAATTCAAAGCATTCTGGGTGAGAGCGTTAATCGAAAAACGTAATTTTACGTAGCCTTGTGTTTTAGTATTTATAAATTTTCAATAAACTTTGGTTCATATTTTATTTATTGACCTAAATTGTGTTATTTTAACAATTTTAAAAGCAACGTAACCATTTTTCCTGATCAAACTCAGATTGATTTAAATCCATCGTATACAAAAGCACAAAAGAACCCTATTAGTTCGTGTTGAAATACAACCATTTTTAAACTAAATCCAGCTTTATTCGGAAATTCCGTCAGTCAAACAGCAATTTTCCGGGCAATTTTTCTGTAACAAAAGCATTTCATCTTTTTTTACAAAAAAAACTTTGCTTAAAAAATTTAAATATTACATAATATTTTAGGGATTAAATGGGTAATTGTTAAATGGAGCCAAGTCAATTTAGATAACTGGACTTGATAAACATAGTCAATAAAGTAATGGCCGCTGGGGAAGATACTTATCTTTTATTGCGTTGTTTTCTTCGTGTAGGTAAATCTAAATATAAGTCGGGAACCTGCAAGGCCGTATCAAGATTGAACTATCCCAACTTTATGTGGGGACATATATAGTAAAGGGTAGACCTAAGAAAACAAGGCTGTGACTGGGAAAACAAATGTCCCTGAAACCTAAGCACTATTATGCCGCACCCTAGAAGTTTATGTTTACAATATATAATTTCAATTTGATTTTTTTATATTAACAAACTTTACCTGGTGCGGAGTCATTTCGGACTTATATCGTTCCTTTGGGTATTAGATAAGTTGTAGTCTTAATCCGGGAGCCTAGCTTAAACGCCCTTAAAGGACCTCATTTGCTTCGTTACACACTAATTTGTCGAGCTAGGCGGGGGGGTCTATAACGAAAAGAAAACGCGTCGAGAATTCAGTGTAGGCGAAACGCTGTCCCCTTTTATCTGGTTATCCTTTGAAGTTCAAATGTCTTCTTTTGAAAGGACTGTAGGAGAAATATAATCTTGATATTTTAACCAAATGAATCAACTCAATGTTTGTTACTTATCAGTTTATTTTAGGATTGATACCACAATACTTGAAATAGTTGCAATTAAAACCAATATTCCTTAAGAGAATCCAACCACTATTAACCTGAATAAAGTAAATCTTTTTAATTAATTTAATTAAAATTATGCAAGATATTACTATGAAAAACAAAGCTCAACAGGCATTACTATTTAATAAGCAGCTCCCATTGCCAGTTTAGCTAAACAGTGTTATGATTCCGACTGTATGCGTGCGTAATTAATGGGACATTATGTAATGATAATTTAACTTAATAAACCCTTCGATGGTTGTACCAGCCGCATCTGGAGTGTTTAGATTAGATGTAAAGTAGGTTAGGGGGAAGCCCTCAAACTAAAACATCTCGGCTTTAATGACGCGTGTACACTACAATTCCTATTCCCTCCTTCGACGTTATTGTCTTTGAATAAGCCTGCATCTAATTATTAATATAATACTGTTTGCTAATATATAGAACAAACAAGCTTTAGTATAAATTATTAGATATAAAATCAATAATTTAAAAAGAATCCAGATTAGTTGTAGCTGTCAGTTTCAGAAGGATTTTGAGACACATTCCGTACGAGAAAATTGGATTGTCAACATTATTATTGCCATGTTTTCAAGCTTTCGACCTAATTCTTATTACACAATCTTGTATATAACATTTCGTAAATTGATTTTGTTTGTAAATTTTCCTCATCAAATAGTAATTCGCTTGATGGGTTATGTTTATTCACCTCTTGTTTTATTTTCTGGTTAACCAAAGTAAGGGAGTGCATACGGGTTCACGCCCACAGGATCCTTAGACTCAAATGAAATGTACATTAGCTATATTTCACCCCTTTTTGGTGATGGGTGTAACTGGTTTACACGCAACCTTTGGTGCGAAACGCCTTCTCTACCCGACTCAGTTTAGATGAAAAATCCTGCTTGAAAATTCCAGCACGTTTATGCTTGTTTGCTTCTGTAGACGTGATAAAAGTATATTGCAATCTTATTCAACTATTATTATTATAACTGCAATGCTGATAATTAACAAATTATTGATTAAATATTTATGTTCATTTTACTAATGCCTAAAACGCATATAGAGTTTCGTATTAGTCCGATATATTATCAACCCCTTTGTGAAATATTTTGTAAATTAAATATAATCCACTGTAGCCTTTGTGTGTATTGGTAATGTGCTGAAACAATGGGCTTATTTTAATGTGTTCTACTGTGATAGATATAAAATCCCAAATTTTGTAATAAAAGATAATTCTTTTTGTTTTGCTTTGATGTATTTCATTATTTGACTGAATTATTTTTGCATGAAGTTATAGAAGTTCAGCCGCTAAATATTATTATGTATGGAAAACAGTCATGAGCAAAATGTTGAAAGAATCAACAATGATATTAAAACATGATTAAAATCACTTGTTTAAATAGTGGTAAAATTTGTACTAATTAATTCTAGTACCCTTGTCTATCAAGTTGACCATTGCAAAATTAATATTTTTTTATAAATCTTGAAAAAAATTAGCTACAAACTTGATCTAAACCATATATTTTGATCCCAAACCATTTAAAGGTAAGATTAACAACAAAATAATTAAAGACCTACTTAAACAACTAAAAACTATTAATGTTTTTATACAAAATCTATGAAATATTGAAGAAGTTTAATAAAAACTATATTAAGTCATACCAATACATCATAAGTGATTTCTAATTTAAAGAAATTGATACTTTTTCAAAAATTTCAAAAAAAAAACTCTACAAACTTAATCCAAACTAGATCATTTGACCCCAAATCATCTGAAATGAAGAGTAACAACAAATTAGTTAAAGTCCATACTAAAAATATAACGACCATTAAGGTTTTTCTTACAAAATCTATGAAATATGTAAAAAAAATTAATGAAAACTATATCTAACATCTAAAACCAGTGCCAATTTTTTTTTCAAAATTTGATCTCAAACATTATTAAATTACAAGTAACACAACTTTCCCTTCTTTAAACTGTCGACCTCCCTTGGTCTCTTCGGTCTATTCTAAGCCACCTTTCGACTCCCGAAGCTGTTAGGTCTCAAGGGCTAGGGAGCAAACATCTATATTCTTCTTTAAAATGGATTCACCTTGACGACAACAAACCTGGCAGGAGGTATAAAATGCACTGATCCCAACTTTTTACAATGATTATGTCAAATGGAAAAACCGAAATACCCCAAGGGGGTACCGCCAACGGCGGAAAATCCCTTCTTCCTACGGGAAGCTGCCCCACAGAATCTGGGGGGGGGGCAACTGTTCAAACACTACGGTCAAAGCGCAAGAACGATGACGACCCGGCTACGACAAAACAGATAAAGAAAAAGATGGCCTTCAAATTGGAGCTTCTGAAGGCGCAGCGCCGACGAGAAAGCATGAGCAGGTCCTTGGGGGAGTGAAAACGCCCGCAAGCAGAAATAGAGGCGCGTCCTTTTTGTGTACCGCAGTAAATAGAAACATAGTGGATATGCTAGTTGGAATAGGGACAGGAAACGCCGTCAAAATCGCGGATTTACTCGATGGTGACGGTAAAGTTTCTAGAGAAACAAAGCGGAAAAGGTGTAATCAGACACCAGAAAGCGAAACGGGCAAAAAAAATAAGACCGAAGTCGGATACGAGAACACCATAGCTCAGCTATTTCGACAGGTTATGGCACTCGAGCAAGTTGTTGGAGAAATGTACAAACCGAAGACCGAGATCAAAGAAGGTGTCAGCGCAATGGCTTTAATTGCTGAGAAATTGCAGACAGAAGAACTGTCTGACTGGCTCAATCAGGCAATACATGGGTCAGGAGAAGAAAAGCGATAGTTGAAAAAAATCAACAGCTTAGGAGACATCTACAAGACCTAACGCATGAACGGGAAGTAGAAGCCCTGACCTCTGAAACCGACAGCATCCAATGCAAACAGTGCAGGATTGAAGGAAGGAAAGTAAAACGAATACTAAAGTTAGAGGAATCTTTCAAAAATTTCCAACTAATAACAGAAGAAGATTGGGAGTACGAAGTATTCCCCAAGTTGCAAATACATAAGGATACATGAAGCACCCTCGGGAGTGGATATAATTCTTCCATGTAACAAGAATTTTGACTCAAGCAACAGGACAGTTGTGAGTGCTATCAACTTGTTCGGCGGCAAAGTCGGTCTTAGAAGGCAAAGTAAAATTGAGGGAGAGGTGGCTAAAATGGTCCATTCACTTGGTTTTCCGGATGATGCGGGTAACATGTCGTATGTATCGAGATGCATATACTACCCCATACTAACAAACGGAGGGGTACAAGAAGAAACTGACGACATAAAGGTTTTCCAGCCCTTAAGACCATCAAAGAACAAGCTCTACAACAAAACAAGACACAGTTTGCCGTTCCCGAGTTGGAAGGAGTAGGGGGGCTTATGTTCAAAAGAATTGTGGAATATTTATTTGCTAACACAACAATACATGTTATTCTGTATAAACCAAACCAGGCCAGTAAACAAAGTTCATTGGGCAATAAAACAAAACTGCCCTTCGCAAGTAACAGTAATACCGCAACTACCGTCACACAGAAAAGGCGAAAACCAAAGCATGAAGCTCTAATCATCAAAGGACCGGACATATGCAGACTTACTTAAGATGATCAAGAAGAAGGTAAACCCCGGCAAACTTGTAGGTGAAAAAAACGAGAAAGGGTAGCCTGTTAGTATCCATACAAAATGGGTCTGAAAAGGCAGAAATCCTAAGAAGAGAAATTAATGAAAAACTGCCCGAAGCAAGGATATCCCTCCTTGAAAATAAATCAACGATACATGTCAAAGATTTAGACGAGATAACAACGGTGGAAGAAATAAGCGAGGTCATCTCCAAAGCAATATCCATAAGATACGGAAATTTCAAAGTGAAATCCCTTCGCCCGGCATACGGAAATAAGCAAAATGTCACCATAAGGACGTCAACGCGGAAAAGCTGATTAAAATAAAGACAATTAAAACTGGCTGGTCATCGTGTAAGATCCTAGTCGAATGCTTCAAGTGCTGGGAAAATGGCCATGTAAAAGCGGTCTGCAAAAGACCAAACAGAGAAAACCTGTGCCTAAGGTGTGCAAAAGAGGGACACAGAGCAGCTGAATGCAAGAATAATGCATACTGCGTGCACTGCAAGAAAGAGGGTCACCAATCCGGAAATGCCAAGTAAAAAAAGGAGTTAAAGAGACAAACAAAAACCAACAATGACCAAAATTCTTCAGATCAATACCAACAGAAGCCGTCCTGCTCACAATCTAGCACTTGCCACTGCAAGAGATATTAAAGCAGGGATACTAATAATCAGTGAGACTAACCAAAATGCTATTAGAAATAGGAAAGACTGGCTCTTTGACGATAAAATGGACACGGCAATAAAGATACTAGATACTAACCTAGTCATTAAAACACATGAGCATGGTCTAGGATATACCTTCATTACGACAACAGCTGTCACTATATATAGTTGCTTCTCCTCGGGAAACGATGATATACAGGACCTAGAAGATACCCTGCACAGAATAGGAATGCAAATCAGGTGCAATTGTTGCCGGAGACTTTAATGCAAAATCGCCTCAGCGAGGTATGCACCTCACCGACAGAAGAAGACAGATTGTGACGGACTGGATAGCTACAAACGACCTGTGCGTGGTAAATCGAGGCAATAGAGCGACGTTTCAAAGGCAGGACTACTCCTCTATTTTAGACCTGACAATAGCTAGCCACTGTTTCAAACTGAGTGTCACGAAATGGGAGATTAGTGAACAAGAATCTCTGAGCGATCACAATTATATTGTTTTTAACATCGGAAAAAGGAAACAACAAAGATCCAAACAAAGGTTGGCAGGTTAAGAAGCTTAACAAGAAAAAACTCCAGGATGCTTTGAAGGAAATCGTGTCAAACGAAGAAACAACTTCGGCCAAATAGTTCTCTAAAACCGTGGCCAGGATCTGCGACAAATCAATGCCAAAGAGAAAATTCGCTACAAGTATATTTGGTGGAACAAAGAAATTGCTCAACTACGCCGGTTATGTATAACACGTAGAAGAGAGTACACCAGAAACTCCAGACAAATTCTGCCTCTCGCAAAACACCAATTATGGGAAGAGTACAAGTCTTGCAAAAAGAAACTGAGGGACGCGATAAAGATGGCTAAAAGAGCTAGATGAAAAAACCTCTGTCAAAATGTAGACTCTGATATCTGGGGCGACGGCTACAGAATAGTCATGAAAATAATGGCAGAATTCCCGCCGAGACTAAAACTGACGATGGAAGCCATGGAGAAAGTAGTTAAGCACTTGATCCCGGCCCAACCAAAAGTAAAGCATGACTGTGCCATTAGCACCAGTTTCATCGATTTTACGAGCGAAGAGTTACGTGAGGCATGTGCAAAACTGAAGCACAACAAATTTCCAGGACCCGGAAATATTCCTGCGGAAGTACTGAAAAAGGTAGCTCTGAGCAGTCCAAATCTTGTGCTGAGAGTATATAACAACCTTGCGGCCACAGTGTGAAAACAGGCGCTACTTGTTCTGGTACAAAAGGGAAATAAATCAATTCCGGAAAAGCCTGGATCTTTTAAACCAATTAGCCTTTTGGATGCAGAGGGAAAGCTCTACGAACACCTGTTACGCAGTCGGCTTAATAAGGAACTTGAGCGTACGGGCGGTCTTTCAAAAAAACAATTTGGATTTAGAGAAGGACGGCAGACAGTGGATGCTCTCTATGAAGTAATTTACATTGCCAGGCAAGCGGCTGCACCGGAGACTTTGCGTGATGGTAACTCTCGACGTCCAAAATGCGTTTAACAGCGCATCGAAGCAGTTGATCCTAGATGAGCTAAGAAAAAAAGGAATTCAAAAAAACTTAACCGCCATTACAGCTTTCTACTTAACTGACAGAAAAATAATTCTAAAATCAGAGAACACAACCAAAACCGTCAAAGTAAGCAGTGGGGTGCCACAAGGGTCAGTGTTGGGCCCAACATTTTAGAATATTCTCTACGACAATCTACTCCAGACCAAGATGCCCAAGGAAACAGTTTTTATTGGCTTTGCGGACGACGTGGCTATGGTGACGACGGCAAAAAGTGCAGAGACGCTAGTAAACACAGTCAACACTGGACTACTGCGTGTGACAAATTGAATGGACAAGAAGGGACTAAAACTAGCTTTGCATAAAACCGAGGCGGTACTTCTGACGCCAAAGAGAAAACTAACTCCGATTCAGTTTGATATCTTTGGTACGGTAGTTATGCTGAGCAAGGCAGTTAAATACCTAGGAGTATGGTTCAACACCAAACTAACAAACAATCGAAAAGGCCAAAAAAACGGTAACAGCCCTAAGCAGTCTAATGTCCAACGTTGGAAGACCTAGAGCTTAAAAAAAAAAGATTCTCGCAAGTGTTGTCCAGTCGCAGTTGCTGTATGCCGCACCAGCATGGCATGCAGTAACCGACAGCAAAAACTAACAAGAATACAGAAGACAATGTCCTTCCGAGTATGTAGTGCATACAGATCTATATCTGCGGAAGCTGTTGAAGTTATTGCTGGAATACCGCCTATCGAATTTCAGATCAAGGAAAGAGCTGAGGTGTACAGTGGAACACCAAGAAACACTGCCAAACAAATGCAAATGGCCAGATGGCAAAACAAATGGGACAACGGGACTTACGGACGATGGATTTAAACACTGATACCACAGATCTAAAAGTGGCTCGACAGACCATATGGGGATGCAGACTATTGTCTCTATACTAAAAAAAAAATAAAATTGTCCAGTAAGAACGTTTTATTAGCAAGATTGTCCCATGCTTCTCTGTACGCTCTCCTATTCCATATACAGCATTGAGCTTTTTTAGTGCCGGCCACAAGATAAAAGACATCAGAGCCCCCAGCATGGAGGAAAATCCCAAAACAAAATTCATTAGCAGATAACGTTTTTGTAAGTGTACATTTTTTTGTTGACATGTTGACCAATTTAGATCCTCACTGTTTCTAGAGCCCTACAAAGCTCAAAACACCAATTAATAAGTTTATTCAATTCCATGTTTAAAATTTAGCAATACAATATTTTAATAAAATCATTAAAAAAGTTTGAAAGGCAAAAGCAAAGCAAAAACGTTTTGTAACTAGGCCCCAAAATTTTTTTAGACAGGATCTCCGTCTCAGAAGAAACCTGCTCTGTGTGTACCCTTCCTACAATGTTAACAAATCAAACCCAACAGACTTATTTCCGTAGACACAAATTCTGTAGTGAGTGTACACTACTGTAGTGTACACTTAAGTAAGTAAACTTGTTGAAACTACTCCCTCGCTTACCCAACTATTTCTTAGCAAACTAAATAATTTTCTTTCCCTAAGTTAGTAACAATTGACATTTGCATACAATCACTAGATAAGTAACACTTGGATGGGTGATCGGGACTCGCCTCGCAATCACCAAAATATCTTTTTCTAAATCACACTAAAGTGGGTGGGTTTGACAATCCAAGTAAAACTACTTGCCCAAAATCAATAAACTGAGTGTTCTGGCTACCCATCAAACAGTTTGTTATCAAAAAAATTAAATTTTTCAAACTCCACTCCAATTTAATCACAAACTACATCTGATTTTGCTGAAAGTGCTGAAGAATACACTCAAGTCAATTCAACAAGCAAACAAAATTTAATCCTATACTTGTGCTTTGATAACAGTTACACACTCATCCAAATTGTAATAAACTGTATAGAAACACATTCCGCATGACAAAAAAAAGTACCTAGAGCTCAAGCTAGACACCAATCTAACCTTACTTACTCATTTGGAAAATGTGACTACAACCAAGTACTCTTTGCTACTAAAACAATGAACGGACAAACATAAAAACTAACACCCAATATGACCAGATGCACAGTTGTGATTAGACCCATCCTTGTATGGGGCAAAAAGAACCACCCGTAAAAGTAAGGCAACTAAACTATTGCTACCAGCTGCACGACCAACTTGCCAAAAATAAACACAAAAAAAGATTATTAAACCATGACCTGCTGTCGAGATTCCATACAAATAACCCGCAAAAAAATACAAAACACAGCAACTTGTGGCAAAACTGCTAAGTCTTTTTGTCCTATAATCAATTAAAATAACTTAAAAAAAAAACTTGAAAAGTAGACAAATCTTCATCTTGAGATTAAGCAATCAATCTCTCTAGGTTAGGTTAGATCTTCATGATGCGTAAGCTGAGAAAGAAAGAAACGTCCGCAACCACACAATGAAGCTGCATCAGGTAAACCTGAACAAGAACAAAAAAGCAATGAACCATGTACACTTGCTCTGTTGAAAATATTGACTTTGCGATCGTATCCAAACCAAACTGCAACATGACCAAAAACAACCACCGCAAGTGGGTCACTGTTCAAAGTATAGACGCGATGATCTTCATCCTCCACACCAGTACAACAACCACGGAGAAATGAAATTTGTGTAGGTCGAGACCAGTGCGGCGGTAGTCTACTCCTGCTACATCTCCCCAAATATAACAATCGGTCAGGTTGAAAACTTCTTAGCAGAACTCGGCAGGGATATAAGGCGCCACATCAAAGAAGTAGTGATAAGCGGTAATTTTAATGCAAAATCAGCACCATAGGGCTCCCTAACAGAAAACAGGAAGGGCGATCAAGTTAGACCTCTGCGTTTTGATCAAAGGCAACACCCCCACGTTTGAGTAGTACACTAGTAGACATGTTGCGCAATTTTGGTTCCTGAAACGTGTCTCAGGTTGTCTACGTAGACATGTCTATAGACCAATCCCAGTCTACGGGCCTGTTGCGAGACTAAAAATTGCAGGTCTAAAGTCTCCCGATCGGAATGGGAAACCGCATGCAACGTTAGACATGTTGCCCAACAGTTTGACAGTGTAGACGTCACTCGGCGTCTAGAGGCAAGACACGTCTCCTTTACCGAGTGGTGTGATTTGGCTGTTTACAGTTATTTTCCAAAGTTTTGCAGTTTTGTTTTGAAAACATATGGTTTAACAAGAACGTTTTATTGTTTGTGAGATGTTACAAGACCCGACTACAAAAACCAGATAAAAAGAAAAGTGGCTATGAAATTTCTGGTTGCAAAGCACAATGTGGCAGTGGCGAAAAAAAAACTGTGTACACAGAATATCATCAAACAAGTGGTACAATAGAAAGTTAAAACGAACAATGAGAACCTCAGTAACCACAATAGCATGGTAACAGGTACGTGATAGAGGTAGTAAAACCAATTGCAAAAATCCAATCACGCAGAAACATGGTTGGATCTACTGCAATTTTAGAAACTTGTCAACAGAGTTGCAACAATAGCAAAAAGAGGACACCGTAACCACACGGAAAAGCTCCAACAACTCTTGCAGACAGGTGCACTAGTAGAACAGCGATATTGCCAAATTAAGGTCTGTGTGAAGGCAAGACGGGCACTCATCAGAGTCAGGTTAGATAATAAACAAAAAAGGCAGATCTACTTGACCTAAAAAGCAATTAAAGCATCAAAAAAGAAATCATGGACCAAGTAGAGGTAGACGACAACTTAAAGAGCACTGGGTATAATCAAGTAAAAGTTTGCGTTAGAATTCGGTCTTAATTTAAAACGGCAAAATATACACGCAACAACATCTGTCCCTATCTCTTTTATCTTCAACAAGCAAGACCGGAACTCATATATGAGCGTGATCATTCCAATTGTTATGCATTTCACTGGATATAATATAGTAGCCGTAAAGTTAGAAACACGCTCTCCAATAACTTTGTCGAAAGAAAAACAAAGAAGACTTTCTAGCAAACTTTTTCCAAAACATTCCAAAACCAAATGGCAGGTAATGGAAGCAGCTAAGCGGCTAAAACAAAGAAACGCTGCAGGCTTTGATAGAATACCGCCTATCTCCGACTTGACGATAAAAATGCAGATGACTTTTAGCGCACTGTTAAAGAAAAGCTCCTTTCCCAAAAGAGTGAAAGCTAAACAGTATAATTTTACGGAGAACAAGTCACCGGTAGACGCCATCCAAAGGATCAAAGGCATAGCAAAAAAAGCCAAACACTGAAAATAAGTTTGCTGTGTTGTAGGCGCTAGACGTCAAAAATGCCTTAAAATCGAGTCCGTGGAAAGGCATTATTATAGAACTTGAGAGAAAGCAAGTTGGAGATAACCTGCGTGGTACCACAAGACTCAGTTCTTGACTCCACGTTATGGAACACCTACTACGACGGAGTGTGTGAGTATGCGGATAATCTCGCTATAGTGGTGTGCGGATCGTGAAAAGAAACCATCGAAAAAAATTCTGAGTACGCCACAAAACGCGTAGAAATGTGGTTGCAAGGAAAGGATTAGTGCTAGCCCCGCACAAAACTGAAACGGTTGTACTGGTCAAACGTAACTCACTCAAATCTGTGTCTGTAAGAGAAGGGGATATCATCGTAATTAGCAAAAACAGCGCAAAATACCTCGGAGGCCTTCTTCGTAGAAATTTGCAAATAAAAGCCCACATTGCAGAGACTACCGGAAATGCTAGAAAAAGATAGTAGTATTTGCGCGACTGCTGCCCAATATCGGAGAAACAAAAGCAGGCTATTAGCTCGGTGGTCAACACCATCGTACTATAAGGAGCCCCCACGTAGGGTTTATGGTCCTGAAAAGGAAATAGAC
Organism: Tachinus rufipes; assembly: GCA_963932245.1. Classification (NCBI taxonomy): domain Eukaryota; kingdom Metazoa; phylum Arthropoda; class Insecta; order Coleoptera; family Staphylinidae; genus Tachinus; species Tachinus rufipes. The sequence goes on along the minus strand of OZ010746.1, from coordinate 10,065,948 downwards.
GGTTGATACAAATTAGAATGCGCAGAAAACAGTGACCAAAGCTGAAACTCTGTTAAAGTAAGAAACTGAATGGAACGTGGAAGGTAACACGTGAAAATGAACAAAAAAGCTAATTCCAAATGTGGTTCCATCGGTTACAAGAAATAACAAAAAAATTTGATACCACTTTACTCAGATCTTGACAGGTCACGGCTGCTTACAAACCTACCTGAAAAGGATGAACATAGTAGAAAGTGACCAAAGCGTGTACTGTGACAAAGTCAATACACCCAAACACACCATGTTCCAATGCAATAGGTGGCAGTGCAAAAGATAGAAGACGACTGGAGGCTTAGCTCTGACAGCCAAAAATGAAGTATAAGCTTAAAGGCAAAGACACATAAAAGATGATAGAAAATCAGGCTACAACAATTATCAAGAAGAAAAAAACTGGAAGAAAGAGAGCGTCAAGCCAAAGCCAGGCAAGTAAAGTTTTAAAAAAACCTAAGCGTATAAGTGAATAAAAAAATAAACAAAATGAGTAGCCGCTGCAACAAAATACTTAACGGTGATTCCACAGCAACCTACGTTAGTCTAGACAAAGGTTTTGCAGTCAGTAAGCGTTTTAGGCAATTTCCAAATAAATCCGGCACAAAGTCTTTGAAAGATTTTGCTCCTCCCTCCTTAAAAAAATAAAATCTTAAATGGATTCTATGTCATATTTAAATTGCTTGCACCAATATCCAAGTTAAAAATAGGACGGGTGATTTTTGCTTCCACTATGCTCTTATAAATTCTCTAAACTAAAGCTTTCTTTCAATAAAAATTTTACAACGTTTCTGTGTTCAAGTTGCAAATCAATTATTTTCGTCTCATATAAAAAAAAACAAAAAAGTTAAGCAGATACTATAAAATGTCACAAAAACTCCTGGAGTTTGGTCCGTTCCTCCCGACTCACCCTGTATATATACATGGGTAATTCTATAACTTTTGGACTAATTTAAAAAAATCGACCTTTTTGATTTTGCTCAAATTTTCAGGAATCAAAATATGGATAAAAAATAAGATTCCCAAAGTTTTGGATCTTAGAATATCGCTTGTTCAAAATGACACACATTTGAAGGTCATAAATTTCACAATAAAATTTTTAGCTTATTTTGTATCTCAATTTTTAGGCCTCTGGAAAAAGATAAAAAGATCCACAATGGCTCAAATTATTCCTTGTTACATATACTTTAAAACTGCTTAAAATTTCCGGTGTTCTTAGAACATAAAATTACATAAAATTACATAAAATATAAATTAAGAATACACAAATCTTAAAGATTATTTTAGTTCAAAATGTGAGAACATGTTTTATATCAAATTGTGTATTTGTTACTGGCAGTAGACTCACTCACGTTCTGCAATTGTTTATAAAACGTAAACTATTACGCAAATACGCTTCTATCTCTCAAATATTGTTCCTTGGAGCTAACTCAAGTAATATCTAAAAAGCCAGATTACTGAAGTTACATAGTTTAAAGATATTCAAAAATTAAAACCCGTGCGGAGTAAGAGACCGCGCGTCAGTGACAGAAGGTTAAAAATATCGTTTTTGCGCACTCAATCCATTCAACTAACTTTCAGCTTACGTCTGAAGGTTCATATTGTAATTGCTTACAGTTTTTTGAGTGCTGCATCAATTAAACTTCATGACAGAAAAAGAACAAAATAAATTGAATACTGCATGTGAGCATGTTTCTGTAAAACGGTCTAAAAGTTTCACTAGTCACTGCATCAGTAGTACTCATATAACTACTTTTCCATCAAATATCGCTCGCATCTTTGTTTTGCTGAATTATCACATCTGTACTAAATAGTTTGCAATCCCAAATGCATTGCTAAACCAAATTGCAAATGAGATGAACTTAAATCAAACAGATGACAACCTCCCCAGCCCTAACAACACAACTACTAACACACACATGACACTACTCAAAGAACCAATAGTTACAGAACAATCAACTGTAACCAAAAAGACAGCTGCAAAAAAGGTAAAAATAGACAAACCAAAACTTCTAAAAGCTAACAGGAAAAAAATGCCTTTCCCTCTACTACCCAACAATACCATGGACAAAACCGTTACAAATGACAACGATTTCTCTACCTCAAATGACACTTCACAACAGAACACATCTCAATGAATTGACCTTCACGCCAAAAAAGCAAAGGGGAAAAAACGACAATACTCAGGTAGTAAACCGGAAGACGATAGCCCTGACCTGACACCATCCCAGTTAGCTCCACAAGTTAAAAATCCTCCACCTATTTTTGTTAAGAGAAAAACTTGATGGAGAATAATCCAAAAGAAATCAAGGAACGAAAACTAGATCAAATGCCTTTTTGCCTCCAAAAAGATTAGTCCAAAATCCCCAAATGATCATCGAGCAATTAAAACTTACTTAGACAGTCACGGCTACCATTCCCACACCTATGAACTGGCTGATGAAAAAACTTTGTCATCCGTTATGTCAATGTTAACCCACAAGAAATTGCCGAAGCCCTGGAGGATATGGAGTACAAAGTCAGCTCAGTGAGTAGACTACATAATAATGAAAAATATTATCAGTTGATGTACGTCCAACTCGAACAAATTAAAAACAACGACAATATTTTTAAAATGTCGCACATTCTCGTACTTAAGATACAAGTCAAGGAAAAACTTAAATCAAACAAACCCGCTCATTGCCACAGATGCCAGGCATATGGGCACTCACAAAAATCATGTACAAACAAATTTGTCAGATGCGCGTAAAACCACTCACTTTGGACGACAGAGACAAAACCACTTGCGCCAACTGTGGCGGAAAACATCCGGCCAGCTACAAAGACTGCCCGGAGTACCAAAAACAAAAAGCCAAAACTTAAAAACCCGCGGCAAACCAGACACGCCCAGCAAGCTATGAATCACCTAGGCCACGCCCACAAACGTCGTCTTACGCAAGAGCCGTTCATTCCACGATGGCAAACAAACCGGCAGAACTCAAAGAAAACTCTTTCAAAGCTGATCTACTCAAAATATTAACTACTTCCCTTAACGACAAGGACCTATTAAAACAGGTTCTAGCTATCGCGCTGCAAAAAATTGCATAAAGGCAGCACAACCAAATTGCCTGTCAATCAGCTTCTGAAATTGCGACGGCCTTCCAACTAAAATAGAAGAACTAACAAACTACCTCATTGAACATCAAATTGATATAATGCTACTCTCAGAAACGGGCCTTAAACCAAAACATAAAACCAAGTTTCCAAACTACAACACATACAGAAACAATAGAAACAGTGTAAGAGTTGGAGGCACTGCCATACTGGTCAAGCGATCAATAGACCAAGCCAAAATTGACATACCTATCATGACAAATCTGGAAGCTAATGGAGTAATTATTAACATCAAACCGTTGAGAAAAATCAAAACCGTATCTGCATATCAATCTTCATCTAAGCCCCTCCTCCACGCAGACTTGAATCATGTTTTAAACGACAATATTCCCACCATCACCTAAACTCCAAGTATACAGCTTGGAATTGCAAGAAAAATAACAAAAGAGGAAAATCGCTATACTAATACAGCAAAGAAAACAGTATCATCATACATAGCCCGGACACGCCCACTTTTTACAGTCGCCAAGGTTATCCTCTAGACATACTAGACATAGCCATCACAAAACAATTTTACAACAGCTCCACCATCACCGTAATAAACGAATTAGAGTCAGACCACCTTCCTGTACTGCTTCAAATCTGAAACATACCAAACCCTAACGCTAACAACTGCCGCAAGCAAACGGATTGGAAAAAATACTCCAATTACATGCTCAAAGAACTTGGGCCGCTACCGATTATTACATCTAATCTGGATATTGATAACGCCATCAACATCTTAACAACGGCTATACTAACAGCTCAAGAAAAGGCTACAACAACTTTTGAATTTAGCAATACAGACCCTTAAGGTTTACCACTTTTCCTAAAAAGTCTTATTGCTGACAAAAACAAAGCCCGACAAAAATTTAGACGTACCAGGTTAGCCCAGGATAAGAGAATAGCCAGCCAGTTACAACAACAAATCAAAGATAACATTAAAACCTTTAAAAACAGATAGTGGGAGCATGCATTTGAGGAAAGCTCTAAAGATATACCCAAAATCTAAGATATCTCGAAAAGACTAAGACGTAACCACGTTACTATTCCAGCCCTACATGATCTAAATGGCACGGCTTACACAAAATCTAAGAAAGCCAAAGCCATTGCAATATCATTAGAACAACAATGCAGCCCAGCCTTCGACATTTTGGACACTGACTTCATGGAAAAAATTGGAAGTGAACTGATGCAACATCTCCAAACTATAAATGACGTATCACTACTGTTTACCACACCAAAAAATATAGCTAAAATTATCAAAAAAGTCAAGGCCAGAAAAGCCCCTGGGAAGAACAATATTTCATACAGAGCCATAAAACATCTGCCCAAAAAAGCTGTCGTTGGCCTAACTAACATCATAAATGCAATGCTCAAAAATGGATACTTCTCAGAGTCATAGAAACTAGCCACTATTATAGTTTTCCCCAAACCTGCCAAATCTCCTAAATTCTCTGAAAACTATAGGCCCATTCGCAGAGAGAATAGTTTTATCGCAAATCCAACTACACGCTGAAAACAACAACTTAATCCCTGAACATCAACACGGATTTCGCAAAGACCACTCGACGTCTCTCCAACTTGCTCGAGTAACGGATATCATCAGCGTTGGGTTCTGCACAAAGAAATCTACGGGTGCCATATTTTTTTATTTAAAGAAGACCTTCGACAAAGTATGGCATAAAGGTCTTCTAGCTAACATATTTAGACTGGGATTTAACAAACAACTTGGAAAGATCCTACATTTTTTCCTATCAGGAAGATGCTTTGAAGTGCAAATCGGAAAGACTCTCTCTAACAGACGTCCCATAACAGCTGGCGTACCACAGGGATCAGCTCTCTCACCATCTCTCTACAACATATATGTAGCATATATGCCGACCGAAGACAACGGCACTATGACAGCTCAGTATGCCGACGACACGGCTATTTTATACAGTTCAAACTGTATAAAAATTATTACAAAAATACTACAACGTGCCGCCGATCTAATCACAGAATGGACGGAAAAATAAGGCTTTAAAATTAATCCGAGAAAAAGTCAAGCCATCCTCTTCTCCAAACGGAGGAAAAACCCCCAAGAGAATATAGAAATTAAGGGAATTCCAATACCATAAACTAAACAGGTGAAATATCTAAGCGTTACCTTGGACAAATCGTTAACATGGAAACCCCACACACAGAATGTCAAAAATACCAGCATTGGCATCACAATGAAACTATATCCACTTCTCAAAAACAATATAATGACACTTAAGAACAAAATGCTATTATTTAAATCAACAATAAGACCTCAAATAATTTATGCATCAATAGTGTGGGAAACAACTGCCGCAACTCACTGGAAAACAATAGAAGCAAGACAGTCAAGATGCCTCCGCATCATCACCGATGCCCCATAGTATGTGAGAAACGATGACATCAGAAAAGATTGAATATACCAACCCTCAAAGAGTATATTATAACAACCGCTCAACGATTCTTTGCAAAAGCAGAGGTACATGAAAACAACGGCATTAGAAAAATAACGGAAAACCTAACGCTTTTCCGTAAACAATATAACAGACCAATCGATTTGATATTGTAAGATATCATAAATTAAACATCTAAACAGCAGTATTAAAAATACCTGCAAGCAAGACACACATGTGGCTAGCAAATTCTTAATTGAACAGCTAGCCACACTAAATGTGATTTAAGCCCTCCAAGGCACAAACAATTCAGAATATGTACGGAATTGGAAACTTTTTTCAATATTAAAAAAGATTTTGACATAACTAATACCATTTCTCGTTCAATATTAAGTAAATTCTATGCTCAAGTACTAAAATGTAACAAACACATTATATAGTAAGTCTGTAGGAGCTAAAGTTGGGCAGATTGTTATCACTCCTACTGTAATACCTTGTCATGGATAGCTTACTGCAGATATTGAATAGCATGAGCGTCTTTGCCCTAAGCTATGTCAATAACCTGACTATCCTGATAAACAAAAAGTTTGAAGTCAAAATAAAATGCAAGAAAAAAAGCCTATTAATGAACTCAACCAAAACTGAAAACTTTCAAAGACTGGAACTATAGAACCACATTCCGCATGACAAAGAAAGTACCTAAAATGTGTGACTACATCTAGGTGCTCTTTGCAAACCCTATATGACCAAATTCTAATTTAACCCATCACTTCGCATGAAGTCCTTGTATTTATACTTCACAAATCAATAAAAAAATCTTTTTTCCAAGGACATCCTTTATAAAGTTTTAACATAAATCCCAAAAAAACATAAGCAGTTCCACTAATCTTGCTGATTGTTTAATACAAAATTGTAGAAATAACTAGATAGCTGTCTACTAGGTGCGCAAAGTACAAAACATCTTTCTTATTTTAAAACCAGCTCTTCATAAAAGTAAGTTTAAAATAAACTGACTTACACTTCTATTTAAGCATAAAATGTAACCATAAACAAAAAAGCATTTCCAACTAATGTGATGCAAGACACACTAATAAGCAGTGCGTACTTTGAAACAATAATATATGTGTCTTGAGACAAATGTATAATATATATAAATAATTTGCATAAAATCATTAAATTCTATTTAAATAACTTATGTTCTGTTTGCATAATCAATTGCCGTTATATTCTTGTGTGAAATTTTTGTGTCTTTTTAACTTAAATAAAATAACAAAAAGGTTTAACTGCTTTTACAGGTTTAAAAAAGTTCTTTTTCATTTTCTGTAAAACTTGAACAAAAAAATAATTTAAATGTCTAAATATGTAATAAACTAAATGAAAGTTAGCTATAAAATTCTCCACTACTACATCGATATATTTGTAATATTATAATTTCCCATTTATATTCCAAGATAAAACAATTCATGCCATTCAACGTTTCCATCACATCTGGAATTAAACCAAAACAATCCTTTCCAGACCTTCAAAAAGCAAAAAAAAAAAACTAAATGCTTCGTAAAAGTTTTACTACTTTTGGCAACTGGAATTCGTATAAGTTTGCCCTATTTTACGACAAAAATATGAGCACGAAGTTCTATCATGTTTTATCGACATAGGAAACCGAATATCTTTCCACCTATAAATCACCATCGATAGTTTTTGCTTTCTTCTGTATATCTTTAATGAAATTCTTAATTTATGTTGGAAGAGATAAAGTTGTTGGAAATTTGAATTAAATCGTCGAGTTGGTATTCAAGGGAAACGAGAATACGTTCGCTTTTATAAATAAAACGGAATCAATAACAGGCGGATATTAAATAAATCGAGACGCAATATTGCTGCTGGATGTATTAATATCTCCTAAATTATTTAAATATTTACTTAATATTGTTTATTGAATGAAATTGTGATTTATCTACCATGTACAATCTGGTTTTAATGTTCCACTAACACTACATAAAAGGTCCAAGTTACAAAAACAGAAAGAAAACATTACCAAACAAAATTCAATGATTCTTATAGATGAAAGCAACTTTTCTATACTTTTACTTAGTAAATTAGTAGTAGTTGCAAATGAAAATAACTCCACTGGCAAAACAAACAAACTCAATTTGCTACAATCTATTCCAATCAGGACTTATTTTATCAGCAGCAACAGTGTTCCTCGTATTATTTAATAGCCCTAATTGAGGACAGTAGTTAAACTATAAATGAAGTCACACTTACATTAAAACCTCAAAGTATGCAGCACTTACAACTGTCAATTCAGTGCAGTAAATTGTATAAAATAGTTCATAATATAGTCAATTAAAAAGTTACAATTTAAACATTATTTTAATAGCGCTTAAAAGAGAGAGAACACATTTTCGCTACATAAAATGCATTGGCGCAAGCAAACAATTTTAATAGACGATAAACTTTTCTGCACTTAATTTTGTTTGTGCAATTACAATGTTTTAACCTCACAGAGTGATAACTTAATATACTCAAAGTAATGTTTTATCAAAACACATATATACATAGCGACCATTTAAAGTTGTAAACATATAAATGTGTTGGCTTAACGGATTTAATCAGCATAATGCATCTGAGGGAAATTTTCCGTTGGATTTAAAGCCGCACACGGCCACATAAAAGGGCTTAATGCAACAATCTAATTACGTCGTTTATTCTTTTTATTGTGGCTGTGTAGAGGGGTTTGGTTGGTTTGCAGGTGTACGGGAAACGCTTCTACGCATTGTCAGAGTAGGGCGTTCGCGCGTAATTAAACGTTACAATCGATAGAAATTGTATCCATCATTTAATTGATAAAAAGTGGTGATCATGTTTATTATCCGTTGACAAGTGAATCTATAAAGTCTCGACCCACGTCCAATTAGGTCGTGTTGAAAGGCGTCCCATAAATCCTAGTTTTCTTTTTTTCTCCTTGCTTTGCACAACGGAAGGAAACCGAAACAGTCGACGCGTTTTCCGGCTCCGTCGGTAATAACTCTCCGGCGGACGTTTCTTGTCAAATGGTTTATACCCATATTTACTGCGTCATTATAATGGTAATATTATGTGTCGTGCGGATGATAAAGTAAATAATCTACGCCCGGTATAATAATAATAATTGAGTGATATATTGTAGCAAGGGTCAAAAGACTTGATGTATGCTACAATGCTTTAACCCTAGTTGTGGTCATTTATCAACAATATATGTGCGATTAACTAGCACTAAAAACGTTTCCAGTAAATTAGTTAGCTCGGCTTACATACAACATTATATATTTATATAAATATCATTACAATTATTATTTAAAAAATAAATTCATCTTATCGGATTAAATACGATGTTGGAAAAATTGAATGGTTGTTGCCATTACTATGTGATAGTTCATTATACAATAAATAAAACACATTTACTACGTACTATATCACATAATGTTTACAAAATCCTAACTAGTTTCAACTTTACAGGGCCATCATCGGACGACAATATATGTTAGTTTGTACATAGTAAATGTGTTTAATTTATTTCATAAACCTTGAAATTCACAGACCAGGAATAACGATTGTGTTACTTTGTTGCATACAGAAGTTATTTCATCCGGGAATAGTCAAAGTAGTAACCAGAAAACCATAACGTTTATTAGACTCTAACCTGCTTTTGAGGTCCTATACCAGACAGAAAAACAAATAAATTTTGATATTTGTAGGCAATTTTATAGTAATTAATGAACTGAATTTTTGGACTTTATAGCAGAGTTTTGATAATTCATTATACTTTGATGGTTTCTGAACGAGTTTTGATTGTTTATGGCCGGATTTTTATGAATTTAAGACAATGTTTTAAATCTGATAACCGGGTTTTTAATTTATTGCAAGATTTTAATGACCATTGATCAATTTTTGTCGGACTTTTTAAGTATTTAATTAAAGTTCATTGATTTATTGAGTTTTTGACAATTTGTGGCCGAATTTTAACCAATTATGGCCGGACTTTTATGATTTATGACAAAGTTTATACATTTGAACAATTCAATTAAAGCATACTTAACAATAGTTCACCAAACTTTGATATTTCTAAAAAATAGTATTTCATGACAATGATTTTTTTGTCAAATTTCAATATTTAAAACCGGATTTTCATATTTTATTTGGCCATCAAATGAGGTAGCAGAGGGAAACTATCGTGACCATGACAACCCGCATAGGTAAGCTGGATTATACTATCTCCCAGCTTACAGTGATCATCTTAGAGATAAAATCAAATCAAGCTTCCACCCCCGTCAACGACAACAAAGGCATAGAGCAAGAAGATATCAAGGAGAAGGTCAGCGGACCACTCCTACTTCAAGAACAAAGCCGACGCCGCCGATCATACCCAAGCAACTGCATATGACTTTGAAGAAGAATCCCTCCCAGGACGTCCCCGCACTAATGGAGGTAGCCCAATCTTCAAATCCCATCAAGGAAATCAAAGACGCCAAATGACAACAAAAGATACGTCGTGAACCAGAATAAACGTAAGAAAACTAATGGTAAATCAAAACTATTAACTAAAAGGCCATCAGCCAATCCCGGGAGTCCTCAACTCCCAATAGACAGCCATCAACAGGCATTCCTGCCGATCCCTCAAGCCTAAAGACACAATACCAAGGAATCAGGACATGTAGCAACATGCCCCAAACAGCAAGTTACCAAAGATGCCCAAACTATATCAAGTTGAAGGCAAGTATGTCATCTAAGCCCCATTCCAAGGCACCTGCCTCTTAAAGGCAAACTCCAACTCCTTCCGGAAGCACTCCCAATGCCAGCACGGAGCAATCCTATGCTCAAACAACGGGTAGTCGAGCGCAAAACGACAAATTATTAGAAGAGAATCAGTTTATCCCTCGCTTGTCTCTAATTTTAAGAAGTTTATCACAGCTTCTGCACATCTTCTAGATTAATTTCTAGATTCAGACTAAATGCTCGTTAGTCTGAAATCAGACATAATCGGGGTACAAAATCTCACCAAACACTAGACAATTGCCTATAAAGCTGGCGCAATATGCAATCTTAAGTTTTTCTACTGCGACAATTATCACTAAGGTTAGGAAGGTCCTTGTACTGATAAGTGCAAACTTCTAGGAATCATTGAGAAAAGAGTTTAGTCGGTAGGCGCCCATAAGGGTGAATCCGACACTTTTGCAAATCCTTTAGGAAGATTCTCCTCCCAATCCGCAAAAAAAGCACACAAAAAAATACAAAAGCGACAAGATTCATCAAGATCAGGTTCAAACTTGCCGCTAAGGACCTAGACTAAGCCGATGACAAAATCCCCACCACACCCACGCAAATTCTTGCTTTGTCATTACTAACAAGGACCTATTCCCGAGTTTTTTTACAACATTGCAAAGACAATAAAATCAACATTACCTCGGTTCGACATTGATGGTATCAGGGTCACTCCGGCGTCTAATAACGACCACCGATAAGCTACGGCTTATCTCAAAACCACTATTGCAAGATACTTTACTTGGTCTCTTCCTAAAGAGAAATGCATGGAAGTGATTATTTGCAATTTGCCCCTCTACCTTACCAACAAAAAAGATAAGGAAAGCTGTGGAGAAAATGGGCTTCAGTCATCTAACGTTCATTGCATTTGATCGTTTCCCAATTAACTCCGTACAACTTTTTAAGAGAAAAAAAAGTAAGAAAATTAAGGATATCAAAAAAATCCTTAATCACAAAATCAAAATTGAACCAAAAAAAAATAGAAACGAAGGCATCGGCCATGATTAAAAATGCCAAAAATACAGGCACACCGCCAAGAAATGCTTGTTCAACTCTGGTATGGAAATTTTTCGGGTCTCCACCAGTCTGTGGCATGCCTAAAGAGCACACCTTTAAAGTGTGCTTTATGCTTCAAACCCCATCCCAAAAATCTTATCACCAACTAACACCATGAAAGTGGAAGAATTCTTCTTCATGACGTTGATGTCATGCTAGTGTGAGAGTCAAATCATAAACCCAAACATGCACTAAGTCTCCCAAATATTTTTACTTATTTGGGAACATCTGATGTGAACAGAAAGCGTGGGAAAGTGATTTTCGCAAAAAGATTGCAAGACCATTCCGAAGTGGTCACCACAGACACTCTGACTCTAGAATCTAATTAAATCGTAGTAAAAGTGCCGGGATTGGGCACTCTCAAAATTGCATCTGGGTATGTCAACCCAACCAACCAAATCGAAATGGCGGATTTCAACGCGGTTTTCTTGCCTCCTCTCCCCACCATCTTAGCATGAGACTTTAACTCAAAGCACCCAACGTGGAACAGTCAAACAACCAAAAGTCAAACTTTGCAAGACTACGTTCAGTCAAGTTTTGGAAATTTCAGCTACGCAAAGTATCAAAGAAACGTTCTCAATGTAGCAATCCTAAAAGAGGTCAAATTTAAAACAGTCTATGACCTAAGCTCCGACCACATGCCACCAATCCTGGAGCTCTATAAACAGAGATCAAACAAGTGGGGAAGAGGTTTTGTTATCCACATAAATTGGCCTCTTTTCTCGAGATACCTGGAAGATTGCATAGATGAACTTGTCCCAGTATGTACGGTTGCGGATAATAAAGAAGCAGTCTAACAGTTCACAGAACTAATTTATAAAGCCACGGAGAAGGCAACTAAAATCTTTCAGGTTCGGATTGATAATCCAAAGAAATGTTGCCAGACATCAATGGCAAAGACATCGCGACCTCTTAGATCGTAAAATGCTTAATGCTCTTCATAAAAAAAGTAGATCAACTATAAGGATGCACAAAAATCAGTGCAAAAACTTGGGAATCAACATAAGAAGATGCAAATGTAATGTAAAAAATCTCCAAAGCCTGACGTAAAAAGAAAGTATTGATACCATAGTGAGAACGGGTTCCAATATGCCATCAATGGAAAAGCCAAAGCATTTGCCGACAACCTAAAATTGCACCGCTCCCTTTCTACAAAGCACGTCAAAAAAGAGGTTAAGAACTTTTTGGCAGGCTCGAACAACAAGCGTTTGACCGTCACGGATCAATAAAATCATATTAAAACTCAAAGCTCAATATACACCAGGTCCTGACGGTAAAGCTTTAAAATCTTTCTGGGACAAAGCAATAATGGTTCTGACCAATATTGCTAATGCGATTCTACGTACAGGGCACTTCCCAACAGTTTAAAAAAGATCCCACGTAGTTAACATCCAAAAAAGTTAGAAAAAAACCAAAGATTCTCCATAGCTACTGGCCAATCAGTCTCTTATGCACCTTGAGAAAAATCATAGAAAAAGTAAACCTTGATGATAACCAAAAACAAGCAGAAGTAAATTCTCTTCTTCCCAACATGAGTTTTAACAAGAATACTCTGTTGTACATCAGCTCAACCGCGTGACAGATCACATTACCAAAAGTTTTAAACTAGGAAAAACCACGGGGGTGGTATTTTTTGACTACTAACAATGCAAAACTTTATCAGTAAAGCTCCAAAACCATGTCTTAACTTCACGACTAATCACGGCAGGGGTACCTCAAAGCTATTGTCGCATCAAATCACATATAAAGATTGTTTATATTAAAATTTCTTATTCTTTTATTCTCTCATATATCACTATAACATAAATTATATAGTGAATACTGACCATACTGAGAAAGCAGACAAATTCTGCTGGCCTATTTATTTATTATATTATGCCAACTTGCAACAATGGCATAGCATTGCACGGCGGCGATCTCAAACGGTAATCGGAGATATTAATTCCGACTTCTCACCGTGGGACACTATTTAAAATAGGCAATGGTGCTCACCATGAAGCTTCAGAAAGCACCCGGAAATCTAAAGATTAGTGTAACGATTGGCAAGTCAAAGTAAACCCAGAAAAAAAGCAAAGCTATTCTTTTCTCACAGCAACAAACCATTTCTCCTAAAAACGACGTTCCGATTCTGTGGTCAGATTCTGCAAAGTATCTGAGAATTATGCAAAATTGAAAATGTGCAAAAATAATAATAATATAAAACTTCAAAGCAGTTGTTACCGCCCGTGGAAGCAACCACCAAACCACCAATCCTTAGTCAACTGAAAGATCGGCGAGAGACGATACAAAACACCAAAAAAACTAAAAGAGATAGAAAGAAAAAAAAAATAGAAAACCAAAAAAAATTTGTATATAGTATGTGAAGCTGTGTTATATTCATGAGGGCTACTAGTTGTTAGCATGTTAACCTCTACGTACTTAAACACAAAGATTCCTGTCGAGTTCTGCGCTCTGTAAAAACGGCGAGGAGCAGCTACAGAAAAGGTAACGGCAAACAAACTAAGCTCAATCAAGGCCTAGGGAACTCGTCAGTATTCCCTAGACAAACTGCAAGTGACTCACCTCCAAAAAATTTGAAGATCAAAATAAAATATTGTTATCAGAACTAACAACACATACCACCTACAGTAAAAGCCTAATTACACAGTGCGAGCTAGCATCCAAGCTAGAGGAGTAAGTTACTTACAGTGAAGCTACTCGCACCGTGTGACCACATAATACGAGTACTGTCCCTTGCCATTATCATATGATGGAGTTACACGGAGTTACACCAAAGACAGTAACTCGAATGATGCGGTCACACAGTGCAAGTAACTGCACTACAGTAACTGACTAGACCAGCTCAAATGCTAGCTCGCACTGTGTAACCAGGACTTTATCTATCATCCGAGCTGTCCTAGTCAGTTACTGCAATGCAGCTACTTGCATCATCACGAGTTACTATCATGTGCGAGTCAGTACCTAGCATTCAAGTTACTGTAACATTTTTTTTGTTTTTACTCGCATCTCGCAATAGCTGTCCACTGTTAAGTCTGCAACTGTTATTGTGTAACCAGGCCATAAAGCAATCAGTTTTGCAATCTCCTCAGCGCTCAGCACGCAAGCACGCAGCAAATTTTTTGTTTTGCTTGAAAAAATGCTTTGTTTAAACTTGCCCCACTTGCTTTAATTTTCTAGTAATTAGGTACACTTTCACCTATCTGGGTAAATAAATAAACAAAACGCGCTACTAAAGTCCTAACAATCCAGACCCAAATTCTAATTCAAAATTCATTATTTATAATCAACTATTATGGACTCGGTCTGATGATGAATCGCCTTACCAATTATGTATTCCCAAAGGTAAAGTTGAACCTTTTGTTATTGCTTATCATGCGCACTTTGGACATTATGAAATTTACAAAACATGGTGTACCATCCGCAAAGATCTATATTGGTCTGGTATGCATAGGTCCATCAAGCGCATATTAAAGTCGTGTTCAATATGCCTAAGAACCAAACATTCAGCTCTACCCACACCTAAATGGAAGGCTATATTAGCCTCAGAACCTAATCAACTTGCGTCTGTAGACTTTTATAGCCCGTTTCCAAGTTCCACAGCGGGAGTTGCTTATATATTTGTTGTAGTAGACGTTTTTTCAAAACTAGTAAGTTTGTATCCACTAAAGCGTGCTACTACGGCTTCTATCATAAATAGGTTAAAAAACCGTTACTTTCTTGAAGTGGGAAAACCATCCTGAATACTTAGCGACCCAATTTACTTCCTTAACTTAGAAACAATTTCTAAAAAATCAATGAGTAACGCCCGTATTTTGCTCTGTACATCACTCTCAAAGCAACCCTGTAGAAAGAGTTATGCGCGAGTTAAGAAGGTTGTTTCGAACAAATTGTACAAAAAAACATTCTACTTAGGCTCAACATATTCCCTGGTTAGTTACCGTTTTGAATGAAGTTACCCACGAGTCTACAGGCTATTCGCCTGTAGAATTACACTACGGGACACGCCCGAACTCGCCAATTCAAGACTTGGTCACCTTGCCTAAAAATTGTTGCCAGGATAATCATATTAAATTGAATTTGCCAGAAAAATATAGTAGATAGTGCAAAAAAACGAATAGCTAGACAAATTCTAATAAAAAATATTACCCCATTTAACATTGAAGGTAGAGTTCTCTTGAGGGCTAATCCCTCTTCTTCAGTATTAGGAAAAGAAATTAAAAAGTTTCTTCTGTTATTTGAAAGCTCATATAGAATTAAAAAAATAATCGGCGCAAAGACAGTAGTGCTAAAAACTCTCCTCCATCAAAAAGAAAGAAGGTTATAACATTTTCTCAGTCTTCAACCTGGGGGCAGATAAAACAAAATTCGCGTTACTTATTTATTCTTATGCGCGAGTCGTAGTAAAGTCGCGATTGCGCGTAGGCTTCGGCGGTTCTGGATGCAGGACGCACGTGTGGATTAAAAGTGCTTCCTGGTCAAACGTTGCGCCTCAACTCGAGATTCCCGCGACCTGCCTCAGGTATGTGGTATAATTTATGTATAAGTAATTCACGCATTATTCCATTGAATTATTTTAATTTTAGTTTATAAATGTAAATTTTGTTTTATGTATATGTTTCAGGGTATTTAAGTTAAGAATAAATAAATTAATTTGTATGTACCAACTTTTACTTAAAACCACCCACACCCCTAGCTGGTTTCGGTACAATAACGAGTTTGCAGTTATTGCGAATTCAAAGCAAAACGTCAACATAATTAAAAACTTTTTCAACCAAACCTCAAAAAGATAAAGCAGCTTTACACATATTCCTTGAAAAGATCTTACATGGCAGCCTCGCTTATCTAATTAATCCCTTAGCAACTTCATTTGGTGAAAATATCTAAAATCCATTGTTTAAACCAATCGTCCAATAACTCTAGCCCACTTAAAAAAAAAAATATGTTCCAAGCAATGTGTATACTTAATGCTGTTCGACAGAATCGACCAAATCTTTAGAAATGAATTATTTTTAAATCCGTGTAATTCTAAATCTCCATTTAAGTAAAAATTCTAAAAAAATTAAAACAATAAATATAAAACTGTTTAATTGACTGTTCAAATCAACAAGTTTCGTTGCCGCAGCCAGGATTAGAAAGATTAATTATATAAAACACTTACTTTAAACTACCTGTAATAGTATACATTCCAAATTCTAAGTAGAATTCATTGAGACAGCAATCTTACCTGTAAAGAAAATAAAAGTGTCATAAAACTGTGCATAGAAAAGTATTATAAACATATTATTATTATCACACTATTATAGCCTTTTATGGAAAAGCAAATATCGTCACAATGTTAGATAAACTACTATACAAAACTAACTTCACTTTAAAAGACCGCGACCTCCAAGCGGTATCATTAGTTAATTTATACTCTCAAGAAGCAAGCTAATAAATGATAGCGGTGTAATTGTGTAATTAGCAACGGCATCCGCTTATGTTTCAGCAGCTTAGTTGACTATCAAATCAAAAAGTATTCTTCTTAGAGTAGGCAAAGTTAGAATGGTCATTAATGAGCTTATATTGCTTAGATTCAAATTATTATATCTGCAATTCGATTGGAAAACAAACCTCAAAAATTTGAATATCCACAAACATCTCGCCGTAACAGTGCAGAAAAAACGTTATTCTAGGATTATCAGCCAGTGCCACCAATACTACAACATCAAGGTGCATTAATGACCATACTACCGTAAAATGCAGTAGCCCGCTTTATTCTGCAAAGTACACAAAAGCCGCAAATACGTCAATTACATACGCTCAGTGCAAACATGCGCACACCGCTTCTTTTCTAGCCTGCTCAGTCAATTAAATTTGTAGTACGCTTTAAAGTGTCAAATACGACAAGCAACTGGCAGAATCATACATTAAGAGTATAAAAATATGTTTTTTATATTTTTGCCTGTCTACCAAAACCATCTGTTTTGGCCCTAAAATGTAGGTTGAAAAGACAGATCAGCGGCATTAAGGCCAAAAAGTGAATATGCATCTTTTGCGGTATTAATACCCTAAAATCTGACAATAGTAACAGATTATAATAATAATAATAATAATATATGATACTTGTTAAAAAATTGTAGGTTTTGTTTGTCAAATCATTAAACTGTCAAATGTAAAACTTCCTTTAACAGTCATTACATTTTTGACATTCAAAA
Source organism: Tachinus rufipes (assembly GCA_963932245.1). Lineage (NCBI taxonomy): Eukaryota > Metazoa > Arthropoda > Insecta > Coleoptera > Staphylinidae > Tachinus > Tachinus rufipes. Next base: position 10,048,325 of record OZ010746.1, on the reverse strand, counting down.
TATTCTCACGTAGCCTAAAAGCCATCTTTTTCAAATAACAAATACAAGATTTAACTGAACTATATTTACCTGTCACAACATATTTGATTGCAAAACTGTCTTTACCAGTTTCAATTATATTGTTATCTGTCACAATATAAACTTTAACTGTCTGGATGTTGTGTTTTGTTTATCAAAACTTTGTTGTTAGCTTTTACAATAATATTTAACAGTCTATAAAAAGCATTGTCAATTGTTAAAATATTTTATGTCACAATAATATTGTTAACTTCTTCTTCCAGTGCCTTCTCCTCATAGGAGGCTGGCGACCATATGTTTGAACTCGTCCCAATCTTGTGCAAGTCTTATTAATGTAAGGGCATCTCTGATTCCGAACCATTGTCGGAGATTTTGTAACCATAAGAATCTCTTCCTTCCGATTCCTCGTTTACCTTCTATTTTTCCTTCCATGATTAATTGCAAAAATTGGTATTTGTCATTTCGGAAGATGTGCCCGAAATATCCTGCTTTTCTACGTTTCATCGTCGTGAGTAGTTCTGTGTCTTTGTCCATTCGCATGAGTACCTCATTATTTGTTAATTTATCCATCCAAAGGATTTTTGACATTCTTCGATATAGCCACATTTCGAAGGCTTCAAGTTTATTCATGGAAAATACTTTCAGTGTCCATCCCTCGACTCCATACAATTGTACCGAGAAGACGTAGCATTTAACGGTTCTCCATCTAATATTTAGTGATAGGTCCCTGTTACACAATAAGGGTCGGAGGTTCAGAAAAGTATTTCTGGCTATTTCGATTCGTGTTTTGATGTCATGGATCGGGTCTCACTGTTCATTGAGCCAGCTGCCCAACTACTTGAATCTTTGTACGCGCTCAATTGGATCACCGTTAATAGTTATTGCAGCATTGTTTGCGTCGTTGTTCTTGTTAATAATCATTAATTTAGTTTTTGCGATGTTTACTTTGAGTCCATATTCCGAGCTAGCTTGTTGTATTTGGTCAATGAGGTATTGCAAGTCTTTGATATTGTTGGCTAATTTCACAGAATCATCTGCGTATCTAATATTATTAACTGGTCTTCCATTTACTTTTATTCCTTGTGTGCATTCATCCAGGGCAGCCCGGAATACGTTCTCGGAGTAAAGGTTGAACAGGATCGGTGAAAAAATGCATCCTTGGCGTACCCCTTTTTGTATTTAGAACTCCTCTGTTAGCTCTTGCCCGACCTTAACCTGCGCTGTTTGGTTCCAATAGAGATTTGGGATAATGCGAATGTCTTTATCGTCGATGTTGGTTTTTTTTAGCATTTCTACTAATTTTCCATGTTTGACATTGTCGAATGCTTTTTCATAGTCTAAGCATTTTTGGATTAAGACTTGCATGGAAAACAGTGCCTCTCTTGTACCAAACCCGTTCCTAAAACCAAACTGGGTGTCTCCGATGTCTTGGTCTATTTTCTTCCATATTCGGTTGTGTATAATGAGACAATATTCTCTACATCTTTAAGCGTTTAATTTTTTTGGGAGGGTAATGAAAGTAGATTTTAGCCAGTCTTTAGAGATGTATCATGTGTTGTAAATCTTATTGTACAGTCGCAACAGACATGTCAAGCTTTCATCGTTCATTGCCTTAAAGAGTTCGGCATTTAGTTCGTCTGGTCCAGGGGTTTTTCTGCTTTTTGTGTCTTGAATTGCTTTCCGGATTCTTTCAGAATGATCGGGCCTTCCATCGTAATGTCCGTATCACCGGATATGGTTGGTCTGTCATCACTAAACATCTTCTCTGTATATTCCTTTCACGTTTTTATTTGATCTTCCTGCTCCACCATTAGTCTGTTGTTATCGTCTATTAGTTTTCCATACTGGTTTTTCTTATATGTTACTTCCTTTATTCTTTTGTGTTGAAGTAGTCGTGTTTAGCGTGGCATTTTTCTATTTCCAGACATTTTTCCCGGAGCCATGCTTCCTTTGCTATTCGTGTTTCATTTTTAATTTGTCTGTTTAGCATTTTGTATTCCTTTGGATGGTTCTTATGTTTTCTCTTTTCTTCCATTAAAAGTAAGATGTTATTGTTTATCCATTCTTGTTTGTTTTCTCGTTGGCACCAGCCTAATGTTTGTTGTGCATTAGTCTTAATTATGTCCACTAGTTGTTGCCATGTTTCTTCTACCGATGTGATGTTGGTTGGTATTATATCCTTCATTTTAGTGTTTAGTTGGTCAGCATAGGTTTTTGAAGTTTCTGGGTCTTTAAGTTTGTTGCAATCTATCTTCCTTGATATATTTTTTGCTTGTGGGGTTTATAGAGAAAGTCGTATGTTAGCAACTACCGGATTATGGTCGGAGCCCATGTCTGCCCCTGGATATGTCTTTACATTTTTTATTGTGCTGCAAAATAATTTATTAATTATAATGTAATCGATCTGGTTCCTAACTACATGATCCTCTGGCAACCTCCACGTGTATAGGCGTCTCGTTGGATGTTCGTACCAGGTGTTACTAATCATTATATTTTGTTCTTGGCAGTACTGCAGCAATCTATCTCCACGATCGTTCCTCTGACCTAATCCAAAATGTTTTCAAATCAGCCTTTTCCTATCTTCGCATTGATTATTGTTAACTGTTATATCTTAATTTTTACATGTAATTTATAGGTAACTACTACAATGTTTGTAATTGTCAAAAATTACTATCAAAATTAGATTTTAAATTTTTAACTGAAAACTGTCACAACTCTATAGTCAACTGTTAAATTCTTGCAACAATATCCAACCGTCAAAATATTATCGTCTGTCAAACAGCGTCACAATAACTTTAACTGCTAAAATGGCTTAAACTGTCACAATCATGTTTTTAACTCTCATTTTGCCATAATTTGAGAATCGGTGGTATCCATATAAATTATAAATTTGTTCAAAAACTAAAATTTTATTTAAAAACTGTAACATTTAGTAAAATTGGTAGTTGGTATAAATATAAAACTTAAATGTTAAATTTAACATTGTATCATAGTTTAATATTTTTTTCAAACATATGTATTTTGCACAAAGAAAGATTTATTATCAAACTTTTTAATTGACATTTGCTATAGTTAATGGTTATTGTGACATATAAAGGAATATCTAAAAACCTGCTAGAATATTACAAAATATGGGAAAATTATCACGCTAACAAAATTGCTGAATTCAATAATAGTGCATAACGCTCTACATAAATCATATTTATGTATTTACTCTAGCAATATGTGTAGCCTACAATACTTTTCCATAATCTTGATTGATAACAAGCGATCGATTCGAGTTACCGATACGACTTTTTTGTGAAATATTATCAAAGCTTTTATTTGTCGGCGGAGATTACTGGCACTTATAAATTACAGAGCCATCAATCCATGCGCTTTTAATGCATAAAAAATAATAGTTTGATTGATGACAAAACTCTTTAAAAATGCACGTAATAAATTTTCCAAAATTTATTTACGTAACTTAATCAAAGCTTTGACATTAATAGTTTGAAATTACCCGCTCCACTTGTTGCTGTGATTGCCTTAAAACGTAACACAATTATCGAAATTTCATTATAGTTGTCGTTAGGGTTTGCTTCATTACATTAAACACTTGATTAGAATTGATTAAACCAACACACTGTTGCTGAAAATAAATCTAAAATGTTTGTAGAATTCTCACACGTTCTCAACTCAGTGCGAGGTTAACACACGTCCTTACAAAATCGTATATTCATGTTGTTTGTTGTGAAGGCAGGCACCCCTTGTACATTCGTATGTACCTTCGGTGAATTATTATTGTGCGCATTAACATTCTCGGTTTAGCGCGTGTGCGGTATGGAAATGCGTGTGTCTAAAGATCCGACGTTGGTGGAATCCGAATAAGGCGGCCGCATGTGTGGCTGAAATATAGAGGCCACCCCAAGCACAGTCACTTTGAAATATGTTTCCCAAAAGAAGGGGCCAAATTTTAAAATTTCATATTGCGTGAATTAACGAACGCTAAGAATTTTAGGATAGCATTATCTCCGCATGAATATTTCATACAAAAATTTCATGATAATCTAATCAAAAAGAGGTTATTTTTTAAGGAAGTACTTTTTTTATTCATCAAATTGTATAGGAAGTAATAAAATTGAATTCCTTAAAAAAAGTAATGGGATTTGTTTATATCTTTATAGTTCACAGTTCAGTCGCACATTCGAATTGATTAAACTTCCCACTATGCACTTAAAATTTTGACAACTATGTAAGTGAAATGGGGCATTACAACTGTAACTTTTCGGCAGATTTAGAAATTTATGCGACTTTTTATTACACCTTAAATTTATATCCTAATCTTACAATTTATTTTGTCTCTATTTTCTTATTATTTGGTGTATCTGTAGAATCGGGTTCTGTAATGTGATAGTGGATGTAATACTATGAATAATTGAACGGGTCTCAAGAGGGGCATCGCTTTTTGTTATGCAAAGTAGACTTATTCTTTTTCGATGTCAATTGGTTTCAGGGTTTACTGTTTAATGCTTGTTTAGTCCCGACTGTTTCCAATTCCATTATTAATGGAAACACATTAGGACAAAAAACACACAATCGGAATCTGGTTGGATTAATTTATTAATACCTGAATGTTTTTGTTTGTTGGGTTTGATTGTAAATCATAAATTAAATTTATATTTATGTGTCTAGACATTTTTATTACTATTGGATAAACGTTTTATAAATGCTTACATTAAGGCAACATTATTAAATTACAATTGTAAGCAGTTTTGTCTCTCCATTAGCAATAGAAACATAAGCATATTGATCCAGCGTGGAGTAACAAATTGAGTAAGGTGATAAATTTACTTTTTATTAAACATTCTAAAGACCCCAATGAAAAACATGAAGAGTTATTCACAATGCGACTTATTGATCTTTATCTGCCATAAGTATTCCTTTAGTATGTCTATCGTGTCACGCCCAATTATTCATTTTTTTATACTTAAACACTCGACTGGTGTGGTCACTAACGGCTAATACTGTTTGCTAGAGATATGCAACTGCATTATTATGCAACGGAAAACAAACTGTTTTGTCCACTCCTCGCGCCGCTTCAACTTGCTCAAATGCTCTCAGTTCGAGTCGGTACCACGTGCTTTCGTCAATTAAACCTGTATATAATGTGTAGCACGTGCATCAATGTTCGGGTCATTACTTCTAAATTGTCTCCGGTTATTCCTATATAAATGTACAAAGTCTTAGATTTCTGTAGAAAAAAGTTTATTGACGTTGAAGTCAATAAGGTACTTTACAGCTGTCTCTAGTTATTCACACATAAACCAATAAGGTCTCAAAAATTAGAATTAATAAGGTATTATATAGTTACTCGGACATAGACCAAAGAAATCTTTGGAGTATGTAGTATACAGTGTCTTAATATTAGAGTCATTGAGATACTTCACAGCTATCTTCGGTTATTCACACATAGATCAATGCGGTTTTATGGGTCTGTACAATAAAATACCTTGACACTAGAGCCAATGAAGTACTTCACAGTTGACTGAAGTTATTCGTACATAAAATGATCCTTCACAACTGTTTCCGGTTGTTCACGCATAAATCAATAAAATCTTAAAAGCATATATAAAAAAATGATTAGAATTAAGGTAATTATGATACTTTACAGCTGTTTAAGGTTATTCACACATAAAACAATAAAACCTAAAAGGTATATACAGGGTGCAGCAGCATAACTTCCTTTTTTTAAACTTAATAATTACCCATTGTATAAATCAGAAACTTTTGATTTGCTTTTTATAATGTAGGCGCATACCTAAAGTTTTGTTTTAATAGTTTTGAAAATCAAATCAGGTAAATGACGTCCTTCATTCAACATACAGTGTGTAAACCAATTTCTGGCAATTGTCATTACTCTTGCCAACATATCAGTCGTTATGATGGCAAGTTTTTCCTGGATTTTGGCCTTCAAATCTTGTAGAGTCCTTAGATGGTTCACATAAACCCGGGATTTCAAAAATCCCCATAGAAAAAAAATCACAAAGAGTCAAATCGAAAGAGCGTTTTGGCCACTCCAAAACTCCCCTAATTGAGATGAGGCGCTCTGGGAAGTGTTTTCTCAAAACAGCCATCAATGTTCTTAAAGTTGCACCGTCTTGTTGGAACCAAATGTCCCTTAAGCCGTGAGAAAAAAAACCTGTAACATGTTTAAATACCGGTCCGAATTCACTATAACTGTGACTCCATTTTCCTCAAAAAACCAGGGACCAATAATTCCAGCTAAGGAAATTGCACGCCACACTGTGACTATAAGTAAATGTAAAAACATTTGATGCAGTTCTCAAAGATTAGTGTCAGCCCAGAAGCGCTAAATAAAAGGCGCGCTGGGTTGCAATCACAAAACATCCGATCGAAAAGTAAACCTCAAAAGCAAAATCACATTGTTTCAAAGCATGATGGCAAATAAACTGTGTCGGAACAAAACTTTACAGTCTTGCCTCTCAAACGAGACCACTAGCGCTCCGCTACGACATCAACCGACTGAATGGCGCGCATTTAAAAAAAGGAAGTTATGCTGCCGCATCCTGTACTAAAAAGTGCATTCAACTAAAAATATTTGTGGTATTTCAAAACTGTCTCAGATCAAAGCCTTGAAATTAGTGTGTTTAACAAAGTGCATTAACATTGAAGCAAATAAAGTACTTCACAACTGTCTCCAATTATTCACACATAAAGCAAAAAAGTCTTGATTGGGTTTATAACAAAATATTAGCTTATAGATCTAAGATGTTTAAAGAGCAATGAGATTAATTAATTAAAGTATTTCTCATGTTATTTAAATCTTAAAAAAAGCAAAAAATAGCAAAATTGTGTAAGTAAAAATCCTTCAAGTACCGTACACAATCACTAGAAAGTTAAGAGCAGAAAGAAGCCCTGACTGTGGGAAGAAACAGCAGCCAACTTGACTTAAATACATCCATTACTCCTAATAAACACAACCAACAATCACATACACTTCCAATTATACCTACGCATCATTCTCACCAGATTTCAGCAGATGTCTATACTAAGCCAAAAACCAAAACAGCCACTTCAACGGAACTGACCTCCTAGCCACGCTTTCACACACTAGCCTATAAAACAATTTCGTTCCGTTTTCTCCTAATTTACTCCCAAACAGAAGTTTATAACCTAAAAGAAAGGGCTCTTTAGTTTTTTAAATTGTTTTTTTAAAACGTTCCTTAACTGTTTAAATTAATTACGGTTAAGTCAGATTAGGGTTTGATCAACAAGAAAATTGTAGAATTTAAACCGGTTTTATATCCAATTTCCTAAATTTTCACCTTTTTTTATGTCCAGTCATTCTCAACTGAAATTGCGCCGCGAGTAGGAATTTGCTTTTCAGTCCACATTATTCCATATCGTTAGGTGTCTTGCTAGGTAGAGATTTCAGCTAAGGATTCGGACAAACAAAGCAGCAACTCTGTTGGATTAATCAAAAAATAGTATTATTTACAAATTAATATAAATAATAAGTTTCAGGTTTGTCCAGTAGAATTTGTAATTCAATTTTCTATTTTTGGATGATCACACAACTCACAAAAATTTAAAAATCATAAACGTCATTTGATGCAATTTGTTTTCGGCAATCTCTGTGACAACAGTCTACCCTTCTCTTTTGTGGTCTGCTGATTCTTCTTTTGATGATTCATGGTCTCCAATGCTCCATTTTAACTATGCTGTTTGTTCTATAGCGTCTTTTACTTTATTTCAAAGTCTGATTTCCTCGTTTGTGATTTTATTTCTTCGACTTATGCCAAGTATTGCTCATTCTATTGCTCTATGGTAGATTTTAAGTTTGTTTGCATTTTTCACCGTCCATGCCAGTCTCGAGTCCATATGTTCTGACCATTTATTTAAGGCTTTACTTCTGCCCTTTGATTTTTTTAGAGTTTTATTTGGTACCCAAGATACGTATTTGTTGACTTTTTCAATGTTACTGCAGTTTATTTGTTGTTCAGGTCTTAAGATTGTGGTCTTTTTCATATTAATTTTGAGACCAACCGACGTGGATGCTACATTTAGTTCTTCCAGCATATTTGCCAGCTCTTTGAGGACTGAACTGATCAAAACTATGTCGTTGGCAAATAGTAGATGGGAAAAGTAAACGGAATGCCATCTAACTGTTGGAATCTGAATCAGCTATAAATAAAAACACTAATGAATTTGCGTTTCTGCTGTTTTTAATATGTCAGATTGAGTGAAAGTTGTCACTAATACTTCAGAGGTGAGTACAATATCAAATTTCTTGATAACTAACACTTGGGCGGGTGGGCGGGTGGGCGGGAACACGGTTTATAAATATTGGACCGATGATTTGAAACAGTGTTCCCGCCCACCCGCCCAAGTGTTATGTTATTAGGAAATTTACTTATTCTTACACTAGTTTCGTTTCTGCTGTTTTTAATATGTCAGATTTAATGACTGTTGTCAGTTATACGTCAGAGGTGGGTACAATATCAAATTACTTGACAACTAACACTTGGGCGGGTGGGCGGGAACACGGTTTATAAATATTGGATCGATGGTTTAAAACAGTGTTCTCGCCCACCCGCCCAAGTGTTTGTTATTTATAAATTTGCTTATTCTCACACTAGTTGAGTTTCTGCTGTTTTTAATGTGTCAGATTGAATGTCTGTTGTCACTTATACGTCAGAGGTGGGTACAATAACAAATTTCTTGATGACTAACATTTGGGCGGGTGGGCGGGAACACAGTTTCTAAATATTGAACCGGTGGTTTGCGTTTCTGTTGTTTTTAATATGTTAGATTGGGTGACAGTTTTCACTAATACGTCAGACGTGGGTACAATAACAAATTTCTTGATAACTAACACTTGGGCGGGTGGGAGGGAACACAGTTTATAAATATTGGGCCAGTAAATTGATACAGTGTTTCCGCCCACCCGTCAAAGTGTTTGGTGTCAAGAAATTAGATTATTCTCACTTTTGTCGCGTTTTTACTGTTTTTAATACGACAGATTGAATGACAGTTGTTACTATTACATCAGAGGTGGGCGCAATAACTAATTTTTTTACAACTACTACTTGGGTGGGTGGGCGGGAACACTAAATCAAATTACCGGTTCAATATTTATAAACTGTGTCCCCGCCTACCCGCTCAAGTATGTGTTGTCAAGAAATTAGATTATGCGCACACTTAACCTGTTTTTACTGTTTTTTAATCTGTCATAACTTGAATGACAGTTGTCGTTATTACATCAGAGCCAGGCGAAATAACTAATAATTTGTTAACTAACACTTACGTGGGTGGGCGGGAACACTATATCAAACCACCGACTTAACATTTATAAACTGTTCCTGCCCACCCGCCCAAGTGTTTGTTGTCAAGAAATTAGATTATGCTTACACTTGACCCATTTTTATTGTTTTTAATATGACAGATTGAATGACAGTTGTCACTATTACATCAGAGGTGGGCGCAATAACTAATTTTTTTATAACTAACAATAGGGTGGAAGGGCGGAAACACCATATCAAACTACCGGCTTAATATTTATATACTGTGTCCCCGCCCACCCGCCCAAGTGTTTGTTGTCAAAAGAATAGATTATGCTCACACTCGCCGCATTTTTACTGTTTTTGTAATGACTGATTGAATGACAGTTGTCACTATTACATCAGAGTTGAGCGTAATAACTAAGTTTTTTATTACTAACACTTGAGTGGGTAGGCGGAACACCATAACAAACCACCGGTTCAATACTTATAAATTGTGTTCCTGCCCACCCGCCCAAGTGTTTGTTGTCAAGAAATTAGATTATGCTTACACTTGTCCTACTTTTACTGTTTTCAATATGACAGTTTGAATGACAGTTGTCATTATTACATCAAAAGTAGGCGCAATAAGTAATTAACTATATTAAACCACCGGCTAAGTACTTATATTTTGTGTTCCCGCCTACCCGCCTAAGTGTTTGTTGTTAAAAAATTGGAATATGCTTACACTTGTTCTATTTTTACTGTTTTTAGTATAATAGATTGAATGACAGTTGTCACTATTACATCAGAGGTGGGCGTAATGATTAATTTTTTGATGATTAACACTTGGGTGGGTGGTCGGGAACACCATATCAAACCACCGGCTCAATAATCATAAACTGTGTTCCCGCCCACCCGCCCAAGTGTTTGTTATCAAGAAAATTGCTTATTCTCACAATTGTTGCGTTTCTGCTGTTTTTAATATGACATATTGAATGACAGTTGCCATTATTACATTAGAGGTAGGCCTAATAACTATTTTTTTAATAACTAACACTTGGGTGGGTGGGCGGGAGCACTATATTAAACCACCGGCTCAATCTTTATAAACTGTGTTCCCGCCCACCCGCCGAAGTGTTTGTTGCCAAGAAATTAGATTATGCTTATACTAAACCTGTTTTTACTGTTTTTAATATGACAGATTGAATGACAGTTGTCACTATTACATCAGAGGTGGGCGTAATGATTAATTTTTTGTTAACTAATATTTAGGTGGGTGGGCGGGAACACTATATCAAACCACCGGCTCAATATTCATAAACTGTGTTCCCGCCCACCCGCCCAAGTGTTTGTTATCAAGAAAACTGCTTATTCTCACAATTGTTGCGTTTCTGCTGTTTTTAATATGACAGATTGAATGACAGTTGCCATTATTACATTAGAGGTGGGCCTAATAACTAATTTTTTGATAACTAACACTTGGGTGGGTGGGCGGGAGCACTATATTAAACCACCGGCTCAATCTTTATAAACTGTGTTCCCGCCCACCCGCCGAAGTGTTTGTTGCCAAGAAATTAGATTATGCTTATACTAAACCTGTTTTTACTGTTTTTAATATGACAGATTGAATGACAGTTGTCACTATTACATCAGAGGTGGGCGTAATGATTAATTTTTTGTTAACTAACATTTGGGTGGGAACGGGGGAACACTATATCAAACCACTGGCTCAATATTCATAAACTGTGTTCCCGCCCACCCGCCCAAGTGTTTGTTATCAAGAAAATTGCTTATTCTCACATTTGTTGCGTTTCTGGTGTTTTTAATATGACAGATTGAATGACAGTTGCCATTATTACATTACAGGTGGGCCTAATAACTATTTTTTTTTATAACTAACACTTGGGTGGGTGGGCAGGAGCACTATATTAAACCACCGGCTTAATCTTTATTAACTGTGTTCCCGCCCACCCGCCAAAGTGTTTGTTGCCAAGAAATTAGTTTATGCTTATACTAAACCTGTTTTTACTGTTTTTAATATGACAGATTGAATGACAGTTGTCACTATTACATCAGAGGTGGGCGTAATGATTAATTTTTTGTTAACTAACATTTGGGTGGGTACGAGGGAACACTATATCAAACCACCGGCTCAATATTCATAAGCTGTGTTCCCGCCCACCCGCCCAAGTGTTTGTTATCAAGAAAATTGCTTATTCTCACAGTTGTTGCGTTTCTGCTGTTTTTAATATTACAGATTGAATGACAGCTGCCATTATTACATTAGAGGTGGGCCTAATAACTAATTTTTTGATAACTAACACTTGGGTGGGTGGGCAGGAGCACTATATTAAACCACCGGCTCAATCTTTATAAACTGTGTTCCCGCCCACCCGCCGAAGTGTTTGTTTTCAAGAAATTAGATTATGCTTATACTAAACCTGTTTTTACTGTTTTTAATATGACAGATTGAATGACAGTTGTCACTATTACATCAGAAGTGGGCGTAATGATTAATTTTTTGTTAACTAACATTTGGGTGGGTGGGCGGGAACACTTTATCAAACCACCGGCTCAATATTCATAAACTGTGTTCCTGCCCACCCGCTCAAGTGTTTGTTATCAAGAAAATTGCTTATTCTCACAATTGTTGCGTTTCTGCTGTTTTTAATATGACAGATTGAATGACAGTTGCCATTATTACATTAGAGGTGGGCCTAATAACTCATTTTTTGATAACTAACCCTTGGGTGGGTGGGCGGGAGCACTATATTAAACCACCGGCTCAATCTTTATAAACTGTGTTCCCGCCCACCCGCCAAAGTGTTTCTTGCCAAGAAATTAGATTATGCTTATACTAAACCTGTTTTTACTGTTTTTATTATGACAGATTGAATGACAGTTGTCACTATTACATCAGAAGTGGGCGTAATGATTAATTTTTTGTTGATTAACACTTGGGTGGGTGGGCGAAAACACCATATCAAACCACCGGCTCAATATTCATAAACTGGGTTCCCGCCCACCCGCCCAAGTGTTTGTTATCAAGAAAATTGATTATTCTCACAATTGATGCGTTTCTGCTGTTTTTAATATGACAGATTGAATAACAGTTGCCATTATTACATTAGAGGTGGGCCTAATAACTAATTTTTTAATAACTAACACTTGGGTGGGTGGGCGGGGGCACTATATTAAACCACCGGCTCAATCTTTATAAACTGTGTTCCCGCCCACCCGCCGAAGTGTTTGTTGTCAAGAAATTAGATTATGCTTATACAAAACCTGTTTTTACTGTTTTTAATATGACAGATTGAATGACAGTTGTCACTATTACATCAGAGGTGGACGTAATGATTAATTTTTTGTTAACTAACACTTGGGTGGGTGGGCGGGAACACCATATCAAACCACTGGCTCAATATTCATAAACTGTGTTTCTGGCTACCCGCTCAAGTGTTTGTTTTCAAAATTATGAGTTTATGAGAAAGTTTGGACATTTTTATTAAAGACATTTAAATGACTACCACGGCTGGCTTGACAGTAACCCATCCGGTTAACCCAATTTCTTAGTACATTTTCGATTGTTTGAGCTCCAATCGCATGAATGGCAACTTTAATTTTGTGTTTCAAGACATCAATCGTCTCTGAATGGTTAGCGTAAGACTTATCCTTAAAGTCTCCGCATAAAAAAAACCTAAAAAAATTAAATCACGGCTTTTAGGCGGCCAATTGACTAATTATTTGATTTCCAAAAATAGAGCGCAAAAGATCGATCGTTACGTGTCTATATGCCAAGTGGCCCCGTCCTGTTTAAACCAAATGTCATCATTTTATACTCTTCAATTTTTGAAAACAAAACTTTGTTTAGCATAGCACAATAACGTTCGCTATTAACGCTAAGAAAAATAACCCAATAATGCCGCCGAACCAAAAACCACACCATACGGTTACTCGTTGTAGATGCATAGGCTGTTCAATAGCCATGTATAGATTCACTGATCCCCAAATGCAACAATTTTGCTTATTAACATAGCATACGAAATAAAAATGAACTTGATAAAAAAGCTCATCTTCTGTCAAACAATCTTTAGCCCATTGGGCAAACTGAAAACGCATAAAGCTTCAGTTCTTAGACTAATTGAACTTATTGTAGGTATACTTTCAAACCGAGGTCTTTACGCAAAATTCTCCTCAAAAAAGTGCGGAAAATGTTCAGTTCCTAAGAACGATGACGAGTTGATGATGCACACTCTGAGCAACAGCATTAATTTTTTCGGCTGAACGCACAGGACGAGAACGTGAACGTGTTGTTTTATCCACTAACAACCCAGTTTCGCAAACTCGCTTCACAAACTGCGTTGAAAGCACTTTTTTTCTATCAAATTTGTTACCGTTTGAGTAGAAGACTCACCACTTTGGAAGTAAGTTTTCATTATTTTCTAACTTTGTTCAAGTGTAAATCGTCCCATTTCGTAAATGTCAAACATAAAACTAAATTTCTGTCAATTCATAAATGTCATTATACGTTTAAAAAACAAAATAAACGGTAATTCATCTTCCAAACGTTACATGGCCCACTTTTTATGTCTCAGTTTGCTTAATGCTGCCCAGCTTTGTGTTATTCTTCTAGTAACCTTTGTCCCTTGGTTTTCTTTTCCTAATGTTATTTATTGCCCAAAAGAGAGTCATAATATTGGTTTTTTCATATTCATTTAAATTGGATGCTACATTTAGTTCTTCAAACATGTTCGCTACTTCTTTGAGGTCTGAGCTGATGTAGACTATGTCGTCGTCAAATCGCAGATGGGTAATGTTTATTCTTTCCTATACCATTTCATATTTCTGAAGATGTTTTCTAAAGCGAGCGTAAATAGCTTGGATAAGATTGTGTCTTCTAGTCCGACTTTTTTTCCGGCACATAGTAGTGATGCTTGGCCGTCACCAATTTGCACAGTAAAAGAAGAGTTTAATGCCCATGCTTAATTATTTTTCTTGGCGTTCAGATGCGTCAGTTATTGCCTACTAGCCGTCAAGTAAGGCGTTGTTATACGTGTTCGTCGGAAATTTCAGAAACATTTAATCAAATTCTAAAAAAAAACTAATCTCTACACTAAAAATCTTTCACTAAATTCTAGCAACATCTAAGACGTAGGTAAACTTTAAATACTCATTAGAAATTTCATTAACATTTCATCAAATTCAATTTAGTCCTAAAAAAATTTGAAATCTTGTGGGCAACTCTAGAAACCGTTTATTAATTTCTAAAAACTCCAAAAAAGTTCTAGAAACCTTTGGCCAACTCTAACCATTTCTGAGACATTTCAGAAATATTTAATCAACCTTCCGAATCTAAATCTAAAATCTTTTGACTAACTCTAGAAACCTTTCATCAAATTTTAAAAACTTTTTATCAACTCTAAAATCTCCTGAAAATTTTTAGAAACATTTGCAACTCTTAAGGTATTCTAGAAACCTTTAGCTAACTTTAAAAGCATTTCAACAATTTTTAGAAATTTCTGAGTAGTACTAGAAATCTAACTCTTAAAAAAAACTCTTAACATTTTGAGAAAATGTGTATAAAGATAATCTAAAAACCTTAAGCAAACTCTAAAAACCTTCAATTAAATTTTAAAAGTATCTGAAAAGTATTAGATACCTTTGACCAAAAATAGGAAATTTCAAAAACATTTGATAAAATTCTAGAAACTCTTAAGGTAAACTCTTGAGTAGTACTAGAAATCTTTGACCAACTTTAAAAACTTCTGAAAAATTCCAGAAAAAATTTATTAATTTCTAAAAACTCTCAGGGATTCTAGAAAATCCTGAAAAATATTAGGAAACCTTTGAACAGCTGTAAGAACTTAAAAAACACTAAAAATCTTCAACTAACTCTAGAAAGTTAAAAAAAAAAACATTTAATCGAATTCTAAAATCTCCTAAAATAATCTACAAACCTTTGGCTAACTCTAGAAATCTTTCACTCAACTCTAGAAACTTCTAAGAAATAATAGAAACCTTTGACCAACTCTAAAAACTCCTAAAAATATAATCCTTAAGTAATTTAGAAAACTGTGGTCAACTATAGAAACTATTCATTAAACTCCATGGAGTACTAGAAACCTCTAAAAATTTCTGAGACATTTCAGAAACATTTCATCAGCCTTTCAAAATTCCTGAACTGTTCTAGAGACCAAAGGAGACAGTCCAATTTTAAAAACTCTTACAGTGTTCTAGAACTCTTATAACCTACTCTAAAGCCGTTTACCAACTTCTAGAAACTCCTGAAAAGTACTAAAAACCTTTGACTGACTCTAGAAACTCCTGAAAAATTTCAAAAACATTTTATCAAATTCTAGAAACTTCTTAAGTATTCTAGAATTCTTTAGCCAACTCCAAATTATTTCACTTAGTCCTAAAAACTCCTGAAAAATACTAAAAAACCTTTTTCGGCTTATCTCTACCAAAACCATCTGTTTCGGCCCTAAATGCGGGCCAAAACAACAATTTAGAAGCCCAAAGGCCAAATAAAATATTGCTTAAAAATCTAACTTTAGTTTCAAATTAAAATAAATTTTAAAACTTCCTGAAATGCTGTTCTTATTTGAGGCAGGCAAAAAACATCGAGTGTTGCTTATTCGGCCCTTGATACACTATATACTATAAGTAACTCCAAAAATAATCTATAAATAAAGACTTTGACCAAGTCATTCAGTAAATTCTAGAAACCCCAAAAAAATACTATAAACTTTTGACTAACTCCAGAAACTTTTTAAAAATATTTGATTAAATTCTAAAAACTCCTTAAGTGTTCTAGAAACCTTTGGTCAACTCTAAAAGCATTTAATTAATTTCTATGAACGTTTAAATAAGTACTAACAACCTTTGACTTTAGAAACAATAGAAAAAAATTATCAAACTTTATAATTTTTGGACAACTTTAGAAACCTTCTACCAAATTCTAAAAATTCCTTTTGACCGACCAACTGTACTACGACTACTAAACTATTGAATAACTTAAAAAATATTTTAACCAATCTGATCTAAAAACATTTGAAAAACTCTAAAAATTTCTGGAAGCATCTTTAGCCAAATTCTAAAAAGTTTTAGAAGATTTATCTATAAACCTTTCACTAAATTTTAAAAGCTTCTATAAAATACTAGAAACATTTGACCAACTTAAACAATTTCTGAGAAATTTCAGAAACATTTGATCAACCTTCTTAAGAATTTCTAAAGTCATCTAAAATTTTTGACCAAATCTATAAGCATTTTATTAAATTCTAAATATTTTTATCAATTCTAAAATGTCCTGAACATTTTTAAAAACGTTTGATCAAGTTCTAAATTCTCTTAAGGTATTCTAGAAACCTTTGGCTAACTATAAAAACCTTTCACTAATTTAAACTCTTTAACACTAAAAACCTTTGATCAACTCTAGAAGCTTCTGAAATGTAATAAAATCTTTATAAAATTCAAAAAATCTTAAGATATTCTGAAAGCCTTAGGCCAACTTTCATTAAATTCTAAAAACTCCTGAGGAGTACTAGAAACCTTTAACAACTGTATTAACATTTGAGAAATTTTTTGATCAAATTCTAAAAACTCAAAAAAATTTCTAGAACTTTTTGGTTTACTCTAGAAGCTCTTGAAAAGTACTATAAACCGTTAACTAAGTCTAGAAAATCTTAAGAAATTTCAGAAACATTTAATCAAATTCTAAAAAAAAACTAATCTCTACTCTAAAAATCTTTCAGTAAACTCTAAAAACTCCTGAAAAATTTTATTAACAATTCATTAAACTCAATATAGTCCTAAAATAATTTGAAATCTTGTAGGCAACTCTAGAAACCGTTTATTAATTTCTAAAAACTCCAAAAAAGTTCTAGAAACCTTTGGCCAACTCTAACCATTTCTGAGACATTTCAAAAATATTTAATCAACCTTCCGAATCTAAATCTAAAATCCTTTGACTAACTCTAGAAACCTCTTATCAAATTTTAAAAACTTTTTATCAACTCTAGAATCTCCTGAAAATTTTTAAAAACATTTGCAGCTCTTAAGGTATTCTAGAAACCTTTAGCTAACTTTAAAAGCAATTCAACAATTTTTAGAAATTTCTGAGTAATACTAGAAATCTAACTCTTAAAAAAAAACTCTTAACATTTTGAGAAAATGTGTATAAAGATAATCTAAAAACCTTAAGCAAACTCTAAAAACCTTCAATTAAATTTTAGAAGTATTTGAAAAGTATTAGATACCTTTGACCAACAATAGGAAATTTCAAAAACATTTGATCAAATTCTAGAAACTCTTAAGGTATTCTAGAAACCTTTTGTTAATTATAAAAACCATTTAAAATTTTTTTAAAACTCCCGAGTAGTTCTAGAAACTTCTAAAATATTTGAAAAAAAAAAATCAAATTCTTGAAACTTTTAGAAATTCTAGAAACTCCAGCGAAGTATTAGAAGTCTTAGAACTGTAAGAATTCTTAAAAAATTTCAAAAAATGTTGATCAAAATCTAGAAATTCAAAAAACTTTTGACTAACTCCAGGAGCTTTTTACAAATTCCAAAAGCTCTTGCAAAATACTAAAAACCTTCAACTAATTCTAGAAAAACTAAAAGAAATTTCGGAAACATTTTTAAAATTACCCATGAACCTTTGGCTAACTCTAGATATCTTTCACTAAATTCTAGAAACTTCTAAAAAGTACTAGAAACCTTTAACCAACTATAGAAACTTCTGAGAAATTTCATAAACATTTTATCAAATTCAATAAAGTCCTAAAATAATTTGGAAACCTGTGGTCAACTCTAGAAGCCATTCAATAACTTCTAAAGACTTATAAAAAGTACTAGAAACCATTTACCAACTCTATAAACTTCTGAAAAAAAAAATGAGAATTTTATCAAATTCCTTTCAACAAATTTTTAGAAAGTCCTCAGTAGTACTAAAATTCTTTGACTAACTGTAAAAGCTTCTGAAATTCTAAGAAAAATTTTATCAAATTCTTGAGGCTCCTAAGGTAGGAACTTTTCATTAAACTCTAGAAATTACTCAGAAATACTAAAAATCTTTGATCAACTGTAGAAAATTCTGAAAAACTTTAAATATATTTAATCAAATTCTAGAAACTCTTTAGGTATTCTAGAAACCTTTTGCTAACTATAAATGTCTTTCACCATTTTTTAGAAACTGCTAAATAGTACTAAGATAATCTAAAAACTTTAAACCAACTCTAGAAACCTTTCATTAAATTCTAGAAATTACTAGAAATGTGAAAATTCCCAAAAAATGTTAGAAACTTTTTGACCAATTTAAGAAGCTTTTTGCCAAATTCCGAAAAACTTTTGAGAAGTACTAAAAACTGTCAACTAAATCTAGAAAATCTTAAGAATTTTCAAAAATATTTAAACAAATTCTATAACTTTCTGAAATAATCAAACCTTTTGCAAAACAACGGTACTGCATAAAATTTTGTCAAAAGCTTGGCAATTCTAAAAGCAAATTAATTTGTAAAATTTAGCAAGTGTTTAAAGGCGATATGGAAGTAAATTAAGAAATGATTTGACCAATTCAAAAATGGCCAGATATCGAAGAAGAAAGATCAGTTTTCTGAGAGACCACAATCTGCTCGGAATACAGCTATTGTTGAGAGAGTATAAAATCTAATAATAAAAATTCGTCATTTGGTCTTACAAAAAATTGCCAAATAAGTTGAGATCAGTAGAGATTTCGCAATTTTGCGTAAAGATTTGAACATGATGAACGTGCAGAGAGACAAAAGTACAGTTGTCGCAATAAAAGCATCTTTCCTCGCCAATGCAAAAAAAGCGCAACAGGTGAAAAGCAAAATCAAAGTAATGCTAACAGTGTTCTTTAATATCCATAGAATTGTGCATCGCGACTACGCACCAGATAGACAAACAGTAACAAAAGAATACTATCAAAAAGTTATCAGACAACTTTGTAATGCAGTTCGACGCAAAAGTAAAAAATTAGCAATTGCATCACGACAATGCTCATGTCTGGAGAGTAAGAAGGTTGGCAAACCATTGGATTTTCATGTTTGTCTAAAAAAGCTAATACAAACTTTCTTAGACAAACATGAAAATCCAATGGTTCGCCAACCTTCCTACTCTCCAGACATGCAACTTCAGGTTGTTTCCAAAATTAAAACCAAAAGAAAATTTCTAGTAATGTTTTTGGCAGTAGAAGGAACGGTGAGCAAAGTGTGTAAAATAGAAGGGGCCTGGTTTAAAAAAAATTTAAATTCCAATCCCGTCATGTCAATAATAAATTATTTCCAGCCAAAAGTCGGATATTTTTTAAACAAACTTCGTATGTGAGAGCAGGCTTATAAGTCTGTAGTATTAAATGCCAATGGTGTCTCCTTTTTTCCTAGCTGGTAGCTATTTTTCCTTTATCAATACATATATGTTCCTTCTAGTTTTAGCATCTCGTTGTTTTTTGTCCTCGCAAACAAAGAATGTTTGTATAGTGTCTAAAATTTCTGTTCTGTTGTTCGTTCTCATACTATTTTTGTTTGTAATCTGCTAAATTTTTACTTTTTAACTACAATCCAAACTAAAAAGCTGTTGCTAACTAGAACCCAACTACATTAAATAAAATTCATTTTTTTTATTGGCACATTTAGCGTCCATGCATTTAAAACTGTTAGTCCTATTGTACACCTCTGTTTGTTAATTTTCTACTAGTTCGGTTTCTTCAATAAAATCAAAAAAAATTGTCTTGAACTCTTCTTTGTATAGTTAGTGCTTGCCAAAAAAAACGCAACTGTTTTACGAGCTACAACTTGACTCCGACAAACGTCCTAAAGGTTATCAACTTTACAACTCATTTTGTGGCACCCTTTAAAGTAGATTAATTTATAAACCTCAGCTACACCATGAGCGTGCATATACCTGGCTGCCGATCTGTGCCTTGCCAAGTCGCAATTAACCCTGCAGTCTATGAATACTAACAGAAAAACGTAGAACCGTACTCAACAGTAAAACAAAATTACATTTTTAATCAAGGGGAGCAACCAAGCTTAAAACAATTTGTTAAACATTCTCATGACGTCTGAAGTTGGTTGGTAGTCCTTTAACGGTTTTCCATTGATTGCGAGCTTTGTAAAAAATATTTTTGATTAAGTTGGTGGAGTTAAAATGGGTTTTTCTATCTGATATGGTAGTAGTGTATTGCCAGTCAAAGAAGACTTATTTGAATGGGGTACTTTTGGCTTATTTGCTCCATGCTAGTTTGTAGTTATTGTAGACAACTTGTCTTGCCATGGCTCCGTAATCAATTGCTGGTTTAGTTTTTTGCTGTATTTTGTGCTTGCACATCTTTTTGGGACACGTGGCTACGTCGTAAAACTTAAAAGTCTTCCTCTTCTTTTCTTTGTCTTATTTGGAGTGGTCTTTATTAGGTGTTGTTAAAAATATCTAAAAAAAATCGGTTCTTACTTGTTCATTGGTCTTAGATGTCTGTAAGTGATGCCTTTAAAATCTCTAGACATTTGCTGGAGTTTGGCTTTAGCAATTATAGCTGTTAAAATAAAAATTTTGTTGGATGTTTTTTTGCTATATAATGTTTTTCTTGGCCGCAAAAAAACTTTATTATTAAAAACTTTGAAGAAAGTGATATGTTTCTTATTGTCAGTTAAATATGGTTTTATTTCACAGTTTAATTTAAAATGTTATTGGTTTATCAAATGCAGTATTTAAACAGTTTAGATACCATGCAAATAAAACTACTACTTTTTAGATGTAAATTACGGTTTACAGAAAAAAGGCAATAGTAGTAGAATTTCATTATTCCTTGACAAATTGTTACTAATTTACCAATGACCATGCAATCTCATAACAGACATTTTTGGAGCTGTAGCGGTTTCAAAAACTACATACGCTTTAAAGAACACGTTGTTCCTCAACCACTTCTCTATGTTAACTTACAAACCACATACGTTTCTTACTTTCCGACAACGTAACCGCGTCTACAACTTTTATGGCCTTTACACCAACCGCGTTTGAATTGTAGTGTGTCTTAATACAATAGATTTTTTCCTTAAAATTCATTCATTGATTAAATAATTTAAAAAAAATATTAAGTAGTAAAATATATCATAATTAATCCATCCTTGCCTAATTTATTCCAGTCCTCGTTAAAATACAATTATGCAGCGGTGAAATTAAAAAGTAAACATTAAAAAAATATATAACCGAGGCACTAATCGACCCAAATGTTATTTAATGCAACCCCCTGGCTGGAGTAAAGGGGGGGAATGGAAAATTTTAATTAAAAGAATTGAGTGTGCAGCTCGACTGGCATGAAACTAAAACTAACAAGCTTGTAGGGGATTTATATAATCCTGTGCTCGTTTTAATGGATATTATAGAAGTAAGAGACAGCAGGATTAAATTTAATACATTCTTTAAGCTGACATTGCCGGATACATGATATTTTTATAAGAAAATTAAATAATTAATCCTAGGTCGCCTATAGACTATTGTTTATGTCAAGTGTTTGCTACTGAAAAAGATAAAGCTGAACTAAGCAAAATATTGTACAATTAAGTTGTTATTATTTGTATTGTTTTCTTCACACACAATAATAACAAATACAGTTAACATCATACTAATAGTATAGAAACTCACTTAACTTAATAATAAATAATTTTTTTAAATAATTTTATATATTCATAAGGCTATGACATTAAATCTCTTTAATATTTTTTGATTATAAAACCACAATTATGGCATGTAATATGTTATTAAAATTTTAAGTGTTGCTTTGACCTAATTCAATAATGCAATTTGAAATTAAACTGACATTGTACTAACTATTCGTTTATAATGTTATATTCGATTAAATCCCAGCGGTTTCAAATTAGTATGAAATTTGTTATAGGGGCTACAATCGATCGTTACTGTTAATTTGTATGGTCCAGGTGACACGTATCATATTTAGCAATTATAACATTAGCATTGTTCTATCTAATTGGGTTTGGAATGTCTTTAAAGATTTGTTTTTGGAAAATGAAAACAATACATGGGTTTTGTATGTTTTATTGTTATTTGAACGAATGTTGTGGTTTGATTTTTTATTTGATGATTGATTAAGGTAATTGCTTACGTTTACTGGTCAAATTTTCATTAAATGGTCGGATTTAATATTTTCCGGATTATATTTTAATAAGACAGGTTTTTTTAATTTTTTGGTTTTATTTTACGGTTTTTTGTGTGAAAATTAGAAAAGAATAAACATTTAATGGCCGGATATTTCTGCAAATTTGAAATTTAGAAAAGATTTTTTAAGAACTACAAGCCAACAGATTTTAAACATTTGCATAAGAAGCGCAATTAACATCAACCAACTTTGAAAACTTGTTAAAAATGTCGGGGGCAAAAAATCAAAAAAATTGATTTTGCAGTCGGGGCTCCCACTCTTCCTTTTTTAAACAAGACCAAGCCCGATCCTTTGCATCGATCTCCGGGGAACTTTTATCATTTTGCCCGACCTCACTTTTAGCCCGAAACTGCGCCACCCCACTTTCCCTTTTTTTACTCTTGCGCCGCCACTCATAAACGCAAAAATACAGAGAACGGCCTGATTGCGAAAAAACTACGTCCGAATACAAAATCAAAATAGTCTTAAAACGTATGCCTCCTCCGCCGTTGCCTTATATGTGGCAAAAAATTGCATAAATATTGTCCAACTTTAAAAAATCGTAGAAAGGGTTGTGAGCAAACTAAAAAAAAAATGCTTTTACAATCTTCGCTTCCATCATTTCTCTTTCGAAAGAGACCAAGCGCGATCTGCGTCGATTTCCGGGAAACTATTCTTTTGCGCGACCCCACTTTTAGTGTTTTTTTTTTTATTTTTGCCGCTAGACTTAAACGCAAAAATACGGAAAACGGGAAGTTTGATCGCGACGAAATTCGGGTTCCCGAAGGAAATAGGTGCATCGGGTCCAAAACATGAAGTCAAAAAAGTCTTAAAATCTTGCGGGCCTTTTGAGACTGACGGCGGGATCTCAAAGTAGTTTGATGGGCGGCGTGTCAAAAACAAAGGTTAAACTCAAAAATTGCTTTAGGCTAGGTAAATTTTTGGTGTTTCTATTTAAAAAATTTTTAAGGTTTATGCGATTTTTGACTTTTGACAAAACATTTTTAGTAAAGCCGTCCCTTGGACGGAATGGAGTAAAAAGTGGCGAACGGAGTTTTTAGAGAAAATTGTTTAGAAGTATCCGCCGCTCTCGAGCGGTAAAAAATGACGGTTGTTTTTTTTTTTGTTTTTTTTTTAATTGCCGCGCCTATCCTGGCGGTTTTAAAAAGTCCGGCGGTGCATTGAATAAAGCGTCGTTTTGAAAATCAAAACAACCGTTTTTCATCTTTGACGACGAAAAAGCTTTCCTAACGCGGGACCCGCTTTTTCTGATAACGGCGCTCTTTTGCAATCGAAACGAGGGTTTTAAACACAAAAATACGCTAAACACAAAGTCCGATTGCGACAAAACTTGAGTTCTTAAAAAAAGTTGGTGCGACGGATCCGAATCCGAAGTCGCACGCAAAAATACGGAGAACGGGAGGCTCGATCGCGATGAAACTCAGGTTTATAAAGGAAATTGGTGCGACGGATCAAATCAGAAGTCGAAACGGCCCTAAAACATCTTACCTTTTTACCGAAACCCGATTTGCGACAGAAAATGAAAAATAAAATTGGCCGATTTTGAAAATTCGTAAAGAATCTTAGGGGCAAAATGCAAAAAAATTATTTCTATGCGATTGCGCATTTTTTTGTCCTCTTTCGAACGAAACCAAGCGCGATTTTTCACATGCAAACTCTGGACCCATCTATTTTTTTGACAAAAAACGCGTTTTTTTACCTTTGACGCTACGCCGCGAGTTAACGCGCGGAGATATTAAAAAACGGTAAGAGCGGTAATCGAAAAATGAAAGACAAATCTTGCGAATGTAAAGAGTTTTATTTTTCTCTAAGTAGGAGTTTAAAGGCGTATTTAGTGGCGGACAGGGCTACCGGAAATAAACGTTTTGAAGTATCCGCTACCACCGAGCATAACTAAATCACCGCGCGGCTGCCTTTAAACACAAAAATACGCTAAACACAAAGTCCGATCGCAACAAAACTTGGGTTCCGGTGCGGCGGATCTAAATCCAAAGTTAAAACGGTCGTAAAGCGTTCGCCGCACTCGCCGCCGCCTGATTTTTGTCAAAAAAATAATTTAAACAGTTTTCACTCTTCTTGTTTTGAATGAGACTAAGCCGTATCAATTTCCGGGGTACTTCTATTATTTTGCCCCACTTTTAACTTTTTTTACTCGTTGGTCGCGACAAAACTTGGGTTCCCGAAGGGAGTCGGTGAGGCAGATCCGAATTCAAAATTAAAACGGTTTTAAAACGTTTGCCGCCTTCGCCGCAGTCTCATATGTGGCAAAAAATGATTAAAAAATCGTAAAAAAGGTTATAAGCAAAATTAAAAAAAAAAATGCTTTTGCAGTCTGCGCTTTTTTTATTCTATTCTTTTGCCACACTTAAACGCAAAAATACGAAGAACGAGAGGCTCGATTGCAATGAAAAATTATTTCTAGGCGATTGCGCACTTTTTTGTCCTCTTTCGAACGAGACCAAGCGTGATCTTTCATGTGCAAATCCTAGGCACTTCTATTGTTTGGCGCGACCTCACTTTTTGACAAGAAACGTGTTTTCTTTAAATTTTGACGCTACGCCGCGAGTTAACGCGCGGAGTTTAAAAAGAAAACGGATCGAAACCAAAAGTTCAATTCATCTTTAAAAAAAGTTTTAAAGTTTACCGATTTTCACGTCGGCAAAAAATGCAATTTTTATCCGCTCCCCGATCGGTACGGGGTAAAAAGTGGACAGGGCTTTCGGAGAGGAACGTTTTAAAGTGACCGCTGCCCTCGAGCGTTAAAAAAACGACAAGGTTACGGCCGCTTTACCGTTTTTTTTTTTCAAAAAATTGATGCGCGCGGTGTTAAAAAATCCGGCAACGCATCGAAAAAAAACGCAAAAAACGGCAGTTTCAAAAATCGAAACGCTCGTTTCCCATCTCCAACGACGAAAAAGTTACGGGGGACCCACTTTAACTGATGACGGCGCTTGCTTGCAATCGAAACGGAAGCTTTAAACTTCCGCGCGGCTGTTTTTAAACACAAAAATACGCTAAACACGGATGCAACTTGGGTTCCCAAAAGAAATCAAAGTAGCGAATCCGAATCTGAAGTCAAAACGGCGTTAAAACGTTTGCCGTTCCCGTTGCCGCCTCATATGTGGCAAAAAATTGAAGAACTTTGAAAAATTGTAAAAAGGGTTAGAAACATAAATTCAAAAACTCGATAACACAATCTACGCTTTGCTCCGTCTCATTCTCTTTTGAACGAGACCAAGCCTGATCCTTTGCGTCGAACCCTAGGCCACTTCTATTTTTTGCGCGACTCTACTTTTAGCGTTTTTTTACACTTGCGCCGCCACATTTAAACGCAAAAATACGGTAAACGGGAGGCCCGATTTGCGACGAAAGTTGAGTTCCCGAAGGAAGTCGGTGCGGCGGATTTAAATCCGAAGGCAAACGGTTTTAAAACGTCCCAGTCACGCACCACGGCCTGTTTTGAGGAAAAAAATAGAAAAAAATTGGCCGAGTTTTAAAATATATAAAAAACGCATTTTTTTGTCCTCTTTTGAACGAGACTAAGCGCAATCATTCACGTCCAAACCTTGTTAACTTTCATTGTTTGCGCGACTTTTTGGCCATAAACACGGTAAGAGTGATAATTGAAAGACAAAAGACGGATCTCATAAACGTAAAAAAAAAGTTTTAATTTTTGCGGGTCCGGGAAAACCAGCGTGTTACCGGACTCCTCCTCATAGTGTAGGCAGGTAGTGCCGGTTGATGTAGGTGGCACGTGGTGGAAGCCATCTACACCGGTAGGATGATAGAGCTGGGTCAGTAGTGCCAGCTCTTCATCTTTATATGTGTAATATTTATAATTTCCCCCAGAGGTCGGGGAGGCTCTACAGGGGTTCGTAGAATCAATCATCCATCCTCATGGTCCGTCCCGTGTTGGTAATGTTCCAGCACGGCGGTCAAAAGTGGTGTCTAGCGACTGAAGGCCGCTTCTCTCTAAATAATAGTTAAAGAGGACCGAGTGCGTGGGTGTAGCACTCGGTGTCGTCATCTTAGTTATATCTATTGTGTTGGCCGGAATTTGTGCGTAAGTTGTCATAAGGACCGAGTTCGGGGGTGTTGCACTCGGTGTCGGTGGTGCGTGCCAGTATCCAGTTCTCAAAGCCGTGTCGGTTGCGGAGGTCGTCGTATATGCCGAGTGCGGGGGTGTTGCACTCGGTGTCGTCTTGGTCAGGTCGTAAAACATTCTCGAGATCAGTTTCATAGTAGAGGTCGTCGATGATAGATATGGTTTAGTCGGGTTTGGCTCGGACATGATAGATCTTGGACGGATATTCCTGTCTTCGATGTGCTCTGTGTCAAGGTTCCGGAGTGACTGCCAGAATCTCTCGTCTGCGCTGGTTTTGATCCCAGCGCTGTTCCGTCATTGGCTGACGCGTTCTTAAAGGGGGCGGGAACGTTGCTCTTGGTTAGGGTTAGCAGCGCCGCCTGGTGGCCGTAACAATTCCCCACCGTTTTCTTCGACAGAAGTTCGCTCTTCGTCATGAAGGATGTGGACGTTGTTGACTGTTGGAGCGGGTCTTATGTCGTCCAAGTGTAGTTTAGCTGGGGGTCGATAATTTGAGTCTTCGATCCAGTAACAACCATTTGTTTGATAAACCCTTAGCTCGACTTCTAACCATCACCATGTCTCCTGGTTGATACACCTTTGCCACATTTTCTTGGCGCGGGTAGCGGCGTTGTCAATAAGTGGCTTGCCGTTGTCTTGCTCTCTGCAATCTTCTCTCTGGATCTTCTTTGTCTTCTTCCCTTTCCGGGTTGTCCCATCCTCCGGGCTGTTGTATAGTCCGTCCCAGTAGTAACTCGCTTGGATTTTGGTCTGTGGCCGCGTTGTTGCGTCTGTTGTTGAGGAACACCGCTAAGCTCATAAGTTCGTACCATTGTTTTTGCGGGATTTGCTCCAGCAAGCCCCTGAGACTCTTTTTGAGTTCGGCATAGCGGCGTTCCACCGGATTTGCCTGGGGGTGGTATGTAGCTGTCGTCTGGTGCAGACATTTCCATCTTTTTTAAGGCGTTCTCAAAGTGACGGCTTGTAAACTGTGTCCCATTGTCGGATAATATGACTTTGGGGTAGCCATATCGATGAAAGATGTTCTCCTCCAGTGTTTTTGTGGTTACGTCACTCGTCGCGGTCGGGACGGGTATAACTTCAACCCATCTGGTGCTCATGTCCATGATCGTGAAGGCCTATTTGTTTCCTTTCCGCGTGACATCCAAAGGGCCAACGTAGTCTATTGCAATTCTTTCCCAAGGTTTACTGTTTGGGTGTGATCGTAGCGGGTTTCCTGCTCCCGCGTGTCCTGCTTTTGTTCGAGCACATACTAAAAAGCCTCGTACAAATGTTCGAACGTCTTTCTTGACTCGGAGTATTGAGTATTTCAGCAAGATTTTCATTTCTGCCTGGGTGGCCTCCAGTGTCATTTGAGTGATGGTATTTTAAAACTTCTTGTTGGGCGTCGGGAGGTACTACCAG
The DNA here is from genome assembly GCA_963932245.1 of Tachinus rufipes. Taxonomy (NCBI): domain Eukaryota; kingdom Metazoa; phylum Arthropoda; class Insecta; order Coleoptera; family Staphylinidae; genus Tachinus; species Tachinus rufipes. The sequence goes on along the minus strand of OZ010746.1, from coordinate 10,020,335 downwards.
TTGATCGTGTCCGTCCAGCGTGCGTAGAAATTCTCCTGCTTCGCCAACCTTGTATCCAATGTCTTCTGGTGATAACTCTGGGTCTAAGTGCACTTCCTGATGTTGTCTCATGACCTCTTGCGTTTGTGGGCAAGTTGTCTGGCAACGTCGCACCATGGCTGCCAAGGTCTCATCTCCCAAAACGTTTAGTTGCATCTTTTTGTTTCGGTATTTACGGTTTAACAAAGAGTATGCTTGTTGTAGGCGGTTTGGTCTTTGATTCTGGGTTACTGGTCCAGATGGTAGTAGGCGTTCTACATCATCAATGTCTTCTCCGATAAATTCTGGCCTGGATTTCTCGATAGAGCGTCAGGTAGATGGTTTATAGCACCTGGTGTATGTTCTATTGTAAACAAGAATTCCTGAAGGATGAGCGACCATCTCGTAAATTTTGCGTTCAGATCGGTTGACCTTTCTAACCATAGTAACGGTTTGTTATCTGTGCGTAACGTAAACGGTGCGTCTTCCAGATAAGGACGATATTTCTTTACGGCCCATAATATAGCCATACATTCAAGCTCGTTCGAGTGTAACTTCCGTTGGCTTTCGTTTAAACGCGCGCTGTGATATGAGATTATGCGTCGATTTTTTCCTTCTTCTTGATACAGTACGGCTCCCGTCCCTGTGTTACAGGCGTCCGTCTGTAGGATAAATCGTAGCCCTGGTTTCGGTCGTGACAATATTAGTGGTTGATCCAACAGGGTTTTCACGTATTCGAACGCCTTCTCCGCCGCGGCGTCCCAGCGGAACGGTTTCTTGGGACCTTGCAGATCCATGAGTGGTCCTGCTGCTGCCGAAAAGTTGAGTACGTATTTGCGTAGCCAATTGCTCATGCCCAGGAAGCTTCGTAATTGTTTCCGGGTTTTCGGACGTTTGAAATCCCTGACCAAGATCAGATGGTGTTCGAGGGGTAAATTTCTTTCATCGCTCACTTGATGGCCTAAGTATTCCATCGTGGATTTTCCGAACTCACATTTGCTAAGTCCGCACTGTAAGCCGTTTTCCTGTAATCTTTCAAAAACCCGCCGGATATGGTCCAAATGTTCCTCGTGGTTCTCCGAGTAAATTAACAAATCGTCCAAGTACACTAGTACAAATTTTCCGAGTATGCCGGCTAGTACTCGCGTCATCAACTTTTGATATGTCGCGGGGGCGTTTTTGAGTCCAAACGGCATGACGCGAAATTGGTACGTTGCCCCGTCGGGTGTCGCAAACGTGGTGTAATGTTTGTGTGCTTCGTCCATAGGGATTTGCCAATATCCGGACTTTAAATCCAGCTTGGTAAACACACGCGCGGTACCGAAATCTTTCAATGTTTCGTGTATCTTTGGCAGCGGCGCCGCCTCGTCTTTTGTCACCGCATTGAGCCGTCTGTAATCGATACAGAATCGTGGCGTACCCGTTTTTTTTCTTGACTATCACAACCGACGCACAGTAGTCACTCGTACTAGGTTCGATTATCTCGGACGCAAGTAGTTCTTCAACTTGTTGGTAAATCGCGCTCTTTTTGCTAGCCTTGTAAGAGTAACGCGGCGCGGGCGCAGCGGTTACGTCACTTAGCACAATTTTATGCGTCACTGTTCGCGTGGTCGAGGGTGTAGGTTCTTCCGCAAACACTGTGTTGAGCTCGCGTAATAATTGTTCCAATTGTTCGTAGTTTGGGAACGCGTGTGATACCACTGGCACTTCCATTGGTGATGCTGTTATTCTGCCAGGTGGTTGTGTCCAGTAGACGGTAGCACGACGGTAATGTCCAAAATGCAAACATCTCCTGGTGTAATCCATTGTGACGTCGTTCTCCAGCAACCAGGGGTGGCCTAGTATTACTTCTTCGCCTAGTTGTGGGGCGACTATAAATTTTATCTCTTGTTCCCTCTCGCCTATCTTGACTGTGACCGTGGCAGTACCAGTAGTCTGTAAGGTGGCGGACGGGTCGGCTTGTCCGACGGTTGATTCGCTTGCCTTGAACTTGGATCATTTCAGCTTTGTGCCTCGCACGTTGGGCGCCATTTGTAACCGGACTCCTCCTCATAGTGTAGGCAGGTAGTGCCGGTTGATGTAGGTGGCACGTGGTGGAAGCCATCTACACCGGTAGGATGATAGAGCTGGGTCGGTAGTGCCAGCTCTTCATCTTTACATGTGTAATATTTATAATTTCCCCCAAGGGTCTTGGAGGCTCTACGGGGGTTCGTAGAATCAATCATCCATCCTTTTGGTCCGTCCCGTACGTGCTGGTAATGTTCCAGCACGGCGGTCAAGAGTGTGTCTAGCGACTGAAGGCCGCTTCTCTCTGAATAATAGTTAAAGAGGGCCGAGTGCGTGGGTGTAGCACTCGGTGTCGTCATCTTAGTTATATCAATATGACATCAGATGAGATTGCATCTAATCTTATTTTTATACCTGGAATTACTTAATATGTCACAACAATATAAAAATACTTTTGAATTTAAACGAGTGAAACTACACTCGCTGAAAGTATTACATTGAAGATTTAAGTAGTCTGTGAACATTGACCTTGAATGTTTGCGTTATATAAACATATAACCAACATAGTTACCATCACTCTTAGGGCAAGATCCACTAGTATATTTGTAATTTGTATCCCCACTGCACTTCGCACTGGGAAAGTTTTCTCTAACAAAAATTAAATTACGTTTATAGGTACTTTAAAAAAGAAAATAAAATTCTATTTGTTTTATGCAAAATAAAAATTCACTTAATAAAAATTATAATAAACTGCGTCGGCTTTACAAAGAATAAAAATGCTTATGCAAACATAATTATAATTATTTTAATTAACTGAAAATTTTAATAACCTACAATTTAATTTGTTTATGCATAATGAAACTATTTTTAATAGTTTCATTATGATCGCTATAAATTACAACAAACTTTATTATTTTAATACGAAATAAAAGTTCTACAGGTACGGAAATCTATTTCAATTCAAGTTGATTTATCTATTTTATTTTATTGCAACGTTTCACTCCTGAAACGTGCTGAAAAATTGCAAGGTCATTAACAACCGAGGCGTCTCCATTCATCCAAGCGACTGGTACGAATCAATCTACATTGAATTCAGTTAGAAAAAAGGCTTGTGTGCTATTATAAATAAATTGAATTTTATCTCAATTTATTACATTGTTTTAATATTTTTATCTAATCCGGGTCGTGTAGTGGTAGATTAAAATGCAAATGGAAAATGCGCGCGCTGTGAAATAATTATATTTTCTGCCCTGGGAGTGGGTGCTGCGTAACTTGCTTCGACACAATTAAAAGTGCAAATTTCATTTTGTTACAAAGTGAAGTGAACCGTCGGGTTCAACTCTATCCTTACAATCCAATCAAACAACGTTATTCAGATACAATTGTATAAAATGATTTTATCAAATCTACGGTTGAGGAATTTAATTCTTATCGTAGACTTGTGTGAGATAATTTTTTTTAAATTTTATATTTTGTGTATTATTTAAGGTTTTGAAAATTTGAGCAAATTGAAACTTGAGAGGAAATAACGGTAAAAAAAATTCAAGATCTTGCGCCAACATGTAGTAGTAAGAATGACTAAAAGTCAATAATACTTAACAGCTCAATAGTGTCCTGAATTCAAACTTTAAATAATGATTTTGAAAAAAGGCATAACATACTTTATCAAAAAACAAATAATCTTCACAATAGACACGCCAAAGAAAGTATAGCATTTGACTGTGAGGCCCCAACCGCAAACTTTCTGATGTGTTTTTATATCAATTAGCTACAAAATTTAAGTTTAAGCATTTTTTTTTAAATTCATTGCATGTGAATCCATTCGAAGTTAACACAAAAAAAGTCATAAACTCAGCTTACTTTAGAAAGTCGTGATATTAATAAAATTGCAAATAGCAAAGTGCTAGACCAATCCAACTAGTGTAGTTAGATGTGATGAGATTGAGCAATGCTCCGGTCACAAAGCGGCACCAATTTCAGGACTGCAACTTTTTCTTCCGATGTTGTAGTGATTCAACTGGAAAAGTTAGTTGTAGGTTATCCAGGTAAAGTTTGATAGGTGGTCTGTTAAGGTCTTCCACCTAACAGCGTTTGTGAACAATTAATCCAAAGAATTGCATTTAAACAAGTAGACAATTGTCATCTACAAGCCAATTCTTCTTTACCGGAGCGTAACCTAGTCTAGAAAGTAGTAAAAGCTCTTTTACTATCACTATTTGGAGTTTTGCTTTTGGTACTAGGCCAAGAAAACAAAAAGCAACTTCTCCACCGTCAAAAAACTCGCCACTCGGAGTTTTGGTCCAAGTCTACTTACTCATGTAAACCCACGGCAGAGCTCAACAACAAAAAAGTAGAAGCAAAACTTGCCCCTACTGAAATGCATTGACAAAAAGTCACTCAAGCCACATATTTGTTCGATTTAAGACATTTTTCTGGTAGTATACACCCAATTCTAAAAGTGGTGATTCATATATTATATTCCGTTAGCATAAACAATGGTCTTAGGCTACCCAACCGGTAAAACCAAAATTGTTTCAAAAAGTTTGTGCCAACTCAACTTTATTCCTTTGCCCAACCTATAAAAACTTTTAAATCAAAAAGAGCCCAACTAATTAGAAACAAATAACAACACAAAGAATTGTCTAGTATGGCCACAAACAATTTCCACAGGTAGACCAACCAAACAATTGTCATCTCCAAGTTGTTTCTTCTTTGCCGAATTGCCACTAGGTCTAGTAAGTGGTAACAGCTTTTCCACCACCAAAACTCTCCGCTGAGCTTCGTATCAGGTCTAGAAAATGGTAATAGCTCCTCCACCATCAAAAAACTCACCGTTCGGAGTTTTTTTTACACCAAGTCTAAAAGATGATAACAACTACTCCACAATCAAAGAATTCCCCGTTCAAAGTTTCCCATGCTACTCGTATAAAAGGGCCCTACACTTACAATGTTCTAACCTAGCAGCATCATAGTACTAGCCTATAGACAAAAACCAAAAAACCACATTGCACTAGCAATAGCAATTAAACGTGACATACTGCTACCACCCACAACAGGTTTAAACCAACCCGCTCCAAAACTCAATCACTACTTATCTCAACCCACGCTAAAACTCATAATTTGTGTAGTAAGAACATTTTTTAGCACATAAGACTTATTTTTGTTCAATTGTTTAATACATTTATATAAGTTAAAAAATAATAAAAAAAAAAATCATTAATTATTTTATTTTATTATTAAATTATTGTTTAATTTCAGCAACAACAAAAATTATGTTTGAATCAAAAACAATTTGTATGTGGCTTTATGAGCAATCCAGCAAGTTGTCTCTGTATTTACCTTTTAAATTAGATTTAGTCTTTATGGTCTCGCTTAAATGGAGACGATGAGGAGGAATAAAAGAAACTGAAAGGGGCAGAGAAAGAAAGAAAGAAACTTTAATTGCTGGACTAAATTGAATAAAGCCGAAACGAGGACTGTACAAATAAAGTAGAATGATTTATACGTTCAACTTTTCGGATGCGATGGGATTTTGTAGTAATTAAAAGCTTAGATGGATACTTTCTTAATTGTTAATATAGTGTGGTAATGAATTTATTGCAGTAACTTAATTATTTTCGTATCGGTCATTGATATGTACATGGGCTTTGTTATTTCCGAGTGCTCGAATCTGTAATTAAGTGTCGCGTTGTAGTGACTTCCGCCGGTCTGGTCTTGAGGGTGCAATACGCTTGTTGGTGACATCGCCTGCGCGATGCATTTTGCCGCACTTAATTACACAGCGCGGATGTTGCATGCAATATAGTGTCAACACATCTCTACCAGTGGGACGTGTGCTTCTAATTAAAATTATAAAAGCGTTAAATATTTTATCGCGCAACAATTTATTATTTTCCAGCCGCAAGGCGTGTTTTAATTTTATATGGAAAAATATGTTTTGCTTCTTTTATAATTCAATATTCTATAAATATATCCACTTTACGGATTATATGGTTATATAATTATGGAAGGGTTTGCTTACACTTTTAGTAACAAACCCTTCGACCCGAACTTTACAAAACTTGTACGTGATTGGGTTCGTCCAGAATATTATTTTATCGCTTCAAAGTAAATTAATTGTGAATAATAATTAATTTTATAAATAAACTCGACATATTTTGTACAACACGTTTACAAAAATAATTAAAAGTGAGAGAAAGGCAAGTTAATGTCCGCACAGGATGAAAACAAGATGGCAATTGAGAGTTGTAATTTGTTTCGGAGAATGTAAGTTAGTGTATGTATTTTGATCCGGTAATAGTCTGTAACTTTTGAATGGCTTTCAAAAGCTGCTACACAGGTGATTCATGCAAAGGCTACTTGTGCACTTAAGGAGTGTGTTATGTTGAAAATGTTGTCGGTGTTTGCATTTAATAAAAGGTCGTATCACAGCTAATTTTTATTGTTATCGTTTTCCGGTAGTAAAAAGTCCGTCATAGCGGTCAGTGCAACTGCCGGAACTCAGTTTTAAGTTGATTTATTCTCTAGAAGCACCAAAAAAAGTATCGGTCTAAGTTTTGATTAAAAAAACTACCATAACAACCTACAATAAGACCTGTTCATGGCTAGGACTACTAAGTCAAGTTGTGCTGTTAAATCCATAACAAAATACTTTATCTGCTAAAGATATTCGAGCAGTTCCAGAGATACAAATATACATACAAACTTTTCAAATAGAAGTTTAAGTAGTCCAAGAATTTAAAAACCGTTATTCTCTATAGTACTGAGATAAATAACATTTCCATCAAATTCTTTAAATTGGCAATCAATAAAAATCAAAAACAATATCAAAACGCTTAATCAATCTTTCCAAAAATCCTTCCCTCATCCACACTAATACAGACTTATAAGCCCACATAAGCGTAAAATCTCTATTTTTAATTTTTAAGTAAATATTTCAAGTTTTTATTAGGTTGGGTTAGGTTAAGTTAGGTTAGGTTAGATTAGAGGTTGCAACAAGATCTTAACGGTGATTTTTGTGTGCAGTTGAGTAGTAGAATTGTGTAAAGTAAGCAGGCAGCTTCAAAATGTGTTCTGATTCACTTTAGTGTTTGTGCGGTAACGATAAATTGCAAATTGCTCCTGTTATTAGCAATTTACGTTTCTGGTCGAGTAGAAATTTTCTACTAGAATCGCCCATTTTTGTTCGCGTAGTTCGCGGGCAACAAACAAAAAAGTTGCAGCTCTTAATTGCAATTTTTCCGCAAAGTCTGCAACCAAAAACGAACTGCCGAAAACTTTGTTCAAAATTGACATTTTGGACTCAAGAAATTTTTGAAACTCGGCGCATCCACCAAATATTTTTTCTACACTTTTTAAAAATAGTAGGTTCAGGCGATAAGGGTGCAGAAGAATCCAATAAGGATGTTTCGACACAAGGAGAAAAAGTCCAGAAAAAGCCGCCTCAGAAATCTAAAAAAAAAAAACAGGGAACCTCTTTCAAGAAAAAGAAAGAGGAAAGGAAGATGGACGGGGAGTGGTGAAAAGGCTGATTGAAGCGGTGAATGCCATCGATATCAATGGATCTAAATGACACTAGCAACACAAAAACGGTTATTAAGAACCTCATAGTCAAGCTTGGAAGGTGTACCGCCGTAACCGGAAATGATGCCTCAAAACCTTGGCTAGAGAAACACAACTGAAAGGAACTGCGGAACTGTTGGAGAAAAATACTAAGCGCCGAGTGTGCATGAGGAAGTATGTATAAAAAAGATACGGCAGATAAAAGTACGCTGCGAAGGGTGTGGATGTAAGAGAGTGTGAAACGTAGTGCAAATGGAGCAAACAAGAAAAAGATACAACGAGAAGCAGAGGAAGCAGAACTGATTGCCACCAAACAAAAAAAAAACAGGGAAAAAAGTCAAGAGATGCCTTTAAAAAATTTGTGCAAGGTGGGTGGTGGCCAAAAAAACCTACAAACGATCGAGAGTTGAAGTTGGAGTGCCCAAACAGGGCAATAACGTCCTGGTCATTGTTGACGTGGGTGATAAAGAAAACCTCATTACAAAACTGTATGGGAAAAAGAGAGGTGTTATTAAAGACATTCTCCTAAGGAGAAAATTTAGCGCCGGCAACGTGGCTTGCATAGCGCAAGAAGCCAGCGTTATGTTGGAAAGCAAGGAGTTTGCAAGCAGCAAGACCTTCACCTTCCTGCTAGGTGCCGAAGAAAGCCAAGATGTCAGGACGGAAAAGTTCTTGACAATGCTTGCAAAAGCGCTCGCCGAGGTAGAAGCTAGAACCCCTGGCTAACCTGTCGGTGGTGCGGAAAGGGTAAGGAAGGTAGTAGAATAAGCGTCGTAGAATATGAACCTCCAACTGACGGTCCACTTTCCAAGGCCCAAGGGAATTGTTGCGGAACCTGCACCGCATGGGGAAGAAGGTGTAGATAGCTGGGTGACTAAAAAAAGTAAAACGCAAAAGAAGACAATTTATTTCTTGGTCAAGAAACAAGGGCTAAGAAACAGCTAGTCTAAGGGTTTGAAAACTCTTAAAGCCAGAGTAGGAGCTGAAACGGGCATTAAAGTCTTAGATGCCAGGGAAACCAAAGAGGGAAGCATTAGGCTCAGACTACAGGGAAGCTGTCAACAAAGAACCAAGAGCAAGCAAGTCCGTTAAGATAAAACCACTGACAAGATCGGAAAAGAGTTTGGTCTAAGGAATCGACATGGCAACGACCAAAAAGGAGCTTAAAAATGCCATTAACAAACTGTCTGGACTGCAAGGTAAAAAGCCTAAAAAAAGAGAGAAGCAGGCAGGACCGTCAAGACCAGTTAGCCGTCGTTTCTCTAGAGAAGGATCCCTATGCACAACTGATCGATGTGGGCAATAAGATAGGCGCAACAGCTTGGACATATTGCGGCCAAATGTACAAAGCAAAAGAAGGCCCCACGCTGCGTTAAGTGTAAGCAAGTTGGACACTTGGTAAAAAATTGCAATGCGATAGCTCACTGCACCACGTGCAATGTAGCCGGCCACAGAACGGAGTCCATAGCGTGTCCCTCGTATATATGAAAATGGATAAAAATAAAAAAAATGAGAACAGGAAGGCCCCACACACCGCTGCATGATTAGTGTCATCTAGGTAAACTTTAACAGGTCGGCCGCGGCTACTGATCTAGCGATGCAACTGGGTGCGGAGACCGGGACGGACATTGCCTTGATCTCCAAGCCTAATCTGCAAGCGGCAAGGTGTAGCTAAAGTTGAAACTACTGTTCCGCAATCAATAAATTGCGTACCCCACGCACCCACCCACCCAAGTGTTCGTTATCAAGAATTTGGATCACAAACACTTGGGTAGGTGGGCGGGAACTAAAGTTGAAATTACTGTCCCGCAATCAATGAATGTCGTGTCCCACCCACCCACTCAATTGTTTGTTATCAAGAATTTAGATCGCAAACACTTGGGTGGGTGGCGGGAATTATAATTGAAACTACTGCTCCGCAACCAATGAATTGCGTGCCCCACCCACCCACCCACCCATGTGTTTGATATCAAAAAATTGGATCACAAACACTTGGGCGGGTGGGCGTAAATGAAAATGAAAATTACAATCCCGCAATCAAGGAACTTAGTCAACTCAATATTTGTAACCTCAGTTTGTTTACTTCATAATCATCTTTACTAGTTGATGGCATCTCTTGACCATACATAGGATTTACAAATGCTCTATCCACTAAACTAGCAACTAAGCTTTGCGTACTTCTATCTAAACTACTAATGATGCTCTCATCTTTATTGTCAAACTGGCAAAAGCAAATGGTTGGAACGTCCTCTGCAACATTATTGATTTAAAAAATATTAAATTAATATTGCTGTACTGAATTATTGATTGCAATGAAATTAGTAACGTTTGTTTTAAATAGCCATTCAATGACCTCAGTTGGAAAATTAAAGTAACCTCAGTTAACAATTTGAAATGGCCTCAATTAGCATATTTCAATTAATACTAAAGTAAAAATGACCAAATAAACCTCAGTATGATCAAATTGTCCTCAGTTGAACATTTAATTTAATTGACCTCAGTATAATATAAAACAATTGTGTTCAGTCAAATATTAATTTAATTGTCTTCAGTAAATTTTAAAATGTTATTATAAACAAATTGACCTCAGTCATAATTAGATTATAACCTCAAATCAACCTTATAATCTCTCATAGGTTTAACATAAACAACATAGATGGCCACGAAAAATACCAAAGTAACCAACAATGCTCCAAACACTGTACCCAAAGTAATGTTAACAACTTCCAGTGTCCTAATTGGTCTTCCCAAACAAACCACGTTGACCTTAGTCATGGCATAATAATTCAAATTTGAATAAAACTAAATATTAACCAAAAATCAAAACCAATTTGATGTTTACTTTGTTTAATTTCAGTTTCCAGAATGCGGGAAGTCTCAGTTGCGTAGTAACCACCTGTAGAAGCGTCCTTATCAACTAATACGAATTGCAACATTGCTGTATTGTTGTTCAAAACTATACGACTGTAATGGTAGTCCAAATTGTCCTCATATTAAGATAAGAATGTTTTGATTTTGTGTAAATTGACTTTTAAGTTAGTGTGTATATAAGCACCTGCAAATAATTAAACTAAAGTCAATTTTTGACCTCAGTACAAACTGAGGTCAATTTAATATTTTTAACACTCCTGGGGATTGGGAAAAGGAGTATGGAAGAAGGTTTTGTTTGGTTGCAGCGGGGCGGGAGGTTCTACGTATCCTGCTACGCCTCAGGGAGAGAGATCAGGAACACCGTAATTAGGGGAGACTTCAACGCAAAATGCCCCTTATGGGGTAGTAGCGTTGAAGACGGGAGATGCCACCGCTTGCGGAGTAGGCCGCCTTCAAAAATCTCTCTACAATGAATGACGGGGTAATACCCACGTTCTGAGGCGGAAAAGGCGCAGTCTTGCATAGACGTTGCTCTATGTGGTGCAAGAATGATGGGACTAATGACAGGTTGGCAGGTAGTGAAAAAAGCAATTCTTAGTGACCAACTTCCAGATTGGGGCCAGAATTGCGGCAGCGCCAGCGGCCAATAAAAAATAGTGGGTAATTTTAAAGAAAGGGTTAAAAAACATATTTGGGGATTTCTATGCTATGGCAATAAGTGCGGGAGACAGTCCGGCAGCACTGTGCAAAGGCATAGGCCATCTCTGCAACATACATCTCACCAAAAAAGGGCGTCTACAAGGCAGGCGCGCAAAGTACTAGTGAAGTGATAAAATAGCAGAGACGCGGGCACGATGCAACCGAGCTCGGAGGGCGGTCACCAAAAAAAACGTAGAAACGGCCTAGAGCTTCTTAACAAAAGGTTAAAAATAGCTGGGAAGTCTAATCAAATTCGCCAAGAAGAGTAAGTGGAACCTCTTGGTGGATGGGGGTATATAGAAAAGGAAATACAGGTAGGAAAAGTCGGGAGAACGCCACCAAGAGTGTCGGCAGAAGAGCAGAAGAAAGTCGTAGATGAACTCAATCCAAATCAAGAAGAAATTGTCTGTAGAAGGTGGCCCGTAAGGGCGGACAAAACTCGTCCTTTCTTGAAAAGCGAGCTTTGGAAAGCCTCAAAACATATACGCTTTGGGAAGACACCAGGACCTGACAGGATTCTCGCAGAAACATAGTAGCAAAAAAGACTAATACTCAATCCTCTCTTAAATTATCTAAAATCTAAAATCTGTAGACTCAATGTCAGCATTTACACTTATTGCAATAAAACGTTGCACCAGAATTTATCAATGCAATCCTAATAATACACCAGTACAAAAACTGCTACTTAAACTTCAAGACCACTAGCCCTAAATTGCTCATTTCTATAAATCTGCGTGTATAGTGCTAAAACCACCTAAAAACTTGTATTTTCTTCTCCAATTGGCTTCTACAATACTCATACGCTACCATCATCGCTACCAGATGCCGGTGCCACAACAGAAGCAAATTTCAAAATTTTTATCCTTTCATGTGTGTATCACTAAACCCCGCAATGTTTATCATTGACTATGGCAATAATGAAGCACAAATAAACCACCTAAAGCCAAAACTAAAGTTATAAAAGATAATACGTTTCATCTGCACAATGATCAATCCGAAAATAAAAATTGGCCACTACCAACCACCATAAGTAGAAACTATGTTACCTTGTTGTTCAAAAGATCAAAACCTCTGTGCCAGACGTTAAGACTTTTAGGAAGTGTTTCACCACAATGCAAATAACCTAATAAACACTTTACTACTAACTCTGAACTAACACTCTCCCTAAACAATACTGCCTCTAATGTTCTAAACATGTGCACACATTGAAATTTTCCACCACACTGCCAAGCACTCTAGAAACACTTGGCTTTACCCGGACCTCTGTCACACTACAAAACTTGACCTAATGACATAGTAAACACTTTACTATTTCTGAACGATAAAAAGACAAAAATCATGCCCAATGCGCAAACTGCCATGAAAATTACGATGTTTCTGTATCATCAAGCCAAAAAATAAAAATTCTCATCTGTAATCAGACCACACAACAAATTCAAAACATTCCAACTAATGTATGTTCAACTGGAAAATGATGATTCAAATAAAGACATAATGAGTTTGAAGAAACTGCTAGAACTTAAAATATTAGTTAAAAAAAGTTCAATCAAAGCAACTCAATGCCACCAAAGTCAGGCTTATTGCCACTCAGCTAGAATGTGCACCAACAAATATGTGTGCGTTAGGTACACTAAAAACTACTCTTCAGCCCTCTAGAATTTAACATAAAAAAAATTAAGATCAATCCAATTGCGCAAACTGCCATGGCTCTAGCTACAAAAAAAGCCCGTCTTATAAAAAAAAGCAAAAATTTCAAAACCTTTTTAATAATATCATGACGTCAATCAAATAACAACAACCAAAGAACCAACGCTAAAAGCAGATCTCCTAAATGTTTTATGACAATAAGAATTTGTTAAAACAAACCCTTATAATTGTGTTGATAAAAATTAACAGATTAAATCATTAAAACAAAGACGTTATAAACTGCGAATAGCAGTGACAGATGCAGTAAAAATCTACCAGCTACATGCCAACTGCAAAACACTGTGCAGAACTTAAAAAAAGTTGACTACAGCCAGTACAAAATTTAAAAAAAGCAAACCAACAATAGTAAGGCAATATCAAATCAAATCAAATTTGTTAGACCTGTCACTTCCTTCCATTCTTAGTCTAATACACGACATTAGTAGATAATGTCAAAATCAAAAAAAATCCTTATTTAGTATTCATCGGACTGCGTATTGGATGTTGCTTCAAGAACAACAGCTAATGCATCAAATTATTACAAATGCGTAACTGCTCAATAAAAATTAGATAGATGACCAAAAAATAGTTGGACCTATTTAGTAAGATCATCCTAATGTTAGCAAGTTCCAATCGCAACTGAGCATCTCATACCCAACAAAAACTGCTCAGCATATAAAACAGTTTTCAAAGACTTCTTTGTACCAAAATCTGTTTTCAAAAAAAGCAAATAAATCAATAGCATAACTTGATAAATTTTGATCACAAAAATTGTAAGTTGGCAAGGTAAAAGTTATTAGACCAACTAATGCAGTTACTGACGTAGATACCTCAAGTCAAACAAAAAAGGAACATTGACAAAAACTGGTATTCTGTTATAAATAGATCAATAATAAAAAAACCGTTCTTTCAGACTGTCCAAAATGAAATGATCAATGTCCCAACCAAATGTTTGAAAAAAAACTCAAGCCATTACTCTAAACTGTGATAATTTGTTAAGGTAGAATACACATTCCATAAAATTTAGGAAGTAGCTTGCATGCCCAAAAATGTCGTGCCAAGTAAAATTGCATGCAAACTACTCCTGGCACGCCTGCTAAAGCAAGCAACAGTCAAACAGGGATACATATGCTATTTTGGCCCTTTTGCAGTTTGGAACAGGTCTATCTTGCTTTGTTTTAAAAGTTTGTCAATCATTTTTTAGTTATAAAAACTTGTTTTGACGTTCCCCACCACCTTCCTTGCACATTGCATGCCAAATTTTTTTATCGACTTGCATGCCAGCAAGTGCCTATTGCTAGCATGCAAGTCAATGTCATTTGATAGAATACACGTACTAGTAGCTGAAATGTGCAAAGAGCTGGTATTTCCGGTCTAAAAAATAGATCTTAAAATAGACTAATGCCAATGACTAAAACTAACTAACAAAATACAAAAACCCAAAAACTGTAAAAAGTAATGATAATAATAAGTCTTAACCAAAAGCTGACAATGTAAAGAACAAAAGCAGCTTTCATTACACAATCAGGTTTTAGTCTCTACTCTGATGTTTTAATGCAACTAATGTGCACATAAAAAACAAAAACAAGCCTTATTTACTTAGAAAATAAAAACCATATCTACAAATCCAAACAAATAACAAGCTAAGTCAACAACAGTACCATAGCATTGATAGTCTTTTTAGGCTAATATGCCTAAAATCTAAAAAAAATGATACAATAGCAGCTGTATTTGTAACTCGTATAGATGTCACTTCAACTTTGAAATCTAAAGGTAATAACAAAAAAAATTCCTCGTAGGACAAAAATATGAAACAAACCAAAAAAAACTGCAAAGGTTGCAGAAAAAAAAGTAAACTTTACAGAAAAGTAATAATGTTCCATAAATCACCTAAAATAAGTAGAACTTATCTTGAAAGAAATCATATTATAACTATTATCGTACACAAAGATAGTAGCGGCGTTCACAAAACTATTAAACAGAAAAGTTATAAGATTTCCAAACAAATTTTAAAGATGACAATAGATATAGATTCAAAGATTGCTTCAGTATATACGTGAAATTATTTAAAGTATTAATAAAATGTTCTTAATACAAGCAAATCAAATTACCTGGCCAAACTAAATGGCTATTTAACTATTTAACAAAAAAATACAAAGTTTAAAAGCTTGACTGAACAAACTCTACAAAAACTTAGCACAATACAGCTTTTGCAAAGTTTGTTGTACAATCAAAACTAGCAAAATCGTCAAAAAATTCAGTAAATTTGACTAAAAGATTGATCTAAAATTTTTTGTCTGTTTCCAAAATGGCTATGCAAAGTCCAAAAAAAAAGACAACACTTCCGTATGCTAACAATGGTACCACAAAATCCCATTCTGAGATTGCTCTATAAAATGTTATCTTCAATATCCGCTTTCCTTCGTAAGCAATTATTAAAAAAAAAGTTTGCAAAATTCATCTAAAATACCAAAAATTCTAGTCTACCATGCCAAAATGTTTTGCTAAAAACCAATCAATGAAACATGGACAAAATCAATGACCTAAACAAAGTTTTTAGATTCTATCATCAAACTAGCTTAAATATGCTTCTCAAACTGCTTTATGTAAGAAATATAATCATAACAGGTGGTAAGAGAACTTTAGGTGTCTTATTACATAGTCAAACACAATAAGAACACACAAGTATAGCACACATATGCCCGTAGTAACGGGTGTGTTCATATAACCGCTGTAAACAATGAACAAAAAAAATTAGAGATATTTCCAAACCATAAAAAAATATTTTTAAATTACAAATGCTGAACGCGTCCATTGATAGCAAGTTGAAAAGCCATTCCAAGACTACCGTTGGTAGTGCTATAGAAACACTTTTTAGTTGCCACAATAACCATTTGCAAAAATTAATAACAATAAAACTGTTGATTTTAGAATAAATGAATAAGAAAGTGATGTAAAACCCTATTAAACTATTTAAAGAATTATGAACAATCGTGTCTCCTAACATCACAACAATTGCATACTCCGTAGGTTAATGAGTGCTATAGGAAGTAAAAAGTTAAATAAAACAATAATTTTTACTTAAAATTATATAAAAATTGCTAAAATATATTTTCTAGATGTGCCTTAATTGATACTCTCATTTCTAATTAACCTGTCAACCATACTCGTATACATTTCATAAAAAATATTCTCTTCAATAACTAATACAATATAAGTTGATTACAAATCACGTTGCAACTTTTATATCTAAAATTTGTTTATCTTCCTTTCATTTTCTTTGACCCACAAAATCCATTTCATTCGATTCTGTAATAAATTTTATAAATAAGATTTTCGCCGCAAGGAAAATAAGATGATCAGCAAAAATAAAAATAGGTGAACCACAAAATCAATCAAAAGACATTCCTACTTTCAATACGGAAAAAAATCAAATATGGATGAAAAATCACTGACATGGCCAGACACAAAGCGTTTATTGAGAAAAAAAAACTTCACATATTGATCCCAAACGATATAAGAATTTTCCTATACAGCCTGCGTAATTGAGTTTGATATATTGATATTATTTACTTTTACTACTCCAATAGAATTGTTATTTATATAAAACCAATCAAAAACTATAAAGCAGCTTCAATTTATACAAGAAAAACTTGAAACGACTTAGACCACTTAAGCCTTCGCAGCTAAAAGCTAAAAGCTTCTAGAATCAGATAATTACTGAAAAATCAGATTAGCAACTCTCCCCTTTTTGCTTCTCGAACTCGAATTACAATCACTTTTTGTTTGCCAATTTCTTTACAGGAAATCATTCACATTCTAATATCAGGGCGGAAAAGGGTTGTTTTTATATTATTTTCCTGCAGCGATAAAATATTGAGTTCTTTTTTTTATTATAGCGATACCGAAAACTTTTTCATATTGTATATATCATGTCTATAACAAAAAAAAACTTTTCAATTGGTAATAATTAAATTATTTAATTATACACGCTAGCACAATTCACCACTTTTTTTCGATCAATGTGTAAAACATTTCTGCTCAGATTGCAGATAGAACAATCCGTGATTACAACTGGGATTAATTGCTCAAAGTTCAACAAAGGCTTAGTCTCAGATGTAATGCAGTTTCTTAATCCGTGTATAATTAATTCTTAATTAACAATAATTCAATTCAAATGGAATTTTTAATTAGCAATTATGATGGTATTGATTTTATAAATTTTCTAGTTCTAGAAGTAATTTAATAAATATTAGTTTTTGAAACAATTTTAATTACTTAAAGTATATTTTAGTTGCTTGACGAGGATTTGTAATTAAAACTAATGTTTTTAGAATTCTGAAGGCATACATCCTGGGTTTTCACTCGGAATTAATTCAATTTCACATTGAATACATGAATTGCGGTCACCTACTCGTAAGGTAGATCGTTAATTGTGGTTTGATTTAGTAAAGTTGTGGCATTGTTATCTTACCGGAATTGATAATGGGAATTGATTCTTACCTGAAACAAAAATAATAAAAATTAATAAAAGTGCTTTAAATCATATTATAAGTTGGTAAAACGCAGTAACCACTTATAGAAAACATAAAAACTGCAATAATTTATTGATTTAATTAAACTATAATTTTACATTTAACAATTAAAATGTTAAAAAAAGACATAGATTATTCGAAGGTGGTAACTCAATGCTCTATTAGGAGAAACGTTGAACTGTTTGTGTGTGAAGAAGAGGTGTAGTACAGTTAAATTCTACACGGATAGAGAAAGGCGTATTTTATTTAAATCAAATTTATCATTTCCCTTATACAAAATTTTTAAATTTAGTATGTTGATTGCAAATTTTTTATTGAAATTTGATAAAATCTCAAGGTTGTTGACTTAACATGATTTTCTAAAACAAAACAGTTTTTTCAATTTCTTTAATCTCACTTTAAAGACTAACTAAGGCCAATATAGCCAATATTAGGTTCTTTAAATAAGGTTTCCTAATGAAATCAAGTATGCTCTTTGCAAATTTAAAAACAAAATTTGAAAAAACCTTAAGGTTGCTGACTTATCTCAATTTCCTCATCCAAGTCAAAATTTTTAATTTCACTTTGATGGCCAACTAAGACCAACTTAGACATAATTAGGTTTCTTAAATAAGATTTTCTAATAAAATCAAGTATGCAGATTGCAAATTTTTGATAAAATATTATAAAAACTTCAAGGTTGCTGACGTATCTCAATTTTCTTAACAAAGTCAAATTTTTAGTATTTTTACATCTTAATTTGATGGCCAACCAAGTCCAACTTGGACATAATTAGTTTCCTTAAATAAGGTTTTCTGACAAAATTTAAGTATGTTGGTTTCAAATTTAAAAACCGCTTTAAAAAATTCCCATTGGTTGCTTCAAAAATCTTAAATTACTGAAGAGTATAGTTTTTGGAAATTTTCTAAAATTTGTTTTTAAATTTAATTTAAAGTCAGATAGGTATCAATTGAATACTTTAAATAAAATTTTAATAGGAAACCAAGTATGCTGATTGCAAATTTTTAAACTACATTTGAAAATCCTGACTGATTGCTACAAATTACTGATAAATTTGTTTTTGCAATTTTCTTAAATTTACCTTTAAAGCTAGTTTAAAATTAAGTAGGTTATAAGTTAATACTTTAAATAAAGCTTTCTTATGGAAGCAAGTATGCTGGTTTCAAATTTTCAAACCGTATTTAAAAGTTCTCATTGGTTGCTTCAAAAATTCCAAATTATTAAAGAGTTTTGTTTTTTGAATTTCTTCAAACTTGATTTTGTCGCTAATTTAAGGTCAAGTAGGCAGCAACTAAATACTTTAAATAAAGTTTATATAAGAAACCAAGTATGGTAATTGCAAATTTTTAATTTACAATCAAAAAATTGTGACTGATTGCTACCAAAATCACAAATTACTGAAGAATTTTGTTTTTGCAATTTTCTTAAATTTATCTTTAAAGCTACTTTAAAATTAAGTAAGCTATAAATTGATACTTTAAAGAAAACTTTCTTATGGAAGCAAGTATGCTGGTTTCAAATTTTTAAACCGTATTTAAAAATTCCCATTGGTTAATTCAAAAATTCCAAATTATAGACGAGTTCTGTTTTTTAAATTTCCTCAAACTTGATTTTGTCGCTAATTTAATGTACAGTAAGCATCAACTAAATACTTTAAATAAAGATTCTATAAGAAACCAAATATAGTGATTGCAAATCTTAAACTACATTCAAAAATTTTGACTGATTGCTAACAAAATCACAATTTACTGAAAAAATTTGTATTGGCAATTTTCTTAAATTTATCTTTAAAGCTACTTCAAAATTAAGTAGGCTATAAGATAATACTTTAAATAAAACTATCTTATAAAAGCAAGTAAGCTAGTTTCAAATGTTTAAACCGAATTTGAAAATTCCCATTGATTGCTTCAAAAATTTCAAATTATTAAAGAGTTTTGTTTTTTGAATTTCCTCAAACTTGATTTTGTCGAGAATTTAAAGTCAAATAGGGAGCAACTGAATACTTTAAATAAAGTTTCTATTGGGAACCAGGTATGGTGATTGCAAATTTTTAAACTACATTCAAAAATTTTGATTGATTGCTACCAAATTACTAAATAATTTTGTTTTTGCAATTTTCTTAAATTTATCTTTAAAGCTAGTTTAAAATTACGTAGGCTATAAGTTGATACTTTAAATAAAGCTTTCTTATGGAAACAAGTATGCTGGTTTCAAATTTTTAAACCGTATTTAAAAATTCCCATTGGTTGCTTCAAAAATTCAAAATTATTAAAAAGTTTTGTTTTTTGAATCTCCTCAAAATTGATTTTGTCGCTATTTAAAGTCAAGTAGGCAGCAACTGAATACTTTAAATAGAAATTTTATAAGGAACCAAGTATGGTGATTGCAAATTTTTAATCTGCATTTAAAAATCCTGACTAGTTGCTACAAAAATCACAAACTACTTAAGAATTTTGTGTTTTTGAAATTTTCTTAAATTTATCTTTAAATTTACTTTAAAATTAAGTAGGCTATAAAATGATATTTTAAATAAGGCTTTCTTATGAAAGCAAGTATGATGATTTCAAATTTTTAAACCGTATTTAAAAATTCCTATTGGTTGCTTCAAAAATTCAAAATTATTGAAGAGTTTTGTTTTTTGAATTTCCTCAAACTTGAATTTGTCGCTAATTTAAAGTCAAGTAGACAGCAACTAAATACTTTAAATAAAGTTTCTATAGGAAATCAAGTATAGTAATTGCAAATTTTTAAACTACATTCAATTGCTACCAAAAACGCAAATTATTGAAGAAATTTGTATTTGCAATTTTCTTAAATTTATCTTTCAAGCTACTTTAAAACTCAATAGGCTTTAATCTTATTCTTTAAAAGCATAAATGCTAGTATCAAATTTATAAAGCGCATTTGAAAATTCAAATTGGTTGCTTCAAAAATCCCTAAATTACTAAAGAGTTTAGTTTTTGAAATTTTCTCAAATTTGATTTTGATGCTATTTTAAAATCAAGTAGGCTAATTTATTACTGGAAATAAGGTTTTCATAAGAAACCAAGTACACATGTTGGTTTAAAATTTTTAAACCGCATTTAAAAATTCCCACTGGTTGCTTTAAAAATCCTAAATTACCGAAGAGTAAGGTTTTTGAAATTTGCTTAAATTTGTTATTGAAGCTAATTTAAAGCCAAGTAGGCAATAATTTAATGCTCCAATTAAGGTTATCTAATAGAACCAATTATTCTGTTTGCAAATTTTTAACTAGAATTGAAAAAAAAACATAAAGTTTCTTAATAATCTCAATTTTCTTAGCTTAGATTTTTTAAAATTTCATAAAACTCAATTTAAATATAAATTAAAGTCAACAATTAAGTGCCCAAATAAGGTTTTCTAATAAAATCAAATATGCAGATTCTAAAATTTTAATCAGAATTTAAAAAAATCTTAAAGTTGCTAACTTATCTCATTTTTTTTAATTAAATTGAACTTTCAAATTTTTTTTAAACTCAATTTAAATGCAAATTAAAGACAACAATTGAGTGCCCAAATAAGGTTTTTTAATAAAATTAAGTATGCTAATTCCAAAACTCAATCAGAATTCAAAAATATTTTGAGGTTGCCAAGTAATCCCAATTTGCTAAAATAAGTTGATTTTTTTTAAATTTCAATAAACTCTATTTAAATACGAATTAAAGTCAACAATTGAGTGCCTAAATAAGGTTTTCTAATCAAATTAAGTATGCTGATTCTAAAATTTTAATCAGAACTGAAGAATATTTTAAGGTTGCCAAGAAATCTAAGTTTTTTTAATTAAGTTGATTTTTATAAATTTCATTAAACTTAATTCAAATACAAATTAAAGTCAACAAATGAATGCCCCAGTAGGATTTTCTAATAAAATAAAGTATGCTGATTCCAAAACTTCAATCAGAATTCAAAAATATTTTGAGGTTGCCAAAAAATCTCAATTTTCTAAATTAAGTTGATTTTTTTAAATTTCATTAAACTCAATTTAAATACGAATTAAAGCCAACAATTGAACTCCTTAATAAAGTTTTCTAATAAAATTAAGTATGCTGATTCTAAAATTTTATACATAAGTGAATAATATTTTAAGGTTGCCTAGAAATCTCATTTTTTTTTAATAAGGTTGATTTTTTTAAATTTCATTAAACTCAATTTAAATACAAATTAAAGCAACAATTAAACGCCTAAATAAGGTTTTCTAATCAAATCAAGTATGCTGATTATAAAATTTCAATCAGAATTCAAAAATATTTTTGAGGTTGCCAAGTAATCTCAATTTTCTTAATTAAGTTGTTTTTTTGAAATTTCATTAAACTCAATTTAAATACGAGTTAAAGCAACAAATGAATGCCCAAATAAGGTTTTCTAATAAAATCAAGTATGGTGATTTCAAAATATCAATCAGAATTCAAAAATATTTTAAGGTTGCCCATTTATTTCAATTTTTTCAAGTGGGTTTTTTGAAATTTTATTAAACTTTTTAAAGTCAACTTGGCAACAATGGAGTGCCCTAAACAAGGTTTTCTAATAAACCTTAAGATAGCTAAACAATATAATCTTAAACTATATTGCTCTTCAACTGTTTCCAATTTCTTTTTTTTTTCTGCACATTTTTTTTTTCAGCTGTAGGCGCTCCTGGACTTTTGCACCCTTTCATTTTAAGGTTATGAAATAATGACTTCATCATCAAAAAGGAAAAAGGTCATTTGTATCTATCAGGTATACAACCTAACTGGTTTAGGTCATTAAAACTAACTAAAAACAAAATGGCGCTGGCTCTAACTTAACTAAGCTATCATAAACTATCTTTGAACTGTCATAAATGTTATAAAATGTTTGCAAGTAATCAATAATTGTTTCCAAGCTGTCTCAAATATCATAAAATGTTCCAGAACTGTCATAAAAAGTTTAAGAGATATCATAAACGTCATAAAATAACCGTGAACTGACATAATGTTATAAAATGTTTGTAAACAGTCAATAATAGTTTCTGAACTGTCATAAATGTCATAAAATGTTTAAGAAATATCATAAAATGTCTGTGAACTGTCATAATGTTATAAATTGTCAGTCAATAATTGTTTCTAAGCTGTCATAAATGTCATAAAATATTTCTAAGTTGTCATAATATATTTCTAAGCTGTCATAAAATGTTTATGAAATATTATAAACAACATAAAATGTCCGTAAGCTCTTGCAAATATTACAAAATATTTGTGAATGTTGTAAATTGTTTCTGAGCTGTGATAAATGATATCAAATATTTCTTAGCTTTCATAAAATGTTCCTGAACTATCATAAAATATTTTTGAGCTGTCATAAACCTTATAAAATGCTTGTGAGTTGTCATACGTGTCATAAAACGTTTGTAAACTGTCATAAACGTTATAATACGTTTATGAGATCATATATTAATGCAATTTTTACGAAATTTAATGCAATAAATATATTTTGTGTTACTTGAATTAAAAAAAAAAATAAAAAAAAAAAAAAACGTACGTATTCAATGACATATTGACTCTATTCCCAATAGAGTATTGGTGCATTGGCTTGCTTTAAATAAACGCAATACTCATTTACAATTAAACAAAAGAATTGATTCCACCACAACCAAAAATTGATTGAAATATTTTACGAATCAACGGTTGCAAGAGCATTCCTGCAAAAGTAATTTCAAGTTATTGTAATCGTAAAAAACATGGATTTTATTTATTTTATAATTCCTCTCTGGTGCGTATATGCATGCAGTCGTATAAAACATTTTTTTATTGTGAACCTATAAAGGAAAATGCCGTAGGTCCCCTCAAATGTGTAACAAGTAAACGAGTCACGTTCTATTCTATCTCATTCAAATAGTTATATTGCCGACCTAACATTATTTGCAATGGAAAAAAGGGATGAACATTATTGCTTCATCTAGTTAAAAGCAATATACGAAAAGAGATATGATGGATGATATTCTGTGATGGATTATTATAAATTAAGTTGTGACTTGATAGTAATAATAGAAAATATAATTTGTATTAACAATTTATTAAATAAAAAATAGAGTAAATTTAGTTTGTTACTTTATAGAATTTGATACTAATGGTAACAATTTTATGTATTAAGGCTTAATCTAGGTACAATGTAGATACAAGAACTATCTATCTGGATAATTTAATTATTGCAGGGGACCGTAAATGTCATTGTTGTAACTAATGCTCAATAATATTGATGTTGGTAATCAAATGAAGTAATACGCGCACCAATATCCTAATAACATATTATATTGTAGCAATGTATGAATTACATTAATTAATAATTTATGAGCTATAATTTATAATTGCTAATAATTGCAGTTTTGTTAATAAATATACATAAATTGCAAAAAAACTTATTAAGGGCGCGGTTTAAGGAGTGTTATAAAACTACGAGCAGAATTAAGGCAATTTAACTCTTAAATAAAACACATTTTAATCTTAAAATTTATTGGTTTTAGCCACAGCAAAATCAGCATCTTTTTTGCGCAATAATACATTTTATGATATCAATTTATATATCTTATATATCCAGAAAGTTATAAAAAATGGGTGCGTATAACTTGGTGCCATACACTTATAACATCCCTACAATATTTATTACACCAATGCCCATAAACAACAAGAAAAAAACATACATTCTCGGGGACACAACATCTGAAATATAACGTCGCTCCATGTATAAAGATTTATAGCCGGGCATTAAATCAAACTGCATATCGCGAGCGATTCTTCATAAACGTACCGCATATAATATATACAAGTTTCCTAAAACTTCGATTTCGACTTAGTAATGCTTGTGTGCATTTGTACGGATTAGGTTATTTTGCATAGGAAACATTAAGCCAGTAAACCTAGGCAATAAAAGCAGTAAAATGCCGCTTCGCAGTCCGGCTGTAAATGGATTTATTAATTTATGTGTTGTAAAAGGTAGCAGTAAACATTAATTTAATAGTGTTTACTTAATTTCAGCAAAGTTATACGTTATGGGCATTCAGCGGTTAGTTTAGCTGGATAATATTATTGTTATATGCATTTGCATATAGATTGTGGAATTCTTAATTAAAATTTGTAGTTATAATTATACATTAACCTACTAATAAGAAAGAGTATTTTAATTAAAATATGCCATTATCATCGATTGATAATCCGTAGGGGTTATCACGTTCACAAATATTTGTGATGTTACAATGGCATACAATGTATATTTTAATAATTGGAATTTTATTGCCGAGCACATAATGCCCTATGAAATGGAATTTATGTGCGACATATTTTACCGCGTTGTACCTTTTCAATCTTGTATGTCGCACATGAATAATTGACATGGAATTTCCATATTGTTTCCACCTTAACATATGTTATCCGATCATTTTTCATCTTATGATATGGCCGGTTTCGTAGTCAGTTTACATAAGGCGCAACTGAATAAATGTATGTCATAAATTTGATAGATAAAGTGAAGACGTATACTATTTTAGAGCATCAATGCAATATCATTTTATGTCATAAAGATGAGTTGTGTATTAATAAATATCCAAACATTAATAAATAAAATAATAATTGTGTGTGTGCCAGTATATTTGTACAGAAAGATAACTATTTGATACAGTTTAAGATGTCTTACAAAGTAGATACAAACTGGAATTATTTTTGATCAAAAACAACATGCCATACTGGTATTAGATACAAACAGCTCTTTTGCGTCAACTTTATTCAATAGAGATCTTTTTGATATCATGCGGACTCCTTTCATTGCTTTTAAAGGAGATCTGTCTATAAAATTGAACCTTTACGGCTCATAAACCTTCTGTTATGAGATGTGAATTTTGAAGGTGTTTTAAAAGGTCGCCCAGTAATTTAGAAATGTGGTTTTATCCACCTATGAAAGAGGTAACTTGGTTACTATTAAACTCACCGGTCGTTTTTGATCTGGTTCAGCAAATCGTGTCAGATCAGGATTAGAGTGAACCGCGAGGTTTTTGAATTATTTTTTGACCAAAGCATCAATGTGGATAATCTCGAAGTTGGTCCAAATATCCATGTTTCGGATAGACCATAGAGCTCTAGCGAGCATCCGCAAAGTCTTGCTTTGAAGGGCTTCAAGAACGTTGAAGTGGCTGTTTGCAGCAGTCTCTCAAATTGAAGTGATTATCGGTCTATGTTTGAGGTGTAGAGCTGAGTTTTGTTCCAAAGTGACATGCCACTATTCGGACGAAACATAGCAAAGCTTTGCATGAGGCCCGTACCTAAGTCCATTGTAAAGGATTATCTTAGTATACTTGGCACAGTTGGACTACGGTATGGAAACGTCGTTTAAAATGACGTTCTCATGAAGAGTAAGTGATCAACGCAGTGTGAAAAGAACGGCTTTGATTTTTTTAGAATTCACTGAAAAATTAAAGAAAACTTTTTGTTGTCGTAAGGTGACCATTGCGGTTGATCAACATTTTGAGCCATTTTAACCTCGTGCATGCTTCTTGAAGGCTTGTCGGCTACAAACAGGTTAAAAAGGTACGGTAAGAGAATGAAGCCTTGAGAGACTACAGCCGTAATCTGCTGTGATGTAGAAATGTATATTTCATTGATAAACTTTTGCGGTTTAGATACAAGGCTATCAGTCTTATAAGACGCAGAGGAAAACGTTGTCCGATCAATTGTAGAAGAAGTCCCTTGTTCCAGACTTTGTCAAAGGCTTTTTTGACGTCAAAGAAGATTACACCTGTAGCCTTCTTTAGTCTAAGTTGAAAAAGGCTCGAGTGACTGCATTTGATTCATGTTGGTGGGAGAGAAAAAGATTGTT
This sequence comes from Tachinus rufipes, assembly GCA_963932245.1. Classification (NCBI taxonomy): domain Eukaryota; kingdom Metazoa; phylum Arthropoda; class Insecta; order Coleoptera; family Staphylinidae; genus Tachinus; species Tachinus rufipes. Next base: position 9,994,116 of record OZ010746.1, on the reverse strand, counting down.
CGCTTCCGTGTGCTCTTAAATAATATCCAAGACCTTCTCTATGCATGACCTTATTTAAGGTGCATAGTAGGTTTATAAGCCGTTAGTTTTAGCAAAACTTCCTGTCTTTTCCTTCAGTGTAGTGCAGTGTATTGCATCTTATTCTCATGGAAACCTGTCTGTTTCTAAAGGCTTTTAAGATCTTCTACCTCGTGTTTTTATCCTTCGAGAATGATTCCAATGTATTTTTCCAGCCCTAGGTTTTGTGCACTTTTATGGCCGTTCTGAATTCGTTATTAAGTCCATTTAGGATCTCGTGATCCCTAAGGTCGCAATCTCTTTGCCATTGATTTTTTTTAAATCAAAGCCTTTTTTTTCCAAGATAATTTTAGAATATTATCGACGCAAACCTAAAAGATTTTAGAAGCTTTTTCCGAGGTTTGTTGGACTTGAGTAGTCAAAAGTGCAACGGGTAAATTTCCTTAACGTTTCTACTGGGGTCAAGCTACCAATGCTATCTTCTAGACACCGAGAGAAGAGACTCTAATCCATGTATATATATATATGAACGATTTTTTTGTAGAAGAACAAGCATGCTAAAAATTGTAAAAAGCATTTGAAAAGAGCAATGAAAATGGGCTGGACTTGTTCCAAGGCTAAACAACAAGAAATAGACAAAGAAAATAATAAAACAAAACCCAGAACCGACCAAAAAAGCTAGAGAAAATTCCCCAACAAATTGGCAACTGTTTAAGATAGATAAGTATAGAAGCAATTAGAGGAAGCTTCTGTCCAACAAAAGACAACAGAAAAAAGCCAAATAAATAAAAAATAATAAATTTGTTATTTGGATGTATAAACTATCTGGTACGAGAACTTGATCTGTATTTTTATCATCTTTTCCAACAAGTTCCAAAAATGTTGATTACATTGACTGAGCTCGACACGTGTCTTACTTCAAAATTATATTCTTTCAACATCTATAACCACTTTCTTTGTTAATAGAATCACACCAAAGCTAAGCCCAATATATTAATTAGGTTCAGAAAAAAAGTAACCCACTCAGGCATTGACCTCCTCATGTATGAGTATGATATTGTAAATCGTTCATTTTTTTTCTTAGTCCAATTGACAATTGACCATATTACACTTTAGTTTATAAAAGTGATTCTTTTTGTTTGTCAAGAACTGCAAACAAGTCAGTGTAACAGGTTAGGGAAACCAGTTTTTGTTTTGTTTTTTAATGTTTAATTGGTTTCTTCAATCCAGACAAAAATATTTTAAGTTTTCTGTTTGTGATGTTTACATTACCAGTTATAGATTAGATTATGCGCCCAGTGAGCCTGTCATATAGGCGTTGCATAAAGTTTGTAGAAAGCTTATAGTACTACTTTATCTAAGTTAAGGCCATCTAACTATCTAGAAGTTTAAACAAAGATATTTTTTTTTAAATAATTGTAATTTGTTTATGCTAAGCGGAGTATCAAATAATTTCTGACAGAAAAAGTTGCGTTTTGCTCTTCTTTTGCGGTTTGCGGATAGAAATTGTCTATGAAAGTGCTTTGGGATAGAGCTAGAAAAAGTTGACTTTTGAGTAGTAAGTAGTTATTGTCTACATTTAGTATCTTAGTGACATATGAAGTTTTTTTTCTTTATCAGCCTTTCAACGTCTTCTCCTGAATATAGACTTTTTTGTATATTTTTACAACTATTTTTTGGAACTAGTTTTTACCAATAGTTGTTTTTATGTTATCTAGACACTTTTCGTTTCATTATTTATAGTTTTAAAATTGTCAAAAATGTTATAATTTTTTAAAAAAATGTCTAATTTGTCAAAAATGTTCTTCAATCTTGTCGATATGTTTTTAAAATGTCAAAAATGTAACAAAATTGTTAAAAATATCTATAATTGTCAAAAATAAAAAATCTTAAAAATATTCAAAATTATCAAAAAAATTCCAAAATTGCTTAAAAGTGTTCAAAAATTATCAAAGTTGTAAAAACTTTGTAAAAAACTTCTACAATTGTAAAAATTGTTTCAAAAATGTTATAATTTTGTCAAAAAAAACTGCTGTTCCAAAATTATCAACAAAAAAACTAAAATTGTCAAAATCTATCCAAAACACTAAGTTCTGAAACTGCTAAAAATGTTCTAAAACTGTCAAAAATGTTTCAAGTGATTAAAACTGTCCCAAAATCGTCAAAAATGTTTCAAAATGACCAAAAATAATTCAAAAGAAAACGCAAAAACTAATCTATTGTCAAAAATGTTCTAAAAATGATCAACAGATGTAAAAATGGTTCAACCTCTGTTAAAAATTGCCAACTTGTCAAAAATGTTATAATTTTGTCAAAAAGTTTTTAATTTGTAAAAAATGTTCTTCAAGTTTGTGAATATGTTTTAAAAATGTTATAAAATTGTCAAAAAAATTGTAGAATTTTTCAAAACTAATTCAACATTCTCAAAAATGTTCTAAAAGTTCCACAAATGTTTTAATTTTGTTAATAATGTTCCAAATCATAAAAAATGATTTTAAAATGTGAAAAAATGTCAAAAAGCTAAAAAGTTTTCAAAAATTATTCAACATTTTCAAAAATATTCTAAGTGCCTCAAATGTTTTAATACTGTTAAAAATGTACCAAATCATAAAAAATATTTCAAAATAATCAAACATAATCCAAAATCGTCAAAAATAAAACGTAAAAACTTATTGATTGTAAGTTGTCAAAAATGTTTTTAAATTGTATTATTCATTTGTTCAGTTGTAAAAATATTTCCGCCTTTGTCGAGAAATGTTTCAAAACTTTTAAAAAATAACAAAAAAATTTCTAATTTATCAAAAATGTTCTTCAAGCTTGTTGATATGTTTTAAAATTGTCAAAAACTCTAGAATTGTCAAAAGTAACTTAGCATTTTCATAAATGTTCTCACTATTCCACAATTCTAACAATTTTCTACAGGTTTGTAAAAATAGTTTCTCCGCTTTTGTCAAGAATAGTTGTCAAAAATGTCTGCTTCAAGTTTATTACTATGTTTTAAAAATGTCCAAAATGTTCCAAAATTATTTTAAAAAATTCTAGAATTCTCAAAAATGATCCAAAACTCTCAAAATTGTTCTGAAACTGCCAAAAATAATCTCACACTGTCAAAATGTTCCAAATTATCAAAAATAAACAAAAATCGTTAAAAATAAATCTTCTAAAACGTGTACATATGTAGCACAATTCTAAAAAAGTTCTACAGTTGCAAAAATGGTTCTGTATCTGTCAAGATTAGTTTTAAAATTGTCCAAAATGTTCTAAAACTACCAACAAAGTTCTAAAACTGTCAAAAATGTTCCAAATTATGAAAAATGTACCAAAACTGTCAAAATGTGTTTTAAAATTATCAAACATACCAAAAAAATTTCAAAAACAAAACGTAAAAACTAATTATCAATTGTTAAAAATGTTCCTAAAGCGTGTTTATATGTTCCACAAATCTAAAAAAAATCCAGACTTATATAATAATCCCGCCTCTGTTAAGGATGGTTTCAAAATTTTTAAAAATGTTTAGAACACTGCCAAAAATGACCTAACACTCTCAAAATATCCAGATTATCAAAAATGTTTCAAACTTGTCAAAAATATAACGTAAAAACTAATTGTCAGCTGTCAAAAATGTTTCTAAAGCTTGTTTACAAGTTCCACAGTTCAAAAACATTTCCACAGTTGTAAAAATGGTTCCGCCTGTCAAAATAAGTTTCAAAATTGTCAAAAATGTTATAAATTTGTCAAAAAGGGTTTTAGTTTGTCAATACAGTTCTTTAAGTTTGTTAATAATGTTTTAAAAATGTCATAACTGTTCCAAAATAGTAAAAAAAATTATAGAGTTTTCAAAAATATTTTAAAATTTACCAAAAATGTTTGAACGCTGTCAAAAATGTCCCAAAAAGCGTGCTTCAAATTGATAAAAATGATCCAAAATTGTCAAAAGTAATACGTAAAAACTAATTGGTTAGTGTCAAATAATGTCAAATAAATTTTAAATTATCCAAAATGTACTAAAATGGTAAACAAAATTTTAAAATTGAAGAGCAAAAATATCAAAGGAGCTAAGTGCCAATTTGCCAAAAAAATTAGATATTTTTAAAGAGGCAAAGTGCCAAAACTTCAATCAGGCAGATAGGTGATTATGTAAAAATAAAAAATCTTTTGTTTGGTATAAAAAAGTTTTTTTTTTAATTTCTCCTTAACAATTTTGGTACTTTGGTACTACCGTTTTGTTACTTCTGCTCCACAATTGTCAAAAAGTTTCATAATTGCCAAAAATTGTAAAGAAAGTTCTTAAAACTTGTTCTAAAATTTGTCAAAAATGTTTCATAACTGTCAAAAATATTTTGCAATCGTAAGAACTAATTATTAGTTGCAAAAAATTTCCTAAAGCGTGATCCACATTAGTAAAAAATGTTCCATAGTTGTAAAAATGATTCACAAACAAACAAATATGATTAACAATTGGTAAAACTGTTACCAAATTGTAAACAAAAAATATAATTTGTCAAAAATGTTCCTCAAGCTTGTTAATATGTTTTAAAAATAACAAAAATGTTCAAAAATGATCAATAAATGTTCCAAACAATAAAATTCTTTCAGAAACGCTCCTTAAATGTCAAAATATGTTTCAAAACTGTCGAAAACAGTTCTTTAAACATGTTGCTATGTTCTAAAATTCGTTAAAAATATTTCATATTTGTCAAAAATATTCCGCAAACGTAACAAGTTATCAAAAAAACTCCTTAAGCGTGTTCAAATATTCAAGAACAAAAATTCCCTACTTTAAAAAAGCTTCCGCAGTTGCCAAAAATATTTCACAAGCAATTAATAATAATTAACAAAAGTCATAACTTTTCCAAAATTTAAATTTGTCAAAAACTTTTCTAAATTGTCAAAAATGTTCCTCAATCATGTTGATATGTTTTAAGAATATCAAAAATTATCAAAATTTTTTAGAATTTGTCAAAAATATTTAAACAGTCTCAAAAACATCTAAAATTGCCAAAAATGTACTATCAACAATGTTCCAAATCATCAAAAATGTTCCAAAATTGTCAAAAATGTTTTAAAAATTGTTAGTAACGTTCCATAATTATCAAAAACTAAAATTGTCAAACATTTCTTCAAACTTAAAAAAATGATCCCATATCTTCCAAAATAATCCGCAAACGTAAGAACAAATTGTCAAAAATGTTCTTAAAGCGTGCTCATAAGTTCCAAAATTGTAAAAATATTACTGAAATCTGTTGAAATGATCAAAAACGTTCGAAAACTATCAAAAATGTTCCAAAATTGTCAAAACTGTTTCATAATAGTGAAAAATATTTCAAAGTGAATCAAATCGTCAAATATAATCCAAAATTATTAAAAACGTTCGATAATTGTTACTAAAACATTTTTGTAAATTTTCCAGAATTGTCCAAAATGTTCTAAAGTTTAAACAAAATTGTTTAAAAATTGTTAAACTGTTTCATAAATGTCAAAAATATTTAAAAACTCTCAAAAACAATGGTTTATTGCCATAAACGCTTTAAAAGTGGCAACAATGTTCTAAAATAATCCAAAATTGTCATAAAAGCTCCAAAATTGTGTTCAAAATTGTCAAAAATGTACTAAAGTCGTCAAAATTCCTCTAAAACTGTGAAAAAAATTCAAATAAAAAAAAATTATAGATATTAAACAGGTTCAAAAATTCTGAAAAAAACTCTTCAAATCTGATGAAATTGTCAAAAATGTGCCAAAATTATAAAAAACTTGTCCAAGATATTCAATAATGTTTCATAATTCCAAAAATATTTCAAAATTGTCTCTAAAATTGTCAAAAGAGTTCTAATTATATAAAAATGTTCAAACATATTAATTTTTTTTCCAAAATTGCCAAACATGTTTCAAAATTGTTCATTATTTTCTAAAATTGTCAAAAATGCTCCAAATGATCAAAAATTCCAAATATTCCACAAACAAATTAATATAATTAACAAATGTTATAAAAATCCAACACTAAATAATTTATGTCATTTATGAGACTCCGAAACTGTTAAAAATGTTCCAAAATAGTCAATTTTTTTTCCAAAATACTCAAAAACAACTTATAATTATCACAAACATACTAAAATTGACAAAAAAGTTTTAAATTGTCAATAAAGTTTTAAAATTGTCAAAAATGTTATTTTTTTTTTCAAAATTGTTAAAAATGTTTCAAAATTGCAATTTTTTGACAAATTTAGAGTATTTTGTCCCATAAATAATCCAAAATAGTAAAGAATTATCAAATATATTAAAAAAATGTTCAAAAATTGTCAATACTATTCTAAAAATGTTCCAAAATTGTTAAAAATGTTCAAAAATGTTCCAAAATAGTCAGAGACGTATTAAAATTTTCAAAAACGGTTTTATAATTATCAAAAATAGCCCAAATTTTCAAAAATAATTCAAATTGTAAAAAAAATTTAAAAATTTCAAAAATGTTCTAAAATGCTAAAAAAATGATAATTTTAGAATATTTTGTCCAATAAATAATCTAAAATAGTTAAAAATATATCAAAATTTTAAAAAACTGTCAAAAATTTGCCATTATGGTCAAGACTATTAAAAAAAAATACCAAAATTGTTAAAAATGTCCAAACATTGTCAAAAATGTTCCAAATGATCAAAAATTCCAAATATTCCACATATTATTTCATAAACAAATAAACGTGATTAACAAATGTTATAAAAATCCAACATTAAATAATCTATAAGTCACTCCAAAACTGTTAAAAAAGTTCCAAAAAAGTAATTTTTTTTAAGATTATTATTATTATTATATTAAAATTGTCAAAAATGTTTAAAAATTTTTAATAGTATTCTAAAAATGTTCTAAAATTGTTTAAAATGTTCAAAAATGTTCCAAAATAGTCAAAAACGTAGTAAAATTTTCAAAAACGGTTTTATAATCATCAAAAATATCCCAACATTTTTTAAAATGTTTCAAATTGTAAAAAATGTCAAAAATGTTCTAAAAATGCTCAAAAACGGATAATTATAAAATATTTTGTTAAAAAATTAATCCAAAATAGTTTAAAATATATCAAAATCTTCAAAAATTTGGCATTTTTGTCAAAACTATTAAAAAAAAAATCAAAAATTGTCCAAAATGTTTCAAAAATATGAAAAATGTTCTGAAATTATCAAAAATGTAATTCATTAAAATTAATCAAAAATGTTCTAAAATTATCAAATAAATTCCAAAACTGCCAAAAATGTTTCTCAAACCTAACCTAACCTACCTAACCTATACTAACCTAACCTAACCAATAATGAGTGTGTCAGTGCAGATTATATTAAACTCAGACGTTTGATTAATAGTGTTGTTTAGTAATAGAAAATTAAAAAAAAATGTCTTCTAGCTTAAAGAAATATATAGCTTACACAAAACTACACTGCAGAAAAAAAATGTTACAGTAGTTGCTTGCCATTGATTCAACTAGAAAATTTAGATGGGAAGGTTGGAAACTGCAATTAAAACTATTTGTCTACAACTAATAAACTGAAAGAGCAAACTTTAAAAAAACATTGAGAAAGGCGTTTCATAAATCTGAATTGATTTTTCATTTTCTGCAAGCTTGAACACCATCCAATTTTGTAGTGCTATTAGGAAGTATTAAAAGAATGTTATTATATTAAACCATATTACAAATGTAGATGAATTTGAAAAAAACCATTGAGTTTATAGTATCAATTTCATTTTATTGAATATCCTTATGTCGTCAATAAGTCTATGTGAAAAAGACAATCAATCGAATAAATATCTCTGAGGCTAAACGTAAGGATTTAGAAGCTAATCAAAGAAGTTAGAACTACTATGAGCAAAAACTTTTGATTAGAATGAATTGCTTAATTTTACTTTTGTTGTATAAACCAATTCAGCTTTTGTGCGGATCAATTTTGTTATTGATAGATATGATAAGGAGTGCAATTATGATTTTATATTGATAATGTTTGTTCTTAACTTAGATATCTACAATATCACTCACGCTCGACCAAAATGCTTTTTGTATGACATTTCAATTGCATGTACAAAATTAAAGCTTTTAAATAAACTGAAATATAATAATAAGTTAGAGTAGAAAAGGTTTAAAAGTAAATAATTTAAGCAATGATGATGGTAATAAAGCTTTCATCACTTATTTATTTTCAGAGCTACAACCTACTACTCTATATCGAGTATTGATTAACAATTTCTCAGCTACTTTAACATAGAACTTTCAATTCGTGCAAAGAGAAATACGTATTGAAGCACCAAACGGGCTAATGCTTAGTGCAATTGGATAACGGAAACATCTGCTGCTTAGAAGCCAAACACGATAAGGCTTTTTGTTTGATGCTTTTTCCCTTTGCAACATCACGACTTGCCGACTATTAAGGAAATATTTGCAAAAAAGTTATTTCTAAAACTCCATTACACAAAAGCACGCATGCAGAATGTTTCATAATTAATTGTTTAAGAGAAAACTAATATTATTGAAATATATTTTGTTTAATTAAAAAATTAGATTTATTTCTGCTTAAAAAATAATTATTTTAAAAAACGAGGGCGGAGATATTATCTATCGATTTTGTTCAGCGAGGGCGATGGCTACAATTTTTTGCAGCCCAGTAAACATAAAACGGTGGGCAAGAAAATACGTAAATTGAATCGAGAGTTCTAAAAATCAACCCTTCCGCACTAAATATCGACACGTAGATGGAAATAAAAAGAGCGGGGAGCGTTAAAAGGGGTCTCGATATAGAGAGTAAATCACAGCGAATGTGACTATTAATTTCGCGCGCGGGCGATGTTTTATATAGTCGTATTTATGTGAGTTCAATCACATTATGCAAAGTACTAAACGGTTTTTATTGATTTCTATACGAATTACGTATAATTTATTTTTGCTATAATAAAAAAAAGATTTATTTAGAGAATAAATCATTAATAATTGTGTAATTTTTTTTAAAACCAATAGAATTTTGCAATTTGAATTTAAAATTTGAGCCTCAAAAATTTAAAAACTATTTTTATTTTGCTACAAATAAAACAGTTCTAAATAAATTAAAATAATGAAACCATTTTAATTACAACCAAGGCGATAAATAACAGTAAAAAATGCGAACTGGAAAAAGAAAGCAAGTAATTAGAAGAACCCGTCACATTTAAAAAAGTATATTAAATTGTATTGCCTAAGACAGATCCTAAAAAAAAAAACGAAACGACGATACTAACAAATTAGCCAATTATCTCTCCCCGGTCTGGATAAATTGGAATTTTTTGTGTCGGCCGACGCGACATCCCCACCAATCAATCACATTGAATTTCATATTCAGCTCACACCTACTCTACGTTTTACATGGTGATATTCAAAGCACGCTCAATGGGTATTTCACATTAAAAAATAAAACTTAATCGCATATGTGCATAAGGGTCACGTAATTATGGTAAATGTTTTAGTGGAATATTCTCTCTATGCATGAGATAAGAAAGTGCGGAGCTGTTTTGTTGAGACAGTTTGCAAACTGGGCGGTTTTCCAAACTGTCGAAGACTGAAAAGTTTCTAGTTTAGTTCGAGATAGCTCTTATATCTATTTTCTTATTGTTTTTATTTCTTATTTTGATGCTGTTTGCCATCTTTTCGAAACTATGTTACGGTCGAGCTTTAGTTTAGGAATGATTTGTGAATTTCTTGAGAAACATTTGACATTGAATAATATAATAATTATATAATTCTAGTAACGCTATTACTAACTATTAGTAGCATATAAATGCTAGTTTTTATTGTTTTATAAAACTATACAATAGTACTAATAATAATAGCAATAATGAAACTGCATTTGATTGAAGAATAATAGATTAGTATATTATAATCATTTAAATTATAAAAACATTGAAAAAAGGAAAGTTAGTGACTAGGATAATAAAAAAAAACTTTGAGAGCTACGTGAGGTAACTTAGTGTGTTCTAAAGATTATACAAAACTTTTAAAGCTACTGTACTCAACTAAGAGCACGTTTATCATTTTTGTTGCAACTTAAAAGTTGAAAAAAATATTTAAAATACATTAAATACACTTTTGTAAAGAAACAGAATATTTTAAGTGCAATACTAAGTGATTAAACAAACATTATTGTACCTATTTTTAAAATACTTCAAGAGCTTCAAGGAGAATTAATTTAAGCTACTTTAGACGACCATATAAAAGTCATTAACACACCACAAACTTTAATAATTTTAGTGATTTTGTAAAGACTTTTAAATATTTTAGATGACTAAAAAGTTTTAAATATCAAAAAAAGGAAGTGACCCACCCACCTGGGTGATACAGTTCAAACTCTTCGATAGAATTCATGATCTGGAGTGACCCCCCTACTCACCCAAGTGTATGTTATCAAGAAATTGGATTTATCATACCTTTCTCCTACTTAAAAGACTTGTAACGCTTACAGAGAAGGAAAACTTTTAATTTCTTGTTAACACACACTCGAGCGGATGGATAAGCGCTACAGTTCAAACTCTTTGATGGCATTCATAATCTGGAGTGTCCTACCCAAGTGTTTGTTAGCAAAAAGTTAGAAACATTATCTCCTCCTCTGACTTAGATACTTCTAAAGCTGACAAAAAAGAAAAACTTTCGATAACAAACTCCTTCAAACCCACTCAAGTGTTGGTCATCAAGAGATTGTATTTCTTATCTCCTCCTTCGATCTAGAAACTTCTAATTATTTGATAACAAACATTCTGCTTAAACTCTTTGATAATTATCATGATCTGGAGTGACCCACCCACCCACCTAAATGTTGGTCATCAAGAGATTCAATTTATCATCTTCTCATCCGACCAAAAGACTTCTAACACTTGCAGAGAAAAGAAACTTTTAATTTTTTGACAACAAACATTCTAATGAGTGGATAAGCACTCCTGTTCAAACTTTTCAATGCTTATGAGTGCCCACCCATCCAGCCAAGTGTTGGTCATTAAGAGATTGTATTCATCATTTCCTCTTCCCAGCTAGAAACTTCTAATACTTGCAAAAAAAAAATATTTCTAACTCTTTGATAACAAACATTTAAGAGAATAGTTGGCCACTCCTGCTCAAATTCTTTGATGGCTAGTATAATCTGCAGTAATCCACCCTCCTACCCAAGTTTTAGTTATCAAGATAATCTTCTCATCTGACTTAGAAACAAGACTTGTAAAGAAAAAAAACTTCTAACTATTTAATACTCAAACTCCTCGATGATTATTTTGATCTAAATTAACCCACCCATCCACCCACCCAAGTGCTGCTCAGTAAGAAATTATATTCATCATCTCCTCCTCCGACCTATAAACTTCTAACACTTGAGAAAGAAAAACTTCCAATTATTTAATAACAAACACTTCGGTTAGTGGTTAGGCACTCCAGTTTAGATTACTCAATGGTAATCGCATCCTCCTTCTTCAACTTAAACACTTGCAGAAAAGAGATACTTTTATATTTTTTTTAAACAAATACTTTTACAAATAGGTGAGCACTCCAGTTTAAAGTTTTTGATGGTAATCATAATCTGGAAAGACTCATTTTTCCGCCCAAGTAATGGTCATTAATAGATTGAAATCATCATCTTCTCTGACTTTATTTACTTAAAGACATTTTGAGAAAATTGGATTTGAAAATTAATACTTTGGAGGATAAATTGATCATTTAGACAATACCAATAGGTGGATTCATAAAATTGTTTTCTGAAGATGTTTTATATAAAAAAAATTGGTTTATTTAAAGAATTTTTTGATTTGAACTATCTTCAAATCGTGATTTTACTTTTTTCCTTAAAAAAAAGACTACTGACAATTGCAAAGTAAAAAATTTTATAATTTTTTATGACTAACACTGTAGTGGGTAGACGGGTTAATATTAAAAAAAAAAAAATTTAAATAAAAACAAAAACTAAAAAATGTTTAAATTTTTTCTAATAAATTTTAGTCAATTTTGTATACAATTGAAGTGCAATGAACCTAAATTTAAAATCAGAATTTCATAACTTATTGGTATTTTGAAAATTTACAAACACTAAGGCAATTAAAAAAAATTGTTTAAAAATTACAAAAATAAAATGAAAATGTAAATTGTTCAAATTTATTTGAATCAAGTTTTTTAATCAAGTTTAGTGCCTTGAGTCTGTATTTTAAACCCAAAGTTTAGTATCTAATTATATTAAAAAAAAATTTACAATTTTAAAAATAAAATTTAGTTTCAAAGTTTTAATTGATTTAAAAAACTATTTAAAAAAATTAAAAAAAAAAATTTCTAATAATTTTTTTTCATCTTTTTTAATCAATTCAAGTGCCTTGAGCCTAAATTTTAAATCATAAGTTTAAAAAAACATTTTAACTATTTTGTTTTTGTAAAATTTAATAATTTAAAAAATATTATTTCTACATAAAAACATAATAATTTAAAAAATGTTTTTTTTTCATAAATTGATTAGTGCCTTAAACCCAACAATTTTTTTGTTGATTTATTGAAAAAAGTAGTTTTTTTTTAATCAATTTAAATACCTTGAGCCCAAATGTCAATCAGATTTCAACAATTATAATTTATTTTTTTATTTTTTTTTTACAATTATAATGGTAAATAGATAATTTTCATTTTTCTAATACATTTTATTTTAGTCAACTGTTTTGATCAAGTATCTTAAGATTACACTAAACAAAAACCAAATTTAAATTTTTTTAAAGATTTTATTTATAATTAAAAGCCCAATAAATTAATAATTCTAATTGTTTATTTTTACTTAGCAATTAAAAAAAAACTAATTATTTTTAAATGAATACAAAATTTGTATTATTTTTTTTTTTAATAAATATTAGCCAACTTTTAAACCAATTTAGATTATTCAAATCAAAGGGTCTCCCTGGTTAACATAGGTGTAAAAAAAAACCTATATCCAAATTACCTTAAAAATAACTTTCCTAACATCAAAAAACAAAAAATTGCATTTTCTCGTTTTATTTTTTTTCCCCGCACCTAAAAAATTTGAAAAAAATTACTTAATTTGTTTTTGTCTTGTAAAAAAAATACGATAAATCGTGTTTTGAGCTGTCAAATCATTGCAAATTGATACAAATATTATACCCAAAATACCTACTCGATGTAAAATATTCCGTAGAATCCGAATTTCAGTATTTTGAAAGCTATAAATGCATTGTCACAAAAGCAAAAAAAAACAGCATAAATGGCAAAAAAGTGAAAAAATCAATTTTGAATAGTAGGGCACCACTCCCAAAAAAATCATGAATGTAGATTTTTCAATTACTTAGAAAGTTAAAAAATAAAATTCCATGCAATCAAAGATTTAGATAGCCAAAAGTAAATTTGAGGTTTGAAGAGTTAAAAAAAATTGTGTTTGAAGACCACCCATAACCCTACTTTTAGAATTTTCAATTCAATAGATGCATAAAAAAATAAAAACAAACAATGCTGTTTTTGCCCCTTATGGAAAAGAGGGGGGAGGGTATGAAAATTTTAAAATTTTATCAAACATGTTTTTTTAATGCTAGAAAAGTAATTTTTAAAGTAATTTAAATATTCGTGATGGGGGCATTTCAGTTATGTTAACCGGGAAAACCCTTTAAATAAGAATTTCAAAATTCTAAATATTTTTTTTTTTTACTTTTTTAAGACTAAATAAAACTCCAATACAATAATTAATAATAAAATAATAAATAAGTTTTAAAATTCCTTAAATTGGTCGTAAATGAAGATTACAAGTTTGAAAACTCTTAAAAAAATTAAAAATATAAAACTGAAATAAATTGCAAAAATTTTTATTGGCTACTAACAGAGTCTTAATCGTTTTAAACTAATAAAAGTATTTGAATTTATTGCTCAATACTCACATTAAAAGTAGCATCAATTTTTTTTTTTTTTTAATAACTGTCAATACAAACGCTTAATCACCCAACCACCACTCTAAGCTCAATTTTAATTACAGAATCTTCTAATTAACTTTTAAAATTGTACTATTTAAAAAAAAAAATGTTTCAAAGAGTGCCTTAAACGCAAATTTTAAATAAATAATCTAATTAATTTAATAAAAAACCTTAATCAACTTTTTTAACCAAATTTCAAATCTGGTTTAAAAAAATTAATAAAAACAAAAATTACAGAATGTTTTAAAATTTTCTTATACATTTTGGTCAATTTTTTTAATTAGCTTAAATGTCCTGAAAGCAAATTTCAAATCAGAATTTCGTAACTTCAATTAAAATTTACAATTCTTAAAAATTATTATTTTCGAAATAAAATAAACTTTTGAAAGACTCAATAAATAAAAAAAAAAATATTGTTTCAAAATAAGAACAAAAATTAAAGAATGTTTTAAAGTTTTATAAAACTATTTAAACGACTATTTTAATCAATTTAGGTGACCTAGGCATAAATTTCAAGTTAAAATTCTAAATGGTTTTTTTTAGAAAAATTATCAATTTTTAAAAAAATAATTGTTTCAAATAAAATAAAAATTTAAAGAACCAACTTTTTAATCATTTTAAGTGCCCCAAACTCAAATTTCAAATCAAAATTTTTAAAATTTATTTTTTTTTTAATGTAACCATTTTAAAGATTTATTTTTTTTAATAAACTTTAAAAATATGTTATGTTTTTCTTAAAAAAATAACTTTTTTAATAAACTTAAGTGCATGAGCACAAATTTTAAATAAAAAATTAATAATTCCAATTATATCTTTTGAAAAAATTACGATTTTAAAAAACTACAATTTTCTAAATAAACTCAGTCAACTTTTTTTTATTAATTCAAAATAAAAGCAAAATTAAAGAACGTTTTCAAACTTTCTAAAAAAATTTCTAATCAATGTCCTAAGCCCAAATTTAAAATCAAAATTGAAAAATTTTAATTATTTTTTTGAAAAATTAATTAAATTATGAAAATTAATTGTTTCAAATTTTAAAGTTTTACCAACTATCTTAATCAATTTTGCTGAACTGATCTGAGCATAAATTGAAGAAAAAATTCTGAATAGTTTTTTTAGAAAAATTTAGATTTCTAAATTTAAAAAAAATTAAAGAATGTTTTAAATTTTCTAAAAAACGTAGCCAATTTTTTATTCATTTTAAGTGCCCCAAATTTTAAACCAGAACTTTAAAATTCTAATAAATTTCTTAAGAATTTTTCAACCACCGTTTTTTTAAATTAATATAAGTGCCCAAATCAAAATTTCAAAACTAAAATTGTTTTTAAAAGTAATTTAAAAAAAAATTGTTTATAAATAAAAGTAAACTTTAAAAACATTTTTAATTAAAAAAAAAAATTAGCCAATTTTTTTAATCAAATTAAGTATCCTGATCCCTAAATTTTGAATCAAAATTTTAAAATTCTAATTGGTTTTTTTTTAATTTAACAAAATGTTTTAAAATTTATTGTTTAAAATTAAAAATTAAATAAAAAAAAAAAACTAATATTATTCTAAAATAAATTTAAATAAACTTCTTTAATTAACTCAATGTCTTGAGCCTGAATTTTAAATTAAAAATGCTAATCATTTTTTTTAACTTTAACGATATTTTTTATTGAAAATCATAAAACATTATACAGGTGTTAATAAATTCTAGGATGGCTAGATGTTTTATTTATAAACTCATAGGCAACTATTCACCCTAGAAGCTGCACTTCAAAAACATTTTGTTTTTTTTATACAATATTCAAAATATCTCTCTTAAAAGTCTAAATTAAAAAAAAAAAAAATATAAAAATTATAGGCAATTAATTTGTCCATTTTTTTTAACAGCATCTCTAATCTGATAAATCAAAGAATGAATTTTTTATTTTTTTTTGTTATTTTTGTTAAAAATGCTTAAAAGTCAAAATTTATAATTTTATTTTATTAATAATATGTTTCAATGTAAATTTTTGATAATATTAAATTCATATTCAGAATATTGAATTGAATAGTCGTATCAAGTGTTGAGATAAACTTCATTAAATACCATTGTACAGCTATAATAATAAAAAGACCCCACAGCTGTGTCGATGTTACAAAATAGAGGTGGTGCAGCTAAGGGTTAAACTAGTAATTTAAAAAAACTAAGTTTTAAATAACTATAAAAATGTATTAATTTTTTTTAATAAAAATTAGCCAACTTTTGAAGATGATTCAAATTTAAATCAGAATTTCAAACCTCTAAATGATTTTTTTAAACTTTACAAAACTTCAATGCAGAAATTACAGACAATAAATGAATTATAAAATTCCCTAAATTGGTTGCAAATGACGTTTACAACTTAAAAACCGTGGTAGAAAATGCTATAGGAGTTTTACTCGTTTTAAATTAATAAAAAGTAATTAAATTCACTGTGTGCGAATACTCTAACAAAAAGTAGCATCAACTTTTAATTTTTTTTTTAAATAACTGATGAAACCCAACCACCACACCAAGCTCAATTGTAATAAGAGTTTCTTTTAATTAACTTTTTATAAAATTTAACCATTTCTTAAAAAAATATTGTTTCAAAAAATGCCTTATGCTGGCCATAAACGTAACTGCAAAATTGACACTTAAACTTCCACAACCCAACCCAAATTTCAAAACAAAAAAAAAATTTAAAAAAAAAATCATTTCATAATAAAAACAAATGTTTTGATTTTTTTTTAAATAAACTTAATTTTTTGAATCAAAATAACAAAACCTTAATTTTTTATTAAATTTTAATAAATCTAATTATTAAAAAAATTTTAAAAATTGAATGACTTAAAATAAAAACAAAATTAAGGAATGTTTTGAATTTTTGTGATAATTTTTGGTCAATTTTTTGAATCATTTAAATGCCCAAATCTTAAAAAAAATTAAAAATCTTAATTAGTTTTTTTTTTTAATTTAACAATTTCTAAATAATCGTTTCAAAATAAAACTTAAATTTAATGAATGTTTTAATTTTTTCTAAAACTTTTTATTTAATGCTCTGAGCTCAAACTTTTTTTTTTTTTAATTAGACACTTTTTTAATTTTTTTTAAATAAAAATATATTTAGTAATGTTTCTATTAAGTTTTAGTCAATTTTTTCAATAAATTTAGATTCCCTGATCTCAAATTTTAAATCAGAATTTTAAATTTTTTATTAATCTTAAAAAAAAACAATTTTTCAAAAATTAATTTTAAAATAAAACACAACAAAATTTAAGGATGTTTTGAATTTTTCTAATAGATTTAAATATATTTTTTGCTCAAACTAAGTGTCCAAATTTTAAAATATATATTTTTATTAATTATGTCAAAATAAAAATAAAATATAGAGACGTTCTTTCTAATACATTTTCAATTTGTTTAATTCATTAGATACTTTGAGTTTAAACTTCAACTCAGTTTGTTTAATAAAATAAAAAATCTAATTGTTTTTGAAACAACAATTTAAAAAAAAAATGTTTCAAATTTAGTAAATTTTTTTAACATAATTTAGTCAACATTTTTAATTAATTTAAGCGGTTTTAAAAAAAAAAATTAATTGTTTCTAAATAAAAACAAAATTTAAAAAATGTTTTAAATTTCTCTAAAAACTTATTACATTAATTTAAGTAAAATTTTAAAATTCTTTTTAGTTTTTTAAAACATATTTGTAAATAAAACAAAATTCAGGTAATGTTTTCTTATTCTATTACAATGTAGTCAACTTTTTAAATCAATTCAAGTGCCTTAAACCCAAATGTAAAATCAGAATTTCAACATATACATAGATATCTTAAGAACAAATTCAAAATTGAAATTTTAAAAATCTTAAATTTTTTTTTTCAAAAATATCTGAAAAAACAATTGTTTCTAAATAAAAGCAAAATTTAAAAAATGTTTTAAATGTTTCTAGAAAATTTAAGGGTTTTTTTTATTCAATGCTCAGAGCTCAAAATGTAAATATAAATTTTAAATTTGTATCATTTTTTTTTAATTTAACAATAAAAAAAAGTTTCTAAATACAAAAAACAAAATGTTTAAAATATTTTTAGACAATTTTTTTAATAAATTTAAGTACCTTAAGGTCTAAACTTTAACTCAAAACTTGAAAATTTTATTTTTTTAATTAACATTTTTTGCACAAATAATTAATAAAAACAAAACTTTTTAAAATTTTCTAATAAATTTAATCAGTTTTTTAAATCCTTTTTATTTTAACTGGTATTTAAATAAATAACTTGTTTTTAGATAAAACCAAAAATTAAAAAATGTCTTAAATTTGTCTATAGTTTTTGGTCAATTTTCAATTGATTAAAATAAATTTACAATTGTAAAAAATAATGTTCGAAAAAGTAAGAAAAGTGTAATAAAACATTTTTAAATAATTTAAGCTCAAATCACAAATCAAAAATTCAAAAATCATTTTTTTCAAATTAAAAAAAAAAAAAAAAACTTTTTCAATTAATTTAAGCCCAAATTGAAATCAAAATTTAATAATGTGTTTTTTTAATTGGCAATTTTTAAAAAACTCATTGCTTTTAAATAAAAACAATTTTGAAAATGTTTTAAATATTTTTAATCAACTTAGATGCCTTAGCCTAAATTTAAAAAAATAATATTTAATACGTTTCTAAATAAACAAAATTTTAAAAAGTTATTTTATTTTTCTCTAATAAATTTAGTCATTTTTTAAAATTTATTATAAGTGCATGAACCTGAATTTTAATTGATTGTTTGAAAAACTTTATAACTAATATATTTTATAAAAAAATAATTGTTTGAAATTAAAAATAATATTTAAGGAATGTTTTAAAGATTTCCAATATTTTGATTCAATTTTGTTTATTAATTTATGATAAAAAATATAAATCAAAATTTTAAATCAAAATTTCAAAATTCTATTTTTTTTTAATTTTAAAATTTTTTGAAAAATTAATTAATTAAAAAAATAAATAAAACAAAATTAAAAAAAAAATGCAAATTATTATTTTTATCAACTTAGAAGTCTTGCGCCAAAAATCCAAATTAGTTTTTTAGTTTTTTATAAATTTTATTTTTTTAATAATATCATTTCAAAATAAAAATAAAATTTAAGAAATGTTTTTTACATTTTTTTTAAATTTTTTCATCAATTTTAAATCAAAACTTATAGTTTTTTTTTTAAATTTCATTTATCAAAAATTGATTGTTTTTAAATAAAAATAATATTTATAAGTAATTAAAATGTTTCTTTTAAGTTTTATTAAATTTATTTATTAATTTAGATCCCACACTTTAAAGTTCTAACTACTAGTCTGCTAAAAAAAACTACAATTTTTTTTAGTCAACTTTAATCAATTTAGATATACAAAGCTTAAATACAAAATCAAAATTTTAAAAAACTAATAGTTTTTTAAAAAAATTCAATAAAAAAAATCTTCAAATAAAACCAAAATTTAAAACTTTTTGGTCCAATTTTTTACCAGTTACAGTGCTTTATGCTCAAATTTTAAATCAAAATTTCAAAATTCTATTTTAAATTAAAAACAAAATATAAAAGACGTTTTAAATTTTTTCAAAGACATTCTAACTAACCAATTATAAAAAAAGTTAGTTAATTTTTGTAATCAATTTTAACTTAAATAAAAACAAAAGTTAAAAAATGTTATAAATTTTTCTAATACATATTAGTCATCTTTTTAAACTAATCAGGTGCTCAAAGCCCAAACTTCAAATCACATTTTAAAAATTCTAATTGTAAAAAATTATAATTAATTAAAAAAAAAAAATTTAGAAAATGCTTAAAATTTTTATATTTTAGTAAACTATTTTAATAAAATTAAATGCCCCAGGCCATAATTTCAAATAAACATTACAAAATCCCTATAGGATTTTTTAAAATTATTGTTTCTAAATAAAATCTAAATATTTTTTTTTTGGTGCACAAATATTAAATAAATTTTAAGAATCTAATTGGATTTTAAAAAAATTACATATTTAAAAAAATATATATTTAAGTCAATTTATTAATGTATGTGCATTTAGCGCAAACTTTAATAAAAATTTAAAAATTCTAATAAATTTTAAAAGTTAAAAAATCAATTGTTTTAAATAAAAACAAAATTTAAGGATTGTTCTAATAAAACTCAAGTCAACTTTTTTAATTACTTTAGATGCCGTAAGCCCAAATTTTAAATCAAAGTTTCTTTACTTAATTCTCAAAGAATTCAGTAGAATGTTGTACTTTTTGGCAGTTCATGACCAGATTTTAGTTTTTTTTTATATTTTTGGTATTTCATTATATTTTACTACTTTTAAGGTTTAATGAATATTTGTACACTTTTTTATAGTTTACTTTTTTATAGTTTCTGACATTATTTTGATGTTTTAAGTTGCTATTTCTAACATTTTATAAATAGAATTTTTTAATAGTTTATGATCAAATTAAAGGTCTCTGAGGGAAGTTATTAAAATATTTTGCGGCAAAGCACAAAAATTCCAGCTACGCCACTAAAAAGATCTATTTTCTTAAGCAATTCCCAAACCCTTACGCAATCATTATATAATATTAGCTTTAAATTTAAAAAAAAAGTGATTCTTCAACTTGAATTTTAACGCGCTATTCAAGGTCCCGATTCAATCTAAACTTGCACTATTACAAACGTTTGAGCAGAAATTGACCTTGTACTTGTACTTGTAAAACAATGTCTTATAGCCATAATGGAAAGTTCTGAGTTTTAATTGTCTTCGATTTCCAATTTTTTTCTATTTAGGCCTAATAACATGTCATTGCAAGGCATTGGTTTCTGTTGAAACAATTCGGATTTCTTTTATGTAAAAACGACCTCCACGTAAACTAAAAATTTTGTCTATATTGAATTTGCTCAATTATTGGAAATTGTAATCAATATTTTGGTGTTTTAAGACAGATTTAGCTATTTTTGACAATCTATAAACAGAATTTTGCACTTTTTAACTGTTTATGGTCGACATTTTGTGCTTTCTAACACTATTTTAATGTTTTATTTTGTTATTTTTGACATTTTATTAATAGAATATTGCATTTTTTAACTGTTTATTTCTGGATTTTGATGCTTTTTGGCAATATTTTGATGTTTCAAAGCCAGATTTGTTGTTTTTAACATTTTATAAATAGAATTTTAAAACTTTTAACAGTTTAAGATTGAATTTTGCAATTTATGAAATTATTTTAATAGCCGAAATTTGCTGTTTTATTGAAATTTAATGAAATATTGTACAATTTTTGCTCATTTTTTTTTAAATAATATTTATAAAATTGTGCACTTTTCAACAATTTATAATTGGATTTTAGTGTTTTTCGACAATTTTATTTTATTATTTTATGATATTTTAATAGTTTTTGGCTGAATTTTGGTGTTTTCTGACACTATTTTGATGTTTCAATTTATTTTGCTGTTTTTAATCAGATTTTGGCATTTTTTAATAATATTTTGATGTTTTATTTAATTATTTTATGATATTTTTACATATTTCAATAGTTTCCGGCTGGATTTTGGTGTTTTCTGACACTATTTAACCGGATTTTGGTGTTTTTTGACAATATTTTGATGTTTTAATTCCGGATTTTGCTATACTTTACATTTTATTTAATTATTTTATAATATTCTGATATATTTTAACAGTTTCCGGCTGGATTTTGGTGTTTTTGACACTATTTTGATCTTTAAAAAAAATATTTTGCTGTTCTTGACATAATATTCATAAAATTGTGCACTTTTCAACAGTTTATAGCCGGATTTTGGTGTTTTTTGACAAAATTTTGATGTTTTAGCACTGGATTTTGCAATTGTTTACATTTTATTTAATTATATTGTTGTTTTTCATAGATGCAGACAATGAGGTTATGTAATGTTGGGAAAGTAATAATATATTATACTTGTATAGATTTTTGTGTTTTTAAGACTATTTTGGACGATTTAAAATAGATTTTTGCTGTTTTTGACATAAAATTGTGCATTTTTCAACATTTTATAACTGGATTTTGATGTTCTTTGAAAATATTTTGATGTTTTTTGCTATTTTTGACAATTTATTTAATTATTTTATGATATTTTTACATATTTTAATAGTTTGGCGTTGGATTTTTGTGTATTTTAAGATTATTTTTATAATCTTAAGCAGATTTTTGCTGTTTTTGACAAAGTATTTATAAAATTGTGCACTTTTCATCAGTTTATAACTGGATTTTGGTGTTTTTTGACCATATTTTGATATTTCAGGGCCGGATTTTGCTGTTTTTGACATTTTTTTTAATTACTTTATGATATGTTTACATATTTTAACAGTTTGTGTCTGGATTTTGTTGTTTTCTGACACTATTTTAATGTTTTAAAAAAGAATTTTGCTACAATATTTAAAAAATTATGCATTTTTCAACAGTTTATAACTGGATTTTTGTAAAATTGATTGTTAACTTTTTGACAATATTTTGATCTTTAAACGCCGGAATTTGCTATTTTTGACATTTTATTTAATTATTTCGTGATATTTTTACATATTTCAATAATTTGCAACTGGACTTTTGTGTTTTTTAAGATTATTTTGGTGATTTAATACAGATTTTTTGCTGTTTTTGACTTTGAATTCAAAAAAATTATGCACTTTTCAACAGTTTATAACTTGATTTTGGTGTTTTTGACAATATTTTGATGTTTTAAGACCGGATTTTGCTATTTTTGACATTTTATTAAATTATTTCATGATATTTTAACAGTTTGCGGCTGGGTTTTGGTGTTTTCTAACAATATTTTGATGTTTCAAAAAAGATTGTTTGCTGTTTTTGACATATAATTCAAAAAATTGTGCACTTTTCAACAGTTTATAACTGGATTTTGGTGTTTTTGACAATATTTTGATGTTTTAAGGCTGGATATTGCTATTTTTGACATTTTATTTTATAATTTTATGATATTTTAACAGTTTGCGGTTAGATTTTGGTGTTTTGTGACACTATTATGATGTTGCATAAAATAATTTTGTTGTGTTTGACATAATATTTATAAAATTGTTAATTTTTCACAGAATATAACTGGAATTTGATGTTATTTAATAATATTTTAATGTTTCAATGCTATTTTTGACATTTGATTTAATTATTTCATGATATTTCAACAATTTGCAGCTGAATTTTGGTATTTTCTGACACTATTTTAATCTTTTAAAAAAGATTTTTGCTGTTTTTGACATAATATTTATAAAATTGTGCACTTTGCAACAGTTTATAACTCAATTTTGGTGTTTTTTAATATTATTTTGTTGTATTAAGGCCGGATTTTGCTATTTTTAAAATTTTATTTAACTAATTCATATTTTTACATATTTCAACAGTTTGCGGATGGATTTTGCCACTATTTTGATATTTTAAAAAACAATTTTACTGTTTTTGACATAATATTCAAGAAATTGTGCACTTTCAACAGTTTATAACCGGATATTGGTGTTTTTTGACAATATTTTGATGTTTCAAGGCCGAGTTTTGATATTCTTGACATTTTATAAATAGAATTTTATATATTTCAATTATTATTATTGCTATTTTTTAATAATTTATAGCCGGATTTATTGTTTATGAAATTTCATAAAAATTTACATTTTTCAATAGAGTTTTTAGTGTTTTTTTATACTATTCTGATGTTTCAAGATGGGGCTTTACTATTATTAACAAGTCATAAATAAAGTTTTACACTTTTCTGGAATTTGCGGCCGTTTTTCAATGATTTTCGACAATATTTTGATGTATAAAGCCCGAATTTAGCTATTTTTGAAATTTTTTAAATAGAACTTTACACAGTTTTGGTGCTTTTTAAAATTGTTGAATTACTTTTTAAAGCAATAGCATCCATATTACAATGTCCATAGTTTGACAATCTTTGCAATTGAGAACTCAATATTTTAGCTTCCACAAGGTCTTTGATGAAAAACGTTTCCTTGGTGACCATCGGAACTGCAGTGAGTGAAAGCAGATAGACCAAATACTTCCTAGTATTTTTACTAAACGTACTCTAGCAATGTTCAACATTTGACGCTGCTTTTAGCATTGTTTTAAGCTAGATTTTTGGAATTGCAATTACAACAATCGCTTTTATTTCAAAATGCTCTAAAAATGTTTTTGCAATGATTAGTGTTTCTAGAGTATGTGGTTGATTTTTATTTGAAGAAAAACTTTCATTTTGCTCATTTTATTTAAAATGCTATTTGAATTCTAAAAGTAAATTTGTCAGATGTGTTATCCATTGCTTTGTGAATTAAGGATGGCAAACATGAAAGTCTGTTGATTTGGTAAATAGAGTTTTTTACTTTTTATTAGTTTATGCCTGGTTTTTTGTTATTTCTAACAATATTTTATAACCACATTTTGGAAATTGCACGAAATTTTTTACACTTTTTAACATTTTAGTGTTTTCTGACATTATTTTGTTTGAAAACTGGATTTTTGTTGGTTTTTTTATATTAGAATAGAATTTTGCTTTTTGCAACATTTTATGTTCAAATTTTTGCAATATTTCATAGCGGGATTTTGCTGTTTTTGAAATTTAATAAACGTGTTTTACACTTCAATAGTTTACAGTCAGATTTTAACGTTATCTGACAATATTTTGATGTTTTAAAATCGAATTTTGTTATTTTTGACATTACATAAATAGAATTTGTATTTTTAAACAGTTTATAACCGTTTTTTTTATTTCTAACAATTTTTAATATTTCATAGTCGAATTTTGCTGTTTTTGATAATTCATAATTAGATTTTTACTCTTTTTAACAGTTTGTGGCCGGATTTTGGTACTTTCCGACAATATTTTGATGTTTCAAGACCGGATTTTGCTATTTTTAAAGCACTTTTTAACTTTTTATAACCCGATTTTGGTGCTATTTCACAATATTTTGATGTTTCAGGTCAAATTTTTGACGTTTGGTAAATAGAATTTTAAATTTTTAACAGTTTATGCTCAGATTTTTGCTATTTCTCACAGTTTTTTATACTTTATAGCCAGATATTAATGAAATAGTTTTTGAAATTTTTGTATTGTGATTGTTTAAACGGCTGGATTTTGGTACTTTCTGACACTATTTTGATGCTTTAAAACAAGATTTTGGTGTTTTTTCACAATATTTTGATGTTTTAAGGCTAGAGTTTTGACATTTAATAAATAGAATTTTGCATTTTTAAACAGTTTATAGCCGATTTTTTGCTATTTTTAACATTTTTTTAATATTTTATAGCAGGATTTTGCTGTTATAAACATTTTTAAATAATAATTTGTAATTTTTTATAATCTATGACCAAATCAAGGACTTTTCTGAATATTTTGCGGCGAGGCCCAAAAATTTTAGCCACGCTACTGACGGAAACTATTTCCTTATACTATATAGCCTCATACTACAATGTTTACAGTTTCGTGCACAAGTTTTGCATTTGCTGCAAATTACTTATTTTGCTGTTCCACTATCGTCTTTTAAAACTAAAAAAAAAATACATCTCTAATCAGAGCCTTGACTCATCGCTGAACACTTTGTGTCATTCAAGATTCTAATCCAATCTAAACATACGCCGCACTTCATGTTGAGTTGTAAGTGGTAATATACAAGATTTGGTTTCTATGATTTCAAACCAAAGATCTGATTTGGCTTTAAATTGTTCACACAAAGCTCTTTTTGAAATTTTATGAACAAAGTTTTACCTGCTTTAACAATTGATGGCCAAATTTCAATACTTTTTGTCATCATTTTTAAATAATATGGCTAAATTTTGATAGTTTTAGTTTGATTTTGCCATATAATAGCTGAATTTTGCATTTTTATAACACTTGGTAGCCAGATTTTATAGTTTTTCACATCTCATGTCCACAATTTCACGTTTTTTAACAATTGATGGCTGAGTTTCGATAGTTTTAGTTATAGTTTAAAGTCAAACTTTGGTATTTTAACATTTTATGAACAAAATTTTAAACTTTTTAATCGTTTTTAGCCATTTTTCATTTTTCCAAATAAAAACAAAATTTTTTGTTTATCAATTTTTGAAAAATTAATTATTTCAAAATAAAAACAAAATTAAAAAAAATGTTTTAAATTTTTCTTATACAATTTGATCAACTTTTTTAATCAAATAAAGTGTCTAAAACCCAAAATTCAAATTGGATTAAAAAAAAAATTAACAATTTTTGAAAAATAAATACAAAATTGAAAAATGTTTTAAGTTTTTTTTAATACATTTTAATTAATTTAGATGCCCTGAGTACAAATATTAAATCAAAAATTAAAAAAAAAATCAAAGTCAGTTACTTCAAAATAAAAACAAATTTTAGAAACCTTTTAAATTATGTAAATCATTTGAGTCAATTTTTTTAATCAATTTAGGTAAAATTTTAAACTTAAAACTTGTGTTAAAAGCACTAAAATTGATTAAAAACTTTTTTTTTAAATTGTAAATCTTAGTTTAAGTTTAAAGTACTCAAATTTATTAAAAAAGTTGACAATGCAAAAAAAATTTTTTTGTTTTTTTTTTATTTGAAAAGAATTATTTTTTAAAAAATGTAAATCTTAATTTAAGTTTAAAGTACTCAAATTTATTAAAAAAGTTGACAATACAAAAAAAATTATGTTTGTTTTTTTTTATTTGAAAAGAATTATTATTTTTTTTTAATTGTTGAATTTCTCAAAATACTAAGTAGAATTTTTAAATTCTAATTGAAAAATTTAGGCTTATGCTACCTAAATTAATTAAAAAATATTAGAAAAAATCAAAACATCATTCAAGTTTTGTTTTTATTTTAAAATAACTATTTTTCAAAATAAAATAAATTTAACAAACTTTGTAAATTTTGTTAATAAACTTTAAGAGCTCAAATTTAAACTAAAATTCTATTTTTTTTTTTTAAACTATTGTATACATATACGTATATCCAATCACACCGAGCCACAGAGAAGTATGTTTGGATGCCTATATGAAGTAACAAAATTTAAGAGATATAGCTGTTTAACATTTATGCTTTTAAAAAATTTCTTCAACAAAGTATAGCGCAAATCTAATACACAAATTGACTGCAACCTCTTTTTTCTAATATATTTTATTTTGCTTCAGAAATGTTAATGTAATTTAAAAAGATCACGGTCGTGCAAAATGATCGCTTCTTAAAATATTACAAATTCCTTTTACGGAACAAGAACTAAATAATGCGTCTATTTATACAAATATTTAGGCAATTCACACGCCACAAATTATAAACCTAACATTTTAGTGATCCTTCGCCGATTGTAATGTTTAATTATGAAAATATATGTCAGGCCTAGTTGTGGGAGGGTCTGAATAATTCAACTGCTGACGAATCACAATGATTACAGCTTCTCCATCGTGTTGTATATCGCTTTCGGGGTATTTCCTGCCTTCATTAAATAAACGGCATCAAAACAACTGGAAAATATTCAGCGCAGCCGCTTCCCGGTATTATGATAAATTGGTTTCGAATTACTCGGAGAAACCAGGCCCCGAATTAATTCGCCTTTTGAAAAGGAATAAAATAAATACGAAGCGACGTCGTTCCCCATCAAACATAATTAATCGACGAATAATCTGAGAGAAAGAGACGAGCAACTCTCCATACATAATTAAATTAATGTCGAAATTTTTTTTTATCTCACAAGCGGAAGTGAAAATTGCAGGAAACTTTTCAAATTATATTTTCGAGGGGGTGTAATAATGCGCGTTACGAGTCCCTTATCGCGGTGCTAACTGGATTATGTCAGACAAGACCGGGGCATACGCGACTCACATATTATGAAAGGGATAATCCCTCAACTGCTATAACACGTTCCTTCTCACTTCCTGCGACATTATCCGTTTCCTTCGACGCCTCCGCTTTTTAATACTTTGCTTAATTAGTCGACTTAATTTCGATCGCTAATTAGCGGAATAATTAGTGCCGATGTTTCTACCGTAGAAATATATTTAATATGTGCAGCTCTTAATTTCTTAATCTCTTCCTCGTTTTTAATGCTAAACACTATTTGCGAAGGATAAATTACCGCAGCCTGAAATTTAAATAAGGGAATTATTTTTAATTCTTGATTATTCGCACTAATTATGGGCACAGTAGTAAATATATTTATTTCTTAATTAGGGAACAGGTTAACATTATAAACTGTGTAGAAAAAGTTTTTTGGAATAAACAAAAATTCTTAATTAAATCGTGAATTTTCAAAATATGCATTC
The DNA here is from genome assembly GCA_963932245.1 of Tachinus rufipes. Taxonomy (NCBI): domain Eukaryota; kingdom Metazoa; phylum Arthropoda; class Insecta; order Coleoptera; family Staphylinidae; genus Tachinus; species Tachinus rufipes. Next base: position 9,965,919 of record OZ010746.1, on the reverse strand, counting down.
TGCATTATTATTCCCCAAGCAACATTATTATAAATTCTATACAAACTGTATAAAATATAATTTCGTTTATTATTAAACTTTTTTTCAGGTGGGTGCTATTAATTTTTTTTAATAAAGTGAAATCTACGTTCATATATCAGTGTCAAGTAGAATTTATCCGTACACAAAAGATACATTATTATGAGAGATACAACGTTTACAATGAAGTGTATTCAGGAATATTAATATCTGTATTGTTTTATATTATTCATTAAAAAAAACAATAAATGCAATGAAATGTAATAAATTGTTCTAGAATATTAGTTTTAAATCAAATTTTATGACAATGCATGGAAATAATTTTAAAATTCATGAAAATAAAGGAAAATATATGAAACCATTCTTAGTGCGCCGCCACAAATATGAAGACATATATTAAAGCAGGCGCATATACTATTTGTCGAATCGAATAGCATTCTTGGAATGTGCAATAATATATAGAACGTGTAGCGTGCCGAAAACAAATCGCAAATAATGTGGTTTTGATGGTTCATAGAAGGAACGTTATCACTTGAGCCTCTTGAAATATGAATGCACCGCGCTCGGCTCGGTAAAGTTATCTATGAAGGAAGGCAAAACATTCTTTTTTTCCTTATTTCTTTTTGGTTTCTCGTTCCCGCTTTTACGTTAAATTCCCGAGCGATGAGGGTGAATGTCGTCTGACTGTTGCTTCCACCTTTCAATCTTACTTAAGACAAAAAATATGTTTGATTTGGAAAAAAATATATAATATTTTGTTCTCAAAAATCAAATAAGATGATTAAAAACAAAAACTATTAAATTAAAAGCATTTCCTCTAAATGAAACAAATAGATCTCTATTATGTCGTTCCACTACTTACATAATGATGGCCATCAATGTAATCAAACCTTTACAAATATGCCCATTACGAAGCACTTAGATGTAATTATGTAAACCAATTAGGAAAGTGCTTACAAAGAGAAGCTGAAAGATTTACAGACACTACTTTTTATAAACTTATATTAAATTGCATAATAATCACTGTTTTTTGTACGTAAGTAGCAATCCTAAAGTTAAAATAACTGTTAAAGATGATTTTTCACCAAATTTCCTTGTACAATCTTTAAAATATTCTTAAAAGTTTAGTTAGCTGAGACTAAATTTTTTATTAAAGAAAAGCCTCTTAATTCATTGGAAAAATAGTTTGTCTGCAGCAAATTAGCCAAAACTTAGTCTAAAAGCTAAATCCATAAAATTGTATGGATAGTTATAAACTGCAAACATGTGTTTATTGAAAGAGTACTATTGCTCATTAATACTTTGGTTATGTTTTCTCAAAACTAAAGTGGGACATTTTGCAAAATCAAAATTTTATTGGTCAAACTTTTGGCTTCAGATGCCAGAAAAGCTTAGTTGTTCAAATCCGATTTGGTACTGAACTGGTTTCTAAGATGATAATACGTTTGTAGATTGGGCATTTGTTAGAACTTTTTAGGTTTGTCTATAGACCAATATTCATTTTTCAATTTTTGCGGTAACGTGTCGAGGGTTGAATTTGTTCTATAAATAGCGTATTGCTACCGTGCTTGTTGAAAGTTTTGGTTTTTATCTAGTAGATTTTCAAGTGCTGCTGCATCCCAGCTTCATGGTTTGGATAGGTTGTAGTTCAAAAGAAACCAGTTAAAGGTGTGCTTTGGTATTATGGTAGATAGCTATCGATAGCAAACTATCCTATTGCTCTTCAAAAACTAAGTTTCTAAAAATGTTCGGATACTAATTCCACTTGACATTGTTGTACAACATTTTTAAAAGTTAGTTTCTTGCAGTGGTATGATGATGATGATCTTTAATAAATTGTAGCTTAATTTGTAGATTTTGACAATTGTACTGCTTCTACCCAGACATTTTTTTGCCTAGTAATGTCCAATAAACCAAATAGTTACAAAATATCATTTTTTTTAAGAAATGTGCCATTAGCAGTACCCTGAGTCAATTGGGTCATGTTTCAGCACATCAAACAATTTTTAATGTTCATTTTGATGTCAACTTAGGCTCCTAGTCACTATTAAGGTTTAATAGTTTTGTCCTTTTCTAGATAGCCTGCAGTGTCTGTACTATGGTCCCGCTTGCTAAATAGTACAGTTCAGTCCGTCAATCAAACCACTTGCATGAATTCGTTAACAACAAATTATCAATCGATCTCGCATCAACATGTCAAGTAGAAAAAATAAAAACAAAATTAAGAAAAAGGTAAAGTTCTGTTCAATAGCTGCTGCTACCAAACTAGTTTCTAAACTTTAACATTTGTAAAGAGTGCGTCTTGACAGTGTCATAGCGGTCACGGTCTTGCGCTTGGCGTGCTCGATGTAGGTGACGGCATTTTTGATAACGTTCTCAATAAAAGCCTTTAAAGACTTCTTAGATCTCTTTAAAAATCAGACCAAAAACACGCTTGATTGGGCCGTAACACAATAGACTTCTGATAGCGGTTTCCAAAATGATCAACAAACAGTCATCTTTATAGTTAGTCTGTTGCGTAGTATATTTTGTGTCAGTAGGTACATCGCTGTTTGGCGTCTTCGTCTGCAAAATTAGACGCATTCTCCGCAAATGTGGCAGGCCAATTGAATGTCCTTGGGCATGATGGTAATGCGCTTGGCGTAGATGGCGTACAAGTTGGTCTATTTAAAGAAACTAACAAGCAAAGCTTTAGAAAGGCAAATTGCTCTTCTGAGTATTTTGCAGATCAAAAGTTTAAGGAAAAGGCCGTCGCAAGCAAACAACATGTGCAGACGTAAGAGAGAAGAGCTCCCGTAGTAATCGACCAGCAAAGAAACCTCGCCCAAGCCACCCAAAGTCCAAAGTGCTGGGGATCCTTTATGCAAAGACCCAGAAGCTGGAGGACCAGCTTAAGAATTTACTCGCAAAAATCGCCAAAATTGACAACCGCTACCAGAGGCACATAGACGCCGAAGAGTACCGGGCAGACTGCGTGATGGATGACGTCATCACATCGGACGTCGTGGGAGTCATTAAGGCATACCTGCAGAACACTTTCACCCAGTTTAGAGAAGATTATAAACCGGCCCTGCGTCAAAGTAAAATGCTTCTTTGATAGCTACAAATTTGCAAATTAAGCAAGAATGACACCACCGCCCACATAACCTCCCATCAAGATCTCGGACACCAGGTCCAGGCCTCCCTCAAGAAGCCGGCTAAGAATTTGGTCACGTAGAAAACCAAATTGCTCCTCCCCCCCCTGATTCCTCTCCCCAAAAATAACCAATTCGAGTGAGTTCTCAACTTCTTGTAATCCTAGGCCTTCAACCAACCCCCGTCAGGTGCCTTTAGCGCCAAGAGGGCTTTCAGCCTCCAAGACCAAAAGGTCTTCAACCCGATCTGCCCATAATGGTCGGGTCCGACTATTAAACGCTCAGACCCTTTTTCACATCCTTCATCACCGGCAGTAACCACAGAGGGCGCTAGCACACAATGCCCACAATGTTATTACAATCAGAGAGAAGTCTCTCTACCCAAGACTGTTGGCGATTTTCAAATCGCATAATATTACCATCGACCGCGCCGTAAGCGTAGTTGATAGCAACCGTAAGCACCCCGCACGCATACGCACTTTCGTGTTGTGATAAAGCACTGCATTGCCTCCAACGTAAAGGCTAAAAAACCCTCAAATACGTTATTCGGAACATTCCGCTCATCGCTCGAGGGTTTGAACCAAAATCCGTCACACGCATAGGAAGGAACGCAAAATTCTTCCCAATGATGTACGTCCAGTTTTCCCACATAGCTAAAAACAGAGATCTCACCAAAATCTGTAGGTTTTGTTGAACGGTTGAATACAAAAAAAAACACAAAAATTGCACAATAACATTGTTGCCAGCGTCATGGTCACACGGCATCCAGATGCAACGCACATTTTGTGTGTGTCAAGTGCACCGAGGCTCATTCAAGCTGCCAGTGTACTTTTACTAAAACTACATGCGCCCGGTACGGTGGGTCAATGGCTGCGCAGTTTAAAGCACCTGCGCATCGCCAGAAGACTACCGCTCCTCCCAAAGGCACCCCCAAAACTAACAAGAACGCATCGGCGAGTTCTGCAAATAGCGCAAATCTTATCGATAGAAATCAGTTGCTGCTCCGCTTATCCTAAGCAAAATGCAACAATTTTAAGAAGTTAATTTTAACTTCTGCTCAGGTTTTAGCCAACTATGGTTAATTGTGGTACAAGCCACAAATTAAAGAAAAGCAGACTAGATGCATTCCGTTATTAAGTTAGAGGAGAAGATCCTTAAGCTCAACAACGGTTAAACATCGTATGGCATTCATTTTAGTATTTAAAAAGAATTCCCTCCTAACCCAAAAAAAAAAAAATTTCTAAAACAAAGACGTTCTGCTAAGAGTAAGAAAAATTAAGACTGTAAAACTTTTCTTCCTTTTCTTACTTTTAGTAGAACGTGCCTAAGTGAGACAAACTTGATGATTTGCTCAAACTGCACATTATAATGTCCAGGTAACTGACAAAGTTGAAATCTTAAAAAACACTATTAAAAACAAATAATAATCTATATCCTCGTTTAAACTTTTTTGTTTTGTTTGCCCTTCTACTAGCTACCATAACCATCAACAAATTCCAACCCAAAAAAAGGTTCCTTCTCCAAAATAGAATCCTAAAAGAAAGGAACCAAAGAATTTATTTATTATGCTTTTTACGGCTATTTTACATCGCCACAGTAAGTCTACGACTTGTTTAAAGTGGTTTGATGGGACCAACAGCTTAAAACGTGACTTCCGAACCACGCTGGTGGATAAAGAGCAAGTTATCATTTCAGTCATATTTCGGGGATCGAACCCCGGACTGCTCGCATGATATGCAAGTGCTCTACCATTGAGCTATCACACCATAAAAGAATAAAATTTTCTAGCTTTCAACGCTTGGGATATACCACCAACCACTGGTACTGTCAGAAAGCTAATGAACAAATATAAAAAAAAACATGCATAAAAACAGATGTTGGTTCACCAACCACGTTAATGCCAAGACTCCTCTGCAAAAAATTAACTACAATAAGTCAAGTTGTTCATGAAAAAGCATTAACCAAAATGATCATATGTTAAAACACCCGCACAAATCACCGCTGCCACTCCATCTGCCGCTGACGCTCTTCTCATTGCCCCACGTCTCTAAAAATAAAAAAGCTGAAGATCTAGTTTTAAAATCTATACAGCATTATTAGAATTTTAAAATTCGACGCCAACGCCTAAAAATGACTCAAAAAAGGCACATCGCTTCCTGCTAACATAAAAAAAGTGTTTGAAATCTTTGTATAACAACACGAAGAAAAAATTGACCCAAAACTACAACAATCCACTTCATAGCCGACTATATAGTCCGCAGCAGACCGCAGATGGTAAAAGCTCTAATCAACAAATTAAGAACCAAATTTGCAACGTTCCTAATGTCATCACAACCTCAAAAGTTGGGCATTAGAATTAAAGGCAGGTTAAAGGCGTTCTAGGAGCTACTACAAATCACCAAGTTGCCCAATATCAACCCAACAATAGTAGTAGTCACAGTAAAAAAAGTCTAGGTAAGCATCAACATCAAATCACCATCTGTTTTCTTGTAGTGCCCAGTTAAGAAAAAGGTGATTCTGGGAGATTCCTGGCTAGTGAAGATGGATGCAATAATGGATTACGGCCTTTTTTGTCTCCACATAGAAAAAATACTTAAGACCAACTTCTACTAGACTAAAAAAATCCTCACCAAACCGACCCTTACCAAAACTCATACCAAAAATTTTCTTAAAACTACAAAAATTTCAAAAGCTGATAACAAACTTCTGCAAAGACGTCTACGCCAATAACATTAACAGTACTACACTTCTTCTTTTTTTTCTTTTTCTTACCCTTTTAATTCGTTCATTGTTAAATATAAGCTTTTCCATTTGCTTCATAATATTCTGTCGTTCGCCAGTCTCGTCCATTGTTTTCCTGCTAAGGTCTTAATATCGTCATTTGGGGTCTTCCTGTGCTTCTTTTAGTTTCTCTTTGCCTTGCAACGTGGCCCACCCATTTCTATTTGAGGCTTGCAGTGAATTCCATAATATCATTTGTTTTGGTTTTCTTCAAATTTTGCTATTACACACTTTGTCTGAAATTACTACACTATATTCAGCTAAATCATCAAACTCTATTCAGAATCATACCGTACATGTACATCCCCGCAAAAAAAACGTCATCTACAGAAAAGTAGAAGGTAGACACATAATGCGCACCGGTAGTACTTGCAAAAAAAATGGTACTCCCAAATTCTGCGTAGATAACAGAAAACAAAACAAAGCCACAAAAAACACCATACCAGTTCCGAGTAAAGCCATTTAAGCTAAAGATTTTTAGAAAATTACAAAATTTTAGAAACTGATAGCCAAAGTTCTAGTAATGCCGTTATTTTTTCCAGAAACCGGAAAGAAATACTGCATCACTGCATCCAACTTCAATAAAATGATTACAGAACACAAAAAAATCTAACTAACTTAAAACTGCACTCATTGATATCGCCAGAAAGATGAAAACAGATTAAATCCAATTTTGCTCATCTTTTACTAATAATGCAAGCCGCATAATAAGGATGCGCTGTCCAAAATTATCACAAAAAACTTTTTCTTCAAGAATGAATTCATTTTGAATAAAAATTATTAAGAAGAAAAAAAGAAAATATAATTGCAGCCTTTAACGTCCATAATTGAAAGAATGATTCTCAAACTAAAAACTGCTTTTATTAATACCTCCAGCAAGCTGAAGTCCTAAAAAACATACACAAAAACAGATGTTTCTTTATAACCATGTCATGTCACGTCCGGTTTGCCAAAATTCTACAAGGAAATTCATAAATAAGTCAAAGACCAGGTAGACAAATCACTTATAAAATAAGCCTTGTCCAAAATAAATAATCCTGAACACATTCCAAACCACAAAAAAATTCTAAAGCAAGAACTTCTGATAAAAGCAAGAAAAGATAGAAACATTTTGTAGTCTCCAAAGCCCAAAGTAAAAAAAACTACCAACTTAAACTGCACATTTAAAAGTCAAGGTAGCTGACCAACAAAAGTTAAAATCCTATAAAACTATTGTTTCTTCATAACCACGTTAAAGCAAAATTTAAGTAGAGCATACTTCTACATACTTTTCTTCAAAAAAAAAAAAAAATTTTTTTATTAACAAATTCCCTCTCTAAGATAGAACTAAAAAAAAAGGTGCTAAGGTTAGAAAACCAAAAAATTTTTTTTTTTTGGAGTTTTCAACGCCTAAACTGTGAAAAACCAGATGTTTCTTTGCAACTATGTTAAACCCAAGTTTCCAAGTTTCTTCCAAAAAAATGAACCAATCAAGGACTAAAAAGACAGCCACTCATAAAGAAAGCGTTATCCAAAATAATTATTTGTTCAAATTGCCGCACAGATCACCGCTGCTACACCATCTGCCGCTGACACTATTCTCATTGGCAAAGTTCTAAAAATCTTCTTCTTCTTATGCCATTAACCATTAATGTTAACGACAATATGGTTCATCTCTTCGCAATTCCTGACTGTGTGAATCAGACTTCCAATGGTCCTCATTTCAGTCCATTGTCTTATATTTCCCAACGACACCTTCTTTCTTCCGATTCCCCTTTAATTTTGCCCTCAATAATAAGCTGTAGTGTATCGTATTTCTGATTTCGCATGACATGTACCAAATAGTAGTCGTCAACAGCTCACGACCTCTGATTGCCCGTCGCAGGACTTCTTTGTTGGTTATTCGCGCGGTCCATGGGATTTTAAACATTCTGCGATAGAGCCACATTTTGAAGGCTTCTATTCTGTTCATTGATGTTACTTTCATCGTCCACCCCTCAGTACCGTAAAGAAGCACAGACCATGTATAGCATTTGACAAATCTTATTTGAAGATTCAGATCAAATTCGGTGTTAGTAAGGACTTCTCATAATTTTATAAATCCGTTGCGTGCGCATTCAATTCAGCACCTGATTTTGGTGTCCAATAACAAGTCTTCTGTCAGCCATGTTCCCAAATACTTAAACTTGTTGACCCTTTCCACCGGTAGGCAGCCAAACGTTAGCACCGCGTTTCCTGCTAGATTTGAGTTGCGAGATATAACCATAAACTTTGTTTTTGTTATGTTTATGTTTAGTCCCATGAGGCTCTGATTCCTTACTTTGTTGACCAGTTTTTGGAGGTCTTCTAAGTTATCGGCGATTAATATCTGCATAACGTATATTGTTTAACCAAATACCGTAATTAAAAAAAAATAATTTTTAGAGATTGTTGGCAACTGTAAAAAACACCCATACTGGATTACAGCCATAAATGCCTGCACATAAAAAGAAGACCTAAAACAAACTTCTATTGAATTAGAACACATCCAAATCAACCCTTACCAAAACTAACATACAAAAACAAACAAAAAATCCATTGATCCCAATAAATGTCCAAATCTCCCTGGCTGAGTCTGGTCTTAAGAACTACCCAAAAGCTACCACCAATTTATAAAAAAAAACCTAGAACTGACTTCTATTAAATTAGAACACTTCCAAATCAACCCTTACTAAAACTGTCATACCAAAAAACAACTTCACAAACCAACAAAAGTTTTAAAAATACCAATAAATGTTCAAAACCCCCCAGCTTAGTTAAGTGTCTTAAGAGCTGCGCAAGAGCTACTACCAATTCATAGAAAGAAGACTTCAGATAAATTAAAACACTTCCAAATCAACCTTTATCAAAACTGTCACACCACAAACCAGCAAAAGTTAAATGTTAAATGTCCCAACCTCCCCGGCTCAGTCTGCCGTTTTAAAAGCTACGCGGAAGCTACCACTAATTCATAGAAAAATGACCTAAAACTGATTTTTATTAAATTAGAACACTTTCAAATCAACTCTTATCAAAACTGTCATACCAAAAAAAAATTTCAATAACGAAGAAAAGTTCCAAAAATAGCAATAAATGTCCAAAACCTCCCCGGCTCGGTCTGGCAACTTAGGAGCTACGGGAAAGCTACCACCAATTCAAGTAACCACCAATAGTCATCCACAAACCGCCCTCATTAACAGCAGAACTAGCTTTATTCAAGCTGCCCAAAAAACCCGCAATATATTTTCATAGCTAAACTTACAGCAGCAGAGGTCCTTTTATAATTAAGAAAAGGAATAATCCCAAAAAATTCCTAGCAAAGAAAAATGAATGCAATGAATTACGGTCTTTATTGCCACCATATAAAAAAACTTAGACCAACTTCTACTAAATTAAAACATTCCCCCAAACTCTTCTACCAAAACTCAGACCAAAAAATCTAAGTTTCAAAAACTGATTACTACGTTTGCCCCTACTTTTACCAAGTCGTCTACACCAAGTAACAGTAAAAAAGTACTACACCACAAGTACAACATTAAGAAAAACCACTCGTCTACTAATTTTAAACTTAATTCCCGCCCACCCACCCAAGTGTTTGTGAAGCAATTTTTTGATCACAAACAGTCAGGCGGGTAGGTGACCAACACTAAGCCAAACCACATTCCCAATAATTTTGAACTTAGTTCTCGTCCACCCACCCAAATTTTTGTTATTCAGTTTCTTGATCACAAACATTCTGGCAAGTGGATGGAGAACACAAAGCTAAACCAGACGCCTACTAATTTTAAACTTAATTCACAATTTCTTGATCACAAAAACTTGGGCATGTGGGTGGGTATGATTAATCTAAACCACACGCTCACTTATTTAAACTTAGTTCCCGCCCACCCACCCAAGTGTTTGTAATTTAATATCTTAATTACAAACATTCTGGCGGGTTAGTAGAAAACAATAAGCCAAACCACACGCCCACTAGTTTTAAACTTAATTTCCACCAATCTAATTTCTTTATTATAAACATTTGGGTGACTAAATTTAAATTTAATACCCACCCACCCACAAGTGTTTGCGATCCAATTTCCTTGATCACAAACACTTCGGCGGGTGGGTGGGTAATACAAATCCAAACCATACGCTCACTTGGTTTAAATTTAGTTCACGCCCACCCACCCAAATGTTTGTAATTTAATATCTTAATCACAAATATTCTGGCGGGTGGATGGGAAACACTAAACCAAACCACACGCCCACTAATTTTAAACTTAATTCCGCCAACCCACTCAAGTGTTTGTGATTCAATTTCTTGATTGCAAAGACTCGGGCGGGCGGGTGAACAACATTAAACCAAACTACACTCCCACTAATTTTAAACTTAGCTCTCGCCACTTAGTTCCCACCCACCCATCCAAATGTTTGTAATTTAATGTTTTGATCACAAACACTCGAGCGGGTGAGTGGCCAACACTAAGCCAAACCACACGCCCACTAATTTTAAATTTAGTTCCCGCTGTTCACTGCTTTGCTGACAAACTTACAAGAAAAAAATAAACGTTTCTAATAGAATGATAAAACAAACAAACTTTTAAAAAGGTAAAAGTAACCTTAGACTGATCACTACACCTACTCTGACCCAGATGCAACTTTAAGTTTTGTAGATGCTGTCAGAATTACAAAAAAATAATTCAATATTTAAAAGCAATTAATTGGTATTGATATATCAGTATCAGTTTTAATAAAATTTTATTATATTAAACCAGAAAGGTTTTTCTTGTAATAACATTGAACAAGTTAATTAAATTTTTATAATTACATCAACTTCAAACAAAATTACATTAAATTATAGAGGATAAAAATATATCCATGCTCTTAGCCGGTAAAATTTAATTTTCCAGAAGTGCATAGATAGGAAAAAGAAAACTAATGCCCTAGTTAGCTTAATGCAGTGACCCAGTAAGCACAATTCCAACTAAGTCTTACAAAAAACTTCGAATTCGTCCATCTGCACACATCAGATAAATTCCCCACACAAACATAACTGCTTCAATTGATGAGAAGTAGAGATACTTAAAACAGAACCAACCCGAATTAATCTCTCCCATTCGCATACAAAGGACTCCTATTGTCGCCACCATCGATCCATTCCAATCATCCGAACAAGATAGTGTCGTAGAGTGTTCGCCAAAACCCTCGACAACACGCGAATAAATAAAGTAAATTTATTTGTCTCCAATACTGATCTAATCATAGTATTTTACCTCTCGATAGATTCAGCTATTAAAATTTAATTAAAGAGAGTGATTTTTCTTAGCAGTCTAATGGATTGCATTTTAATTAAATTTGTACTAAATTGGTAAATAGCAACGGAATTTTTAATGGAATCTTTAATATAAAATATTAATATTTACCTTATTTTAATTAAAATTGATTAAGATTTTCAATCAGTATCAGTACATTTTTATATAAACTAAAAAGAATTATTTGATAAATATTGAAAGGAATATGTTTTCAATTGAATTCGCTGAAACTGTTTGGATGATTGCTTCTTTACAACTATTACTTGGAAATTGATTGCTGCAAACAGAAAACTATAAAACACTACGTAAAATTCTCATTTAGAGCTCGGTATTGTAGAAAAGTTTAATTTAAAAATTTCACAATATAAAATTTATATATTATATATAAACCGACTGCGCCATTATAAATATTTTCTAACAAATTTGTAATCTAAATAATTACAATATTTAAATTTAATTGTGTTAGGTTGAAACCAATTAATTCAAAACCAATTTAAAAGCACTCAATACACTTAAAAGATTTACGACCTATAAACACATAATAATAAAAGCATTCCGCTACATTTAACCCAATACTCGTTTTATTTGCAATAATAATATTATCGCAAAGTTTCATACAAATGGCAATTAAAAACTAGCCAAGCTTATTTTTATTATTAGTAGACTTCCCCAAAAATATCATAAATAGTATAACGTATAAGTTTTATGCGCTTTTATTTATTTTTATCCGGCTCGGAATCGTTTGAAGCGCAATAAAACTGGCAACCGTATATTATATTAAGTCTTGAAACATGGGTCGGTTTTGTTTTAAAACATTTAGTGCAGTAAAAATTTGCATGCAATGTAGATTAGGTTGTGGGGCAATGATAAAAGTAATATTTTACTTGATGGCTTGTTATCTCTGTAATTTTTTTTATTTCAACCGGAATAATTAGCATGTAAATCGGTTTTGTAATTAAAATATTTTGCATTGGTTTTGATGAGTGGTAAATTAGTTAATTATATTTTAAATTGAAGGGTTGGTTGAATTTAAATGAGATTTTTTTAATCAAATTATTTCTGTCAAAGATATTTATGTAACAATGAAAGCGATCTGAAATTCAAACTTTGTATGCTAATAAATTACAATTATATGCTACAAAGTTTAATGTATTGGCAGCTAAAACTTTCTATAATTTACCTTGTTAGGAATATTTCATTCGCTTTATGTACGAATATGTATGTAGTTTCTATTTGTTGCTTGGATTAAATGAGTTACGGTAGAAGTTTTGTTTTGATTGTATTTAAAAATTTAAATTATTGCAATAATAAATTTCAAACCCACCATCTGTACAGCAAGAAACCTGGAGGGGTGGAAAATGGCAAGGAATAAACGTAAGGTCTAAAGACCTTCCGATAGCTTTAGAGGGGTTCCGTGAAAAGACATCAGCTACACGATTATGTTTTCTAGTAGCTGTATGTTGAATTATAATTTATGTTGCTCTCTACAAAGAATGGGGGAGGAATGTTTTAAACGCGCTGAATTCTTAAATGATTTATATGATAGTTGGCTAATAATCGTGTTAGGATCTGCAAAGCGCTACTGATGTTTACGACTTCTCAAGTGGTAGAATTGTTGATTAAAATGCGATTTACAATTCTTCAAAATGACTATAGTTCCTACAGCCTAGATGATAGTTATGTAACTGCAGATGTCTTCCACGGAAGTTAAAAGATAGTTACATTTTTTTTATAATTCTCTAAAAAACTGTAGTTTTTGCTTTGGCTTTAAAACAAACAAATTGCAAACAATTGATCACGGCATAATCATCCAAACCACACGTCCACTAAACTTAAACTTTGTTCCCGATCACCCGCTCAAGTGTTCATAATTAAAAAAAATAATCACAAACACTTGGGTGGGTGGGTGGGAACCACAAATCCAAACCACACGCCAACTAAATTTAAACTTAGTTCACGCCCACCCGCCCAAGTGTTTGTGATTCAATTTTTTTATTACTTCGTACTTACTTACTAAGTACTTAGTTTGAGCCCAAGTGATTGTAATCAAAAAAACTAATCACAAACACTTAGGCGGCTGAGTGGGCAACCCAAATCCAGATCACACGCCCCTTAAATTTGAACTTAGTTCTCGTCCATCCGCCCAAGTGTTTGTGATACAATTTTTTAATTACTTAGTACTTACTTACTTAGTAATTAATATCCGCCGAAGTAATCGTAATTAAAAAATTCAATCACAAACACTTAGGCTATTGGTTGGACAATATAAATCCAAACCACACGTCCGCTTAATTTATAATTAGTTCCCGCTCACCTGCCCAAGTGTTTGTAATACAATTTTTTGATTACTAAGTACTTACTTACTTAATACTTTATTTCCGCTCAAGTGTGATCCAAAAATTAAATAACAAACACTTGGGCGAGTGAGTGGGCAACATAAAACCTAACCATAAGATCATTAAATTTGAACTTAGTTCCCGCCCACCCACCCAAGTGTTCGTAATCAACAAAAATAATCACAAACATTTGGGCGGGTGGATGGGCAACACAAATTCAAACCACAAATCCGCTTAATTTGAACTTAAATTTCGCCCACCAGCCCAAGTGTTCGTAATCAAAAAAAATTATCACAAACACTTAAGCGGCTGAGTGGGCAACACAAATCCAAACCACAAACACACTAAATTTGAACTTAGTTCCCACCCACCACTGTTCTTAATTGAAAAAAATCACAAACAGTTAGGAGTGTGAGTAGACAGCACAAATCCAAATCACACGTCCGCTTAATTGAACTTAGTTCCCGCCCACCCGCCCATGTGTTCGTAATAAAAAAAAATCACAAACACTTGGGCGGGTGGGTGGGCAACACAAATCCAAACCACACGTCCGCTTAATTTAAACTTAATTTCCGCCCACCCGCCCAAGTAATTACATTTTTTTATCACAAACACTTAAGCGAGTGAGTGGGCAACACAAATCCAAACAACATATCCTCTTAATTTAAACTTAGTTTCCACCCAAGTGTTCATAATCAAAAAAATTTATCACAAACACTTGGGCGGGTGGGTAGGCAACACAAACCCAAACCACATGTCCGCTTAATTTGAACTTAGTTCCCACCCACCCGCCCAAGTGTTCGTAATAAAAAAAATTATCACAAACACTTGGGCGGGTGGGTGGGCAACACAAATCCAAACCACACGCCCACTAAATTTGAACTTAGTTCCCGCCTACCCGCCCAAGTGTTTGTCAAAAATAATATTATCACAAACACTTGGGCGAGTAAGCGGACAGCACAAATCCAAACCACACGTCTATCAAATTTGAACTTAATTCCTGCCCACCCGCCTACTGTTCGTAATTAAAAAAAAATCACAAACACTTAGACGGGTGGGTGGGCAGCACAAATCCAAATCACGCTTAATTTAAACATAGTTCCCGCCTACCCGCCCAAGTGTTTGTAATACAAAAAAAAATCACAAACACTTGGGCGGGTGGGTGGGCAACACAAATTCAAACCACACGTCCGCTTAATTTGAACTTAATTTTCGCCCACCCACCAAATTGTTCGTAATAAAAAAAAAATAATTACTAACACTTGAGTGGGTGGGTGGGCAACACAAATCCAAACCACATGTCCGCTTAAGATAAACTTAATTCCCGGCCACCTGCCCAAGTGTTTGTAATTACATTTTTTTATCACAAACACTTAAGCGGGTGAGTGGGCAATACAAATCCAAATCACATGTCTTTTTAATTTGAATTTAGTTCCCACCCACCCGCCCAAATGTACTTAATTTAAAAAAATCACAATCACTTAGGCGAGTGGGTGGTCAGAACAAATCCAAATTACACGTCCGCTAAATTTGAACTTAGTTCCCGCCCACCCGCGTAATGTCCGTAATCAAAAATATTTATCACAAACACTTGGGCGGGTGGGTGGGCAACACAAATCCAAACCACACGCCCAATCAATTTAAACTTAGTTCCCACCCACCCGTGTTCTTAATTAAAAAAAATCACAAAGAGTTAGGCGGGTGGGTAAGCAGCACAAATCCAAATCACACGTCCGCTTAATTTAAACATAGTTCCCGCCCACCCGCCCAAGTGTTCGTAATAAAAAAAAATTATCACAAACACTTGGGCGGGTGGGTGGGCAACACAAATCCAAACCACACGCCCACTAAATTTGAACTTAGTTCCCGCCTGCACGCCCAAGTGTTTGTCAAAAATAATATTACCATAAACACTTGGGCAAGTAAGCGGACAGCACAAATCCAAACCACACGCCTATCAAATTTGAACTTAGTTCCCGCTCACCCGCCCAAGTGTTCGCAATAAAAAAAAATCACAAACACTTGAGCGGGTACACAAATCTAAACCACAGGCTCCTTAAATTTGAACTTAGTGAAGCTGGCAAAGGTTATTCACAAAAACTCATTAAAGTAATTGAGGTACTTAACAGCAGCAGTATGCTTGGAGTTAATTTGCAAAAAAAACTTTATTCGCACACTGTACAATACAGTATCTGCTGATGCTGATTTGTGGACAAAGCATCAACCAACCAATAAGGGCCAAGCAAGAGATATAAATATGTACTTAACTTTCGTGTAGCAGCAGTTGGACCAGACTTTACCTATCAATATAATCTACTAAATTAATTCAAATTTTTTTCAGGATTAAGAGAACAAGCTGGATCTCTAAGAAACCATCTTCATCCTGCGTAAAGACAGAATATAAAAAAAGTAAAACCAGTAAGCCACGTCACCTGAAGTTTCCCACAAAGGTCCCAAAAACCTTAGCATCTGAAGTTCCCCTCCGGCCTTCAAAGATCTAAGGTGCCCCAGTTCAAGTCTCATTAAAAAAAACGCTGAAACCCCAGATCTTATCTCCGACAAAGATGAAGTAATGGATGTCCAGGAAAAATCCATTAACAAATACGACCACAAAGAAAACACCCAAAAAGAGAATTTCATCAAAGTGGTCAATAAGATAAATTTGGAAATGATGAAAAGGAACCAGTATAAAGTTATTTCTAACTCTTTTAAAGCTAACAAGCCATCACCTGTTTCAAGTCAAGCGCCCTCAGCGCCGCCAAAACCAATAGGCCTCTCAGGATATTTAAGACGGTCCAATCAAACAACACAATAACCATTGCTGAAAATTCGCTCTCGAGTCGTATAACAAAGAAAATAATACAATTCTTCAAAATAAGCGTACACTAATTCTTTTCATTCATGGCAAAAAAAAAACCTTTGAAAGGCAAGTCTAAAGCATTTGAGGGCCTTAAACTCCAACGCGTGCCACCCTACAACAAAGATTAAAAAGTCCACAAAAAAGTAAAACACTGACACTGCTTTAATTTTTTAATTGGTTCAGCCGTGTAGGGTTTAAGATATCATTAATTATTTCAAATCCAAATCGCCACCAAGTCCGAATTGTATTCCAAACAAATCTTTAAGAGCATTTTCTCATAAAGCTGCAATTTTCCTTATAGAAAAAGTCTATTGGAGAACAGATTCAACAGAACCGCTGTACAAGGAACGTCAAGCCAAGCACTAGATTTTTTTAGTCAGTAAAAACCTGACACTACTGAACAGGGCTGTTCAGTGTCTATCATTTTGGAAAATGTTATTAATGTTGGTAACAGTCAATCGTTTCGTCTTGGTATTGATTATAATTAGGATAGAAGGTGCTGCTATTAAAAAATATAAACACAACAAACAAACAAAAATTTAGACCAGTGATACTAAAAACAAACACTTCCGACTCCAAAGACAATAAAATCCTCCAGAAGATGTACCAAATGACAGCAAATGAAAAAATCATTTAACAACAGTCGACAAAGATTGTGGCCTTTGAGGCTTACACATCATGGCCCTGGTAAAAAAACAATCAAAGAAAATCTGACAAAACTAAGAGGAGAAAGCTTCCAAGATCAAGCTAGATGTAGAAACCAGTGTAAAGACCGCCAATAGCAAACTAGCTAGAAGTTCTCTAGCCCAGATCCAATCCTCTCTAAAAAAACCTGCCAAAAACCCAATCGACTCAAACACCGCCTTTGAAGTCAAAAAGGACGTTCACCAAGACAACCAAGTCACGCCTCACTCCAAAGCCCTGCTCATAAAGGAAACATTTGTTATTGTAGAAAACAAAAAAAAAACAAAAAAGCAAAAAAAGTCACGGGTAAATCCCCTTCAGTTTCTAAGAAATTCTATTAGACCATCAATCGGCATATCAAAGCCAAAAAAGCCTCAACCCGGCCAGTTTTCAGAGCCAAGGCAACAACTTCTGACGCAACCACTAGGTCCTTAAACCTTTCAACCAACCCACCAGCCCAACAAAATCCACAGAGGATGCTATCACACAACCCCTACCTCCATTGTAATATGAAACAAATCCGCATTCCAAGGGCTGTCGGCAAACGTGGGCGATAGCATCCAAAAACACATCTATTTGCATACAAATTTTCGAGCTGTGATCGCCCATTACACTTTTCAATTGGAATCCAAAAACCTAAAATAAGTCGTTCAAAACGTTCCCAAATGCATTGAGACTGATACAATCCATACAAAGCTAACTACTCTAGACTACGCTCCACTAAAAGAAACTATTTCCAATGCTATACGTTCAGTTGCCTCAGACCTCAACCAAGAATACCGTTTGTCTTCCAACGGACGCATGTAACCTGGGTCTTGAAGCCGTATTGTATCAAGAAGAAAACGACAAAAAACACGTCGTATCGTATACCAGTACTAAGTTCCACTTAAGTGAACTAGAATGTATAGCAATCGTGTGTGCTTCAAATTCAAAACCTATCTAAAAAATGAACCTTTTAAATTAAGGCCGGACAAGTCTCCTCAATCCTCAAATATCCTTATCAACGTACAACCCAGAAACCCGTCTATTGCAAAAGGAAACACCTTAAGCAAACCTGCTCAAACTTAAAACTTTATACATTGAGGAAACAGCACAAAAACCAAAAATTTTTCATTTTTTTAAGCCAAAATTAGGTCAAAGTTGGTATTAAAAAAATTCTTAAAAAAATCCACTTTAACTTTGTTAGTATGCCACAAAAAACGTGTAGATACAGAATTCTGGGCATAATCTGTACTTTTATTCGGTATATGAAATTAATAGTTTATTAATTATAAATTTGTGCATTCGTTGGGTCAAAGCCGTGCCACTGCCCTTAGCGACTAGTAAAACAGACATCCAAGTACTGAGTAGCCAAATGATACAAAGATGAAAATATCCAATGATCCTTCTGTCCTACAATTTCAAAACCAAATCTTTAAGAATGCCATTCAAAGGTAGAAGATTAAGCAACATACAATCGCCACTTACCATCCTCAGGCAAACCCGGTCAAACTAAAAGTATCAATCCAAACATTGCTGGAAAAACATCCAAAAAAACAGTAGGACAAACTGTTACCCCTTGCGGTCTACCACATCAACCGCAAAATAAACGTCGTCACTTGAAAAACACGAATTGAACTATTGCTAGGCCACAACCTAACTGAACCCGGAAGCTCTGATGCCCCAACTAAGAAACTACCCGACCAAAACCAACTGCTATAAAAGGCACGTCAGTTTTTAAATATTGGCATATAGTAGCAATTAAAGTGCCTCGCCAACCTAGCAAATAGAAATACTGTCTATCACAAAATTGTGTAAACTCACCAGTAAGCGTGAGTACAAACGCTAGTGCCAGCGTTATGACCACACTGCATCCAGATGCAATTCCCCATATGTATGCGTCAAATAAGCCCATCTCAACACCACAGCAAATTTACAAAAAAATCAGGACATGTAGCAACATGCGCCGCGTGCAATAAGCTGCACACCGCAAGTTGAAGGCAAACTAAAGTTTTACAAAAGCTCAACCCAAAACACCTGCTGTTATTAGTTATTTCATTGTTTGATTTAAGCAAGCAAAACTCTCAAGATGAATTTATCTTCCATGCGCCTAAAAAGCTAGAAATAGTCTGAATTTCAAACATAGTAGTGGTACAAGTTCTCAAAAAACTCTATACAACGCTGGCACAGTAAATGCACTCTTAATATTTCCAATAAAACAATTTTTAGTTAAGCAGGAAAGTCAATGCATCAATAAAAGCAAACTTCTAGAAAAATCATACGAGGAGAGTTTAGTCGGTAGGCGCTAATAAGTCTAAAAACTTTTCTACTCTCAACAACAACTGCTAGCAGCCAAAGAATCAACATTGCAGCAAGTGCCAGTAAAGTTACGCCAGCCAAAGATAAATCCAATTCAATCTCTGATTAAATATTATTAATTTAATTAAATAAAAATGATTAATTTCATAATTAATTAATAACATTTATTTATTTCGGAGGCATTATTTTACAGATAATGCCAAAAGCAAGTGAAGTCCAAATTCCGTTCATCCAGGCCAAACAAAATCGGAGAACAACAGACAAAGAAGATTAAAACACATCAAACTACACACTTATAGACACGCCTTTTGCCAACACGGTGAAGCCAACATGATCACTGCGTGTGACGTTAGCATTTTCTTGGCATATGTCCACAATTAACGCGTGACGTCAGTTGTGAGCATAGAACGTTGTTATGTTGGCTTTACTATGTGCCAAACGGGATATAGCATATGGCGCGTCTATAAGTGTATATGGTCTAAGACTTCAAGCAAACATAAAGTTCTCTCCGTGGTCCTAAAATAATCGCAAAACAATATCAATTAAACTGCAGTAAAACCATCAAATCATCAAACATAACTAAAACTCTTTGACAATGAAAAATCTAAACCAAGCTTAGAAACTACACTCGGCTGGGAAGGTAGGATAAGTATTTTATCTATTAAAGCAGGGATTTTTAGAACTGTGTTCCCGCCCCCTACCCAAGTGTTTGTTATTAAGTGGTTGGTTTACTCTTCTTGTTAGTGCGCTTAAATGACATTTGACTTTCAATCTTTTTGATGTAATAACTGCAAAAGCATCATCAGAAGATGCAACATAAAATTGTTTTTTAACAAACACTCGGGTGGGTAGGTGGGACAACTAGTTTATCTAGTAGGGCAAAATTTTTGAAACTGTGTACCCGCCCACCCACCCAAATGTTTGTTATAAAGTGGTTGGTTTACTATAATAGTGCACTTAAATAATATCTAACATTCAGTTTTTTTAATGTAATAATTGCAGGAACATCAACAGTAGGTGCTGCATCCAGTAGTTTAATAACAAACATTCAGTGGGCGGGTGGGACAAGTAGTTTATCTATTGAGACAAACATTTTTGAAATTGTGTGACTGGTTTAATTTTTTTTGATGGTACGCTTGAATGACATTTATTCTATTTGATGTAATGACTGCAGGAACATCAGACTCCAAATAAACTATTAAAGACAAATTTGCTATTAAGATTTTTAAAACTGATTTATTAACCAGAATAGAAAAAAAAACTGGGGCTTTTCTATGTTACATGTCCAATACTACTAAAAACCATAAAATTTTCGCAATAAAATATTTATGCAACCCAAAATTAAAGTAGAAATTAAACAAACATCAAGCATTGTTATATCAAAAATTGGAACATTCAGCAAATAAGTGCAACGCTCCTTAAATTTGCGTAAAATGCGCAGGGTCTCATCTTCATGTAGCTTGATCAAATCCAGTATCCAACTTTCAATCAACTTCTTGCTATAGCCACAAAATGTAGAACAAATATTGCTCACAGACAAACCAAAATCAGAAACAAAACCAAGCGTAACACCCAAAATTTGTAAAACAAAGCAAGAACAATGCAGAAATCAAGCTTAAAACCTCTTCAGTCTACAACAAACCTATACATAAACAACGTAACATAGAGAAACAAGAAAACACCTACCCTAAATCGCCATCACTTTTAAGAGAAAGAAGGTGAAAGCGTTAGTCAAATCGATTACTAAATTGCAACTACCAAATTAGACATGGCTATCATATCACAAGCCAACTCCACGGCTTCCCTAAAAATCATTGACAAAGTAAAGACCAATATTACCATTGGAAAACAAACCTACAAAATCTCCTTACTGGTTAAGCCAACACTAAAACAAAAAGTCATTCTTCTCTCCACACGACTTTCAAGTTCATTTTGATTTTGATTTTTTAAACTTAAATGAAGGAAACCTTGTAACTAAGTCGGCCTAAAGATGTGTCTCTAAGGATTAACAAGTCTACTTTGGCCTGGATTTCTACCTAAATAGAAGGTCAAGACCCAACCCAATCAATCAACTGCGTCGACCAAGCCAGATAACCAACAAGGTGAGTCCTTGAGTGCACAGCAAGCCATACACTGTAATGGTTAGTGTTTAGTACACGCTCTATACAACCTTACCTAACCTAACCACTTCAATCAATTGGTGCTGTCAAAAAATCTACAGAGCGGCGGAGTGCACAGCAAGCTATACATTGTAATAGTTAGTGTATAGTACCCGCTAGTGTACAACCTACCTTCAATGATTGATAGCCCTGGCAATCAATATTTGACGTCTCCATATTTGCGAGCTCCACGGCTGGTGAAAAACAAATAGTACTATTTTTAGCACAAAGAAAAAGAACCCAAACAATATGTTTTTAAATACCCTAG
Source organism: Tachinus rufipes (assembly GCA_963932245.1). Lineage (NCBI taxonomy): Eukaryota > Metazoa > Arthropoda > Insecta > Coleoptera > Staphylinidae > Tachinus > Tachinus rufipes. The sequence goes on along the minus strand of OZ010746.1, from coordinate 9,944,090 downwards.
CTAAAGCAAAAATAAAGCCAACAGGTTAGTCTTCCAACACCCTTGTCTACAAACCAAACTAGTATAGGGGCATTCAAAGATATCGCAATCCGTTTAAAACAATCACATACACCAAATCTGTGGGGCAAAAACCAAAAGACAAAAAGCGAGTTTGGGTGCTGCTAGACAGACAAAACCCTTACATAGCAAGCCGGACACCTTCGCAGAGTGCGTCAAAACCAAGCCAAATGCACCCTCAGAAAAAAAAAATTCAAAGATCTCAGCAAAAAAAAAAAACATTCCCGGAACGGAATGAGCAAAAAAAGATTTCGCTTTTTAGGCCTTTATCTAAACAACCTAAAAAAAGCAGATTATGCAGAAAGTAAACCTTGAGTAGCCCTACCTGTAAAAAAAACAAAAACAAGTTACAAGGAGGCTGCTTCAAACCACCTACTATAAGCAGATTGTCCAAAACCCTATCTACTTCAGCAAAAGCACCTCCAAGCTTTAGAAAATACAAATAAAAGATCCTTGATAAAATGGTTACAAAAAATGATCTCTGGTCTACTACTACCAAAACTTAATTTAAGTGTCGTGTCAGTGAATCGTCTCCTCAAGCAGATAATAGCCACTTATTAAAGTTGTAAAAAAAATGGAACAACAGGAAGAAGCAATAGAGCAATTGCGGATTGGACAAATTTAATAAAAATGTATTTACAAATCCTACAAACGGTAAGCATATGTTATGTTTCTTAAGCCCCAGCTCTCCACCAGCAATATCATAGCTAAGCTGTAAAGATCAGCTCGGTTACAGGTCAACAAACAGTCACAATTGTGGAGTCCATATGCCTGCCGCATAACGGCAGCTCTGGAAAAATTGATGCAGTATCGCACAAGAAGCAACATAAATCTCCTAGTCAAACGTGATGCCAACTCCCACCATATTTGTTTAGAGAATTCAGGACAAAAATGAAAAAAGTTAAGAGTTAAGCTATTACATATTTTCATAATCAGTGATAGACATTACACTAACAAGAATAAGCATTTCAAACAAAATCCAAGACTGGTTATCCTCAATGTCAGATTATCTCTCCATCTTCAGCCTGTATCTATCCACTGCTGAACGTAGGCTTCCTTTAGACTATTTTATGTATTTCTTTTCTTTGCGAGTTAATGCCATTTAGTTTTTCAATCTGTCTTCTGTTTTTAAGCCATTTTTTTGGCGGTCTTTCAATGCTTCGTTTAGTGATTCTTTGCCTTCAATGTGTTAAGTTTAGCAATTTGTTCAATCACATCTTTAACTTTAGTTCGTCATCTGATTTTTTGATTTGTAATTCTATCTCTTAAGCTTATGCCAAGAAGTGTACGTTTCATCAATTGTTGGCAAGTTTCAAGGACATACTAGAGTTTTCCAAATGCGGGCCAGCTCTGCCTTACTCTTCTGATAATCTCCGCAGCTTGGTTTTCCTTGCCCAGTTTTATTTGATGTCTAAGATATATGTATCCGTCTATTTGTTTAATTTCGTGGCCGTCCATTTGATGTGGTTGACCTTTTGCTTCTTGGTTCATCATCATGGTGACCAACTGATAGCGATGCCAAGTTTAGTTCTAAGCAAATAAAATACTTTTCAAAACCCGTTTCTAAAACTGTAACACAAGAGAAGTCTAATATTTCAAACCTAATCTCATCAAGAGGATGACAAGGCCGCTGCTCATCACCTTGTAGAAATAGCGCGTATAGCCTGAGCAATAAAAATAGTCTTGCATACAAAGCACTAGTTAGATTAGTTAGAAACTTTTCAGCTCTCCTACAATAAGGCAATGATATTATCCTAATTTATGTATAGAGCAAAAACCATCTGCAAACCAACTAAAGCAGTTGCAACACAACATGCAAACAACATCAAAATGTAGCCTAGCCAAAGAAGCAATGTTGAGCTTGCAATCGCTTGATATCTAGTTTGAAAAGGTAGCAACACTGGCAACAGTGCAATTAGATTTTGGTACACTGCTGGAAAGACTAGCAGACACCTATGTTTGGAGTGTAAACAGACACATTTTTGTATTTCACAATGTACAAATGTAGAAACAACAAAGCGTAGATAAAGATAAACTTCTACAAATCCACACTTATAGCTCTAAAACATCTCAAAGCTCTAGAGCGAGAAACTACTCCTCTTACATAAATGCCTCAATAATCATTATTCTGAACATTCACACAACTATCTTCCAAGCAAAAGTAAAGTCAGGTAGTAAAAATAGTAAAAAAATTAGTATACAAATTGCTCACTTTCTTATTTTATTTATTATATAACGTTTGTAGAAGACTCTAGTAGAGTCAAAACTAGTAAAACGTTCAAACAAATAATGAGCGTTATAGTAAAACTAAATAAATATTTTATTTATGTTATAATTTATATAAGCTGCTAAAAAAATATGTATTTAATTCAATTTGCATTTATTGGGTAAAATTATTCTCTCCATTAAAAATTATAAACGCAATTAAATGCACCAAAAACAGAAACCTCAAATTAAACATAGTTACATAACAATCATATTTTTAATTAAAACTTCTGAATTTAATATATTTTCAAATCAAATATTTACATAATATAATATGTTATAATTAAACTAATTAAACCACCCTAATAACGTGTATAACATAGAAAAGCGACTAATATTTGAAAGGAGATTAACCAACAGTTTCCTAATCCTGTGCGTGTACTACATGGGTTAACAAAAATTGATTCCATCTAAGGTTAACACCAGATTTAATCTGGACGAAGCTATATGATTAATGGCAAGGGAATGGCCCGTTGAAAATAGGCTAATCCCCACTTTATCACGCACGAATTTACGGCTTAAAACTCAATTGCTGAATAGATACGCAATCTCAACAAACAAAAGAAAAAGTAAGAGACAGTTTGTAAATGTCAACAAGATAAAAGCATGCCAACACAATTTTACTTCATAATAAAATATGTTGATTAATGTCAGTCTACTATTACATAGTATACTATTAATTGACTTGATATACCGCAGTGTAGAAAATTGAAAAATTAATCCCGCATTGGCATCGTGTCAATTTTTTCCTTCTTAAAATTCTACACCATCTCCACAAATTCCCGTCGCGAAATTAACTTCTTGTGTATCTTGCGGAATTAAAACTCCGTTGCGGTGTTTTTGATGCAGTGATAAATTACTGAGGGTTTTTTAAATAGATATTTGTGTGTTTGAAATAGCAGATCAATTATTATTCAAGGGACGTTTAGTTGGGAAAGATATAAATTACGGAGAGTTAATGATGCTTTCGTATGCTTTTTTTCAACTGTTTGGGTAAGGACCGTTTAGAATAGCGAAAAAAAGTAAACGGATTAAGAAAACATTAATTGTGTAGGGAAAGTATGCTAAATGTGACAAATTATTTTTTGTGGAACTTACGCCTATTTTTTGTAGATTTGGAAACTCACCTAAAAAAGAAAATTTATATTAGTAAGATGAAGAAATAGATTACGTTGCTGCAATAAAGTATTTTTATTATAATATTAAAAAAAAGTTAGATTTGTAATAAATATATTCTTTTATAATACACTCCTCAATATAATAAGAGGAACTCATATTTAGGCCTTAATATTTTTTAGTTTTTAAACATTATACAAACTTAGTAAAGCTTAGCTAAAAGATTCACATTTTGTGGACCAAACAATGAGAAGCATCTAAATAAAGTAGAAGTCATTCGTGTTGTTGTTTCTATTGAAAATGGCACTAGTATTCGAAAAGTTGCAAATAAATTTAGTTATCTATCGTGTATAGGAATCGATACCTACAAAACGGAGGACGCATTGGACAAAGCCCTAAGAAAAATCAAGCCAAATTTAGGTAGATTTTTAGTTGTATCCTCATTGCGTTCTCGCACATCCACAGCCAAAAATCTACAAATCAACTCATAACGTGATGATATCCAACCAGACAGTTAGAATGAACTAAGAATAGCCAACCTGAGACAAAGAAAACCGGTGCAAAAACCAGTTTAAACTCCATACCACATAAGAAATCGTTTACATTTTGCTCTTAAACATGTGGCAACTTTGACACTGAAGATCAGTACTCTTCACAAATAACTCGTTTAACTCGTTGTGATGATCAAGTACAAGTATAACAACGTTCCATACAAAAAGTCAAAAATATGATAGTTGATCTGTGATGGTTTAGGGTTTAATTATTCTTGATAAAAGAACAAAGAAGTGGTACACTTCCAAGAAAATTAAACACTGAACGGTACATCAATCTCGTTGGAAAATCATGTTATATGAGTCGCTTATAGTATAAGCCCAAATTTGTGTTTATGCAAGAGAACGCAAGACTGCGGCTATCACCATAAACTACCTTTACTACAAGTTTCAAACCATAGATTGGCCTCCCGATCAAAACCCTATTAAACATCTTTGAGATTTGTTGTGTTCTTCGGAAGTGCCTAGATCCACCTCGGACCCTTCAACAGCTAACAAATGCCAAAAATCTTAATCTTGATTCTAGAAAAACTGTAGCATTTCTTCTATCAATAGACCCGTCCACTGTTAGTTTCTTTTTAGCTATCATAACTTTTTGTGGCCGGTTTCTCTTTTGCCTTCTTTCCATTGAGAATAAAGCATTATATGACACAGGTTTCCTTCTTTTAATTGTAGGCATAAGAGCTCTTTTTTGTCAAATTCTCATTAGTATTTCATCATTTTTCATTCTTTTAGTCCATATTATTTTGATTATTCTTCTACATCGCTATATTTCAAATTCTTTGATGCGTTGTTCGTTGTCTGTTTTGAGTGTCCAGGTTTTGCAACCACATAAAAGAATCGACCATACTGTTGAGATGGTTATTTGAAGGCAATAGTTTTAGTTCTATAAATGGTTTTCTAGCTACTTCTATTTTGCACTTAATTTCTTTTTTCAGGTCCATTAATTGTTTTATTTTAAATATTTAAAATGTTGTATTCTTTCTATTATTTTGTCATCAAGATCAAGTACTACCGGTTCAAAATCCATTTCACTAACTATCATTAACTTGGTCTTCTTGTTGGTCATCGTAAGCTCTCATCTGTTGCTTTTTATGATTAAATTGTTGAGCAGTTCTTCAATTGATTTTGCCATAATTGCCATATCATTTGCGTATCTGATGTTGCTAACGATTTGTCTACCAATTCGCACTCCTACATCTTCTCTCAGAGCCACTCTAAAGATACTTTCAGTATAGATGTTAAAAAAAATAGAATAAAAAACATGCTTGTCTGACTCCTCTTTAGATAGCAACCTCTTCAAATCTTTGGTTAGCTAAGAGTCTCACATCTTTTTCATCTAGACCAATATTTTTCATTGTTTCGGCAATCTTAATTTGATGTACTCAATCAAAAGCCTTCTTATAATCAATAAAAAGATATGTATCGGTTATCTCACTTCCCAGCAACGCTGTAGAAAAATCTGCATACAGGTAAGTGCCACTCTAGCGCCTAGACCTCATTTAGCCAAATTGCTCTTCACTTATTACGTCTTTACACCTCCTGTTAGTGCAGTTTTTTTTAGTAAATATAAAGGTAGATTTCAACAAAACTTTTAAGATCTGTCTTGTGTCATAAATTTCGTTGAAAATTTGTGTAATAATTGTAATCATCATCGTCTAAAAATTTGAGTCAACATAAAAGACCATCACCATCCGCCTAAATTTTTACCATCAACTTCTTTTACAAAGTGATTTCTAACGTTTGCAAAGAGAAAAAAACTTGCAATTGCCTAATAACAAACTCTTGGTATACGTCACTCTTGTTCAAATTAATCATTAGTATTCAAAATTTAAATTAATATATCCATCCGACCAAGTGTTAGTCATCAAGAAATTGCATATCACCTCCTCCTTTGACTTCTAACACTTGCAAAAAGGCAGGTGTATAAACATTCCAGTTGAAACTAGTTGACATTCATCATGATTTAAAGTAACCCACTCACCCACCCAAGTGTTGGGGTCAGCAAAAAAGGAAATATTACCTCCTCCTTTTAAAAAAAAGATTTTAACTCAGAAAGAAAAAAACATCGACTTTCTTAATAACAAACTCTTGGACGGATGAGTAGGCACAATCATTCAAACTACTTCTTGATGATTACCATAATTTGGAATAAAACGCCTACCCACCCTAGTATTGCTCATCAAAAAATCACTTTCTTCTACTTTGACTAAAAAACTAACTAACCATTTAGAATAAACCATACACCCGTCCAAAAATTGGTCATCAAGAGATTATAATCATCATCTTCTCCTCTAACATAAAAACTTCTAACGTTTGCAAATTAAAAAAAATCCATTTTTTTAATAAGAAACTATTGGGCAGGTAGGTGGACACTCCAGTTCTAACTACTTGATGATTATCATAATCTGGAGTAATAACTCACTACCAAAGTATTAGTAATCAAAATATTAGGTATCATCTCTGCTATCTTGTACAAAAAGACTTCTAACGCTTACAATTATTTTTTTTTAATTTCTTGAGCGCGTGAGTGAGCACTTTAGTTCAAACTATTTGCTAGTACTCATAATCTAAAGTAACTCACCCAAATGCTGGTCATCAAAACATTGAATTCAGCATATTCTCTTCTAACATAAAGACTTCTAAAGCTTGCAAAAAAGAAAAACTTATTGTATATCACCTCACCCTCCTCTTACTAAAGAACTTTTAACATTTGCAAAAAGAAGAAACTTTCAATTCTTTGATAACAAACACTCAGGCAGGTGGGCACTCCAGTTCAAACTACTTACTAATAATCATAATCTAGAGTGACCCAACTACCCACCCAAAATGTGATTATCAAAAAATTATATATCACCTACTTTTGCATCTCTTACTAACAAACTTCTTTTTCTTCTTCTTCCTTGAGCTCTACAACCCTAAGTGGGTTTTGGCTTCCTCTGCGACTTTGTTTCATCTCTTCCGGTTTAAGGCGACTCTCCTCCAGTTGTTAATGCCCGTTTTTTTGAGGTCTTCTGCTGCAGAAATCCATTTTCTGCAAGGCCTCCCTCTGGGTTTCGCCTCCATTGTTCTCCATTCTGTTATTACTTTGGCGCTTCTTCCTTCATCCATTCTGATGACGTGTCCTAAGCATCAAATCCTTTAGGCTTAAACGATCCTAACTATATCTGCTTCGTTGATTAGATGTGTCAACTCGTAATTTGCTTTTATGCGCCAGCTTCCATCTTCGTTGTGCGTTGGCCCAAAAATTTTTCGCAAAATTTTTCATTTAAAGATCCTGAAAGAGTTTTCCTCTTTTAGCGTTCAAGTTTTGCTACAGTAAGTGACCACAGGTCTAATGAGAGTCTTAGATTTTAAACTTTCACGTTTTGATCAGGATCTTTGAGTTTAGTAGAGATCTGTTGGAAAAATAATAACGCGTGCCTTTCATGATCCTTATTTCGACCTCTTCTTCTTGTTATTATTTTTCGTTCAGTTGCGTCCCCAGGTATGTAAAATTGGGAAAACCTGCAAACTCAAAGTTTTCACCTGCTGGTTCTGATCATTTCTAGTAAAGTTCATAACTTTGGTCTTCTTTTCATTTATTCTAAGCCCTGCTTTTATGGTCTCGTGATTCAGTTTTTAAAACGTCCCGGCAAGTGTATTTTCAGACCTACTTATAATTACTATGTCGTCGGCATAAGCGCATACTTGCCGTAGTTTTGTGTTTATCGCTCCTTTGCAATTGACTTTTACTATTGCAGAATGTAATACAAGATTAAATTGTAGGGACGATAGCGCACTCCGGCGTTTATCTCAAAATATTTAGATTGACTTTCTTGTACTATCATCGCCGACTTAGTTTTGTCTAGCGTCATTTTGACTAGATTGGTTAATTTTCTGGGTATACCCATTATGACTAGACTAGTATTGTTTACCAAACCTGCCTCTCCTCTTACTAAGAAACTTCTAACACTAGCAGAAAAAAAAAAACGTTCAATTCTTAAATAACAAACGTTCGGGCATAAGATTGCGCACTTCAGTACTATCTAATGAATAGTAATCATGATCTGGAGTAACCCACATAAGTGCTGTTCATCAGAAGATTGTATAACACATCTTCCTCCTTTTACTTAATAACTTCTAATATTTACAAAAAGAAAAAAAACTTTAAATTATTGCTAATAAACCCTAAGGCGGGTGGGTGGGCACTCCAGTTGATTCTACTCAATAGTAAACATAATCTGGCATAATCCACCCTTTCGTCTTAGTGTTGGTCATCAAAAAACTACAAATCACCTCTTCCTCATTTGCCTAAGAAACTTCTAACACTTGCAGAGAGTAAAAACTTTCAATTCTTTAATGAGAAACACTCAAGAGAGTGTGTTTGCTCCTGTTAAAACTACTCGCTAGTAATCATAATCTGGGGTACCCTACCATCCCACCCAAGTGTTGTGTTGTTTATCAGAAGATTGTATTTTATCACCTCCTCCACTTACTAAGAAACTTGTAACATTTGCATAAAAAAGAAACTTCCAATTTTTTAATAACAAACTGTTGGGCGGGTGGGTAGTCATTTTAGTTTTAACTGCTTGTTGGTAATCATTATCAAGAGTGCCCAACCCACCCGCCTAAGTGTTGTTTATTAAAACCTCCCTATCCTGTTACTAAGAAACTTCTAACACATGCAGAGAGAAGAAACTTTTAATTATTTGATAACAAACACTCAGGAAGGTAGACGGTTACTTCAGTTCAAAATTCTCGCCAAAAATCATGATCTTTATTTAATAATCCACCCACCAGCTTAACTCTTGTTTATCAAAAAAATTACAAAAAAGATAAACTTTCTTTGAATTCTTTGATAAACACTCAGGCGGGTAAGACTCCAGTTTAAAGTTTAAACTACTCCATTGTAAGTATAATCTAAAGTAACTAATACACCCACCCGCCCAAGTGTTAGTCATCAATAAATTGAGTATTATCTCCTCCTCCTTTGACTAAAAGACTTCTAACACTTAAAGAGAAAAAAAACTTCTAATTCTTTAATAACAAATACTCAAATAGATGTATGGACTCACCTAACCTACCCACCAAAACGTTGGTCATCAAAAAAACTAGATATCACCTCCTCCTTCTAAGACATATTTTTAAAGTTTGAAAGTAAAAAAACTTTCATTTTTTTATAACAAACACTTGGGCTAGTGAGTAGGAACTTCAGTTCAAGTACTCAATAATATACATAAATTTGAAGTGACCCAACCACCCGCCCATGTGTTAGTCATCAACAGATTGCATATCACCTACTCCTTCTTTAACTAATAGACTTCAGTTCTCTTACTCGCTTGTAATTAGTGGTAAACTTGGGTGGGTGATTGGGATACTGTAAATTGTGACTACCAGCAAGTAGTTAGAACTTCTCTTCCTCTTACTAAAAAACTTCCAAAACACTCGAGTGGGTAAGTGCGCATTCCAGTTCTAACTATTTGCTGGTAATCATGATTTACAGTAACCCACCCATCCACCCACCCACTCACCCAAGTATTAGTCATAAAACAACTAGATTTATCATCTTCTCTTTTAATATAAACAACTTCTAACGCTTGCAAAAAAGAAGAACGTTTAATGTGTTGGCTCTAAGGTCATATTGGTCTATCATAATCTGAAACTTCGCGTGGCGTTGTTCCACGAAATTAGCTTGAGAACAATATGTAACTGTTGTATAGTGGTTACACCTCTATTGAGTCGTGGCGTTTTAAAAGTTCTTCACGGCAAACTGCAGACTATAGTCGCTTAGCAGTATCTTTGGGTATCCGTAACAACAAAAGATCTGTTGCTCAAAAATCTTAATTATAATTTTGCAAGTGGCATGGCTGATGAAAAAGGCTTCTTCTACCCAGTAGGTTCACATATGGATGGTAATTAGAACAAAAAAAAAAAATCTTTGTTAGAGTTTGTGTCTGGTAAACAAACTTAGTCAATCACTACACATTCCTGAAGACTGCTGAATAAGACTGTAGAGCAACGGATCCAACCTTAATAAGATACCAAACAGCGTCATAATTGTTCATAGCTGTTGTATTGCTAATTGGTTCTTGCCGTTCATTGTGCAATATAAATTCTCATTTGATCGCGCAACCTGTTCCTAGATTGTTTGCCTTGACCAACATGTCTACAATGTTGCAAACCTGCTTGCATAACTTCTTTTTACAACCACGGCCAAAATTTTAACATCTAATAGTTGTACTGTGCATACTCTGCAGCCATGATTCCGCCGTCGTATAATCGGGTCAAACTGATAGATTAGACCAAGGATTGGCAAACCTTTTTTTGAGAAGAGCCAGATCGTAAAAGATTTGTAATTTAAGTTCGGAAATTATATCCAAAAATTAAGACTTTGCAAACTAGAAAAAAAAAAAATAGATAGCCGGATTTGGCCCGCAAGCCAACCATTGGGTTAGACCATTGCATTGAATAGGACAACGCAGTCTATGTTTTTGGCTTTTTTGTCAGCATTTTCGTTGCCAATGTCTCGGATCAAGAAATCTGGTAAGTGATTTTCTGCTCTCAAGGTGTGTTTGACGTCAAACTGAAATTTTGTCAATTGAAGTAACCACCGCATAAATTTTGCCTTAGCGTCTTTGGTGTTGGTAAGCCATACTTATGCTTAGTTATCAGTCCTTAGGAAAAATAAAACTGTCCTCTAGATAAATTCTATAATTTTTAATGACCCAGGCAATGACGTAGTACTCCAATTTGTTGAGGTGGTAATAATGTTTGTCTCATTAAAACAAGAGCTGTCGTAGCATATTATCTGTTTTCGTTTGCTCTCTTCTTGAAAGAACACTGCACCCATGTCAACCAAGTTAACATCCACAAAATAGTCTTAAGCGGTCTATTGTCAGCAGAAAATCCAGTAAACTATTTACTATTAGAAAAACCTGCTTGGAGTTTTGCCAATGTCGGCAAGAGGTGTTAAAACCCCTCTAGTAATGTGGTTCAGATTCCAGATTAAATTGTAGGTCCCGCATGTTTATATAGAACTATAACTACACAGAACAAACATGAAAAAGGCGCCAGATTCGTAAGTATGGCAAAATAAGAAGAAAAAATGCTAACGTATTTCACCAATTAGTTGGAGATGATGTTCAAGATTGCATTAGACAGTTATTTTGTGTCCATTGTACTCTGTATTTTGCTGTCCAAAACTGCACTTCATGCAGACATTCCATTACTTGCTGCAAATTTTAGTAGTTAGCAAAACCAATCTACCCCGGTACTCTTTAGTCATTTTTTTTATTGCATTGCAGATTTTTACACAATCCTTCTCTCCTTATAACCCCTTCATTTGTCTGTCTCTTTTGCCTTTTGTATATTTTTATCTACACTGACATCCACCTCTGCATTCTCTTCTTTCTCTAATCCGTGTGCCATTCATTCTAATTATTTGGTTTGTCCTCATATACGTTCTTAATTGTCTTAGATCTTTGTTAACTTTTTCTTCATCAAGAATAGTTTATAGAGCTTCATTAATTGCATTGCTTTTAGCAGTATTAAATATATTATCAAATTTTATTGAACCCATCTATAGTCAGTGGCATAAGTAGATTTTTTTAGCATACCACAAGTATTGTGAAGAAGTATTGTCAAAGATAACAAAATCCAGTCCTAAAATGTTAAATTAGATTTTCAGGAAAAACTAAAATCTGGTCAAAATGGTTGAAAAGTATAAAATTTTGTTTATAAAATGTTAGAACTAACAAAATTTGGTCTTAAAACATCAAAATGTTGTCGGAAAGCACCAAAGAATAGCCATAAACTGTGGAAAAGTGTAAACATTTGCAAAAAAACTTGAAAATAACAAAGTCCATCCATAAAATATAAAAATATTGTTAGAATGCACTAAAATCGAACATCAAAATCTTGTAAAAAATTAACAAAAAATGTTGTAAAATGCAAAATACTTTCAACAAAAGTCAGAAATAACAAAATTTAGTAATAAAATATTGTCATAAAAATCCAAAAACAGAGCATAAACTGTTAAAAAAGCAACTTTGTATAAAATTCCAAAAATAGCAAAATCCAGTTATAAAATATCAAAATAATGTTAGAAAGATTCAAAATCCAGTCAAAAATTGTCAAAAATAGTAAAATTTAGCCATAAAGTATGAACAAATTATCAGAATGTACCAAAATTTACCACAAACTGTAAAATGAAAAGTCAAAAATGACAAATTCGGTACTTAATCATTTTTAAAAATAACCAAAATCCGGCCGTTAAGTACAAAAATTACGAAAATTTAGGCATGAACTGTTAAAAAGTGTAGAAATTTTCTAGAAATCTTAAAAATAGCAAAATCCGGCTATAAAATATCAAAAATATTGGTAATAAAACAAAATTTAAGACAAACTTTTGAAAAGTACAAAATTCTTTTATTGAAATGTGAAAAAAAAGCAAAATCGGCCATAAACTATGTCATGTTTGCACATTTTTTGGTTATGTATAGATCTAATTATATTAAAATTTAAAAAAAATTAGAAAAGTTTTTGATTTAAGTAAAAATTTGTTAAAATCCAAAAAACTTTTTTTTAATTTTTTAATTTTTAAAACTAGGTCAAACATAATTTATAATTATGTAAATATAATCATAAATCATAATATTTGCACAATTATAAATTATGAAAAACTCAAATTTCATTAAAAAATCCAGCAAGAATTAGAAAAGTTGTGCAACTTTTTTGATTTCAGTTAAATTTTGTTTAAATTCAAAAACCGTCCGCCATTTTGTTAATTTCTAATTTTCAAAATTTTCAAAATTCAATCAAATTTGAACAATTATGTATACTTAGTTCAAAATGTTACTAAAATCTAGAGAAAATTAAGAAAGTAATGCAACATTTTTGATTTTAGTCAAATTTAGTCAAATTTAGTCAAAATTCAAATTTTTTATAAATTTAACAATACGGTAATATTTGTAATATTATAGGTAATGTATAAGACCAAATATGATCAAAATTCAGCAAAAATTAAAGATGTTATGCAGTTTTTTGATTTACATTAATTTTATCTAAATTCAAAAATCATCCGCCATTTTGTATTTTTTTAAAATTTTCTTAATCCAACAAAATAAGTATATTTACACATCAATAGATTGTGTAAAACTCAAATTTCATTCAAATCTACCAAGAATTAAAAAAATTATGCAATGTTTTTGATTTCAGTCAAATTTTGTTAGAACTCAAAAATCATCTTCCATTTTGTTAATTTTCTGAATTTTACCCATTTGATATAAATGGTATATTTACACATTTAGAGGTTATGTCCAAGTCCAATTTTATTAGAATCCAACAAGAATTAAGGAAACCATACAACTTTTATGATTTAAATTGAATTTCATCTAAATTCAAAAATCATCCGCCATTTTTATAATTTTTAAAATTTGTAAAATCCAATAATAAAATCATACTTGCGCATTTTAACAATTATGAGAAAATCAAATTTCATTCAAATTTATTAAAAATTAAAAAAATTATGCAACTTTTTTGATTTTAGTCAAATTTTGTAAAAAGTCAAAAATCATTCCACATTTTGTTAATTATCAAAATACAGTTAAATCCAATATTGTGACTATATTTGAACAATTATAGATTATGTAAAACCTAAATTTTATTAAAAACCAGCACGAATTAAGAAAGTTATGCAAACTTTTTGATTTCAGTCAAATTTTGTAAAAAATCAAAAATCATCCGCCTTTTTCTTATTTTTTTGAGTTTTATAAATTTAACTGTAAGGTAATATTTGTACAACTATAGGTTGTATATAAGTCTAATATAATCAAAATCCAGCAAAAATTAAGAAAGTTATGCAGTTTTTTTTATTTACTTTAATTTTATCTAATTTCAAAAATCATCCGCCATTTTGTTTATTACAAAAATTTGCTAAATCCAATAATATAATTATGCTTCTACATTTTAACTATTATGAGAAAATTAAATTTCATTAAAATTGAGTAAAAATTAAGAAAGTTTTGCAACTTTTTTGATTTTAGTCAAATTTTGCAAAAAGTCAAAAATCATGCACCATTTTGTACATTATCAAATTTTGTTAATTCCAATACTCTGACTATATTTGAACATTTGTGTATTATCTAAAACCTAAATTTCATTAAAATCTACCAGGAATTAAGAAAGTTATGCAATACTTTTTTTTTAAATCGGATTTTACCTAAACTCACAAATCATCCGACATTTTGTTAATTAGTAAAGTTTGTTAGATCCAATAGTGTAACTATAATAGCACAATTATAGATTATGTAAAACCTAAATTTTATAACAAACCAGTAAGAATTTAGAAAGTTATGCAAACTTTTTGATTTCAGTCAATTTTTGTTAAATTCAAAAATCATCCGCCATTTTCTTATTTTTTTGAGTTTTATAAATTTAACTTTAAGGTAATATTTGTACAATTATAGGTAGTGTATAAGTCTAATATGATCAAAATCCAGCAAAAATTAAGAAAGTTATGCAGTTTTTTTTATTTACATTAATTTTATCTAATTTCAAAAATCATCCGCCATTTTGTTTATTACTAAAATTTGCTAAATCCAATAATATAATTTTACTTGCACATTTTAACAATTATGAAAAAATCAAATTTCATTAAAATTTAGTAAAAATTAAGAAAGTTATGCAAACTTTTATGATTTTAGAAAAATATTGAAAAAATACAGAAAAGTTTTTAATAATTTTCCAAATTAAAAAAAAAATCATTGTGTGGAGGATTAAGAAAAGTATGTTAAGATGGTTTGGACAGATAGAGAAAACAAGTATACCAGACAAGAATAGAACCACAGCAAATGTACCTCAATCAGATTGAAAATGTTTTTAGAAAAAGTAAGCTAAAGAGTATTTCTAAAAAAGTAGCTTTTAAAAAAATCAAATTGTTGTACTGTTAATATTTGGCCATCCAAAATATTGAAATTATTTAATATACATTTAGATCTAAAAAAATGTTGCTTAAATAACTTGTAGGAATTTAATTCTCATCAAATACAAACTAACATTCCAATACATACATTGATATTCCTCATATGCAATAACATTCCACAATTAACCAATATTGACACGGCCATTTTGTCCCTAGTTGGCACACAACTAAAACTTTATAGGGCCCCCGAAAACGTCACCACAAACACAACAAATGCTCGGTCAAAAACAAAAGCGTCCGGATTTAAAAGCAAAACCGCAGGCGAGAACAGCATCCGTTGTATCGGACGTGTGCAATGCGGGAAAATATTCCCAGAATGCGACCCCGCCTCACGCTTCTGGCATAACAACGCTCCTAGAAGCCTGATTAAGCCAGGTTAATTTACCCTACCGCATTTACTTATCCTTATAATACATTTAAAACCATTAAATGCACTCTGCCAATATTTGGAAACTTCTTGAATTAATTTCATTCAATTTCATTGTAATTCCACCCAGTATGGGGAATTAAAATCGCATTAAAACTGATTCTAGTCACCAACTTATTATGTAACATTAAAATTAATGTTAACCGTAAATAAGGATTATATAGTTATAGTCAACAGTAATGAAACTAAATTTAATATTAATTTCTGGTGGAATTTATGATTCAATTCAATTGTATTGTTAAGTGCCGAAACTTTTCCCCTTTCATTCCGGAAGTAGAGTGCCCCCAATTAATTTTGAAATTGCATTTGGCAGGTTTTAAAGTAATATATTATGTATTCTTCATAATATTAATATATTTAGCTTTGAATTTTCATTCTGTTGATCAATAATCATAAAAAATATAAATATATTAATTATACTATATATTTATAATTTAATCTTGGATAGGTGTTGCCTCTAGGTGCAGATAAAGCGCATCAATCTCTGATTGTCATTAATATGAATGGGCTAATCAAAGTTGTGCATGTACTTAGTATTATTAATACCCGAGGATGATGTACTAAATGAAATTGCAATTTTACAATTAGTTAATTGCAAAATTTATTACATTTATTAAAGTTAATTAAATAAGTTTATTAAGGTTGGTCGCCAGAGTCACAGTATTTCTAAGTGTTTGGTTGCAGAAAAGCATATGTTCAAGATAAATTAAAAAGCATCTCAATATCACGGCTACTTCATCATCAAAAGGCCCTAGCAAGCTCCGTATGAAGTCCGAGTAGTTCACTATACACTAATGCATTTTTATTTTAGAATGTCCCCACAATAAGATCGAGGTGCCACCATGACAGATTTGATACTCTCACTAAAATCAATCACAAAATAGTGTCAAATAATCCTCCGTCTAAACAACAGCGCCATCTATCAGAACAGCGCCACTCAAACCTGTTTGTCAAGGTCAAGGTTTTTGTAAATTCTTCAATCTATCGTAGAGTTACAAAATTGTAAAAGTTTCTGTAAAAATCTTCTGAGATCTGTAGAAATAAGGTTGAGTCTTGGATAAAAATTCTGAGCAGTAATGTCAACAAAAGTTTGAAACTTGAATAGTTCACTCTTCATCCGCCATAGTAACCATTTCATTCCAAAGTATTGGAGTGTTTCACCCACCCACCCTATTGTTTGCTGTCAAGGAACTAAATATTTGTCTTCTATTTAGACGTTAGAAGTCATTTTGTCACAAGAAAAGGTCGTGATTCGACCCCTTGATAACTAACAGTTGGGTGAGTAGGTGGGGCACTCCATTCCAAAGTATTGGACAATTACCATGTTTTAGAGTGTCCCACCCACCTACCCTAGTGTTTGTTATCAAGGAACTCAATATTTGTTTTCTATTTGGACGTTAGAAGTCATTTTGTCACAAGAAAAAGTCGTGATCCAACCCCTTGATATCTAACAGTTGGGTGGGTAGGTGGGGCACTCCATTCCAAAGTATTGGACAGTTACTATGTTTTGGAGTGTCTCACCCACCCACCCTAGTGTTTGTTATCAAGAAATTAAATGCTTGTCTTCAATTTGGACGTTGAATGATACTTAAAAAATTGTCCTAAAAAGTTTACAATTACAAAATTATTTGGTCTAAACCTGGAACTGTGTTTGGCTATTCAAGAAATTAAAGTTGAGCAAAAATTTCTTCTTAAACATCAAAGTCTGAGTTCAATGGTGCTTCAAAAATTGTTCTAAAATGTTTAAAATTAAGGAGTAATAAGTTTGGCCATTGATGAAAAAGTTTGGCTTCAAAAATTGTCCCAAAAAGTTTGCAATTATGGTATTATTTATGTTAAGCTTAGAAATGAGTTTGAATGTTAGTAAAATTAAAGTTGAAATAACATTAATTTTTTTTTAATGTTTTGATCATTTTACACTTAAAAGTTTTTAGCAATCAACTCGTAGACTATGCAAAAGCATTCAATTGCAAAATCGTTTTTAAAAACCTGTTCTCTGCTCTCTATTTTTGGGCTTAGAACCTTGACAAAAATAAACTTAATAAGTTGACCATTTCGCCCGAGAATTTATTTACAATAATCAATAACTTATTAACTAGTGCTCCAAAAGCAGAAGATGCACCTAATGCAGCACCACCAGACCCAAATTTTTTTTTCTTATTCTTCTCTAAAATACCTAAATATATATAGATCTTTGTTCAAAGTAGTACTCTTTGCTTCTGAAATCCCAGCAACCACTGCAGCTCCTACATGAATGTGGAGTAAGCCACTTTAAAAAATTATGAGGTTAATAAGATTATCAAAGTACTTTTTGGCCTTAACAAAGCCTCAATTTGGATAGGACTGCAATAATAAAATGCAAAGACTTTTGAAGGTCTCTAAGTGATTGAAATACATATTTGCAGCCGTCTGCTAGGCTGAAGACGCAACAGTGATTACGTTTAAGCTTTTTTTTGTAGGCAATTGAAGGGAATTGTTGGATTCAGAGAGAGACCGACTAACCCCCCCCCCCCCCTATAAACTTGGTAGTTTGAGCTGTTAATGCCTTCCGTTTGGAGATAGAATGAGAAAAATTAGGTTGGGACGCCTCATAGGCTGTAAGGTGAAGTTCTGGAGAGACCAAAGAGCTCCAACAATCCAATAATAGGTTAGATTTTAAATTGCCTCAAGACGACCGAGATGATAGTTTGCCGCTGTCCAGACTAGAGATGCAAACGTGATTTAAAATCTAATAATGCTTGTATATATCCAAAGTTTATTTCAGATCGACAACTCGCTGTTCTGGAGTAACATTAGTACTAGCTGTTTTTTTTGCCAACTTGGCTTTGTTTAGAATGGTCTAAACGTGCAACTGACGTACAGCCTTTTGTCGAATGTGATTCCCAGATACTTTGCAAAAGCTGTCAACAAAATAGGAATTATATCGAGATGAACGATCTTGTAAAAAAAAGGACAATTTTACTCTTCTCCGGGTTTACTTTGACTTCCAAGCCAGTAAGAAAGTCTTCAAAATCACTAGTAGCTTTTTGAAGTATCATGGTGACCAGCACCGACGGCATGTCGGCGACGTAAAGGTTGAATAGGATAAGAGATAGAAGAAAGCCTAAATCTTCCGTAAGGTAGAACATTGGAATCTCACAGATAGTGTTCTTCATTCTAAGTATAAAGCTAGCAGTTTTATGAGACGCAAACCTTTGCGCCAAATCTTATCGAAGGCAAAAAAGACCACCCCTGTAGTTTTTCTTAGTCTAAAACTTTTGATAATATGATCTGTCACTCGATGTGGTTGATGGACAACAGAATATTCACGCCAGAACCAGTGTTGAGAGGCGGATAGAAAAAAGTTGCCTTTAGCGTGATCTTGGATGCTATCTCGGATAATTTAGTCTATGACCTTGCTCAAGGTGCGTAGTAGACTGATTGGCTGATAGTTTTAGAAAAATTTTTGGTCTTTTCTAGGTTTTGGTATGTTGATTACGTGTGAGCCTTTCTAAACTCTTCAAAAGTGCCCTGTAGGTAAGATCGCATTAGCAATATTGGTTAGAACCATTATTGCTTTGTGCAAAAAAAAGTTGAATGCTTCGTTCGGAATACCGTCAGGTCCTAGCAAAGATCAAAATTGATCCAACGCTGTTCAGCTGCATGTTGTCGTCAGTAGTTTCTAAAAGGTCTTTGACCTCTAGGTAGACCCTTTTAATGTTCTTTAGATCAGTGTCTTGTGTCATAGGGAGGCATTGGAGTTTGAGGTAATCGGCAAATGCTTCAGTCTTTTCCTCGATAGAGTATTGGAGCCCGTTCTCACCATAGATGACAGGATCTTCCTGTTATGCAAGGTTTTAGAAATTTTTCGCATTAGATTTACGTCCTCTGTGTTTGATTCCAAGTTTTTTTGCCAGCACTGAGTTGTGTGCAGTTTTATTGTAGATCTAACTTTCTTGTTTAGTTCATTGAGAATTTCACGATCTATTGGCTCGCAATGCATTTGCCATTGATGTTTAGCAGCATTTCTTCTTTGAATCAACTTCTTTTAATGGCGAGATAGTCCTAGAAGATTATTAACCCAAACCTAAAATGTTTTAGAAGCTTTCTCCATAGATTTATAAATCAGTTTTGTGAATTGTTCAACGGTTCATTCAACATCCGCAACCGTTCGTACTGTAGTTAGCCTTTCTTCCAAGTATCTCAAGAAAAAAATCCACTTTGTGTGAGTAATCGTCCTTCTTTCTCGTCAGATCCTCTTCCATAGGTTTCCAGTATTACCGGAAGCTTAGGTCGTTGATTGTCCTAATTCCTATTTTAAAGTTGACGTTCTATAGTATTGGGTATTCAGGACGTTTCTTTGGTAACCAGCAAAAACTGTAGTGAGTAGGTTCATTTGGAGCCAACTTTTTTTTTTCAATCAATTTTGGCACCCTTACCACAATTGCATTTGTTTCCAGAGTCTGAGGTGTCTACTTCAGAGTGGTCCAACGACTTTCTTGCAAAGATCATTTTGCCACACTCCTAATTTACCTCCAACGTACGTGAAGGTAATTGAGATTCTCAACAAGTGCCAGAGGCGGTTTTTTGACTCATTCACGAGCATAACGTCGATTTCCTGGTTGAAAAAAAACTCTTCCACTTTGCCTAATTTCTCTGAAATGCTGTTGACGTGTAAGCATACTCTTAATAGCACTTCAAGCGTATTATCCATTATTGGTTTGAATGGACAAGAGTTTTGCAACCATTTTGGATTGAAATTTGTTGCATTTTGCAATCGGAGATTTGCATTTGTGGTTCGGGCTTAGAGTAAAGCTAGGATTAAAAGGCGGACTACATGGACCGCATACAATACGTCAGTTATGTGCCCGTAACAATTTCTTCTTCTTGGTCCAATTCGTTGCAGAGCCCCGTGACTAAGGATTTTTGGTTCTGGTGGTATTGAGATAGATTTATCAATCTAAGGTGTTGGTGAGTGTTACCGGCTCCTGTCCCCCATGATAGCGAAGGGTAGAGTCGGTAAAAGGGTGCTTTATGCATACCTGTTCATTGTCTGCCAAGGGTGAATAATTGGATAGTTGGATCAACCACAAGGTTGGTCTGATGCTGCCACTGAGCCTCCACCTGGTGAACGCTATCATCTTGATAGAGAGGCTGTCCAGGGATCAAAGTCGTTTGGCAAACGCGTGGAGTGATTCCACAGTTTTCGGGGATTAATGCAACTTGGCGAAGGTGCAAAACACTAAGGTCAAAGTTAGTGGTAGGCGTAGAGTTGGTCCAGATAGGTTCCCCCGTTGCGAAAAGAAACCTACGGAGAATGGTGCAATCCGTTAAGTCCTGTGCAGCCCAGGAGTTACAGGTAGAATTCCTGAAGCAAACGTCGGTGTGCTGTTGATGTTCGCAGATCCGTGGTCAAGTTTCATAGGCATAACTGTAGTATGTAAAGTGATAGTAGTTTTGGGGTCGCATGGTGGCTTTGCTGGACTTTCATATCTTCGGTCCAAACTCTCATTGGTCGTTGATGCCCCGCCCCTGGAGCAGCATCATAAAATTTTGCCATTTTTGCTCGAAATTGTGTTGCACTCTAAAACTTTTTTGGCAGTTTAGGAACATTTATTACAGTTTAAAATCAATCTTTTGCACTTTAAAACATTAATGATAGTTTAGAAACAATTTTATTGTACTTTGGAACGTTTCAGAAACAGTTTTGACAGTTCAGAAACAATATTTGCACTTAAAAACATATTAGTAACATTTTTGACAGTTTAAAAACTTTTTTGCACTTAAGGACGTTTAAATAATATTTTTAACAATTTAGCACGTTTTGTTTGCAAATTACACTGTTCTAGAAAAAAACTTTTTGACAGTTTAGGAACATTTATGACTATTTAGAAACTAAAATTTTTGGTTGCACTTTAAAACATTCAGAAATGTTTTTTGTAATTATAAACATATTAGAAACATTTTGAACAGTTTAGAAACATTTTTTTGCAAAATTTTAAACATTTTAGAACCATTTTTGATAGTTTATGATCATTTATGATAGTTCAGGGACATTTTTCAAAGTTTATTAACATTTTTTGCATTATAGAACAGAATAACAGTTCAGGAACATCAAAGAAAAGAAATAAATTTAAAATTCTTCATAACAATTTTTTAGGCATAATCTAGAGTGTTGATCATCAAGAAATTAGATATCACTTATTTCTTCTCTGACTTTAAAATTTCAAAAGCTCGTAGAAGAGGTTTTGATACGAACTGTTGGGCGGTTGGGTGAGCACTCTAGTTCAAACTACATTCATAGATCCCAATTGTACTTAAGGACATATCAGGTACATTTTCAATAGTTTAGAATTATTTTTAAGATCCACATTTTTTGCTTTTTAGAACATATCAGGAACATCTCATCAAAATGTTTGATAGTCCAGGAACATATCAAGAAATTTTTTTGCAAATTAAAACATTTTAAGAACAATTCAAGATTTTTTTTTTTACAGTTTAGGAACACTTGTGACAGTTTAGAAACATTGTTTGCGCATTAGAACATTGATAATAATTTAGGAACATTTTTGTTGTACTTTAATCATATATAATATTATTTTAGAGTAATGAATGAAGAAAGAATTACAAACATAAACATAATTCATAAAAATTATTATATTTTAAAACAAACATAATTATTTTAATAAATAACTTTACTGAACTTTGTCCATATTATTTTCTAAAGCTTCTTGTATTATTATTTTTACAAAGCGGAAGTAGTAGGATGACACTGATACACTTCCTGTGAAACGGGTAACTACTGCAACCTCCGTGCAAAACTTATTTAATTAATCAATTAAAACTTGCGGTGGCCGAACGTCGGGTCGGCCGGTAGAATTAAGCCTTTGGGTAAAGTATATAAATTACGTTTGAAATCTAAACATACTTGCCGCGTGGAAATTCTACTCGGACTGTCAAAATTGACCGCGTACGTTTCAAATGAGTCACCACGTATTTTTTGCTGTATGATTTGACCTAGAAACTCTGCTGCTGATTCAGTTTAATTTTACAAATAGCTTTATTTACTTAAGTGGATGCAATTTAGAACTGGGTTAAACATTTTTCATTTAATAAATGGTTTAATTTATGTAGAAATTTTGAAAGATAAATACAGAGAAAATTTTATTTGGTTCTATTATCTAAAAGTTTTATGTTGAGTTTGCAGATCACATATTTGATTCATATTTACTGAAATATAGCACATAAGACACTCATCCCATTAAGGATACTACGGATCTTACTTTAAACTAATATTAATATAAAAGCAAAAATATGAGTCCATGTCAGAAAAATGTATGCTTTCCATAAAATCCAGCTTGAACGTCCACAAACGATTTTCCCCGACATTTATGCCGCCTTTCATAATAAAGAAATGAATATTTAACGCGGCATGCATACGAGTTTTAATGGTACTCAACACTGTATTCAACTTAACTAGAATCTGTACGAACGATGGATTTGTGTTGTATCAATCTAAGTTGATTAGATTGCGTTTACAATTATTATATAATTGAATCGATTTCATTAATTATATTATCAATCTAATAAATTGTTCTTGTTTAATAAATGAATCTTGTATTGTTTAAATTTAATTTTATTAGTTTATTAGCTTTAATCAAATTAAATTGAATAAAAGAAACAAAATTACTATATTACAAATATATTTACAAAACCGTAACTAGTTTCAACCTTTTTAAGACCATCATGAGACAATTGTTTGTATCACCGTCTGATAATGGCTTTGTAAAAGTTGAAACTGGTCAATCAATCAATCTACACAAACTAATCCGCAACCACAAACAACACTGCAGTCACAAACAAAAAACCAAAAACCAAAAAACTATGCCAATGCAAAAATCGTTTTTTTTAAGTTTAGCTTCAAACGGAGATCAAAAATCTTTGTCTTTACTTGGACCTTATCTATTGCTTGTCTGATGAGAAAACTTTGGCCTACAACCAATAG
This sequence comes from Tachinus rufipes, assembly GCA_963932245.1. Lineage (NCBI taxonomy): Eukaryota > Metazoa > Arthropoda > Insecta > Coleoptera > Staphylinidae > Tachinus > Tachinus rufipes. The sequence goes on along the minus strand of OZ010746.1, from coordinate 9,920,727 downwards.
AACGCCAATCAATACTCAAAATACTCAAAGCTTTATACTAAACCTGCCAACTCAAAACAAAAACCAAATCCAGCAAATGTCTGAAATACCCAAAAACGTTAGACCCAGATAGCACCAATCAATAAAAAAATAAACAAATAAATCTAAATAATTTCCAAAACTCAATTATAAAAGTTTGATCCAAACATGACAAAAAAAGCAAAAAACGTCACAGTCATAACCCAGCCATTCAAATCGTACGACACTGATAACAGCCTGGTCTTTTTCAGCAAAAATGTCTTGAGAACAATTAAAGAGCAAAAAACAAAACAAAAAAAAACAAAAAACATTGCAAATCTTATCCTAATTGCAAGCCAACTCTTCAATCAATCACGGATACCTGGTCTGACGTAGCCATCTCAATTAAAGAAAACCAACCACCTTTCAGACGCCATCCTAACTTCTAAATAATTGCCTAAAATATTTTCGCGTAAACCATAAAAAAAAATGCTGGACAATAACTCTAGAAAACATCATAGAAAAACAAGACCCAAAAAACCTAGAACCAACCCGAATTAAGCCAAATGTCTAACAAACCAAACATGCAAAAAATGTTCTTCAACTGTCAAAAATGTTCCTGAAATGTTCCAACAAAAATGTTCCTAAGCTATCATCAATGATCTAATGTGCAAACAATGTTTTTAAACTATCACAAATGTTCCTAAACTGTCAACAATAGCAAAAAAAATAAAATTGTCGAAAATGTTCTTAAAATGTTTGCAAAAAATGTTTCTGATACACTCTTTAGTGCACAAATTGTTCCTGAACTGCCAAACATTCTGATAAAATGTTCTAAAGTGCACAAAATGTTCCTGATATGTTCTAAAAAGCAACAAATGTGCTAAATGTTTCTAAACTATCAAAAAAGTACAATTGGAGTCTATGTAAGTAGTATGAACTAGAACGTTAGAAGTTTGTAAGTCAGAGAAGACAGAGGTGATATCCAATATCTTGATGACCAACAAGATAGATTGGTCATTGAATTTGAACTGGGGTACCAACCCGTTCTCCCAAAAAATTGATATTAAAAAATTTAAATTTATTTCTTCTCTTTGATGTTCCTAAACTGTTATTCTGTTCTATAATGCAAAATATGTTCCTAAACTGTCATAAATGTTTATAAATTATAAAAAATGATTCTAAAATGTTTTAAATTTTGCAAAAAAATTGTCCTAAACTGTCCAAAATGATTCTAATTCGTTTATATGTACAAAAAACGTTCCTGAACTATCAAAATTGTTTCTTAAATGTTCTAAAGTGCAAAAAAAAATTGTTGAACTGGCAAAATTGTTCCTGAAGTGTTGTAAAATGCAAAAAATGTTCCTGAACAGTTAAAAATGTTCTTGAAATAATTCGAAAAACAAAAACAAAAATGTCTAAATTTTAATCAAAAGTTTTATGTAGAAAATATGTTTCTAAACAGTCATAAATGTTTTTTTCTAAAATAGTTTAAATTGCAAAAAATGTTCTAAATTGTTTAAAATGTTACTTATATGTTCTTAAGTTCAAAAAAGTTCTCAAACTGTCAAAAATTTTACTAATATGTTTGTAAGTGCAAAAAATGTTCCTGAACTGTCAAAACTGTTCCTAAAACGTTCAAAAGTACAATAAAATTGTTTTTAAACTATCAACAATGTTCAAATGTGCAAAACATTGTCTCTAAACTGTCATAAATGTTTCTAAACTGTCAAAAAAGTTTTATTGTGCAAACAAATTCTGAGCAAAAATAGCAAAGCCCCATGATGCCGCCTTAGAGGCAAGGCATCAACGACCAACTGGAGATTAAACCTGAGATATAAAAAGAGAGCTTTCACGCAAAAAAGTTCAGTATTACGATTGGAGTCCTACGTGTAACTCCTCGGCTGCACAGGACTTACCGGTATCAACTACAACAAGACAAACGGGTCGCACCCAATGCGACTACACTAACAACAGTCGCGGCCAAGAAAATACACTCCCCAATAGGTGGCTCACCACTCAGCCACTATGACGCAAGTTCGTCCCTAACCTAACCCCCACAAACTGCAAAACCACTCCACATGTTTGTCCTCGATTTTTGAAGGGCGCCTCTATTAAGATGCTTGCAAGCACCAAGTGGAAGCTGAGTGGCAACATCAAACCAACTTCATGGTTGAATCAACCACGTCGTACGAGACCCCCAGAGATGTCCACTTTCCCCACCAAATAAATAACTATAATTATTCACCCTCGGCAGACACCGAGAAAATGAAAGGGTATCCTATGCACCCTTTCACTAACACCGAGTCCACCACAGGCTATCTTGGGGGATAGATAACACCCACCAACACCTTAGATAGATAACTCTATCTCAAAACCACCAAACCCCGGAACCAATGTAACCAGAAGCCCTTTGTGCTCGTAAAAAAATGGATAAAAAAAACGAGATTATTACGGATACATAACTACCGTCCGTGCAATCTGCCTTTTAATCTTAGCGTCACTTTAAGCCAAAACGTCGACCGCAAATGCAAATTCAAATGCACAAAATGCCGCTCTGATTGCAAAATGTAACAAATTTCAATCCAAAATAGTTGTAAAACTCCTGTCCATTCAAACCAATAATAGATAACACACCTGAAGTGCTATTAAGAGTATGATTCTAAGTCAACTAGTGGTTTTCACGTTTTAAAAATAGAGAAATGTCAATTGAAGATTAACCCCATTCAAGACGCATCTACAAAAACGTCGATAAAATCAATGTTCTGGTTCGTGAAGACCGTCGCCGAACCATTGATCAACTCTGTGAGATGTCTAGAATAACATTAAGTTCAATACAGAACATTTTATACGAAGATTTGCACATGAGAAGAATTGCAACCAAATTTGTCCATCGCTTTCTCATAAGCGTGCAAATAGAGCATCGACTTCAGGCATGTTTTGAGCTTCAAAATCAGCTCAAAGAATTCCCAAAAGTTTTTTCCAAGGTGAGAACTGGTGATGAATTGTGGTGATATAGGTACAACCCCAAAACAAAGCAGCAATCAAGCCAGTGGAAGACAACTGGCTTTCCTCGTCCCAAAAAAGCTTGCCAAGTAAAGTCAAACATCAAAACAATGCTAATTTAAGTTCATTCTCACGGGTCAAACTGTTAACCAGAAGTTCTACTTGAAAAGTTTGAAAAAATTGAAGCAGAGTATATATTTGGCGCTCAAGCAACTGGTTCTTCTCGTTCTCTCCGTAAAGCTGTTTTTGGCAAAAACGGCCAACACCAATCGTACCCCCCCCCCCCCCCCCCCCTATTCACCGGATCTAGCCTTCTGTATATTCTTTTTGTTCCCCAGACTCAAAAGAGACATGAGAGGAAAGCGTTTAGCCACTGTGGAGAAAGTAAAACAAAAATTTTGGAATTACTTTATTGCAATAAACGGAAAACTTCCACCAAACTCACTAATTTCTCAGAAACCAATTCAGTATGCAGCTAGCTTCACCTTTCACAAATTGTATTGCAGACTCAATGAGTACCGACGTGGAAACAAAAGCAATATCAACAACCTTGAAAATCTACTCAAAAACGCAACAAAATCCAATAAAGATTTTTGAGCATTACCATTCCTAAACGCAGCATAAAACGCGGCTTAAGGATACCACAATTTATGCTGTGCATACCGCACCAGGCAAGACTACTGCAAGTCTACCACCAAATAATACCTCACACAATCGCTTCAAAATGTTTCAAACTGCAAAAAATACCAAAAAGAGCAAAAACCACTACAAACAAAGAGTTAACACCACAATAACAATACCGCAGCCAGAAATAGTGAAAATTAACAAAAATAATACAAAAAAGCCAAAAATCGGCAAAATATTGGCTTACTACTAGTAGAACTACAACAAATGACAGAGAATAAGCCTCAAATTAATATTTATTTTACAACACAACCAAAACCGATTCAGAAACTACTAAAAAACTATATAAAAAACAAAACCCGGAGAAGAAAATTGGTAACCTACAACCAGCCCTAATCAAACCAACACAAATGTCTAAAAAAACCGAAAAAGTTAGACCCAAATAGTATCAAAAACTCTACTTCTACTCCTATACAAATCGTTCCAATCGCCCAATACCAGCCTAGTCTATATTGACAAGAAACATCCAGAAAACAATCAAAAAGTAATAAAACAAAAAAATGATTACCAAATTAGCAATCAAGACCAACAAGCAAAATCTCCACAAGAAAAAGGCAAAACCAACAAATTCTAAAAAATGCAAACTAACCAAACTGCATGAGAAACTAACTAAGGATCTTTGGCAAGCAATTGTCAAAAAAAAATGCTAATCAACAAAATTGGGCCAAAAACCACAAGAAACCACCCAAATATGCCAAAAGCAAGACCATGATCATAACATCAAACAATACTACAAAAATCTATACTAAAGCCTAATTTGTCACCAAAAATTCATCCACACTAGCCACCCAAACAAAAGACGACTAAACGTCATTCCATCCTTTAAAACACATTGGCTCAAGCTGCGCTGTATAAAAAGAAAAGATTATAAAAGTACAAAAACGGAGTCAAAAAATATCCCAAAGACACAGTTCGGAAAGCCCGCATGACTAATGTATCGTATGAGGTCCGCACAATCCGCCTTACACTAAACTCATTTCCATTTTCTGAGACAAAATTCAACCAAAAAAAGTTGTAAAAAAATACCTCAATGTCAAGTCTATTCCAAAAAACTACCAAAAATCCACCACAAAACCAACTCGAGCAGAAACAGAAGTTCAAATCATTTCAGACCAGTTCTGGATAAATTTCTGCTCGTAAAGTGTTAAATATTATCATTTTCTTTCTGTCCACAGATAGTAACCAACCAAGATCTTCTTCAGAAGCAATCTATAACTGTAGAGCTCAAGTTTTATCCCAAACGATTAGACCGCATACACAAAAATAACATTTTACTCGCGTAAAGAAGCGCAAAACATAAAACGCTTTTTAGATTTTTGCCAATATACTCGCAACAGTGACAAGTAAATTTTTTCAATTCCTCGGCCATAAATAGGTCACACCTTTGCAGAAATTATGAAAAAACGTGTATTTGTCCTTTAAAAGTTAAAACCTAACCTAACCTAATCAAGCGCTGAGAATCCCAAATACTTTCACGTATTTGGGAACGTCGCCGGTACCCATGAGAAATGGAACACTGATCTTTGAAAAAGGATGGGTGGATCATTCCGAAGTAGATACCCCCGACACGATCTCGCTTGAATCAAATGCAATAGTAGTGAATGTGCTGGGGTTAAAAACAGATTCAAGATTGTATCGGCATATATAAAACCGTCTAATCGTATCAAAACAGCGGACTTAGATGCAATTCTTAACAATCCTCACCCCGCAATTATCACAAAATTGAAAAGAAACGCCAAAGGTCAAGCGTTGTTTGACTATGCTGAACAAACGGAACTCCTAGTACTGTGTCCAAACAAACCCACTTATTTCAGTAACTCGGGTTACGTAGGAGACGTTCTAGATGTAGCAATACTAAAGAACGTCAACTACCAGTATACCATAACCGTCGTCAATGGCGTTAGCTCCGATCACAGCCCGGTAATACTGGAGCTCTACGGAATGGGATCATCTGGAGAGAGAAGAAAATTCGTATAACTTCTCGAAATGCCTAGAAGAAAGCATTGGTAAGCTTACCACAGTACAAACGTCTGATGACATCAAAAAAGCCGTCAAACATTTCACGCGCCAAATATACTAAGCCACGGAAAGGGCTTCTAAGACCTATCAGGTCCAGGTACCACTAGAACTATTACGCAAAATAAATTCACTTATCCGCACAAGAAATGCCGCCAGGCGTCAATGGCCGACTCATCGCGAGACCCTAAACTTGCTCCACGGCAAAGTTAAGAAGGCTTTAAAGTTGTACAAAAATTTGTGCTGGCAAACCAGCCTGGAATCAACCACAGACAACGATAATCTTATGTAAAAGATCTCCAAAGCGTTACGGAACAGACAAACCCCCATTCCAGCTATTCACAGCAAAAATGGGCTATAATTCAATATCGTGGAAAAGGCCAAGGCATTTGCCGATAGCCTGGAACAACAATGCTCCCCATCAAAAACAGAAAATACGGGGCACATCAAACAAGAGGTTGAGGATTTATTGAAAGACTCTAACAACGACGAGCCGCTAGAAAGAGTGCGACCTTCTCACATCGGAGAAATCACCAAACGTTTTAAATCTTATACAGCCCCTGGCCCTGACAATATCTCTAACAAGGCTCTTAAAGCATTCTCGCATAAACCAATATTAGCGCTCACCAACATTGCTAATGCGATTCTTAGAACTGAGCATTTTCCTACAGAGTGGAAAAGGTCTCTGGTAATTAACATTCCAAAATCAGGTAGAACAAAAGTTTCTTTAAAACTATCGGCCTATTAGTCTTCTCAGCATCAGCACGTTAAGCAAGGTCATTAAGAGGGTAATCTTTCCTCATCACCACCACGGGTTCAGATGAGGGCACTCGTCAGTTGACCAACTAAACTGCGTGACGGACCTTATAGTCAAAGGTTTTAGAGTAAAAAAGATCAAAAGGGTAGTCTTTTTCGACGTCAAAAAAGCCTTAAAAAAGGTCTATCCAGAAAGACTTATCTTCAAATTGTAAAAAGCTAACTATCCTCTTCGACTTGTAAAGCTAATAGCTTCATTTCTAGACAGCAGAACTTTGAAAGTAAAGCTCAGAAATCTCACATCTACCGCTCGAGAGATAACGGCAGAAATTCCTCCATTCTCTCTCCGCTGCTATTCAACCTATACAGTGCCAACATGTCTTCGGGATGTAAGCATGGGGTAAAAATGGCACAATTTGCTGAAACTCATCTATACTTTTCCAGGTCTCCCAAAATGATCACTTTGAAGATTCAAAAAAATCCTGGCTCTACACGTCTATCATTACACCCATCCTCACTTACGCGTCTCCAGTATGGAAAACATCAGCTAACTGTCATCTTAACAAGCTAGAAGTTTTTCAAAATAAATCTCTGAGGTCGTTCCACAGGGCTCCATAGTTTGTCCAAAACAGAGAGATTCGAGCAGACCTAAGACTACCCTCAATACGTCAACACATCAAAACTTTGGCCGCAAAGTACTTCAAGAATCTCGGGAATTATTGCAACCTTGATCTAGTCCAAGTCGCCAAGGCAGACAGAGAGAGCTTTTTCTATAAACAACCGGTGAACCAAGTAGCTGCACCCTAATTTACTAACCAACCAACCAACAAACCCAACACTGCACAAGCCTATGGGGCGTAGTGTAACCATCTCCAAACTACTAATCTCTTAAAAGGAAGACACATGAGCCGTAAGGTCTCAACCTTCAGCCAGTCTTTTAGAAGATTTTACCGCCTAGCCCCCCCCCCCCCCCAAAATCAAAAGTAAAAAAAAAAAATTAAATGTCCCAAAAGACATTCCTGGCTTTAACTAAAAAAAAAACCTACTTAGTTGCGTGTTAAAAAGAAAAGAGTAAAGTACAAACGTTTTTCAAGCACAATAGTTTTGTTTATGTCTTCTTTTAAAATATTTGTGTCCGTTTGAGGTTTTTGAAGTGTAGCAGTCTCTTACTACTTTATCTGGATAGAAGCTATTCAAAGTATGTGCATGTGCATGGCTTTTTAAACTAAGTTAATTAGCTTTTTTAGATAAAATATTAAAAAATCAAATAACAAAATACGATAAGCACAATTTTTTGGTTGAATTGTAAATTAAACTCCGTCAAATGTATCCAATCCTGAAACGGCATAACGGAATATTTTCATTTCAATCGATATCACAAAACAGTATGTTAATCCGTGCCATTGTTACACGTATATAGTTTTTGTCAAACACGTCCAAATTCAATTCCACCCCATCGCTTTATTTACATTAATCCCATTACAAAATTCCATCCCATCCTCCGAACGTATATTTTTGCTGCTTCCACTAATATTTCATGCTTAATTAAAATAACATTTCAAAAATTTTAACCACCTGTTATATAGTTTATTTAATATATTTACCATTTCATAATATTTGTATAGATTCGTTAGCGTGTGCACGTGCTGTAAATTTTATCGCGTAATTTATGATTGCGATAAAATTGCATGCATGTTATCATTAATATTTGGTGGCTTTACGAGTCATATTGGTGAATAATTATTTTTGTTCCGTGGCTTGTATGGGGAAGTATATATTTCGCTCCGAGGGCTTCGCGTAATTTACTTTGGCACGTGTGAAATGTGCGGTTGGTGAAATTGCGGAAACGGTTTTGCAATTTCAATATAATAATTTATTTGTATTAAGTTCACTACCAATCTAACTAATATATACATATGTAATTATTAGTTTAAAATGACTTTATTTTAGTAAATTATTGTTATAAAGCTTAAAGCACATTCAAACAAAATGACGGCTTTGTTTGTTAAGGGTTTTAATTTAGCATTTGCCGATTGAGTGCCTGAGAAGTATCAACTCATGATTTGCACATTTGAATTTCACAATTCAGCGTTGGAAATCGATTAATTCGTTTGATGAATTATTAATGTTGGTTCTGCTGATAGGAACGAGTCGCCAAGAAAAGAATAATTAAATAAAATTTTTATTCAACTTTCTTCATCAAATAATAATTTATTAACTAAGTTTACAAAACAATTTACTTGCGCAAACGACAACGTTCCAACTTAGCAAAACTGCATGTTCAATTAACATCTGAACTTAATTACCCAACGTCGTCCATTTACAACTAATTTTGTTAACCCGACAACTTAAATAATGACCACTCCAACGTAATAAGATAAATTTAAATATGCAATCTATTTAGATAAAATCAGGTGCTGATTAAATTTGCATACTAATTTACTTCTTTGAAATATTTATGATCTCCTATTAAGATGAATTGCAGTGAAATGTATCCATTCGATTATTTTCTAAATTATGTCATCAGTGTAGGATCGCAGGTGCTGTAGCTCGCAATCACATTTATAATTACATACATTCATGCAAGAGCGGATGGTCTTCCTTATCCGACGGCATTCATTATGCATTCATCCCGAACCCGACCCTCACACATTTTGTTTGCGTTGAACACATAAAATTTACTCGCGCCCTTACAGGGTGTAACCGAATGATTATCATGACCGAGTTATTAATTCCATCCATCCGTCACAGAAGAATGTTTGTGTTAGCAAAGATTTCGTATCCAAAATCTAATGTTTTAGTTTGGTTGTATTATTTTGTGATTATATTGAGTAATTAAGCTATTCATCCTATTTTAGTACAAAACTGCATCATTAATAATAATTAAGATTAGAAAGGATATGTTTATATTGTAAGACAACATATTCAACTGGTTGGTAGAGTAGCAATTTAATTTTTACAAGCTATACAACAAGTAACATGCATCTTATGCAATGTATTACAAAAATATTGAAACAAAAAAAAATTGATCCCTTGGTGACATCAAAAATTAAATGTGCGCTACATTACAGACATTGATAAATCCAGCATTGATTAAAAATAGGTCAGCATAAAAAAATCAAAATAATTTAAGTAAAAACAGAAATCTGCCAAAGATTATGATCGATAACGTAGTAAAAATTTAATAACAGCAAACAGGCACACAAAAACTAACATTTAATATCAAAATAGAACATTAGTAGGGTCCTTTTAGACAACTCAGCACATGCCACTGAGCCCTCTAATGCTCCCAATATTAAGCCATTAGATACAAAACTATAAAAGTCTACTGTGAACCGCAACCACTTAAAGTAAAAAGAGCAAAACAGTTTTACGACTCTCTAAATCTGATCATTATCACATTAAAACCAGAAATAATAAATAGACAAAAGGCCGTTTGTTTAATAATAGTTCCTGGATGTTCTCAGTTGTATACAAGTTTTGATACCACAGATCACATAAAAAACCAGCAAATATTCTCAAACCTACAAAACTTTGAAACATAACAAAAAGTCATTAACTGCACTTTACAGTTGTTGCCCTTAAACACCTTTGCAGACAACCCAAATAACCTACAAAACATCGCCGTAGCACAAAACAAGCTACCAAAGCAACCAAATTCTGTTCCGAATTAAACTACTTAGTCCCAACTACTTTATAAAGCAAATCAAAACCTCGATTATTCCCGCTCCAATCCAAAACCAGCTTCTACAACTTCCATAGAGTCACTCATTCAATGTAAGTAAAGAAAAAAAATAGATACCAACTCACCGCTTTTACAACTCTAGATAGAGCAACGTACCCATTAAAAAGTCATATAGTTTGTACAAAGAAACACAACAACCGTTAGCAATCACCTTCAAAATCTTAGATTGATTAGAGAAAAGCTTTATAAAGCCTAACTGAATCTCAAATAAACACAACTTCGGACAGAATTAGATCTTGGGTTTTAAGTACTAAATCTAGGCGGTATAAAAACGCTAGTAGCAAAGTTAATAATAATAGATAAAAATCTGTTTAGAGTTCAGACAGTGTAGGCGCTGTGCACTGACGCTCGACAAAAAAAAAATCATTTTAGCTAAAGTTATGTTTCTGTAGATTCACTTCGTATTCAACTCAGTAAACGTAGTGCTGACCATATTTGTTCAAATAAGTAAAAACAGTGTTGGAATGTTAGAACCCGGTAAGCATAGCGTTAGTATAAACCAAATAAGTACCATTTGCCAAATTTTGCGTTAGAGTCAAAAAACTTTATTATTAGTACAAAACATTACAAACATTGATAGATTTCTATTCTCAAATACTTGATTGATGTAACAATAGTAATATTCTTGGTATAAAAAGTCGGCAAAGACGGTTTCTGCAATTTTGTTCTTACTAAAGGTCTGTTCAATCTATCAAAAACCTATCAGCTGAGCAATAAATAGCATCGCTAACCTGAAGTGCACAGCCCAGAAATATTCAGACTTGTTTTTTGCTAATGCGTTATCCCGGCATAAGCAAAAAAAATCTAGTTAATTTTGCGTTAAAAAATCCTAATTCTTTTTAAGTATGACTTTTTGTAGCATATTATTGTAATAATCGCGTTGAATCTAATTTTTGACGCATTGACGTAGCTGATGATGCGTGAACAAAGTTTATTTTCTTGATTCTAGCATTGTAGTAGAAGCTTTACTTCAAGCAAAGCCAAAAGTTCCAAAAACTAAACCACAATGTAATAAAAAACAGGCTTACAAGACATTTTAAATCCTACTATATGTAGAGTAACTACAGTCTCGTATTTTTGTTTTAGGTTCCGCATTAACCGTTTAATTTTCCAAGTTTCATAAAGCGTTTATGTTTTGCTTACACTAATGCTAGTTCAACAAAAAATGTGTTAAAGTATTCTGCAAGTAGCATAGATTAATTTAAAAAGAAAATAATAACTCTAAAACACGTTATAAAAGTCTTTCTAAATATTACAAAAATAATTAAAAATGTACAAAAACGCAACCACAAAAGTCTCAATAGCGTAAAAAAAAATTAAGAGCTAATCATAAATTTTAATTCTTTGTAGATCAATTTACTCGTTAAAAACATTACAAAAAAAATACAAAAAGTTTCTAGAAGAGACAAAGAAAACCGTAAAAACCTTTATGCTTTATCTTTAATAAAATTACTCAAAGAAGTTTAAATTTGTAAATAAAAGCCAACTTCAAAACGTCAAAAAAAATTATATTTCTAGTATTACAGATTGATAATTAAAGCTCTGTATATATCTAGAAAACAAAAATATAATGCAAAGATTTTAAAGGTTAAATTTTGCAAGCCTTAAAAATCTTAAAAAAAAATTTATGACAAAAATAGTAAAATTTGAGTTATAAGTACTCCTTCAGTTACAAAAAACGTTTCCAACAACAAATTTCAACTGCTTCATTTAACCAAAAAAATTGGCCGTTTTTGAGATATCTGCGCTTTTTCAGTTTTGTGATTACATTCGGGGTTAGGTTCTGCTTTTCTTGTACTAAAAATGATGATATATTGGCGTTTTTGCATACAAACTCCAATAAAAAATCCTAGATACAGCTATAAAGCATTGTTAAAAATACCCCAATTTCAAATTTTAATCTTTATTTATTCACAAATTTGTTGCTATATTCTCAAATATAGTTAGGGCAATTACAAAATGTTTATAAAAAAAGTCAAAAAAGTCACTTAAACTGCATTATTACTCGTAAAAAACAAAAATGGTATCGACCGTTTTCAAATCTAATTAACGTTACTTGTTAGTTAGAATTTTTGCTCAGTTGGATAAAGCGTCTAACTCAAACCTCGGCACATAAGTTATTAATTCAGGCATTAGTCCAATACATGATTACATTTAATATGAAAGTGTGGGTAGACCAGATACTAGGCCTCGTCAGTATCTACAGCGCACATTGGTTCCAAGTTAAATTCTAGGTGGACAAAAATTAAAATATTGACAAAACTGTTTTGTCTGCAAATTCATATAAAATTTTTATTAAACGGGACAAAAAAATTTAGTCATTTTAAACGGACCAGAGCTGGGGGTGGGGGGAGGGGGTGCTTTGAGAAAACTTGCTTATGTATTTTTTTTAGTTTCTATAACTTATTAGTAGTCCTTTGATCGGTATATGAAAGAATGAAACCCACAAAAACGTTTTTTTTTAGTTTTTTTGTCGTTTTTGAACTTAATCGCATTTTTTAATTAAAAACCGCAATTTTAACTAAAAAAAAAAAAAATTACTAATGAAATCAATCAGAAATTTTCTATAGAATCCAAATCTGGCTTAATTTCAAGTCTATACCCTGTCTATAAGCTGCAAAAGTCATAAAACCATGTTTTTGTTCTCAGTGAGGTTTTAACCGCCAAAGTTGACGTGTTTTAATGTAAATTAATTGGAAAATATAAATTTGTTTTGTGGTCTAAAACTCGAAAAAACTGCAAAAATAAGCCTATTTTTCAACATAAACTTTTACAAATGCACATTTAGCAGTTTTTAGAGAAACTGTACACCAAATATTATTAAAAAACTGAGTTTTGGAATAGAAAAACCCATCTAGAAAGAAAAAATGTGTTCAACATTTACTTAAATTTTTTTTTTTAATTTTTCTTAAAAGACCAAGACATCTTTTGTCGCTTGAACCAATTTTGAGCCATTTTACTCTTTGTTTGTAAGTTTTTGCGCTTGTGGCACAAATTTAGACTTGATCTATTGGCGCCAAAATTTGAAAATATTATTATTTTTGGCATGCAAACATTAATCCGCCTGGGGCTTATCAAAATTTGTTTAAAAAAGTTTTAAACCACACCCTAGTGTGTTTATAATATTTTTTGTAAATAAATAAAATAATTAATTTTTAACGCATTTTTGCCTGAAAATTTTGTAAACATTTCTTTCTACATGAACTTTTCTATAGACGATAAGTACAACACTGACTATTTTCCATGTAAAATCGTCCCCAGAATTCAAATTTTTACTAATATTTGGTGTATTGTTCCTCTGAGCGCGGCTAAACGTGCATTTGTAAAAGTAAAACCCAAATACACAGAACAAATTTATATTTTACAAATAATTTACATCAAAATACGTCAATTTTGGCGGTCAAAAAAAAATTTTAAAAATGCTCCTTTTTGCTCAGACCACTAAGAACAAAAACATGGTTTTGTGGATTTTGCGGCTTATAGACAGGGCATAGACTTGAAATAGCGCCAGATTTAGATTCTATGAAAAAATTCTGGTTGATTAGTAAATTTATTTCTTTTGAGTTAAAATTTTAAACAAAAAAGTTAAAAAACGACAAAAAATCTAAAAAAAATTGCAGAATTTTATTTAATGGGTTTCATACTCTCAGATACCAATCAAAGGACTACTAATAAGTTATAGAAACTAAAAAAAAATACATAAGCAAGTTTCTCAATGCACCCCCTCCCAGCTCTGGTACGTTTGAAATTAAATTGCCCATATGTAAAATGTAGTGTTGTATTAAATAAAACAAATATTAAGAATAACTTTTTATTGATTTTGTTGTATCAAAAGATATTTTTTTAGAAACGCTTGCATTCTTGAATAATTAACAAACAAGTTTTTTATAATAAATATATTTTTTTTTTTTTTTTGAATAATAAATAACATAAAGTTAATATTTACTTGTATTGTTTAGACACCTCTACTAAATTTTATTATTTCTATCAATACTTTTTGATAAAAACAAATATAAGTTTGTCCAACTAGAATTAAACTTGGGCCAACTGTGCAGCGTCTCCATTCATTCTATTAACGGGTTCGGTAGTATGTAAATCTAGTTTTCTAGACAATTGTTTATTCGGCTTTTAAAAATATAAATCCAAATTTAAAATCTGACCACTAACAAAATACATTTAATAGCCAAACTGTTAATTTTGCTCCAATTTAAAAAAAAATCTTTAAAAATGTTTTTAAAAAATTTTGTAACCAAATTGTTAATCTCGTCTCCAAATTTACAAAACAATCTTCAAAAGTGTAAATGAAATCCAGCTACTAACAGGTTGACATTGGCAAAGCAAACTAATAATTCGGACTCAAAATTTCCAAAACAGTTTTAAAAAGTATAAATCCAGCTTTGAACCGGCCTACAAATGATCAAAACAGACTTTAAACGTTTAACCTAACTTTCTAAACTAAAAATCGCGATTTCATAACTAGAAACCCAGCTACCAACAGATTGAGTTTGGAAAACAAACCAAAATATTAATTCGCCCCCCCCCCCCCCTCCAATTAACAAAACAGTATTTAAAACAAAAATCAGGTTTTAAAAAGTGTGAATCCAGCTTTTAAAAATATAAATCCAGCTTTTCAAATTATAAATCCAGCTTTTCAAATTATAAATCCAGCAACCAAAAAGGTAAGTTAAGCAGCCAAACTAGTAAATGTCAAAACGGTCTTTAAAAGTGCAAATCCGGTTTTCAAACTTAGTAATCCGGCCAATTAAATTTGACAGCCAAACTGTTAATACGGCTTCAAACGTTAATCCAATTTAAAAAAAAAAAAATTAATCCAGCTTTCAAAAGTAAATGAAGTCTATGTGACCACCAACAAATTGAGTTATCATCCAAACTGTTAATACGGTTTCCAAATCTTCAAAATAAATATTAAAAGTAATAATCCATCTTTCAAAACTAAAAACTCAGCCACTTATAGGTTGATTTTAACAGAACAGTTGATCCGGTATCCAAACTGCTAAAGCGGTCTTTAAGAACGTAATTCAAGTTTTTAAAATTGTAAATCTGGTTTTTAAAACTAGAACTTTGATTACAAACAAGTTAAATTAAGCAGAGAAATTATTAAATCAGTCTCCAAATTATTAAAATAATTTTCAAAAATGTAAATCCGGCTTTAAAAAACTAAAAACTTAGCTACAATCAAGTTTACTTTAGCAACAATTTTTTTAATTTAGTTTCCAAATTGAAATAAAAATGATCAAAAGTGTAAATCCGGTAAAAAAAATTACCAACCAACAAGTTAAGATTTTCAACCAAACTGTTAACCCAGTCTACAAAATTATCAAAATAACATTCAAAAGTAGGCAATTCCATTTCAAACGGACCAGAGCAGGGAAAGGGTGCATCAAGAAATTTGCTGAAGTATTTTTTTTTTCTGTTTCTATCACTTATTAGTAGTCTTTTGATCGGTTCATGAGAATATAAAAAGCTTTAAAAAAATTCTACGACAATTTTAACAAAAAAAAAATGACTAGAAATCAATCAAAATTTTTTTTTTGTCGTTTGAACCAATTTTGGGCAATTTAACTTTTTGTTTGATAGTTTTTACGCTTGCGGCACAAATTTAGACTCGATTTAATTTAACAAAAAAAAATTTAAACCACACCCTAGTGTGTTTATAATATTTTTTATGAATATAAAAAAAAAAGTTTTTAACGCATTTTTTTCCTGAAAATTTTGTAAACATTTCTTTCTAGATGGACATTTCTACGACCAATAAGCACTGCACTGACTATTTTCCAAGTAGAATTGTCTCCTGAAATCAAATTTTTAATAATGTCTGGTGTATTGTTCCTTTTGAGCGCGGCTAAACGTGTATTTGTAAAAGTTTATGTTGAAGAATAAGCCTATTTTTGCAGACTTTTTGAGTTTTAGACCCCTAAAACTCAAACATACAAAACAAATTTATACTTTTTAACTAATTTGGACCAAAATAGCGTTTTTTTGGGTTTTGTGGCGTAGAAAGAGGGTAGACTCAAAATGAAGAAGAATTGGATTGTACAAAAAATTTATGATTGATTTCCTTAGTAAATTTTTTTTTGCGTTAAAATTACGATTATTAATCACATTTTTTTTAAGTTTTAAATTTTATATTCTCTTAAACTAATAAATGGACAACTAATAAGTTAAGAAAACAAAAAAAAAAAACTAAATGTAATTTCACAACACAATGTATATTCAAAAGTATAAATTTGGTTTTTAAAAAAGTAAATCCAACTTCTAAATTGTAAAAACGTTATTCAAAAGTGTAACTTCAAATTTAAAAATGTGCAAATCCGGCTTTTAAAAGTGTAAATCCGGCTTTTAAATGTATAAATGCGTTCTTCATAACTAAATCAAGGTAACCTTCAAAAATATAAACTGTCAAAACGTCATTCAAAATTGAAAATCCAATTTTTAAAAGTGTAAATGCAACTTTTTAATAAATAAACCCAGATTTAAAACTATATTCTGTTTCTATCTAATTAAAAAAAAACGGCTTTTAAAACTAAATATCCATTTACTAACAGGTTGATTGTTAAACTGATCCGGCCTTCAAATTGTCAAAACAGTTTTCAGGCGTGTAAATCCGACTTTTAAATCTGTTAATCTAACCTTCAAAAATATTAGTCCAGTTTAAAAAAAAAACTAGATCCAGCTAGAGATAAAGTTAAGGTCACACGGTGCAAGTTAGTGCACTGCACTAACTGATTAGACCAGCTCGGATTTTAGCTCGCTGTAACCAGGCCTTAAAGCATCTAAACTGTTATTTTAACTTCTAATTTAATAAAATAGTCTTTGAAAGTGTAAATTTTGATGCATAAATCCGGCTTTCCAAATAAGAAATCCGGCTACAAACAGGTTAAGTATAGGAACCAAACTGTTACCTTCAACTTGTCAAAAAACGGTCTACAAAAGTAAAAATCCATCTTTTAAAATTGTTAAATCGGCTTTTAAAAAAAAAACTTAACCACCAACAATTTAAGTTTGGCAATCTAACTGAAAATCTAACTTGCAAAACTAAAAGTCCAACTAACTAAACTGTTGATCAGGCCACCGAATTTTCTGATAGTTTTAAAAATTCAAATTTGGCTTTTAAAATGTGTAAATCTGGTTTTTAAAGTATAAATCTGGCTTTGAAAACCAGAAATTTGGCTCCAATTCTGGTGTACTTAACATATATGGCAGAATTGTTAATCCGTTATCCAAATTGTCTAAGCAGTCTTTAAAACTACAAATCCGGCTTTTACAAATATAAATCCAAACGTTAAATATATAAATCCGGCTTTCAAAACTAAATTCGACTTTTAAACTGACAAAACTGTCTTCAAAAGTGTAAATTTGGCCTACAAATTTTCAAAACAACATTCAAAAATGTAAATCCAAATTTTAAAATTGTAAATCTGGCTTTTAAAAATATAAACTCAGCAAATCTAAAAATATGGTAAATAACAAATTGAGTTTGGCAGCCAAATATTTATAATTTTTGAAAAAATAATCAAAATAAGTCAATTTTTTTTTGTCAGATTTGGCCAAAGCGCTGTTCTTGATTTCCGGTACTCAAATTTTGTCTAAAAATTAATCTGTATTGATAAATATTAGAAAGCCTGTCAACTCTTATGAAACATCAAAACATTAAAAAATTAACAAAAGCAAATTGTTAAAACAATCTCAAAATGTTTTAAAAAAAATTAAAAATGCAAAACAAATTATTAAAAATGTAAATTCGGCTTTAAAAAGTATAAACCTAACGTTTAAAACTAAAAACCCGCCTACAACAAGTTGAAACTAAAAACAAGCTTCTAAATTTTCAAAACAATCTTTAAAACTGTAAATCTGGCTTTTAAGACTAAAATCCCTGCCACAAATAAGTTAAATTTGGCATTTTACCTAAAATGTTTTTCAAAAGTGTTAATACGGCTTTTAAAAACAATAAACCAGCTATCAAAACTAGAAATCCGACTACCAGCAGATTGTGTTTGGCAGACAAACTAATAGTCCGACCTCCAAATTATCAAAACAATTTTAAAAGTGCAAATCCAGCTTTCAAAATTAGAAATCCTACTATCTACAAGTTGACAGAACTGTTAATCAAGTATCCATATTATCACAGTAGTCATTATAAATGCAAATCCGGCAATTAAAAACATTAATGAGGCTTTCAAAACAAAAAAATCCGGCAACAAAAAAAAAAACAAAACGGTTTTTAAAAATGCAAACCAATCCGATTAAAATATGAATCAAACTTTTAAAATTATGTTTCAAAATTTAAAAACTAGAAATCCTACTAACAATGAGAGTCTTCAAAAAAGTAAATCCGGTTTTTAAAAGTAAAAACTCGGCTGCTAACAGGTTTAGCTGCCAAACTGTTTATCCAACTTTCAAATTGCCAAAACGGTTTAAAA
This sequence comes from Tachinus rufipes, assembly GCA_963932245.1. NCBI lineage: Eukaryota > Metazoa > Arthropoda > Insecta > Coleoptera > Staphylinidae > Tachinus > Tachinus rufipes. Next base: position 9,902,082 of record OZ010746.1, on the reverse strand, counting down.
GTTTAAATCTGGCTAATATAGCGGTTAATATAGTACTAAAAGTTTCAGCTAAATTAACTTCCAAAAAGTTTTCAAAAGTGTTAAAATAAATTTAAAAAATGTAAATCCAGCTTTTAAATGTAAAAATTCGTCTTTCAAAACTAAAAATCCGGCCACAAATAAGTTTAACTTAGCTGTCAAACTGTTAATCTGGCCTCCAAATTGTCAAAAGGTGTGTAAATCCGGCTTTTCAAATATTAAGCTTTCAAACTATAAAACCGACTGTATAAATCCAGTTTTTAAACTAACAAAGCATCAATAAAAGTAGAAAATCAAAATTTAAAAATAAAAATCCGGCTTCTAAATAAATAAATCCTATTTTTAAACTATAAACCCAGCACTAACAAGTTAAGTTTAGCAGTTCATTTGTTAATTCGGATTAAAAATAATCAAAACGAAATTTTAAAAATGTAAACTAAGTTAAAAAAAAAGTAAGTATAGTTTAAAACAGTATAAATCCAGCTTTTAAATTTAAAAATACGGTTTAGCAGTTTAAATAGTAATCCGGCTTCTTGTCAAAACAGTTTTTGAAAATGTAAATCCGGCCACCGACAAGTTGAGTTTAGCAACCAAACTGTTAAATAAACCTCCAAAATACGGTTTTTAAATTGTAAATATGGCTTTTAAAAGTATAAAATCAACATTAAAAAAAATGAGTGTCCGGTTAAAAAATTCAAAGATGTAAATCCATATTTAAAAATGTGAATTCCGCTTTCAAACAAATAAATCGGTTTTTAAAAACACAAATCCGGCTTTTAACTATAAATCCGGCCTATAAACTGTCAAAATAACATTCAAAAACGTAAAATGTAATTATAATTTAAAAAAAAAAAAGCTTTCAAAACTAGAAATCCGACAAACAACACAGACAATTTTACAACCAAACCAGTAATTCGGTATTCAAAATAGTTAAACTAAATTTCAAAACTTAAAATCACACTTTTAAAAATAGAAACCTAGTTACCAAAAAGTTGAGTTTGACAGCCAAACTATTAATTCGGTCCCAAAATAATCAAAACAGTCTTTAAAAGTGTAAATCCGTCTTTTAAAAGTGTAAAATTTGCTTTTAAAATTATAAGTAATGTTTCACCACCAACATTCTATTGGTAAAACTTCATTTAAATGTGTAAATCCGCATTTAAAAATGTAATTCTTGCTTTTAAACGTATAAATAAAAATTCAACCAACAATAGATTCAGTTTGGCAGCATTTTTAGTAATCCGGCCTACAAATTGTTGAAGTAGGATAATCTAGATTTAAAAACTATAAATCCGCCTACCAACAAATTAAATTTGGCAGCCAAACTGTTAATTCAGTGTAAAAAAATATAACTCCAATTTAAAAAAACATTAATCTAACTTTTAAAAATACCTAGCTTTTAAATATAAATAAAATAAATGTAGCCTTTAACAAATTAAGTTTTGCAGCCAAACTGTAATTCTTAAAAATGGCTTTCAAAAGTGTTATCCCATCTTTTAAAGCTAAAAAACAGCCTCTAATAGGTTGATTTTAACAGAACAGTTAATCCGTTATCCAAATTGCTAAAACGGTCTTTAAAAATGAAAGTTTAGTTTTAAAAATTGTAAATCTTGTTTTTGAAACTAGAAATCCGGCTGTCTGGTAACTAAACTGGTAATCCGGCTTACAACTTGTATTCAAAATTCAAAATTTAGATTAAAAAGTGTAAATCCGACTTTTAAGATTATAAATCCGGCTTTCAAAACTAGAACTTTGGCTACAAACAAATTGAGTTTGGCAGTCAAACTATTAAACCATTCTTCAAATTATTTAAATAGTCTTCAAAAATCCGGCTTTAAAAAGTAAAAATTCACTTTATAAGACTCAAAATTTAGCGACGAACAAGTTTAGTTTAACAACAAATTTTTTAATTTGGTTTCCAAATTGTAATAACAATCTTCAAAAGTATAAATCCGGTTTAAATCGCCCACTATTAGGTTAAGTTTATTAATCAAACTGTTAACGCAGTCTACAAATTATCAAAATAACATTCAAATCCAGCTTTATAAATGTGTAATTCCTGCTTTCATAACTAAATCAAGCCTCTAAACTGTCAAAGCGTTATTCAAAAGTGTAAATTTAGATTTTAAATGTATAAATTCAGCTTTCAAACTGAATCTAGCCTTCAAATTGTCAAAACGGTCTTCAAAAGTATAAATAAACAAAAATTTAGAATCCGGTCATTAACATGTAACTTTTGATAGTTAAACTATTAATCCAACTTCCAAATTGTTAAAACAGTTTCTAAACATGTAAATCCAACTTTATAATCTATTACTCAACCTTTAAAAAAGTTAATCCAGTTTTTAAAAATAAAAATTCAACTTTCAAAAAATAAAAAGCTAGAAACAAAATTTGGCAGCTAAACTGTTAATTTAACCATCAAATTGTTAAAGTAGTAATTAAAAGCGTAAATCCAGTGTTGAAAGTGTAATTCAGGTTTTTTAAAGGATAAATTTGACTTTAAAACTAAAAATCCGGCTACAGACAGGTTAAGTATAGCAGCCAAACTGTTAACTTCAACTTGTCAAAAAAACGTTATTAATAACTAAAAACTCAAGCACCAACAGGTTAAGTTTGGCAATCAAACTGTAACCAACCAACTAAACTGTTGATCCGGCCATCAAATTTACTGATGGCCTTAAAAATGCAATTTTGACTTTTAAAATGTATAAATCTAAGTTTAAAAACTAGAAATTTTGCTACCAATTCTGGTATGCTATGGCAGAATTGTTAATCCGGTATCCAAATTTTCTAAACAGTCTTTAAAACTACAAATCCGGTATTAACAAATGTAAATCCAACTTTTAATTGTACTAATCCGGCTTTCAAAACAAAATCCGACTTTTAAATTAACAAAACGGTCTTTACAAGTGTAAACCTGGCTTTATAAGTATAAATCAAGCTTCTAAATTGTCAACACAATATATAATAGTGTTAAACTGGCTTTTAAAGATGTAAATCCAACGGCCACTAACCGTCTATCCAAAATGTCAAACAAAGTTTTTAAAAATATAAATCTGACTTTTAAAAATGTGAATCAGGCTTTAAAAGGTATAACATTTAAAACTATAAACTCGGCACCAATAGATTGAGTTGATGCTGTAAATCCGGCCTCCAACTTGTCTAATCGGTCTTTAAAAGTGTAAGTCCGGCATTTAAGAAAGATAAAGTCTTTAAAAATGTAAAAATTAATTATTTGTCTATTTACAAGTTGAATTTAACAGCTAATTTGTAAAAACAACCTCCAAATTAAAAAAAAAATCAACTTTTAGAAGTTTAAATTAGGATTCTATCTTTAAAGTTGAGTTTTCAAAGTTAAAATTTGACTATCAATAAGTTAGTCCGACCTTTAAATGTATAAATCTGTCTTTCAAAACGAGACATTAAGCTCTTGGGCTTCTAACATACTGAGTTTATTAGCAAAAGTGTAAATCCGGCTTTTAAATGTATAAATCCGGCTTACAAAACTAGACATGACCTTCAAATTGTCTAAGTGTCATTAAAAAGCGCAAATATGTTTTTTTTTCAAATTTTATAAGCGTATGAATCCAGCTTTCAAAACTAAAACCGGCCATCAACTGATTAAGTTTAGCAGCCAAATTGTTAGTTTAGCTTAAAAAATGTGTAAACAATCTCCAAAAGTGTTAATTAAAAATGATTTTTTTTTATATTAATTTAGCTTTCAAAACTAAAAATTTGGCTACCACTAAGTTGTCTTTTGTAAAACTGTTAATCCGGTATCCAAACTGCAAAACGGTTTTTAAAAGTGTAAATCCGGCCAAATAGATAAAAAATGTAAATTCTCCATTCAAAACCAAATTCGTCATCCAAATTGTCAAAACAGTCTTTAAAAGTGTAAATCCAGTTTTTAGAAGTTCTAATCCGGCTTTTAAAACTAAAAGTTTGCCCACCTTGCCTTTAAAATATCAAAATAATATTCAAAAGTGTAAAAATTTTGTTTATTAAATGATTAAAAAAAATAAATAAATCTTTCAAAATTAAGAATTCGGCCACTAATAAATTGGGTTTGACAACCAAACTGTTAAACCCGTTAAAATTTTTAAAACAATCTTTAAAAGCAACTAACTATTAAAAATGTAAACCCAACGCTTAATACTAAAAATCCGGCTTCCAACAGGTTGAGTTTGGCAGAACTGTTAATCCGGCAGAAAAATTAGTAAAGTGATTTTTTAAATTCTAAATTCGGCCTGAAAACTGGAAAAACGGCTTTTAAATTGTCAAATCAGTCTTTAAAAATGTAGATTTGAAGTTTAAAAGTACAAACGCGGCTCTTAAATGTATAATTTTGGTTTTAAAAAAACTAAAAATCCGGCTACAAGTTTAACAAAATTGTTTTGCAAATTGTCAAAACAATCTTTAAAATTGTAAATTCGGCCTTAAAAATAGAAATCCAGTCTCCAATTAGTAAAAAATGTAAAATTGACATTTATAAGTACAAATCCAGCTTTAAAAAGTATAAATCCGGCTTTCAAACCTAGAAATTCGCCACCAACAAGTTAGGTTTAGCAACAAAACTAATAATCCGTCCTCCAGCTACCACAGTCTTCAAAAGTAGAAATTCGGCTACTAATGATGTAAATCCTTTTATAACTAAAAACCCAGCTAGCAACAAATTAAGTATAGTAGCAAAACTGTTAATCTAACTTTCAAATAGTCAAAGCAAATTTTAAAAGTGTTAATTCGGCTTTTAAAAATATTAATCCGGCCTTTAAATGTATATATCCAGCTTTTAAAACTAAAAATCGGGTTAACAACAGATTAAATTTCAAAAAACTATCAATCCAGTATCCAAATTGTTAAAATAGTTTCGAAAAATGTAAATCTAACTTTTAAACGTGTAAATCTGGCTTTTAAAACTAAAAATTCGACTACCAACAAGTTGAGTTTAGTAGCTTACTGTTAATCCGGCCTCCAAATTGTCAAAATGAGATTGAAAAGTGTAAATCCATTTTATAAAAATGTATTTAAAAGTATAATTTCAACTTTCAAAACTAAATAATTCGGTCTCCAAATTATTAATTTGCTTTGAAATTGTCAAAATAATTTAAAAAAATGTAAATTTGATTTTCAAACTAAAAATCCGGCCACTTAAAAAGTAAATTTGATATAAAACTGTTAATCCGGTCTCCAAATTGTCAAAACAGTCTTTTAAGAGTGTGCATTTGGATTCTAAATTTGATGTATAAAAGTGCTAATCAAGTCTTTAAAAGTGTAAACTTAGTTTTCAAAACAAAAAAATTGGTTATTTAGCAGCCAAACTGTTAATTTAACCTCAAAATTGTCTTCAAAAGTATAAATCAAGCTTTGAAAAACATAAATCTAGCATTTAAAACTAGAAATCTGGCTACAAACAGGTTTAGTTTGGGGGATAAAAATGTCAAAAAGTAGCACTTTTAATGCAAATATTCTTTTCTATAATTTGTTAAAATGCCTAATAACTTTGTAGAAAGCAAAAACTAGTCTCAAAAGATGTGCAATTTAATGTAAATTCACGCGGTTAGCTCCGCTTATATAGACTCAGTTCCTAGTTTATAAATAAAATGCAAAACACTAATCAGAAATATGTAATAAATATACTATGCAACTTAAAAGTTTTGGATATTAAAAGTTAGTAAAAGCAACCACGTCCCTTAAAATTACAATCTATAACCCGCAAGAAGATACATTCAAAACTTAAACTGTACATTCATTAGCAATCAGTGTATCTGGTTGCAACAAATATACTGACTCAACCACTTTACATTGCATTAGTAAACTATTTCTCAATTAGATCATTTAATAAATGGAAAAGCTAGATAAATAATCAAAACTTCTAAGAAATAAACTTAAAAAATCACACAAAAATCCAACCCCAAAAATCGCTCAACTACGCATCAGCAAGATTAATTCATAATCCTATATTATGTATTCATCCTCCAACATAAACAATAATACATATTTCGTACTACCTCAGGAACATCTAAAAGCCAATCTCAAGTCCCGCCTTGCCTACTTTAACTCATAAGAAGGAGGCTGCAACTAATATCAATATTGAAGGAGTCAGCCGCAAGCAAAATTAATAATTACGGAGAACGCAAACTATTTTATACTATATTTGTATCACACTTTTTAAATAAATTTAGTTTTATTTATTTATAATATAAAATAAATAATATATTTAAGAAAGTTTCATATAAACTTCAAACAAATATTTTATTCGTTTGACTCAATTAGTGCAAGTGAAGTGGAAACTAATTTTTGCGTCAATAAAAATCTTGAATAAATATTAGTATACTTACAATCTGCACAGAAGTAAACAATTAACTCACCTAAAACAAAAATAAACAATATTAATTAACAAAGACGAGATATTCTCTAAACAAAGCAACCAACAATATACATATATAATAAGACTCATATTAAAGCAAATTCATATTTATTTTCATTAAGAGCGCTCACTCATAATGTATTTACCAACAAGCTACATCACAACAAAGATTATTTCAGAGTTGTTCCAACAAAACTATTATATACAACTGAAACCTCTCAAGACAATTATAAATTCAAACTGGGAACCTTACATCACTCTTCATTAACACTGGAATACTATACGTTGGAACAAAACAATGGTTTATTTATTGATTCGAAATATTTCGAGTTAACCCTGTTTGATCCTTTCAGGTGTTATTCGGATTGACATATTGAATTTTTTTTATAGGATGTTGGGAAATAATATTGAAGCGGAAGTAGAATTTTATTTTATTGATGGTAATGCAAATTTATGGTTGATTGTATGAATAGAAGTGTTGAAGGGAATGGATAGTTGCAGGTCACGGGTTATTGTTCCTTGATTGAATGCAATCAATGAAGCGTTCTAGTAGCATCAAACTAATAAAGTTAAGGAATATATTAAATTTTGTTCGTATTTCATAACATAATTTCAACATTAAAAACAATTTAAATCATTTTCTTGCATCTAATTAGATTTATTTTATTAAAGTTCCTAGAATGGTTTGTAAAAACTTTTATTATTCTACTCATCCTGATGCAAGTACGCTTCTTAATAATAAACGGAAGTTTATGGAGTCGGAGCATTTCAAATTAAATTTAATAATAACATTAATCAAACATTTGCAAGCATAAAATAGAGCTAACAATAAATTTATGCAAATACAAATATAATTTAAAAATGTGCAACAATGTAAAAAAAATCTGCATGTAAATTAACCTGTAAATATTTCAAAACGCATTTGCAAAACATTTTCGCGAAAATTATATCCGCTACCACACCGATTTTATTTCCCGACACGCCCTGAATATTTTCTAATGGCGCTTTAAATTCCCCTCCGAAACGATGGAGGAACGAACAAAAAAAAGTAATATAGTCCGTTTGGTACAGTTTTAGAATGGTGTCGGATCAAAGGGCAATAATAAAATGTAGCCCGGCACCCATAAAAGATTAAAAATTATTATACACACGGTTTCGTGTAAATCGTTAGGGGATCTAATCTATAACCCATTACTAAAATGAAAAGAAGGATGAAGAATTTTAAAATTGGGAATGGAAATAAATAAATTTTTAAATAATGTAGTGATGGAAATTTGTTTGTAATTGAGTCAATGTATTGAAAAATTAATTAATTTAATAATTAACTTTGAAACCATTAAAACTACTAAAACTAAATAACAAACAAAAGTTGTAAAAGTAAGTAAAAGCAAATGTAGAAATTATTTAATTGGATTATCCCATATTATCCCTTACATTAACTAAAAGTTGTCGAACTAATATCCAAAATTCAGGCAAGATTTGATTTTGCGCCATTTGTGCGGTAAAGTGTTGCCAACAAAATAAAACAAAAACATCATTCAAGATTATTACACAAGAATAATGCGTTTTCATTGTTGAGCAAAATTTTGAAGAGATTAATTAAAAAAACAGAAAAACTAGATCAATTAGTGATCTTAAAGATTCTGGCCGTCCTTCAACTAGTCATTTGGCTCATATTTATCTTGATGGCTTCGTTAATCTACAAAATTGTTGTATTTGGTGTTCAAAAAAATTACTGATTGATGCGGATTTTGGGATTCAATAGCTATAAAACCATTCTTCTTCAAAAATGCGCCTGATCAATAATAGTTAATGTTGCTCGCTATCGCGACATGATAATCCATATTTTTGGGCTTAAATTGCAAGTTATGCTTTCCATCCCACAATAATTGCTCAAAATTTTAATTCGAAGCACGGATTGTAGAACAACTAATGCTAAGGGTCAAGCTCTGTTTAACTACGTAGAGGTAAAAAACTTACAAGTCCTGGATCCAAGCAAATCCACTCACTATAGCGTTCTGGATGTTGCAAATCTATAGAACGTCAACTCGCAAGCTGTGGTAACAACATTGAACGGCGTAAGGTCTGTCCACAACTCGGTAGTACTAAAACTATGCGGAAAAGGGTTCCGGACAAAAAAATTTGTCATCTATAAGAACCCTTTTCTCTAAATGCCTGGAATATAGCATTGGTACTCTGACCTTAGTACAAACAATTGAGGAAATCAAAAATAACCGTCTCACTTTTAACTACACAAGTCCAACAAGACTCAGAAAAAGCTTCTAAAACCTTTCAGTTTCGCGTCAATAATCTTTTAAGATTATCTCGGAAAACAAAAAAAAAATGCCGCCAAACATCAATAGCATCGCAACCCCAAAGATCCCAAAATTCCAAATAGACTTTACAACAAAGTCAGAACGGACAAAAAATGCACAAAAAAAAAGCAGACGGTTTCCCATTTCCAATACACTATTGAAAAAAAGCAGAAGCATTTGCAAAACAGCCTCGGACTTCAATGCTTTAACTCAGAGGTTGGCAAACTAGGGCCCGCGGGCCAAATCTGGCACGCCATCTGCAAAAACTCCATTAAAAAAAATTGTGGTAAATATATTTTCTAAACTTAAACTACAATACAACGTTTTTTGGATCTTGACGCAAGCGCAAAAGAAATTTCCATATTTATAGCTTAAAATTTTAAGTCAAAAATTAGTATAATAATAAAAAAAATATTACTCCACCCACCGTTTGTGTTCTTGCTTTTTTATGACAAACGGCCGGGCGGGCGGAAACAAAGTTTAATCTAAGGGCGGATAGCTTTTTTTACTGTGGCCCACCTACCCAACTGTTGGTGATTAAAAGATTTATTACTTCTCCCACCGTTTGTGTTCTTGCTTTTTGAGAACAAACGTTTCAGTGAGTGGGCAAGTACCAAGTTTAACTTATGAAGTGGTAGTTTCTTCTACTGTGGCCCACCAATCCACCCAGGTGTTAGTGATCAAAAGGTTTATTATTTCATTCACCGTATGTTACAATAAAAATTTTGATGACAAACGCTTGGGTGAGCGGGCGTAAACTAAGTTTAAGTCGTTGGCAGGTAGATTCTTCTACTATGACCCACCCACCCACCCAAGTGTTAATGATCAATATTTTATTATTTTACCCACCGTTTGTGTTACAATAAGTTTTTTGATAACAAACACTTGAGTGGTTGGGCGGGAACTAAGTTCAAGTTGTGTACTGTAACCCAACCACTCGCCCAAGATTTAATGATTAAAAAATTTATTACTTCACCCACCATCTGTGTTCTTGTTTTTTGATAACTAACGCTTGGAAAGGCGGGCGTAAACAAAGTTTAAGTCATAAACGGGTAGCTTCTTCTACTATGGCCCACCCACCCAAACGTTAGTAATTTAAAGATTTATTACTTCACCCACCGTTTGTGTTCCTGCTTTTTGATGACTAAAGTTTGGGCGGGCGGGTAGTAACCAAGTTTGAGTTATGAGCAGGTAACTTCTTCTACTGTGGCCCACCCAAGTGTTAGTAATTAAAAGATTTATTACTTCACCCATTGTTTGTGTTCTTGCTTTTTGATAACAAACGCTTGGGCGGGCGGACAAAAACCAAGTTTAAGTTATAGGCAGGAAGGTTTTTTTATTGTGGCCAACCCACCCATCCAAATGTTGGTGATTAAAAAATTTATTACTTCACCCACCATTTGTGTTCTTGCTTTTTGATGCCTAACACTTGGGCGGGTAGACAGGAACCATGTTTAAGTTACAAACGGGTAGCTTCTTCTACTACGGCCCACCCACCCGCCCAAGTGTTTACAATCAAAAAATAGAATGTTTCTTCTTTTTGCATTGCAAATAATACTAAATTAAAAGTCTAATTTTTTTGACAGTTTTCTATACTTTTCTAAAAAAAAAATTCTTCTTAAAGCTTCTGATGTTTTCTTAAAGCTTTTGAAAACTTTCTAAAGTTTTGGATCTTTTACTAGATTTGTTCTAAATTATCTACATTTTTATTTCTAATATTTTAATTTTTTTTTAATGTTTCCGATATCTACCTAAAGCTCTTACAATCTTTGTAAAATTTTCTAGATTTTTGGAACATTTCAAAGTTTCTATTTTTTCCGTCTTTTTGAAGCTTCTGAATATTTCTAATGTTTCTGATTTTTTCTAGAATTTTTTAAAATTGTAACTTGTTAATTTTTCACGATCTGCAACCGGTCGGAGAATCGCACACGTAATCCTAAACAAATAATTTTTGGTTGTGGTAAAGAAACTTCTTGTTCGATATGATGTGGTAGAAATAGCTATAGTTTCATCATTGTCAACTAATATGTACACTGGATTAAGACGATCCATAAAACAGTTACATGCTTTCCTTCTTTGTTTAAAGTTAAAGTTCTAGTAATTCCATCCTTTAAAAACATTACAAGAACAAACTTCAATTCAAACCCCTTAGCTTTCGTCCTGTATCGATTATCTAATGTATAAAAATGTCGTGCAACACAAACAGAAAATCATTTACTCACTCCTGCACCAAAGGGTCGGTTAATCCTCCACCCCCCTGGCGCGGCAATAGCTTAACCTACACGCTTAGTTGCTAGACTAAGCGTTTAAACCGTAAGTTCTCATTACACCGCAAGTTTGGTATGCAATCATCCAGGCTCTCCGGCCAATAAATAAAACGCTTCAAACTTTCCGACTGTTTGAAAAAGCTCTCATGTCATTAACATCGCTAAACCTGGAAAAAACTAAAAGTTTCCCCAAAACTATTGGCCTACTATGCACCTTTAATAAGGCCTTAGATATTATTCAAAAACACATGGAAGCTAACAATCTTCTCCCCTCCCACCAACATGGGTTCAGTTAGGAGTGACCCCTTCAAGCTTTCGTCAACTTAACCACGTGACGAATCACGTTGTCAAAAATTTCAGCCTAAAGAAAGCCACGGGTGTGTTCTTTTTCAACGTCAAAAAAGCCTTCAACAAAGTTTATCATAAAAGACTCCTAAAATTGATCAGACAACGCTTTCCTATGCGTCTTATAAAGCTGGTATCCTCTTATCTAAACCCTAATCAATCTTTGACAAGAAACTCAGGTACGGGCTCCATATACAATCCATTTTTGACAAAGCCTACATGGCTAAAGCTCTCCAATTTCCAATATTGCGTCAAAATAGTAGCATGTCGCTGCAAAACAAAACCCGGTTTTACACCTCAACCATTAGACCAATGATCACGTATGCCACCCCTAAAAACCTTTCAAAACAAGACTTTTCGGATGCTCGCAATAGCTCCATAATTTGTTCAAAACTTGGATATTTAGACCAAAATCAGGATTCTCCCACTACTACAACACATTGAAGCTTTGGCCAAAAAGTACTACAAAAACCTGGATCTAAAAGATTCAATCCACAAATCATCAGTATATTTAATAGTAACCGAGTTACCTTTTTCATAAGTGAGTAAGACCACATTCCTAATACTTTCTAGATCCACATCTCCTAACAAAAAGTTCATAAGCCATATAATCTTTTAAACTTCCTTCGGTACTCACAACTGAAAAAGTGGTTTAGTCGGTAGACGCTTTCCTCGTAAGAATAAATCTGACACGTTTAGTCTTTGGAAAAGCCGTTTTGTGTAATTTCCCGTTTTGATAATCACATCATGCAAATTAACGCCGTTAAACTTTTTCCTATCAGATTTATAAAATCTAAAGTTTATGCCAACAACCACCCACAAACTGAAGAAGAAAATTGAACGCTATATTAACAAAATTCAGCGACATTTATACAAAAATAATTTGAACTTATTAAATACGCTCAAAAAGATTTATATCGTAAAACTTTGCCGAAAACAAAGATAATAAAACTATTTAAAGTCCAATAATTCAAAATCTAAATAGTAAAATTAAACTATTTATAAATCATATATTGATACTTCAATTAGTACTAATTTGAACCAATTCGGTATGCTAATTTTTGTTTTAACTATATTAAATTGTAAGAAGTTGTTTCAATTTCAAGTCCAAAAACTTAAAAATATAAATATTAGATTTGTGTGCAATTTTGCTAATTTAAAGACCTAAGTTGGTACTTCAATTCGTACTAATTTGAAGAGATAAGTAAGTGTAATAAAATTTAAAAATAGTTTATGAATATAAATTAGAAAAAAAAATCCAAAATGCAAAATGTATTAGAAAAAGATTTGCCAGATAAAGTCTTACAAACAGTGGCGTAGCTATTTGTAATCAGAAGTTTGCAATGTGAAGAGCATACAAGTAGTCAAAGTCTTTTTTAAGTCTATTTCAAAACCTAAGAGACCAAGTTTTGATAATTTTAAAATTCCGTAAACAGACTTGAACATTTTAGATAGTTTTTTTTACAATATGTTTCATATTAAAAAAGTATATTAATTTTTTTTTAATTTTTACCTTTTTGAGAGTATATGATACTTTCTAACAATTGTTTAAAATTTAAATTATGCTGTTTTGACATTATATGAAAAATTTTGGGTTTTATGGCAAAATTAGTGTTCCTTTAAAAAATATTTTGATATTTTAAGACCGGATTTTTAAGTTTTTATAAACAGAATATTGCACCTCTTGACAGATTGTAGCCAAATTTTTCTATTTCTAATAAAATTTTGGCGTTTTTTGACGTTATTTTAAAGTTTAAGGCTAAATTTTGCTATTTTTGACTTTTTAATTATAAAATTTTGAATTGTTTTTGGCCGGATTTTAGTTTTTTCTAACAAAATTTTAATATTTTATGACCAGTTTTTCCTTTTATTGACGTGTTACAACCAAAATTTTTAACTTATAAATTGGTTATAGCCTGATTTTAGATTTTTCCAACAAAATTTTGATATTTTTGACATTTTGTGAAAAGAATTTTACGGTTTTCAACTATTTTAGTGTCGGATTTTAGTACTTCCTCACAAATTTCATTTCAGAACAAGATTTGATGTTTTATAAATAAAATTTGAAACTTTTTAAATGTTTTTTGTCTAATTTTGGTTCTTTTTAAAAATATTTCAATAATTTATGACCGGATTTCGTTAGTTTATGAATAGACTAAACTAAACTAAAAACAGAAACAACAAAAATTAAATAATTTTTTTTCAAAACCGTTCTAAATATTTTGCAGCACCCAAAAATCTTAGCTACGTCACTGCTCATAACATTTTGGGCAAAACTACAGGCATTTCTGATGCTGAAATTCCAAACTATTTATTTGTGTCAAGCAGAATTTTCCATGTTAAATAAGTACAAGAACAGACTACTAGAATAGATCTACTTGCTTTAAGTATTGCTTTGCATGTTATGTTTTCTATTGGTATTGTAGCTTTATGGTTTGTTGTTATCCAGTTTGGCACAAATCCTGTTGTTTCGCAATTTGTGTTTTATAATATTCTCTTTGCAGTTTGTTGTCAACTAATTTAAAATCTAACACAACAGGTTTCGCTGTATTTTGCCATCTTAAAGTCCAACTTGTCGCTTCGCAGTTTGTTGTAATGTGTGTAATTTTTTTTTAACTTTACGGTGTCGCTGCGCAATTCATGTTTTTAAATTTGAGTAGGCCGCCCACCCACCCAAATTAGTTGTTTAAAGATTAGATCACAACCGTCTCTTGCGACAAAATGTTTTCCGATGCTCGCAGAGTGGTCAAACATTCAATCTATTGATGACAAACACTTAGGTAAGTGAGTGAGATATTCCATACTAAGATAACAAATCAGTAGTTTGGATTGATAAAGCCCGCCCACCCACCCATTATAAGTTATCAAGAGATTGGATCACAATCGTCTCTTGTGACAAAATGTTTTCTAATGCTTGCAGAGAGGCCAAACATTCAATCTCTTAATGACAAATACTTGAGCAGGAGAGTGGAATAGTCCATACTGTAATACCAAGTCAGTACTTTGAATTTGAGTGACCCACTAAAGCGTTAGTTATCAAGAAGTTGGATCTTTGCTTAGAAAACCCTTAAGACCGCCACCGAAAGTCGGACCATAGCCAGTTTAAAAACTTCGTGCCGCGAGTGTTTAAACTTTCAAACAAGCGCCACCCAAGACTCATAGTAAAACCCTAGTAGACAATTACAAATTGACAAGACCTTGACACCATCACCATGCAAAATTAGAACCAGAAGTGTCACCGGCTGTATTCCTCCATAATGATAAAAGGTGGAGTCGGTGGTGAAAGACGTGAATGAATGTCCTTTTAGTGTTTCCGCGTCAGCGGAAGGTGAATTACCGTAGAGGTTTGGCCTCTCTGGTGGTGTCAAACAAATGGTTGGTGTGATGCTGCCACTCGGCGACCACCTGGTGCTCAAGAGCATCTTGGTGGAGGCGTCCCCCAGGGGTTGAGGACGCCTGGCACGTGTATGGAGTAAACCCATAACGTGCAGGGGGTCGCTGTGAAAGCGACGTGTGGTTCCCGCAGGCGTACCTACGAGAGTTGTCTCCAGAGTTCGGGACGTAACCCACAGCAGGGTGTGCAATGCCGTAAGCCCGCTGTAGACTTGGGGCAAAGGTGCAAGACCCCAGATCCGTCAACGGTATTAAATGTGTTTGTGGAGAGTGGTCCAGGTGAAAAGCGGAAGTCAGCGTAAAGGTTTTTCAGTCAATGATCCCGGTTATCGGGTTCAGGTCTACGGCGGGGTGTGCAGGCCGATAGACCTGGTGCAGTCCAGGAGTTTCAGGGTAGACTTCTGGGGCGAGCGTCGGTGTGTAGTTGGCGGTCGTGGATCCGTTGGCGAAGTCCGTGGGCATTGCGTTGGTCGTATAGGGAGCAGTGAGGTGGTTGTTCTGGGGTCGCATGTTGGCTCGGTATGATTATGTCGTTCCTGATGCTGTCGATGCTAATTGAACACTAACGTTATTGGCGTAAAAGTTTTACTTGAGTGGGTGGGACACTCCATATTATGATAGCAAGTCAATAGTTTGGATTGGAACGGCTCGCCCACCACCCAAATGTTAGTTGTTGAGAGATTGGATCACAACCGTCTCTTGTGACAAAATGTTTTCTGATGGTCGCAGAGAAGCCAAACATAAAATTTCTTAATTACAAACACTTGGGTGGATAGGTGAGGCACTCCATACTATAATAACGAGTCAGTAGTTTGTATTAGAGTGGCCCGCCCACCCACCCAAGTGTTAGTTGTTGAGAGATTAAACCACAATCGTCTCTTGTGACAAAATGTTTTCTGATGCTCGCAGCAGAGAAGCCAAACATTCAATCTCTTGATGACAAATACTTGAGTGGAAGTTGGTATACTCCATCTTATAACACCAAGTCAGTACTTTTTGGATTGGAGTTACCCGCCCACCCACTTAAGTGTTAGTTATCAAGAAGTTGGATCACAACCGTCTCTTGTGATAGAATGACTTTTGACGTCCGCAGAGAAGTCAAACATTCAATTTTTTAATGACAAGCAATTAGGTAAGTGGGCGGAACACTCAATACTATGATAACAAGTTAGTATTTTGGATTGGAGTGTGCCGCCCACCCACCCAAGTGTTAGTTGTTAAGAAATTGAATTACAACCGTCTTTTGTGACAAAATGTTTTCTGATGCTCGCAAAGAGGTCAAACATTCAATCTCTTAATGAAAAACGCTTGGGCGGGTGAATGGGAAGTTAGTCTAGAAAACCGACTGGTCCATGTTTTCTTATGTCTTAGAAATAAGCATTAGATCACTACCTTAGTCTTTAAATGTCTAAACTACTAAAAACTAAAGAATTTAGCTAAGCTAACTTTAATAAACTCATTGTTTATCAATAAAAAAAATCTAACGCTTTACCAAAAATAAAATCGAATCAATTGAGACCAAGTAACTCATCCGTTCTCAAAATCTGGCCAGACACAAACAACAAAAATCTTCATTAGTCTGCTGTGCTGACTATCCACCTTTAAACATACAAATTTGATGCAAAAGAATGCTAAAACCCTGCAAAATAAAAGTAAACCTCTTTTTTTCATTCTTAAAAAAGAAGCCTTAACAATACTTTAAAAAGCAAAAGCAAAAGTATTTGCTGACAACCTTAAACTCCAATGCATGCCGGTCTACAACAAACCTAAATTTAAATCAAGTCCACAAAAAATTAGTCTGCACTGACAATGCCTCAATTCTAGAATCGGTTCGGCCGTCATCTCAAACTTTAATCTGCACCAGGTACGGTTTGAATTCAAAACAAAAATTTGAAAGTAATTTCTCACCAGACAGATTTCCACAAAAATGACCACTTCAATCAACCATAAGTAAGGTAGCAGATACTGTAATCTTGAATAAAATCCAGTTACCAAACCATCATCATATAAATTTAAAAAAGTTACTGTTCAAAAATCAAAACTATATAAGTAAAACAGACCACTAGTGTCATATTCTTCACTGTTGAAAAAAACTTTCAATAAGATCTAGTACAAAGACCTATTCCCAAATTGATAAACTTATTGCTTTCCGCCCGCGCAATCAAGGCTCAGTTTCATTTTCAATGCCCCTTTTCATCAAATATATAAAATTATGCGATTCATATTTTCTGTTATCAATTTTTAGAATTCAATCTAATTGGTGTCAATAATTTTAGAATTTAATGTACCGCTTTCCGATTTATATTTTTTATTGTTATAGTAGTATAGTATTAAATTATACTTTGTTTCAAACTTTTTGAATTTTAAAATGTCGTTTCACGTTTAATTATATTCTGTAAATTATTTTACTTGTCAGCATAATAAATATTAAAAAGTTGCTTTCTAACTGCAATAAGTGTTTTCTATTATCAGCTATCTTACAGTATAAATTGTTCGTTTGCAATTAAAGATATTGTGCGTCAGCAATTGCAAATTTAAAGATAATATTTAGCCATTTTAGATTCAGTCTGATTAACCAGTAGTATAAAACCAAAATCACTTAAATTCTCTCTCTTTGATTAAAACAATGCACCATCAAAGCAAGACAATTCCATTTAAATCTAAAAAAATCAAATAAAAAACTTTAAAATTGATTTCAAGCCGTCCATCCAAGAGATAACTTGCTTGTACGTTGGCCATTGCGCAAACACAATTTACCTCATAAATGTGCGTGGGACAGAGCATAGAGACAGATTACGTTTTAATTATTCAAAAAGGGCCATACACAAATCCGGAACGAGCTGCGGAAGAGTAATTAAAATGGGGCCGTCCTTGAACGTGCATTCAGCGCACCGAAAAAAAAACCTAATTAACCCAAATAGATCTGACGAAATTTCGAATTAAAAACAGGATTGAAAATAATTTTGTTAACAAAAAGATATCAATTTAGGTAATTTAGAGACAATAGAACATCCTAAATAAGAAAATGTATGACTCTTTTTTTATAAACCCTGTCGGAAATTTAAATCGCCCCGCTTTTTTAATTAAAATTATTACTTTCGTTTAAATGGGAACAACATTTTTTCCATTGTTGCAGTGAAAATTAAAACACTCCCGCAGAAAGAATTAATTCTTTAGAAAATATTCAGCTGACATTTTAATTAAATACATTTTTGGGGAAAAATTACTACCTATTTAGTCACCTGAAAAGGAAATGGAATATATTCAATTTGTCTGAAAGAAGAAATATTTCAGCAATCTTGTGAGGTGGATTGTAGAGTTGGCATGAAATAGGTTATACGGTCCACATAAATTCGGTGCAAAAGCGAGGGCGAAGAGACGACGACGACGACGAGAAAATTGATTCATATCACTTGCAAAACTACATACAAAACTATTTCATTAAGTCAAGTTATTTAATTATAACTGCATTTAACTGTATAGTTGAATGCATTCCGAGTAATAAGCAACTATTTGTTAGTATGCATTAATTATTTGAATTGTTTCCTAATCACGTTATATATTCTTGAGGGAAAATAATAATTTGAAATTTATATTTCCACACAAAGCCTTTTTAGGTGAGAGTCATCGCAAATTTAAAAGTGAGTTTGGGTTGTAGGTCAAGATTATAATAACAATTAAAACAATTCTACGCCATTGCATTTACTTTTTAAGGCTTCTCTTAATAAAGCTAAGTTTCCTCAAGTTTGGAAACAAAGCTACATTATGCCTGCATAAATCTGGATCTAAGAAAAATATTACTAATTATAGAGGTATATGCATCCAGTCTGCGTTTTCTAAGTTATTTGATCAAATTGTAACTGGTCAAATACAATAAATGTGCAAAAGCATTTTAGTAGAACAGCAATATGGGTTTCGTGAAAGTCGTTCTACTCTACAAATCTTCTTTGTTACAAACATGATATTTTAGATACCTTTCAATTTAGAGTTCAAATTGATTCTATTTACACAAATTTTTCAAAAGCTTTTAATCGCGTTATTCAAAAAAATTTGATTGCTAAGCTTTGAGCATTGAGTTTTCATAAATATATTGTTGCTTAGTTGTCGAGCTTTTTAAAAAATCGTACTCAGTGTGTAAAAATGAATAACTTTTTATTACAACCAATTGTTGTTTCATCTGAGGTTCCTCAAGGATCTTATTGTGGACCAATTCTGTTTTGACGCTTTATTTATGATCTTTCTTATTATATTAATTCTTCGTCTTATCGTTTATTTGCTGGCAATATTAAAATTTATAGAGAAATATCATCTATCGAAGATTGTTTAGTTGTTTCATAATAGCCTTCCAGATTCCTACTTGGCTGCTTCTAACGTTCGTTAGTGTTTCCCACAAAGCTACGCGTTAAACAATTATTCCAAAGTACTTAATTCAATAAGAAGCTCTTCCATTTTCAACAAAACTATAAAATCTTTGTAGCCAACTATTCCTAAGCTAAGAGAGAAGTAATGCTTTATGCACCGCTTCTTCAATTCAAAGATGTGTGGGACTCGTTGCCTAGTTCAGTAGAGTCTCTACCCACTAACCCTCCTCTCTTGCATCTTCCCCAGTTTCATGGTATCCGCTTATCGCATTTCTTCACTCCACTAGGTTTTGTTGTTTAATCTGCTTTTTGGTGTTCTGTTATAGCTCCTCTATTATTCTTTCCTCTTCTTCTTTCTTTGTTGTGATCTGTTCTATCATTCTGTTGATGATATTCCAGTTTAGGCTACTAGTTGACCATATTGTCAATTCAGACTCACTTCTTTCCACTTTCCATTTTGGGCAGACCAGTAGCGTGTGTTAAACTGTATCCACATCCTCGCAGTATACGTATTTATCGTTTTTTTTTTTCAAATAAAACCTAAGCACCCGTGCAAAGTTAGGCATTGGGTAAGGGAGTATCCTATTAGACCATGTTTTCTTTTGACCCAGCCGGCGATGTTTAGGATTAGATCATGGGTCCAATTTTCTATTTCGTCGGCTTCATACATTGTTAGCCATTTCAGTATCATCTCTGATCTTCCTCGCGTCTTATATTTTTTTATCCATGCTCCAAATAATGCGTCTCTCTTCTGCCAAGAGCGTGTACGGAATCGTTCTAGCCAGCACCATCATACTCATTGTCGGTATGGTTCTGTATGTTTACCAGACCCTGATGGCAAATATCTCGGTTCAGTATGCCAACATACTTGCCGTATTTCAGAGCTTTTGTCCAAATTGAGGCTGCATACACAACAACAGATGTAACCACCGATGCCAAAATTCTTAATTCACTGACGCCTCCTCATCTTGGTATCATTCGACATATTTTTTGCTATTAGCATATATCCTTAGCAGATCCCAGTACCAAACCATGTGGTACCCCTCCCGTTACTTCATGCTTGTTCCCTCTTTCATCCACAATTGCCCTATTTGTAAAGTAGCTTTTTATTAGATATTTTTCTTCTCTAGAGCTTCAATCGTCCTATCCAATGCCGCCGTATTGAACATGTTTTTGACAAGTCCTGAACGTCTTTTTTATTTCTTTACCTGAGAAGAGTAAGAAGGAGAGTTTTGGACCAAAATCCCATAAGAAAATACATGGGTCGTCCAAAAATATTTTTCCGCCATCTTGGATTGAAGCGCTATTGAACCGTTTTGAACCGTTTTTAAACAGATCTGATTAGCTCATAATCAGGTTTGAACAGCTTTTGAACAGGTTTTAACTGTTTTTGAACAGGTTCGATCGGTTCAACCTTGTCTTTCAAAAATCCAAGATGGCGGAAAAGTACTTTTAGAACCCTATGTAAATTCTTATAGAATTTTGGTCCAAAACTCTCCTAACTAATCTGTTTCTTCCCTTCCTTCCCTAAAACCATATTGAGAATCTGATAGGTCTTCTTCTTTTTCTTCCAATTCTTTTTCAGCTTTACCGCAATAACTTGCTCGTATAGCTACCCCAACAAGTCGATTAAGCAAATTTGCGGGTAGGACTTCGAATCTTCTTTTAAATTAATTTTAGGTTTGCTATCTTCTCTACAAACTTCACAGTAAAAAATTTCCTGTACGTCTTATAAGGCTGATAGCCTCATATTTCAACCGTAGAACCTTGGCTGTTAGAATTCAAAAACACGTTTCAATCACGCAAAATATCACGGCAGAAATTCCTCAAGGTTCCATTCTCTCTCCGGTTTTAATCGTTTCGTTGCAAACATGCCTTCTGGATCGAAGCACGGGGTTTAAATAACACAATACGCAGACAATACTGCACTTTTGTACTCGTCAAGGTCACCTCTGGTAATCACCTCTAGGCTACAAAAAGCCACGTACGATCTGGAATGCTGGTTAGATGACTGGCTAGTAAAGATCAATCCGGAGAAAAGCAAAGCCGTTTTCTTCACTCGGCGACGGAACGCACCTCATAATAACGTCTGTCTCGACGACGTTCCCATACCGTGGTCTGATTCTGTTAAGTATCTAAGGATTACCTTTGACAAGAGACTCACGTACAAATTGCAGGCTAAATTAGCTAAAAATCTTCTGGTTCCGATGCTGCGGCGGAACAGTGGTCTCTCTCTCCGGAATAAAGTCCGGTTATACACGCCTACCATCAGACCCATGATGACGTACGCCGCAAATACGCATCTAGATAAGTTAGAATCGTTCCAAGGCAAGACCTTGCGGTGGCTCACTGGAGCTCTATGGTTCGTCCGAAATTGCGATATTCAAAGCGATCTCGGGATTCCACCACTACGCAGACATATCGAAGCTTTGGCCGCAAAGTACTTCGACAATCTCGCAGTTCATTCCAATCCTGATCTGGCCCGACTCGCCGAGCCAGATAAAGAAGTTTCGCGACACAAGCGCCCGGTTAATCAATCGATTAACATATCCTAAAACTCCTTTCCTCTTCCCTCAGCTTACAAGGCGCATATGCCCCCTCTTTTTTCGACACTGTCTTGTTTACAACTATCAACGGAAGGTTTACGAGCTTAAGATCTCGAACTTCCCGGCATATCACCGAGGGGGGGGGGGGAGTTTAGTCGGTAGGCGCCTGCCTCTTGTGGGCAAATCCGACACATTCAGTCTTTAGAAGATTCTCCTCCCTAGCCACACAAAAAAAGCTGTCTTCCACCAAGTCGAAACTTCTCCTTTTGTCCACATCAAATTTAGAGTTGCTAATATCAGTTCCGGAATTTCTTCGGTTGCTCTCTTGACAATTTCAACCGGGGCTTTGTATGTCTTCATTTTACTTGCAGCAGCTCTAAGTTTTTCCGCAGTTATTTCAGTAGTAAGAATCTCCTCCAGTCTCGTCTTTGCCCACTTAATCTTTGTTTGTTCCAGAAACAGTGCCCTTCTTACTTCATCTTTGAAGGAGTCGATCAATTTGATTCCACAAAGCTTCCATTTCTTTGTGATAATTTTGTAGCCATCGCCCATGATGTTGTCTTCCAATTTATTATTTATATTCTTACAGTTTTTTCCCTTTGCTTTAATAATCAGTAGATTCAGGGTTTCTTTATTCAGTGCAAAGATAAACTCCTCAAAGTCTGCAATGGGGCAGTTAAGCAAAATTTAGCAAAACATAATCCTAATGTTCTCTATGTCTACCCAAACAATTCCTTTACTTTTTTTCTTTTGGCCAATTCATAGTCTACAATGGGGCAGTTGAGTAAAGTATAACAAAACATAATCCTGATGTTCTCCATGTCTACCCAAACAATTCTTTTACTTCATTTTTTTTTTAAGCCAATTCTAAGATTTCTGTTAGTTATCTTAATGCCGGCGTCCAAGTTGATGTCGTAAATTAAAAGTCTGCAAGTTTTTTGTTGGGTTCACTTATTATCAGTTTTCACGGTAGCTTCAAGCAGGTGAAGGGCAGCTACCGCCCTTCCTAAATTAGTTTGTTATTGGTTTCTGCTTGTTCAGCTTTTATACTGTTTCTGGTTCTGCTTACGTTCTTTTTCCTCATTTCCCTTACTTCTTTGACGGCCTTTCTGTATTCGGGGCACGCCATGCTGCTCAACCGGTAGCCCTCTTTCTTGCAGACGTGACACTTTACGTTGAGTTCTGGCACTCTTTCATCTCCAACCTATGGCCTATCCTCCCAATATGTTCCTTTGATTGGCATTGGTGGACCTTATGCCCGTATAGGTAGCATTTAAAGCATTTTGGTGGATTTACCAGTTCTCCCACCCTACAAATTATTTAATCAGAAACAATTGCAGAAACATAATATACGAGTATCAGGCATAACACAAAGTCCAAGTGCAAAGGTAGAAAAGGTAAAAACCCAATTAGAATTTCTCTTAAAATATATTAAATTCGGAGAACGTAAGACCCGATTGCGACAAAACTAAGGTTCTCAAAGGAAACCGGTGCGGCGAAGTCAAAACGACGTTAAGACGTTAACCGCCCCCGCCGCGGCCTCGTATGTGGCAAAAAAAGGGCTTAAAAATGAACCAACATTGAAAACTTGTAAAAAGGGTTAGATACAAATAATCAAAAATCTGCCGCCAACAATTTATACGGATTCTTTCAAATACTCTTTCAAACAAGACCAAACCGGATCCTTTGCGTTCAACCCCCGGAGCACTCCTATACGTTCGCGCGACCCCACTTTTAGAGTTTTTTTATAATTGCAACAAGTCTTTGGTTTACAAAGGACGGAGGTGCAACGGATCCGAATCCGAAATCAAAACAGCCTTAAAACGTTCGCCGGTGACTAAAATGACTAAAAAATCGAAAAAATTTGAAAAATTGTAAAGAGGGTTAGGAACAAAAATTCAAAAATTTGATAATACAATCTACGCTCCGTCTCATTCTTTTCCAAACAAGACCAAGCCCAAGCCTTTGCGTCAAACCCCGGAGCACTTCTATTCTTTTGCGCGACCCTACTTATTGCGTTTTTTTACCCACGCGTCGTCAATATTTAAACGCAAAAATATGGAGAACAGAAAGCCCGATCGCGATAAAACTTGGGTTCCCAAAGGAAGTCGATACGACAGATCCAAATTCGAAGTCAAGACGTCTCTAAAGTGTCCCCCCACCGCACCGCGGCCCGGTTTTCGGCAAAAAACGAAAAAAAAAAAAAACAACCAAAAAATTCGTAAAAAGGCTCAGGGGCAAAAATTCAAAAATCTAACGATAGACTGTTTTGATTATTTTGTCTTCTTTCAAACAAGACTAAGCGCAATCTTCCACGTGCAAACCCTGGGCACTTCTTTTGTTTTTTGCAACCCCACTTTTTGGCCAAAAACACGTTATTCCGACCTTTAGCGCACCGCTGCGGGCTATATCAAAAAATCGTAAAAAGGTTAATTGAAAGGTCAAAGATAGAGATCTCGCCTACAAGTAAGGTCTTAATTTTTTGCAAGCCCAAAAAGACCAGAGTCCAAAGTAAGCGTTTAAAGGCCTCCTGCAAGAGGCTTCTGGTCAAAAAGGGTAAAAAATGGCGGGCGGGGCTCTCCAAGAGGAACGTTTTGACGTATACGCCGCCCCCGTGCGGTAAAAAACGGCAAAGTTTTTCCGGATTATTTTTTCAAAAAATCGCCGCGCAGCGGCCGAGGGTGTAGTGAAGTCGGGTAGTGCATTAAAAAAAGCGCAAAAATTCGGCTGATTCAAAAATAAAAACGCCTGTTTCCCACCTCCGACGACAAAAAAGTAACGGTTCTCCTAACACGGAACCCATTTTTGCTAATGACGGCGGTCGCTTACAATCAAAACGGGGGCTTCAAATTTTTATCCCAAAGGCGAGAAAGCCGACGCCAAAAACCGCATGTAAATCCGACCCCCGTTCACCCTTGGCAAATTTATGAGCGCCCCGCCCTCTATTCGACGGAAAGCTCGCAAACAAGAAGGGCTTCGGCCACAAAAAAAAAATCACAAAAATGCTCCGATATCCAACAGATCCAAATCTAAGGCCGGATTTTCCTAAAAATGAAAGGGGCTCCGGCTGCGGACGTCTGCGCGTCGCCTAAAAACCGGAAAAATTTCGGTGCGCGCCGCTGATCAGAGCGTGGGGGTGGCGTCAAAATTCATTCGGAGCTCTTTTAGGGGGCGGCGGGTCAAAAACAAAGGTCAAACTCAAAAATCGCTTCAGTTAAAGTAAATTTCGGGTGCTTCTTCTTTAAAAAACTTTAAAAAAATTTTGGCGTCAGACCGCCGCTAAGAGTCGCACGGTTTTGACTTTAAACGCATAATTTTTGGTGACGCCGCCCCCCAATCAAAAAAGAATAAAAAGTGGCAAGCGGGACTCTCCGAGAAGAACGTTTTGACGTATACGCCGTAAGGCGAATTTATGTTTTTTTTAATCTCCACGCCGCCCCCGAAGTTGTAGAAATGTCGGTCAGCGCAGAAAAGAAGTGCGAAGAAACTGCTGTTCCAAAAATTAAAACACCCGTTTCTCACCTCCAACAATAAAAAAGTTACGGCACACGGAACCCACTTCTCCTAATGACGGCAGCCGCTCAAGATCAAATTTGTATCCCAAAGGAAAGAAAGCCGAAGCCAAAAGCCGCTTGTCAATCCGACCCCCGTTCGCCCCCGGCAAATTTCCGAGCGGCCCGGCTCCTAATCGATGGACGGCTCGCAAAGGGAGTGGCATCGGCCGCAAAAAAAAATCACAAAAATGCTCCGATACCCAGCGGATTCAAATCTGAGCTCGGATTTTCCAAAAAATTAAAAGAGCTCCGGCTGCGGCCGTCGAGAAAAATTTTGGCGCGCGTCGTTGTGCAGAGCGTGAGGGTGGCGTCGGGATTCGGAGCCCGGATTCCGATTCCGCCGTCCTTCCCGAAAGGAAAAAGTATTGATTGCGTCGGGATCGGACAACGGAAACCGAAGATGCGGACCGACAAAGGGGCGACCAATTGAATCCCAATTTTCCCGATTAGCTACCCGGAAAATCGCAGATATCTCGGAAACGGTGCGTCGGAAAGAAAAACGACTCCATCAGAGACAGACCTTAAAAAGGGGGTAGAGAAATTTCGGCGTCCCAAAAAAATTTGCAATTTCGTTCACCGAAAGAGGAGATAATCGAAAAAAACGCAAAAACCGTTTTTCACACATTGCGGTAGAACCGGAAAAGCTTCCGGGATCCGGTTTTCGCCGTTTTAATATTTTTTTTCGACCTCAAGTTTGGCGAGTAAAACCACTTCTTCGCTTAAAACGTATCTCGCCCGGAAACACCTTTTCAAATTCCTAACCTAACGTAACCTAAAATTTTAGCAAAAACTTTAGGTTAGGCCACGTGAGCATCTGGAATCTTTGTTAGTCTGATTCAGTCAGAATAGTGCGCATAAGTTGGGTAGACAAAGTCAGAAATGTAAAGTTACAAAATGTCTAAATCAATCTAAAAATTATTTAATAAATTCTACAAATTCTAAATTGAGTCCAAGGATACTGAGAAAATAAAAACAACCTAAAAAGTCCAAATGTTTTAAAAAGGTCTAGAAGCTAAAAGAAACGTCTAAAAATTTAACACAATATTCAGAAAAAGTCCAGAAACATTAAAAAAAATCCACAGACTCCCAAAAATTCTAAAAAACTCTAAAAACTATAAAAGTATCTTAAAAAACGTCCCAAAATTACAAAAAACCTAAAAACATTATCAGCAGTAAAAATTATTTTTTTCCAAAAAGTCCAAAAATAAAAAATGACATTAGGGTAATTTCAAAATTAATTTAAAACTTTAATCATTCTAAAAAGAGTATTTTAAAAATAGTCCAAGAATACTGAAAAGATAAAAACAACTTAAAAGAGTCCTAATGTTTTAAAAAAAGTTCAGAAACTACAGAAAACGTCTAAATGTAACACAAAATTCAGGAAAAGTCCAAAATCTAATAAAAAAATCAAAAAACTTAAAGAAAAATCTAGAGACTCAAGTTCAGAGATTATAAAAATAATCCAAAAATTCTAAAAACCTTTGAAAAGTTTAGAAATCTAAATAGAAGCCCAAATACCCTAAACAAAGTCCAAAAATTCTAAAAAATAACAAAAAACATCCGAAAAAACTCAACAAACAAATTAAAAAAAAATCAAGAAATACTAAAAAGTCTAGAAATATAAAAAATCCAAATGTTCTAAAAGAAAATAATAAGAAAAGTCCAAAAATTAAAGAAAAAACTCTAATCTAAGTTCAAAAATAATTTAAAACTCTAATAATTCTAAAAAAGGTACTTATAAATGTATTTTAAGAAAAATCCCGAAAGTCCAAAAGCTATAATAAATTTCAAGATACTCTAGACCAAATATAAAAAAGCAAAAAACTTAAAAAAAACTTAAAATCTCGATCCGTGACCAATAAATTTTAAAAATAAGCTAAAAACTCTTAGACAACTGTACAGATTTAGAACGGAGTTAATAGATAGTAAGAAAACCAAAAAAATCTCAAAAAAACTTTTTACGTTCCAAAAAAAAATTAACAAAATCTAGATGTGCCAAAGAAGAGTCCAGAGAAAGTACAGAAAATCTAAGCAAAGTATAAAAACTTAAAAAAATACAGAAAAAAAAGTCCAAAAACTCTTAATTTAAAAAAAAAAACCTTAAAAAAAGTCAAAATACTTTAAGCAAAAATTCCAAAGATTCAAAAAACCAAAATTTAAAAAAAATGTAAATAAAATCTTGAGATATTTAAAAAATTCAAAATTAAAAAAAAAAAAACGAAATTTTCAAAAAACCTATAGCAGTATACAAAATAATAACTTTCAAGTTGTACATAGTTTGATGATAATAAAAAACAAGCTAGCATAATAGTTTTTTTCAGAGAATATCATATACAAAACATTAATCAGATTGCAAAAGCATTATGCATTTGTAAACGTGTAATTAGTAAAATTGGGGCTTTTAGAAGTTTTATTCGTCTTTGACTGTTACACAATATTGTATAAGGTACAAAACACTGTAATCGTTTGATATTTTGTTTCAAAAGATACAAGTTTCTAGCTCAAACGTTATGCAAGTAAACGCATCAAAGATAATGATGCACATGCTTAATGATTATGTATCAAATGTCAGATCACAGTTATAGTGATTAATATAGCAATCAATATTATTGTTGGTTGCGATATTGTGTTGCAAATTAATATTGTGTTGTTACTAAAAAAATTAAACAAATAAAATAATTTAATCATAGTTCAGCCGACATTTCAATTTCATTCAATTTACCTCAAATCCAATCCAATGCGTCTTTCAATATCCCCTTATCGACGGAAGGAAACGCCCGGTCGTAAATTACTTCAGCAAATGTCAGCAGCTAATTCAAGAATAAATTTTCTAAAAAAAAATATAGATTCTAAGAGATGATGGAGAAAGTTAATATAGCGGACAGCCGTCCCGCGGGATTTCGCTGGCTGCATATTTTATGCCCGGCGATTATAGCATGGTTGCATTCAGAAAGGGCCGACCTAGTTCCATTCGTGAATGCCGTTCCAGCCGCCGGCTTCCAGACAATGTACGGCTATTTTTGCGGGCTAATTTTCGCCCCGTACACTTGAATTACGAGTGGTAAATATGCGGGGCCCAGCATCCCGGAAACGAACGGAATTCGCGCAATGTAACTGGCATTCTCAGTGGATTCGCAACAATCATTCAAAAAATATGTATGTTAGATTGGATCACCTTTTTATTTGAATTGAAAGGGCTATTTATATATTGCTCGGTTTCTTTTATTTAACGCCGATAGAAAGCCGAAGCGCAAATATTGGCTCTATAGGAAACGCATTACCCGGCGCCTTCACCATTTCTCCCCTTTTTTCGCTCAATACCGGCTAAATAAATATGTTGCTCAAATATACGGGGATTTCTTTGCATGTAAGGATATTATAAATGCATTATCCTTTTTTATTATTATTATTATAACAAGATAAAGGTACGCTGATGCAAGCACAAAACTAAACTGCATTATTTATGATGCAGAAAAAAAAAGTATGGCTTGTACATTTTTTTCCCTGCCTTGGCAATTTATAACTGCAATATCTCTTACGTCACACTCACGGCGCTATATGGCTCCAGCTCAGCGTTTTTCCAAACCACTAGGAAAAACTAATAGGAGTCGGTTTTTTGTGAGGGTAACTTTAGACTACCATATATTCAATATTTATGTACGTAGTTGGTGAATAGGAATGATGTACTTTTAGCATAAAAGTAAGTAGCACATGTTAAATGATCTGTGTGCAACTCTATTGTTGAGGTATTGTATACATTTTAGTTAAAGTTTTATACGCTCTGATAGTTTGTTATATAATGCATCTTCATCAAAATTTAGAACTTGAAATATGTGAAGATATTAATCCCATCACCATTAAGTAAAATTTGTCATTAAACAAAATTACTTAAAATTTTAAATAATTGTTTTAAAATTTAAAATTAAAAGACTAGGATTTATTAAGTTACATAATAGAACTTATCTACAAGTACTTAATTTTAGTTAAAATCAATATTTTGATGCAAGTGAAGTACTTGATACCAATTTAGATATTATTGATTATGCTATGGTAAGTGTCACTGTGTAATTCAACAAAGTTGTTGACATTCATTATTTTCTCCTCTTCATCCATGATGATTAAATCGTAATATATTATACTTTTGCTTTAACAAGTCCAGACTTTTCTGCCGGTTGACCATGACTCGGTGATTGGAATAATTGTATGTTGCTTAATCGAATGAGGTTGGTAACAATGTAAGAAAGCAATAAAAGTAAAAGTTGTTGATGGAGAAGCAAAAAGTAGCAAAGCTTTAGCTTTGTTGTAGGTTGACTCACAAGTAGAGGAACTAAGAGAGAACGAAGCCAATTTCTTATGGGCATTTACAAGGGGTCCAAAATCCGCGTTTGGCGGCCATCTTGGATTTCTGACATCCGGTTGGGCACGGCCATCTGGGCGTGTCAAAGGAAGTGGGCGCTGGGTTGACCTTGGGATTTGGGTATCCGGTCGGAGCCGGCCATCTGGGCATGTGAAAGTGGGCGCCGCCTGTGGCGCCCTTCTGTGTGCAAAGTGTGCAGTACCTCCATAAGAGTGTGTGAGTGCGAGGGGTGCGCGAAAACTCGGAAAGAGTGGGATGGAGAATGAGTGCACGTCAGCGCCGCGGTGGCAGAAAAAGTAAGTTGGGATGGATGACGTAATTGAATATTTGCGTGTCGAGACATGTGCCAGCCTACCAGCCAGCATGCCTGCCAGCCAGCCAGCCAGCCAGTGCGCTATACCGCTATAGCGCTATACCGCTATACCGCATAGCGCTATACCGCTATAGCGCTATACCGCTACAGCGCTATACCGCTATACCGCTATACCGCTATAGCGCTATATTCTCCATCCCACTCTTTCCGAGTTTTCGCGCACCCCTCGCACTCACACACTCTTATGGAGGTACTGCACACTTTGCACACAGAAGGGCGCCACAGGCGGCGCCCACTTTCACATGCCCAGATGGCCGGCTCCGACCGGATACCCAAATCCCAAGGTCAACCCAGCGCCCACTTCCTTTGACACGCCCAGATGGCCGTGCCCAACCGGATGTCAGAAATCCAAGATGGCCGCCAAACGCGGATTTTGGACCCCTTGTAAATGCCCATAAGAAATTGGCTTCGTTCTCTCTTAGTTCCTCTACTCTCACAGTTAAGTAGAAATGGATAAACGGTCTATTTTTTCTATGAAGAAATTTTGCTTCTTTCTAGCCTCAAATTTGACTGTTTTTTAAAAAGATATCTTTTGTGCAACAAACGCATTTTGCAAAAAGTCTAAGCATTCCAGTCTTGATAGTTTGCTAATAGAAAAACCAAACTCAGCCGCCACCTGGTTAAGCTAAAATAAACCAAAGCACTTCATGCCTGTAAAAGACACTGCCTACTATGCAAAAAAGGCAAAGAACAAAACTGGTGTCACTCTTCCAGTATTTAAACCAAAAATTTCCCACACCTTCTTCTGCAAACTAAAACAATACTTTAATGTGTTTAAGGTGCTTTAACTTAGACAAAGCTAAAGCAAGAGTAAAAGGATGACCACCTCTAACCTAACTACAAAAAACCAACTAAAGCATTATAAAAAGTCTGCTAATACAGATCTCAATATTGACTTAAACTAACAACTTTGGACTAAGCAGCACAACTCAACAACAAAGAACCAGTTGCCACCTTCACGTGTTGCAAGAAGACACTATTCAGACAAAGGTATTTGACCAAATCAGCACGATATTTTAGGTTTAGCAGACCAACCGCCGTACGTCGCCAAAATAATGAGAAATTGTTGTTACAAAGTAGGCAGAACCTACTACAAAACCCAAATGTGACCTACTACTACTAAATGCCCAAGCCAAAGACTGTATGACTATATACGCATTGCCCAAAAATCATAAAACCAATTTAGAAGTATAGCCTAGAGTTACATCAGCAAACCCCTTAAACATCATCAACAACCTTAATATCAAAAATTTGCCAGTAAAATCGCTCTCTTTAGACTTCCGATTTCCTTCAAGGTGGTAGTAGATGGTGTCCAGGTATTATTGACGATTGAGTAAAGAATTTAATCGTTTGCAAAAAAAAATTCTTGTCCAATGCTTTAAAATTTGGGTTTTGATGGGGACTTTAATGCGTTAAATTTATTTTCAAAAGATAGCTTATATTCTCCAATAGAGTCAAGTTTTTTCTAATTAAAACCCCCATCATTCCCCTACAGTGCACACTTTTAAATGCTACTCTTCTGGTAGTTGCGTTTCTTTAATAAAATCCATAAAAATTTGCTAGAAAATCCTCTAAAGCTCTTATTTAGTTAGCTTTTATTCCCAAAGAATACCTTGCGTTTCTCATTATAAGCCTTGTACTCGCTCAGTAGATGTAGAGAAATCTTTGCTTAATCAAAACATAGAAAATCCCTTCAGATTCCCATTCTATGCTTGTTTTTATTCAAGCCCAGTTATTAATCCTGTATGTTGCTATGTTCCGTTTCAAGTTTTCTAACTAATTATTTGTTTAGCGGTCTCG
This sequence comes from Tachinus rufipes, assembly GCA_963932245.1. Lineage (NCBI taxonomy): Eukaryota > Metazoa > Arthropoda > Insecta > Coleoptera > Staphylinidae > Tachinus > Tachinus rufipes. Next base: position 9,870,383 of record OZ010746.1, on the reverse strand, counting down.
TATAAAATTCCAAAAGCAGGTTCTGGTCCAATAAACGTAGCGAAAGTTTTAGAAGTATCTAAAGCTGTAGCTCAGCACCAGGGACAGCGGTAGGCGGTAAACTAGGTAAGTGCCGCCTGGAGGCGCAATACGTCAGGTGCGCCTTGGCGATGAATCATTTGCATTATATTAGTGTAAACAATTTTTTTTTAACTAAGAGTTATTGGTACATCAAATCCCAGCTTTGATGCGCGGAGACCCTCGGTTTTGTGTTTTGTTATCCATCAAGTTTTGGGAGATGTCTTCCAGGTGTGGAGAAGCCTTAAGGCTTGGCTCTTGTTTCAAGGACATGCAGATGCAATCTGGGGTTGCTTGGTAAACCGTTGTTCCAAATAGCCGCTTGAATTACAACTCTAACGGCGGTGTGGACCACGTGGTGGTGGTAAATTATTGGAGTGAATATAGGTAGGGCGTTTGTTAGTGTGCAAGTAGTTTCCACTACTGTTGTTAGCCAGTTCATTGTTGAAGTCGTTTGGTTGCTTTGATCATATTTTTTTCTACGGAGCTACTTCTAGTTGGTTGGTTGTTTGGTGCTGTTGTTATCTCGGCTGGCAGACTTTTTTTGTGGATTAAAAGGAGAATCCTCTAAAAACTGTCTAACACACTTCGCCCTCTAAAAAAAGATTGTCTACAGACTAAACTCCACCCGAATCATACCCAAAAGTTTGATACCATAAAGCTCACCTTACTTACGTTTAGAGATTATATTTTAGAAAAAAGTTGGTTAAGATGCCTTATCGGCTGTGGAGTACTCTAAGAAGTAAAGATATTGATCGATCTTCTATAAGAGCATTTATCATTGTCTAGCTCAGCAAGACAGATTTAGGTTGGCGTAAACCATAAGGTTATCAAAGTACTTTTTAGCCAGAGTTCAATTTGTGGAAAGGTTACTTCTTCTACTGTGACCCACCCACTCGCCTAAGTGTTAATTATCCCAGCTCTTGTGTGTTTGGATTTAGATATGAGAGAATTGTTTGAAAATAAATTTCTTCAAAACTAACGTTTGGTTGGGTAGTTAAAAACAATAATTTTTCGACTGTGACCCACCCACCCGCCGAAGTGTTAGTCATCAAACGATTCATTGTTTGTCCCACCTTTTGTGTGCTATGATTTAGATATGAAAAAATTGTTAAACAATAAATCTTTTAATAACTAACGCATGAGTAGGTGGGTAGAAACAAAATTTAATTTGTGGGACAAATTACTTCTTCTACTGTGACCCACCCTCCCACCCAAGTGTTAGTCATCAAAAAATCCATTGTTTGTCCCACCTTTTGTGTGCTTTAATTTAGATATGAGAGAATTGTTAAAAATAAATCTCTTAATAACGCTTGGTTGAGTGGGTGGAAACAAAGTTTAAATTGTAGGCAAGTAGCTTCTTCTACTGTAACCCACCCATCCGCCCAAGTGTTACTCATCAAAGGATTTACTGTTTGTCCCACCTCTTGTGTGATTGCAGTTAAATATCAGAAAATTGTTGCGTAGGTAGAAACAAAGTTTAATTTATAGGCAAATTACTTCTTCGATTGTGGCCCACCCACCTGCCCAAGTGTTAGTCACCAAAGTATCCATTGTTTGTCCTAGCTCTTGTGTTTAGATTTAGATATGAAAGAATTTGATCACAATACATTTTAGAAAAAAATAATTATTTGTGATAATTTGAAAGCTACTCATTGGATTTGTATAAAAAATTGTACTACTTTTTACTATAGTGGTACTATTATTGGTAAAATTTTAATTAAATAATAAATATATATATATATATATATATATATATATAAATTTTTCTCTAGAATTGTTTAAAGTTTGATTACTTCTATCAATTCATTTCACAAAATGATATGGTTTGATGATGGTAGTGTACATCCAAATTTTGTTCCAAACTAGCAGCTCTTCTGCTAATTTGGCTTTGTCTAGGATGAACTGAACGTGCAATTTCTACGTAAGCTGTTTATCAAAGATAAACATACCCATATACTTGGCAATATTGGACCATGAAATAGGAACGTAGAATAAAAGTTTAATTGGCAGACTTTAGTCTTTGGAACGTCTATGACATAAACGCCTTTCCAAGTTTTTAAAAAGTGCGCAGTGCAAAAAACTGCATTAGTAATATTGATGAAGGCCATTATTACTTTATGATAGACAAATTTGGGTACTCTGTAAATATTCATTGACTTCTTAGTGGACCCTTTCAACGTGCTACAGTCCTTGAAGGAGAGGATTAGAATTTAAAAGATTCAATAGATTCATTTTTCAACCAAAAATATGAAAATGCCAATATGTCTGAAAAAAGTAAAACCATGGTCTTCTCAGGATTGATTTCCCTCTAATACCTTAAACAAATTTTAAAGTGTACTTATTTCAGCGTACTGAGTGCATTTCTAATTTTTATATAAACTTTTTTACACTTTAAAAGACGAAGACGACATATTTTATATGAAATTTGCAAAGGGGCGCCATAGTAGGTAGCGCCGCCACTGCTCAGCACTTCCAAACGGTTCACAAATTTGCACACTGTCACCAAAGGCTGGTTTTAGTTTCACGGAATTCACACAGCCTGCTGCGGCAACACATGATGTCCCCGGCCCATTTATCCCTAAACCCATTTTTTTTGTCCTAATCCTATACTGACATCTATCTCTCCTCTCTCCTCTTTCCTTTTTTGTTTATTTTTTTTTTTTGACGTAGTGAGGTGTTGGCCTATACAAGTGGCTCTTAAAAATAGCTTACGCATAGCAATACCTTCCGGTTTTTTTCTCTGCGTAAATCCTGTTGTTATATGTCCTTGTCAAACTAGTATAAATTTGACAGTAGTTCGAGGTAGGTTAGTTATTGCCTCGCGGATTTTCACACAGAATCTGTGGCACGCATGATGTTCCCGGTCCTTCTCTCTCCCTATAGCCCCTACCTTTTATCTGACTCTTTTATCTTTTTTTAAATTTTTTATTTATTTTTTATCCATTTTATCTGCACTGACATCCAGATTTACATTCTCTTCTTTCTCCAATCCGTGTGTTATTTATTCTTATTATTTGGTTTGTCCTCAGTTGCGTTCTTAGTTTTCTTAGGTCTTCGTTCACTTCTTCTTCAATGTATCTTCTTTCCTTCATGAATAATTTATGTTCCATTAGCTGTATTTCTTTTGGCAGTCCTAAAATTGTTAGTTTTACCTCCAGTGATATCCTTGTATCTCCATCTGGGATTACTTCTTCGTGTCCTCTTGATGACAGGTATATTCTGACCATCTCAAAAGTTGCGTTATCTGTCAACCTCGAGATTTAGTATTTGCCTCGTTATTTCTGTTATTCTGCATTCCTTTGGCATTTCTTTTCTCCTTCTCCTTATCTCTGCAACTTCGTTTAGTTTTGTAGTTTCTGTAAATGTTCTTCTATTTTCTTTTATTTCTTAGTATGCATACTTGTTCTGACCTTCCTTATTTCTTTATTTTTGATCTTTTTCACTGTTTCGTTGTTTCCATTTTGCTTCTCTCGTTTCTCTCCTTTCTCTTCTATGGGTTTTATTTTGTGTGTTTGTTTCCATTGTTTGTTTGTTTTCTTTCTATATTTTTCCATTGTCAAACTCCTCATTTTTTTTCTTAGTACTCTTGTTGCAAAGTTTCTTAGCGCCCTTTATTTATTTTCATCTTTTAGGCATTTCTTAATGATTGTTGTTTTATCCACTTTGCTTTCCAGTATTTTTTCTAGTTCTTTTCTATCTTCCTCCCACGCTTCGCAATCTACTAGAGTGTGTTCTGCATTATCGTGTGTTTCTTCCTGACAGAATATACATCTTTCCTCTTCCTTGATTTTTTCAATTTTTTGCACGAACTTTTCAAAGGCTCCATGTCCGGTCAGTATTTGTGTTGTATAATAGCACGTCTTGGGTTTGTTTTCTACCCACTCTTTTATTTCTGGGATTAGTTCTCTTGTCCATTCTCCCTTTTCTCCTCTATTCCATTGTCTCTGCCATCTATCCATTGTCTTCTCTGTTGCTCTTAACTTGGTAAGCTTTTTACTGATTCCTTCTTTTATTAGTTTCTTTATTTCTATTCTTTCTTCCACCATCATAATTGCGGGAGGTGTTGCCGCAATCACCCCTACTGTTTCTTGTGACACCGTTCTGTAAGCCCTGCCGATCCTTAACGAACTGGCACTTGTAGCTCCTCTTATTTCATTTCTGTTTTTTTTTGTCTTCATGGCTTCTCTCCATGTTTCTGCGGCGTATAACAATTTGCTTCTTGCTGCTATTGCTATTAACCTTCTGGCTCCTTCTCCTGGACCTCCGTTGTTTGGCATAAGTATAGCGAACTTTCTCTCCATTTCCTTTGTTCCCATGACTGCTTCCTTAACCTGTTCATTCCATCCCTTTGCATTTGTCTTCTTTTTAGTATCTCAGTTTCTTTGTCCCTACTTACTAGTACTACGTCGTCCGCAAATGCCGTTATTGTCACGCCTTCCAGCAACCTCATTCAAAGTAACTCATTATAAACAAGGTTCCATAGTTTTGGTCCTAGTGCTAAACCCTGTGGTACCCCTCTCGTAAGTTTGAATCTTCCGTTCTTGGTCACTAGGTTTCTACCCTGTAAGTAGCTCTATATTGTCTTGATTGTTTTCTTCTTCAGGTCTCTTATCTTTGCCGCCTCTATCTATTCTTTTTCCTATTTTGTGTTATTCAGCCTAGTTATTTATAATGCCCTCAAGTCTGTTCTAAGTTTCTTTATATCTTCATTAACTTCTTCCTCGTCGTGTCCTTTCTTTTTCATAAATACCTTGTACAGCTCCATTAACTGCATCCCTTTAGTAGTCCTAGATTTGCCAGTTTTACTTCTAGTAAGATTCTTGAATCTCCATTTGGGGTTAGCTTTTCATGTCCCCTCATTGCTATATATACTAAGACCATTTTAAAATTTGCATTGTCTGTCAACCTCAATGATTAGTCAATTCCGTCGGTTTGCTTTCCTTGAACAGTAGTTTTCTTCTTCTTCTTATCTATGCAATTTCGGTTGGTACTAATGTTCTTCTCTTGTCTATTCTTTTACGTTCCGTTCCTTGGTACGCATAGTTGTCTTGGTCATCTTTGTTTCTTTCCTCTTTATTGTATTTTGTGCCAAAGGTAAAGTAAGCTAACACATTGTTGTTGCTGTTGATGATCATACTGACGGTGTTAGGTGCACAGGTGTAAGCCACGCGTCTTGTGGCAAAAGTTAGGTTAGGTTAGACATTGTTATTTCTATTGATGACAATAATGACAATTTTGGATGCACGGGTCTAAACCACGCGTTTTGTGCCCATGATTAGGTTAGATTAGACATTGTTGTTGTAGTTAATAACAATACTGACAGTGTTAAGTGCACAGATGTGGGCCAAACGTGTTCTGCCAAAAATAAATTCAGAGTAAAGATAAAAAAGAGCTCGATTGAAGCAAATACTATAAAACATTTCCGCAGCTTTTTCGGTCTCTGCATAAAGCTGCAAGAATATAAGCCCAATTTTGCAAAAACATATCGACTTTTGCAGGATTTGTTACTTGTAATTTGTAAAAAACATGCGTAAAACAATGTACGCCCAAAATGTGGCAAAAAACATAGTCCTTCACAACCTCAACCCCAACATCTTAAACAAAAATAGACAAAACAGTCAAAAAAGCTTAGGCAGATCCTGGGCAACTTTTTAGCCAGTTCGGTTCCATCAAAACCAATATAATCTTGAACAAAAACTTTCAGATTGCTCAGAACAACATCAACCAGTTTCACTTGTCCACCAACTAATCCAGGTGATAGATCACTTTGTCAAAAGCTTCAGACTTTGTCTGTCACACACAAAAATAGCTCTTTTGACCTTGAAAAAGCCTTTAACATAGTCTGCTCCTAATGCTCTACCGTTTTATATACCTCTTGGGTTTTGTTAAGTTAACAGCTTTATATCTAAATTTCAAAAACTTACCCGGACAAGTTGGTCATATTTAAACTCCTCAACAAATCATCGTAAAGGTTTTTCAAGATTCGAATAATTAAGGTATAAACGCCAAAATAGCAAGAAACCCGCTAGTTTCCAATTTTGGCCAAACCACAGTATGACTCTCCGTAACAATATTAGAACATTCACCTTTAATTTGCCCTCAAATTAATGTATAAAAAACAGCCACCAAAACGCACATCAACCGGCTCAACGCCTCAATTTGTAATAGTTTGTCATGTTTGCAATAACAAACAAACAATGTTAGCATCCCACGTTGCACCAATACATCAAAACACTTGGAAACTTACTTAAATACTCGTAGCCTAACTGAAGCAAACAAGAATGTCTCCTAAAGACACAAACGCTCAATAAATATTTTAAATAAATAACTAAGTGGTCTTTTGCAACCTTCTCCTAAATATACCATTTTCCAAACAGAAAATGCCTCAAACTTTCTGGAATAGACTGTTCTACTACATCTAGCCTATTATACGTGCAGTTGGCTCAATTGAGTTTAAGTAAAATTGAGCGTATCAATTTTGATGCAATTTATACAATTGGTAGCAATGAAAATAAGGTTAATTATAACAAAGTTGCAATAAAATCTAATAATGCGTTAATAAGTTATGAAATAAAATCATGACTCCTTTACATCTAGCTTCTTATACGTGCAACTGGCTCAATTGAGTTTAAGTAAAATTGAGCGTATCAATTTTAATACAATTTATGCAATTGGTAGCAATGATAATAAGGTATATTATAACAAAGTTGCATTGAAATCTATTAATGCGATAGTAAGTTATAGAATGAAATAATGACTCCACTATATCTAGCTTCTTAAACCTGCAGCTGGCTCAATTGAGTTTAGGTAAAATTGAGCGTTTCAATTTTGATGCAATTTATACAGTTGGTAGCAATGATAATAAGGTATATTATAACAAAGCTGCATCAAAATCTAATAATGCCTTAATAAGTTAAGGAATAAAATCATGACTCCTCTACATCTAGCTTCTTATACGTGCAGCTGGCTCAATTGAGAGCGTATCAATTTTGATGCAATTTATACAATTGGTAGCAATAATAATAAAGTATATTATAACAAAGTGGCATCAAAATCTAATGATGCGTTAATAAGTTATGGAATAAATTCATGAATTCTCTACACCTAGCATCTTATAAGTACAGTTGGCTCAATTGCATTTAAGTAAAACTGAGCGTATCAATTTTGATACAATTTATGCAATTGGTAGAAATGAAAATGAGGTATATTATAACAAAGTTGCATTAAAATCTAATAATGCGTCAAATAGTTATAGAATGAAATAATGACTTCACTATATCTAGCTTGTTATACGTGTAACTGGCTCAATTGAGTTTAAGTAAAATTGAGCGTATAAATTTTATTGCTATTTATGCAATTGCAAGCAATAACAATGAGGTATATTATAACAAAATTGTAACCTCATCCAATATTGCGTTTATAAACTATAAAATCATTTAATAAGTCCACTACATCTAGCATGTTAAACGTGCAGCTGCCTCAATCGAGTTTAATTTAAATTGAGCGTATCAATTTTGAAGCAAATTATGCAATTATTAGCAATGATAATAAGGTATAATAAAACAAAATTGTAACCTCATCCAATATTGCGTTAAGAAATTATGAATTCATTTAATAACTCCACTATATCTAGGATGTTAAACAAGCAGCAGCCTCAATCGAGTTTAATTAAAATTGAGCGTATCAATTTTGATGCAATTTATGCAATTGTTAGCAATGATAATGTGGTATATTACAACCAAATTGTAAGCTCATCCAATATTGCGTTTAGAAATTATAAAATCATTTAATAACTCCACTACATCTAGCATGTTGAAAGTGCAGCTGCCTCAATCGAGTTTAATTAAAATTGAGCGTATCAATTTTGATATAAATTATATAGTTGGTAGCAATAATAATAAGGTATATTATAACTAAATTGTATTAAAATCTAACATTGCGTTAATAAGTTATGAAATAAAACAATGACTCCACTACATCTAGTTTGTTATACGTGCAACTGGCTCAATTAAGTTTAAATAAAATTGAGCGTATTAATTTCGATATAATTTATATAGTTTGCAGCAATGATAATGTAGTATATTATAACCAAATCGCATTCCAACCCAATACTGCAATAATAAGTTATAAAAACTTTCAAACAATTAAGAATTTCTGATAAAATAATTCTAACAAAATCAATTAAATTTCAGATTTTTTTACAATTAAACCATCATAAATCATCAAGCATAGATAAATGCTGCAGATGCTCGAGAATTTGATGTTGTAATGAATCATTGCAATTTTAATAGCAGCTGGTTGATTGGTATGCGCTCCTGATTCGTTATTTGAAATATTAGTAAATTGAATTTGGCGTGATTTATCCCTTGCGCAATTTTATTTATGTTTTCGTACAAACAGCAATAAGCACTAACTAAATATTTCACTAAACAAAACTCACATTGGAAATATTTGATCACCAAACTTTGTTTAAATGTAATCTAGTTATACGATACATTAGAGCCAATGTAAAAAAAACTTTTATAAAAGAGAAAATTCTTTTTATTTTAGTTTCCGCACGAGAGAAATACTAAACAAAGTTTAATATAAGACCCCTGAGTGGAAAGAAGTTGTAGGTAGATGCAAATGTAAGGCAACATGTATCAATCAAGCGGAAGATTTATTGACATTTCAATATTGTTACTGTTCAAACAATAATTTAAAATTTATTAATAATATTCAATTACAAAAGTAATAAGGGAACTACATAACGGCAAGTTCCATCTTTAAATCTGTAATTTTGCTTTCTAACCTTTGAAAATTACGAATTAATGCTATAACTTCTGGCGGATCATTTTCAATTTCCTTCAATTGCTTCTGTACGTTTTCTTCAATTTGTAATCTGAAAGCATCTAACTGCTGCTTCATTTCCTCTTGATATTTAACCATCCTGGCGGCACTACTAGAAACCACTTTAACTTTGTCACAATTTAGGTCATCATGACATGAACTATATTTATCATTAATACTTAAAATACTACTGGTAATACTTTTAATTTTTTTATTAATTTCATCCTGACTTAAACATTCATCCAATGGACGCTTTCTGTTAATATTAATTATATCATGTTTATTCTTGTTTATAAATTCACCAACTATTGTTGGATTTGGTATTTCAGGATTATTATCAAGTTCATCATCAAATAGAGTTACGGATGAATATTCTTGTAGTGCAGGTGTGACTTTATTTATACTATAATAAGGTTCCAAATTGCGTTTTAAATCATCTTCTTTAATTTCTGGTGTGCTTTGATTTATACGTTTAGATGCAGAACCATCAATTTCACTAATTTTACGTTTTAGGCATTTTTTTGAAATTTTTTCAAACTCCAAATCTACGTAATTAATTTCATTTGTACAGTTTGATTTATTATTTCGCACATATATAGTATCCATATCTACTTCATCAATTCTCTTTAATGGCTTACGTTTTGTATTGTTTCGGTTTGATGTTAAATTTATAAGTGGAGTTGGTGGTGGTAGTGGTGGTGGAGGAGATGCTGGTCTTCGTTGGTTACCTATTGTAAAATCACCGCAACCTTTAAAGCTTTCATTACTGGAAGGGTTTGATTGTGTATCCGCTAATCGAACATTTTCTTGTCGTAAACTGTTGAGCTGTTGGCGGGCTATATTAAGATCGTTCATTAGTCTACGTATACATGCACTGTCGCTTCTTAACTTGACCATTGTTCTTATAATTTATTTACAATTATAATTAAACATAATTGCAATATATAATTGGTGTTGATTTACTAGAATTTTGAAGCTAAATTCTTGTCAAATTTTATGTCATGCGACAGCTAGATCAAAATTAAAATAATTAAGATAAAATGTCTGAACAAGAAAATAATAAATATAATAAAAATAATAAGAATAATTATGTCCAGTATACCTATTACTATATATTTTAGTTAATACAAAGCATTAAACGTAGAACTTGATAATTGTTGATTTATTAAAGTCTATTAAATATATAAAACACATTTACTATGTACTATATTACAAATATTTAAAAAACCGTAACTAGTTTTAATCTTTACAAAGCCATCATCTGACTGTGATACAAACAAGTATGAATATAAAAGAAAATTTACAAAGCTCCACGTGACTCAAAAGAAAATTTCCTCTCCTCAATTGCAACCCTTGTCAATTTGCTTTGAAACAGAGAGTTGAGCGTTAGTGACTAACAATTTAGTCAAAATACTGGTTTGATTAATAACTACCTAATCAATCATTAGTCATTAATTATAATTTTTTTTTTTAATTGATTAGTCATTAGTCAGTTTATTTACGATTACATATTAATCATTAGTCAATTACTAGCAACTAATGGTTAGTCAAAACTACTTTGCATTCGAGTATTCGTCAATTTCATCGCACTTATTTTTTTATTAAAAAAAATATTAAATTAAAAAAAAGGAAAATATTTTGACAAACTTAAAGATATTAAAAAAAAAAACTACAAAAATTAAATAAATAGAATAAAAAAAATATTAAAAATTCATAACATTCAAAAAGAAAAAAAAAATTATAAAAAAAAATATAATTTTTTTTTTTAAGAAAAATAAATGCAAAAATGTCAAACAATGTGTTACGCTGACTTGCCAGATATGACAAATTGTATTCTAAATTGTTACTAAAACTGTCAAAACGTTACAAAAAAATCGTTTACAGCACTTTAATGTTAAAAAGTTACTGAAACTGTCAAACAGTTTACAGTAATGTGATAAACTTTATTCAAAATTGTCAAAAACAGTTTACAATAATATCATTTGGCAAAAACCAATCAGATCTGTCAAATAATATTTTAAACTGTCAAACTAATTGCAATAACGCAGTTGGCGAGCTAGGAATTTAAAATCCTACCACAAAATATTGAATAGGGCTCACTCAGAAACGGCGTCCAGTTTTGTAACTCTTTGCTCCTCCCCTAGTACACCACAAATCCCTGTGCACATATCATACTTTCAATATCTGTTGCGTATAAAACTTCAATGCCAAATACAGTGTTAACACATATTCCCAAAGCATCAACTGCCAGTGTATAAATAACAATCTTTTATAACCCCAACTCTGACAGCGTAATATATACGCTACAACTATCAAGTACCTTAATGACCCCATTGCCAATGTACTTTGTTTTACACACATCTAAGACTAGTTCGGCCTATGTATGAATAGTTTTATACATTTTCTTTTTTTTACAATTTTTTAATTTTCTTCAAGTTTTCTTAACTTTTTTTGATAATTTTCTTTTTTTTTTTTTAGATTTTGTGAGAACTTCCTTATATTTTCTTAGACTAAAATTCTTTAAATTTTCTAAGATTAATAATTTTTAAATTTTCTTACATATTTTTAAATTTTCCTAATTTTTTTTTAATTATTAAATTTTTTTTATAGTTTCTTTAAAAAAAAATTTCTAATTTTTTTTTAAATTTCTTATTTATTTTTATAAATGTTGTAAATTAAAAAAAATTATTTAAATTTTTTTTATAAATTTTTTTAATTTTTTTTTTTGTTTTTTTAAATTTCTTAATTTTTTACAAATTTTCGTCATTATTTAATTTTCTTGTCCAGATTGATAAACTTTTATTATCAATCAAGACAAGACTATCACTTGATAAACATTGCAAAAGGCAAAAAAGCGGGTTTTGAAATTTTTACCATAAGCATTATCTGGTGACGCGTTTTCAACGCATAAAACGATGTATAAACGTATAATTAAGTACAAACGTAATAAGCACCAGGTAAAACGTTGCCATCGACTTTTATGCAAAGACCCAGAAGTTGGAAGAACTGCTCGAGAAGCTACTCGCAAAGATTGCCAAGATAGATAACCGCTACCAGAAGCTCATTGACGCCAAAGAGTAGCGGGTAGACTGCGTAGTAGATGACGTTTGTCATTTAAAGCATAATATCGCTTCGGACTTCGTAAGAGTAATTAAGTCGAACTTTTAGGACACTTTCATCCAGCTTCAAAAGAACTTTAAATTGGCCTTGCGACAGAGTGAGGATGTTTCCGGATCCGGTCGACTCCAACCCCTCCGACGGACACGCTAGAGAGTAAAATCACCGCCCACCCTGATGCACTGTCCCCAAAAAAGGCATTCCAAAAGGTAAAAAAGAAAAAGACAATGAAGACCAAGAAGGATCCGAATGAGTCCTTCTCAACCTCTACCAACTCTAAGCCTTCAACTAATCCTTTCAGCGCCAAAAGGGCCTTCAGATTGGTGCCTCCTAAAAGCAGAGCATCAAGCAAATGACAATGCAGTACGGAGAACAAAGGAAAGTATAAAAATGAAACTTTCACGTTACAGAGGCAGTAACAACAAACACAGAATCGACTGCCAGCAGCCGAGAGAGCCACATCAATCACTACTTTCCACATCAACTACGAGGCCAAACACACAGCCAGCATAACTGCAATTCTTATTGCACAAACCGAGTATTAATGGTTGTTAATGCCGCAAAGTGTTAGCAATTATTAATTTAAGTTTTCTGCTTTTTCAAGCAAAAGTTAGTAACAGCAAAAAAAATCCTTCCAGAGCCATCCCGAGCCAGCAATAGTATCTTCGGACCAAGCCACCTCCACCAACAGGAATGACAACATCTAAAAAGATAAAAAACAGAAAAAGGACAGGAAGATGAAGGCCGAGCAGCGGACGTTAGGAAAACAGAAAACCGGAACCGCTCGCTCTCCAGCTCCCGATCCAGCACCTAATCAAGGCGCTAAAGGAACAGCTCAAAGACCTGAGCGGCTAACTAACCGCCATGAGGGAGGCCTCCAAAAGAGACAAGAAAGAACTGCAGGTAATAATTACTAACTTTACCGCCACCATTGGAGAGCAAGCCGCCATCATCGCCATCCAGTCCGCTGCCTCAACCTCAACATTAACCCCCGCCTCCGCCAACGAAAGGGTTAATGCAATAAACCCTGACATGCCATCGATACGGCATTAATGTACAGGTGATCACCATCTGACTCCAATAGACCATCGACGACCTCAAAAAGTAGCTCAGAGACTGGCAAATCGGGGTCAACCCGGAGAAGAGCAAAGCAGTCCTCTTCACCAAACAACGTCACAAACCTCATGAAAAGGATAATCTAGACAAAATTCTGCTAAGTACCTGAGCATCACCTTCGACAAAGGCGTTACCTACAAGCTGCACGTTCAAGCTATTCTGGCAAAGCAAAGATGGCCAAAAATCCCAATGTTACGACGAAACTGCGGGTTGTCAATCCAAAATAAGTTCAGAATCTTTACGAGCATCATCAAGCCGCAAATTACATTTAGATCTCCAATCTGGGCACAACTGCAAATACACACCTCAAACGTCTTAAAACATTTAAAAATCTGACCCTGCGTTAGACATGGGGATACCATCGTTGCTACAGTATTTAGAAGCTTTGGTTAAAAAATACTTCAACAAACTCAGCATTCATTCCAACCTAGACCTGTCTAGGTTGGCTGAACCGGACAAGAAACAACACTCCGTCAGGAAACCAATCAATCAGATCTCATCATACAAAAAAAGAGACACCCCACCAATCACTCCACAGCCTATAAGGCTACTGACCCACCTTCATCCCAATTCCATCTTACTAAAAAAAGGCATGGGCCAAAAAGTACAAACTTCCACAAGCAATTCAACAGGCGGTTTTTAGTCTGTAGGCGCCCGAAAGAGTAAATCCAACACTTTGCCAGACTTTACTGCCCAGCCCAGAAAAAAAAAATAGGCAGTTCACTACAAGACATCAACTAGACAGCAACAACTCGGCTCTTTCCATTCCACGCTTCGCTAAGATGAATCCGAATTACTTTTACGACATTACTTATATATCGACCACCGCCATGCCCCCGGACACCTCTACGATGACCACCTCTACAACGACGACTGCACCGAAAAGATTTACCATGCTCTCTGGCACCCTACGTCATCGTTTATCTACAAACACTCTGCGCTATTGCACTACCCGCCGCAAGGCCTCATACAAACATGTAGACATCCCTCGCAACAACCATGGACACGACCTGGATAAACCTGACACCGACGTAACAGCCGGAAGCGTATATCGCGATTTCGAGACAACTTTGAGTAGGCCGCATTGCACTTCTTGCCACCGACTCGCGCTTGTCCCCTGGAAGAAACCACAACAGAGTGGTATACACACCACCACTTCCAGCTACACCCAAAAGAAAAGCGCACACACCTGAACAGCTTCTACGTGGCCTAACACCAAACCAAGTAGTGCTAGATTCTTGGATACGTGCCAACCCCGACAAGTCCCCATGGCCAAGGTCTTCAACCGAGCATGCCATTAAAGCTCACTCAACCAAATCGGTGCCGACTGTTCAATCCTTAAGCCCTTCATCTCCGCCAGTACCCACAGAAAGCGCTGGCACACAATGCCCTCCTCCCATAACCATTCAGGAAAAATCTCTGGGCTGTTGACAACTTTCAAGTCTCGCAATATCATCATCAACCACGCCGTAAACGTAGTTGATAACATCCGTTTGCATTCCCTCACGCATTCGGATTTTCGTGCCGTAATAGAGCACTGCTCTATCTCTAATGCAGTGCATTATACAAAACCTACAAATACGTTATTTGGAACATACCCGATTGCTTCACGGCAAACGTGGTACAAACCTAGCTCATCGCTTAAAGGTTGAAGAGCTAAAAATAGATGGATACTGTTTCTCATCAAAATCTGCAGGCTTGAAGATGAGTACAAAAAGAAGACCGCAAAGATTGCACAGGTGCAACGCCTCGTATGTATGTGTTAAGTGCGCTGTAGCTCATCCAAGCTCCGAGTGTACCTTTTCCAAAGAGTTCAAGCATGTAACTACACGCGCCGGGTGTGAAAAGCCGCACACTGCAAGATATAAAAGCTGCCCAAAGCTCATCGTCAGCAGACTACAGCTCCTCCCAAAAACACCCTCAAAGTTAGCAAGCATGTATCCTATGCACAAGCTTTTAGCTAAGGATCAGCTGTTGCTCCTAAAGCAAAGACTAATTCCTCAGATTATGCCAGACAGTCTAATTTCCAGACATCGACATAGTACAAGTTTGCCAAAAAATCTATGCTAAGCCTATAAGATGGTACAATAGGTGCACTCTGTAATTTCAAACCCGTAAATTTAAAGTCCTTACGCTCAACAAGCGTTAAACTTCCATATGAGATTCATACTAGGAAGAGTTTAGTCTGTAGGCGCCAGTGAGTGTGAATCCAAGAATGCCAAGTCTTTAAAAAGATTCCCTTCCTAACCAAAAAGAAAAAGAAACGTTGCCTAACCTAACCTAACAAAAAAAAAGTTGCCTAACCTAACCTTACCTAACCCAAAAAAATAAACGTTGCCTAACCTAACCTAACCCAAAAAAAAAGTTGCATAAAAAACCTCCACAAAAATCTAGAATTTATAGTTTTGGATTAAAACTCTTATCGCTATTAAATTAGACATTTCAATCTCATCAACAAGCAAGACTCAATTGATCCAATTTAGACAATTTTACTACTATATAATACTAAACCTATGACCTATTACTTTTTGGAAACCAAAAGTTGTTTTCTTTGAATAGAAAAGCATTGTTAGAAAAAGTTGGAGTCGCTATCATCGTTGTACACACGCCGATTTCCTTTCCAATAAGCGATGCTCCTCGTTTAACAACAAGTGCATAAAATGCTGCAGTTATAGCAAATCAGTTCTATTTACAAAGAGATACAATAAGATACTGCAACTCATTACTCACATCCATCTTCTTTCTTATTTGTCAGCTACGCCTATGCTAGCATTTTAACTTCTTCTCTGCCCATAATGCTGGCAACTTACATTACAAGAGATCTTTTAAATGAATTCTGAACCACTGCAGAGATTGTTCATCACTCCATCAGAAAAGGTTCTAGCATTATAACGTTAGAAATATGGTATTGTACAAAGATCTAAATATTGGTACAATATTAAAGTTTGTTTTTGCTTCTCATTAGACAACAAACGGATAAAATAATGGTGTCGTGTAGGCAATGTTCTAAGTAAACCAGCCAGAAAAACACTAAAAGCAAGCCATCAGCCAACCAAATAATACGTCTCTACCAACAAAGATCAAATAAATACATAACTTTTAGAATTCACCGCCGCTTTCAGGTAACACTACACCACATTACACTCACATATTTCCCATAAAGAAACTACATTTCTGTCAACGACGCCCCAGCTTCATTCTGGAATAATACGCCAAAAAATAGTGTAATAAGCTCAAAATTCCTTAAAATTACCCAAAGAATAAACCGCACACAAACACAAAAAAGTTGAAAGTTATGAATAAACCCTGCTGAAGAGAGCAACAATCAATTTGACTACAGTCTACCCATTACATCTTATATCACTACCCATCACACCTACACTTCATAGGTGTTCTCAAGACCCATTTAAAAGCCAAGTAACTGCTCAACTTGGCTGACTCCTAACCACGCAATCACATCCCAGCCTATACCTTTACCATTCACCACATTTATTTTTGATTAACTTCTCCACAAGAAAAGTTACCTGTAAAAGTTGGTAATTTCAGGTTAGTTAGTAAGCGCTTCTTTCGACGTGATCATCTGACCAAACTGGAGCAAATCTAAGAATCCGTCTATAAAAATTTAGTCTTTTACATGTTCTCTTTCCTAACATACAAAAAACACACTCCACCCCCAACCATATAGAAACAAAGCAACTCCAACAACTCCAACAACTCCACCATCTAACTCCAATTCACAAAAGTGCAAACTGAGCTCAGAAACAATAGTCAGTCTACACGCGACAGTTGCATCTTCAACTATAAACTACTCTGCTCTATTTTGTTAAAAAAATTCCGACGGCAAAACTTGCTAACAAATTAACTGCAGTCAGAAAACATTTTTAGATCAAATCAAAATCTGACCAAAAATGGTTTAAAAGTGAAAAATTTCATAAAATGTGAAAAACAGCAAAATTCATTCTTAAAACATTAAAATATTGTAATAAAACACCAAAATTTGGGCATAAACTGATTAAAAATGTAAGAAACTTAAAAAAATATCTAAAATTGCAAAATTTGGCAATAAAATATCAAAACATTGTTAATAAACTAATAAAAAGTTAAAAATTCTGTTTATAAAAAGTAAAAAAAAACTAAATGCGGTAAAAAAATAACAAATTCTAATATAAAAACATCAAAATATTGTTAAAAAGTACTAAAAACCAGCCATAAAACTGTAAAAAAATCAAAATTTTATTCAAAAAAGTCAAAAATAATAAAATCCAGCCTTAAAACATCAAAATAATGTCAGAAAACATCAAAATCCGACACTAACTGTTAAAAAAAGTAAAAATCCGGCTAGAAAACTTCAAAATATTGTAAAAAATATAAACATTTTGGTAAATATTGCTATAAAATGCAAAATATTAACATATAAAGTCAAAAACCTGTTAGAAATAGAAAAATTTAGCCAAAATTTGTCAAAAAGTATGAAATTCTATTTATAGAATGTCAAAAACAGCAAAATCTAGTCATAAATTATAAAAAAATTATAAAAAAGAAATAAAATTTGGTCGTAAACTAATAAAAATAAAATATAAAAAACAAAGTCTAAGCAAATACGGTTAAAAACTACCAAAAATTGTCTTCTCTTAGTTGTACATGAAATAAACGTAAAAAAATTAATTATTATAATGTCATTCTTTTTTATTGTGCGTTTTACAGCTATTTAACATCGCCCCAGAAGTCTTACGACTTGTTTGAAGGGGTTGATGAGACCAACGGCTTATTAGGTGACTTCCGAATCACCCCGGTGGATAAAAAGCAAGTAATTATTTTTGTCATTTTCGGGGATCAAACCCCGGACTGTTAGCGTGCTACGCTAACGCTCTATAACTGAGCCATCTTACCGATAGTTCTATATTACTACAATTTGGGTAAAATTTTCTATGATAAAATGTGCAATATGATAATCTTATAAGTTGGTGCAGATGCGACCAAAATTAAGTTTTTGCGGGTAGATTTATCACTTCACCCACCATTAGTGTTGTTGCTTTTCGATGACAAACTCTTGGGTGAGCGAGCAAAAACAAAGTTCAAGCTATGGGTGAGTAGCTTCTTCTACTGTGGCCCACCCACCCAACTGTTGGTGATTAAAAGATTTATTACTTCTTCCACTGTTTGTGTTTTTGCTTTTTGATGACTAACGTTTGAGCGGGCGGGCAGGCGGGAATCAAATTTAAGATATGGACGGGTAGCCTTTTCTACTGTAGCCCACCCACCCACCAAAGTGTTGGTGATCAAAAGATTTTTTAATTCACCCACCGTTTGTATTCTTGCATTTTGATAATTGGGCTTGGGCGGACGGGCGGGAACCAATTTTAAGTTATGGGCAAATAATTTCTTCTACTGTGGCCCATCCACCCACCCAAGTGTTAATGATTAAAAAACTTATTACTTCACCTACCGTTTGATTTCTTGCTTTTTGATGACAAACTGTTAGGCGGGCGAGCGGAAAAAAAATTAAACTATGGGCGAGTAGCTTCTTCTATTGTGGCCCAGCTACCCAACTGTTGGTGATTAAAAGATTTATTACTTTTTCCACCGTTTGTGTTCATGCTTTTTGATGACAAATGTTTGGGTGGGTAGACGGGAACCAAAATTAACTTGTGAGCTGGTAGTTTCTTTTATTGTGGCCCACCCATCTATCCAGATGTTCTTGCTTTTTGATGACTAACGTTTGAGCGAGCGTGAACCAAGTTTAAGTTATAGACAGGTAACTTCTTCTACTATGGCCACCCCACCCAAGTGTTGGTGAAAAAATTTATTACTTCACCCACCTTTTCTGTTCCTGCTTTTTGATGACTAACGCTTGGGCGGGCGGGCAAGAACCAAATTTAAGATATGAACGGGTAGCTTCTTCTACTGTGGCCCACCCACCTACCCAAGTATTAGTAATTAAAAGATTTATTACTTCATCTATTGTTTGTGTTCTTACTCTTTAATGACTAACGCTTGGGCGGGCGGGCGGAAACCAAATTTAAGTTATGGGTAGCTTCTTCTACTGTGGCCCATCCACCCTTCCGAGTGTTGGTGATTAAAAAATTTATTACTTCACCCACAATTTGTTTTCTTGCTTTTTGATAATAAACGCTTGAGCGAGCGGGCGAGAACCAAGTTTAAGTTGTAGGTAGCTAGCTTCCAGATTTTCTAATTTTTTTTTTGTTCATCCTCTTAAAGTCTTCTTGAAGTTTTTCAAAGTTTCTATAGTTACTCCTGGAAACGGTGAACTACCCTCCTGGCATCTCATTTGCGCTCTTATTTACAGAGCACATTGGTTGGAGAGACAATTAGACAAGGTCATACATGCAGAGTGTATTCTCCCCCAACTTAAAATCATGCTTCCACACTCATAGACAACTCGACCCACACCAACTGCCAAGAAACGAACGTCGCCACTGAGAGACCAACGCTATACAAGTACATAGCATGTGCTACCTGTACCTCACATCTTGCAACCTAAGTGGTTCATCCTTTGAACAAAAACTTGGGATAGAGCAATATCTATATCTAGTTTGGGAAAATATGTGCCGTAAAGTACAACAATATTACGATATGCAATTTTAATACTCATTTTAGACCAAGTATCTCGACAACGTTGATAAGTTTCCGTCGTGGACCCTTGCGGACACTACTATTCAACATCAATACCTAGGATAGTGTCCTTTGCCTCTAAACGGTACGGGTTTGAGTGCCAATGTAGAAGATTGGTTTGCCCACTTCCTAGATTTTATGGGTAGAAGCCATGAATTAAAACAACTACCCGGCTTGGTGACACACTTTACCTAATAGTAACAACCACATCAACAACTCATGCAAATACATTTGATCTAAAAACAAGATAAAACCTGTCCAAGCTTCTGACAAGAGAATCATCTAGATTTTAGACCCATGAAAAACAAGAAACAGTAACACACCGACCTCACACATAATGACATTGCATAAACAAGCCACCACCTCCAAGTCTGAAGTTGCATACGTGTCCACTGCTACAGAGTCACCACACAACTCATAGTGCATCTAAAGAATTTAAGTTGGAAAATACCAAACAACAAACAAACTTTAATCTCATCAAAAAAAAAAATTCACTGCTCGCAAACTTGTATTAACAGAAAAGTCAATGACTAAGCCGGTAGTCTACAGTAATCCCAGTTTAGCTTGGCCTATGGAATGTGTAAAATATGTCTTAGTCGTGTATGAGCACCCTGCTTCCGACGCCGGTCAACAATCAAAAGTGTATAGGCACCCGGCGCTCATTTTCGTTTGTCCGTGTATAAGCATCCTGCAATCACCACATGTTACTTGGTACTATCTAAAGTTAAAAAATATCAAACTACAATCAAATTTTAATATCATCATCTAAAAAATTCGCCGCTCGTAGAGTTGTATTAGCAGAAAAGCCAACAAGACCCAAGCCAGTACTCTATAGTAATCCTACTTTTAGCTCACAGAATGTGTAAAATGTAAGCAAAAGAAAAATAAAAGTAAAATGAACCAAGGCATAAGTGCAACAAAGCAATTATAATTTTTGTGTACATTAAGTTGCCTATTATAGCGGCCAATTTATGTTTGGAAAAGAAGATTAATGTAGTTATTTACTCCCTACGCTATCTTTTTCCAAAATTTATCAATCAAGTCTCTATGTATCATTTAAATTTAAAAAATGTAACTTCATTGACCCTTTCCGCTACCACAGCATAGATTTAAGTCTGCATACGCTCTACAAATCTGTCAGGAACTTCCAAAATCATTCAAGCGTTTGTACAGTATACAAAATTAACAATATTTATATTTTTTTTAGGTATATGATAAATGTTTTTTTTTTATACTTCACCCCCACCCCACCCCTTTCTTTTTGAGACCCCGCCCAAAAATAACTATTAAGTTTCCTTTAAATATATTCAAGCATGGCTTTTTTTTAATATAAAAGGATACACGTAACTTTGTTTTTATTAACTCCATCAACCAAATATTGTTGAAAACATTGTTTATCCCTTGTATCCAAAAGAAACTAAATAATAAAAATACAATAACAGAACTAAAAATTCCATTTAAAACTACCCAAAACTTATATTCCGCAAAAGAGAAAACATCCCCCCAATGCATATATTATACAACGCTCAACATTCGACTTGCAAATTGAAGCCGGAATTTTTATAAGAGGAATATACAAATTGCGCCATGAAAATATAAACCGCACCGCTCCAAAAGAGCATATTTTTAATAAATGAATCACGAGGTCAATTCAGATTAAATTATACCATTTTTTGATAATCAATCTTGTTCCAGATAAAAAAAAACACAATTTTAATTACAATTGCAAATTAATAAACACTGATTTTGACAGCTGTATTAATGCTCATCAATTCTTCGCGCAATCAGTTTAAAATAAAGAATGGAATTACAAAACACCTATATTTAACAACAAATAATTTGTAAAACATTTTTGAATCCTTTAGTGTAATTAAAATTTTCTAAACATAACAATCATATTATCATTATTAAAATCCTTTTTATCATGACTTCTAGCACGTCTGGATGGTTCAGGTTTCATTCTATCTTTATCAATCGGACTTAAACTAGCCTTACCCTTTTCAATTATCTTATCAGGTGCACAAACCTCTTCTCTTAATTTTTGTATTGCATTCTCAATAGTAAGATATTTTTCTTTAAGAGATGCAACTTTATGCATTTCATGACGTGCTTTAGCCAGCATTTTTTTAACATCACTATTTAATTGTGCTTGAAAATATTCTACTTGCTTTTTTAACATTTCGCGTTTAGCTTTGAAAACAACTTGTACGCTCATATTCTTCATCTTTTCATTTTCCTCGTCGTTTGTTTTAATTTGTAAAGATTTGGTCGCATTATCAATTTGATTCTCCATTGTGGTCGAAGTGAAAACTAAATTGGCTGCTATTTTTATATTTGAACTAACAGGTGATGCTTTACGTTTATTCTTTTTCGGTTTTGTTTCCGCTTGCGGTTGTTCTTTCGGTTTTTGCATTTTACGCAATTTTTTAATTGGTTTCGGATTAGCGTGAAATGATGTATTATTAAGGCTTCTATATAAAGGTGGTTTATTTAATGGTTTGTTAGGTGGTGCACTATTAAAATTCACATTGGATGCTTCTTTCTTTTTTATTTTCTTTGGTTTTTTAAGTTTGTTCGGTTTTTTTGCTACAAGTGTTGCTGGAATCTCGATGTCTGATGATGAAGGTGTTGAATCTTCTAAAATGGCGTTTAATGGGGATGGTTTTTCTCTATAAATGCCACGTAATCTAGCGTTTTCTTCTTGTAATCTTGCTATTTCTGTGATTGCTCCCATGAGAAGATTTTCTAATTGTAAATTAGCTTGTAATCCATCTTTACGTTTTTCGTTTACTAGATTTCGACCATTATTGTCACCCTCGATCTCATTCATTCCTTACGTAATTAGCTCATTTTACCGATAATTTAGTTCTGACAGATGCAGTCATGAAATGACTTTGATTATCATGACAAAGCTATGAGAATACATGATTTTCTTGCAGTTGGTGTAATGGTTGTGACTAGTAAGTTGGTTTGTCCGGCTTTAAAAAAAAAAATTTAACGCGTTCGTAAAATGTGTGAATTATAAACCTGTTACTGTTAGAAACACGTTATAGAAGCAACAAAACAGCAAACGTTTTTAAAATTAATCAGCCCAAACCTATAGACTGTTATATCAGATTTTACATAAGCTTTTTGTAAATTATAAAAAATGATCGCCTAAAATCAAACCAAATAATTCGTTCTTTTTTTTAATTAACTATACACAACATACCTATTGTTTTAGACTGACGATGAATGGGTCATATGAGAGTAGATTGTTTACCTGAAACAAGAAAACAGTTATTAATATAAAACAATAAAATAATAGATAAAAGTTGGACAGATAATCATATTTTAAAAACGACACATTACGATGATCTATAATTAAATAAATAGAAACCGTTTGTAGTGTTCTTAATAAAAAAATAGCTCTCTGGGAAGTTTTAATTGTCTCTGCACTTTAAAGTTAATGCAAAATTTGCTCTGACTGATTGTTGGCCCAGCTGGAAAACTCCACCTAAATGAGAAATCCAGGTCTGCTTAAAATTCGCGTCCGCATTAACGGAAAGCCAAAAAACTAGGCACTAATCAACAGTGAAACAAACTGCAATTTTCTTTGATTAGCACTACTCTAATTCAAAACTAGCCAAAAACCACAATAAAAAAATAGATTTGAAGATTTCTGGGAATCTGCTGGTAGCTACGTGAGTATGTACCATGCTTTGCAAACATGAATGCCATTATTACAAACCTACAAAACACCACAAAAACCGCAGAAATCCTGCATTCAATTTTGTTACTAGTTTAGAGTATTAAAAAATTCTTAGCCGTCCCTAGTCCAAAAATCGTTGTGTTGCTCTTGGTTGTCAATTCCAATGCATATTAAAAGTCAGTTACTGTATCAAGACTAAGAACCACAAAAAAAAAACAAAAAAATTCTTGTTCCTACCCAGAAATTAACAAGAAATGCATCGCACAACCACTCCCATACGTGCTCCTGACTGTAACGCAAGAAGCAATAAGAAGTACAAACTTACCCACGGTACACTGCAATCAAGCAACTGCAAATAATGCTGAATACGACACTCAACTATTACAACAACAAAAAATCCAAACGTTCAGTTGACTACCAAACAACCCCATAAAAAAAACAGAGCTAAAACAAAGCTGAAAACTAAGGCCCCTAATCAAAGTCAAAGTCAAACTTCAGTAAATTCATGAATATTGACAACCAAAGAACAGATAAGAGAAAAACAACCCTTAACTAATTTCAGTAACCCAAACAAAGACAACACCAAACAAGACTTAAAAGAAAATGCAAAAGACTTTTCAATCCCAACCAAACCGATTATCCAACACCTGTGTTAGCCTGTTCCTCTCGACCAGCATCCGAAAAGCAATAAAAGCATAAAGCTACGCGCAACTGAAAAATAGTGCATGCCAACAAAACTGAACCAACAATAAACAAAAAATCAAAAGTTGAAATACCCGTAAAAACCACGGATCAGAGCCATCACTAAAAAAACAAAAACAAAAAAAAACAAGAAAACAAAGAAAGGTGTAAACCTACTAGACAAACCCAACAACTAGCAACAGATTCTTGACAAACGAGGTCACCTGCAAAAAACACGGCTGCCAAAAAGCCAAAAAAACTGACGTCAGAATCAATGTTAAAGAATCTTTCGGGCAAAGATAACAAACTATTACCTCAGATGAAAAAAAAAGAGTCAAACCACTCACTCCAAAGAAAAAACAATCTACCACCTTCCGAACGCTATCCCAGTCTTTGACACAGTGCCAAAAGCTTCACCGCGTAAAATGAAAAGTTGTTACCGGCAAGAAAGCGGTATCCAAAATTTCAAATAAAAAACTGCAGCCAGTGACAAATGGCGCCCAACGTGGAGCGATTGATAGCATAGTGCTACACCGTACCTACAATCCTAAACCCGTTGTTTTCTTCTGTGTGTTTGTGGTAGTTTGCGGGGAAGTACCCCATTATCTACCTATCATGCTTTGTCTTGTGGCTTGTGGATTTTTTACAGGTTATCCACTTCCTGTTTTATGACTTTTACAGCCTGGGCCTGATTAGGTTTACAGGTCTGTTGTAGGTGGTGTAGTTCGGGTGATGGTACGTTATGGATTGAATGTCGGTGTTGTCATGAGTTTCCGCTTTTTAGTAGAATTTTTCAGCGTTCTTCATGATGAATTCATGTAGAGTGGAGATTTTTAAGTCTTCTCTTAGATTTTTGTTTCTAATATACCAGGGAGCTCCGGTAATCATCCTCAAGGTTTTTGATTGGCAAGCTTCTAGGGTTTTGAAGTAAGTTTTGGCAACCGTTCCCCAAAACGGTGCAGCATAGGACAGCTGGGCTCTAATGATGGATTTATAAAGCATCAATTTTGTTCTTAGTTTCATTTTCTTGTGTCTTAGTAGTAGTGCCAAACTAATCATTGAAACTTTGGATTTATCTTTGATTTTTGTTAACATGGGCTTTCCATGTTAAGGATTTATCTAGAGTTACGCCAAGGTAATTGGCTTGGTTAGCCCAGGGTATAGGAATGCCATCGAGGATGATGTTTCGATAAGGTCTTATTCGTCTTTTTGTAAATAATATAGCTTGACTTTTGAGAGGATTTATTTTAATCCCCCACTCTTTTATCCATTCGGTTATGGTGTCTGCAGCTTTTTGTAGGTGTTTAGTTATAAATTTGGGAGAGGTAGCTCTGTGAATAATTGCTATATCGTCCGCAAACTGGGCGAGAATGGTTCCGTTCGTCATAGATGGAATGTCTCCGACATAGATGTTATACAGTGCTGGAGATAGAGTCAAGCCTTGGGAAACTTCCGCTGTCATGGGTTTAACGGAGGAAAGCGTATTTGCAATTTTAACTTGGAAGCTTCTGTCTTTTAAAAAGTTTTTGATAAGTCTACCCAGATAGTGGGGGAATTTAGCACGATAAAGTTTGGCTATCAGGCCATCGTGCCATACCTTATCAAACGCTTTTTCTATGTCAAAAAATATTGCTCCGGTTGACTTTCTGTTGTTGAACCCTTTAGAGATGTGGTCTGCCACTCGTGCCAGTTGGTGGACGGAAGAATGTTGTTTCCTAAAGCCGTGCTGGTGTTTAGGAATAATTTGATTGGTTTCACTGTGGATGTTTATGTGAATCAAAATATTTTTTTTTGCTATTTTGCTTAATGTAGGTAGTAATCTTATCGGGCGGTAGTTCTGTGGAAATGATTTCGGCTTGTTTGGCTTAGGAAATACAACGATGATGGCATGTTTCCATTTATGGGGAAAGTATCCTAGCCTTAAAATTCCATTGATGATATTAGTGAGGCCTACAATGGCTTTCCTAGGAAGGTTTTGTAAAGCCGCATTAGATATGTTGTCGTGTCCGTGAGCTTTTTTAGGGTTAGTATGCTTAATAGCTTTAGCCACTTCCGTAGGATTTGTAAATGGTATTGCTTCATCTACGGCGATGTTTTCGAAGTGTTCTATCTCTTTTTCCACATCTTCCATTACGTCGACGTCTAGGATATTATATGCCGGGCTGAATTGGTCTACAAGAGACAATGCAATAGATTCAGCTATTTCTAGGGTAAAGTGTGCTAGCCCGTTTTGTCCGTGGATGGTAGGGATGGTCTCATGTTTTTTTCCTTAAACATTTCGAAATGTGCCATGATTTGGGCATTTCGTCGTCTGTTTGGTGGAAAAGGTTTTCCCACTGCTGGTTTTTGAATGCTTTTATTTCCTCTTTAACCTTGTTTTCTAGTCTGTTTTTTATCAGTTTGTCCTGGGCAGTTCTAGAGCGTTGAAATTTCTGTCGAGCAGTGTTTTTCTCCCTTATGAGTCTTTTTAAAAATGGGGGGAGTCCGAGTGGGTCATTATCTCTAATGGTAATGTTGCTGGAAGCGTTGTCTTGAGCAAATTGAATGGATGAAGTTAGTTGTTCAACAGCAGCGTCTAAATCCTGAGGGAAACAGATTTTTGGAAGAGGGCCGAGTTCGTTTTCCATAAACAGGTGAAACTGTTTCCAGTTTGTTCGTTTTTTGGTTTTTTCCTGTTTTCCTGCCAAAGTGTCATGGATGGTTAGTAGAACGAGATAATGGTCTGAGTCCATTTCATTGAACACTTCGGAAGTGGTGGCGTTGAGTATGCCTTTTGAAACTGCAATATCGAGTATATCGGGCGGGTGACCTGGAGAAGTCGGACTGTGTATGGAAAGATTGTTCTGGTCCATAAATTTGATTAAGACTCTGCCTTTCGTGTTTGTGGCGCGACAGTTCCATGCCACGTGTTTAGAATTAAGGTCACCCCTAATAATGGTAGGGATATTGTCTTCGAATGCCATTTTTAAGTCGTTTTCCAATAGTGGTTTAGGAGGAGGTTGATATACTGATAAATTTTTTATTTTGCCGATAGGGGGAAGGTTGATAATAACCCCAGTCGCTTCCAGGTTGGTGAAGTTTGGGATATCAATTTCAGAGTGGTCGATAGATCTTTTTATGATTATAGCTGTGCCTTCGCCTTGGTTTTTTGGTCATTTCTGTATATATTAAAGTTGGAGAGTTTTGGGTTGTCTCTGGGTTTTAGTCCAGTTTCTGACAATAGCATAATGTCAATGTCATTTTACGAGATAAAAAGTTTCAGTTGTTCTAGGTATTTGGCACTACAGTTGCTGTTCCAGTGTCCTATTGATAGTATATTGTTGTGAACTGCCATTATAGATTTTTAAGGAGAACGGCCAAGAATAATTTAAGTAAGTTTTGGTCGTTGCTGCTGTTGTTTATGACATTAGTAAGATCTAGTTTTAAGTTGGATTTCGCTTCCTTGGGCGGAGCTGATTGTTGTTGTGGCTGCACAGCTTTTGCATACGTTGTAAGTTGTGAGCGTGGTTTAGAGGTTTCGTAGTTGACTTTGACAGGGGGTTGCCCTTTAGGTTTAATTTTAGTTTTGATCTTTTGGTAAACCGGGCAACCTTTGTATGACGCGGAGTGTTTACTACTGCAGTTGGCGCAGACAGTTTTCTCCCTGTCTGCAGAGGTAAGGTGGCATTGTGCTGAAGGATGATTCTTGGCGCACCTGACGCACACCCAGTCGTTGGTACACATTGATGCGGCGTGGCCATAAGCTTAGCAACGATGACAATGGGCCGGTTCACCAGACTTAAATTTAACCTCGACTTTGACCTTGAGGCCGTGAATTTTTGAAACGTTGAATATTTCGTCGCTTCTATCATTTTTGTTTAGCTGAATATATAGCTTATCATAAGATAAGTTCTGGTAAGGTTGTGCAACCTTGAAATTGCGTTCACATCAAAACCTTTTGCCTCCAGCGCTTCACTCATTTCCTTGCAGGAAACATCTTCGGGGACGTTGTGCATAACCGCTTTGATGGTTTTATCTTCCTCCAGCTGGTAAGTGAAAGACTTGTGACCTTTTGCATCAAGGTATGTTTTTGCCCTCCGGTGGTCTGAGAGCGTTTTTGGCGTTATTTTAATGCACTTACTTAAGCATTTGATATCAAAATTGATATTTAATTTGTCCATGTCGTTTTTGATTTCTCTCCATGCTTTTTTGTCATTAATTGTGATTTGAGGAGGAAGTTTGACTTTTGGTAGTTCTGGTGTGGTATCATCGATGTCAAGATGGTCATTTTCGCTGCTACACAAAGAATGGGCTATCTTTTTCCCCTTGTATTTGGGGTCTACTAGTTGCCATTCGGTTTCGTTGGTGGAGTTGCTGAAACCTGGTGTAGAATCGTTTTCATTTGGCAATGTTTCGGAATCGTCCATGTCTTGGTTAGAGTAAATAATTGGTAGGGGAGGAAAAGGGACTCGTCTCCAGGTGTCCACTTGAATTTTAGAAGTAGGAGTCGCCGATTTGATCTTTTTTGGTTGTTTGTCAATAGAGGACAAACTTTTTGTAATTGACTTTTAATTTTTAGATATCTTTTTCGTAGGGCTGCTCTTTGGAATGACCGTATTGGTTGAACTGTCCGACACGTCTCCAGATTCATCATTTATGGGGTGAGATGGTTGGGCTTTATTCACTTTGTTGATTTTTTCGACTAAAGCCGAGATCTGTATGAATAGTTGATTGAATCCAATGTTCATGTCTGTTTGGATGTTTTTATAGTTGATCTGCATTTCATTGACTGTGGATTTTAGAGCAGTTACGTCATTCCTGGTTGATTCCGTGTTACTATTAGTAATGTTCAGGTTAGCATTTAAAATGTCCAAGTTTGCTTGGTTTTCAGAAATTTTAGTGAACAATTTAATTGAATTTTCATCAATTTTAGCTTTAAGAGCATCCAAACTTTGATCTGCATTGTTGTCTTGAGTTAGGGTGAATTGGGAATTTTCCCCCATGGCGATGGTCTCCAGATCTGCAGGGCTGCACAGTTGGAGGGGTAAATGTAAAATCACTAATCACTTAAATGTTTATTAGCACTTTGCACTTTAAAAGTCTTTGTTCCTTTGTTTGAGAAATGTGGCTTCAAACAAAGAGAGGTGAGTGACCGGGAACTGAGTCATAAGTCTTTGTCCTTTCTGCGGGTGTTTGGTGCCGCCCGCAGATTGGAAGGGTGTTAACTAACTGTCACTAGTCACTTAATTAGAGTTTTCATTGTTTTTACACTATTTATCATGCACTTTCTTTGTTAAACTAACAAACTGAGGTGTACGCAGACGTGCACGAACACGGTACACTGTTACTGTACTGTTATCCTAAACCCGAGAAGAGTAAACCAAAGAAAAAGACCCGGCGACAAAGACGCTGCGAAGAAAGCGAAAGACAACTCTGGGCAGAACACTGTGCCAACAATGAGAGGTACGAACACGAACCCTCATTGAAAGATCAAACCGAGGTCAGACAGTCCTGCAAACGCTACCATGTGGCAGACTACCAAGAACTGGCCAAGTACCTGGAGAAACACCCTAAACTCAGTGCTTGGAAGCGGTGGGATTATATCCTATAATCCTGGCACCATCACCATCAAACACCCACCTGTCGTGAACGCCGTCGACCAACGACCGATTGTGACCCCAGTCAGTCCACCACCGGCTGTGACCCCAGTCAGCGAGCACCAGACACCTAGGTGCACAGATATGTCATGTCATCTAAGCCATAGCATTGAACAGCTGAATACGCAACTGCTAAACTTAACATGCTGTACCAGCTACAAACAAAGAGCCGAAGCCGATCAACTGTTGTGCTGGACAATAAACCCCAGCTACGCTGGCGGCACTAAGTTCAAACGTCAAACCGCAAGCTACCTCATAAACGAGATCACAAAGCTCACAAAACAAATGAATTGAGTGCGCACACACGACCCTACTCACACCCCAACCATCAACAAAACCACGTTGGAGATGGAAAAAGTCTCGGAACTTAAACCAGACACCGTCGACATCCAACAAGTGGTTATCCGAAAAGTTGCTGTGGAAACAGCGGTCGCGACCACCTACGACCCGCCAAAAATTGCCGCACCAGCACACACCCAAACGATCAAAGTAGAGAAAGAGGAAAAAATAAACCGTCCACCATCAGACACCCGCCGGCCAACCAAGAGGCTTGCATCTCAGAGACACCAACCATCGAGCCCGGCCTATCCCTCAACACAGCTCTGTTCTGGCCCACACAACTGCAACCGACAAAGTCACAGTCACTTCTACGGACAAAGACAACGACGTCGGACAGGACACTCTAGCAATGCCTGCACGACGTGGACAAAAGGTTAGAACACACCTAACATACAAGAACAAGACACAACACGCAACGCAGCCGGACACCGCTGCTAACCGCTTCCCCAGGCGGACCTCGTGCTTCACCACCTGACTCGTCGCTCCACACAAAACCACCTGTGTGAACGCGTTTGTTGCTCTCTGTGTGAGAGTGTTTGAGGGAAACGTTAATTCGTTTAGAAAATGATAACCACCCAGACGACCACCGGAGAACTCCTTCCGAGAGCCACCACGCTGCTCCCGGACATGGACCTGCCGCCCCCGCAACCCCTCGTGGAACGCAGCCGGTGACAGGGCCTTCTCAAACGGCATTCCGTATGCAGTCCGCGTACTCGGCCTTACTCTCACCAGTTTTCATTCCAGCACTCACTCTAAGCCCAAACGTCAAAGCAGCATCAATCCCCGGAAAAAGCCCTGTCACAAAAAAGCCTGGACTAGTGTATTTCCATGGCCATGTCCGGTAAGGTGACTTCAACTGTAAAGCAGCTTCAAGTGTTCAGGGATGCAAACTGCGTTTTTGCCGTCGTAATGGATTACAAAGTGGCAACGTATGGATTACGTGTACGTCGGTTAACCGCAAGCATAGACTTGCGGTGCAATGTCTTCATCGTCGTATATGATAAGCAGCCCGATTATACATATAATTTGTTTTGCTTCTGCAAAGCAGGTTGCAAGTCGATCCAAAATGTCCAAGATATTTCTAGTCGCAGATTCCATTTTTGCGGTTTTCTTTAAGGCGGTACCACGTTGGATGACTGTAATTGTAGTAGTTTTTGGCATCAAAAGCTAACCCGCGTTTTCAGTAAAGGTTGGTAGTTTTTGAGTGCTGTTTCTACCTTCCAGCTCTCTTGCATAACAACGTCTAGCATTACTGTATTTGTCAAGCCGGTTTTTATTTCCATCATTCGCTCGTAAAAGCAATCCATGTTTCGTATAATGATATTTGTCACGTCGGTGATAGATAGTGATAGATGACTTGTTTTAGAGCCAGTCTACATGCCAACAGAAGACTCAAATTGTAGTTTGGCAATTTCCGGTTGTTTTTGCTGCTCAGGGGTGACGTAACCACACAAGCAACCATGCGGTCGGTGAAACTAACTTTATAGTCCGCTTCTAAGTATATTATCCGCACCTATTGGCAACCAAGAATTCCGTAACATAGCTAATAAATGTGTCCCTCTTAAGAGCATACTTCCCCTTCATCGCTGCTTCTACAAATAATTTGATAATCGAATTATTTTTTTACCAGTACATCTTTGTTAGTACAACTTTGTCTCCTATCGGTGTAGAGTCAAAGAGCCCAATATAGTCAATGGCTAATAGGTGAAAAGAATGATCGTCGTTTTGTTGCGTATTGTAAGGCCTGCCGTATCTGACAAGAGTGAAAAGTGAACATGTTTCATTATCTCTTTCTGGGCGGCGTAA
Organism: Tachinus rufipes; assembly: GCA_963932245.1. Classification (NCBI taxonomy): domain Eukaryota; kingdom Metazoa; phylum Arthropoda; class Insecta; order Coleoptera; family Staphylinidae; genus Tachinus; species Tachinus rufipes. The sequence goes on along the minus strand of OZ010746.1, from coordinate 9,838,475 downwards.
GTCTAAATCCATTCTAGCCTATCCTGTATCCCAAGAGGTCCATGTCGGTAGAGTTTGTCTAATAATTCCCGATAACACTAGATAAGATTGTGTCTGAGAACACTCTCGTTGAGCGGGATTTACTATTTTGGCCACGGTTTTCGCCAGCAGGATGTTAATTCATTTGCTCCCTTCAGTTATGGCGTCCACGCAGTTGTTGTATAGTACTTGGATGCTGTCGAAGGTATCTGCTTTTAGAAAATGTGAGTTTTCTGGAAACATAATTCTGTCGGTATCCTCCACCAGTTTGTCTATTCTGAATAGCAAAATCGGGGACGTACATAAGCCAAGAAAAAAATGGTGCTGTTTCTTAGAGTGCGAATTGGGACAATCTCGATCAGTTTCAGATAAATTTCCAGTAGTTCGTTTCCGTCTGCCATCATGCGGTAGCTTAGCCAGTAGTCGCGCTAGTACAATAGTATAATGTTTCAAACATTATTTTCTAGAAGTGGCGTTTTTGAGACCAAGCAGCTTCACCTTGAACTAGAACGTGCCTCCAGAGGCGGCAAAAGCAGTTAGATGTCGTGAGATCTATTTTTGCCTCTCCAATATACTTGCGCTCAAACATGCAAGACACCAACAGTTTATCTACCTGTTGATAAAACAACAGTTTTATTATGAACATTATAAGAATAGCGTGCTAGTGAGCGTAGTGGCGGACCTTGGGTTGTCTTGTATGATGTCTTTCTAACTTTGTAATTTTTCCGCCAAGAATCCCATTTTGGCGTCGTTTGACTCTAGCCATTGACGTCTGTTTTGGCCATCCATGCTGACGTAATTGTCTGCCAGCCAGAGGTGTCCCAAAATAACGTTCTTGCCTAATTTGGGGACCACAAAAAATTTCACTCTTTGGGTGTTGTCGCCTATAGTGGCGATAGCGTGGGAATGGCCAGATGTGAGTTTTGCCGCTAAGAAGTATAACCAACTAAAGTTTTGGCGTACTTTTAAGTCAATCTAAACCTTGTGGCACAAGCTGTTGATCTGTATAGCTATGCAAAACGGCAGATTAACAATCCCGGCTACTCCAATCTTGTTAAAGTTTATAGACAAGCGTCGGTCCTATGGTTGGACATTGGATATAGGGCGTGCACACACCTATCTGCATGTATCTTTATGTTTCGATAGAAAGACTAGAGAGCTCATCCGATCACAAAAACAAACTAGACATAAATGGCAACGATTACGTGACTCAACAGAACAAACCAAGTTAAACCGGCTCAATGATCAGATTAAGAAAATTCTTCCAACAAAGATGAAAACCTGATGGTGAAGATAACCAAAATTGTTCAAAATAAGTTAGAATACAAACTCGAAAGCAAAGAAAAAAACATTTACTGACAGCTTTAAATTCCAATACACGTCAATCTATGACTATTGCTTCAAATTCTTAACGCTAGAAAATTGCCGAGTTAGTCGCCCCGTCCTGTTGTGGTGCCACTAGTAGTATTGTTATGGAAAAATATTAAATCCTATCACATCTACGAGAATATCAGTAAACTTTTCTCTCTAGAAAAATATTAACACGTACAGCGCCGTTTTTAAATTAAAATAAGTTCTTATAGGACAAAACGCCAACCAACTCAATATCCAAACGATAAGATTTAAGTCATTACTTTTTTTATATGTTGAACTACATACAAAATTCTATGTCTTCATGTTTTTAGATAAAGATTTGAAGTTATATTTAAAGAGTGAAAAAATAACAAAAAACTAATTAAAAACGTCACTTTTTAAAAATTAATTGCAAAGAAACGACTTATTGCATCTAATTTCTACAAGTTTGAGGACACAGATTGGACTTTCTTCTACAATGTGTGAAAACTTTATTCAATTATATTCAGGCGTTTTCTTGCTGAGTTGGATGCTGTGAACCCTTATAATAGCGCAATAATTCTCCCCCCCATCGGTTTGGCCGTTCAAGGTCTTCATAAAAAAGGTTTAATGTCGTTCCTATCCCAAAAGTTGAGAAGAATAGACATTTTCAGAATTACCGCACAATAAACCTATTGTCAACTTTAAGTAAATTAGCAAAAACTGTAATCTTGGATAGGATCAGGTATCACACAGCGGCTGAAAACTTGTTGCAAAATCATCAATATAGCTTCAGATATGGGTTCTACCCTACATATAACCTAACCTAAACTAACCTAACCAGAGTAATTGATCAACTCAAAACTGCAGAGGTTCCTAAAGGTTCAGTTTTATCTATCTAACCTAACCTAACCTAACCTAACCTAACCTAACCTAAACTAACCTAACCATAGTAATTGATCAACTCAAAACTGCAGAGGTTCCTAAAAGATCAGTTTTATCTATCTAACCTAACCTAACCTAACCTAAACTAACCTAACCAGAGTAATTGATCAACTCAAAACTGCAGAGGTTCCTAAAGGTTCAGTTTTATCTATCTAACCTAACCTAACCTTTTTTTTTTTTTTTTTTTTTTTTTAAACCTTCTCCTCGTATCTTCGATTATCTTTGGAGCGGAACTGCGCACTTGCATATCTTCACCCCTGATTCTACTTATCGTCCTCTTTCCTTAATCTCTCTTTTTTCTCTTTCTGTGATCACTAATTTGATCCAGTTATGCGCCTTACTCCAAGTTTCTTGCGATTCAAGCATATATTGAATAATATTTTCAGGTCTTATTAGTGTGTTTATGGCTCTCTCGATGTCATTTCTTGCTCCTTCCCATCTGTTGCATTTGAAGAAGGCATGTTCTGGGGTGTCTTCCTTTCCACAGTAGGTACAGCTGTCTTCATCCCTTATATGAAATCTTTTTAGGTATGAACCAAACTTTCCGTGTCCACTAAGAAACTGACTCAGGTAATAGTCAATGTCGCCATGTTTACGTGCGGTCCATGTCTCAATATTAGTTATAAGCCTCTTTGTCCAGTTTGCTGTTCCTGTAAGTGTACTCCATTTTTTGGCCCATTCCTGCAGAGTCTTGCGGCGCCGTTCTTCGTAGGGGAACTCTTGTTTCTTTTCATATGCCAGTCTTCTCTCTGTTGCCTGTAGTTCTATAGGCGGTATGCCAGTGATGACTTGTATTGCTTCAGTAGATATAGTTCTGTAAGCCTGTCCGACTCTTATGTGTACTCTTCTGTGCTTTGTCCACTATTTGTCTGTATTTAGTGACTTTTATCGATTCCCACCAGATTGGAGCCTCATACAGTAGTGCCGAATGGGTCACTGAGCTTAAGAGTTTCCTGGTCTGGAATTTTGGTCCTTTTAAGTTGGGCATTATCCTGGCCATGCACATAGCATTTTTTTCTGCTTTGGCGGCGGTTTCTTCAAGGTGGATTTTCATACTATTGTTTTTCCCTATCTTAATACCTAGATATTTAATGGCTTCCTTGGTCTTTATTATTTGGTCTTTTACAGTTATTTGCATCTCCCTTAGCTTGTAACCTCCGTAAAGTATTACCGCTTCTTTCTTATGTGGGGCAATTGCCAGTCCTAGCTCTTCTATTCTTTGTATGGTTTTCACCGCTGTTTGTGCTATTTCCTGTAGTAATGTTTTTGTTTTGGCAGTGACAATAATAGCAGTATCATCTGCATACCCAACCAGCTTCACTTCTTTTGGCATTTTCATTCCAATAACGTCGTCGTACAAGATATTCCACAGCAGAGGTCCGAGGACCGACCCCTGTGGAACACCACACGTTACTTGCCTAGTGTTGCTTTTACCTACTATTAGATGCCTGTCTTCTAGGTAGTTGCCAATAATATTTCTGAGGTACGGCTCTATATTTTTTCTTGTCATTGCCTCTAGGATTCGTTGCTAATTTGCCGTGTTAAATGCATTCTTAACATCTAGCGTAATGAGCATGCAATAGCTTCGGTTTTTGTATGCATTTTTCTTAGCTGCTGCATCCGTCGTGCTTTTGCCTTTGCAAAATCCATATTGGTTTGGAGCCAGTTCTCCTTTTGTGGTAAGGTCTTCCTTTAGACGGCTAACTAGCAGCTGTTCGAGCAGTTTTCCAGTACTGTCTATCAGGCATAGTGGCCTGTATTTGGTCTCCTCGGATTTATCTGTAGGTGGTTTTTCTATCAATATTAGCTGAGCCGTCTTCTATTCCTTTGGGATTTTTGCATCAATAAGTATATCATTCATTGTATCTAAGTATTTTTGAGGTTTAGCCATCACTCCAATTTTTAAAATTTCTGCCGGGATTTTGTCTGGACCTGGAGCCTTTTTGTTTTTTAATTTTTTTACCGCTTGTTCCAGTTCTTCTTTAGTGAATGGCGGTGGTTTTCCGCAAGTTAGTATTGTCCTTTGCGTAATTGGTACGTTTGGAAATAACTCATCGACTATGCTACTAACCTCTTCATCCTTTGGTTCAATTGTTTGTCGCAATCGAAATTTCCTATTAACAATCTTGTATCCTTGTCCCCAAGGGTTAGTGTCTATTTCGTTTATTGTTTTGTTCCAGCATTCTTCTTTGACTTTCAGTATTTCTAGTTTTAAGATTCTTTTTTTCTATCTGTACAGGTTTTCTAGATTTTGCATTGTTTGTTGGTCTGTTTTTGTATTTCCTCTGGCTCTTGTCAGCTGCCTTCTAGCACTGTGTCCTTCCTTTCTAGCTTCGTTAATTTCTGGTTTCCACCAATATACTGGGTTTCGGTCCGTATTTTTTTTTAAGCCAAATGTTTTATTGCAGGCTGCAATTGTGGCCTTTATGATTTTTTCTGCAGTGGGGTTTTGCATTTTTTCGAATTCTTTTTGTACATTTTTAAGATATAAGTCCGATTTTTTAAGGTTGATGTACCATCCGCCTGCCTTGCTTTTATTCTTTTTGCTGTGTTTGTTTTGCTCAGTTTTTTTTTTCATCATCAGATACCATCCAGTTCCGTATATGTGTTCCAGTTTTGGCTGTACTATGGTAAGGTCTATAAAAGATTTCCCCTGGGGTCCAACGAAAGTCGGCTTAAGGCCATCGTTGTGTATTGTAAGGTTATGTTAGGCCATCCATTCACGCATCGTTTTACCTCTGTGGTCTTCTACCTTCCCTCCCCACAGTCGCGATTTTGCGTTCATGTCTCCCGCTATAATGAATTCCTTTTTGGTTGCTCTGATACATTTGCTGATTTCGTCAAGGATTACCTCATATTGTTCTTGTGTATATCTTGGTGGTATATAAGTTGCTATAATCATGAGTTCGTCAAGTTCAGCCAAAACTATGTTGTTTTTGTTTGTGCATGCCTTCCGCACCTTGACGTTTCTACCAAATATACGGATACCAATATCTCTATTTTGGTCTGTAATCCACCCCATTTTTTCGGCAGCTTTGATGTTTGGCTCAGCTATAATAGCTACATCTATATGGTTTTCTCTGGCACTTTTGTCTAATAGGTCCATAGCCGCTTTGCATCGGTCTAAGTTGCACTGCGTGAACCGTATTTTTGTTGTTTTATCCATTGTTATTTTTTGAGTGCTGGCGTTTTAGCATCGCCAAGTGTCTTCTAAATTTGGGGCATTTCCCTGCTCCAGCTTTATGTCCTTCTTTATCTCAGATGGGGCAAAACTCCTTGCTTTTGCACTCTTTGAGCTTATGTCCCTGTTGCCCGCACCCATGACATGCTTTTGCTCGATTTGGGCCTTGGCAGTCCTTTGCCTGGTGATCGTAGTTCCAGCACTTATAGCATCCTTTAAACTCAATTCTACGTTCAATTGGGCTCTATTTGAATGTCTCCGCATGAGTTCGCTCTTAGTCGTGTAGAAACTTTGTCTCCATCAGTCTTTTCCACGTTTGGGGTATCATTTCCTTGTCCCAGCATTAATACCTTAAATATGTTTGTACCTCTTTTTTCTTTTACCTCCGATGTTAATCTGGTAGGTGATCTACTGATGCTCCCTCGTCTGCTATGTGCCTGTAGCAGTTCTACCTCTGCCTCCGTGAGGTCATTTGTCTCGAGTGCGCTAGTCTTTTGACTCTTTGTTTCCTTTTTTTTTTCCTACATCGTTTTGTATTAGATTATTGCTCCCCCCAGAATCCGTGGAGCAGCCTGCCGTAGCAGAGGAGGATTTCCCGTTATTGGTACCTCCCTGGGGATTCATTATCTAACATTTTGTTTTTTGATCCGTTTATTCCCTTCCGGCAGGGCCCTGTTGTGACAATCAGGACAGTCGCGCATCCTTATAGAAATTTATAGTGTTAGGTTCCACTTTTAGAGATAGAAAAAAAGAAAAAGTTTTGGTTACCAAGCCCTCGAAACCTAATAACGTTGGTAACCAGGAAAAATGGTCAAGGAAAACCGAAGAGTTGTTCAAGGGCAAACGATAGTTCAAAGAGGAAAAAGAAGAAGAAAGAAAGTGGTAGTCTCATTGCCGTGGCAAGGCTACCGTTCAATGGTGTTGGTCCGCCTATCCGCCACCCGGGAACGCGCCTGGAATGGGTTTCACCTTCCCTTGCCTCCAAAATCTGGAGTCCAGGAACCTAACCTAACCTAACCTAACCTAAACTAACCTAACCAGAGTAATTGATCAACTCAAAACTGCAGAGGTTCCTAAAGGTTTAGTTTTATCTACGATTCTCTTCAACTTATATTATCAAAAATGTGTGACACTTTCTGGTGTGTGACTACCAGAGAAAGAAAGTGGTTAGTCGAAAGGCGCTTCCATATTTTTCAAAAGTAAATCTTACATATTAAGTCAATTAAAGAATCCCATCCCAACCTAATAAAAAAATAGCTGCGGCTGAGTGTCATACCAGAACCACTACAACTGCCGTGCGTTCTTGAACTCTAAAGATACACGTTACTTAAACGTACAATAGAACTAAGTAAATACTAAGCCGCTCACTATTAAAAGTTTGAGACTAGAGAACATACAAACGTCCCTGGTCCCAGAAGAACACAATACAACTATACAAAAAGTAAACACAGATCAACAAATAATATGTCAGTTACTGACTAATAACTCTAACTTCAAATCTATATACTAAATAAAACTCAAGTTCCTAAGTATTAGTTTATAACATTTTTTTTATTTAAAACATTGCAACTTACATGTAATTATAAAAAATATTACTTTATTTCAGATTGTACTCTTGCAGCTAAAATCCAATATTCAAACAAGATTTTTAAGAACACAAAACTACCCCATTAAAGTAACTAAAACATAAAATGCAGCTTGTAACAAATCTGGAGACAAATTGTATATTAATGTTTTTTTACCCTCTCTATTGTAAATCTTGTGAAGGAAATAACATCGCTCATAATTCATCTGCAACATAACACTCAACCTACTTTAGAATTGCTCGTTTTAAATATAATTGGTCTGCATTTGATGGTCCGTTGGACTTTTTCCCAAACAACTAGCTCCGCACTTCCCTAAGGTGAAAGTTACAGACAGTTATGGCCTCGTAATTTTTAAAACTTAACAAGACCCATCGTAAATAACAACCGGCTGCTGTGCAAAAGGCATTTATAAAAATACAGAAAACTATAAATTTCTCACAGTTAACTATTTTTATTGTAATACAGTAACATTAAGCCCACATTAAAAATCTCAGGTTGTCTTTATTTGTTGTTAATATGACGTTTCGTTTTACAGTTTCTTGCATATTATAATCTTTCATATTATATTCTTTCTCATTACTTAATTCGTTATCACTTGTAAAAGTTGTAGAAACAGAATCGATGCGTTTGCATAACACGTCCAATTCATTCTTTAATTGTAGCAATTCATTATTTTTAATCTGATCTGATTGTTCTTTTGGTGAGTTAATGATTGTTGTAACTTTCTTTAATAACATTTTTTGTTCGTGTTGGAGCTTAGCAATTTCCTTACGTGCTTCTTTCATTTCTCTTATGAATTTGGTGACTTTATGACCAAGATGCGTATATTTATCAATACTAAAGGCATTATTTATTTGTGAACGTGTTTTAACCATTTCTGCTTCTAGAGCGGTTAGTAGTTCTTTGCCCATGTTTCCTACTTGTCCCATGGGAAGGGGAGATATCCTGGGTAATAACATTATGGTATGCTATATTTGCATGTTTATATAACTGAAGGTTTTTTGTATCATTTTATTAAAACTGGAATTTTGATGTATTGATTGAATTGTCAAAAATTTGTCAAATTAAGCCTTCTGGGATTAATTAATATTTTTTAAGCGTACGTTATATTTTCAATAAAGAAAAAGCAAATAAACGTCTTTTTAAAGCAGCTGAATTTTAAATTCAACATTTATCAAAAGCACTGTTGGTATTCATTTGTTTTCGCCCCGCAGCTACCTCGAATAATTTGGTCGTTTCATGGCTATTTACGAGGCATGTAAACAAATGTCGCAATGTTATGCAGAGAAAGGAAAAGCAAAGACACGTCAGATAAATGTTCAACAAATGATTGTATAAATTATTACGTAATAAATTTGATGGAATTAATTAAAAATAAGTACAAATATAGTAGTTTCAACACTAATTTTGTTCTTGAATTCTATAAATTATTCTCAACAACGCTTTAACCCATACATTATCGAAACCGAAGCGGTATCGGCCTTTTAATTACTTTACAAACTCTGTTATCAAATTTTAATCAACATTTACGATCACTAGTTGGCACGTGATGCAAAATTAAATTACTAATAATGCATAATTTAATTTTCCAATACATACGAAAATATATCTAATATATTTTATTATCTGGGGACGCCGCGAATTTGCAAAGCGTAGCTTACGGACGTGACAGATATTTGAAACAATATTAATTATATGAGCAATTAGTAAAAGGGAATATAGGACCAGTATCGTATGGAAATGTAATTTACGTTTTGATGTCATATTGAATGAAGATGGATTGGAAATTTTATTTATTCAGAAATATTTGAATTTAATTTCAGTAAGCTGAAGGTAGAAAGCATATAAATTTAGATTTTAGTTGAGCTTTGAATATGCATGAATGAAATTTAAAAAATGACCGGAAATTATGTGTATTGATTGATAGACCTAGTTATAGTGTCTGGGATCAAATGAAATAGAGAACAAAATATTAATATTAACGTTTCAATAAAACAAATTAAAACTAAAGATCACTAACAACTTTTGACACCCCAAAACCAACGTAATAAACAAACCAATAAATCATCTGGCCACTGAAGTAGCAATACAAGAACTCTAACCTGCAATAATTGGCGCCCAACATTGAGCTTTCAAGAAATGTAGTACTCCACTACCCACAACCCTACTTGTAACTAAAAAAATGTTCCAAAAACAAAACAAAAATTATGCAAATTGCTCAAAAAAGTATTTTTTCCCTTTTAGACAACCAAAATCAAAATAGCCCAAAAAGTACCAATAAAGAAATACAAAGAAAACAACATTCAAACAAAAATTGTTCATTCCCAAACGCAACATAAACTACGCCTTCTAAATACCAAAAATCAAAACAAAAACAAAAGATCCAAAAGAAACTAAAAAGTCTTTGCTGAACCAAGCAACCCAATAACAAGTCCACTTCCCAAAAATCCCCAAAGAAACCTTTTTGCTTCTCACTGCAATTCAAAACTCAAAAAGTATTATCTGCAAAAGATGCCTCATTTGGACAATTGACAAAAACTAGGCCGCAACCATTACAACCAAAAGTCTACAAAAGTTCAAGAAGGTACACACACAACTCTCATTGTTGATCCCGCCAATACAAAGCTGGAAGCAATACTGCTAAAGTAACAGCAACTCTAAAAAACTATAGTAAAAACCAAAGTAGATAAAGTCTCCAGTCAACCGGAACCCATGCAAAAGATTTATTAAAAAAAAAAACACTTTAAGACCCAAATCCAAAAACCAAGCTTTTGTAAATTATTAAAAAGTTTGGATACATGAACCAATCAAGAGGTAAAAAGGGTAATTCTATTTAATTTCAGAATAACCAATAAAGATTAAAAAAATCTTCTTCTGAGCCAATACAATCGCCCTACATTAACAACAGGCTGGTCTCTTCTGACTGATAAGACACGTCCAAAGAGCAATCAAAAACCAACAATACAAAAAAAAAGCCTACAAAAATCATTGCCTAACTCCTACCCCAATACGTAACCACGTGTTACCAAAAAAGATTAAACCAAAATTAAGACAAGGAAAAAAAGCAAAAGATTTTCTGAACCCAACTCCAATCGGCCTAATCTCTCGACCAAACAAACCCAAAAAGCAATCAAAAATCAACAATGCAAAAAAATAGTAATCCCAAAAAAACTTTACAACTCCTACCTCAATACGTAGCCACATGTTAGCAAAAAAAAAAATAACAAACCGGACTAACAATCTAGCAAACCTCCATAGCAAAATAGATTTTCTGCATAAACTACAGATCAGCATCGATAAGACGAGAAAAACTCAAAACCAACAAACCCCGGAAAAAAAAATTAAAAAATAATACGCAAACCAACCAAACTAGACCAGCAAACAACATTTTGACAGTTCGAAGACATCTCATAATTTAAATTCAAAACATTTTATGACGTCAATGTTAGTTAAAGTGCAGCTTATGTAGTTTGTGACAGTTTCTAAATGTTTTATAACATCTCTACTCATTTTAAGATTAGTAATAGCAATTTAAACATATTTTATGACCTCTATAGTAGTTAAAACTTAAAAAAAATCATAAAACATTCAAAAACATTTTGACAGTTTAAAAACATGTCAGAAAAGGTACATCTTTTGTCATTTGTAACAATTTAAAAACCGTTATAGCAGTTTTTACACATTTGATGACAACTGTAGCAAAAGGAGCTTACATTAAAATGTTCACTAAAGTCTAAAAAACAGTTTGACAGTTAAGCTACATCTTATGTCATTTGTGACAGTTCACAAATGTTTTATGACTTCTTTGACAGTTTAGGCAGGTTAGACACACTTCATGACAACTATGGCTGTTAGGACATAAATTAAAATATTCATGAAAGTTTAAGGAATATTTTGACATTTCGCAAACATCCCATAACGTAAATTCAAAACATTTTATGATATCTATGTTAGTTAAAGTTTACAGTTTACAATTGTTTTATAATCTTTGGCTGTTTAAGAATAGTTAAGGCAGTTCAAACACATTTTATGACATCTATGACAGTTGGAACATATTTTTAAATATTTAGGAAATATTTTGACAGTTTAAGAACATCTCATAACCTTTATCCAAAACATTTTATGACATGTATCTTAGTTAAGCTGTAGCTTAAGATGTATCTTATGTCATTTGTGACAGTTCACAAATAATTTTTGACAATTTAAAGACAATTATGGCAGTTTGGACACTATAGCATATACCAAAATATTCATAAAAGTTTAAGAAACATTTTGACAGTTCCAAAACATTTTATAACCTAAATCCAAAACATGTTATTACATCTATGGTACTTAAGGTATGTGTCATTTGTGACAGATCAACAATTCTTTTATGACTTTTTTGTCAATATAAGAACAGTTATAGCCGTTTAAACACCCACCCACCCACCCCGCGCCCAAGTGTTAGTCATTAAAGAATCTATTAATTGTCCCACCTCTTGTGTGCTTGCATTTAGATATCAGAGAATTGTTAACCATTAAATCTCTTTATTACTAACGCTTGGATAGGTGGGTGGCAAAAAAGTTTAATTTATAGGCAAGATACTTCTTCTACTGTGACCTACCCACCCGCCCAAATGTTAGTCAACAAAAAATCTTTTATTTATCCCACCTCTTGTGTGCCTGAATTTAGATATAAGAAAATTGTTTAACAATAAATCTCTTGATAACTAACGCTTAAGCGGGTGGGTGGCAACAAAATTTAATTTGTGAGCATTTGTGGGCAACTTACTTTTTCTACTGTGACCCACCAACCCGCCCAAATGTTAGTCATAAAACAATCTTTTGTTTGTCCCAACTTTTGTGTGATTGGATTTTGATATGAGAGAATTGTATAACAATAAATCTCTTAATAACTTACGCTTGGGTGGGTGGGTGGGAACAAAGTATAATTTGTGAGCAAGTTACATCTTCTACTGTAACCCATCTACACGCCCAAGTGTTAGTCACCAAAAGATCATTTGTTTGTCACACCTCTTGTGTGCTTGGATTTAGATAAAAAAAATTGTTTAACATTATTTTTTTTCTTCTACTGTGACTTACCCACCTGCCCAAGTGTAGGTCATCAAAGGATCTATTGTTTGTCCCACCTCTTGTGTGCTTAGATTTAGATAAAAGAAAAATGTTTACCAATAAATTTCTTGATAACTAACGTTGTGGTGGTTTGGCGAAAACTAAGTTTAATTTGTGGTAAAATTACTTCTTGTACTATGATCCACCTACCCGCCCAAGTGTCACTCATAAAAAAATCTATTGTTTGTCCCACCTCTTGTGTGGTTGCATTTAGATATCAAAGAATTGTTAACCAATAAATCTCTTCATAACTAACGTTTAGGTGGGTAGGTGAGAACAAAGTTTATTTTGTAGGCAAGTTACTTCTTCTACTGTAACCCACCCACCCGCTCAAATTTCGCTCATCAAAAGATCTACTGTTTGTTCTGCCTCTTGTGTGCTTGTATTTAGATATCAAAAAATTGTTAACCATTAAATCTCTTAATAACTAACGCTCGGATGGGTAAGTAGATAAAAAGTTTAAATTGTGAGGAGTTATTTCTTCTACTGTGACCCACCCACCCGCCCATATGTAAGTCACCAAATGATCTATTGTTTGTCCCACCTCTTCTGTACTTGGAGTTAGATAAGAGAATATTGTTAAACAATAATTTTCTTAATAACTAACGCTTGAGTAGGTGGGTGGGAACAAAGTTTAATTTATAGGCAAGTTACTTCTTCTACTTTGGCCCACCCACCCGCCCATTTGTTAATCATCAAAGAAACTATTGTTTGCCCCACCTCTTGTGTGCTTGAATTTAGATATACAAAAACTATTTAACAATAAATCTCCTAATGACTTACGCTTGGGTGGGTGGGTCAAAACAAAGTTTAATTTGTAGGCAAGTAACTTCTTCTACTAAAAATATATTTTGCAATAAATTAAAAAAAAAAAAATTATAACTTTTTTTAAAAATTAAAAATATTTAATCACATTTGTGACAGATTAGAAATATTTTATAACATCTATGATAGTTGAAGTCTTTTAACATTTGTGAAAGTTTAAAATTGCAAAAACTGCATACCAGCACAAAAAAAAGTCTAGATATAGTAACATGGCTAAAAAAACCGCCACAGAATTGAAAAAAGTTAACATTAAGACTACCTAAATAAACGTAAAACTTTTCAAAAAAGGATCTTTTAGGCAGGATTAGCAAAATCCTGAACGTCACTACAAATAAGGAAACAATCATAAAACTACCAAACACTAAAACCAAAGTTACCACCACCAGAAAGTTTTTGAAGTCCGTAGAGCTCATGGAACTTCAATCTGCCAGGATCCAAACCCTAGAAAAATTTAACGTAACCCTCGTCAACCAATTCAAAAGGATTAACGTCCACAAAAAAACACTAGTACTGCTAAGCCAGCAATAACAGCGTAAAAACTATTCTACAAGTTTCATTCAAGAGACCTGCCGCCGGTCCAGCAGAGTCCAGAATAGCAATGACAACCACCACAAAGCCTTGCCCTTAAAGGTCGTAAGTAATAAGTCGAAGAAGTTACGGAAGAAATCTGGTAAGCCCTCTGTAAATTTTTGCTCTAATAAGCCATCAGCCAATTCATCCCGTCAGGTGCCCACTTTGGTTCGACTACTAGCTCCTAAGTTCTCCCTTAAATCAGGCACATGCCGCCCTCCTCACATAACTATTCGAAACAAATCTGTATATCCAAGACAGTTAGCAACTTTCAAGCGGCCGATGGTATCCGCATGCACACCCTCTCGCATTCGAACTTCCGTGCAGTGATTGACTATTGCGTAAAAAACAATATAAAAGGTTTTCCAATAAGAAGTTTCATTTTAAATAGCAGGCTATTTGGGCAGCTGTCAGTTTTAAAGCTATTATTTTTTTGACATTTGACAAGTAAAAACTACGCCATTATTAAAAATAGAACGATGCACGCTTCAACAACGCAATGAAATTATTAAAATTCACTAAAAAAATGGTGAATATTTTTCAGTCACAGTTCGCAAAACTAAAGCACTTTTGGTTGTCGTAAAGCACCTTCTCGGCCGGCAATAGTAAACCTGGTGGAAAAATTTGAACTGTTGAGACAAGTTTGTAATGTGAAGAATCAAAACCGTGTGTATCGCTCAAGAACACATGAGAATATTGTTGATGTGTCAATTCCTTGTCGATCTTTAGAATTAGACATTCCACAAAACGACATTACACCGTATTTTGCATAAAGACTTAAGTCTTAAAGCTTTTAAAGTTCAGTTAACACAAGAACTCATAAACCATTCAAATGCATCAAAATAATCCAAAATTTCATAAAAAAATCATCATCTTCAGTGATAAGGCCCATTTTCACCTCATAGGCTACGTTAATAAGCAGAATTGTCGCATTTGGGGCTTAGAAAATTTAAGAATAATTGTTGAAAAGTCTTTGCATCCTCAACGTGTCACTGTTTGGTGCGGTTTTTGAGCTGGCAGTGTGATTGGACCCTACTTTTTCAAAAATAAGGCTGGTGCTACTGTTACGGTGAATGGATGGCACTACCAAGCTATGATTAATGATTTTTTATGGCCAGAATTGGAAAATATTGATGTAGACGACGTTTATTTTTAACAAGACGGCGCTACGTGCCACACAAGCAACGAAACAATCGCAATTATGCAAAAAAAGTTTCCTGACCGTGTTATTTCTCGAAGAGGTGATCACAATTGACCACCTAAATCTTGTGATTTAACACCTTTAGACATTTTTCTTTGGGGCCACGTAAAAAATAAGATCTATGCCAATGCTCTACAATCGATTCAAAACCTCAAAGATGGAATTCGTGAAATTATCAAGGACATACAGACGCAAATGTGCAAATTGGTCATAAAAAAATTTATGAAAAGAATGTGGTACTGCAACCGTAACCGTGGCCATTTGACTGATATCGTTTTCAAATGTTAATGATGGCATACCTTCCTCTTTACAATGAAATAAACATTTATTGATTTATCTTAAAACATACCCGTTTTTTTTTTAATATTAAAGTGAAACTTTTTATTGGAAAACCTTATACTATCAATTAAACAGAAAGAACTGCAAATACCACCACAAACCCAGTCTAAAACAATGTACGAGCTGACTCTGCTAGAGTGCATTGACTACACTTAACTCGGGCGTCAATCAATCATTTTAGATCAATTCCGCGCAATAAACAAAACCCATCCAGCCACACATCAACTCAAAAACAATCCTTCTGTCTAAGCAACAAAAGCAAATCTGCAAAACAAGAATACAATTACCAGAGTAGGCACAAAACTAAAACTAAAACTCCGTATCAAGTCACTCACTAGTACTAACGTCTACTGTAAAAAAAATTGGTACAACTGCAGTTTTGACGTCAACAACTCCTTAACAGTTACTCGAATAGCGGAGCTACCTGTCAGTAAAAGTCTGCAATGCAAAAAGGATTAATAGCAACAAGCATAACCCTCCGTCCTCAAAGTATATTTTAGAATATAAGAGAAAGGGTTACAAAATTACTAATAAAAACTTTTTGTGAGCAGTCCATTTTAATATTTTTTGGTATGGTCCAAAAAAGCTAAGATAGCTACTCTACTATTCTCGTATCATTTCAGCACCATAAGACCTGCACCTAAAACTTGCTTTAACAATACCAACAAAGATATTATCAGAACGGCCACTGTTGATTAACTTGCGCTTCTACACGTCGAATCTCACAAACTTCAAAACGTTCTTTTTCAAAATGGCAGTTGACAGTTGATAATAATTTCTATGTTTAACAGTTTAACAATAATTATTTTGTCATCAATTCAAAAACAATTATTAACTTTCTGAAAAATCAGGAATATTTTATCACATGTGACACATCAAAAATATTTTTTGACATCTATGACAGTTAAAGTATATCTTTAGTCAAGCAACGTGTCACTCAAATTTACAGTAAAATTTGTTTGTAAACACTTCACAAGTATTGAACGACTCCTTTTTTTATTAATAGTCATAACAAATGAACCTTCCAGTGCAAACTCGGACAACATCTCCGTAAACAATCAGCACACCAAATCTAATTCTCAGCCACTCTCATTCAATTTATTCCAACACTCATTTTAAATCAAAAATTTATCACAGCCACATCAATATTTTTAAACCAACTCAAAAAAACAAAATCGTTTGCAAAATGTTTCTGGAAACTGTAGAAACATATCTTGCTGGGTTAAATAAATATAATTAGTTTACATCTTCATAACATTCCTCTTAAAAGTTTTCGCAACGTACAAAATAGCCAAAAACCACGCATCAGTAAAGGAGTGTACTTTTTTGTTAAGCCGTTGAGAACGCACGTTAAAAAATGTATTTAAAAAATCATTCCAAGTCTTCTTAAAAACAATGCCAACAAATTTTGTAACGACTAGGTAGAATCAACCCAACAACCAAAAAGTGTTGTCGTCTATTAAACCTTACCTTCCAATAGACCTTACCAACTTTGACTTTCAATTCTACCATAGTAACAATAACAGCTTAGACCTCTTAGTTTTTTTAGCAGTGCTTAAAAATTCATTAAGTGTCCACATTAAAACATACCATAGCTGCATCGTAGTATAAAACAAGCCAAAAACACCATGTAACACCAAAATAAAAGATTCAGTAGAAAACTGCTCAAGATTTTGCACATTAACAGTAAACAACAAAAAAGCAACAAAAGCATTTTGAAACAAGTTTAGCTCGGCTTCAATAAAAAACCGAAGTGCCAGACTTAACCAAGTGTAATAAAGTTAATAAAAGTAAAATCTAAGCTCAACTTAACTTCTAATTACAACAACAATAACAACAGCAACAGTTCCAAAAAATAAACAAAATAACCCAAAAAAGTTTCCTTGGTCTGCGGTAACTTGGTACTTTAACCTTTAAGCTTTGCCCAATTTGTGAAGCTCATAAAACTCAAAAAGTTTTTTCTTAAAAAATTAAAAACCATTTTATTTTAAATTTTTAAAAGTGGCCCAAATGTCCACGTATTATTTAGACAAAAATCAAAAAACTTGCAATTGCTAGACAAAATCTCTGCTACTTCAAAAACAAACTAAAACCAAATTTCCACAAAAAAAAGCAGCGTTAAGGCTCTAATGCTAAATACCCAAAAAAAGTAACTTGGCTCTATATATATCATTACATGGAAGTGGTTATCAGGCTAAAAAGTGACTTTTAAAACTTCTACCAAAAACTTTACGCAAAGCCAGTCTCGCTAGTAAATTTAACATTTCAAAATCTGCGTCACACAAGATTTATAGTAAAACTCAATGTAGACTTTGTTATTTTTGTAACTACAAAACTAAAAAATGTGTCTTCTAAATAAGATATACTGATGAAGACGTCAACCTCTCACGTTCCCCTCCAAATTAGTAACAAAAAAACATCTAATTTCTAGATAATCAATATTTGATTAGTAAGTAGAGAGTTAAAACTATTAACCTACATTTTAGGTTTAAAATAGCTTGGTTTTGCCAAATGGTAGTCATGGTTCCTCTTTGTATTCGTTTTATGTCTCTTCGGACGTTCTATAATAAAGAAAGATAAACCTCAATAATTAAGCCTTGTTTGCATTAAAAAAATGTAAACAACCCTAATTTCTTTTTAGGAGAGTTTCTCATTTCTGAAAAACAATCACTTGAGTGGGTAGGCAAGGTTTAGTTAAAACTACTTGCGGGCAATCCTAAAAACAAAGCCCTCCCGCCCAACTGTTTATCATTCCTTTGCAAATTTAGTAACAACTCAATCACAATCAATAAATTTAGTGAAAGACACATTAGTCTCCAAGTAGCAGCCGTCGAGTCAACACCTCCTAGAGCGGCAATCTTCACCACCCAAAGTAAGCAAACTTGCAACCCAAATAAATGCAGACCCCCTTTCCCTTGACTGATGGCTAAATAATGGAGCCTGGAGGCATTAAACGTCCTGCTCCAAAAGCTGAAAGACACAAATTTTAAGTTCAACTTGTTTAAAAAAAAGGCGCTACGGACCAACATCTAGAAAGACAAGAAAAAAAAACAAAAAAAACCAAAAAACAACCTCGCCAATCAAAATTTTTTTGCAAAAAACTAAGAAAAACAAAACCTCCATCAACGCTTCCATAAAAGCCTTCTTCGCAAAGCAAAATTCTCTTCTACCCACGCGCCACCAGACACTCCGGCACAAACCTTCCGCAAAAATCCAGCCAAAAGCACAGCCGACTCTGAAAAAAAAGATAAAGAAAATACTACCCCACAAAGTCAACTCCTACCTCAAAGCCACTACCAGAGGAGGAATTTACACTAGTAGAATAAAAAAGACGTCAAAAAAATCAAGAAAGAACACGGGTCAAGTCCTCTTTAACTTCTTGCAATAATATATCTTACATGTCAAGTGCCTTCAGCGCCAAAATTACCTGTAGCCATCAAGTCCAAAAGGTCCAAAACCCAGCCAGCTCCTAAGACGCGGTCAACCAACTCGTCCCCCCACTAGCACCCTAGGCCTTCTCTCATTGTGCAGTAATCGAGCATTGTATCCAAAACAATGTACATCACTACACTTACCAGAAAGAAGCCAAAAGAACATTAAAATATGTTATGCAGAATATTGCACCACGGATGTAGTAAAACCTGTGCTTATTGCACCAATAACAAGCATGAAAAAAAAAAAAAAACCTTTCCAATGCTGTACCATCCAGCTTCCTCAAAACGCAAAAGACCGCAGGTATTGCACTATGTCACCGTTGCCAACGTTATAGCCACACAGCAGCCCGCACACCGCAAGTTAGAAGGGCTGCCCGGTTTATGTTAAACTAGAAACTAGCCGCAATAGCCAGACCCACACTAAAACACCTGTTCTTCGTCGCTCCTATGTCTAAACAGCGGGATCGACTCAAAACGCACAACTTTCAGCTATACACCATCTGTTACTCCGCAAGCAGAGCACAGGTTGGCATTATTTCCAGACTACCCACAAAAACATCACTTACCAGTGACGTAAACCTGAGGTGCTTTAACAGCTAAGACTACAACATGACAGTGCACTTACAACACTAGCGGCAGTACACCATCTCATTATTGTAAGAACATCTACCAAAATCCCCTAAAGTCACACACAATTATCTCCAAAAATCATTATCATTTAAAATTATCATCTAAAAGAATTCAAAAATATTACAAATGTTTTTGCAAATGCGCAACAAAAAAAAAACTAAGAAAACCACAATAAACAATGTTTCCTAATTTCCCCTAACTTTGCAGTTAAAACCAGTGACAAGTCCCATTACAGCCTTCCCAATTGATGTTTTCTTGGGACTGCAGTAGATAACAATCAAATTTGTAGTTCTTCAATTGGCTTAGCGCAATGCCAATCTTGAGAGTGTAATTCTGGAACTCTTAAGTTTATTCTTTGATTGACTGTGGGAGTCGTAAGTAGGCTAAAAAAGGCTTAACGTAAATCGGTAGCAAAGCAGGAAAGAATAGCTATTTCTACCCAAATGTTTACTATAATGTAGAAATAGACTAAAATAAATGTTACTAAAACTGTTAATGATTAATGTGGATTCTTCTTAATTACCAAATTGATGTTATTGAAAGTTCACAAACATTAGTGCGCTGCTGCTGTAAGCGCTATGTTATCTGTCAGGAAAAAATCAATTTAAAACCCTTTGATCAAAAATTATATTAAGCGGCTTAGTAGTTTGAGTTTGGTTTGTAGTATTTGTTTTCTAAAACCAGACCCCTATCTGTATTTGATTTGAAATAAATTATATTGATTGTAAATAGTAAATTGTTGCCCTTAACGCAATTCCTAATTCAATCAATAATTTATCTAATATTTTATCAGCGTTACCATTGTTGAAATAATAAACCACCTATCCGCAAAAAACATATTTTGTTACAAAGACCAAATGAGCTTGTTACAGTATTTCATACCTTTTATTATTTTTTACTTATCTCCTATGAACATTCAAGCTGAAATAAACGTGAACCAATACAATCGCCATTATCCCCATCAACTCGAACATAAAAGTACAAACCCCGGCAACGAATCCTCGCCACTACGTTTGCATTTAATAGATTTATCATGGCGGAATAGCCGCCCCGCAAATAAATCACACCCCTACTTACAATTTAATCCTACCGCATATTTCATTTTACTATTTTCGCCCTCTCGCGCACACAGTAAATACAATTTAATGATATTGATTAAGTTAATAGGCTCGCTCTTATTTATAGCTCCAATTCAAACGTAACGCCCATTTTTTTTATTATTTTCATTTCAGCCACCGCAACCTCATCATAAAAGTGCCACCGAATAACGATAAAATTTACGACGCGCGGTTTTTATTGAATGTTACGGAGTTTTATATAGCCAAAGTGACTAACAGATTTTAGTTAAAATAAAATAAAACAATTAAACAAATCAATGTCAACTGTCAAAATTCATAAATCATAATGCAAAAATCACCCCCATTTTCAACTCAAAATAATAACAACGCCCAAAATGTTGGTAACGAATTGGTTCGTCTGTTAGAATTAGAAATATCACAAACAAAGCATAAAATAGAAAATGCATTACTAAAAGAAAAATACTACAACGTAAAAAAGAAATTCTATACCATACAAAAAGATCTTAACGAAACCATTAATGATAAAGCATTCTTACAATATTTACAATTCGATTCACCCCCGACCCAACAAACTTTATATTCGAAAATCAATGAAGACCTGGACGTGCTCATGAATCAAATCGACACTATCATACTAGATCCGGCTAAATTTGACAATCTCTGCATGGATAGAAAGTTTAAAGGTTCTAAACCAAATAATTTATTCAGTCAAATGATTGAAAATATTGAAGAAATCACGAATTGTTTAAGGATTAGTAACAAGGTAAATTCAAAAGCTCTTGAAGGTAAAATACGCGAGTTGGAAATACAGGTGGTTTGGTTGAGAAGGGAGATTGAAATGATCGCGTGCAGAAAAAGGGGCAAAAATATATTTTATTAACATTGTATGTAGTAAGTAAATAAAGACATTAATTTAATTTAGATTAATTTATTGTTGCTGGTCCAGAATATTGGAAAGTACTTAGCAATTAGATTATCCTTGTATATGGTAATTCAAGTGGCGGATTAAATTGATCTGGCACAATTCAGAGACGGATATTTGACGGGTGTACAAATTGTTTCCAAGTGAACATTAGCGCTACTGCAAACATGGAGAAGAGCTTGTCTCACGTGGCCTAAAACTATATTGATCGGTTTGTGTGAATGTGGTGGGATTTGGTGTGAAGAGGAAGCGTACAACGCAACAGTCTTGCAATTATAATTAATGCACTAATTAATCACCTCTAAATTAATAAATTGATTAGAAAATAATGAATTTCAATAAATTATAAAATATTAAAATGTTTTGTAAAAAATAATAATTTCAATAATCTAACTTCGCATGAAAATAGTCGACAGAATTTGCCAAATTTCCAGAATTAAAATTGTTGTATTTCCTAGTTTTATGAACAATTTTTTTAGTTTTTAAATAAAACAGAACTATTCCTAAAAGTGTGTCAAAGATGGTAACGCAATGCCCCCTATTAGGAGAAACGTTGATTTGTTTGTGGGTGAAAGAAGACTGTAGTACAGTTAAATCCTACACGGACAGGCAACGGCATTCTTTTAGCGCGTTTTATTTGAATCAGATGACCGAAACAAATTTGTCTTAAAATTAATAAATTATGTATTTTATGTAAATTGCCTTTTCACCCAGTAAGAGACATGAGACGTGTTTTAGGGTATGCACCCATCATCAGTGTGCCTAGCATCACAGTAGCTATTAAACAGTTTATGTTTAAATATTAAGCTATTTTCAATCCAACGTACGCCTTTATTGATATTTGCAGATTATTTCTAGAAAGTTGTAGGTAATAGTCAACTATTTTAAAGCTTAAAGTGTTTATAGCCTCCTGTGGCTGCCTACAACCTAAAATATTAAACCACTGTACTTTCAGTAGATAGTACGTATTTGCTTTCAGTAGAATAGCAAAACTTTTGAGAAAAAAAAAAGTCCACACATTTTGGTAGTAGACGCTTAGTTTTAGTGCTGCTAGAGTTAGAGCAGAGTGACAGTCTATAATTAATTTTGATGTTATCTTGAGCTTATTTATAACTAGAATTGCTACTTTGCTGTCCGTTCAGATTTGCACATTTTTTCCCAACAGCAAAAAATTAGGTATACATATTTTGCAAGTAGATTCTCGCTACAGAGCCTTGGAATGTTTAAGAGCTATCAGTGTAGATTTGTCGGAGTTTATCTTTATCTACGTATTCCTCTTGTTGTTCCTGCATTCAAACATTGTAGAGTCGATAAAATACAAAACGTGGTGGCACTGTGTCTGTTTGTACTTCTAGAAGAGGTGATTTTTACAGCATCTTCCAAGAAAGAACAATGTATGCAATTCCTTCCTGCAGTGTACCTCAACGTAGATGTTAAAGAATGGTAAAAGTTTAGGAATTTTTGTAAGTTTATTAATTTATATCATCTGCGTAGTCAATTGTGTAAAAACTATTGTTTTAAGTTGTCTAATAAATCTGTTTATTACTATTCCATAGGAGCGGTAATAGTAATTATCCATAAATAAAATGTTTCTTCTCATTGACAGTGTCATTTGTCTTTAAAATGAGATAGAAAAATAACACATAAAACAAAAAACTGTTGGGTGAGTGGGCAAGCCGTTAGTAGAATTGGGGGAACTGCATTTGTAGTCTAGTAGTGGGACCCACTATATAAAAGAATCGTAGTAAATGTAACATCGTTTAACTTCCTGAAACTTGCTCAGCAAAAATCAATAAAGTCAGCTACAAGCTTCGGTGTTAGAAAAAAACGGCTCAAACCAAACACCCAAACGTAAGAAGTTAAAAAAATACTTTGTCAAAACGCATTTATCCCGGCCATAACAATAAATTTAAAAAAAACACTATTCAACACCCCGGATAAAGACAAGGTCGGACCGGACACTCTGACAACGTCACCATGACATGCCAAACGAGTTAAGGCAAACCTAATACAAGAACAAACACCGCCAAAAAAAGATCGCTACCACCAATTGCCTCCACAAACAAATCACGTGCACACCCTCGGTTAGTGCTAGGTAACCCCTGAGACCACCATCAAAACCTGGACCATAAACGGTTTTATACCACCCGTGTGGCAAGTTCTTAAACTTTTCAAACGTCACAACACCACTCATAGTAAACACTCTTACGTTTTACACATTACTTTTGTTACAAACAATAGTGCCAAACAAAATCAAAGTTACTTAAGACACCATCTCCGTGAAAAATAGAACCAAAAGCTTAACCTCAAAAATTGAAGACATTTTTTCTTTTCCCGTTTCTATAAAAACTGAAATTTTATTTTCTAGTCGACTCCACAAACTCAAACCATCAAATAACACTAGAACAGACAACAACAAATCTAACATAAACTAGCATCTCCCATCTTAAGACGCCCTGTGCCAGGTCTAAACATTCAACTTTCCAACAACTGCTCAAACCTGGTCAACACAAACTATTGCAGTGATCCCTCTAGAGATTCCAAAACTATAATCAAAACTTTACCTTGCCCTTGCACACCTTGCTAAAGTTTGAGGGAGGCCATTGCTAGCCATTACACGCACTTCCACATCGCTCTAGAAATAAACAAACCTTGTTGAGTGCGTATGTTAGCTGTCTGAGTAAGAATGATAGAAAACAAAATGTTAGTTCCTAACAAAATTCTAACCACCACTCACACAATCAGCTGCAATACTCCAAAAGCTATGGGAGTCAACAAATTACTCCTAGGCCTAAAACAACGGGTTCCGTCGTCAACCTCAAGCATTGCCGGTAACTAGTGTTCCTCGCCCACCAAGCAAATGTTAATCCTTCAAAAATTACGTTCTCTACAAAAGTCATTTCTCACTTAATTAAGGGAGGAAGGTGACAAATTCAATCTCTTTATTACAAAATTGCTAGCCAGTAATATGAACTGTAGTGCACCGCCGGCCTACCTAAGTGTTCAAAAATTAAATGGTTTTCCTTTCTGCAAATGTAACTTTCCATTAGTTGAGGGAAGAAGGTGACAATAAAAACCTTTTGATAACAAATAATCTGGTAAATAAGCAAGGCTCTTAATGCCCGCCCATCAGCCCAAACGTTAATTATTCGGAAAATAGATGTTTCTCGTTTCTGTATATGCCATTTCTCTTTAATTAAAAAAAAATAATTACAAATCCAATATCTTGATTACAACCAATTGGATAAGTAAGCGGAGCACTCAGATCATTTATTGCAAGCTACTAGATTCAACTAGAGTACCCCGCTGAGCCACTAATGCCCGTACTAATAGTCGGAGAGATTGATCCTGGATTCATGTGTCCGAGATTCATTTGGCTATTTGTTAATTGGTTCTAAGCCAATTCGCGAATATTGTGACGGCAACTTTAGTTGCATTCGGCTAATGTATTTCTTGCTTAATTCTCGGATCGAGTTGAAAACTATGCAACCATCAATATTCAAATAATCTTGGGTGGTCCCAAGATTGTTTGAATCTAGGATTATATTTTCAACTCGTTCCGCGCCGTCACAATATCCGTGAATTAGCTTAGAGCCAATCAGCGACTATCAAAATGAATTCGGATTCATAAATCCAGGATCAATCCGAGATTTAACCTTTGACTATTAGTACAGTCATAAGTGTTGATCATCCAGAAATAGAATATATCTCTTCTCTGTAAATTCTATTTGTTTATAAATTTGTGGATATAGTTAAAAAATTCAACGCTTTGATAACAAATATTTGAGGTGTAAGTAGACAAATTTATTAATTGTGGGCTAGTAGCCAGCCACCCACGCAAATGTTGGTAATCCAAAAATCGGATTTATTTTCTCTTTGCAAATATCATGTGTCATATAATTGAAGAAAGATAATAACAAATCCAAATCTCTTAATAACAAAGAGTTGGGTGGGTGAGCAAAAATCGCCGTTTATTGATTGAGAGCCTATAGTTTTGTTGCAGCCAGTAAGCAAATCAACAGTTATTAGATTGTGCCTTTTCCTTTCCCGCTCCTTAAAGACTAAAATTTCAGATTCACTTTCAGTCAAGTCCATAAGTCCAAGTCATCAACATCACTAGAATTCACAACATAGACTAGCATCTTCCGTCTCAAGCCACCCAGTACCATCTCAACCCCGTAAATCAACAGACCAAAGTAAGTACCGTAAGTACAAACTACCGCAGTCATCCCTCATGAGATTCTACAGGTCTTCCCCTATGCTTGAACATCCCACTTCAGTTTCAGAATGGCTTGTAGTAGCTACACATATTCTTCGTCGCTGCACAATCAAATAAAAATTTCTAATTGAGTTGCATCTTATGTGGTCTGTAACCCACGTTGGTCCTCCAAAAATTAAAGGTTTTTTTTTGCAAATGTAATATGTCATTTAATTGAGAAAAGAAGATAACAAATCCAATTTCTTAATACCAACAATTGGATGTGTAATCAGGAAACTCAATTGCATACGATATAGTTTCAAATGTAGTGCCACCAAAACCGCTATTAGACAAATCCAAGCTAATATAGATAAACATCTAAAACTATTCCACCCTAGCCCAGAGCTTAAAATACATTTTCAGATGGATGCATAAAAAGCAGATGTAAAAAGCAGATGTAAGAAGCAGTATTGTAACAAGATAATAGGTTCAGAAAACACTTCAGTACTTTTGCCAGCGCCAAACAAACGGAGTTCACTCAAACAAGATAAAGTGCATAGCTATCTTCTGGGCCATTAAGAAATACAAACCATATCTGAGGATCATTTATGTCACGCAATGATAACAAAACGTTAATTAGTCTAAAAAACTCAATAGACACCAAAGCAAAATTTACATGCTAGTCTTTACTACTAACAGAATTCATATATCAAATCAAACACGCATATAAACTTGTTGCTTGACGAGCTGTACCACAACGCTAGCATTAAATTAGTAAATAAGAATATCATCAAAGACATGATAAAACCACCAACAAGCTTAAACGTATTGTATCAACAACTGAGTAGTATCAAACTACTCGTCAACAATTACATGTTCTAGAAGCCAAAACTCTAGCAGAAACAGTACGACATGCCCGGCGCAATTGCCAACAGACCAAAAAATGACACAACAGTAATAAAAAATTAAAGCGGAAAAGCCGAATGAAACTAGTTAGTACGCAAAATGTTAAAATCACACCATGCCACAAAAACCTCTAAGGCAATTTTAAAGGCCTACCACAAGTTGATGATGCAAAAAGACGCCATTATGTTTAACAGGAGTTGCTTAATTTGAACACAAATTAAAAAAATCACCCCAACCACTGGCTCCGTTGAAACCACAACCAGCAGATCCGTAGGAGAAAGTCTTGCTAGACTATATTAACCCATTCATAAAAAGAAAGGCTAAGAATAAATTCACTTTAACCATCATAAACATCAATTAAGTCAATACCTGACCCGTCGACCATCTGCCAGTTAAAAAACTCCTGTTTCACAGATTTAGATACCCTAAGATACTGCTTCAGCAGCAACCAATTCCAATATGTAGTAGAAGAAGATCCATCACACCACGGCAACCACTACCTAGTAAAAAATGACATGCAAAACAAAAATAAAGTATCTTTGTTGTAACGGAACGACATACCCACATATAGTAGAAGAGGCTAATACCAACCATCATATTTCATAACAACTGATGAACTAAAGCTGCCACCGGACAAAACCCCAGTGAACTGCTTCTAGAAGAAATCTCAGTCAACCAGTAAATGGAACAAAACTGAAAATGCAAAACAACGCTTAAATCTAAACAAACAACTCCAACAAGCCACGTACCGCCAACGCCAAGACCCACGTCAGCACAGCGCAACCAACAAATATCACTTAGGAAATATGGTAACAAAAAAAAGTCAAACAAATCGATGAGTCCCAAAAAGAACAATCACAACTCCCAAAACCCACTGTTTCAAGATTATTGAAGATCAGTATCATTGTCCTGACCCCTACCACCAAACAAAAAATAAAATAAACAAAGCATGTTAGATAGAGTTACATAAAGGGCGTTCAACATATTTCAGTGAAAATATGGTTATATAAGATTTTCCAATAAGAGATTTCATTTTGATATTAAAAAAAAAACAAGTATTTTTTAAAAGAAATCAATAAATGTTTATTTCATTGTAAAGAGCAAATTAACATTTGAAAACGATATCAGTCAAATGGCCGCCGATTGTGGAGCATTGGTATATACCTTATCTTTCACGTGGCCAAAATGAAAAAAAGTCTAAAGGTGTTAAATCACATGATCTTGGTGGCCAATTGTGATTACCTCTTCAAGAAATAACACGGCCAGGAAACTTTTCTTGCAAAATTGCAATTGTTTCGTTGCTTGTGTGGCAAGTAGCGCCATCTACATCAATATTTTCTAATTCCGGCCATAAAAAATCATTAATCATAACTTGGTAGCGCCATCCATTCACCGTAACAGTTGCACCAGCCGTATTTTCAAAAATGTAGAGTCCAATCACAACGCAAGCTCAAAAACCGCACCAAACAGTGACACAACAATTAATCTTGAATTTTCTGAGCCCCAAATGCGACAATTCTGCTTATTAACGTAGCCTCCAAAGTGGAAATGGGCCTCATCACTGAAGCTGATTTTTCGATGAAATTCCGGATCATTTTGATGCATTTGATAAACTCAATCAGCAAAGATACGACGTTTATGGTGATCGACCGGCTTAAGTTCTTGTGTTAACTGAACTTTAAAAGCCTTAAGACATAACTTTTTATGCAAAATACGGTGTAATGTTGTTGCGACCAACAACAGATAATAATTTGTTTAGTTTATTATATTATTATATTATGTTAATTTTTGTATATTTTTTATCGTTCAAGATAAAAATAATTGGGTTACTATAAAAACAAAATAAATTAATTAATTAATCAAAAATCAAACATCAAAAAATCCAATTTTCTTAAAAAAGAAGCATAGAAGCATGTCGACCGATACAAGCAATAATTTATTCTTGAACAAGAATTAAGCAATATAGAACACCTTGTAACGATATACTTGCAAACAGTTGAATAGTAAGTAGCAAAATAAACACTATAAAACCAAAGTTTTTATTCAAAATAAAACCAGTTACAATAATTCCGCCGGATACAAGGCAAAAACATTGGTCCTTTGAACCGGATACTGATCCAAAACATCCATCAATCTACAACTTAAAGTAAAGCATGGCATCTAAAGAAAAAAAGGAATCGGACCTCCGAAATCAAAGAAGAATAGTCAAATCCAAACTCACACGGTTCAAATCGTTTGTGCTTATGGGTGACTTAAATATGAAACAACTTAAGATCCGATTGGACAAGGCATCAACACTTCTTAGCGATTTTGAAAAAATCCAAGATCGGCTGGACGGTTTTTCCAATTCTGTGAACGAAGCACAGCGAGCAGAGTTTGAAAATGACTATTACTTCATAATATGCAAAGCCAAATAGTAGATTCCGAAGCACAAAGTGCGTGAACAGAATCGACTACATCAACAACGTCTGTTAGCAATACACCTATCCGTCTGCCAACAATAAACTTGCCAAAATTCACTGTATAAAGCATTATGAAGAATGCCTTCACTTTTAAGACACATTCAAATCTCTCATCAATGACAACGCTAACATGGCGGTCATCCAGAAATTATACTATTTGAAATCCATTCTTAAAGGAGATGCGGCACATGTTTTATCCGCTCTAGAAACTACCACTCAGAGTTACCACATTGCCTGGGCCCTATTAAAAGAAAAATATGAAAATAAGCGATTGATAGTGCAAAACCACGTAAAGGCGTTATTCGACATTCCAGTTGCAACCAGGGAATCTCATACTTCGTTAAGACACTTATTGGATTTTTCAACCATACATATACGTGCACTGAAAACACTAGGTGAGCCTACCGATTCGTGGGACAGGCTACTAATTCACATTCTAACTACAAAAATAGACTACCCAACTCGTAAGGAATGAGAATCAAAATTGGAATCATCCCTCTTACCTTCATTTACATCGTTTATGGATTTCATAAAACACCGCTATCAAATATTAGAATGCCTCGCAATATCAAGAGATTCATCGTTGGCTATAAAAACAAATAATTTCCATCCGAAGCAGATCAGGCTGACAAATCATCTAGCGACTAGAATTGCAATATCGTGTCCCATATGTCGTAATCAACACTACATACAACAGTGCCAAAAATTCTTAAACTTGTCGGTTAAGGATCGCACAATTCAAATTAAGAAAAACCGCTTGTGTTTAAACTGTCTACGGCCAAACCACCAAATTGAAAATTGTAAGGGCAGTTTCTGTCAAAAATGTGGACAGAAACATAACACGCTAATCCACGATGATCAAGAAATCAGAGTAAATTACTCAAGCCATAAAGGCAATACAACTGGTGTCATACTATTATCAACGGCAATAATAAACGTAATGAACGTTCACGGAAGTTATCGAACTTGCAAGATATTATTGGACTCGGGATCTCAATCTAACTTTATGACCGAAGCCTTTCTTAAGCGATTAGGACTTGAAAAACAAGACGTAAATATACCAATAATAGGTATAAATCAAGCCGCGTCAAAGGTATTGTCTAAATGCATCACACGCATTGCATCAAGACTGAATGCATTCTACACAGAATATTGATGTGACAGCATACAAAATTCCAAAAGGCGTACAACTGGCTGATCCCAAATTTAACGTTCCTTCGTCGATTGACATGCTCATTGGGGCCGAGTCAGATCAAAGCTTCGGAGACTCATCCATTACTACAGAAAACTCACTTTGGATGGATTTTATCTGAAAGTTGCAGCAATGTCATAGCAAGTACGGACATGCAAGTATGCAATCTGAATATTACAAAGGCCAGCCTTGACAAATCCCTTACCAAATTCTGGGAACTGGAAGAAGTTCTGAGGCAAATATTATTATCCGACAACGAACATAAGTCAGAACAGCACACCAAAAAACAACTACACGTAACAATAGCGGAAAATTTATCGTTTGCATGCCATTCACCAGCAAACCAAAGAGGTAAGGAGATTCAAGGGCTTTAGCCACAACACGTTTTATTGCGTTGGCACGCAAACTATCCAAGAATCCCCAACTAAAAATCAAATATAGTAAATTTATAGAAGAATATCTAAATCTAGGACACATGAAGCCAATTTTTAGTGAAAATTAAAACAGTGAAAATTATTATTTACTACATCATGCCGTGATCAATAATTCCAGCACTACTACAAAGCTACGAGTGGTATTTGACGCATCTGCAAAAACATCAAACGGTATATCACTGAATGACAACTTAATGGTTGGTCCCAAGCTCCAGGATGATATTTATTTAATTCTAATAAGTTTTCGTTGTCACAAGTACGCATTAAGCGGCGACATTTGCAAAATGTACAGGCAAGTGCTCATTCATCCTGATGAAACAAAATATCAGCGTATACTGTGGCGAAGTAGTCCATCTAAACCAGTGCAAACATATGAATTATTAACAGTTACATATGGCACGGCTAGTGCGTCATACTTAGCCATAAGATGCATACGAAAAACTGCTGAAGATGCACACAACAAATTCCCACTTGGAGCAAAAGAAGTTTTGCGTAATTTTTATGTAGACGATTTGTTGACTGGAGCTGATTCACTAGAGGAAGTAATTGCAATCAAAGAAGAAGTAAAAACACTGTTACTATCAGCAGGTTTTGAAATGCATAAATGGGCTTCAAATTCAGAAGAAATAATTAATCATGTGGCAGATGATCCCACTAAAATTAATGTGTCAAATACAGCTGACAACAACAAAACAGTGGGCGTACAATGGAACAGAAAGTCAGATACATTAATGTTTGCTACAACAACACAATTGATGAATAAACAGACCTCTAAAAGGCAAATACTTTCACGCATTGCTCAACTCTTTGACCCGCTGGGTATCATTGGACCAGTAATAGTGAGAGACAAGATAATTATGCAAAAACTCTGGCAAATCAAACTAAGCTGGGATAAGTCGATTCCTATTGACATGCATACCATCTGGACGACCTATGAAGCAGATCTACAATACATAGAAAATATTCAAACACCAAGATGTATATTTACTAAGAACTACAACGTATTCGAAGTTCATGGATTTTCAGACGCTAGCACAAAAGCATACGGCGTCTGTATATACATTCGATTGTCGATAGACCAAACTCACGAATCACATTTATTATGTGCAAAATCAAGGGTGGGGCCATTAAAACATCTCACCATTCCTCGTTTAGAACTATGTGGAGCATTTCTATTGGCTACACTTATGAAATCTGTGTTGGACACACTTCATCTTACGCCAATCAACGTCTCCTATTGGACAGACTCAACAATCGTACTGTCATGGATAAAGGCAACCGATAAATCCTTTAAGTGTTTCGTCGCAAATCGAATTGCAAAAATAAGAAAGTTAAGTAACATTGAGAACTGGAATGATCGCAGGAAAACACAGCCGATCTTTTATCTCGTGGAGCATTATCTACAAATTTGAAGGTTTTACACCTATGGTGGCATGGACCAAGATGGTTACAAGAAGACCAAGTCATGTGGCCCCCGCTTAGTCAAAGTACCATCGTAGATAATAAAAACCCACAAACATAAACAAATATTTGCATGACACAATCGACAAATTCAGAAGACTTTACCACTAATATTTGTAGCCAATTTTCAAGTCTAGCAAAATTATTGCGTGTTGTATTATACTGCATAAGATTTGCAGAAAACTGCAAGAAACCTATGGCTCAACACACCGTTGGTCCAGTATCCACTGTAGCAATCGACGACGCCATGAGACAATTAATTTGGCAAATACAAGGCGCACATTTTACGTATGAAAATAAGGCGTTACAAGCTGGTGATAGCTTATCAAAAGGAAGTAAACTAATAACATTAAATCCATTTCTCGACACAGACAACATTATACGAGCCAAAGATCCACTGACGAAATTAATAGTAATGAGCCATCACGTCCAACAATTGCACGCGGGAACACAGGCTACCATAACAGCCATTCGTCATCCCTACTCATGCATCCAATGTTATCTATGCAAACCAAAGCTTGCTAGTGCCAAAATGGGAAATTTACCAAGACACCGCATAGAAGCAACAAGACCATTCATCAACAGCGGAGTAGATTTCTGTGGACCTATTTATTTTAAAGAAGGGAACAAACGAAGCAAAAGAAAAGCAAAAGCCTACATCTGCATATTTATATGTATGGCTACAATGGCAGTCCATATTAAGGTAGTCTCTGAGTTATGCACGCAGGCATTTTTAGCCTCATTAAAGCGTTTTATTTAAAGTCGAGAAAATGTGAAAAACATGTATTCAGACAATGGAACCAATTTTGTAGGCGTGTACAAAGAATTAACAAAACTTTACGAACAGTTCAGGTGCAACAAGGCGGAATCAGAGATGTCTAAAACATTACTGCACTACAAAATACAGTGGCTCTTTATTCCGCCTAGAGCACCGCACTTTGGAGACTTGTGGGAAGCTGCGGTAAAATCGGCAAAACAGCACATGCACCGCATACTAGAAAATATAGTAGTAACATTTAAAGAATTGTCCACTATTCTAATACATATAGAAGCAGTATTAAATTCACGACCAATGATCCCTCATTCCAACGACAAAAACGATAAACAATTCCTAACACCGGGACATTTCTTGATCGGAGATGCGTTGACCGCTCCAATAGAACCCAATAATAAAGAGATAAAATTAAACAAACTCTCACGATGGCAACACCTAGAACAAATAAAACAGCATTTTTGGAAAAGATGGAGCCGAGAATATCTGAAAAAAACAACATGCTACCACTTCATTGGATGAGAAGACGAGTAGAAGAGGTATACCCCAAAGAAGATGGAATAGTACGTGCCGTGATAGTAAGAGCAGCAGGAAAACAATATAAACGGCCCATAAGCAAGATAGCGCTTTTGCCAATAAGTGAATTAGAGTCAATTTAAAGACTAGCTTTCAAAGCGAGCGGTATATTGCGACCAATAACAGATAATAATTTGTTTAGTTTATTATTAAGAAGTGTCAACGATTTGACATCCATAAAGACAATCTTAAACAAATCAGTCTGGACCAGAAAGA
Organism: Tachinus rufipes; assembly: GCA_963932245.1. Taxonomy (NCBI): domain Eukaryota; kingdom Metazoa; phylum Arthropoda; class Insecta; order Coleoptera; family Staphylinidae; genus Tachinus; species Tachinus rufipes. Next base: position 9,805,084 of record OZ010746.1, on the reverse strand, counting down.
GCTACTACTGAAGATGCGCAAAAAGATCATTAAAAAGATGTCAAAAAGGAAAGTCCCCTCCATCGCGGCCTTGATGTCCATCATCGCCAGCCCCATCTTCCATAAAGGACCCAAAGACCCCTTCCCCAACAGCTAAAATAACACAGCTCCAACCCACCAACACTCCAGAAGCCACGGTCCAAACCTCCTTCAAACCAAAAATTCAGTCAAGCACGCCGCCTCAAAAACAAAAAGCAGGTAAAGCTCCTAGACTATACCACTCACCATAAAGCTCCGCCCCTACAGGAGAAATCCACACTGGTAAAGCAACTTCTGCTAACTCTACTAATAGGCCATCAGTCAATCCATCGCGTCAGAACAGAAAAATTCAAAAACCAGCCGCCGAGAGAGACGCATCAATCCCGAGCACTGCTTTCGACCACTACGACGCCAGACACATAGCCAGCACAACTGCAATTATTATTGCAAACCAACCGAGTAATAATGGTTGTTAATGCCGCAAAGTGTTAATAATTATTAATATTTAATTAATTATCAAAGTTTTCCGCTTTTTTAAGCAAATAGTTTGTTAAAGCGGAAAAATTCCCTTCCAGAGCCTCCCCAAGCTAGCAATGGCATCTTCGGACCGGGAGATTTCCATCGAGCGGGATGTCGACACCAAGAATGAGGAAGAAAAGGAGAGGGACATGAAAATGAAGGCCGAGCAGCGGGAAAGCCGGGACGGAAGAAGATCCAAAAACCGGGACCGCTCGCTCTCCAGCTCCAGCTCCGGGAACCTCATCAAGACGCTGGAGGAGCAGCTCAGGGACCTGAGCGGCCAACTGATTGCCATGAGGGAAGCCGCCGAACGCGACAAAAAAGAGATGCAAGTAATCATATCTAATTTTACCGCTACCATTGCAGAACAATCTGCAATCAAGAGATACCAATGTACCTGACAGCCCCTAACCAAGAGCAGGGAGGCAAGGCTGCCTCTACTCATTGGGGTAGCAGCACCGCCTCTACCACCCGTGGCGGCAAAACCACCCCCCCCCCCGGGGCGGCAAGATCAAAACCAAAGGGGGCGGCGGAACCGCATTCAACTCCGGAAGCGGCAAAACCACCCCCCAACAATGGGAGCGGCAAGATAAAACGCCGTGCCCAGAACCCGGTTTCGGATAAAGAAAGCGACGCCAACGACCGCCCCCCGGCCCCTGTAAAAGACACCACCCCCGCCGACAACCCGATGGAAGACGCCAAAGAGCAGCTCGACAGAACTAACGGGGACACCCAAGACAACGAGGGATACCAGCTTGTGAAGAACAAGAAGAAGAAAAAAACAAGGGGTGAGTCTCTCTCTCTGAATTCCAATAACAGACCATCAGTCAATCTCCAGCTCCCCTCAAGAGCTGCAAACAGACGGCCATCAGAGGCCAATCCTGCCGGCCCTTAAGGCAAAAGGGCCATCTGCCCAAAAAAGCACCGCCCCCGCTCAAAAAGGGACGTCCAAAAAGGACTTCACCGAGGTGAGGTTCAAGCCTGCCGCATCGGACCCCAACCCCGCCGGTAATCCCATTCAACCTCCCACAACTAAATTAAAATCACGCCCGCCAGCATTTGTCCTAAATGACAAATCAAAATTTCAGAGCTACTCCCAATATTTCCGAGATAATAATATCGAAATACTATCTTCAAAAAATACTTACGATGGCATTCGCATGATGCCGGCCTCTCTTGCCGACCACCGAAATGCTACCGCTCATCTGAAAGCCGACGGGGCGGACTTCCACACTTGGTCCACTCCCGAGGAACGTTGCCTGGAGGTGGTGATCCGTGATGTTCCTCAAAACTTCACGGAGGCTGATATCGGCCAGGCGCTCGTAGATCTGGGATTTGCGCCGTCCAACATCCACAGAATGGGAAACGAATTCGTTCGTTTTCCATTAGTATCGGTCCAACTATCGAAGTTAGCCAAAAGCTTTGAGATCTAAAGAAACTTCTTTAACTAACGGTCTCAGTCGAGCCAAAAAAGAAGGGCAGCGGCATTCCTCAATGTCAGAGATGCCAGTGCTACGGGCACGCCGCCAAAAGATGCTACAAGGAATCCTTTGTATGTAAGATATGCTCGGGACCTGCTTTGGAATACCAATAGCATCCCAGAGAAACTGGGAGAGGTCGAGGATTTCTTTTTCGAAAAGGAAATCGATGTCATGCTCATAAGCAAATCGAACCATCGCCCTTGGCACTCGTTAAGAATCCCAAATACTTTTACGTGTCAGGGAACAACGGAGGTGGACCGGAAGCGTGGTACAGTGATCTTTGCACCCCAGACACTTTGACTTTAGAATCTAATGCGATAGTGGTGAGGGTGAAGGTGCCTGGGTTGGGCACGCTCAAGATCGCATACAGATACCTCAATCCTTCGAACCGAATCGAAATAGCTGATTTTGATCAGGTTATCTCTTCGCAATTTCCCACTATCTTAGCTGAGGATTTTAATGCCAAACACCCGCCGTGGAACAGTTTGACAACCAACGTAAAAGGTCAAGCTTTGCAAGATTACGTTGAAAGAAACGGTATTCAAGTCTTGGGTCCAGTAGAACCCACACACCACAGCTATGCTGGTCAGAGAAGGGACTCTCAAATCAAAATGAGGATAATCAATGACCTTAGCTCCGATCACATGCCGGTAATTCTGGAGCTCTATGGAAGGGGACCCGGGCAGTTTGTCACTCAAACAAACTGGGCCCTCTTCCCGGGGTACCTGGAGGTAAGCATAGAGAAACTAAATCCAGTACGGACGGTTGAAGAACTAGAAGGAGCCGTCAAACAGCTCCCAGAGCTGATTTACAAAGCCAGAGAAAAGGCATCTAAAACCTTTCAGGTTCGGGCAGATAATCCACTTAGACAATCACGCGTACAAAAGGCATTGATTCGTAAAAAAATGCCGCCTGACGTCAATGGCAAAGGCATCGCAATCCAGTAGATCGAAATTTTTTTAACAAACTTTGCAGGGAAGTTAGGTCCACTATGAAACAGCAAAAAGATCTGAACTGGCAAAAGACAATGGAATCGACTACAGAAGATGTAAATCTAATGTGGAAGATCTCCAGAGCTTTGCAAAATAGAAAAGTCCCAATACCAGTCATTTATGGTAAGAATGGGCTACAATATGATATCGAGGAAAAGACCAAAGCATTCGCTGACAGCCTGGAACTCCAATGCTCCCCCCTTTTTAACAGGGACACTGATCTGGAGCACTTCGATAGAGTTCACCGAGAAGTCAGAGGCTTCTTACAAAATTTTAACGATAATCCGCCGCTAAACAGCGTTCGACCGTCCCGCGTTAGAGAAATCTTATCTCGACTTAAATCCCGATCCGCGCCAGGACCAGGTATTCCAAACAAAGCGTTGAAAACTTTCCCGCACAAAGCAATAATGGCTCTGACCAACATTGCAAATGCTATACTGCGTACAAGGCACTTTCCATCAGTTTGGAAAAGCTTGCACGTAATCAGCATCCCAAAACCTGGAAAAGACCAAATGTTTCCTCAAAACTATCGGCCAATCAGTCTTCTATGCACCTTGAGCATGGTCATAGAAAGAATAATTCTGGACATTATCCAAAAACACGCCGAGGCTAACTCTCTTCTACCCGACCATCAACATGGGTTCCAGCGTAAATACTCTGTCGTTCATCAGCTTAATCAAGTGACCGAACACATTATCGAAGGTTTTAGACTAAAGTCCACAGAGGTGGTCTTTTTCGATGTCAAAAAAGCATTCGATAAGGTTTGCTACTCAAACTGCATAGACAAAGGTTCCCACTGCGCCTAATAAGGCTTCTGGCGTCTTACCTGAAAAGCAGAACTTTATCAGTCAAACTCCAGAACCACGTATCTACCACTCGGCAGATGGAGTCTGGGGTACCTCAAGGCTCTCTTCTATCGCCTTTACTGTTTAATCTTTTCGTCGCTGACATGCCATCGGGCAGGAAGCACGGGGTTAAAATGCCGCAATATGCTGATGATACGGCACTAATGTATAGCTCCAGGTCACCGATGGTGATCACTATCCGACTACAAAAGACCACCGAAGATCTTGAAGAGTGACTCAGAGAATGGCAAATCGGGGTCAACCTGGAAAAAAACAAAGCTGTCCTCTTTACCAGGCAACGTCACAAACCCCACGGACGGGTACACTTAGACGAAATTCTAATCCCATGGTCAAGCTCTGCTAAGTATCTGGGAAGCACCTTCGACAAAGGCCTCACCTACAAGCTACACGTAGAAGCTACTCTGGACTAAGCCAAAATGGCAAAAAATTGTCTCGATGCTACAACAACACAGCGGATTGTCAATTCAAAACTAGCTCAAGATCTATACGAGCATCATCAGGCCGCAAATCGCGTTTGAATTTCCAGTCTGGAGGACAGCTGCAAACACTCACCTCAAACGTCTTAAGGCATTCCAAAATCTGACCCTGCGTAGGATCGTCGGAGCCCCCTGGTACATCAGGAACGAAGAAATTCGTAACGACCTGAGGATACCAACGCTCTCACAGTATTTGGAAGCTTTAGCTGAAAAATACTTTGCCAAACGCAGCATCCACTCCAACCTGGACCTGGCCAGCTTGGCTGAACCGGACAAGGAGCAACACTCCATCAGGAGACCGATCAATCAGATCGCATCGTAATAAAGGGGACCCCCCACCAATCATCCCAGAGCCTATACGGCTACTCACCCACCTTCTGCCCAACTCCATCTAACGAAAGGAAGGCATGTGCCAAAAGGTACAAATTTCCATAGGCAATTCAATGGGCGGTTTTTAGTCGGTAGGCGCCCGAAAGGGTGAATCCGACAATTTGCCAGTCTTTAGAAGATTTTACCGCCTAGCCCCAAAAAAAAAAAAAACATCGCGTCAGGTGCCTTCAACGCGACAAAAAAAATGTTCTCAACCGGCAATTAAAGCCTAAGCAACCTTATCTGGTTCATCCTATAGCTCCCTGAGATTTAATTTAATTTAAAATATTTATAACTTATAGTACAACACTAAAACCTCAAATTTGTTTTAGTATTTTTTAGTAATTTATAATTGATTGATAGAAAACACAAAGAAAGAAAAAAATTAATCCATTTTGCTGTATACAGAAATAATGACTAAACATAGATTAATCATTACCTCTTAATTATATTGGTGCAGGATTGATTGCAACTAATTTGCACATCATTAGTACAAGCTCAAATGCAAAACTTTTATTTTGAATATCGTATAACACAATATATTCTGATGGATGTCAAAATATATTGATTGCTGCGCTTCCATTCAATATATAGGTTGAGCTGTGGGAAAAACAAGTGTGTGTGTGTCGTATTTTTAAGAATCAGGTTACATGCTACTCTACAGCAAGAACTACTACTGATTGAAACCTTTCAATTCACCCAATACGCTTCCTTCCATGTGGGTATTCTATAGAAATTTTGTATACAAAATAAATTTTCAGAGAATTATTCAAATATTTTCTGCAAGTTGTGCCATCACACAATATTGTTAGTTAGTATTAAAAAAAAAGCTTCAAGTATCCCCTGTCAGTTTCAATTACTACCCTATCGTATGCTTTTTACCGAAATCCGTAATCTGTACGATAAGATAGTTTCAAAGTACGGTTAATCCGACACCAATCAGCAACCTTCGCCCTCCTATCTCGACCCAATCATTACAAACTGGACGAAACTCCAACAAAAACAAATCTTTACAATAAAAGAGATTATGTTCTTACAAACAATTCAAGCTTTGATATGTAATTTTAATATTTTACTTCCTAAAGGAACAATTAACAAATAAACTTTTTACTTTCTTTCGTTTTTATGTTAATTATGTTGATAATTAAATCAAAAGCATTAAGAATTTCTTGGTCTAGTCCCCAAACAAATGAGTATGCAAATTTAACGCGCTTCGCCTTTATGATTATGGCCCCACCTAAAATTAATTAGCAAGCCTTGAGCAGCAGGCGGGAGGTGCTCGACTGGTAATTAGTAAAAGATTCAGTTACAATATTATGAGTGGCACGGTCTCAAAAGCAAAGGAGCGTTGAGTAGATCGGATGACAATTGAAATCGGAGTAGTTGGGAGAAACTTGATGTTTCAATAAAATATTAAACTTACTTAAGTCCAATAAAAGATTATCACTCCATTAGGTTAACTCACCTGTAACAAACAAGAAAACATAATTACAATTTAGTTCATCTTTATAGTTGTCCGCATGAGATGAATTTTTTTATAGTCAGCAAATATGATTATGAAGAGCATCGCGTAAAATGTTTAATGCCCTAGTTGGCAATTTACAGAATTGCGGTGCTAAAAGTTTTTTTATTGCGCATCAAAAATGACAATGGCTTCGGGAATTATTAAATATGTAATATAATTATAACGTTTGATGGATCGATGCTTATAAAGATAATGATCAATCAATGTTACAATTTAATAATAATAATAATAGCATCAACATCATTAAATTTTAATTGGATTTATAACAATTTTATTAAGTCACCTAAAATGACGAGTTACATACAATAAAACATTTGCATGGAATTTAATTTATTTATCTCCTTCCAGCCACCGCTCACCCGGCTTTAATTTATCCCTCGCAACAGGATTTTATGTACAAATAATTTGAGCTCTGTAACGTGTGTCGGTAGTTGCTAGATGAATTATCTGGCTTTTGTGTTCTACGCAAAGACGTGTATTTGACTGTATTTTCAGGATGAATTCAAGAAGAGATTGTAAAATACATTTTCTATTTGGCTCTTCTCCTACAATTCTAAATAAAGCTGCCTGAAAAGGAGACGCACTAATAATTCCATCTTGATTTCCGGGCACGACTTTGCAACTTTCATGTTGTTGGAATGGAATGGGAAGAGATAGCGGCTGTAAATATACAAAGCCGTGTAGAGTCCTTTGGGACAATGGTAGATGATTTTTATGGACTGTGCTTCCATTCATAACATTATTAATTTTTGTACTGAAGTTAGTTAAATATAAACAATACACTTCATACAATTATTTCATCTAATTAAAATCATTCTTGATTTCGCTCCAATTTGCTATTGAAACAAATCGTAACTAACGACTTGTGCAGTAGTTGCGCCACTTTGTAACACTTTATATGTATTCAGTTGTGTACCTGTATCATTTATATCTTTACACGAACTCCCAATTTTTCAAAGCGGAATTTTCTCTCTAGGGTGTAACTGTTGCCATCAATCTGAATTACTGATAACGATTTGTGTGTAAAACTATGTACAAGCAAATAGTTTTTTAAGCAAGGTTTGGATTGATTAAATGAATGTATGTATGAGTTTTGCTAGAGACTTCTTACATGATAATCGTGTGAATTATATGTATGAAGTTGTATGTTTATTTATATCTTAGTTTTTGAATTTAATTCACAAACTCATTATCCGTAATATTATTTATGCATTTTAGTTATACCTTACTATTTGGTAACATGAGTTTTAAAAGTTACTTTCCGCTCAATGACTTGACATTTTAATAAATTTCAAATATGTTTTCATGAATAGTAAATAAGGATCAATTATAAAAAAATAATTTAGATTCCCTAAAAAAAAAACCCGAATAAAAGTCAGTAACAATAAAAATGTAATCAAGTGATTGCTAAATTTAAATTTCTGTGAAACTAATTTGTTTTGTGGATCAATATTGTTAGAGAAAAGCAATTTTGTAATATTACATTATTCAGTTCCTTTCGGTAAAGAAATGTTTTAAATTTTTATGGAATTAGTCCGTTGTTGATAGATGGTTAAACGCTGGAACGATTGCGATTTAATAAAAAAAATTTAATCTGACGCTAAAACTAGGTTTTATGAACCAATTTTGATAAAATTCATTTAATAAATTTATTTCTTATTAAATTTTGTGCTACAAATAAGTTTTTTTTGTAAAATTCTCATGCTATTAATTTCTTTTCTGTGCAATTTTAATGTTATAAAAGTCTTCTCTGTGCAAATTTAAGTTTTATTAAGCACATTATACGCTAGAAATTTTCATATTGTAACCTTATAATTTTAAGGTTTTCTAAACCTATCTTATATTATAAATGAGTTTTCTGTGCCAAATTTGATTAATTTTGAGTAACAAACTTTATTTCTGATTAAATTTAATGCAAGAATTAAGTTTTCTGCGCAGTTTTTATGTCATTAATATTGTTTTTGTGCAAATTTCTTATTATAAAAGTTTTCTGAGCAATTTTTATGCAATAAATGGCTTTACTGCAGCAATTTTAATAAATTTCATAAAATAAACTCATTTTCTTTGCACAGTTAATGCTAGAAATGAGTTTTATGTGCAATTTTTATATTACCAACATCGTTTCTGTGCAATTTTAATAAATTTCATGTGAAAAATTTGATTTTTAATCAAATTTATTGTTTTCTAAGCAGTTTTCATGTTTTTAATGTCTTTTCTGTGAAATTTTCATTTTATAAATGTATTTTTTGTGCAATTTTAAGTTTTTATAAGCAGATCTTATGCTATAAATAAGCTTTCTGAACTAATTTTAATAAATTTCACTAAAAACTTTCTTATCAAATTTAATGCTAAAAATAAGTTTTTTGTGCTGTATTCATGTTATAGCAGTCCTTTCTGTGCAATTGTCATGATTTAAACACTTTTTTAAGCAATTAAAAAAAAATGATGCAATTTTATTGCAATAAATGCTAATTTTGATAAACTAAAAATAAGTTTTTTGTGCAATTTTCATCTTACTGAAACTTTTGAGTGCAATGTTCACATTAAAAAGTCTTTTCTAAGCAATTTTAAGTCTTTTACAGCATTTTTATTGCTATAAATGTGTTTCCTGTACTAATTTTGATAAACTTCAAATAAATAAGTTAATTTCTGAACAATTGTGCAATTCTCATGTTGTTGAGTTCTTTTTGTGCAATTTTCACGTTAACATTTTTTTCAATGCAACTTTAAGTGTTTTACAGCAATTTTATCGCTATAAATATAATTTCTGTGCTAATTTAAGTAAACTTCATGTAATAAATTTAGTTTCTTAGCAACATCAATAATAAAAATAAGTTTTTTGTGCAACATTCATGTTATTGAGAACTTTTTGTGCAATTTTTACCTTAGAAAAGTTTCTATGCAATTTTTAGTCGCTTACAGCATTTTTTTAGCTAAAAATGTGTTTTTTGTGCTAATTTTAATAAACTTCAATTAATAAACTTAATTTCTGAGCAAACAATTGTGCAATTTTCTTGTTATTAAAATCTTTTTGTGCAAATTTCACGTTAGATAAGTCATTTCTATGCAATTTTGAATCTTTTACAGCATTTTTTTGCTATAAATGTGTTTTTTGTGTTCATTTTGATAAACGTCAAATAAGAAACTTAATTTATAAGAAACTAATGTGCATTTTTTAAGCTATTGACATCTTATTGTGCAATTTTTTCGTTAGAAAACATTTTTCTATGCAATTTTAAGTCTTTTACAGCAATTTTGTTGCTATAAATGTGTTTTCTGTGTTAATTTTAAAAAACTACAAGTAATAAACTTAATTTCTGAGCAACATAAACGATATAAGTCTTTGCTTTGCTGTAAAATTTGTTTTGCTATAAATGTGTTTTTTGTGCTAATTTTGATAAATTTCAAGTAATCAACTTAATTTCCGAGCAACTACTATGCAATTTTCAAGTTATTGAGATTTTTTTGTGCAATTTTCACGTTAAGGTCACGAAAAGTCTTTTCTATGCAATTTTAAGTCTTTTACAGCAATTTTTTGCTATAAATGTGTTTTCTATGCTAATTTTGAAAAACTTCAAGTAATAAACTCAATTTCTGAGCAACATCAACGCTAAAAATAAGTTTTTTGTGCAATTTTCATGTTACTGAAATCTCTTTGTGCAATTTTCACGTTATAAAAGTCAGCATCTATTTTGCTATAAATGTGTTTTCAATATTAATTTTGATAAACTTCAAGTACTATACTTAATTTCGGATCTTTTTGTGCAATTTTCACGTAAATTTTTTTTTTCTATGCAATTTTAAGTCTTTTACAGCAATTTTGTCGCTATAAATAGTAATAAACTTAATTTCTAAGCAACATGAACAATAAAAATAAGTTTTTTGTGCAATTTTCATGTTATTGAGAATATTTTGTGCAATTTTCACATTAGAAAACTCTTTTCTATGCAATTTTAAGTCTTTTACAGCATTTTTTTTGCTATAAATGTGTTTTTTGTGCTAATTTTGATCAATTTTAAATAATAAACTTGAGCAATTCTAAGCAACTATTGTGCTATTTTCAAATTATTAAGATTTTTGGTACAATTTTCACGTAAAGATCACAAAAAGTCTTTACTATGCAATTTAAAGTTTTTTAATAAATGTGTTTTCTGTGCTAATTTTAATAAACATAAGTTTCAAGTAATAAACTTAATTTCTGAGCAACATCAACGCTAAAAATAGGTTTTATGTGCAATTTTCATGTTATTAAAAATGTTTTCTATGCAATTTTAAGTCTTTTAAAGCAATTTTGTCGCTATAAATGTGTTTTCTGTGCTAATTTTAATAAACTTTAAGTAAAAAACTAATTTCTGAGCAACATAAAAATTGCACAATTAATTTTCATGTTATTGAGATCTTTTTGTGCAATTTTTACTTTAAAAAAGTCTTTTCTATGCAATTTTAAGTCTTTTACAGCATTTTTTTTCCTGTAAATGTATTTTCTGTGCTATTTTCAAAAAACTTCAAGTAATAAACTTAATTTTTAAAGAACATCAACGCTAAAAATAAGTTTTTCGTGCAATTTTCAAATTATTGAGATCATTTTGTGCAACTTTCACGTTATTGAGATCACTTTGTGCAATTTTCAAATCAAAAAACATTTTTCTATGCAATTTTAAGTTTTTTACAGCAATTTTTTGCTATAAATGTGTTTTCTGTACTAATTCTGATAAAACTTAAGTAATAAACTTAATTTCTGAGCAACATGAATGCTAAAAATAAGTTTTTTGTGCAACCATCATTATATTTAGATCTTTTTGTGCAATTTTCACGTTAGAAAAGTCTTTTCTATGCAATTTTAGATCTTTTACAGCAATTTTGTCGCTATAAATGTGTTTTAAATGCTAATTTTAATAAACTTCAATTAATAAACTTAATTTCTGAGCAACAATTGTGCAATTTTCATGTTATTGAAATCCTTTTGTTCAATTTTCACGATAGAAAAGTCGTTTCAATGCAATTTTAAGTCTTTTACAACAATTTTTTTGCTAAAAATTTATTTTCTGTGTTAAATAAACTTCAATTATTAAACTTAATTTCTGAGCAATAATTGTGCAACTTTCATGTTATTGCAATTTTAAGTCTTTTACAGCATTTTTTTGCTATAAATGTGTTTTCTGTGCTAATTTTAATAAACTTCAAATGTTCAACTCAATTTCGAAGCAACATCAACATTAAAAATAAGTTTTTCGTGCAATTTTCATGTAACTGAGATCTTTTTGTGCAATTTTCACGATAGAAAAGTCTTTTCTATGCAATTTTAAGTCTTTTACAGCAATTTTTTTGCTGTAATTTCTGTTTTCAGTGATAGATTTTGTAAACTTCAAGTAATAAACTTAAATTCTGAGCAACTATTGTGCAATTTTCATGCATATGAGATCCTTTTGTGCAAATTTCACGTTAGAAAAGTCTTTTCTATGCAATTTTAAATCTTTTATAGCATTTTTTTGCTATAAATGTGTTTTCTGTGCTAATTTTAATAAACTTCAATTAATAAACTAAAATTCTGAGCAATAATTGTGCAACTTTCATAATATTGAGATCTTTTTGTGCAATTTTCACGTTAGAAAAGTCTTTTCTATGCAAACTTAAGTCTTTTGCAGCAATTTTGTCGCTATAAATGTGTTTTATGTGCTAATTTTAATAAACTTCAATTAATAAACTTAATTTCTGAGCAACAATTTAACAAATTTCATGTTATTGAGATCCTTTTGTTCAATTTTCACGTTAGAAAAGTCGTTTCTATGCAATTTTAAGTCTTTTACAGCAATTTTTTTGCTATAAATGTTCTTTTTGTGCTAGTTTTGATAAATTTCAAGTAATTAACTTAAATTCTGAGCAACTATTGTGCAATTTTCATGCAATTGACATCCTTTTGTGCAATTTTCACGTTAGAAAAGTCTTTTCTAAGCAATTTTAAGTCTTTTTTAGCAATTATTTGCTATAAATGTGTTTTCTGTGCTAATATTATTAAACTTCAAATAATAAACTTAACTTCTAAGCAACAATTGTGCAAATTTCATGTTATTGAGATCTTTCTGTGCAATATATGTACATGTTATAAAAGTTTTATTTAATTTTGAAAAATTTTATGTAATAAACTAAATTTATAAATAAAAATTATGCTAAAAATGAGTTACTAACGCGGTTCTCATGTTATTAAGGTTTTTAGAGCAATTTTTATATTATAAATAAACTTTCTGTACAACTTTAAGGTTTCCTAAACCAATTTTATGTAATAAATGAGTTTTCTGTGCCAAACTTGATTAAATTTGAGTAAAAAATTTCATTTTTAATTAAATTAAATGCCAGAATTAAGTTTTCAGTGCAGTTTATTAATATTGTTTTTGTGCAATTTTCTTATTATAAATGTTAGGCTTTACTGCAGCAATTTTAATAAATTTCATGAAATAAACTTAATTTCTTAGCAAAGTTAATGCTAGAAGTGAGTTTTTTCTGTGCAATTTTTACGTTACCAAAGTCCTTTCTGTTAACGTTATAAATGTTTTTTCTGTAAAAGTTTAACATTTTCTAAGCAAATCTTATGCAAGTTTAAATGTTTAAGCAACTTTTTTGCTATAAATGTGTTTTCTGCGCTAAGTTTGATCAATTTAAAATAATAAACGTAATTTTTGAGCAAATTTAATAATAGAAATAAGTTTTCTGTGCAATTTTTATGTTATTAGAGTCTGTGCAAGTATAATGATGCAAATTTTAAGATATAAATGGGTTTTCTGCACAAAATCTGATACATTTTATTTAATAAATTTAAACTCTTAGCAAAGTTAATGCTAAAAATAAATTTACTGTGTAATTATCACGCTATTAATGTTCTTATTGTACATTTTTCATGTTATTGATATACTTTCTGAGCAATTTTCAAATTATAAATGTTAATTTTATAAATTTTTTAAGCAAATCATATGCAAATAAGCTTTAAGCACAATTTTTTTAAATTTAATACTAATAATATATTTTTGCGCGGTTTTCATGTCATTAAAGTCTTTTTTGTACCATTTTAAGATAAAGCTTTAGCTGAAATAGGTTTTCTGCACCAATGTTAATAATTTGATATAAAATCTTAATGTATGAGCTTAAACAAAAAAAAGCTTAGTATATGAGCAAATTTAGTACAAAAAATTATCTTATATAATCATTTATGCGCATTTTTTATGTTATAAGTGTCAATTTTGTAGTTTTGTTATCAAATTTTATGCTACAAAAAAGTTTTCTGTACAAATTTTAATTTCTTAACAAATTTAATGCAAAAAATAAGTTTTTTGTGCAATTTTGTTGTTAATGTTCTGTGCAATGTTGAAGTTTTCTTTGGTTGGAAACAGGTTTTTTACAAAAATTTTTGATAAATTTCATGTAAAAAACGTAATTTTTAAGAAAATTTAATGCTAGAATTAGTTTTGTGCGCGGTTTTCTGTGCATTTTAATGTTTTCTAATCAAATTTGTGGCGCAACGCAATTACCATCTTACTCCAAAAAAAAAAAGGGATAAGGGTAAATCAAACGCTTCAAACGTAGAACGCTCACTTATACACCTATACCCACCTATTTTGACTTAAAAAATAACATCAAGATTAGAGAAAAAAATAGATTTTTACCAACCAAACAAACAAGCTGGATTCCGCTCTGGGTTTAGAACAAACGACCTAATCAAAAAGTCAGCGGAATACAACAGACCACTAACCCTTGCATGCATAGACTTCCATAAAACTTCCATGTTGCATTGATTACAGATACTCAGAACTAATCTATAACATCTACAAGCACGCTACAATATCTGTAAAGTTACATGAAAATACCAAATACCAACCACATTGAATGTGGAAGAGGAGTAAGACAGGAGGATACCATGTCCCCAAAACTATTTATAACGGTCAGCAGTATGCTAATTGGGAAACAAGTGGCATTAACATAGATAGGAAAAAGGAAAGTTGGATTAGAAATTAACTTTTTGAAATCAAAACTAATGACTAATTTGATACCTAGCGAGCACTTTAACATCGGAAACACAAACGTAGATTTAGTCTACAAATACATATACCTTGGTCATAAAATCAAAATATCTAGAGATAACCAGACCTGCAAATTGCAGAGAAAAACCAACACGCTTGGGCAGCATATAAGAAAATCAGCTATATCTTTAAAAGCAAAATTCCGATATGTCTGAAAAGGAAAGTACATAACCAATGTATTCTGCCTGTCCATATATATGGGGCAGAAACATTAACTCTAAGAAAAGTTAAAATAATCCAACAAAAAAACGAAAAAATCAATGATCGGAGTAACCCTACACCACCATACCACCAATAAGGACCTACAGAAAAAAACTAAAGTGGCAGACGTGATCAAGCGTACAACTAAACTCAAATAGAGATGGGCTGGCCACGTGAGTCAAATGAAGAATAAAAGATAGACAAAGAAAATACTAGAGTAGAAACCAAGAGCCGATAAACGTAGCAGAGGAAGACCACCTACGCGTTGGACCAATGACCTAAAAAGGATCGCAAACAACTGGATCCCCAAAACTCAAGACAGAAAACGATGGAGTGCTATAAAGGAGGCTTATGTCCAGCAGTGGACGGAATGGGCTGGTTGATAATAATAAATCAAATTTTATGTTATAAACTAGTAAAAATTTCTTGAAATAAATTAGATTCTTGACAAATTAAATGCAAAAAATAAATTTACTGAGCAGTTTTCATGCTATTAATGTCCTTTTCTGTGCAATTTTTATGTTATAAATGTAATTTCTGTGCAATTTTAAGTTTTTAAAGCAAATTTTATATTTATTATTTTGTGCAATTTTCATGTTATTGAATATTTTCTGTGTAATTTTTATGTTATAAGTGTCAATTCTGTGTGCAATTTAAAAATTTTGTAATCAAATTTTACGCTACAAATAAGTTTTCTATACTAATTATAATTTCACTAAATTTAATGCTAGAAATAGAAATTTATCTACAATTTTGAATTTTTATATTCAAATTATATGCTTTAATAAGTTTTCTACTTTAGTTTGTTAAGTTTAATGTAATAAATTTATTGCTATAAATTACTTTTTTGTGTAATTTTCATATTATAAATGTTTAATTTTATTAAAAAAAGCCCAATGTTCTAAGTAGGTTTTCTGAGCAAATTTTGATATAAAAAATAATTTTTTAAGCAAATTTGCTAAAAGCTAAACAAGTTTTTCAAGCAATTTTTATAATATTCTGTGCAATTTTCAATTTTTATTTAAAATTGTATGTTATAAATAGGTTTTCTACACAATTTTTGATAAATTTTATATAATAAACTTAATTTCGGGTCAAAATTAATAGAAAAATAAATTTTCTGCGCGGTTTTTAAGCATATTATAAACGTACTTTTTACATAATTTCAGGGTTTTCTGCATCAAATTTAATAAATTTTAAGAAATAATCTCTCTGAACCAAATTTGTGCCAGAAATAAGTTTTCTGCGCAATTTTTATGTTATATACCTACTTTATGTGCAATTGTAAAATTTGCTAAGCAAATCATAAGATAAAAACAAGTTTCCTTAATAAATTTTATTAAATTTCATATAATAAACATAATTTCTTAGCAAATTGAAAGCTATCATTATGGCTTTCTAATCACTTTTAATAAATTTAATGTAATAAGTTTTTACGTTTATTTATGTTTAAAAAGAAAGGAGTTTCTGTACAATTTTAGGTTTTTTTTAGGAAAAATAATGTAAGCTATAATTAGGATTATTTGATAGATGAAGAAATACACTTAATTTCTGAGCCAATGTTATGATATGTTAATGCTAGAATCAAGTTTTCACAACATTAATGTCCTTTCTGTCTAATGCTATAAATAAGAATTCTAAACTAAATTTATTTAATTTTGCTCAACAAAATTAATTTCTATTTCAATTTAATGCTAAAAATAATAATAAACAATTTTGTATGCAATTTATTTAGTATAAATGTGTTTTCTGTGTTAATTTTGATAAACTTCAAGTAATAATCTTAATTTCTGAGCAATAATTGTGAAACTTTCATGTTATTGCAATTTTAAGTCTTTTACAGCAATTTTTTGCTATAAATGTGTTTTCTGTGCTAATTTTGATAAACATAAAAAAATAAACTTAGTTTCTAAGCAACTATTGTGCAATTTTCATGTTATTGAGATCCTTTTATGCAATTTTCACGTTAGAAAAGTCTTTTCAATGCAATTTTAAGAATTTTACAGCATTTTTTTTGCTATAAATGTAGTTTCTGTGCTAATTTCAAAATGATAAACTTAATTTTTGAAGAACATCAACGCTAAAAATAAGTTTTTCGTGCAATTTTCAAGTTATTGAGATTATTTTGTGCAATTTTCACGTTAAAAAAGTCTATTCTATGCAATGATTTGCTATAAATAAGATTTCTGTACTAATTTTGATAAACTTTAAGTAATTAACTTAATTTCTGAGCAACAATTGTGCAATTTTCATATTATTGAAATCTTTCTGTACAATTTACATGTTGCAATAAAGTTTTTTAAACCAATCCTAAATTATAAATAAGTTTTCTGAGCTAAAATCAAGTAATAAATTTTATTTCTGATTTTATTTAAAGCTAAAATTAAGTTTTCTTTGCAGTTTTTATGTTATTAATATAGTTTTTGTGCAACTTTCATATTATAAATGTATTTTCTGTTAATTTTAAATTTTTATAATCAATTTTTATGCTACAGATGGCTTTACTGCAGCAATTTTAACAAATTTCATAAAATAAACTAAATTTCTTAGCAAAATTGATGCTATAAATGAGTTTTTTGCGCAATATTAATATTATAAATGTCTTTTCTGTAGAATTTTCAAATTTTCTTAGCAAGAGATCTGTGGAATTATAAGTTTTTTAATGCAAATTTTTTGCTATAAATCAGTTTTCTGCACAAAGCTTGTGCATCTATCATGCATTTTCTGTGCAATTTTGAGATTTTTTAAAGAAACCAAAAACTAAAAATAAGTTTTCTGCATAATGAATAACTTCTTAGCAAATTTTCTGAGCTTTATTTATGTTAATTAATGTACTTTTTGTACAATTTTCCATATTATTGATGTACTTTCTTTGCAATTTTGAACTAAAACTTATGTTACAAATTTTCTGCATCAATGTCGATAATTTTAAATAAAATATGAGCAAATTATAAGAATTTTAGAAAAATTTAA
Organism: Tachinus rufipes; assembly: GCA_963932245.1. Taxonomy (NCBI): domain Eukaryota; kingdom Metazoa; phylum Arthropoda; class Insecta; order Coleoptera; family Staphylinidae; genus Tachinus; species Tachinus rufipes. Next base: position 9,787,595 of record OZ010746.1, on the reverse strand, counting down.
TGCTAAAATGCTAGGTTTTTTGCGCGGTTTTCTGTGCATTTTTGATGTATTCTAAATGCTATAAACAAGTTTCCTGCAATAATTTTAATAAATTTCATAATATAAACATTGTTTCTTGACTAATTAAATGTAAAAAATAAATTTTCTGCGCGTTTTCATGTTATTAATGCCCTTTTCTGTGCAATTTTTATATTATAAATGTCTTTTCTTTGCAATTTTAAGTTTTTAAAATAAATCTTATGCTATAAATAAGTTTTTTGTTAAATTTCATCAAAAAAACTTAATATATGAGCAAATTCAGTACTAAAAATTAGTATTTTGTGCAATTTTCAGATTATTAAAATCTTTTCTGAGCATTTTTTATGTTATAAATGTCAATTTTAATGTTTTGTTATCAAATATTATGCTTACTCAACAAATTTAATGCAAGAAATGAGTTTTTTTAATACAATTTTGTTGTTGAAGTTTTTTCTGTGCAATTTTGAACATTAGTTTTAATAAATTTTATGTAATAAACTTAATTACTAAGCAAATTTTTTACTAGAAATAACTTTTTTGACAATTTTTATTTTATAAAAGTCCTTTTTGTGCAATTTTCCTATTTAAATGCAATTTCTGTGCAAATTTAAAATTTTCTAAGCAAATGTTATGTTCTATGTAGGTTATCAGCACTGATTTAAATACTTTTTATGTAAGAAACTTAATTTCTAAGCAAAATTAATATTAAACCACTTTTTTAAGCATTTTTTTTGTTATTTGGCTTTATTTGCAAACCTTAAGGTATAAATGGGTTTTCTGAACAATTATTGATAAATTTCATATAAAAAACTTCATTTCTAATCAAATTAAGTAAAAAAAAATAAATTTTCTAAGCAGTTCTCACGTTATTAACACCTTTTTTTCTACAAATTTCATAATACAAAATGTACTTTCTACGCAATTTTTTCAAGTTTTCTAAGCAAATTTAATTTAATTTTAATAAATTTCATGTAAAAAACGTAATTTCTGAAAGAATGTAATGCTAGAATTAGTTTTCTGTGCATTTTTATTAAAATGAATACAAAAATCTTGTTTTTAGCTTATGATTTTCTTAGCAAATCTTAAAATTGCTCATTAAATTGATTAATTACTTAAAAATTGCGCAGAAAACATAATTTTTGCAAAAAAAAATGATCAAAAGTTAAGTTTACCTGTATTTCTTAAAATTTTTGAAGAAAACCCATTTCTAGTATAAAATTTGCTTAAAAAATCTTGAAATTGCGTAGAAAGTACATTTAGATTATGATAATTGCAGAAAAAAAGACATTAATAACATGAGAACGGCGTAGAAAATTCAGTTTTTTATACAAAAAATTGAGAAATTGAGTTTATTATATGAGTTTATCAAAAATAGAGCAGAAAACCTATGAACGTCATAAGATTTGCATATAAAAATTAAAAATTACACAGAAAATACTTAAGAATTGTCTAAAAAACTTGTTTAGTATTAAATTTCCTTAAGAATTAAGTTTTTTTTTGCAAAAAAAAGTTTTTTAGACAATTCTTAAGTATTTTCTGTGTAATTTTTAATTTTTATATGCAAATCTTATGACGTTCATAGGTTTTCTGCTCTATTTTTGATAAACTCATATAATAAACTCAATTTCTCAATTTTTTGTATAAAAAACTGAATTTTCTACGCCGTTCTCATGTTATTAATGTCTTTTTTTCTGCAATTATCATTTTTTAGAAAATTAAATTTATCACATAAAATTTTCAAGAAATTAAAAAACTGACAAAATATAATAATAATAATAATAATAATAATAATAATAATAATAATAATAAATTAATATTTGATATGACTCCTTTTTACAAACAGACGTATGTAACTCCTATAGACAAAACAATGGACAAAGACAATTATTACAAGGTACTAAATAAGGGCAAAAATTTAGCACCAGGACATGATTTATTGACTAGAAAAATATTAAGACAGTTAAGTGACAATATTCAAAACTTTAGTATACAAATTTTTAATTTTTGTTTAAAAAGCCATTATTTTCCAAATAAATAAAAAGTAGGAACAATAGTTTGCATCCCAAAAAGTGACTCTAATATGTCCCACCCATCTAGCTACCGCCCAATTACTCTTTTTCCGATTCTTGGCAAACAATTTGAGACTTGTGTAAAAAATAAGCTTTTCAGATTTATCCACAATAAAATACCTGTAACTCAATTTGGTTTTATGCATTTGACTCTGTAAGGCATAAAAATCTTCTTTTTAAACTTTTCGTTCTAAATGTTTCAATGTTCATTTTTTCTTTAAAGATCGAACAATAAAGGTACAAATAGGTTCCATATATTCTGAAAAATTTAACCCACATTAGGGTGTTCCGCAAGGATCCCCATTGTCATCTCTTTTATATAATATCTTTTGTGCTGTTATAAATAATTTTGAATCCAACCCACTTTAATCCAATTTCATATATCATTCAATATGCCGACAACACAACATTGATAACGCACACCAAACCGTTGCAATTGTCTATTACACAACTACAAACAAAATTGGTGCAGAAAATCGATTTGTAACATAAAGCTTGTATTAGAAAACCTCAAAATTGCAGAGAAAATACATTTATAATATAAAAATTACACAGAAAAGACATAATATTGCTTATGGTAAAACAGAAAACTTATTTTTATGATTTTTAGTAAAAAAATTGTTCATAAATTAAGTTATTTTTTTTAAATTTATTAAATTTGATGCAGAAAACCTATTTAAAATAAGAGATTTGCAAATAAAAATTGAAAATTGCACAAAAAGAACCTAAAAATAGCCTCAAAAACTTGTCTAGCATTAAAATTGCTTTAAAATTTAGTTTTTTACATAAAAAGTATCAAAAAACTTATTTATAATATAAAATTTGCTTTAAAAACTTAAAATTGCAAAGAAAAGACAATTATAACATAAAAGTTGCACTGGAAAGAACAATATAATCATGAAAACATAAGCTTATGTTACAAATACATTTTCTGCAACAATTTTGATAAATTTCATATAAAAACGTAATTTCTGAGAGAATGTAATGCAATTTTGATAAATTTCTTGTAATAAATAAAATTTCTGAGCAAATTTTATGTTAGAAATAATTATTAGCAATTTTTATTTTCAAAAGGTTCTAACCTTTACGTATAACTTTCATGTTATAAATGTTTTCTGCAGCAATTTTGATCATATTTATGTTAAAAACATTAAACACTTAATTTCTTTGCAAGTAACGTGAATTTTTTATGTTTTTAATCAAAGTTTGATAAAAATAAATGAGTTTTTTTAGACCTTTTTTAAATCTCGTTTAATAAACTTAATTTTTAAACAAGTTTAATGCTATAAACAAGTTTTTTAGGCAATTTTTGCCTTTCTGTGCAGTTTTAAATTCACATAAGTTTTATTAAATTTCATCTAGTTTTATAAACTTTAGTCCAGAGAGTGGCTCAGTTAGGTAAAGCACCTATCTCAAATCTCTGCGCATAATTTGGTTTGAGCTCTAGCTCCGCCAGAAAATTTTAAGAAATTATGGCCTTTATTAATTCGGAACTTTAGTCTAATATATAATTAGTGTCCATATAACCATAAATGCGTTTGTTTGTGTGATATTATCACTTAAAATGATAAATATTACTAATAGTGTGAGTTCGGCGTGCCATATCACTTGTCACATGGATCACATCAACCGCTTCGATTACGTCGCATCAGTAGCTGCGTTCGTTTGACTGATGTTTTCACTTTAAATCATTTAAAGTGATTCATATTCGTAAAAATGTACGTACGGCGTTATCATATTACCTATAAAATGGAAATAATCAAGCTACCAGTTACGTCGCAACTGGACTACCTCTAAACCAAATTCATTCATCACTGATGAAACAAGCGGCAAATTTAAAATTTATATAAAATCAATAAAAGTTATAAAGTGGACAAAGAGTTAATAAAGTTAAAGATTCGAAAACCAAAAAATATATTGCCAAAGATTTTTTTTAAATTTCAACACCAATGGCATCACTTGTGATTTTTTGAAAAATTAAAAAACAAAATTTTAAATTTTCAAAAAAAAATTAAAAATTTTTATTTTTTATTTTGTTTAACTAATTTTTTTTTTTAATTCTTGAATTTTTTTCAAATCTAAAAAATTTAAAACAAACAATTTTTTTTTAATTTTTAGCGGAAACTTTCTCAACCCAGAAGATACATACATGCCTTTGAATTTGCAACACTTCAAGGTCGGCTGCCTTCGCAATTGAATAAAAACTCAACGAGTAAAATGTGTTTGGAGCAGTCAAATCATTGCAAATTGATAAAAATATTATACCCAAGATACCTACTCGATGTAGAATCCGAAATTCAGTATTTTGAAAGCTATAAATGCTTTGCAGTCACAAAAACAAACAAAAAACAGTATAAATGGCAAAAAAGTAAAAAAAAAACAATTTTTAATAGTGACGCACCACTCGCAAAAATTCCAAAAAAATCATGGAATTACTTATAAAGTTAAAAAATAAAAATCCATGCAAATAATAAATTTTAACCCTTCTGGAATTTTTTAAGGCTTGTATACAGAATTTGAGGGGCTGAATAAATTGTGTTTGAAAACCAACCAAAACTCTATTTTCATGATTTTTGTTAAAAATTTCCATTCAATAGGTGCGGAGAAATAAAATAAAAACAAAAAATGCTATTTTTTCCCCCTATGAAAGGTAAAAAAAATTTAAAATCCTATCAAACATGTTTTTTTGATGCTAGGAAAGTAATTTTTAAGGTAATTTGGATATTCGTGATGAGGGGCATTTCACCTATGTTAACCGGGGAGACCAAATTGTAAAAAACTTTTAAAAAAATATCTATTTTAACTTTAAAAAATTAGCTGTGCGTTTAGTTTTAGATCATTTTATAAGAATTCGAACAAATTGAATATAATTTATAATAAACTAGTTTAATATTTCATAGATTTTGTCTACTTCAATGGTCTTTACTTTTACGATTTAGTCTTTAATTATTTTGCTATTACTTTTAATGTTATAAAGTTTAGAATCAAAATACATAGTTTGGATCAAGTTTGTTACATGTTCTTTCAAAATTTAAAAAAAAATCTCATTTGTACTATTTCAACTCAAAACATTAGCACTGTTAGAGAACATTTTAGATCAATTCACATATATAGTTTATATTAAGTATTTTCAATACTTCTACAAGTTTTGTAGAAAAAATCTCAATGCTCTTCACTTCTAGTTTAGACTTTAATTATTTTGATGTTACTCTTAATTTAAAATAGATCAAAATCAAAACAAATAATTTAGATAAAGTTTGTACCACATTTCTTTCAAAATTTTAGAAAACTTATCAACAATTGGCATTGCTGTTAATTCTACTTAAAAAAAAATTTTGACATTAAAGACAATTTTTATATAAAATAGCCAAATTTTTATAATTCAAAAAGGCAACTTTTAATACTACAAAGCCCAATTTTGACGTTAAAGACCGGATTATTATAACTCAAAGCAGTATTTTGATATTTCAAAACCAAATTTTGATAAAATTGTCTAATATGTATCCAAGCTGTCAAAAATATTAAATAAAGTAACTATTTTTTTTTTAATTGTTCAACTGTTAAAAGTGTGACTAAATATTTTCTCAACTGTCAAAAGTTTTGATCAATTTAAATCAAACATACAATTGTGTCTAAAACGTTTCTAAGCTGTCAAAAATACAAGTTAACTGTCAAAAATGTGCCTAAATTGTTTAAAACAAATTACCAAGCTGTCAAAAGTGTGTCAAAACTGTCTGATGTGTAACCAACTGTTAAAAGATCTGACCAATTTTAATCAAAAAAACTATTATGCTTCTAAAGCATTTTTAAGCTGTCAAAAATATTCCTGCAATGTCCTAGATTTTTTTAAATTGTTTTCAACTGCATAAACTGATTAAAATGTTTTAGTCTTAGTTCCTTGAATGCGCGACAATAGTTTTAACTTTAAATCCCGAGTAGACGGGACACTCAGAGCAATGATTGCACAACTGTAGTTTTAACTTTAATTCTCGCCCACCCACTCAAGTGTGTGTGAGCAAGAAATTTGATGACAAACACTTGGGTGGGAAAGCAAAAACTAAAGTTAAAACTACTGTCGCGCATTCCATAAACTGAGTGCCCCACCCACCCAACCTCCCAAGTGTTTGTAATCTAATTTTTTGTTCACAAACACTTGGGTAGGTGGGCAAAAACTTAAGTTCAAACTACAATCGTGCAATCATTGCTTGTAGTTCTCCGCCCTAAACTAGATCACAAAAACTAAGATTAAAATTACTGTCGCGCATTTAATGAACTGAGTGTCCCACCCACCCACCCAAATGTGTGTAAACAAAAAATTTGATTACAAACACTTGGATGAGTGTGCAGGAACTAAAGTTAAAACTACAGTGCCAAAGTGTTTGTAATCAAATTTTCGCACAAAATCTTAAATGGGTGGGTGTGGCAACAGATTGTGCAACAGTAATTTCAACTTTAATTCCCGCCCACCCACCTAAGTGTTAGTAATCCAAGTTCTTGTTCACAAACACTAGGGTGAGTGAACGGATCACTTACAGTTCATAGAATGCGCAACAGTAGTTTTAACTTTAGTTTCCGCCCAACACACCCAAGTGTTTGTCATCAAATTGGGTGGGTGGAGGGAGGACACAATTAGTTCATTAAATGCGCATCAGTAGTTTTAACTTTAGTATCGGATATATATAGTTTATATTAACTTACATCAATAGCGGACGAGTTAACATCGAGCCAACTCTCAAGCGAACCCGAAGCCCGGTAGATGCAGCAGCAAATGCAATTTTAATTGCACCACTCAAAGCGACGACGTACAAGCTATTCGTAAATTTAATTCAACTGAATTAATTAATTAATTTCGATTAATTAATTAATTCAGATTTCTTTCAGGATGGATCCCCCACCGAAGATGAGCGACAGCGAGGTTCTCGCATATCTTTAAATCGAGTTCCAAAAGATGCAGAAGCAGCTGGCCACCCAAGCTGCCAATTTTAGAAGTGTGGAGAAATCCATAATTCGCATGGTCAATGATAGCGCCGAGCAGATCGACCTACTCGCTGATGACATCAAGCAGAGCAAGCTTGAACTCGATGAGTCTCTCTACGTCCTGAGAAAGGACATCACGAAGAAGATTGGGGTCAGCGCCGCCGCGCAACAATAGCGCTGATTAGCAGGCATACCAACCAGCCTGTCATACCCTCGGCACCGGCCGCTCCCACCGAGGTTAAGAGGATGGAACCACCACCTCCACCTACTGCCCCGTCAAATCTCCGACTGCCTCCCTCAAGAGGCCAGCCGAGCGAAAGGACATCAGCTCCGATGATGACAACTCTCTTATGGAGACGTCACAGAAAAACGATGCCACCACCCAGATGGAACCCCGCCTCGACGAGGACGATTTCACCGTGGTGGTCCACTCCAAAAGTAAGAAGAAACAGAAGAAGGATCTGGGTGAGCCTAATTCTGTTAATATGAGGCCTTCAGCCGGCCCCTCACGTCAAGTGCCTTCAGCACCATCAAGGCCATCAGCCACCAAGGCCAAAGGGTCTTCAACCCGGCCCGCCCATAAGGCAAAGCCGACCAACTCAGGTCCGGCTACCAGCTCCTTAGGCCACTCAACACATACGGCGCCTACAGAGGGAGCCGGTGCACGCCGCCCTCCTCCTATTACCATCCACGATAAGGATGCGTATCTAAGGCTAAAGGCGACCTTCGAGTCTCTAAATATCACCATCGATCGCGCAGTAAACGTGGTCGATGGCATTCGCCTGCACCCCCAAACGCAGGATGATTTCAGGGCGGTGATTGCATATTGCACAGAGCATAATGTCTTTCACCACACCTATCAATTAGGGTCCGAAAAGACCTTGAAGTATGTTATTCGGGGTGTGCCCACCTGCATTACGGCTGAAATAGTGCAGGCTGAGCTCATCGCTCAGGGGTACACTCCAGTTTCAACGACACGCATGGGCAGGGACAGGAAATCCTTCCCAATGGTGTACGTCCAGCTTCCCCAGGGAGCTAAAAGTAGAGAAATTGAATTTCTCACCAAGTTGCTCGACGTGACCACAGAGGTCAAACGCAAAAATCCCGAAATAGCACAATGTCAAACGCACCATATCGGTGTATCAAGTGCGCTGGAGCTCATCCGAGCGCCAGTTACACTCTTTCTAAAGAGAGCGGCCATTTAGCCAAATGTGTCGCGTGTGGTGGGCCTCACACGGCAAGTTATAAGGGCTGCCTAGTTTATCAAAAACTAAAGGCTAGTCGCAACAGCCAGGTCACCGGTAAGACACCTGCTCCCCGTAAGCAGTCTGACGCTCCTCCTCGGAGCGGCCCCAATGCCAGCAAGGAGAAATCCAATGCACAGGCGGCGGGACAGGCGCCTAGCGCCCCTCTTCTATCAGCTAAAGATCAGCTGTTACTTCGCTTATCGCAAGCAAGTAATGATGACTTTGCCAAGGTATTAAAAGCTTCAAACGCTCTATTAAACGACTAGACGTCTAATAATTTCAGACCCGGCCCGTCAGTCTGAAACTCAGACCTAGAAGTGGAACTAGTTCCCACTTATTCTAGGCAACACCTATATGGTTGGCACATATGTGCATTATGTAAATATCCCGTGTTGCATACAACCAGTTCGGAAGGCATGTCCACTCGAGGACGAACTTCCAGCAGTCAATCGGGGGGAGTTTAGACGGTAGGCGCCCGTGAGGGTGAATCCGACACTTTGTGAGTCTTTAGGAAGATTCTCCTCCTAGCACAAAAAAAAGGGTCATTACTTTTCTGGTTTGAACTTTAATTATTTTGTTGTTGCTCTTAACTTGAGATGATTTGAGATCAAAACAAATGAGTTAGATCAAGTTTGTGACACAATAATTTTAAGAAAAATTAAAAAATTTAGTATTCTAGTTTTAAAAAATTGGCACTGATTTTAGTAAAAAATCATTTTAGATCAATTCACATTAATTAAAAATAGGGTATATTAAGTTGCTTCAATATTTAATAGATTTTCTAAAAAAAACCTTGATGGTCTTCACTTTTCTAGTTTGGACTTCAATTACAATGCTGCTGCTTATCATATTAGATAATTTAGAATCAAACTATATTATTTGGATTAATTTTGCAGTCAAAATTTTAAAACTCTAAATTTTTTAGCAAAAGTAAAAAAAGATAGCAAAATATTCATAAAGAGACTTCTTGGTAGACCGCCAAAGCAATAGTCCCTCCATCGCTTTGGCAATCTCACAAAAACAGAAGGATCAGGAATGATGGACCGTCGCCACAAGCTGCAAATCTTTCGATAAGAAGCAGTAGAAAAAGAAGAAGACAAAAAAAATAAGTGTTCTTTGGATGCCACCGAGCAATTCATTCTGACAACGGCCAGAAGCTCACTAGCAAGGTTTAATAGTATGCAACGTTTGAATAATACTCAACGAACAAACGCCATTTCACATCAGCAGAAAGCATTTCAGCTTAATCCAAGTTTTTGTAACAATTTTTAGAATTATTGCTTAGTTCAATTAGTATTCATATGCGTTTTATGCAATAACTATTTATTTAATACACCGTATAATCGTACAGATTATGCACAGCATTCTACTTCTACACGTGTTTTACAGCTTGCCAATGAGATTAAATAAAGTTGAGCTGGCAAAGTATAACTATAGTTCATACTAGTAGCTACCACAATTTTCCACAATAAGCATAGAAAAAAAAATACATTAATGCTAAAATTGAGTCTTCATTAAGGCCAGCGCTCACTAGAGCAAAACCTTTCTTTGCTCAAGTTAAGCTCTTCACAAACCAAACTAAAAAAGCTTATAAAAAAAACTTAATTATTTAATATTATAGTATTATTTGTGCCATTTATTACCCTTAATCCGCCACATCTTCAAAACCTATTACTGCGTTTTATAAAAATAACTAATCAAAAATGCTACTTTAACAATAATTTAGATTTCAAGCTTTGAAATTGAAATACTTATTACATTGTAAAATACAATAAAACAATTTATATGTGAGTAATATATTATTAAATGTATTCCAAGACTTTTCTTTCATTGCTGAACAATACTAAAACGTAAATTTCGTTTATCATCAAATTTATTATTCAACCATGAAAATCAACACAGTAACAAAACGTAGAGCACCCTCCCTTGAGATTCATAACATTTACGACCGATCATTTTGACTTTTATATTCCCCAGCATACACGCTATGTCTTTGAATCACTAAATTAACAATAGCAAAAGCAGCAAAATGCATCAGTAAAAATAAAAGTGCTGAATATTTTAATTTAAAACAGAAATTCTTGCATTGCATTCAATTTTATAAATTATAATAGTGCAAATATGATATCAAAATCAGTCTCAAACAATACAACTAGAAGAAGTACAGAAAAGTAAAGTACGATCAATTAATGCCTGAAGTTCGAAGAAGAACTTATAAAAGATAATACAACTCGGTTCGTAGCCGGGAGCAAATAAACAGGCAATTAAGAGCCAGCACAATATAACTGAGAGAAAATAAATTTTAATGATTGAATGCATCCATAGAAATAATATTGGGGTTCTTGAAATCAAATATATTTCATTAAAATAATTAATTAAATTTATACGAATAATTTTTTTAGCGTATTTCAAAGAGCTATTAAAATGAGCTTTTAAATTTAGGAGTCTCTGGAGATTTTGTCAGGGGAATATAGCGTGGGCGTTTGATCGTATTGTGAATTCTGATGTGTATAGAATCTAATTTTAGCTTGTAATAAGTTTTTTAGTATTTATAATAAACATATTATTAAATTATAATATTTAATTAAACGTAATATTTAATTCAGTAGACATTTCAAAATTGATTATAAAATGCACAATTTATAATTAATATCCTAAATCAAATATTTCAAATAATGCACTAAATTATTAAATTATAATATTCAAAATATTAATTGATGATTCAGTGTGCTTCGAACATATTTGATATTGTAATTAAATAAAATATTATCATTCATCAACACGTATGGAATGCATAATTTAGTATTTAATATTTAATATAATTATAGCAGAATGTGCTCAGAAGCATACTGCAAATGAAATTTCAAATAAACTTCCCAGCGACTTAAAATTAATGCACAAGTTGCAGATATGATATAAACATTTAATTTATTCTTATTGTCCGGCAAGTTCTAGGAATATGAACTAAATTTAGATTGTGGTGACCATTACAATGACATAACTGACTTTTAAATTAAATTTAATTAAATTTAACACTTCCTATATTGTAACACGATACTTGAACTAGTTTTGGCTTTACTGGGTCAATATTGCAACTAGTGCAAATATTAATAATTTTTTTTTTAAATTATTTAACATTGCTTGTGTTCTTCTAGTCATATAGGCCCCAATTTATAATATAAGACCCAGACAGTTTTTAAACGCAATAAATGTATTTTTGTATGTTACTAATTAAACTTACATAAAATGACTCTAATTGGAAATGAGCAATATATCTAAACTTATTGCTGATTGTGAACCAATTAATATTTTGCTGTTTATTTCGGAAATAAATTATTTCGAAATGGGAATTTTTATAAATTATAGCGCATTTGACAATATTGAAGTGTTTATTAATACCCTAATGCAATTAGTCTAGATTTATTGGTTTAATTACAGTCGCAATAAGTCTAAAGACAAAATTAACTAACTAAAAGTAAATGCAATTAGTGCTAAATTATTGTAATTAGTTCTTAGATTGATGCAATCAATAAATTACATTAATTTAAAATTTGTTTGCATAGATTTATCGCCGTAACTTAGTATGATAAAGAATTAAAAAAATATAAGTTTACTGAAATAATTTACTACAATTACAATAATTTTCAACACATATCACCAAAATTTCAATTGTTTTATGTTATTTTTTAAACTTCACCAATATTAACATATTTTACAAATAAATTAAAATTTTGTAAAACCTTCTTTAGAGTAAACAATTTTTACATTAGATTTTTCCAATTTGTTTCCAAAATTTAAATTGTTTTATAAAGATATTATTCAAACAAAGCTAATATTAACATATTTTAAAAAATATTCTGTAAAATCGACAATTTTTATATAAAATTTTCTTAAAAATAATTTGAAAAATGGACAATTTTTACATTAAAATATTCAAAGTTATCCCCAAAAATTAAATTGATAATAAAGTTATTTTAAAAACTAAAAAACCATATTTTCAAAATATTTTGCAATAATTTAAGTTATTTTCTGATATTAACATATTTTAAAAAAATTAAAAAATCTTTTGTAGAATGGACATAATACATTGATATTTTCAAATTCCAACCACAACTGCAATAATTCCCAGTGGTTATCCTCAAAATTTTAATTATATTACAAAGATATTTTCTAATATCAACATATTTTCAAAACTTTCAACACTTTGGAAAATTTTCTCTTTTGCATTAGTATTTTCAAACAATAATTGCAATAATTTATATATTAATATTAATTTATTTTGAAAGTTTAAAGCTTTTAAAAAATCTGCTTTGAAATAAACAATTTTTGCAGTAGGATTTTTCAATTTTTCAACCACAATTTCAATAATTCGTATATTCACCCAAAATTTATGAAAATATTTTCCAAACTATACTAACTATAACAGTTTTTTTTTTATTTTAAACGTTTTAGAAAAGCTGTAGAATGGATAATTATTATATTAAAATTTTTCAATTTTCAAACTACAGTTGGAACAACTCGTAGCAGTTATCCTCAAAATTCAATTGTTTAATGAAGTTATTTTCCAAATTGTGGTATATATATATATAATATATAATTGTTTAACACACTTTCTTAAATATTTGTTATATTAGTTAAACGGGATGATGAGTCTTCTTGTAAATAATTTTTTTAATAAATTAAAATTTATTTATATTATATAACGTTTCATATGATTAAATATATATATATATCATCAGATAAATAAAATTATAAATAAATATACAAAATAAAATAATATTTTGTAAAATTGTCACATTTGAAGTTGTACATTAATATGATATATATAGAAAAAAAATTGACCTCTTTGATTTTGCTCAAATTTTCAGGGATCAAAATATGGATGAAAAAAATGAGATTTCCAAAATTTTAGACCTTAGAATGTTGCCTGTTTAAAATGACGCACATTTAAAGGTCAAAAAATTTACAATAAAATGTCTTTTTTAGCTTATTTTGTATCTCAATTTTTGGGCTTCTGGAAAAAGATAAAAAGATCCACAATGGCTCAAATTATTCCTTATTACATGTACTTTAAAACCCATATTTTTATGTTTAATATCGTAGCAGTCATTTTGATATATTAAACTTCAAACATTATTCCAAAAATAAATTGTAAATTTAACATAATCGCAAAACTTTGCTTTCTTTAAACCGTTCCAACTTTGTGAAATCTTAACAAAATTTAATCCGCAAGGCCTAAATTTTCTCGTGTTTTAGCTTTTTTTAAAGTGATCAAACAATACTTAGAGAATCAATACATATACACCATTATTTTGATGCAGGAAGTTGCACATGTTTTTGCGATTTTCAAAACTTGTAATTTTCAGGTCAATTTCAGTCAAAATTTCAGTAAATACTCTTTAGAACACAAGAAAAAAGGTTATCATATTAATAATGCTTTTCAATAGTTAAATCCAAAATTTAGTTTAATTTTTTTCTAAATTGTAATAATATTAAACAAAATAAACATTTTAAAATTTAAGAAAATCGTTCTTGAATGAACAATTTTTGTATTACAATTTAGTTTGTTAAATAATTATCAACGTTTCAGTTGTTTTAAAAAAATATTTTGCAAACTGTTGCAATACTAACATAAAATAGAAAATTTTTGAATTGGGTTTTCCAAAATTTTCAAAAAAAGTAACCAGTTTTGATCATTTACAGATGTTAACTACAATATTTTGAATGTTTTCCAAGCTCATTTTCTGTACCAAAATTAATAAATTTATAAAGTTGCAACATTTTTAGAGACTGTTTTATGGAAGACAATTTTTTGGCCACGCTTGTTGTAAAGCAGAAATTATTGCCAAAATTTCAATAATTTTACAAAATTATTTTCAAAATTGTAATAAATTTCAAAATTTTGAGTTTGAAAAATAAATCTGTATAACTTTTGTATTTGATTTTTTAAATTTCCTGCCATATTGGAAATAGTTTGTTTTATAATTCTCAAAATTTCAATTGTTTGACAAAAAAGTTAACATAAGTTCAAAATTTCAATAATTTAGAGAAAACCACTGTATATGCAACTTTTGTATAAGATTACAAGTTTTCCTATCATATTTGTAGCCCTAATTTTATCAAAATTTTAATTAGTTTAATAAAATATATTTTAAGCTGTAGCAATATTAACATATTTTGATTTTTTGATTGTTAAATAGATTTCTTTTAAGTAATATTGTTGTTCGATTATGTTTGCAATAATATCTAGCTCTAACTGGGCAGAAAGACCTCGTTTGATAGCCCTTTTGTATTCAACCAACCATTGTCACATATAATATAAATAAATATATTTACTACTAGTATCTAGCTTTAATTATTAAAAATAAATTGTTAAAATTGTATATAACTTAAAGGTAATTTGATTTTTTTGTTATCCTAACAGACAATGTTATTTTTTGTAAATAAAAATCTTTTCATATTATCAGCTTTCAGAAAGATTAAGATTTTTGCAAAAATACAATTTAGAAAAATGATTATACTTTAAAAACAAAAGCAAATACTGAATATTTTGAAAATGTAAATCTCTTGGAATTGATTTGTTCTTCAACATGTTGTAAGAATTTCAAGATTCTCTTATATGTACTTTGCAAAATAATGAATGTTATTTGTTTACATTATACTGAGTTAGATAACTCATTCGTAATACTTAGAAGATAATAATACAAATCTAAGTTATCTGTACGCGTACTTTAGTAAGACCGCCTTGAGTCTGAGACTGACATTTGTCTACAAATACTTAAATTGTTTTAAAGAACATAATAAAAGCAGCTCCTAGAAAACTTAATGTTGATAATAAAAAAATATTTAAATGAAGCAAGAAAAAAAATAAGAGCTACTGACTTAAAAAACCTCAAACACCATTATAAAACTTAGAAAAAAGTTAGAACTAAAATAAGCAATAATAAAAATTTATAAATAATCAAACGAAAGACTGGTATTGCTGTGATTCGATTGACTAATTTTGAATAAACTATTAATACATTTAATAAAAATTTACATTACATATTTAAGAAATCTTAAAAAACTTTAAAAAATAACAAGTATCTTACAAATAATAGTTTTTCAAAGTCCATTAAAAGGTACAAAATAAAAAAGATATAAGCCTAAAGTTTAACAACCTTAATATTTTTGCAATAAAAAACTATTTGTAAACTTTTACACAATCACGGTAAGTTAAAGGTCAGAAAAAAACGAAGCAGGAAGAAACAGCTAACAACTTGACTTGAATTTACACATTACAAGCTATATAGTCACTCAACATCAACAGGTCAGTAGGTCTCCGGACTTATCCAAAAGCAGAACAACTGCTTCGCTGATATCCAACCACGATATCACACCCTTTTTCTTACTTTACTCGTTAATAAGTTCTCCCAAACGAAAAGCTAAAAGGTTTTCCAATAAGAAGTTTCATTTTAAATAGCAAGCTATTTGGGCAACTGTCAATTTTGAAGCTATTATCTTATTTAACACAAGAACTTAAGCTGGTCAATCACCATAAACGTCGTATCTTCGCAGATTGGGTCCTTCAAATGCATCAAAATGATTCAGAATTTCATCAAAAAATCATCTTCAGTGATGAGGACAATTTTCACATCGGAGACTACGTTATTAAGCAGAATTGTCGCATTTGGGGCTCATAAAATCCAAGATTGATTGTTGAAAAGTCTTTGCATCCTTAACGTGTCACTGTTTGGTGCGGTTTTTGAGCTGGCGGTGTGATTAAACCATACTTTTTTGAAAATGAGGCTGATGCAACTGTTACGGTAAATGGTTGGCGCTACCGGGCAATAATTAATAATTTTTTATGGCCGGAATTAGAAAATATTGATGTGGACGACGTTTATTTTCAGCAAGACGGCGCTACGTGCCACACAAGCAATGAAACAATCGTAATTTTGCAAGAAAAGTTTCCTGACCGTGTTATTTCTCAAAGAAGTGATCACTATTGGCCACCGAGATCTTGTGATTTAACACCTTTAATAATTTTTCTTTGGGGCCACGTCAAAATAAGGTCTGTGTCAATGCTCCACAATCGATTCAAGACCTTAAAAAAAAAAATCGTGAAGTTATCGAGAACATACAGCCGCAAATGTGCAAATTGGTCATGAAAGACTTCATGAAAAGAATGTGGTACTGCAACCATAACCGTAGTGGCCATTTGACTGATATCGTTTACAAATGTTAATAGCATACCTTCCTCTTTAAAATAAAATAAACATTTATTGATTTCTCTTAAAAAATACCCGATTTTTTCAAATATCAAAATGCAACCTCTTATTGGAAAACCCTATACAAACAAAAAATTATGTGAAGTGCGCAGTTGACAACTAACTGACCGAAAAACTATATAAACTTTTAAGAAATGTACTAACAACCCACTACTTAAAAGACCAAAAATTTAACAAAAATGAAACCGTGCCAGATATAATTAGAAACTTTGTGTGGCAAGTCATAATAAAGCACAAAAAATTATGCTGGTAAAATGCACTAAAATCAACCACAGAACGCAAAAACATTATTATAACCTGCTAAAGCAGAAATGAACGGACACCAATTTTAGCCATTAATGTTCCAAACGGATTAACATACACAACTAAAGACAAGCCTGATGCATTGGCTGGACATCCTTAAATTTTAGTGTTTTCCGGTCCACAACAACGATTTATAACATGATTACGTGATTAGTGTCCACCTCTCAGTTAACCGTTACTGACAGTAAAACTTTATGTAAAATTATCCGACCGTCAACAGTTAAATAAAATTCTATTACATTTAAAATTCAGATCTACACCAATGGTATTACCAACTAAAATGTTAAAAATATTTTTTTCCAAGACATTTATATCTAAACAAATATGATAAACGCAATATTTTTTACTACTAACTTTAAAAAAAAAAGATTTCTTTAACCGTACTATCAACACATAAAATAAACTTCTTATAAGCCACAAATATTCAAGGTTAATGTTCACAGACTACTCAAATCTAGTCTTCAATGTGATAGTTTTATCAAGTGTGACTCGTTGAAATTCAAACGTATTTTTATGTTGTTGTGACATATTACGTAATTCCTACATTTTGAAATTGAAAAAAAAAACAAATATTGTCTCAATTATTTTCCAATTGCATAGAAACTGCTAACACGTTAATAAAATTTCATAACCAAGGTCAGACTGGTTTCCTTTAAACCACCAACCTATATGTATATCTTGTAAACACCTTAAACAAAGTTACAAAAAAATAATTACAAAAAATTCCAAAATCACACCATTTATCAGCGTTTAAATGCCGGATAACCAGCACCGTTTTTAAGCACTCGCCGTTGATCAGTTAGTTTGTGTGAAAGCAGTGGTGTCACTATTTTTGACGTTAAAAAAGCAATTGACAAGGTACGGCACAAAAGTCTACTCTGCCATGCTAAGAACAACGTCTTTATTTTCCAGTCGTTAATTTTAATAATATATACAGTAAGATTAAAAATGACTAACCTGTTTGCTCTCATCAAACAAAATATTAGTAAAATTTTGCCATATATGCCCATATACGCACAATGGTGTACACTACTATAGTGTAGCCAACCTCACTTATTTTAAGTGAAGTTAGGTACACAATACGAGACCGTATGAACGACCTTGTTCGATAAGAGCTGACAAGTCAATCATTTTTGCTCTTACTGTAGTATGTGAACAAATTTCTAAGTTTAAATTATTATCTTAGTATATTACAACTAATTTTATATATAATTAGTTGTATATACATTTTCATTCTCATCCCACAGAACAACTAAAAAAAATATCAAAGTAATGATTAAAATCTTTATATTAAAAAAAAAATTACTGTTAAACTTTGATACTGTAAAAACTATAAAACTCGTGCGTAAGCCATTATAAGATGAAAACTATTTAGATAACTTTAATTTAATCAATTTTACTAGTAACTAACAAATAATAAACTATACATTAGTATTTTTAAGCTTTATATGTATAAAAACGTTGTATTTTTACAACAAATTAATTCTTTTAAACTGTAAAAACTTAAAAAACTTGTTAAGACAACCCACTCAAATAATTTTATTCAAATTTACTAGTAACTACCACAGAATGTTTATCACAAAAAATGATCAAAATTTTTATGTTTACGAAATAAAATAGTTTAGGCCAAAACTACGCAGATGCTTTAATCAATTTTAGTATTAACTATCACAGAATTTTGTCAATCACAAAAAAATTATTAAAATTGTTATACTTTCACAATATAAAAAAATTCAACTTTGAAATCTGTCAAAATAAAAAAAAACACTTAGATATTTTTATTAACTTTACTAGTTTTTAGCACAAAATGTCCTTTTGTTCTTTAAAATTACAAAAATCGTAATACTTTTGGAATACATTATTTTTTTTTTATTTTTTAAATAAAAAAATATTATAAAATTCCTACGTAATCGTTTTTAAACCGTTCACCGTCCTAAACTATTTCAGTTAGAAAAAAACTAAACTCCAACAACTGACTAACAGGAGATGGCCTAACTCCAAAAACAATATTGGCGTGTAACGTTCAAAAAAATGTATTTTTTAGCATCATTACAGCCATTATTTAGAAAGTTATTAAACTCCACCAAAGTTTGGACTAAAAATTACTAAATTTCAAAACTGACAAATTTTTCTAATAATCCAATCATATTGCACAAACTACAAAATTGTTTTCTCTAAAATTAGTTGGTAAATAAGGTCGTTTTACCATTCTTTTAAAAATCTTTTCGCCCTAGCTAGTAAATTATTTCAATCTCGATATGTAGAAGATTAGTTGGCAACAAAACACAAAATCAATAATGATAAAACCTTAAATTACTTATTACATGTTGCAGACGTTTCAAAGATTACTATCTCCTTCTTCAGTGCAGTTATATAAACATTAATCCAATTAATTGAAAAAGTTAATTTAGTATAAACACAGTGTAAGACCACATTCACTTATAAAGTAAACCAATTATTACATCGTTTAATTAATAATTCTATTGTTTCATAAAAATATTCTAAAAATTCGTCGTCAAAATGCTCCAAAACAGCAGTTTTCACTACTTTGTCTACCATAGAATTTTTTTTTTAATTTTAAAAACAAGTAGTAATCACTAGAAAATAATCAATCTTTTAAAAGCCGTATTCTGTTATGGCTTGTTGAGCAACGTCGTGCAACAACCTTGACTACTTTTGTTAATTTTCCTCGACGCTTTGCGCGAATATTTTCCCTCAACCTGTAACCTATGTAATAAGGTAGCGTAATAAATAAGTCAATAATGTTAAAGCAATTAGGAAAAGCCTTAAACTGTTTGTGTGTGAAGGATACAGTTAAATCCTAGATGGACAGACAACGACATTTTTTGCGCATTTAATTTGAATCAGATGACCAAAGCAAATTTATCATTTAAAATTAATAAACGATGTATTTATTTTATGTAAAATGCCTTTTCATCCAGTAAGAGACTCGTGTTTCAAGGTATGCACCCATCATCAGTGTTCCTAATAGTTACTGTGATTTTAAGTAAATTGTCTAATCGACCAGTGAGATGCTAGGCATGTTTTCAGAATTATAGGTGAAATTTCATCTGAATCAATGCCTTCTAGTATTTAATTTAAGAAGATATCTTTTGACAACCCGTTGCCTAAAATGAATTAGACCCATTACAGTTAGATGCAAATTAGTTTGCAAAAATATCTGCTTTTTCTTACTTTCTTATCCTAACCTAACCTAACAAAACTTTTTAGGACAAGTATGTCAATAGTCAAATGCCAAATAGGTGCAGTCTGACCAAAGTAAAAAAAACTAATTCAAAATCAAAAATGTCTGTTCTGTCAACTCTAACGGCAATAAAATTTTAAAAAATTTAAAAAAGCAGATCACGCTTCCAGTATCATTTTCTTTTCGTATTTTTCTCAAGTTTATTTCAAGTAGTCTACAGTGAAAAAAGCCTTTAATTCATTTTTTTCTTCTAGTTTAACCATGCCACATTTTCGAAAAAAATCTTTACACAGAATAACTTATGGTATTGTAAGTCGTTGAGAAGCATATAACGCCTGTCGTTTCTTTTCCCTGATCCAAACTTGCCAATGTTCTACATATCTTTTACATATCTTAACCCCACTTTTGAGTTGTTTGTTGTTTTTTTACTCAAACTTAAGTGTGCTGGTGATGTCTTCATAGAAGAATTCTGCTTCTTCGTTGTTAAATAAGGATAGTATCTCCAAATATATACTCATGACTCATAGTAGAAAGTTTAATCGGTATATTATGCATCTCCAACAATATACAAATCTGATACTCTAAAAAATAATCGTACTTAACTTACAAAAAAAACAACTTTCTCAAGTTACACAAATACGAAGAAAATCTTGAGAGTATGTTTAACAAATAATATTAAGACTATCACACTTACCAAAAAGCCTTCAAAGTGTGTATAATAAATTAAATTATCGACGTTACTGTGAACTCCAAAAAACAAGATATTTTAGACCAATCCAAACTAAAGAGTAAAAGTTAAGCAATAGCTTAAAAAAAAGTGAATAACTTCTCTTCCGCAGTTAACGGATGCGCTTGCATACAATAACAGCTGACGACGGTTAAAAAAAATTGGTAGCAAGCGGTATTGGCCGGTAGAGTAAAAATGTATCTTACCTAAATAATATACGACGTGAATGCTCGGTGTGGTGGTTAAATGGTTACTCGTTTCGTTAAATCATTTAAAGAACGTAACCTAATAACAATTATTTATATATTTTTTAATAAATTTGTTTATTAACAGCCAAATTTCTTAAATTTAAAGCCAGATTACAAAAATTTGAGCAATAATTTATTAAAAGTATTAATGTGAAAAATTCTTTTATTTTCAAGGTTTGAGTCCGGATATAATTAAAAACGGCCGGATTTCCAAAATTTAAGCAATAGTTTTTAGAATTCCACCAATACAATTTTATAATTTTTAAGGCGGATTATTTCATAAATTTAAATATTTTTAACAAAAGTTTTAAAAACTCTAGCAAGTCCCAAGAAGTACTGATTAAAAACGTTCTACCAAGTCTCCAAGCCAAAAACATTTCGTTTGCGGAGATAACCCTCAGAACTAGACTCAAGGCTTATTTTGCAGTTTCCACAGCCTCCTTGAAGGCAAATGTAACGCAATCAATCTACTTTAGAGTTCCCTAAAAAAAACGTTTAATAGAGAATTTTTTTAATCAAAACGACTTTCTCCAACAGGAGTTTCCAAGTTTTTTGCCAACTAATTTGTCTTTTCGTAATTAAAATAAGACATGCAGTACCGTAAATAAATAGTATCTCAACCTCGCAAACTGTCAAAGTTTCCAACCCAGCCTGGTCCTACCAAAATCAAATGATAAAAATGTCTTAAAAGTTTTTGCTAATTGTATCGTTCAAGCGACAAAGATATTTGTTCCTAAGTGTCCGGTGTCGGTTACATGGTAAAACAACAAAACTTGAATAGTCGGGAGTACCTCCGCTGGCCGCTTATCACAGTCAATTTTGTACCCACGTACGCTGCGTTGATGCAAGCAAAGAAAGACTACAACGCCAAAACAGACACAGGCCTACTGTCAGAAGAATTAAGAAAGATCAAAAACAAATCGCAAAGTAAAAAATGCTTTAGTTATTAATGGTACGACCCTTTCATAGTCTCCGTGTACATTGCAGAAGTGTATGTAACACATAACTTTGCTATATGATAAGACGTCATCTCACAGCTCATTCCTGCTGTGTATAAAATCTATATAGCTCATACAAGCTTCGGTATTCCAAAACCAAGTTTGGGTAAAGAACTAGCTGCTTGGGCGTCGGCTCATGTAAGTATTGAGGACAACAAGTTGGCCAATAAGATGCGTACCCTTCAAATGATATTCTTAAAAAACCTTATAATCTCAAAAATACGTTGCTTACTAAGTATCAAAGATACTTTGGTTACAATAAAAGAACTACCCGCACCCATTTTAAACTTACTTCCCGCCAACCCATCCAAGCGTTATTTATCAAAAGATTTATTGTTAAAAAATTCTTAAATATCTAAGTGCAAGTACACAAAAGGTGGGTCAAAAACTAGATTATTTAATGACTAACACTTGAGTGGGTGAGTGGGTAACAGTAAAAAAGCTACCCGCCTACATTTTAAACTTGGTTCCTGCCCACCCACCCAAGCGTTAAATATCAAGAGATTTATTGTTAAAGAATTTTCTGATATTTAATTGCAAACACACAAGAGCTGGGTCAAACACTAGACTCTTTATTGACTAACACTTGGGTAGATGGGTGGGACACTGTAAAAGAAGCTACCCGCCCACATTTTAAACTTGGTTCCCACCCACCCACCCAAGCTTTAGTTCACAAGAGATTTATTGTTAAGAAATTTTTTGATATTTAAGTGCAAGCACACAAGAGATGGGTCAAACGAGCAAACAGTCAACTGCCCGCAGCCGACCAGACCAGTTTGGAGAGCTAAAGTCAATCCGGAAAAGAGCAAAGCGTTTCTTTTCACACGCCGACACAAAAAAACCGCATGGCAATGTTTTCCTTGATGACATTCCAATACCGTGAACGGATTCCGCAAAATACCTCAGGGTCACCCTGGACAAAGGGCTAACATTCAGATTGCACGTGCAATCAATTCTAGCAAAAAATTGTTTGGTCCCGGTTTTACGACTAAACTACTAGACTAGACGTCTAATAATTTCAGACCCGGGCCGTCAGTCTAAAACTCAGACCTAGAAGTGGAAACAGATCTCGCTTATTCTAGGCAACTCCTATATGGTTGGCACATATGTGCATTATGAAATTTTTCCCGTGCTGCATACAACCAGTTCGGAAGGCTATGTGTAAGGACGAGCTTCCAGCAGTCAAGTCGGGGGAGTTTAGCGTGAATCCGGCACTTTGTGAGTCTTTAGAAAGATTCTCCTCCTAGCACAAAAAAAAAAATAAAATAAAATCGTAAATACATATTTTTTGTTAAAAAGTATGTGTAAAAACAATAAAACTCCTAAGACAGAAACTAATTAAATGATTTTAAGCAATATTACTAATAAATAGCAAAAAATGTTGTCTTATCACAAAAAACTATAAAAATCGTAAGTGTAAAACCGGTAAAATCTCTTCGTAATCCGTCATAAAACAAAAACCACTCTAATGATTTCAATCAAATTAACTAGTAATTGTTTATCACTAAAAAAATTTAAAAATCGAAATACTTTTAAATTAAAATAAGTTTTGTAAGGTTTTTCAGTGTAAAAACGATAAAATTCCTGCGTAATCAGTTATAAAACAAAAACCAACCAGCTGATTTTAATGAAATTAACTAATTACTTTCACATAATGTTGTCTATTACAAAAAAAAAATATAAAAATCGTATATTTTTACAGAAAAATAGTTTTTGTAAGGTTTTTCAGTGTAAAAACGATAAAACTCTTGCAAAATCAAACATAAATCAAAAACCTCTTAAACGATTTTAATAAAATGTACTAGTAACTTTCAGAGAATATTGTTTATTAAAAAAAAAATATAAAAACCGTAATATTTTTACATCAAAATAGTTTTTATAACATTTTTAAATAAAAAAACGGCAAAATTCTTGTGTAATCAGTGATTAGACAAAAACCACTCTAAGGATTTTACTGAAATTTACTAGTAACTTCTACAAAATGCAGTTTATTACAAAAAAATTATAAAAACCAAATTATTTTAACAAGAAAATAGTTTTTGAAAGGTTTATAAGTGTGAAACAGTAAAAATTTTGCGTAATCAGCCACAAGTTATAAACTGCTTGTATAATTTGAATCAAATTTGTGAGTTACTACTACAGAATGTTACTTTGTACAACAAAAATATAAAAAGCTTCATATTTTCACAATTAAATAATAATTGTAAAGTTTTTAAATGCAAAAACTACAAAATTTCCGTAAATTCGGTCATAAGTTAAAAACGAATTGATAAACTTTCATGAACTTGTCGTCTACAATAATAAAAATCATACTTTTACAAAAAATTAGTTTATGTTAGATTTATAAGTAGAAAAAACAATAAAAATCCTGTGCAATCGGTCATAAGTTGTAAGCCACTGCAATGAGTTAAATAACATTTTAAAAAGACTACTTTCATTAGTTGCTAAGACAAAATCTAGCAAATACAAAGTTAAACTTCCATAGAAGATGGTACAACCGGTAACACTAATTCATTAACCGTTTGACCACCCACCCTGTCAAAATGCAATTGAACTAATGCAACAAAATCTAGTTTGTTCCTCAAAACCAATTTAATCCACCTAACATAAACCTAACCTAACGTAACCTAACTTAACTTAACCTAACCTAACCTAACCTAACATAAACCTAACCTAACGTAACCTAACTTAACTTAACCTAACCTAACCTAACCTAACCTAACCTAACCTAACCTAACCTAACCTAACCTAACCTAACCTAACCTAACCTAACGTAACCTAACGTAACCTAACGTAACCTAACGTAACCTAACGTAACCTAACGTAACCTAACGTAACCTAACGTAACCTAACGTAACCTAACGTAACCTAACGTAACCTAACGTAACCTAACGTAACCTAACGTAACCTAACGTAACCTAACGTAACCTAACGTAACCTAACGTAACCTAACGTAACCTAACCTAACTTAACCTAACCTAACTTAACCTAACTTAGATTTAATAACTAATTTCACTAAAATTTGTAGTTTAAAAAATTCTGTTCATTAATATCTTAAACAAAATCCAAAATTGACCTAGATACTTTGTATGATTGGCGTAACGTTGCAGGTCTTTGCATTTCTATAGATATTTCCATGTAAATTGTTCAAAAAAAATATTGCCACAAAACAAGAATACATGTTGATTAAATTTTAAAATTTGTAAAACAATTAGTTAATTGGAAAATAAAAATATGTTTTTTGCAATTCCCAAAACATAAACAAATGTTGGTCAATAAATTTTTTTGTAATTCCATCAATTTTAAATTGATATTTTTTATTACAACATATTCCCACATTCTAGTTAAATAAATCATTTCACTATTTTACATACAAAATATTGCACAAGTATCAAAACATAATTTATTAAAAGTTGTATTTAACTAAAGTTATTTCATGTGTTGTAAAAGCAAAACTAATCTATACTTTAATGCATTAGATTGAGTTTCATAAATCGTTTATAAGTTTCATATGGGATATCAAAGTTATGAGAAATATAAACAGCAATTAAAGTTTAAAATGTTGATGTAAGTACAAATTAATGTTTGAAAACTATTAATTAAAATTAAAATTAAATATAGTTATTAAGATTAATTGTAAAAACATCAATTAATAAATCAAAAAAATAAATTGTAATTGATTTATATATCGCCAGCAGGAGGAGTGGCAATGTCAAAAGCTAGCCTTCAAAATCTGCAACGTGGAATTGAATTGGGTCAGTGGAACAAGCATGCGCAAACTATTTACCAAAAGAAAAATAACAAACTTTAGAATAGTTCAAAAATTTAAAAAATCAAAAAAATTGGCGCAGTTTCATCCTATGCATAATTGAAGCTGCTATCTAATAAATGATTAATGTTGAATAAATATAGGTTTGGGCAATAACATCTGCAGATGCGATGTGGGTCAATCTTAAATAATGCAGATCAGTTTTGGGCCAGCATGCTTATGTAAGGAAACTTTCAGTGGGATTGTTTTTGCAGGTTACAGATGATGACATATACTTTTGGCAGCAATTTGGGTCAGGTCAATCCATCCCCAAATTGCTATTAAAGAATTTTTTTGGATTAATTGTTAATGACCTGATGGTGTGCGTAGTATTCGGCTGCTGTAACTGGTCCAGGTCCACCGTTGACGAACCGAAATCGGAACGGACTGTGAACGGGACAGGTAGCATGGAAAGGACTGTCCACTTGTCTGAGTGGAGGCCCGACCGGTGTCACAGGATCCGACGATCGTCCGGGCCTTTCGAACCAATGCTGCGGTGGTGGTGGACCCCCATGATGCGGAGCCCATCCGCCGGCACCGTACGGATCCAGGTCGCACGCACCTTATCACCAGGTCACATAACACACATACACTCACGTTTATTTTTATATAAATATATCTCTTTGTTATTATTATGATTATTAAATGACACTCTCGCGTCACGGATGTTTTCACTTCAGCTGAGCGATGATGCTGCTGCTGTTCCCGGACATGTGACTAGCGCCGGTTCGTCGCATACTGATCCGACGGCGGCGCGAGATGAGCGAGCATCGCGCAACAGCGCCGCGGCGCTTCGTTGCTTGGATACCGACGTCGTCTTCTCTTCTCCTGCTTCTCTCCCGCTATAGGCTTCAGTTAGTTACCCGGGGCCTTTCTTTCATTTACACTTTCGTTAGACCCACATTTCCATTCCGCCCCATTCACACACATTTCAGCGTCAGTCAAATATTCATGATCATCATCGGGCAAAAGGGGAAAACGGTAAGAATAAGATGGGTTACTTCTGATTGGTACCACTTTTATGTACTATTCTCACCACAAAATTTACAAATAAATTGATTCAAATTGAAATCGTTTTAAATCTGTTTACTATAAAGTATTGAGTTAAATACATAAATTTATCCAAAAAGAATAAACTTTATATAATATAATTAATAAATTGAAGCTTAAAGAACATATTTCGTAGATATAACTTCAAATATTCGGATTCTTATGAGATTGGTTATGAATTTTCTACACAAGAGTGAGTGTAGAAGAAAATTGTGTCATAAAAAAACAAAAAGTAACCAGAGCCTCGAGAGCAATGAAATCTCTATAAAGAAACCCAGAAAATAAATAAAAACCATTACATACAATCTGATAGGTCTTAAGCGCACTAAAAAAAGTACGCTGGGAAATACTAAAAAACAGCATTAATAGAGTTTCTTGTGTTAATAAAAAAATCTATTTGGGAGCTTTTCATAAATGTAAAATATTTATATAAAACTTAGTTAAATTGAAAAATTTCAAAGAGTCTAATTAACTAAAGTTTAGGTAATTCCTGTTATTTTTTTCATAAACCATAAAATATATTCTAAAGTACTTAATAAAAAAAAAACTAAAAAAATAAAAACATTAAAAAAAAAACTGCACCAAAAAACCAACAAATTTTAAAAAGATCCTAGAAAAAAACATTTAACGTTCTACTACTACTTCTGCTAAGTTTAATCTGACGGCATGAGCTAATGTACATACTGGCAATAAAACTAAACATTTCGTCAATCGCAGAAGAAAACCCGTTTGAGCCACAAACTTCCGGTGTAGTGAAAATTCAGATGAGTCTGTTTAGTGCCTTTTTTTCCGTTCAAAACCTACCGCTAAAGACTTAGACCTTGCCGATGACAAAATCTCTATCCCACCCCGCAAATTCTTGCTTCTCACTCTCGTTTATCATTGCTGACAAGCACCTAATCCCGAGTTTTTCTCAACAATCAAAAATACAATAAAATTAACATTGCCTCGGCTCGTCATACCTACTATGGTATTCGGGTCACGCCGGCGTCTAACGACGACCACTGAAAGACAACGACCTATCTTAAAACCACTGCTGCCAATTATTTCACGTCATCTCTTCCTAAAGAGAAATGCATAGAAGTGGTGGTTGGCAACTTGCTACTCTACCTTACCAAAAAAAAAGTTGGAAAAGTATTGGAAAAGATTATAACGTCCATCGCATGGAAAACAAGTTTGGTCGTTTTCCAATAATCTCTATACAACTTCCCAAAGAGTAAAAAAAGTATGAAACTCAAAGCCATCAAAAAAATTCTTAATTTTACGGTCAGAACTGAAACAAAAAAAAGAAGCAGAAGCATCGCCCAATGTCAAAAATGCTAAAAATATTGGCACACTGCCACAAGATGTTTAAGAGCAACTCTGGTATGCCGTTATTGTTTGAGTCCCCACCAGTCTGTAGCATGCTCAAAGAGCACACCTCCAACTTAAGCTTCCCAAAGCTCAAATTTCCGCAAACCTGCAGCCAAGGTCAGAGCAAACACAATGTTTGTCAACAGCCCCAAAAAGAGCAAATAATCAGATAACCAATCTTCATATCGAGCTATTCAGTTCTCAAAAGAAAATAGTGACTATGGCCAAAAATCTTATCTGCAACAAACACCATGGATAATACAAAAGAAGTATTATTGAGAGTATGTTATTCGCATTCCAAAGAAAATGGGTAAAGTAAAAAATTCTTCTTCTGCTAGTGTGCAAGTCGAATCATAAACCAAGACATGCACTGAAACTCCCAAATACTTTCACAAATTTGGGAACGTCGGAGGTGGACAAAAAGCGTAAGACAGTAATATTCGCAAAAAGATTGCTAAACCGTTCTGAAGTGAATACCACAGATACTCTTACTTTAGAATCTAATGCAATCGTGGTATAGTGCCAAGGTTGGGCACTTTCAAAATCGCATCTGGGTATGTCAACACAACCAACCAAATCAAAATAATGAATTTTGATACGGTTTTATTGTTTCCTCTATCCACCATTTTAGCAAGGGACTTTAATTCAAAACATCAGACGTAGAACAGTCACCAACATAAAAGGGTATGCACTGCAAGACTACATTGAGTCAAAAGTTATCGAGTCTTGAGAACAGATGAACCAATTCACTACAGCCACGCTGACTATTAAAGAACATTCAGGATGTAGCAATCCTAAAAAACGTCAACTGCAAGTCAAAATTAAGACAATCAATGACCTATGCTCAAACCACATGCCGTTAATCCCAGAACTCTATGGAACAAAATCAAACAAGAAAGATGATTTGTTACCCTAATAAATTAGCCTCTTTTGTCAAGATATCACACCTTTTTTATACACGTATAAACCCATAAAACAATATTTTTGGTTCCAGTGGTTTGTACAAAAAGGACAATTTTTGCAATTTTTTTTTAACCGCCAAAGTTAATGTGTTTTGATGCAAAAATAAGATTATTTTCAACGTAAACTTTAGAAATACACGATTAGCAGCGCTCAGAGAAACAATACACCAAATATTATAAAAAAATTGAATTATGCGGACAATTCTACATAAAACTTAGTCAGTTTCGTGCTCATCATCAACTCTAAAAAAATAATTACAAAGTTTTCAGGCAAAAAATGCATTAAAAATTAAATAATTTTTTTGTTTTGTTTTTTTGTTAAATTTTCATAAGCCTCGGAAAAATAATAATATTCTTAAATTTTGGCGCTGATAGATTAAGTATAAATTAAACTAACAGAAAAAGATTAAAATCGTCCAAAATTGAATCAAGCGACAAAAAATGCCTTTGGTAAACTTCTGAAATGAATAAATAATAAAAATTAAAAAAAAAAAAAATTTCAAAATAAAGCAATTTTTTTTTAATTTGTTATTTTTTTTTATAGATTGAGTTTTCTCGATATGTATTTGTAAGAAATTATGTCAAAAATAAGACTATTTTTGCAGATTTTTTGAGTTTTATACCCCTAAAACCCAAATACACAAAACAAATTTATATTTCCTAACTAATTTACATCAAAATACGTCAACTTCGGCGGTTAATTTTTTTAGAAGTTCCTTTTAGTCAAGTATCAATATTTTGGTTTTTTGAGTTTTGCCACGTATAAAAAAGGTTTGAACTCAAAATGACGACAAAATAGGATTCTACAAAAAACTTATGATCGATTTTACTAGCAACATTATTTTTTTGCGTTAAAGATGCGATTTTTAAACGAAAATTACAATTTTTTAATGTCAAAGTTAAAAAACAAAAAACTTAAAAAAATCGTAGAATTTTTTTTAAAGGTCCATACCCTCATAAGCTCATAAGCCGATCAAAAGATTAGTAATAAGTTATAGAAACGGAAAAATAAATACTGAAGCAAATTTCTCGATGCGGGAGGTCTAGTTCGTTATAATAATAGAATTGCCCTTCTCGAGATACTCGAAAAAAAAACATTGTCAGGCTAAGCCAAGTACAAACGGTTGTGGATGTTTTTGTCCTTTTTAGGTCATCGGTCCAACGCGTAGGTGATTTTCCTCTGCTACGTTTATCGGCTTTTGGTCTCCACTCAAGTATTTTCTTCGTCCATCTTTCGTCCTTTATTCAACCCACGTGGCTAGCCAATCTCCATTTTATATGCTCGATCACGTCTGCCACTTTAGTTTTTCTCCGTATGTTCTCATTGGTGGTATGGTAGTGTAGAGTTACTCCGATCATTAATCTTTCCATTTTTCGTTGAGTTATTTTAAGTTTTCTTGCCGTATTGGCGGTTAGAGTTAAGGTTTCCGCCCCATATGTAAGGACAGGCAGAATACATTGGTGTACTTTCGTTTTCAGACATATCGGAATTTTGCTTTTAAAGATATGGCTTTAGAGTTTCCCATACGCTAGCCAAGCAAAGTTGGTTTTTCTCTGCAATTCGCCAGTCTGGTTATTTCTAGATATTCTGATTTCATGACAAAGGTATATATATATTTGTAAACTAAATCTACGTTTATGTTTCCGATGTTAAAGTGTTCGCTCGGTACCAAATTAGTCATTACTTTTGTTTTTGAAAAGTTAATCTCCAATCCAACTTTCAAGCATACAATTTAAAGTTCTTCCAGCATCTGCCTTAACTTTCCCAGGTTGTCGGTTATGGGGACTATGACGTCTACAAAACGAAGGTGGTTTAGTTTTTTCCATCTATGTTATTGCCTCTTGTTTCCCAATTAAACTTATTGAGGACATACTGGAAGACCGTTATAAATAATTTTGAGGAGTATGTGGAAAAGGAGTAAGACAGGGACTTACTCCTTTTCCACATTCAATGGGGTTGTTGTTATCATGTAACTTTACAGATATTGTAGGGTGCTGGTAGATGTTATAGATTAGTTCTGAGTATCTGTAATCTCTTAATGTTTAACTCTACAGTATCAAAAGCTTTATGAAAGTCCACAAATGCATAGGCTAGTGGTCTGTTGTACTTAACTGACTTTTCGATTAGGACCTTGATGCTATGCAAATGGTATTTGTTTCAAACCCAGAACGGAATCCGACTTGTTCATCCGGTTGGTAAAAATCTAAATTCTTTTCTAATCTTGATGTTATTATTTTTGTGAATAGTTTGTAAAGTTGGCTCAAAATAGTTATGAGTCGGTAGTTTTGCAAGTCGGCCTTATCCTCTTTTTTGTGAAGTAAGATAGTAATTGCGTTGCGCCACTTGTCTGGAATTGTGCTATCGTGTAGACAGAGGTTAAATAGTTTTTGTATTTTCTTCACCAGAAACGTGCCCCCTGCTTGTATTGCTTTTTTAACAATATTGTCTTCGCCAAGCAATTTGTTGTTTTTTGTTTTTGACAGGGCAAGCTCGATTTCTCCGATAGTAATATCTAAAAGCTTCTCGGAAAAAAGTAAGGTCGACTATAAAACCACACAAAAATCAACCTTAGAATTAATCTCAGAAAATGTAAATCTAATGTAGAAGATCTCCAAAACCTTACGCAATACAAAAGTCCCAATAGCAGTCATCCATAGTGAGAACAAGTTCCAATATTCTATCAAGAAAAAGCCAAAGCATTTGCCAACAACCTTAAACTACAATGCTCCATTTAGAAAATAAAATGATACAGAGCACGTCAAAAAGATCAAAAAAATTAGAGGAATCATATCAAAACTCAGAAAAGCAATTATGGCGCTGACCAATATTGCTTATGCAACCTTACGTATAGAGCTAGAAGCACAGAGTCAAAATGGTTTAATACACCAATGATACGGCAGTTTTTCACAACTCAAAGTCGCCACCATAAAGCTTCAGAAAGCAACCAGCAATCTTCAGGACTGGTGTAATGACTAGCAAGTCAAAGTAAACCCAGAAAAAAAGAAAGCAGTTTCTTGATAATGTACCGATTCAGTGGTCAGATTCTACAACAAAATATCTAAGAATCACTTTCGATAAACGTACAAAACGCACGTCTAGGCCATTCTAACTAAAGCCAAGTTAGCAAAAAACCTACTAACCCCAACAAACTACGAATGTACAGGTCTATCATCAGACCTCAAATGACGATCATCAAAGCCCCATAATATGTTTGGATTGCAGATGGCCAGTTTGGCAGAGCTGACAAAGAAGTTCGCTTCTATAGAAAACCACTCAACCTATTACTAACCTAATTGGGTTTACCCCACAACCTATAAAGCGTACTTTAATCATCCTCTTAATATCTCCAAATGAAAAGTTTAGGAGCTTACGGTTTCAAATTTCCCAATAAATAATAAAACAGAAAGCTTTCCAATGTAGTAACACAAGAGTAAACCTTAAAATAACATCGCAACTCCTACCACAGCAACATTACTTACACCACCAGCGTGGCTACCCACCTAACACCAATAAATAACTCTGTCCAAGTTCCAACAACTGCAAAGATGTTAAAAAATCAATCAATCTTAAAAAAAAAGAAGAAAAGATTCGAGTTGAACAAACAATC
The DNA here is from genome assembly GCA_963932245.1 of Tachinus rufipes. Taxonomy (NCBI): domain Eukaryota; kingdom Metazoa; phylum Arthropoda; class Insecta; order Coleoptera; family Staphylinidae; genus Tachinus; species Tachinus rufipes. Next base: position 9,754,752 of record OZ010746.1, on the reverse strand, counting down.
AAGGATCTCTAGCAACCTAGGTCGCATGTAAAAACCGGAAACCAACAATAAAAAAAATTAAATCCAGATTTGGCAAGGAAGCCAAAAGAATCCATTAGCAGAGCTCAGAACTAGTCTAACCAAAAACCCTTCCCCATAAGGATTTAGAAAACACTATAGTAGTTACCTTAAAGGAATAACAAATAGCCATCTTTCAGACAATATGCATCAAGCTCCTCCGTGTAATAAAAAAATTGCTGCAATCACAAAAACGTCGTTCAGAATCTAAACATTCGTATTGTAAAGCTCTTCTAAAGTACTTTGCCAACCGTTTTTTCGTAAGCAAAAAACAATTTGTATTATGCCAGCATTCATGTAATTTTTGCAAAACCCAAAAACTCATTTTTTAGTATGTGTTAGAAGTATGTGCTTATAATCATTAATGTACTGTATATGATGTTATTTACGTACATGTATTGTCTAAGAACCTGAAGGTTATTCACACATAGATTATGTGGGTCTTTGAAGTGTAAAAAAGTACATTGACAAAAAGTCATTGAGGTACTTCACAACTGTCTGAGGTTATTCACACATTGACTGAAAATAGTCTTAGAAGTGTGTAAAACAAAGTACATTGACATTGAGGTTATTGAAGTACTTGACAGTTGTAGCATACCAGGTGCCAAAATTGAGGTTGTACTAGGCAGTAAAAGATGGTTATTCATACACTGGCACAAGGCCATGAGGTTGTATGTTAACACCGTATTTGGTATTGAGATCTTATACGTAAAAGTCGTTTGGGGTATGCTTGTGCACTGAAAATTAAGACCTTAGAGTTGCACAGTAACTGCAAAAGATTGTCAAGCTTACACAAACCAGTTGGGTCATGAAGTTGTATACAGAGCACATTACATTTGTAAAGAGCAGTTATAAACACATACTGGTATTAAAGTATACCTTAAAAATTTGTTAATTAGGTGATGTCATTGTAGAGATTGCGGTATGACTACCAGTCCTATGCTTCAAAATCTGTTAGCAAAAACACTTTTTAATTTTTTTTTTATTTGCAAAATATAAAATCAGCTAAAAAAACTTAATTTAATCAAAAACTAAACGGTAAATTTTTATCAAATTTGCAAAAAAAATCTCCAATTAATTCTTCAAAAACTGGTGTTGATAGAAATCCAAAATCTGTTTTCAAAAACACTTTTTTTTTAATTTGCAAAGTACATAATCAGCTAAAAAACTTTAAATAATCACAAGTAAATTAGTAAATTTTTATCAAATTTGCAACAAAGAATCTCCAATTAGTGCTTCAAAAACTAGTGTTGCTAGAAATTCAAAATTTGTTTTCAAATACAATGTTCTTGTTTTTTTCTTATTTGCAAAATACTTATTCAGTTAAAAAACTTCATTTTAACAAAAACAAATTAATAAATTTTTATCAAACTTGTAACAAATAATCTCCAATTAGTGCTTCAAAAAATGGTGTTGCTAGAAATTCAAAAACTGTTTTCAAAAGCACCTTTTATTTATTTTTTTTATTTGCAAAGTACTTAATCAGCTAAAAAAACTTCAATTAAACACAAGCGTATTAGGTAAATTTTTATCAAATTTGCAAAAAAATCTCTAATTAGTGCTTCAAATGCTAGTGATGCTAAAAACTCAAAATTTGTTTTCAAAAACACTTTTAATTTTTTTTAATTTGCATAGTATTTGCGATTGAATATAATTTAATTAATTGTCCTCAAAACGCAGATTGTCGTTTCGCAATTAATTAAAAAATTGTTAGGTCTCATCGAATCAGTATGTCAAAATTAGTTTAAAGTACTTTAGTTATATTAAAATTAAATATGTTATTCCAATTAACACTACTAACCCCGTAATCAATGATTTGAGTGCCCCGCCTACCCACCCAACTGTTTGTTATCAAGAAGTTGGATCTGTCACCCTCTTTCTTTAATTTAGAAACAAATAACATTTGCAGAAACAAAGAATATCCAATTTCTAGATCACTAACACTTGAGTGGGTGGGCAAAAAACTCCAATTAAAACAATTGCCTATAATCAATTACCTATGTGCCCCGCCCACCCACCAAACTGTAAGTTACCAGAAAATTAAATATGTCACACTCTTTCTATAATTTAGAGACAAATTATATTTACAGAAAGTAAAGAATTCAATTTTTGGATCACTAACATTTCAAACTCCAGTTAAAACTACTGTCAAATAGTCGATTACCTAAATGCCTCGTCCACCCACTCAACTATTTATTACCAGAAATTAGACCCGTCACCTTCTTTTTTTTTAATTTAGAGAAAAGGCAAATGACATTGGCAGAAAGTAAATAATCCAATTTTATAATAACCAACATTTGAGCGGGTGGACTGGTAAAAGTCTACATTAGATTTTGATAAAACATTGAGAACATTGTAGCCAAGCATCATTCCTCTAAACTGTTAAAAAATAATCAAATCTATATGTCAATATTGACATAGCTAATTTAGTGACCCACGACCGTTAAATGTTGATGTGTTAGGTATTAGCATTCATCATTTCAAACTATACATTGGATTAATTAAATTTAGCAACAATGTAGATAACCATTATTACTATCATATGCACAAAATTGAATAAAATCTACACGGCAATTTTGACATAAACTACAATTTAGTGACTCATCACCGTTTAAAAAAAATGTGTTATAATTAAATACAAAATCATAACTTCTAAACTATGCATTAGATTTTGATGATATTTGACAACAATGCAGATAAACATCATTAACATCATGTGCACAAAATTTAATAAAATCGATACAGCAGTTTTGACATAACCTCCGATTTAGTAACCCGTTACCGCTCAAAGAAAATGTGTTATAAATTAAAAAAAAATCATAACTTCTAAACTATGCATTGGATTTTGATGATATTTGGCAACAATGCAGATAAACATCATTAACATCATGTGCACAAAATTTAATAAAATCGATACAGCAGTTTTGACATAACCTCCGATTTAGTAACCCGTTACCGCTCAAAGAAAATGTGTTATAAATTAAAAAAAAATCATAACTTCTAAACTATGCATTGGATTTTGATGATATTTGACAACAATGCAGATAAACATCATTAATACCATGTGCACAAAATTAAATAAAATCGACACAAAAGTTTTGACATAACCTCCAATTTAGTAACCCGTCACCAACCAAAGAAAATGTGTTGTAATTAAAAAAAAAATCATATTTTCTAAACTATGCATTGGATTTTAATGATATTTGGCAACAATGCAGTTAAACATCATTAATATCATGTGCACAAAATTGAATAAAATCGATACAACAGTTTTGACATAACCTTCGAATTAGTAACCCGTTACCGTTCAAAAAAAATGTGTTATAATTAAAAAAAAAAATCATAACTTCTAAACTATGCATTGGATTTTGATCATATTAAGCAACAAAACAGTTAAACATCAGTAATATTATGTGCACAAAATTGAATAAAATCGACACGGCAGTTCTGACATAACCTCCAATTTAGTAACCCGTCACCGTTCAAAGAAAATGTGTTATAATTAAAAAGAAATCATAACTTCTAAACTATTCATTGGATTTTGATAATATTTGGCAACAATGCAGTTAAACATCATTAATATCATGTGCAAAAAATTGAATAAAAGCGACACGGCAGTTTTGACATATCCTCCGATTTAGTAACCCGTCACCGTTCAAAGAAAATGTGTTATAATTAAAAAAAAAATCATAAATTCTAAACTATACATTGGATTTTGATAATATTTGGCAACAATGCAGTTAAACATCATTAATATTATGTGAACTAAATTGAATAAAATCGACTCAACAATTTTGACATAACCTCCAATTTAGTGACCTGTCACCGTTAAAAAAAAATGTGTTAAAATTAAAAAAAATCATAACTTCTAAACTATGCATTGGATTTTGATGATATTTGGCAACAATGCAGTTAAACATCATTAATATCATGTGCACAAAAATGGATGAAATCAACACGGCAGTTTTGGCATAACCTCCAATTTAGTAACCCGTCACCGTTCAAAGAAAATGTGTTATAATTAAAAAAGAAAATCACAACTTCTAAACTATACATTGAATTTTGATGACATTTGGCAACAATGCAGTTAAACATCATTACTACCAAGCGCACAAAAATTAATAAAATTAACTTGGCAGTTTTGACATATTCCCTAATTTAGTAATCTGCCATTGTTGCCTGTTAAAGTGATAGATAAGAAGAAAGGTTTATAACTTCTAAACTATACATTGAATACTGATCAAACTTGGCAGAATTGTAGCCATACACCATTACTACCAACTGCAAAAAACTGAATTAATTTAAAACGTTAAATTTTACATAACCTCTAATTTAGTGACCCATCACCATTAAATGTTGAAGTGCTTGGTATTAACAAAAACTTATAACCTCAAAACTATACATTAGATTTTGAAAAAAATTGGCAACAATACAGATGAATACTAGTACTATAAAATGTACAAAAATTAAAAATATCCACACGGCAGTTTTAACATAACCCCTAATATAATGACCTTCCACCATTGACTGTTAAAATGTTGAGTTTGAAAAAAAGGTTATACCTTCAAACTATACATTGGATATTGATCAAATTTGGCATAATTGTAGCCAAACACCATTACTACCAACTGTAGAAAACTGAATTAATTTAACACGTCAAATTTGACATAACCTCTAATTTAGTAACTCATCACCATTAAATGTTGAAGTGCTTAGTATTAACAAAAAATCATAACCTCAAAAGTATACATTGAATTTTGATAAAATTAGGCAACAAAGCAAACAAACACTGTTACTATAAAATGTGCAAAATTTAATAATATTAACACGGCAGTTCTAACATAACCCTAATATAATGACCCCTCATCATTGACTGTTGAAAGTTGGCTATGAAGAAAAATTAATACTTTCCAAACTATACATTGGATATTGATCAAATTTGGCAGCATTGTAAACAAACACTATTACTATCAACTAAAAAAAACTGAATTAATTTAACACGTAAAATTTGACATAACCTCTAACTTAGTGACCCATCACCATTAAATGTTAAAGTGCTAGGTATTAACAAAAATTCATAACCTCAAAACTATACATTAGATTTTGATGAAATTTGGTAAAAATGCAGTTAAATATCGTTACTACCAATAGTACAAAATTCAAGAAAATCGATACGGCAATTTTGACATAAACTCCAATTTACTGACCCACTACGCTTAATTGTTAATGTGTTAAGTATTAACAAAAATTCATAACCTTAAAACTATACATTAAATTTTGATCAAATTTGGCAACATTGTAGCCACATTGTATTAATGAGTAACTGTAGAAAATTTAATGAAAAACACACATTAATTTTGGAATAACCTCTAATTTTGAAAAATAAAAAAAGTTAGTCGTTCGGTGCTCTACTAGAAAGTAAAACCAAAAGAATTCCCTTTCCAAACAACAACAAAAAATACTTAATACAGTCACACTAATGCAAAATTTCACAACCCAAACAACCAATTACGTAATAGTTTGCATAATTAACTAATTAACTTCTCAGAATAATTAGAATAAATACCAAAATATTTGTCATATGTTAATTCTAATTATCCCTCACATCCACCCATTTATATTCATACGATCTCAATTATTTTTACTTTCCAATTTCACGCAAGAAGATAAAAAAGTAAATGCGGTCCCATTAAGCCGCATAGAAATAAAGAGCTGACCCTAACTATTTTACTCAGATGTGTGCCAGTTCATTAAACATTTTACTATAGAATGGATGCCACCGCCATAATGTGGCTTTGTGGCGTCGGGCTTGAAATACAGTAAAAAAAATCCGGCTGACAAGAACAAATTATATAATTTCTAAGAATGTAGAAAGAAAAGAGAAAATGTTAAGTATATTACAATAGCGCCGTTATAAGCAATAAACATGTAAACGATTCCCAATAAATTTGAAATAATTGGAAATTTAGTATTACTGAATAAACTGAATACAAGAATCTCTGTATAATAAATAAAAAAGATTATATATGTTGTATCTTTATAACAATAGCATTAAACACAATGGGTTGCCGTTTTGCTGAAAATTATTGCTCTACATAATCAGGATGCTGTGTCGAATTTACATATACACTTTACATATATGCATGTAGCCATTCAACGCTGTTGGAAATTTAATTCAACTTGAAACTAAAACCTTAATTAGTTAATATATTTATTGATTTTCACAGCTGGAACATTAATTGATTATAATCAAGCAAACTATTTTAATTTAAAATATAAATATTATGATTCATTGTAAATTTTCTCCAGACATTTCATATCTCAAGACATAATAATTCCATTAAAAAGAATACAAGATATTTTTTCCCGTTTGCGAGCATGCATATATCACATAACGTTCATGCCTCTATGGTTATTTTTTTAATTTAAAATATTCTTCTACCCTCCCTACCCATCGCTAAAAGAAATTGCTTACAATAAAGACCTAAACAAGTGTGAAATGGTTCTTGAGTTATATTGCAAGAAGTTGCTCGCCGGAATCAAGCTGGAATAAGTATGTTAATTTGAGAGGGATGCTTACGCTGAAAAATAACGAGTCACTTTCAAACATTGGAAGAGAAAAAGAAATTGTACAAAAGAAGAGATCAATGTAACAATCGATGGAGAAAAATAAATAGAATACTTACAAGTTGGTGGTGAAAGGAGATTAAATTATTCTTACCTGAAACAAAAAAATAATTTTTTAGAACATTAAAAGTTAAGCTTAATGGAAAAAGAAATTTACAGATTACTAATAGAAATAATTAAACAAGTTCAACAAATCATTAAAAATAAAATTGAAACAAAATATGAATTGCTTAAAATGTAGTCATATTTTCTTGTTATGTTAGCAACAATGTCCACATGTGTATGTTTATTTTTAAAGTAACAAGTATGTAAAATAAATTGTTACTAAACTGAAAATTTAAAAATTCATTCCTAAACGAGTGATTCTATTACAAATGAGCAAAAAGTTCTCCGCAGCCTTTAAGAAAATGAGCAAGGTCTTAGATATCTTATACTGCCCTTAAAAGTTTTCTAATTTCCATGTTATTTTTTATCTACAAAATAGAAACTTCGTCAGTTATCAAAAACAAATTATATTTAAAAACATTTGGGTGAGTGGGTCACACAGTTCAAACTACTTGATGGTAATAAAGCTCTGTAGTGCTCCACCCACCAATTTAATTTAGGTTATGTGAAACTGAGCGTATGGATTTTAGTCAAAATTGTTGAGTTGGTACTGATGATAATTAAGTATATTGGCACTAACTTACATAAAAATCCAATCAAGGGTTCAAAAGTTAGAGCTTAATTTATAACTTCATAGTTTTCAGGCTTCTTTAGATCAACTCATTTAAATTGAAGTTATGCCTAATTAGGCGTATGGATTTTATTAAAATTTATGGATTTTATACTTATAATAAAGAAGTGCATTGACATCAATATTCATCAATATCCAATGCAGGGTTCAAAAGTTACAATTCAATTTGTGGACTCAGTAGCTTTCAGGCTACTTTAGATCAAATCAATTAAATTGAGGTTATGTGAAACTAAGCGTATGGATTATAATCAAATTTATTTTGTTTGTACATATAATAATAAAGTGTAATGGTGATAATTTCCATAGAAATCCAATGCATGGTTTAAGAGTTAGAGCTTAATTTTTAGACTCCATAGCTTTCAGGCTTCTTTGGATCAAGTCATTTAAATCTAAGTTATGCTAAATCAAGCGTATGGATTTCATTGAAATTTATTGGTTTTTAACTTATAATAAAAGAGTGCATTGACATCAATATTCATCAACATCCAATGCAGGGTTCAAAAGTTAGAATTCAATTTATAGACCCAATAGCTTTCAGGCTACTTTAGATCAAATCAATTAAATTGAGGTTATTTGAAACTTGGCGTATAGATTTTAATCAAACTTATTTTGTTTGTACATATGATCATAAAGTATTAGGGTAATCAATTCCATAAAAATCCAATGCATGGTTTAAAAGTTAGAGCTTAATTTTTAGACTCCACAGCTTGCCGGCTTCTTTAGATCAAGTCATTTAAATCGAGGTTATGCCAAACTAAGGCTATGGAATTTATTGAAATTTATGGATTTCATACTTATAATAAAGGAGTGCATTGACATCAATATTCATCAAATCCAATGCAGGGTTCAAAAGTTAGAATTCAATTTATAGACCCTATAGCTTTCAAGCTACTTTAGATCAAATCAATTAAATTGAGGTTATGTGAAACTTGGCGTATGGAATTTAATCAAATTTGTTTGGTTTGTACATATGATAATAAAGTTTAAGTGTAATAATTTTCATTAAAATCCAATGAATAGTTTAAAAGATAGAGCTCAGTTTATAGACCCTATTGCTTTCAGGCTACTTTAGATCAAGTCAATTAAATTGAGGTTATGTCAAATTAAGCGTATGGATTTTATTGAAGTTTATTGAGTTTTTACTTATAATAATGAACTATATTGACTCAATTTTTGCTTAATATCTAATGCACAGTTCAGGAGTTAGAACTCATTTTATAGACTCTTTGGCTTTAAAAAAAAAGTCAACTGTTTAAAATCTGTGTTGGTCGTAGAACTTGAAGCAATAGCCAATCACCAGAGTTAACACTAAAACTTGATGACATCCGTCTCTAGATTCTGTTGTCTAAACTTTAAAGATGAGAAAAAGGAATAATGATTTTTCGGATCCCACTTCAATAGCCTCACTCAACTTTTAACTGATTTATTTCTTGCCTAAGAAATTTTGTAATGCCAATCTAACGATGGCGGTTCTCATGGAGTAATGACCACTACAGGGTCTTAAGAAGCTTTAATTTTAGTTTCTAGATATGTTGTTTCATAGCGTTGCTTACTGGATCACTTAAGTTTGTACAGTTTTTTCTAATGCTCTAGAGAAAGAAGTCTACATGACTATACTAGAACAAAACCCAGTCTTTTAAAAGACTCTTCTCAACGTGCAACAAGAAATCTGTAAGCAATTCTAAAGCAACAACAACAAAAACAAGTTATGACCACTTGTAACCGCTTCTTGCAACATCGCCCAGATCAAAACAAACTCTATATGCGCTGCCAACATCAAATGAAAATACTAAAATTAGAATAATAGCAAACAAAAATCATGCCAACAATTAGTCTGATCAAATTTATTACTACCTCAAGTCACCACACAACTCCTAATGTATCAGAAAAACAAAACCTAATGCAACGTCCTAATTATCTTCATCACACTGAAATTAGAAACGTAACAATTCAAATCGAATCCAATATAAACTAAACCATGTGTGATAACCAATACAACAGACCATCAAGTTGTCTGCCTGTAAATTTACACCATAGCTACTCTCCATCAGAACAAATAACTTGCATGCAAACCCAAAATCCATGTCAATCTCTCAACAACGTAACCAGCATCATTACACATAACGTAGTAGGCTGGTTTCAGGAAGAGATATTAAAGTGAACACTGGTTTGCCCACAACAAATTTGACAATCTAAAAACAAAGCATATGCTGCAAATACTGGTTTGGTTAGGTTAGGTTAGGTTGAGCATGATTGCTAAGCTTTTGAAAAACTTAGACGTCAACGCTTCGAATTGAGCATTTGGTTCTTATTTTATGTTAAAATTAACAGTTTTATAACAAAAATTTCATTATAGACAGTTACAAACGTTTGCAAAAAATACTTGCAAAGCAAAATATTAATTTTTATATTTAAAGTATTTACCAAGAAGTATTTTTAAAAATATTCATCGAGATTGAGCAATTAGTTAGTTTTATGTCAATATTAACAATTTAATACCAAAAATTTTCGTAATTTGGATTCACCCTCTAAAGAAGAGTAAACTACCCCTGATCATATCCGAAAGTTCGTGACCGCAAGGCTTAAATAATTTCCGTTTAGAAATTGTAGTTTAGAAAAGGTTGGTTGGGACGCCATATAGACTGTGGGGTAAGCCACTTTAAGTACTTATAATGGTAATCGGTTTCCTATAAGAGTATACTTTTTGTCTTGCTCAGCAAGTCTAGCAAAATCAAGGTAAACAGTAAAGTTACCAAAATACTTTTTGGGCAAAAAATGTTGGCGCAACGGGAGATACCAAAATTGTTACAAATTTCTTTGATTCAAACATACTATAAGGTTTCGACAAACCAAAGTAAAAGTTTGCAAAGCTTCAAAACAAGTAGTTAGTAGCCGTTCTCTAGACTAAAGACGCAAAATAATTTGAAATCTTCCCGAGTGCCAAAAAAAATAAAACTAGCAAATTTTGTCATTCTAGCTTTATCAAGGATTTACTGTACATGCAATTTATCCTTTACCAAAAATAGTATCCAGATACTTAGCATCATTTAAACACAAACTAAAAACGTAGTTTAGAAGAACGTTTGCAAATTAAGTAGTTCGTTGCCGAGAAAAAAAAAACAGATTTGTTTTTTTTTTTTAAGTTTGCCATACAATGATACCAACATCCAACTTTTACCACAGCCAATTAAAATAAATAAAATGTGGTTTACTCCAAACTACCATTTAGTATAAAAATATTTTTATTACGGCCGCTTCCAAAACTCACCAACCAAGCAAAAACCATTGTCAGCAACTAACCAATCAACATCAAAGAAAAAACCAGCCAGCTATCCATCCAACCAGTAGCAAAAGCTTTGACTTAAATCCAATTTTCATAGAAATCAGTCACTTTGTGATTTGTCACATTTAATTTAATTTTTAGATTTACATCAATCAACATCATAGAGCACATAGTTATCAAGTTGTAGCAAGTCAAACTATGACTATCGGTTCCTAGAAAAAAGTCATTCTCCAAACCACTTATCAATGAGGTTCCAAGAACTGAAAAACTCAATCAAAGACGTCAAAAAACAAAATAAATTTTAAAAAATCAATTTTTGGCTCACAAGACCCATGTCATGATGAAGATGCCAATAAAGCAGCTAATCAAGCATACATCAATCAGCATCAATAACAACCCGCTTAAGGCAGCTATTAATTCTACTAAGGCCACCTGAAAGTCAAACTACTTTTCCAAATTTATACTAACTACTGAAAGATTACCCCAAATGCTTTATTGTGAGCGCTAACAATGTCGGGTTCAAACAAATGCAGCAAATTTGTATGTCGTACTCATGAGCAAAAACACCATAATACGTAAAAGCAATCAAGGCACACTTTAAACGCAACAACGCATTAGAAAAAGTTTTACCGCATATCCGTAGCAAAGATGGCTTGTTTTCACCCGTGAAGACCTCGACAAAATATGCTAGAATAAGCTATTAGAAAGTAAAGACACCAGTCTAGGTCTAATAAAAACAACTTTTTTCCAAACAATCGATTCCAACCAACATTTCTAAAAGTACAATTGAAATCATCAACGATGTACATATTTTAAAGCTTGGTGGTAAGGTCAATGTTTTAGAAGCTGCATTTCTTAACATATTAAACATCTTTCCATTCTCATATGATTTAAATGTTTACAATTCTGGTAACATTTTTGCTCTTAAAGTTTTGGATATCAAGCTTGAGAATTTGAAGACCAAGTTATTAGCTAGTGTTGCAAATTTGGCTGTTTGATTCAAAAATTTGTTGGCTATTGCAGTGGTCACAGTGGTTATATTCAAAAAAGCAAAAACTATCAAAGCATTCATTAAAAATCCTAGCAAGTTTGCTACTGCTGAGGCCGCTGCTGCCGCTCCATCTCCTGGTGCAACCCTAGCTGCCGCTGCAGCTCCGGCTCCAGCCAAATAAAAAGAATCTGAGAAAGAATATAATGATATGGGTTTCGGTCTCTCTGACCAAGCTCTTTGGACTAAACTTTGTTCTAAAAAATCAGCCAGTGCTTCGGGCATATGGCATCAAAGTGCTTTGCCTACCTACGTATAATGCGTCGGCCCGCCCATTTCTTCCGAATGCCTTAAAAACGCAAATACGCCAGCCACGTGTGCTCTGTGCGAGCAGGCGCAACCGGTTTTTTTTAAGACTACCTAGTCCGTAAAAAACTGCGTAAATTTCCTCTGAAAAAAAAGTAGCAAACGCAAACCACATCTAAAATGACGCATTTAACTATGTAACGGCCCTTTAGTTAGTAAGATTTAGTAAGTAGGCATTCTCCGTAAAGAAGTGAATTCAATTCATAAATTCTTTTGACCTAGACCACAAAAAAAAAATCTACTGCAGCAACAAACATTTGATACTCCGTCTGAAAGACAAGTTATGACCACTAGTCCTAACCGCTCTCAATGTCCTAGATCAAAAAAGCTATGCCTACTTAACCCCATAAACCAAACCAAGATCACGATAACAATAACTTCAAAATAATCTACCACTGCATACTTATGCATTTCCTTGAATCGCCAAACAAAATATAAAAGAACTTTACACCAGAATCATCACACTAAGGTTAAAAACATAACAACTCAAAACACCAAGAACTACACTATACTAAGACAAATAACTAGAAAGTGTAAATCTTCAAATTAAAACTTTGATTACCAGATAGACGACTGTCAAATTTTTGTACCCAAAACGTGTACAAAATTTGAGCAAAATCGGAGATATAAATGTATGGACAATTGTCCGAACTATACGAAAACTAGAATAATACCATCTAAAATCACGTTAAGAAAAAGTATTCCATTGCATACTAGTTCAATACACTAATTCACCACACAACTCTTATAAACAGAAACCATACCTGGTAATAACAATCACCTTCATATCAAACTGAGCTTAAAACCATAACAACCAAATACGACCCAAGATACGCTAAACTTGACTATGACAGTCAATACAATACACCATCTGTGGAACTAACTACCCAAAAACAAAACATATATCCTGCAAGTGTACACCCATAAGTAAAAAACTATGTCAACAAGCTGATAGCTGCAACCTAAGTCAACCCTAACCCACCACTTAAAAAGCATCAATGCATATAACATGAGCTAATTTTATTATTTATGGTTAAGCTAGCTTAGATTGGATGTTAGGAACTGTGCTTTTAAAAAGCCACCACTTCTATGTGGCTATTTAGCTTTAAAGCTCGTTTCACAGCTATTTAAGCTCGCTACAGAAGTCTTACGACTTGTTTGAAAGGGGCTGATGGGACCAACGGCTTATAAGGTGACTTCCAAATCACCCCGGTGGATAAAGAACAAGTTATTATTTTAGTCATATTCTGGAATCAAACCCCAGACTGTTAGCGTGCTACGCTAACGCTCTATAACTGAGCCAACTAATTTAAAGATAACATTTTTACATCCCAGTTTATATGGCGCTTACATCCCATTTCTTCTGTTTTACTCTTAAATAAGGACTCTCCAAAGAATAGGTTTAAACTTGTACCCCAAACTGGACAACTTTTAAACCTATCTCCAAAGGTTTGAGAAAAAAACTGAAAATCCACACCAAGTACCTCCTATACTAAGTATCCAATTGACATTACACCCAGTAAGTCGGACATAAATTCAAATGTAGAAAACTTTAGCAAAAAAAACAAGCCCAAATCTGCCAGCTATACCATGCTAACTCCAGTTCAAACAGTAGCTCTTTTGACAGAACCAACAACCCTCAGAAACACCAGATCTTAAAGTGATTCAAGCTATACCCATGAGAATCAGTAGATGTAGTCACATGATTCTTTTCCCTAACCTAAAACTGGATACTTTGTCTGAAGAATAAATTGTGACCGGTCAAAACCGCTCTTAACAAGATTGTTCATATAAAAACAAACTTAAATGCAACATTTACCAACTTCAAAACAAGATACTAGAACTAAAATAATATCAAATCAAGGTCACGTCAACAACAAGTTCTGCATATTTGTCTAATATCACACATAAAAAATGTCCAAAATAATTATGTTACGACCAAGACGAAAAATTAGTAATCCAGAGTCAACAGAGATCCAGCCCTTTATGGAGATTAAAGGTTTAATAAAACCGCGTGGCAAATTTGTGTAAACTGCATTAGTTTACTTTCTCCCCATTGCAAGAAAAAGTTTTAATGTCTGAATCACCGACAACTCCGCACATCTTTCCAGTGCCTGTAAACCCCGACACATGGCTATAATACTACACAACTTCTAAAAAAAAAACCATACCTAGTGCAACATCCAAACCAACTTCATATCATGCTAAGGTTAGATACAAAATTAACAAACAGTATTTAATCGACATTTAAGAACCTCCTTTACCAAATTCTGGATTTGTACAAGCTAAGAATTCAAAACTTTCAAGTATTTTCACACAACACCAACACGTGGAATCGAAGAACTAAAAAAAAGCACATCCACATAAAATAATTATTCTGGAGAGTTAGACTACAGACACAACTACTCTCTCCAACCTTAGCATAATACCCTCGCACACGTACTGACCATGGCATTGTACTATCCGCTGAGCGCTTCAACTCTTAAAACACTAAAGTTTTAATCGTGGCTTGGTACTCTCGCTGGAAGATCGGAGCATAGATACCACCAGCCTAGGATTAATGCTTTAGTGTTCCAGAGTCAAAACTCTAAGCAATGATCTGATCTATCATTGGACGACTTTAAGAAATACATTAGATCTGTAAAAACGTACCCGGGCGCGGATGTCAATTCCGATCACAACCCAGTCGTTGCCGATTTTAAAATGTCACGCTTCAAAACAATAAGAAAGGACAAACCACGAAAAAGAGTAGACGTACAGGAACTGCTTGATACTGATCGTAAAAACCTTGTAAGCAAAGCCCTAGAGGAGAGACTAAAAAACATAGAATGCCCGCAACCAACAGAGGTGGAAACAACATGGAACACAATTGAAACAACACTGATTGACATACAGGAAAACCAGATAGAGTTCACTGAAAATAACAAGAAGCAAAAGTGGATAACTGAGGAAATTCTGGAATTAATGACAAAAAGAAGATTGTATAAGGCAAAAGATACGACAAAATACAAAGAGATGAACAGATTAATACGAAGAAAAATAAGGGAAGCTAAGGAACAGTAGTTGGGAAAAAAATGTGCCAAAATAGAACATCTTCAGGCAAAGTATGATACTTTTAACCTGCACAAAAAGGTTAAAGAACTAGGAGACAAAAGTAGAAGACACCAGGCTGCAGTATTAAGAAGTCCGGACAACAAAATAATATTGGGAATAGAAGAGAAACTTAAAAGGTGGACTCAATATGTAAAAAAAATATTTCACGATGATAGACCAATACCGCCGGTGCTGACCGATGTAGACGAATTGGGACCCGAAATAACCAGAGAGGAAGTCATACATGCAATAAAGGTACAGAAAAACAGAAAAGCCACAGGCCCTGATAACATCTTTGCTGAGGTCCTCAAAATATTGGTAGAACAGGAAGGACACGGTTTAAAACTACTGACATCACTATTTAACGCATTCTACACTTCTGGCAAAATCCCTTCAAGCTGGCTGAAATCCACCTTTATCACCCTTCCTAAAAAAAATAACTCGTACCAATGTGATGACTACAGAATGATAAGCTTAATGTCACACGTATTAAAAGTATTTCTACGTATAATCCACACAAGAATTTACCGTTAGTGTGAGAATCAGGCGGGCTAAACACAATTCGGGTTTCGCAACGGAGTTGGTACACGTGAAGCATTGTTCTCCCTGAATGTCTTGGCCCAACGATGTCGAGATATGAATTGCGACCTGTACGCATGCTTTATCGACTACCAAAAGGCATTCGATTGTGTTCAACATGAGAAAATGATAAACATACTGAAATCAACAGGCGTAGATAGAAGAGACATACAGATTATCACGGAACTGTATTGGAATCAAACGGCTCAGGTATCAGTGGATCATGCGTTTACAGATGCCATACAAATAAAGAAAGGTGTTCGGCAGGGATGCGTACTATCGCCGCTTCTATTCAATTTGTAATCAGAAGTAATATTCACCGAAGCACTTAATGAAACTTCAGGCGGAATCACTGTAAATGGACGAATAATAAACAACTTGAGGTACGCCGACGACACGGTCATCATTGCAAATACCCAACCTGAACTCCAGAAAATGATAGATAGCGTGGTACAGTACAGTGAAAGGGCAAGGCTGTTTGTAAATATACAGAAGACAAAAACAACGGGGCCTTCATACAGCAGGTTGCTAACTTCAAATATCTCGGCGCCCTAGTCAACCAACACTGTGACATGATTAAAGAAATAAAGTCGAGAATTGAACAAGCTCGCAGAACATTTATACCCATGCAAAATTTCTTTATAAGATCTGACCTAAGCTTGGAAATGAGGGTTCGCATGTTAAGATGCTACGTGTTTCCAGTGCTTTTGTACGGGTGCGAAAGCTGGACTCTAAACCCCGCTATGGAAAAAAAGATCGAAGCCTTTGAAATGTACTTGTACAGGCGTATACTGCAAATATCTTGGGTACAAAGAGTGACTAACGCTGATGTACTTATCCGTATGAAAAAGACAAAAGAACTTCTTTACACCATGATGAGAAGAAAGGCCGAATACCACATCATGAGAGGGAAGCGCTACGAACTTTTACGACTTATAATTGAGGGGAAGATACAGGGAAAAAGGTCGGTTGGAAGACGACAGAAGTCATGGCTTAAAGACCTACGCCGCTGGTTCAACTGTACGACCACTGATGTCTTCCGAGCAGATGTGTCAAAAACCATAATGGTCAATTGGATCGCCAACCTTCGAAAGGAGACGGCGTGAGAAGAAGAAGAAGTACAATTCACTGCCCTTGCGCACTACACAGTTAAATCTCAAAAAATTGGAAAGAACTGGACATTAAACAGCAGACTCGCAAGAAAATACTAAGTTCGCTAAATAATATATTAAAATATTCCATTATAAAATAGCACAATCCCATCAAAACAAACACCTTCGGAACTCACACAGACAGCAGATAGATGCTGCTGCGGTTTAGTTTTTGGTATTTAAGCTAGAGACAGTGTAAATAGTCCTGGAGTTGATGTTGGTACCTAATATAACAATAATTAATACATTTTAAAGTTTGTGTGCTGCTTTAAAAATACATTTTCCCATATAAGAATTGCACCAGATTTTGGGACGTTCACTCTTAAGACTGTTCGTTCCAGCAAAATTCTAAAAATAAAAAGTTTCCCCAAGAGTTTGCGTATTGGATTGTGATAGATCCCTCACCCATTCACGTTCTATTGAGGTTGATGCTCGGTAGTCGCTTGTAAAGCAATCGTGGATGTAGTGGTCGCAAAGTTCCT
The DNA here is from genome assembly GCA_963932245.1 of Tachinus rufipes. Taxonomy (NCBI): domain Eukaryota; kingdom Metazoa; phylum Arthropoda; class Insecta; order Coleoptera; family Staphylinidae; genus Tachinus; species Tachinus rufipes. The sequence goes on along the minus strand of OZ010746.1, from coordinate 9,737,390 downwards.
GTAGAAACTGCCTATTGAGCCAAGCCACGGCAAAGTTTTGCTAAATTTGAAAACCATGCCTCTTGCAAAACACACGTATACACTAACGCAATAGTCATAAAATTTAAAATTAACCACATACATTTCTAGTCAAAATAATGTATGGAGTGCAATACCAATCGCTGTGATTTTTATCATCAATGACTTTTTCCGTAAAAATGTAAAAAAAAAATACATAATGCTACTTAGATTTTACTAAAATGACGAATTTTTTATGACAAAATTCACCATCAAAAATTACCCTCTATTATGTGTTTTGTTGCACTATATGTGTATCAGCACCATCGCTACTGACGTTATCTGCGTGACCATGACTGCATTCCTTCCAGTTCCAACTATTTCTCAGCCCAAAAAAGCAAGCAACTTTACGGACTACATTCAAACCGACCTACTAACCAATCATTTACTGTAACAATAGTGCACTCTCAAAGAACATATATTTGAATGTCAAATCAAATATGCAAGCAAATGACAAACACTTAAGAATGTAATTGATTGCCGCAGACAATCTAGAGAGAGAATAATTATGCAAAAGGTACTTAGGCAAGCATCATGTCTTTACACATCCAAGACGTAAGGGGCAACTCCTGCAATAAGAGCATTATCAAAATCAGAGCGTAGTGCAGTAGTCTAGGCATCCGACTGCTGCACTGAAGATCGTAGTTTCAAATATCACAACAGTAACTATTTCAAAGTTTATACGCTCTTCCACTCCCAAACCAGCCTTATCAGCGTACGGTTTTATGACTAATATCCATCTCTAATCCAAAATAGATTAATAATTTCTCCAGTGGTTCAAAACCTACTTAAAGTTGTAGCTCCACCTGTAATGTAAGTTACAGTGGCCTGAAAAGGGCCCGACAATGATGGTAATAATCATAAGCCAGTAGAAAAAAAAAACGGTAGTAAAGTGGCTCAAGGAACACACAAGAAGCTAGCTATTACTAGCTCTACATCAGCTTAAAAGCACATCCAATGCTAGCCGCAAAAAAGTGACAACGGCAAACCCTAACATTAATAGATAACAAATAGAAAAGAAAAAAGTAAGCAGTAGTAAAGAACTAACCCAGAGTTAACTACTACTAGCTCTAGAGTCATTTCAGCCAACGCCAAAATCAGTGTAAGACATGAAGAATGTCTATCACAAATCCTCACAACTGAAAAGTCTATCAAAAATGTAAAAAGCCGTCGCGCGTCTGTGGAACAAACAAAACATCTTTTAGCTGCAAAAAGTAATATAAAAACTGTGTAACAAAAAACTTTCATGATCAGTTCAATTATAAAGATAAAAATATTCCAGTTCGCTCCAAGCCTAACATCACACATGGCGCAGAAAACCTATTCATAGCCTATAAGGCAACTCCTAAACAACCTCCTACATACACATCTCTAAGCGGAAGGTACATAAGCCAAAAGGTCTCAAACTTCCAGGCAATTCCCAGATTGGGAAAGGTTTAGTCGGTAGGTGCACTCAAAAACGTGAACCCGACACACTCTAAGAACGTAAGTCTAAGAAGATTCCCCATCCACGCCACAAAAAAAACAAAAAAAATTTCCTGCGTTTCCCTTTTGTATTAACAAAAAATTAAGTACTTTTATATGCATCAATTGCATTTATTTCTAGTAGACAATAAACATAAAAAACTTTAAAAAGACTCAATCATTCACATTGCAAAAAAAATTACTTTCATTCGCCATTAGACCCCCTTGCACTACAAAATCCTCCTGCCACAAACAAAACAAACATTTTTGTAGCATCCACAAAGCTTAAAACCGTTCAGATTAAAAATTAAGAACTGTGTCTTGTAAACCCTATCTTGCAATCATAGACAAAGCAAACTTTGACTCTAAAACCCTAACTGCTAACATACGCTTTATTTGACATAACCTCAATTTAATTGACTTGATCTAAAGTAGTTTGAAAGCAATAGGGTCTATAAATTGAGCTCTAACTTTTAAACCAAGCATTGGATTTTTATGGAAATTATTATTTTTATACTTTATTGTCATATGTACAAACAAAACAAATTTGATTAAAATCCATACGCCAAGTTTCACATAACCTCATTTAATTGATTTGATCTAAAGTAGCCTGAAAGGTGTAGGGTCTATAAATTGAATTCTAACTATTTAACCCTGCATTGGATATTAATGAATATTAATGTCAATGCATTCCTTTATTATAAGTATATAATCGTTAAAATTTTAGTATAGATTATACGCTAAATTTGGCATAACCTCAATTTAAATGACTTGATCTAAAGTAGCTTGAAAGCAATAGGGTCTATAAATTGAGCTCTAACTCCTAAACCATGCATTGGATTTTTATGGAAATTATTACCATTATACTTTATTGTCATATGTACAAACAAAACAAATTTGATTAAAATCCATACGCCAAGTTTCACTTAACTTCAATTTAATTGATTTGATCTAAAGTAGCCTGAAAGCTGTAGGGTCAATAAATTGAATTACAACTTTTGAACCCTGCATTGGATATTGATAAATATTGATGTCAATGCACTTTTTTATTGTAAGTATAAAAACACTAAATTTAAATAAAATCCATACGCTTAGTTTGGCATAACCTCAAATTAAATGACTTGATCTAAAGAAACCTAAAAGCAATAGGCTCAATAAATTCAGTTCTTACTCTTTAACCATGCATTGGATTTTTATCCTTTTGCAATTGTAGTGCAACCCAAAAACCTCAAATGCCAGTGCACAGCATGCTCTCAACGGCTGTTACGTGTACAATGCCAAATACAATAATAAAAAATAATCGTACATCCAAGAACATAGAAAAATGATACAATTTGGCTTTATTCTTGGGCAATTTTCAAATGTTTTAAGCAGAATCCAAAATAACAAAAATCTGTACATAAAAGATAAATATCACCTTCAACAGCTACTAAGATGTAACAAATAGTAATTACAAAAAAAAAATATATAAAATATTTGTAAAGTAATAAATTCTATAAAGTCATAGATAAACAATAGTATACGTCTAGCTATAATAGCTATTATTACCTCAGATGATTAGAACACATGCACGCTGTGTTCGCTTGTATTGTAAATGTCATCCTTAGTAATAATAGTAGCCCCGTTGTATATATTCTATTGTAATGTCTATTTTTCGTTTATAATATCTATTGTTTATCATAATCATTTACCATTTGTGTATGCATTGATTTAATAAAAGATTAGATTAGAATTTGATATGCAATAGAAATTGTTGACCTGTTATTTCCATTCCATATTAAATGTAGTTTAGATAAGATCGCCATCTGATTCGGTGCGTCTTGGCGAGAGTGAGAGCAACGCAGCAAGCAGGCAGCAGCACTGCTGCTGCTGCTGCTGCTGTTGCCGTCGCTTTCACGTTCAAAGGATGGATGATGGTTTGAGAGGGTGAGGGTGGTGTTGGTGTGGTGGGAGAAATCGTTGTGAATCCGGGTCGCGTATGCAGTAGGTCAGTAAGCTCAGGGTCGTCCAATAGCGCGCTGGATCGGCGCCCAATATTCTTTGCGCGATCGAATCGATTGGTCTCGCCGTGTCGCATTGATGGGCCGCCGTTTAATATGATTTATTGGGGCGGCCGAAAGGGATCTCGTAATCCCTGCAGCATCGTTTATAATTAACGCTGCCTTTATATTTTACCTAGCATTTCAATTATGCATACACAATCTGCATCGTTATATCAGAAAGCTATCGGCAATTGCAGCCAGCATCGAACGCAATTATTTACAGCTTTCATGTGTGAAATGTATTGATGTTCACATGTGTCAACACATAACAACTAACTACTTTACTAAAAAATAGTTTGTTTGACGTTACATAAATATGAACAAAATACTAATTGAAGTTTCTATTTTATTTTTATTTACGCTACTAGTTTTAACAGATCCAATCCATCATCATCGGGCTTGTAAGTACATAATAAGATTAATAGATGAGAAATTAGATCCATCAAAACTAGTCAACCACTTTAAAACGATTTAATTTGACGTCAAAAACGCCTTCTTCAATAAAATTCAAAAAAAAGTTTATAATTGTAAACTCCGCATCCGCAGATTGCTAGTGCAAATTGAAAAATTGAAAACAAATTCTATGCAATGATTTTATTAAGAAATAATGACTTAAATACCTTAAAAATTGCTGCATCGTCTTTCCCATATTTCACTACAAGTATTCCAACCACTATGCACTAATTGTTAACGTTAAATTGTTGATTATTATTAATTAAATGAAATGAATATTTATAAACGTATAAACTCGCCCGACCGACTTGATTGTTAACTCAGTACTGCGAGGGAAGGTTAAGCAATGACGGCGTGCGCACAAAGAATTGTGCAGAGATAAGCGCTTCATAAAAAAAACTGTTTATGCATTAAATCCGAGCCAAATATATTTATTTTAGTTTTTATCAATTTACAATCGATTTAAATAAAATAAATACGTCAAATTCTTCATCATATTGTTCTAGAAAATTATTTTAATAAACTGAAAGTTTTATTCTTAATTAATAAGAAAAATTGTAAATAATTTAAATTTTATAAATGCTTGCTTGCACAACTATAACTTAACAAAAGATTACAAAAGCCCAGCGCAAACTCTTATGCAAAAATTAAAATTTAAAATTACTGTAATCTATGGATACAGCGGTAGAAAGCACACTAAAATAATCTACAAACACAACCTGCACTTGTAGCCTTTACATCATCATCATCTTCAACAAAAATGAGGTCAGAAAAAACACTCCACGACATGGCAAAAGGTTTAGGTTGATGACCCTAACCTACAACCTACAAAGGCAAATGCAATAACAAAAAAATGCTTAGTAATTGTAAAAAAACTTTAAAGATTCCAGAACGTGCTCCTCCAAAGATCCCTAAAACGTTCGTCAAAATGTGCCCTTAAAGCATTTTAGACAGGCCTGCTTGTTTAAAGTCTTTAAAATCTTTAAACTCCAAAACCCCATATACTAAATATCACCGTTCAAGTTAAAGTCTCTTACACACCAAATTTTGTCTGTTTCATAATCCTTGATACAACCAGAATAAAAAACAAGGTCCACCAGCATAGAAAAACATGCTAAGGCTATTTCTGTGCTGAGTAAAACATTGTAAAGACTTCTCTACAAACTTGTTAGCAAGCACATTAAAGTTTAGCAGCACCAAACGTTGTCAAAAAATTAATAATTTTTGAGCGTCGGCAATAATGGCCTATCTCTAAAAAGGCCTTATACACTACAACATTATGTACATTGCACAGAAATAGTCTCTTGGCCAATTTCCAGCTGTTATAAGCGTCGGTATTCCTTTTAAATCAAAGGATTACCTTTGTCTAGACATCCAAATTGACAAAAAAGTCATATTTGACAGCAAAACTGTCATATTTGACAAATTAAATGTCGGCAATGCAAAAATCCGGCCATAATATAACGAAAAATTATAAAATCCAATCTTAAAAAATCAAAAAATTTTGCTCAAAACATCAAAAATCCGACTATTAAATAACAAAAATATCAAAATTTTGCATCAAAGTAGTAAACCCGATCATTAAAAGTTAACAATGTAATAATCCGGCCATAAAATGTTAAACAGTACTAAAATCCGGCAATAAAATGTTAAAAATACTGCAATCTGGCCACAAAACTTAAGATTTATGTAAAAAAACCATAAAAATTAAAAAATCCGGCCAATAAATAGCAAACAGTACTAGTTTACGGCCATAAAATGTTAAAATTAAACAAAAAAACTTAAGATTTATGTAAAACATAGCAAAATCCGGTCATAAAATGCCAAAAATAACCAATTTGTGTCAAAAAGTAGCAAAATCTGTTCATTAAGTGTCAACAATGCAAAAATCCGGCCATAAAATAGCAAACAATAGTGAAATCCAAAACACAAAATGTCAAAATTAATAAAATCCAGATAAAACTTTTAAGAAATATTTAAAAAAAATCAAAACCCGGCTATAAAATGTTAAAATCAACAAAATTAATTTATACAAAAATAAAATCCAAAAAAAAAATGTCAAAAATTTCGCCATAAAACTCAAAAATTGCAAAAAAGCACCTTTCTTCGGCAAAAAAAGTTAGAAACACTAAAATCCGGCCACAAAATTTAAGAATTTCGTAAAATTCAGCTATAAAATGTAAAAAATATTAAAATCTTATAATAAAAAAACCAAAAATTCAACCAGACAACTCAAAAACTGTAACAAAATCTCAAAAACACTAAAATTCGACTACAAAACTTAAAATCAAAAAATTCCAAAATCCGGCTATTAACCTCAACATAAAATAAAAAAATGTTAAAACTTCGGTCAAAAAAATATCAAAAAATTTGGCTATAAAATGACAAAAACTCTAAAATCCGGCCGCGCTACACAAAAACCTCTTAAAATGTCTAACGCAATCAAGCAAGACACAATAAGTTCAAGAAGCGAGCAAAAAATATCAAAACCTACAGCAAATCAACACCTTTGCAAGATGCTTCAAAGCCGCAAGCACAAAACGCCTCATCCAGCCTCACACAACATTAATAGTTCCAACTTCAGGCCTCCCCAAAGAGACCAGCATCAAAGCAAATTAAGACCGCAACCTTAAAGGATAATGAGAATGAAACGTCCAACAAAACCCTATCTAAACGACCTAGGCTTCAACTCCACCTACAGAGAAAAAAATCTACTATAAAATATTAAAAAAACAAAAAAACCAAGGGTGTGTGAGCTTTCTTCAAATTCAATTTTCAAGAAATCATCAGCCCCCACATGTCAAGTGCCTTCAGCGTCATCAAAACCATCAGCCACCAAAATTAAAAAATCCCAGCCAGCCACTTAAGCTCTAAAGACTAAAACCCAACCACTTAAGCACTACATGCCTTTTCAGCAAGTAAATCATAAATTGTAAAAGGAAGATGATAAATCTAACTTTCAACTCAATTCATTGATTGTGGGCGAGTAGTTTCCATTGGAGTACTCCACCCACCCATCCAAGTGTTAGTGATCCAGAAATTCGATATTTCTCTTCTCTGCAAATGTAATTTGCCATTAAATTGAAAATAGTTAGAGTAGTTTTAATTGGATTGCCCTAAACACCCACCCAAGTGTTAGTAATCCAAAAATTGTTTATTAATTGTAGGAAAGTCATACATTGATTGCAAGCAAGTAATCTTCGAGCCCCGACCAGCCGCTCAAGTGTTACTTATTGAGAAATTAGACGTTTTTCCACTCTGCAAATCTCATTTGCTAAAAAAGTGGTGGGTTACACTGTATAGTGATTGCGGGCAAGTAGTTTTAAATGAAGTGCCCCGCTCACCCACTGACGTGCTAGTTATTCAAACTTCCGTCTTTTGATTTTAGCACTACAAAGTCTGTGCCTACGGGAACAAGTCATTTGGGTTTAAAAAAACCTCTATCTCTAGGCTGACTCACTTTCCAGGTTGACAAAATGTCGAAGGTAATCTGGTGTTGAAGAGCCTTAGATGCTTTGGTAAACAACATTGTACTGACCGAATGGCCGTTCCAAAAGGCGCTGGCAGAGGGGAGTACAAGCCGCTAAACGCTCGTGACACCGGAGTTAAAGTGGTCTGTTCTCTCGGAGCTGGCTTTGGTGTTAGCTTGTCTTTCTTCGGTTATTTGATGGTGCATAGTCTATGCACTAGACCCTCTGGTAGATTAAACTAGATTGCTCTTACTATTGTGGTTAGCTGGTCTCACCTGACTTGATGCCAAAAAATGACACCGAGCCCCCCCCCCCCCCCCCAAAGATAGCAAAGGGGAGGCCGTGCGTGCCTTTTAGAAATAGTATTTTTTGGAGTTAAAGGTTCTTAGCGTCGGAATGTTGTTCTTTTATGTTTTCGGTTTTTTGTTGTAGGCCCTGGCGGAGTATGCAAGCGCAGGGTTGTGAGGTTGCAGTAGCTTTAAAGTTTCCAGAAGATGTTAATGCTTTCGATTAGTCGACGGCACCAGGTTTGGTGTTTGTTTTTAGAAGCAGCATCTCGGTGGTGCACTTGGTAGCACTATGTGTGGTCTGGTGATATCTCATGTGACTGGCTTTAGCTCTTGGATTTGATAGTCACTAAAGAGAAAACTTTGAGCAGCAACATTTTCTTCAAACCCTTAGGCTAACCTTCTATCCTCTATGGAAATAGTGTTCTATTATCGTCGATTGTTGGTACTGTCAATATTGTTCAGAAAATGAGTAGTCTTTAAAAAATAAAAGTGTCCACTGAGGTTCCACTGTGAGTTCCGGTGTTGCAAGTTTAAAATGTTTGAAACACACGCGTCACCTAGCTCGTGATACAAGTGTTTTAAACAAGTCTAGGTTTCTAGTTTTTGCCGTATCCTGTATTGTAATGGCACATATTTAGTCAGTTTATACTTTTGCACTCAAGTTTGATTTTTCTGCTTCTTATAGTGCCATACTCGCTACGAGTGTTCGGCACCCCTCTCGTATGTTTGTGGTGCGCGATAATAGTTCCATACAAACATACGGGACCTACAGTTTAACGTGGAATCCGAACCACACCACTAGATGGGTTTACTAGGCAAATACTTTGCTGGTTTGCCATTGCCTTGCAAAAGAAGACGACCGCATCAAAATATATTTGACAAATTAGATATTGCCGAACCCGGGCTGCCTGCACAACAGTCCTCGCACTAGACCATTGTGCTACGGTCGCCACAACTGATTTTTACTCGGCAGTAACTGTTCCACGGGACTCATCTAAAATGTTGATTGGTGGAAGGTGATTCTTTCTTTTTGGTGTGCTTGTTGACCAAATTTTTTTTGTTAATCCGTTAGGTTAGGTTAGGTTAGGTTAGGTTAGGTTCCATATGTATGCGCTACACACGGTCAACGGTGAAATCTTTTTGGTTTCTTCGTAGAGGTAAGGTATGAAGTGGGACGGTTTAATTTTTATCCAAAATTCTTCCAATGCCTCAGCTAAGAGGTAAGGCAGATCAACCTTAAAGCAGTTATTATTTCCTTGGTTACATCCAGGTGGCGTAGAGCAGTAATGTGTTACTTCTTTGTAGCACTCTCTCCTGACGCATTCTGCGGCGTAGGTCACCTGGATGATTGTGATCGTCTAATGTGCTTGGTGTTAGACCTCTTTAATAAATACTTATTGTGTCTCAAGTTGCTTAGTCTATATTCTAGAATTTTATTGGTCTTGGTAATTACGTTGATAAAAGCACACTTTTTTTCTAATTTGCACCAACCACTTAAGTTCGTCCATCAAGTATCTTATTGTGTAGTCGTAGTATATGTGGGCCTAATGAGGCTCGCGGATTTAGTCGAATTCAGCAACCATCGCTAAAATTGATTTGCTACTACCCACAACAAGCTACTAAAAAGCAATTACACAGCTTCTAGAAAATTTTTAAAATAATAATTAAAATATTTACTTTAGTTTGTCAAAATCATCCCATCTACAAAAAAAATAGAAAACACAGCCATCAAAGAAAAAAGATCTTAGACCAACATTTGCTCTTAGAACGCCTCCGATCCGGTTTTCTTTTTGTGCTACATAAAGCGTCGTAATGAAAACGCCACCAAAAAAATAAGCCACAATGTATAATGTTTTGGAACCATTCAAGTCGTAAACATAGACCAAACAAAAGTCTAATGTAGCTATAAACAAAAAACAACATTTACTCTGTAGTTTTTGTTACTAGAAGAATTCCAGTACAGTCTGAAACACACCCTAAAAAAATAAAACTATTAGGAAAAACGTAACAAAGAAAACGTAGAGGTAGTGAAGCGGCTCCCAACATTTGCTCGCTTGGTCCAAAAACTCTAGCGTCAGCTATAAAAACTTATCCTAAAAGCAATAAAAACCAACTAGTTTAAAAAAATGGCTACCATTCTAATATTTATGATAAAACCAAGCCAAAGGTAAGACAAAACACAAAAAAATTGAATGCAAATGCAACATTGCGCCTCAAAAAATATCTGTCAAACTTTGCAGGTATACCTCACAAAGTTTCAAAAATATTTTTCATCAAGTTGATGTACCTGTACTTCGTACAATAAAAAATGCCAAACATCAAGCATCACAAAAAATATGAAAAAGATGGCCAAAAAAGAAGCAGATAAAAATCTATTAAGTAATTATACCAAATCTAAGAAAGATTTTTTAAAGCAAATCGCCAACATCATCATCGGCCTAATGATGCAACCTGCAAGCCTGTATAATGCCAGAAACTTTTTTGCAATAAAAATAAACGCAATTCTTAGTTACGCCAAAACTCAAAAAGACGCAATCCTCAAACAAATGCAGTTGCAAGACCATAACGCAATGTTAACCTTTAATGAAAATGTGCATTTCGGCCTCAAATACCAAACTCTAGCCTACTAAGAGCAACTTGCGGCAAAACAAAACATACGTCTGTTTCCAAAACGCTACGGCTCCCAAACGCACCATCTGAAATCGTAGCAGTTTGCAAAAATTGTCGCAACTTTCACCGATCAACAAAAAACTTAAAACAAAAAATTTAAAAAGCAAAGTTCTTAAAGCAGCCATTAATCCTAAAAAGCCTCCAACCCAGTATTTGTTTTGTGCTACAATCAAACGTATGAAACGCCGCCATAAAAATAATTTTGCCTCTTTTAGAACAAAGAGAGACAAACTAACCCAAGTCCTTAACCCAAAAAGTACAAATTGTACCAATTACCAAACAAAAACCCACTCAAGAAAACTGGCAAAACCCACCTGCTGCGCTACATATTAGAAAGTTACCTATAGAACTCCAAAAACTTAATAGCACCCAGATGGTCCAATATCTAGTGACCTAATTACAACCTAAACTGCAGCAAAATTTATGAAACTAATCCAATCAAAAACCACCGCAAAGTAAAAAACATCTACAAATGCAATAGTAAGCCTGAAGCTTGATGCTCAAATGGTAACTATATAAAGTTATTCACACATAGACCAAGAAAGGCCTTAAAGGTGTTTGAAACAAAATACATTAGCATTGAGGTCAATAAATTCTTTGACAGTTGTAGTCAGAGTTAGAGTTGTACTAGGTTGTAAAAGATTGTTATTCATACACTGGCATATGAAACCTTGAGTTTATAAGTTAAAACAGTATCTGATAATAAAGTAATAAAAATATAACAATCGTTGAGAGCATGCTGAGTGCACTAGTCTTAAGGTTGCACAATAACTGCAAAAAATTGTCAAGCAATGTCAAGTGCAAATTGGAATTTTCAGTTACATTTCTGCAGTGATTTATGTAGTCAGAGACAATGACTGCAAATGAAATAGTAATTGATTAATTATAAACTACATAAACGCACGGCGTGGTAGATGGCTGGTTAATCAACTCAACCAAACGCCACTTTTATAACAAAAACTAATTAAAATAACTGGGCATAATACCATTAAATTTAAATTTACTAAAAAAGTTTAGACTTCTAGACAAACCAACTCCAAACATGTAATCTGGATCAACCACCAACATCAACTAAAAGTTGCAACCCTAGTCACCACCAAAAAAACAAAAAAAGTTAAACAACAATCAAAGTCCTTAATCAACGTGTTCTAGCCTATGTAAAAAAATGCTACCGCTTCGACATTCTTAAATCTGGCTCATGATCCAATATCTATTTGTGTTCAGAGTAAAGCCGTGTAAAGACTTCCCTACAAACTTCTTAGCAAGCAAATTAAAGTTTAGCAGCACCAAACGTTGCCAAAGATTATTTAACAATTTTTGAGCGTCGACAGTAATGGCCTATCTCTAAAAAGGCCTTGTACAACATTATATGCATTGCACAGAAATAATCTCTTCGCCTGTATAAGAATCGGTATTCCCTTTCGCTCAAAAGATTATCTTTGTCTAGACATCAAAAATGACAAAACATCATATTTGACAGCCAAAGATTTACATGATATATCATATTTGACAGAAAAAACTTTCATATTTGACAAATTAAATGTCAGCAATACAAAAATCCGGCCATAATATGACAAAAAATAGTAAACTCTGGTCATAAAAAGTGAAAAAATCAAAAATAAATTTGTAATATTTTGCTCAGAACAACAAAAATCCGGCCAGTAAATATTAAAACTTTGCTTCGAAGTAGTAAATCCGATCATTAAAAGTTAACAATGTAATAAACCGGCATTAAAATGTTAAACAGTACTAAAATCCGGCAGTTTAATATTAAAAATACTACAATCTGACCACAAAACTAAAGATTTATGTAAAAATACCAGAATAAAGCCATGAAAATGCAAAAATTCGTCCAATAAACGACAAACAAGACTCATTTCCTGTCATTAAATGTTAAAAATAATAAAAATAAGCCACAAAACTTAAGGTCTATGTAAAAAAATAACAAAATCCGGCCATAAAAAAACCAAAAACTACAAAAATTTCTGTCAAAAAGTAGCAAAATCTGTTCATTAAGTGTCAGCAATACAAAAACTTATAGGAAATACGTAAAAAATCCAAAATCCGGCTATAATAAAATGTTAAAATTAACAAAATTTACGCAAAACCATAATCCAATAATAAAATGTCAAAAATTCGGCCACAAACTTTTCTTCCGGCAAAAAAAAGTTAAAAACACTTAAATCCGGTCACAAAATTTGAACATTTCGTAAAATTTAGCTATAAAATGTATCAAAAACTGTAAAAAAAGTACAAAATCCAGCCACAAACATTAAAATTCGACTACAAAATTTAAGAACCACGTGAAAAATACCAAAATCCGGCTATATTAAGTTAACATAAAATAATAAAATGTCAAAAATTCGGTAAAAAAAATGTAAAAAAATAATAATTCGGTTATAAAATGTAAAAAACACTAATATCCGGCTACAAAACTAAAAAATTGTAAACCAAAGTACTAAAATCCGGGCATAAACTGTCAAAATTACTAAAATTAGTTAAAACTAGATTAACTTTTAGTACTGCAATTAGACCAATCTTCAACTAGAAGTCGCAACCTTGTTCAACACAAAAAATTGTAGTCAAGTTGCAAAACGCATTATCTTGGAAAACCAGCTTATTAACCAAAATGCCCGCTATATGGCTACCAACCTCTTTACACCATTAGACTGCAGCGGAATTCAGAAAACCAACTCAGTCGAAGTACAGCTACTACTAAAGTCTGGATTTTGGATTCTGGATTGAAAGTTGGAGAGTAAACCAAAGTCTACTGCACGTAGGCCTTATTAAGCCCTTTGTACCTCCTCCAGAAGTGATCTCACTCACCTCAGTCTCAATGATACCTACTTTATTGAATGACCTTTTACCCAAAACTGCTCAATGTTATTTTCACAAGTAAGGGCACGATGACATTCAAAAATTAACTTTGAAGTGAATCTAGGCAATTAGGGCCACTCTACTATCCGTTAAAATTTTGACATTATAGTTAGATATTTTGCAGATTACAATTTCCATAACCCCATAAGTTACCCCAACTACTTCTGCTTAGAAGAAAGTCGTGTGAGCACTAGTGGTAATGATACTTTGAAATTCAGGTCTTAAAAAAAAAAAACCGCTCCAGAACCTTTATTGGTTTTTGAGTCATCCGTGTAGATTCTAATTGAATCATTAACTACGTTCTGCTGCTTTTGTTCATGTGTGCGCATATTGTAAGGTCTTTGAAACACAAAAAAGATGACATAATATCTGCTTGTGCTCCAAACGAAAGTGTTTTCTTAACAACCTCTTCCAAGAGAGTACAATGTTGGGCAACCATCCCTGCAGTCTACCAAAGTCCAGCTGCATTCAGATGCAAAGCTGCCATTGTCGCCATCTCCTCGATCAAGGGGCAGCAGACACAACATTGCCTCCATAGTTGCAGTTAGTGTTGTCCGCATGCCACCTGTTATACTTAGGCATGCTATTCGAAGCAACTAATTCAGTTTACTTGCAGGCGTTTTTTGTCTAGCTTTGGGCCACCATATTAGTGCCCCGTATGTGAGCATAGGTCTTATAACGGCTGTAAACAGCCATAGCACTATCTTTGAAGACAGTCCCCATGTTTTCCCCACAATTCGTCTAAATTACCAAAAAGATATATAAACTTTTTTGATCCCCAAGTAAGCTTATTGTCAAAAAACCACCCCACCCCAGATAATTACCTAGGTTGAAAGCGGTAGTAGAGTATTTATGAGTTTTGGTAAGTTTAGATTTCCAATTGTCCTTTTTTTGTAAAGAGAATCAGTTCGGTTTTCAGAGGGTTGCCGTAAAAGTCTAGTCTTTGCATCAATTTTCAATTCTTCTTAAAGCCTTTTGCATTAAGTTGTAGAGTATGCTTTCAAATTTACCGCTTAGTAAGGCTGTTATGTCATCTTGATAACCAATTGTATAAAAATCAAGTTCATTGAATAGCCCTATAAAGCCAACATCATAACAGTAACGTAAAGCCCAATGCTCCCATGACCGATCAAAATCTATTTGGTCCATCTGTGCAGAAAATAGCCTGACTTCATCTCCAATGCCCACCAATGAAGACTACGCCAGCAAAGCACACTACACTTTGAAAATGGTGTAACAGTTATTATACAATATAGCCAAAATCTCCAACGCTAGATAAAACACAAAAAATAGATCTCAAATGCAATATTACGCCTCAAAAAATATATGTCTTTGCAAGACTTCCCTACAAAATTACGGAAATAGTTGTCGCGCTATACAAAAACCTCTTAAAATGTCTAAAGTAATAAGACAAGACACAATAAATTCAAAAAGAAAGCAAAAAATAGCAAAACCTACACCAAATCAACACTGAAAACCTTTGCAAGATGCATCAAAGCCATAAGCGCAAAAGTTCCCATCCAGCCTCAGACAGCATTAGTAGTTGCAAATTAATTAAAGCAAATTAAAACCGCAACATTTAAAGATAAAAAGAATAAGACGTCCAACAGAAATTTATCTACACGGCCCAAACTTTAGATCCACCTCCAGAAAAACCAAAAAAAACAAACAAAAAACCCGAAGTGAGCTTTGTTCTAATTCAATTTTCAAGAAACCATCAGCCGCCACATGTCAAATGCCTTTAGAGTCATAAAAGCCTTTAGCCACCAACGCCAAGGCTCTGGAGAATAAAACTGGCTTGTCTAATAACCCCTTAAACACTACACGAGGATGTTAATACAAATCGCGTTTCGCCTAAAGTAACTCAACAAAAGCTTACTTCAAGAGCATTAATCAATAACATTCAAATGCATCCGTTATCTTATTCAGATTTTAAAAATGTAGTAAAACATTGTAAACAGAATGATATATTTTACTAACTTAGAATCAACACTAAAAAGTATGTAATGAGAAACACACCCAAATGCATCCAGGCTGATGTAGTGCGGGCAAACCTTTTCGCTCTGGGGTATGCACCTCTTTCAGTAAAAAATAAAGAAAAACCCTTCCTAACGCTCTACGATCAACTTCTTTAAACATATGTACAAAATTTGAGCAAAATCGGAGATATCGATGTAGGGACGATTGTCCAAATTTCAGTGGAATTACACAAAAGTGAATCTCAAACTTTCAAGACTATAAAAAGTTTCTCCTTCCATACATCAAACAAAAAATACAGTTAGTTCTGACTTAGTAAGTGCTACCCTGAGTACTGTACTCGGCCAGCACAGCGTGTGCAAGCCATTTCTTTGGCCCAAAAAATTATCTTTGTCTAGATGCTGCATCATGTGGGTATTAGAAACATCAAACATGGACAACAGCCCCGTAAAACCCAAAAACTCCAAAAACATATTTCGGACAATTAAATGTCCCAAAATTACGTCAAAAAGCAAAATAACATTTCAATGAAAAAAGTTAACCCTAAGTACTTGATATTTCCAGACCCTATGAAAACAAATTGAGGCAAACACTAGCATCAACTGAAAGTAGCAACTTTATCAGCTTAAAAAGTGACGACATGCACTGTAAGCTGCTACACCTTAAACATCATCAAACCCCAAAACAACTGGCTCGTCATCAAAATGTCCTAAAATCTATCTACAAATCTGATTACTTCCTGGACTTCATCAAAATTGTTTCCCAAATTTAGCAACACAAATAAAAACCACCACAAAGTAGAATGTAACAACGGAAACAATAGTAAACCTAAAGCTTAATAGTGCCGTGGCCAACCAGAATCCAATGTAAGCCAAGTAAGCAAAAAGTTACTTACCTTATCCCCAAAACCCATTAATAAATTCAATGCCAGCAAAAAGCAAATTACCTTTTAGAAATAGTCTTCAAAAAGTATTTTCCCGGAAGTTGTAGAACCACTTTGTACAATAAATTATGCCGTACGTCGCGCTACACAAAAACCTCTTCAAATATCTGAGAAGAAAAACAAAAAATTGACAAAAGATGCCAGGTAAAGATCTGATAGGTAATTCTATAAAAATCTGTTGAAGTAATTCGCCGATATCAACATTGATCTAATAATGCAGCTGTTAACAGACAAAAAAGCTCATAAAAAGCCAGTAAACATCATCTCTTAACAAAACAAATGCCATTCCTATTTCAAAATTTAGTAATAACAAAAATCTCAAATAACAGTTATTGAAAAACCATTATGTTGGACCAACGTGCAATGCAGTATGGCCACAAATACTAAATTTGGCTTATTGGGACCAACTTGAAACAGAACGACCTTTAGTTTTCAATATGACAGCGCCACAAAACCGTTTTTCCAAATCAATAAACTTTTCCAAGCTAGAACTAGAGCAAGAGATTATTTACGAGAGTGTTTCTAGATAGACTTTAAAAATAAAAACAAATAGTAAAGCTGCAACTGACTATTTTAATAAGTTTTCGTTAGTGTATCTCAAAAACATCATAACATATTCCAAAAACCAAAAAAAATATTTAAAACAAAACACACAATCGCCTAGTGCTTGAGCAGATTCAAAAGTTTGGGTTTTGCTGCGGCTCCAAAATAAGATAAAATCAAACACTTAAAAAATTTATGCACCTCTTGAGATTAGTTCGACTCCCAACTATTAAACAAAAATCTACTAAGCGGCTTCTAAAGACTTTACAAGTGGCTACAAAAATATGAGCGCGCAGAAACCTATAAAACCGTAAATGAATTTCAAATTATGCGTTTTTACAGCTCCAGAAGCAACAGATGTGATGATTTTAAACATTCTAAAATCACTGCGAAAAAAATCATAAGTTCAAGCACCTTTTGAATTTGCTACTACCCCTTACAAGCTGCTTAGAAGCAATTACGCAACTTCTAGAAAAGTTTCAAATAATAATTGAAATATTTGCTGTAGTTTGTTAAAATCATCCTATCTACAAATAATTTAAAAACTTTTTAACAGAACACAACCATCAAAGCCTATAAAGCAGTAAAGAAGATCTTATACCAGCATTTGCTCTTAGAACTTCTCCAACCCAATTTTTTTGTGCTACATAAAGCGCCGTAATAAAAACGGTGCTGCACAAAAAAAATGAGCCATAACGGCATAATATTAGCTACGCTAGCATTTGCTTAAATAGTAGCAGTATGTTTATTATAATGTTTCGAAACCATTTAAGCCGTAAACTATTTAAGCCGTAAACGTAGACCAAACGATGGTCTAATGTAGCTATAAACAAAAAACCAAATTTACTTTGTAGTTCTTTTTAGTAAAAGAGTTCCAGTACAATGTAAAAAACACACTGAAAAATGAAATCAATTAGAAAAAAACGTTACTACTGCTACTCCCAAAAACCGTAATCCGTCCAGTCTCAATCTAAAGCGGCAGTACCACCACATTTAAATAACAACAAACTCATTAGCTTGCTTGATCCAAAAACTCTTGCGTCAGCTATAAAAACATGCCAACTATCCTAACCTAACCTGCACTTATACTAAATAATGCAATATTAAGCCTTAAGCTTGATGCTCCTATGGCTTACAACTATCTAAAGTTATTCACACCTAGACCAAGAAGAGCCTTGAAGGTGTTTAAGACAAAATACATTAGCATTAAGGTCATTAAGGTCTTTGACAGTTGTAGTCAAAGTTGGAGTTGTACTAGGTTGTAAAAGATTGTTATTCATACACTGGCATATAAAACCTTGGGTTTATAAGTTAAGACAGTATCTGACAATAAAGTATTAAAAATATAACAATCGTTGAGAGCATGCTGAGTGCAGTAGTCTTAAGGTTGCACAATAACTGCAAAAGATTGTCAAGCAATGTTACATTTTTGCAGTGATTTTTGTAGTCAAAGACATTGACTGCAAATAAAATAGTAATTGATTAATTATAAACTACATAAACGCACGGCGTGGTGGATGGCTGGTTAATCAACTCAACCGAACGCCACGTTTATGTCAAAAACAAATTAAAATAACTGGGCATAATACCATTACATTTAAATTTATTAAAAAAGTTTAGACTTCTAGACAAACTAACTCCAAACATGTGATCTGGATCAACCACCAACATCAACTAATAAAAGTTGCAACCCTAGTCACCACCAAAAAAACAAAAAAAGTTAAACAACAATCAAGGTTCTTGATCAACGTGTTCTAGCCTATGTAAAAAAATGCTACCGCTTCGACATTCTTAAATCTGGCTCATGACCCAATATCTATTTGTGTGCAGAGTAAAGCCGTGTAAAGACTTCCCTACAAACTTATTAGCAAGCACATTAAAGTTTAGCAGCACCAAACGTTGCCAAAGATTAATTAACAATTTTTGAGCGTCTGCAGTAATAGCCTATCTCTAAAAAGACCTTTTACAACATTATATGCATTGCACAGAAATATTCTCTTCGCCTGAATAAGAGTCGGTATTCCCTTCCGCTCAAAAGATTATCTTTGTCTAGACATCAAAAATGACAAAAAATCATATTTGACAAGCAAAATTTACATGATATATCATATTTGATATAATACAAAAATCCGGCCATAATATGACAAAAAATAGTAAACTCCGGTCATAAAAAGTTTAAAAATCAAAAATAAATTTGCAATATTTTGCTCAAAACAACAAAAATCCGGCCAGTAAATATTAAAATTTTTAAAGTAGTAAATTCGTTCATTAAAAGTTAACAATGTAATAATCCGGCCATATAATGTTAAGCAGTACTAAAATCCGGCAATTAAATGTTAAAAATACTACAATCTGAATACAAAACTTAAGATTTATGTAAAAATACCAGAATAAAGCCATAAAAATGCAAAAATTCGGCCAATAAACGGCAAACAGTACTAATTTCCGGTCATTAAATGTTAAAAATAATAAAAATTAAACAAAACTTAAGGTTTATGTAAAAAAGTAGCAAAATCTGGCCATAAAAAACCAACAATAACATATTTCTTTCAAAAAGTAGCAAAATCTGTTCATTAAGTGTCAATAATGCAAAAATCCGGCCATAAAATAACAAAGAATAGTAGAACCCAGACAGAAAATGTCAAATATATAAAAATCCAGCTAATACTTTTAAGAAATACTTAAAAAATCAAAAATCCGGCTATAGTAAAATGTTAAAATTAACTAAATTTTGGCTAGAAATGTAAAAAATATTAATCTCTAATAATAAAATACGAAAAATCCAACAAGACAATTCAAAAACTGTAACAAAAGTACAAAATCTAGACATAAAAAGTCAAAAACACTAAAATACAGTTCTGCACCTTTCCAAACTGTAGAAAAACAAACTAAACCATCATTTGGTAGTCGCAACCTCATTCCACTCAAAAATAAATTGCTGTCTAGTTGTATAACGCATCAACACCCTCAAACCCTGGAAAACCATCTTATTTACTAAGATGCCCGCTATATGACTACCAACCACTTTATACCACTAGACTGCAGCGGAATTTAAAAAAACCAACTCAGTCAGAGTACAGCTACTACTAAAGTCGGCCAACGTCCTAATAGTAACATAAAGCTTGCTCCCTTAATCAATCAAAATCCATTTTGTCCAACTAAGCAAAAAATAACCTACCTTTATCTCCAAAACCCACCAATAAAAACTACATAAGCAAATCACACTACATTTTGAATACAGCAGATGTCTCCAAAACTGGATAAAACACAAAAAATGGATCTCAAATGCAATATTGTGCCACAAAGAATATATGATTAACTTCGCTAGTCTTCCATACAAAGCTTCGGAAATAATTGTCCGCAAGTTGTAGATACACTTTGTACAATAAAATCACACGCTCAGTGTTGTAATAAAGAAATTAGATCACAAACACTTGGGTGGGCGTGCAAAAACATAAGTTCAAATTACACATCCACAAAGTTTGAACTTAGTTTTTGCCCACCCACCCAAATGTTTGTGATAAAAAAATTGTATTACAAACATTTGGGAGGATGAGCAAAAACCGAAATTTAAATCAGACGCCCACAAAGTTTGAACTTAGTTCTCGCACACCCACCCAAGTGTTTGTGATAAAAAAATGGATCACAAACTCTTCGTTGGGTGAGCGGAAAAACAAATTCAATTCACACATAACATTTTTCAACAGTTTTGGTTAAACCTAGAAAAGTTATAACTTTTTTTTAAAGTTTTAGATAAATTTAGAATAAGCTTTACAAGCTTTTGGACAAATTATAACATTTTTGAACAATTTAAGTGCCCTAAATTTTTTTTAAGTTTAAGACAAGTTTAGAATAATCTGTAACTTTTTTCAAAAGTTTTAAACAAACCTAAAATAAATTATGACATCTTATTTAAATCTATCTGGTAATTTATTACATATTTCAACTAATTTGAATTAACCTAGAGAGATTATAAATTATATTTTTTTTTCAAAAGCATGTGCTATGTCTTCTTTTAAAACTTTTAAATACTTTCGGAACAGGAATTTTGGACAAGCTTGGAATAATTTATAATCGTTTTCAAAAATGTTGGACAAACCTAGAAGAAGCTATGCCAATCTTGTAAAACTTTTGGTCAACCTATAACATTTTTAACAACTTTTTTCAAATCTTTTGGACAAACCTAGAAAGATTAATTCGTTTTTTTTTTTAAATTTTGGACAAATCAATAACATTTTTCAAAACATGTTTAAAAAATGTTGGACAAGTCTGGAATGATTTATAATCCTTATCAAAAATTTTGGACAAACCTAGAATAAGCTATGCCAATTTTTCAAAACTTTTAGACAACCTATAACATTTTTAACAATTTTGATTTAACCTAGAATAAATTATAACTTTTTTTAACTTTTGGGCAAGCCCAAATAGGGTATAACTTTTTTTTTAAATTTTGAACAAACTAAGAAAACCTTTAACATTTTTCAATAATTTTAGTTTAACCTAGAATGAGTTTTGAAACTTTTGAACAAATCTAAAATGAGCAATATTTATTTTCAAAAGTTCTGAACAATCTTAAAATGAGTTATGGTATCATGGTAAACAAATTATAATCTTCTTCAAAACTTTTGGACAAGTCTAAATTGAGCTATAATCTTTTTTAAAAATTTTGTTTAAACATACTTAAAATATGTTAAAACCTTTTTAAAACATTTTAAGCAAACCTAGAAACACATTTCATCCAGCCTTACACATATTAGTAGTTGCAACCCAGGCTTCCTCAAAGAGAACAGCATCAAAGCAAATTAAGACCATAACCTCCAAGGATGAAGAGAATAAGGCGTCCAACAAAACCCCATCTACAGCTTCAGCACCGCCAAAAAAAAAATAACTATAAAAGACCAGAAAAAACCTTTAACCGCTCCATTTCAAATGCCTTCGGAATCATCAAGGCCATCAGGTATCAAAATTAAAAAATCCTGGCCATCTGCTAAGCAAACCAAAGCACATCTAAGACAGATTATAGCTCTTAAGCAAAAAACACCCAATGTGGAAGGTCTATTTAACGCAAATTTTAAGAATTTAGTTGGTAGGCGGTAGCTCTAAGAGTAAATCCAACACTTGCAAGTCTATAAAAAAAATTCTTACAAACTAAAATAAAAAATACAGTTGATTGACAAGTGCTAGCCTGAGAACTCGACTTGGCCAGCACAGCTTGTACAAACCTTTTCTTTAGCTCAAAGAATTATCTTTGTCTGAAAGCCGTATCATGTGGGTATTAGAAGCAATGAACCAATAACCTAAACAATTTTTTTTTAACTCCAAAATCATTTTAATTAAATGTCCTAAAATTACGTCAAAAATCAAAATAAAATTTCAATGAAAAAAGATTAACTCTAAGTACTTGATCTTTTAGACCCTATTGTAACAAAATAGGGCAAACACTAGCATCAACTAAAAGTTTGCAATTTTATCATCTCAAGTGACAACATGCACTAAAAGCTGCTACACCTTCGACATTCTTCTTCAAACCAAAAAAAAACTGACTCGTCAGCCAAATAGCCCAATATCAAGCTACCAATCTAATTACTTCCTGGGCTTTAGCAAAATTGTTTCCCAAATTCAACAACACTAACAAATACCACCACAAAGTAGAATGTAGCAACGGAAACAATAGTAAACTTAAAGCTCAATGCTGCGATGGCCAACCAGAATCCGTTGTAGGCCAAGTGAGCAAAAATTAACCTACCCTTATCCCCAAAATCCCATCAATAAATACCATGCTAGCTGAAACACACACTATCTGACAATAACATCCAAATAAATAGTTGTTTGAGTTCTCTTGGTTCCTATACACCACATCCTACTATAGACGCAATAATTTCTATTATCCACCTCAAACTTTTTCAGATAGGTCAAATGAGTTTTCAGATTCAACCACTCTTTTGCTATAATTTGGGCAAAAAGACAAATTTTTCAAAAATATTTTTTTTAATATAAATTTAAAATTATTTGAGTAATTTTGGTCGCAAGAGACTGGGAGACAAACAAAAATGTTTCTTTTGTAAACCTTCTTCATATATCTAACTCGGGCACCATTACAAATTGTTAACTAACAATTTTTTTCCAAAACTCTAGATTTCAAAATTGCTTCAATCAAAAAACTAATTTAGGCTATTGTTTTCAAGCAGTTGAATGTCATTGTAACCCAAACGCATAAAAAATACGCTTAATCTTAAATGAATAATACATACAATGTATAAATGTATTTTACGTATGTCACATATTTTGACAGTTGTTCAATGCTTTTAATTATCATCATCGACATAAATACTCAGTGTGAACGTTGAGTGAATGAGTAATTTTATAATAAACTAGTGTTTTGCACGGCATTACTTCAAAATTGTTTGGGTGATTGAGTAATTTTATAAAAAAACGCGTTTAGCATAAAATTACTTGAAAAATGTTTGGAAAATACATTTAATAAACGCAATTCACAAAAATCAAACAATCAATCAAAAATTGCGCAATAGTCAATTAAAAATTGCTCAAACAATGCATTTACTGCTTAAAATTTGCTTAAAAATGAAATGAAGAAGAGTTTCAGTGTAATTAAAGCGTTTTTAATTATCAACAAAATTAATGTTTGGTGTGGAGGTTGAGTGCACGAGTAATTTTATAAAAAAATTATGTGTTTTGCAAAAAATTACTTTAAAATTGTTTAAAAATTACATTTAATAAACGCAATTTATTAAAAATCTTGCAACAATCAATGATTATAAAAAATTGTTTATAAAATAAATACATAAGTAAATGCTTGGCGTGGAAGTTGAATGGATGAGTAATTTCGCGTGTTTTGCATAAAATTATTTTAAATTTGTTTGGAAAATATATTCAATGAATGAAAAAATTGAGCAATAAACAATGATTAATTCAAAATCGTTCAAAAAACTTGGTGTGGAGGTTGGGTAGTTGCTATAAAAACGCGTGTTTAGCGTGAAATTACTCCAAAATAGCGCAGTCGTTAAAAATTTATTGAGAATTGTTTAAAAAAGTACAATTAATAGTTAATTGCTATAAAAAAAAGAGAATAATTAAAGTGCTTTTAATTATCAACGTCATGAAAGGTTAGGTGGATAAATAATTTTATTAAAAAAATGCGTGTTATGCATCATATTACTTCAAAACTGCGAAATAATCAATAAATTAATTTAAAAAAATGCTTGCTAAAAAAAATTAGTAGAATTAAAGTACTTTAAATTATCAATGACATAAAAACTTGATTTAGAGATTGAGTACATGAATAATTTCATAGAAAAAATATGTGTTTAAAAAAAACTATTTTAAAATTGTTTAGAAATTACATTTAATAACGGAACTTATCAAAAATTCCACAATAATTAAAAATTGCCTAAAAAATTGTATTTATTGCTTAAAATTTGCTCTAAAAAGAAAACAAAACGAGTTTTAGTGTAATTAACGTGCTTTTAATTATTAACGACATAAACGCTTGGTGTGGAAGTTGGATGGATGATTAATTTTACAGAATTATTTTAAAATTGTTTAAAAAATACATTCTATAAATGCAATTTATCAAAAATTGAGCATTAAACAATGATTAATTAAAAATTGTTCAAAAAATCAGCATTTATTGCTTAAAATTTGCTAATAAAAACCGAATTATTTTTTTTAATGTGATCAAATTATTATTAATTGTTAACTACATAAATGTTTAGTGTGGAGGTTGGGTCGTTGAGCAATGTAATTAAAAAACGCATATTTTGCATAAATTTACTTCAAAATGTAGCAATAATCAATGATTGATTTAAAATTTGTTCAAAAAATGCAATTATTGCTTAAAATTTCCTCAAAAAAGTAGAGAAAAAAGTTTCGGTGTAATTAAAGAGTTTTTAATCATCAACGACATGATTACTTAGTGTGTAGGTTGGGTAGATGAGTGGATAGGTAAATTTGCATAAAATTACTTCAGAATCGCTCAATAATCAATTAAAAATTACTCAAAAATTGCATTTACCGCTTAAAAAAAATAAGAAAGTATTAAACGCTTTTTTAATTATTAACAACATGAATGATTAGTGTGGAGGTAGAGTGCATGAATAATTTTATAAATAAATTATGTGTTTTGCAAAAGATTACTTTAAAATTGCTTAGAAATTGCATTTAATTTTTTTTTAATTTATCAAAAATCTTGCAATTATTAATGTTTATTAAAAATTGCTTTTATTGTTTAAAATTTGCTAAAAAAAAGGAGGAAGAGTTTTGGTGTAATTTATGTGTTTTTTATTGTTAACAACATAAATGCTTGATGTGGAAGTTGAATAGATGATTAATTTTATTGAAAAACGCATGTTTTGCATGAATTTATTTTAAAAATTAAACATTAAACGATGATTAATTAAAAATTGTTCAAAAAATTAGCTTTTATTGCTTAAATTTTGTTAAAAAAAAAACGGAATAAATATATATATATATATATATATATATATATATATATATACATTCTTTATCTTCAAATTCTTATTCTTTTAATTCTTAAAAACTTGTTCATATAATCCACTGGCGGTTCGTGAAAAAATATAGAACTTAAAATTAAATAGATTATAACATTCTAAAAATGATAAAATTTGTCAACAGTTTTCGTTCGAATTTTGATATTTAACAAATTCACAAAAGTCGAGCAATCAATCAAAAATTGCGCAATACAAAATGAATGTTTGGTGTGGAGGTTGAGTGCATGATCAAAAATCCCGAAATAATCAATGATTATAAAAAAATGTTTAAAAAATTACATTTGTTGTTTAAAATTTGCTCAAAAAAGAAAGGAGGAAGAAGTTTTGGTGTAATTAATGTGTTTTTTAATTAATAACGACATAAATGCTTGGCGTGGAAGTTGGATGGATGAGTAGTTTCATTAAAAACGCGTGTTTTGCATGAAATGATTTTAAAATTGTTTGGAAAATACATTCAATGAATGCAATTTATCAAAAATTGAGCAATAAACAATGATTAATTCAAAATCGTTCAAAAAAC
The DNA here is from genome assembly GCA_963932245.1 of Tachinus rufipes. Lineage (NCBI taxonomy): Eukaryota > Metazoa > Arthropoda > Insecta > Coleoptera > Staphylinidae > Tachinus > Tachinus rufipes. The sequence continues at coordinate 9,711,556 of OZ010746.1, read as the reverse complement.
TTTGTGTGGAGGTTGGGTAGTTGATTTAAAAACGCGTGTTTAGCGTGAAATTTCTACAAATTAGAGCAATAGTTAATAATTAATTAAAAATTGTTTAAAAAAATTCAATTAATACTTAAAATTTGCTCAAAAAAGAAGAAAAAAAGAGTTTTTAGTTATCAACAACATGATTGCTGGGTGTGGAGATTGAGTGGATAAATCATTTTTTTTTTAATTTGTGTTATGCATCTAAATACTTCAAAATTGCGCAATAACCAATAATTTATTTGAAAGAAATGCTTAAATATGCCAAAAAAAATTGTTAGAATTAAAGTACTTTAAATTATCAATGACATAAAAACTTGGTTTAGAGGTTGAGTGCATTAGTAATTTTATAGAAAAATTATGTGTTTTAAAAGAAATGATTTCAAAAGTGTTTAGAAATTACATAATAACGCAACTTATCAAAAATTTCAAAAAAATTAAAAATTGTTTAAAACATTGTATTTATTGCTTAAAATTTGCTCTAAAAAGAAAGAAGAAAAAGTTTTAGTGTAATTAACGCGCTATTAATTATTAACAACATAAATGCTTAGTGTGGAAGTTGGATGGATGATTAATTTTACTGAATTATCTTAAAATTGTTTAAAAAATACATTCAATAAATGCAATTTATCAAAAATTGAGCATTAAACAATGATTAATTGAAAAAAAATCCAAAAATTAGCATTTATTGCTTAAAATTTGCTAATAAAAACTGGATTATTTTTTTTAATGTAATCAAATTATTATTAATTGTTAACTACATAAATGTTTGGTGTAGAAGTTAAGTCGTTGAGCAATTTAATTAAAAAACGCATATTTTGCATAAAATTACTTCAAAATGTCGCAATAATCAATGACTGATTTAAAATTTGTTCAAAAAATGCATTTATTACTTAAAATTTGCTTAAAAAAGTAAAAAAAAAAATTTCGGTGTATGTAAAGTGTTTTTAATTATCAACGACATGATTACCTGGTGTGGAGGTTGGGTAGATAAGTAAATGAGTAACTTTGCATAAATTTACTTCAAAATCGCGCAATAATCAATTAAAAATTACTCAAAAATAGCATTTACTGGTTAAAAAAAATAAGAAAGTATTTAACGCTTTTTTAATTATTAACAACATGAATGATTAGTGTGGAGGTTGAGTGCATGAATAATTTTATAAAAAAATTTGTTTTGCAAAAGAATATTTTAAAATTGCTTAGAAATTGCATTTACTTTTTTTTTTAATTTATCAAAAATCTCAATTAATGTTTATTAAAAATTGCATTTATTGTTTAAAATTTGCTCAAAAAAAAAGGAGAAAAAGTTTTGGTGTAATTTATGTGTTTTTAATTGTTAACAACATAAATGCTTGGTGTGGAAGTTGGATAGATGATTAATTTTATTGAAAAACGCATGTTTTGCATGAATCTATTTTAAAAATTAAACATTGAACGATGATTAATTAAAAATTGTTCAAAAAATTAGCTTTAATTGCTTAAAAACTTGTTTATATAATCCATTGGCGGTTCGTAAAAAAATATAGAACTTAAAATTAAATAGATTATAACATTCTAACAATGATAAAATTTGTCAACAGTTTTCAAATTTTAATAATTTACAAATTCACAAAAGTCGAGCAATCAATCAAAAATTGCGCAATAGTCAATTAAAAATTGCTCAAACAATGCATTTACTGCTTAAAATTTCCTCAAAAAAATAAATGAGAAAGAGTTTCAGTGTAATTTAAGCGTTTTTAATTACCAACAAAATGAATGTTATGATGTGGAAGTTGAGTGCATAAAAAATTTTATAAAAAAATTATTTGATTTGCAAAAAATTACTTTAAAATTGTTTAGAAATTACATTTAATAAACGCAATTTATTAAAAATCTCGCAATAATCAATGATTATAAAAAATTGTTTAAAAAATAAATACATACATAAATGCTTGGCGTGAAAGTTGAATGGATGAGTAACTTCGCGTGTTTTGCATGAAATTATTTTAAAATTGTTTGGAAAATATATTCCATAAATGCAATTTATCAAAAATTGTGCAATAAACAATGATTAATTAAAAAAATCGCTCAACAAACTTGGTGTGGAGGTAGAGTATTTAATTTAAAAACGCGTGTATTGCATAAAATTACTCCAAAATAGCAATAGTTACTAATCAACTTATCAACGACATAAATGCTGGGTGTGGAGGTTAAGTGGATAAATCATTTTATTAAAAAAATGAGTTTTATACATCATATTATTTCAAAATTGCGCAGTAACCAATAATTTATTTGAAAAAAATGCTTAAATGTAGTATAAAAAAAATGTTGGTGGAATTAAAGTACTTTAAATGATAAATGACATAAAAACTTGGTTTAGAGGTTGAGTGCATAAGTAATTTCATAGAATTTTTTTATTATCAACGACATGATTACTTGTTGTGGAGGTTGGGTAAATGAGTAAATAAGTAAGGGTCGTGGGCGTAAAATTACTTCAAAATTGCGCAATTTTAAATAAAAAATTGCTGAAAAATTGAATTTACTGCTTAAAATTTGCTTAAAAAAGAAATGAGAAAGTAATTAACACGTTTTTAATTATTAACAACATAAATGTTTGGTGTGGCGGTTGAATGCATGAATAATTTCATAAAAAATTATGTGTTTTGCAGGAGATTACTTTAAAATTGTTTAGTTATTACATTACATAGCAATTTATCAAAAATCTCGCAATAATTAATGTTTATTAAAAATTGCAATTATTGTTTGAAATTGGTTAAAAAAAAAAGTTTTGGTGTAATTTATGTGTTTTTATTTGTTAACATAAATGCTTGGTGTGGAAGTTGGATAAATGATTAATTTTAATGAAAAAGGCATGTTTTGCATGAATTTATTGTAAAAATTAAACATTAAAAAATGATTAAATAAAAATTAATTTTTAAACTTCTTAATCACTAACACTCAGGCAAGTGGACGGTAACAAAATTTAAAACTAACCGCCCACTTTTAACATTAGTGACTACTGAAGCACCACAGATGTAAAACTAATCCAACATCGTGACTACTAACACACAGGAGGGTGAGCGCTAACATCAAATTAAGCTTTAACGTTACAAAATTCAAATTTTAAGCTTTAATTAGTATGGAATGGGTATAAAAAAACTAATTTTACAAATTTGGACTAATGTAGACTTTAAAATTTTTAAGATGTGAGCTTCAAACTACAAAAAACGCACTTTTTAGATCAAAATAAAGCCTAAGCTCATAAATTTAATTTTAATTAAATTTTAAAACACATAACAAAATAGTTTTGAAAATATTTTAATAATTTTGAACACTGAACATTTCATTAATTGAAGAAAAAACAGCTAAAAACCATCAAAATTCTCAATTTCTTGCTCAAATGTAGGTTTAAAAGTTGCAGATTTAAAATATTAAGCGTGTAATTTACCAGCTTAAATTAGTGCAATATTGGTATCATACATTTATTTTACTAGTTTGGACTATGGAAAACTTTTTAATTTTAAAGATATAAGCTAAAAATGAAGAAAAATGCATGTTTAAAGTCAAAAGTTTAATTTTTCTTTAAAGTAAGTAGATATAACAAAGCTGTTTAAATAGACTTCAACAAATTTTCTTTCTAATAACTTTATTAATTTAAAGAAAAAGGCTTTAAACTATCAAAATACTCAAAATTTGGCCTAATACTGGGCTTTAACAATCAAAATTAAAAATTTTAGCCTTAAATTAGTATCAAACTATTCTCATAGACATTAATTACCAGTTTGGACTATTGAGGACTTTTTAATTTTAAAGATGTAGGCTTAAGATGAAGAAAAAATGCATTTTTGTAGTAAATATGAAACTTTAACTTATATTTTTAATTAAGTTTAAGGGTAAATACATATAACAAGATTGTTTAAATACATTTCAACAATTTTCCTTCTTAAAAACTTTATTAATTTAAAGTAAATGGCTTAAAACAAACAAAATACTCAATTTCTAGCCAGAAATTAGGTTTAACTAACAAAATCTGAAAATTTTGAGCTTGAATTAGTTAGAAAATGACCTTATGCGTATAATTTACCAGTTTGGACTATTGAGAACTTTTCAGTTTTAAAGATGTAAAATGAAGCCTATACCTAAATAGATAGCGCCAAAAACAGCAAACAACTATCTGTCCAGTAATAATATTTTAAAAAAAAATCTTTGAAGCAATTTGCTAACATCATCATCCTGATGATGCAGCTTTGGACAAACCTGCAAACCTCTATTAAAGCAAAAGCAAAAAAAGGCGTAATCCTCAAATAAGAGCAGTTGAAAGACTATAACGCAATGTTGGCTTTTACTCAAAATGTAGTGCGTTTCGACCTCAAATACCAATATAATATTTGCCCCAAAAATGCATCAATAGTAGTAATAGAGGTGCCACAGTAACAAGCGTTGCTACCCAAAATTTGTTTTAAAAAAATTTCATAAAATTGATTATATTGGGCACCAAAAACTAATTTAAAAATCACAAAGTAAGAAGAATCTATTATATCAACTTTGATTAACTTCACCAACAAAATATATACAAGTTCACCCCACTGATAGAACGTGCTTAACAAACTTTTATTAATATAAAAAAAACTAAATGTTAACAAAACAAACATCCTTCAAAATTAAAACAGATAATTTCACATCTGACTTATAAGAGTTAAATTAAGACAAATTTAACCCTTCATACTTTACACATAATAAACTCAATGTTGAAAATCTAATTAATAAAACGTCACGCAAATGTTAGTGCCACCTTTTCATCCTATTAAATGATCTCAATTTTACCCCACATACAGTTCCTTGACAAATTCGTGACTCCTATTTTTTTCACTGTAATCTCATTCATGCCTGAAACCTATTTCGTGTACAATTGTCCGCGTAAAACGGATTATATTATGTTATACAACACATTATGCGTGACGCACCCTTTTAAAATAAATAATTTTCAAAAGCATCCATTAAAATTGAAACTGAAAGAGTTCAAACGTCCCCTTCAGCGTTTGTCTTTCAAATACTTTTTTATATAAAAATTATAATCTGTTATGATGAATGGTTCGTTATTTTTTGTTTGTTTTATATGCGGACAAATGGATTGTTCAAAAGATTGTTGTTAATATGTGAAGCTATTGAAACTGTACGATTATTAAAGAATGGAGCTTCAGAAAGAACTAAAGTGGGGCAATAAGTTTCACATGACATTGAGGAGGGTGCACTCTCTTGTAAATATTTCATGTTGTTCTGCAACTCAAGAGACGTACATGTCTTCAATTTGGTAAATTAGACTATTGAGAATGTTTCAATTTATTTATTAATTAAATTGAAAATACTAATATTTTTATGTAATAATATACGGATGGTAATATAAAAAACATATAATTTTACTACGTATCCAGCCACATCTTATATAACTTCAACTTTATTTATTTTTTCTGCATACTTATAAGTTTATAGAGGAAAATAAAAAACAAGTCCTATATTTTTAGTACAGAATTATATTTTAAGATGGATCTAGTAAATATTACATTTTTTATATTGAGGAGACGTCAATATTGTGGAACGCTTTTTATTTTTCTATCCCATTCATAATATTAAAATATTTTCTATATTTAAAAGACGATTTAATAAATAAAAATTTATATTAATATATTCTGCAATAAACTGCGCATCAAATACAGTTTATTTTTAAATCTGTATTACAAAGTAGTTGGTAAATGATTTCATTATTCGGTGACAATAAATTTTGTGTGTTTGGTAGTTGAAGTCAACTTCCTAGCTATAAAATTGAAAAAAAAAATATGATCCGCAATACGTGCTTTAGCATTTTTTTTAGAAAGTATTTTTGGGTACTCCTAACATTCTTAAATAGCTAGCTAGCTTCTATGAGTATATATTTTTGGCCTAAAGTTGACCTGAGTTTGTTTTTTATCGACCCCATGTCGCTGGCGCAGTAATAAATCTTCAAAATAGATTGATGTGGAGACACTTTAAATTAGTTTTTCCCAGTCAGTGTTCTTATCATGGCAACGTCTTGATCTACGCGGTAGCTCAAAGCTACTTCATGAAATATTATCTATTAAAGTTGACCTAAGCGTCAACTAATGTCCTTGTTCTACAAGCAATCTTTTTAAAACTGCACACAGCGCTACAAAGATCGCTTTAAGGTTTTGGTAAGCTAGATATCAGTGTTGGTTCGGCCGGCACATTTTATCAGATTGCAAGGCACAAACTATCTTTTCAGCTATCCGCTTTTGGTAGTATTAAGATCATAGGGCGTTCCCATTGGATATCGGAAACCAACTAAGCAATACCTCAACCAGATTGCCAAAATTTTGACATCAAATCTGAGTCAAACCAGACCACCAATTAAAGCAACAAAACCTAGCAGACCAGCCACTAGAAAGAATACCATCTAAAATTCGAGTCCAGAAAATCCACCACCAATGCACTCGTTGGTCACTTTTGCAGATAAACCAAAAAAACCTTTTTGGTCCAACAGGACTAAACAACATCTGTCCTATAGCACAGTAAAATCAAGACGAGCCGGCAGATAAATCACACAAACCCACCGTAACTATACATATAAATAGATCTGGATAGATCCTAGGAGCATGGCCTAGTGCAGATAGTAATAATCGGCCAACCACCATCAACACATACAACAACACACGCTTGGCGGTACAGCATTAGCCACCTTCTCTGCCATTCTAAAAAACCACTTGTATAAACTTGGAGCCGCCTTAACTACGTTCAACTACGTAACTCCCGATTCAACTAAAATTCCCCGACCCCAAAAAAGCTCAACCAGCAGATCATCACCATAGCCTGACAAGGGCCTACCTGGTATCACAAAACTTAATGCAGCAAAACCAAACGCAATTGCCATAATGCTTCTCCACACCTAGAGAACTTCTCCAAAAAGTCAAATCTAGTACCCAACTACGTCGGAAAAAATAAATCACAAAAAATCAGGAAAAGTTCTAGGGTTTTCTTGCAGAGTTGGATGCTGTGAACCCTTATAATAGCGCAACTATTCTCCCCCCTTAATCAAATCTTACAAAAATAATCTCCATTATATCATACAAAGCCCAGTAAGAAAATCAAAGAAACAAAAAACAAAAGTTGAAAGATAAAAAACTAGAACTATGAAACAACTTAACAGGGCAGTTCTGGGGGTGTGATGTAAATTAATATTGCCCGCCCATCCATCAAAATTATGATCATCAAAATTTTTCTTTTTCTTTTCTGTTAATGTTAAAGTTGAAATAAAGTAAATAGAAAACTGACAAAACTAATATCTTTTTAACAAAAACTTAAGTAGATGGGCAGGGATCTAAGTTTTTTGCGCGTGTTTTAAAGTGGTGTAATGACATCTGTCAGTCATTTTGTCTTGTTTTTTAGATGTAGAAACACGAGAGATAGTAATAACCGTCAATTTCTTTATGACAAACAGTTGGGCGAGTAGGCGGGTACACTGTATTAAACTACCGGCCCAATATTCATAGACTGTGTTCCCGCCCACCCGCCCTAGTGTTAGTTATCAAGAAATTGATTAAGTCAACTTTCTCTTTAAGTTTAATTGTATCTGTCAGTCATTTTGTCTTGTTTTTCAGATGTAGAAAAACAAAAGTTGGTAGAAACTGTCAATTTCTTTATGACAAACACTTGGGTACGTAGGCGAGAACACTGTATCTAATTACCGGCCCAATATTTAAAAACTGTGTTTCCGGCCACCAGCCCGAGTGATAGTTATCAGGAAATTAATTACGTCAACTCTCTTCAAGATTAATGACATCTGTCAGTCATTTGGTCTTGTTTTTTTAGATGTAGAAACACAAAAGGTGGTAGTAACTGTCAATTTATTTATGGCAAACACTTGGGCAGATGGGCGGAATCACTGTATCAAACTACTTATTAAGAAATTGATTACGTCAACTCTCTCTTCAAGTTAAATGACATCTGTCAGTGATTTTGTCTTGTTTTTTAAATAAAGAAACACAAGAGGTAAAAATAACTGTCAATTTCTTTATGACAAACATTAGAGCGGGTGGGCGGGTACACTGTATCAAACTACCGGTCCAATATTCATAAACTGTGATCCCGCCCACCCGCCTTAGTTCCCGCCCACCCGCCCTACTGTTAGTTATCAAGAAACTGATTACGTAAACTCTCTCTTCAAGTTAAATGACATCTGTCAGTCATTTTGTCTTGTTTTTTAAATAAAGGAACACAAGAGGTAAAAATAACTGTCAATTTCTTTATGACAAACATTAGAGCGGGTGGGCGGGTACACTGTATTAAACTACTGGCCCAATATTCATAAACTTTGTTCCCGCCCACCCGCCCTAGTGATAGTTATTAAGAAATTAATTACATCAACTCTCTCTTCAAGTTTAATGACATCTGTCAGTCATTTTATCTTGTTTTTAAGATGTAGAAATACAAAAGAAGGTAGTAACTGTTAATTTCTTTATGACAAACATTAGGGAAGGTGGGCGGGAACACTGTATCAAACTACCGGCCCAATAATCATAAACTGTGTTCCCGCCCACCCGTCTTAGTTCCCGCCCACCCGCATTACTGTTAGTTAACAATAAATTGATTACGTCAACTCTCACTTCAACTTAAATGACATCTGTCATTCATTTTGTCTTGTTTTTTAGATAAAGAACACGAGAAGTGGTAATAACTGTTAATTTCTTTATGACAAACATTAATGCGGGTGGCGGGAACACTGTATCAAACTACTGGCCCAATATTCATAAACTGTGTTCCCGCCCACCCGCCCCAGTGATAGTTATCAAGAAATTGATTACGTCAACTCTCTCTTTAAGTTTAATGACATCTGTCAGTCATTTTGTCTTGTTTTTTAAATGTAGAAACACGAGAGATGGTAATAACAGTCAATTTCTTTATGACAAACACTTGAACGGGTGAGCGGGTACACTGTATCAAACTCCCAGCCCAATAATTATAAACTGTGTTCCCGCCCACCCGCCTTAGTGATAGTTATTAAAAAATTGATTACGTCAACTCTCTCTTCAAGTTTAATGACATCTGTCAGTCATTTTATCTTGGTTTTAAGATGTAGAAATACAAAAGAAGGTAGTAACTGTCAATTTCTTTATGACAAACATTAGGGCAGGTGGGCGGGAACACTGTATCAAACTACCGGCCTAATATCATAAACCGTGATTCTGCCCACCCGCCTAAGTGATAGTTATCAAGAAATTGATTACGTCAACTCTCTTTTTAAGTTTAAAGACATCTGTCAGTCATATTGTCTTGTTTATACGATGTAAGAACACAGAAGGTAGTAGTAACTCTCAATTTCTTTTTGACAAACAGTTGGACGGGTAGGTGGGTGCACTGTATCAAACTACCGGCCCAATATTCATAAACTTTGATCCCGCCCACCCGCCCTAGTGATAGTTATCAAGAAAATAATTACGTCAACTCTCTCTTCAAGTTTCATGACATCTGTCACTCACTTTGTCTTGTTTTTTTAGATGTAGGAACACAAGAGGTAGTAGTAACTCTCAATTTCTTTTTGACAAACAGTTGGACGGGTAGGCGGGTACACTGTATCAAACTCCCGGCCCAATATTCATAAACTGTGTTCCCGCCCACCCGCCCTAGTATTAGTTATTAAGAAATTAATTACGTCAACTGTTTCATCAAGTTTAATGACATTTCTCAGTCATTTTGTCTTGTTTACAAGATGTAAGAACACGAGAGATAGTAATAACTATCAATTTCTTTATGACAAACAGTTGGGCAGGTGGGCGGGAACACTGTATCAAACTACCGGCCCAATAATCATAAACTGTGTTCCCGCCCACCCGCCTTATTGATAGTTATTAAAAAATTGATTACGTCAACTCTCTCTTCAAGTTTAATGACATCTGTCAGTCATTTTATCTTGTTTTTAAGATGTAGAATTACAAAAGAAGGTAGAAACTGTCAATTTCTTTATGACAAACATTAGGGCAGGTGGGCGGGAACACTGTATCAAACTACCGGCCTAATATCATAAACCGTGTTTCTGCCCACCCGCCTAAGTAATAGTTATCAAGAAATTGATTACGTTAATTCTCTCTTTAAGTTTAATGACATCTGTCAGTCATTTTGTTTTGTTTATAAGATGTAAGAACACAGAAGGTAGTAGTAACTCTCAATTTCTTTTTGACAAACAGTTGGACGGGTAGGCGGGTACACTGTATCAAACTCCCGGCCCAATATTCATAAACTTTGATCCCGCCCACCCGCCCTAATGTTACATATTAAGAAATTGATTACGTCAATTCTCTCTTCAATTTTTAATGTTTAATAGTATCTGTCAATCATTTTGTCTTGTTTTTTAGATGTAGTAACTGTCAATTTTTTTTATGACGAACACTTGGGCGGGTGGGCAAAAACACTGTATCAAACTACCAGTCCAATTTCATAAACCGTGATCCCGCCCACCCTCCTTAGTATTAGTTATCAAGAAATTGATTACGTCAACTCTCTCTTCAAATTTAATGATATCTATCAGTCATTTTGTCTTGTTTTTTAGAAGTAGGAAAAATACCGTGCAAAAATGAATCTAAGCATAATCAAAAAAATGTTCCCAAATTGTACTATAAAATTGAATAAAGTATTACATAGATTTTGCTATTACACTAGCAATAGTTTAGTGTTTTTCCCTCCGCGGATTGTTTCCAGACGGTAACAAATAGTACTCAATGTAAAACAGACAGAAAGATGGTACTACAAACATTACCCCTAGAAAAAAAAAAACACCAACAAAGAAATTCAGGATGTTACTTAAACCAACAACAAGAAAAAAGCAAAAAAATGAACATAGAAGAAAGGAATAGAAGAAAGAAAAAGGTAAAAAAATAACACTACAGCCAACAATAACCTAAAAACTTTTGCGGCAAATCTCCAAAGTAATTCAGAGTATCACGTCACCACACAACATCTATCATTAAACCCGCCAAAACATTTACAAACAAAATGGTAGGAATTAGAAAAAAACAAGAAAAGAAGAAATAAAAAAAAAAACGAAAGTTAGTTAGAAAATGTTGAAAAAGCCAGACTACACAACAGATAATCGCTAGTTTACAAGAAAAACTCCAAACTGCTCTTAAATAAAAAAAAAAAACACGCTTCTCCAGCAACGTAAGAAGAAAGAAGATCACTGACAAAGAAAAAATACCAACTTACGCCACCATTATCGCAAAATCTACCGATGGATAATGACTTTCTTTTAAAAGTTTATAAAATTGATGCCGTCATAAAACGTTCTCATTGGGCAAATTTTACCATTGATACTAAATCGAAGCAAACTTCTAGCCAAATCATCAAAACCTAGCAGACCAACCACTAGAGTAAAAATCATCAAAGACCTAAGCCCAAAAAATCCACCAGCAATGTAATCCTTGGTCACACCTGCAGTTAAACCCAAAGTAACTCTTTTACTAACCAGCAAGCCAACAAAACCAGGCAACATCTGCCCTGCAACCCAGTAAAACCAAGACGTGCCACCGTAACTACCCTCCCGGTACACAAAGATAAATCCAAGAACATGTTCTAGTGCAGATGGCAAAACCAAACCACCAACAGATCACAATCTAATAGCCTTAGAATTGAACACACAAAAACCGACCAAATTTACAATGACATCCACCACAAGAATCTAGACCTCAAATCTGAACGGATCGACCATAACAAGCTCTGCTGTGGGCTTAATAGCTAACTCAACTCCCACGCATTGACAACAGACCCCCTTCTTCATGCTGAAAAAATGATTAACCACCATCACCACATGGAACAAGGGGCAAAATACCAAACGCTCTTGTTGCCGCATTTCTGAACAGCCACTTATAGGTACCTGCATCTGGAAGTCCCCAAACCCAGCGGGCTTTCTTAGTATCACAGCACTCGATGCCGGGAAACCGAACGTAATCGCTCCAAGGCATCTTCAGGCCTGAAGAACTTCTATGCAAAGTCGCCCAAGAACAAAACACAAAAAAATCCAAAAAAGTAAAAGCTCCGCTTTAAGGCAAATACCAATCGGCCAACCAAAGTTAGTGTATCAACGGAGTGTTTCCTCCTTCCCGAAACGCTTCTAGACCAAGAAAATGGTTACACCAACACATATCATTCGCATTTTCAACCATGTTCCCTTTTTCGAATGTTCCAATATGAACAAGAACTCCTCCAACCACCTTATTGTCTGTCCAGGAGTAAAAAGCTTGTTCTTCAAGTTCACTTCATCTATTTTTTTTTTTATTAAAAAAACCCACAAAAGCGTTATTAGTTATCATGAGATTTATTGTTAAACAATTTTCTCATTTTTTTTAGCTGTATTCTACCCTGTGGAAATAAGCTTTGCTCTTCTTCTGCCATTCATCTCGGTTTTGAGCCATCTGGTACCAGTTTAGCCAAGCCACTCTTTTCAAGTCTTCGCTCCACTTCATTTGTAGTTTTCCCACACTTCTTCTGTAACTCCATGACCTCCATCTTATTAGTTTTCCGCTCCACTTGTTTTGGTCTTTTGCAACGTGTCCCGCCCAATTCCACTTCTGGGTGGCGGCATATTTCACGACGTCTTGCACCTTCGTCCTTTCTCTGATCCAATCATTAGTCTTCCGGTCCTTTAGTGATATACCCAGTATCCTTCTCTCAATAGCCCTCTGATTGACTTTGAGCTTATCAAGTATTGCTTTCGTAAAAGTTCAAGTTTGAGATCCGTAAGTGGTTACTGGTAGAATACACTGGTTGTATAATTCAGTTTTGAGATAGAAGGGGATGACCATTGCCAATTAATTTTGGCATATGCCGCCCAGGTTTGTCGTGTTCTCTCGTAAATTTCCAGTTTTTGATTGGCTTTGTTGTCGTTTGTCGTCTTTGTCTGATGTCATGTAGTTTGTTTTGTGGAAATTGATTTCTAGTTCTATGCGTTTCGTGGCTCTGTAGGTGTCTTCGATGAGTGTAATTAGTTCTTCTCTGTTTTCGGCTACTAGTACTATGTCATCAGCAAACATTAAATAGCTGAGTTTTACTCCATTGATGTTAATGCCCCTGCTTTAGAAGATAATTGTTTTTAGTGCGTCATCTAGTACTAGAATAAAGAGCTTGGGAAAAATCGAATCCCCTTGTTTTACTCCTCTTGTTAATTTCTACTTTGCCGGATTGTTTGTGTAGTTGGATTTGTAGTATGACATTTCGGTATATTTTGCTTATTAAGTTTGCATATCTATGGTCAATTTTCAGGGCTTGCTGCAGTGCCTATATTTCCACCTTGTCAAAAGCCTTCCTGAAATTGATAAATGCTAGCCATAGGGAAATATTGTATTCTACAGCTTTCTCAATAAGTACTCTCATCGTTTGTAGATGTTCCGTAAGACTGTATCCCTTCCTAAACCCAGCCTGTTCTTTTGGCTGATAGTAGTCCAGATTAGGTGTGAAGCGGCTAGTTATTAGTTTTTAAAATAATTTATATATTTGAGACAGCAGGCTGATCGGTCTGCAATTTTTTAGGTTTTCGGTGTCGCCCTTTTTGTAAATGATTATTACAAGGGCATTTGCCCAGTCCTGCGGTATACCTTCCTTCTCCAGGCATTTGTTGAACAATATTTTTAATTGGCGTTCTAGTATATCTCCGTCTTGTTTTATCATCTCCACTAATATTTCATATTCGCCCGCTCTTGTCCCGCTTTTCAAATGTTGTATTGCAGTGCAGTTCTCATTTCGTCCGTCGTAATCCTCAGAATTGACGTTCATGACTTTGACTCTGCGCTCTTCTTCGGGTATGTTGCTCGTTACCTTCGATTCATATAAGTCTGCATAGAATTCTTGTACCGTTCTTATAATTTCTTGTCTCCCTTCAATAATTCTCTTATATCTAAACCCAATCACAAAAGAGGTAGGACAAATAATAAATCATCTGATCTATCACTTCGGCGGGTAGGTGGATCACAGTAAAAAAAAAACTTGCCCACAAATTTAACTTCGTTCACACCCACCCACCCAAGCGTTGATTATCATAAGATTTATTGTTAAACAATTTTCTCATAACTAAACCCAATCACACAAGAAGTGGGGAAACAATAGATCTTTGCTTGCTTACAAGATAAACTTTATAATAAACGTCTACTAGATTAGAACACTTTTCACTAAACCAACCACTTCCAAAATTATAATAAATTCCCGCTTTTATCCAAAGCTTTGTAAAGTTGCATTACAAAACTGTACATCACTTTATTTATCTAAAAAATTCTACGCTTATCCAAGCTGTACTCAGACACCTATGTCAAAACAAGTTTCATCAAATTCAGCACAAATGAGTACTAAAAAACTTGTGGCCTACCAACAACTAAACAAAACTATAATAAATAATTCAAATCCGTTGTCCAAGATCAAGATTATTTATGACTTTGGACCTGAAAACTAAGTAATGGCAACCTAATCTAAAATTACTAAACATCTTTAACTAGAAAGCAAAGCTCACCCATCTGCTAAAAATAGTTAGCGGTTCTAGAAATACAAATTGACCTTCAGATTAATCAAAAATCCAGTTCGTACTTTGATTTGGTACTACAGTTCGTTGTTGTAATAGCGCTTTTAGCAAAAAACTACAAGCGTACTTGGTTCATTCTGTGCACAGAGAAACAAGCCCAAGATTAGCTAAACACGTCATTAGACTCCAAGTTCACATGACTATTTATACCGCTAACTAAATTTTAGACGTACAACTTTAGAAAAAAAAAAATGCTGTATCTAATAAAGGGTTTTTCAATAAAGTTAACAAAACTCTTTTTTTTATTTGAATATATGCCATTAAGTGTGCAATATTACATCGTTCAAATGCCCGCCTTGGCTTTTTATGGTGGCACGGATCCAAGTGGCCAATTTCTAATTACTCTTCCGAATAGATCCGGCTGAATTTGAGGGATGGCTGTGTTATGTTCACTTTTAGGGCATCGGTCAATTGTGGTTTATTTGCATAGACCTGCGACTTCAAAAAACCCCACAAAAAAATCTAACGGGGTCAAATCGCATAACCTTAGTGGCCATTTGGTGTTGATTAAATTGAGGTTATGTCAGAATAAACGTATGGATTTCAATCAATTTTTGACATTTTGTACTCTTGGTATTAAGCTATGTTTTGAATTTTTAGATTTTTGGGCAAAAAGAGCAAAATTATGGTTTTTTTATCAAAACTCCGGATGTGTTATTTAAAAATTTTAGTTTGTAGAGCAAAAATTAAGCCTTATTATACAAAATTCAAACGTTTAGGCAGACATCCGACTTTATTTGACAAAAATTCGGTTTTATTGTTAAACAATCTTGTCCGATTGAGGAAAATTGTGGCTTTTTTGTCAGAAATTTTAATTTATTATAAAAAAAAGCTTACTTAGCATTTATTTAGTTTTATTGAAGAAATAACTTTCAGAGCAAAGTTAAAAAAAAATACATTTTAGAACAAAAATTTGACGATTTTGTCTAGAAACAATTATTATCATTTTAGAAACGTTATAAGACATTTTAAAAATGATTTTTGTCAGTTGAGCTACAATTTGCGACAATTTAGTTACGATTTGATTTACGATAGTTTCAGGTTGATTTACGATATTTGTCACAGTTCAATAATGGTTTTGATGTTGTTATTATTTTATGAAATGATTTTTGACATTTAAATTATTACAAATTAAGCAAGATTTGCAATTTTTGTCATAATTGTTCAGACAAGATTTTAGCATTTTTGTAAAATTGAAACATTCAAAAATAATTTTTTGACAATTTTGCAAAAACTTTACGAATTTAGTGACGATTTACGACAGTTTAAGAGCAATTTAAGCAGTTTTAGGGTAATTTACAATACTTTTGAGTTTAGAAGAGAATTTAGAGTTTTTATTGTTTAAGAAACTTTTACATCAATTAAAACATAATTTTTGACAATTGAGCTACAATTTGCTAATATTTAGCTACGATTAACGACAGTTTAAGGGCGGTTTGCATTTTTCTTTTAGTTTTGAATCAATTTTGGAATTTATATCTTTGTAGAAACTAATAAAAAATTTAAAAAATAATTTTTGACAGTGGAGCTACTATTAACTATAATTTAGCTACAATTTACGACAGTTTAGGGGCAATTTAGCGTTTAGCTACGACTTGCGACAAACAAACTGAACTGTCAAAAATCATTTTAGCTACGACAGAGCAATTTACGATTTTTGTCACACTTAAAAAGATATTTTATCATTTGTGAGATTGAAACGTTTAACGACGTTTTAAAAATGATTTTTGACAGTGGATGCAAGGTTTTTGACAATTTAGTTATAATTAACGACAGTTTATGGGCGACTTACAACAGGTTTTGCAAAGTTCAGAAGCAATTTTGCCATTATTATTAGCTCAGAAAATGTTAATATTAGTTTTTGTCAGTTGAGCTACAATTGACGATAATTATTGACCTCACCCCTGCTAGAGACAGCCTTACCCTCAAAACGTTCAAGCAGAATGTCAATTGTGGCGTCTGTTGTGTGACACGTAGCGCCGTCCTGCTGGAACCACATGTCGTCTAGGTCCATATGGTTCAAATTGAACCATAAAAAATTGGTTAATATCGTTTTGTAGCGCTCGCCACTAACAGTGACCGCCTCACCAACGTCGTTTTCAAAAAAGTACGGACAATGACGCCGCCGGCCCAAAATCCACACCAAAGGGTAACTTTTTGAAGATGCATTATCATCTAATGAACCTCGTGTAGATTGGTGTCGTCCCATATACGGCAATTTTGCTTGTTACCATAGCTATTCATCCAAAAATGCGCTTCGTTGTTAAAGATGATTTTCCGTTAAAACTGGGGTCCTCTTACAAACGATTTTAAGCCCAGTCAGCAAACAAACAGCATTGTCTATAGTCATAAACTTTGAGCTCCTGGATCAATTGGATCTTGCCTAAGTCCCGGCGCAAATTTCGCGAAATTAAAGTCTGCAAAAGCCCGTATTCTTGTGCACGGCGAGGAATCGACTGCCTCGAGTTCTGCTATACACTTTCACGGACCGCGGCAATGTTCTCCGCCAATCTTACGTTCCTTGAACGTACAGATGTTGGCTGATTATTTACCAAACCCGTCGTCTTAAAGGGTCCCCCCGGTTAACATAGGTGAAATGCCCCCCGTCACAAATATCTAAATTAACTCAAAAATTAATTTCCTAGCATCAAAAAAACATGTTTGATAAGATTTTAAAATTTCGATACCTCCCCCTTTTCCATCGGGGGCTAAAAATAGCATTTTTTGGTTTTTATTTTTTTTCTCCGCACCTATTAAATAAAAAATTCTAAAAAAAATCATGAAAGTAGGGTTTTAGGTAGTCTTCAAACACAATTTTTTTCAGCCCCTCAAATTCTGTATACAACCCTTAAAAAAATTCCAGAAGGGTTGAAATTTACTTTTGGTTATCTAAACCTTTGATTGCAAGGAATTTTATTTTTTAACTTCATAAGTAATTGAAAAATCTACATCCATGATTTTTTTGGAATTTTTGCGAGTGGTGCGCCACTATTTAAAATCAATTTTTTCACTTTTTTGCCATTTATACTGTTTATTTTTCTGCTTTTGTGACTCTGCAATGCATTTATAGCTTTCAAAATATTGAAATTCGGATTCTACGGAAAATTGTACATTGAGTAGATATCCTGGGTATAATATTTTCATCAATTTGCAATGAGTTGACAGCTCAAAACACAATTTATCGTATTTTTTACGAAACTAAAAACAAATGGAGTAATTTTTTTTTTCAAATTTTTAAATGTCTGATTCGTATTTCTGGCATCAAAATTAGTCAGTAAACTTATTTTCATCAAAATCGGTTAAGGTCAAAAAAACCACCCCTATTAAACTTTTTTCACAATTTTAAGACTTTTTGCACTAAAAAATCAAAACTTAAAAACATTTAGTAATAGAGACACTGGACAAACTCCATCATCTTCAGAAGGATGAAATCTATCAAATTAATCGGTTAATTTTTTTTTTATTTCAGTTCTATTTTTTTTTAGAAAAAAAACATGTAATTCACATTATTGGCTGTCATTTTTAAATGGGTCAACTTTTTCAATTTTTTTTTTTAATTGGATAGAGTTTCCAACAATGTACAATAAAGCAGTTTTGCGGGTCATACTAACCCGAAAAAAATTGTATCATTTGGTTTTGAGTGGTCCAGAAAGGTTGAAATTGATTTTAGGTTATCTGAACCTTGGATTCCATCAAATTTTGATTTTATTTAATGAGCAATTGATAAATATACATTTATGAATTTTTTGAGATTTTTGCGAGTGGTGCGCTACTATAAAAAAATCGATTTTTTTACTTTTTTGTCATTTTTTACAGTTTTGGGTAAACCAGAAAAGTTGAAATTGATTTTAAGTTATCTAAACCTCCGATTGCATAGATTATGCTGCTTTATTAAAAATCATTAGAAAGTTTTTGATAAACCCTATCCAATAAAAAAATAAAAATTGAAAAAGTTAAAGCATTTTAAAATGACAGCCAATAATGTAAATTTCATGTTTTTTTTTTCTAAAAAGAAGAAATGAAATTAAAAAAAATTAAACAGATTAATTTGATAAATTTCATTCTTCTAAAGATGATGGAGTTTGTCCATTACTAACCGTTTTTAAGTTTTGATTTTTTAGTGCAAAAAGTCTTAAAACTGGAAAAAAGTTTGATGGGGGTGGTTTTTTTTACCTTTACCAATTTTGATAAAAATTAGTTTACTGACTAATTTTGATGCCAGGAATACGAATCTGACATTTAAAACTTTGAAAAAAAATTACTTCATTCGTTTTTTGTCTCGTAAAAAATACGATAAATCGTGTTTTGAGCTGTCAAATCATTGCAAATTGATGAAAATATTATACCTACTCCATGTAAAATTTTCCGTAGAACCCGAATTTCAGTATTTTGGAAGCTATAAATGCTTTGCAGAATGACAAAAGCAAAACAAAACAGTATAAATAGCAAAAAAGTCAAAAAATCGATTTTGAATAGTATCTCGCAAAAAATCCAAAAAAATCAAGGATGTAGATTTTTTAATTACTTATGAAGTTAAAAAATAAAATTCCATGCAATCGAAGGTTTAGATAAGCAAAAGTAAATTTCAACCCTTCTGAAATTTTTTTAAGGGTTGTATACAGAATTTGAGGGGCTGAAAAAAATTGTGTTGGAAGACCACCCAAAACCCTACTTTCATAATTTTTTTAGAATTTTTCATTCAATAGGTGAAGAGAAAAAAAATAAAAACGAAAAAATGCTATTTTTAGCCCCCTATGGAATAGGGGGTGGTATCAAAATTTTAAAATTCTACCAAACATGTTTTTTTGATGCTAGAAAAGTAATTTTTAAAGTAATTTGGATATTCGTGATGGGGGGCATTTTACTTATGTTAACCGGGGGGACCCTTTGGCCATCAAACGTTGAAGGGCCACCATGTCTACCGTAAAATGAACACAATGCGAGCAACGTTTGCACTAACAAACACTGATTTTAATAATAAAGTTTTATCATTTAAACGTGTTGTTCAATCGTGTAACTTGCAATGATAATTTGGCATAAGTAACTGAATAATAAAGAAATATTTGATAGATGTGACCAAAACAAAAAGGCCGCCACGGGCCGCCAAAATTTAGTCGCGCCAACTAAAAAACCCTTTAAAAAGTTTTAAAAGTTAAAACAAACCTCAATTCACTGAACGTTCGATTGAAGAAAATTAGTAACTATTGCACCTGAAGAATTACTACAGAAATCAACAAACTCAACAACAAGTCCGGGTTTGCAACACAGTCTGAAGCACAATAAGACTTCCCAGACCTAGAAAATTTCCGCAACAAACTAATTAACCCATATCAACACGTGTAGGAGACGTCCCCATGCACATCACAAAGCGACGCGGTTAAAAATAGCATCAAATGTAAAACCACCAATAACATAGTGTCCTAACTTACCACTGAATATATTTTAAAAATTAGAAAATTCCAAAAAAGAGAATTCTATGCTTTTTGTTGTATAGCCTGAAGTCCGCCACGCCTAATAGACCCCACAAATATATACCAAACACTCAACGAATCATTCCACCCCATCGGCCCATCAACCCCTGTTGACACGTGATGATGTCGCCCCCAGCACATCATGGAAAAATTCCGGCAAAACAAGTAGTTTAGCTTCATATTTTATTTATCAAAGAGACTAAACTTTTGTAATTAAAAGCGTTTTTGTTAGTTTAACAATAGCATAATCGTATTTTGTAAATAATAAACTAATTACAAAACGTATTTTTAAAATTTTCATAAAACAAAAACACTTAATATATTAAAACCAACAAAATGTATAAAGTTTATTAAATATAATATAATATTTAATTAATTACTTTTTTTAGTTACAGGGTGATTCTTAACCTAAGCGCATAAACTCAAAGAATTAGTTTACAATCAATATTATTGATAAATGTTAAAAAAATGTAGTATTTTTTTTCAAGTAATAAATTTTAATTTTCCAGAAACTTTATAATTCATTATCTCGTTTATTATAAAACTTTTACTACATTTCTTTAACATTTATCGATAATATTAATGGTAAACTAAAATTCCTCGAGTTTATGTGCATAGGTTAAGAATCACCCTGTATAAGGGCTTATGCTTGTGTTGCTGCCTTTTTAATAAGTATCTATAAATTAATTACATAATATATACCACCAAAACCCGCTAATTGAAAAAATGAAGAGCTTTAATAAAATTTTACAAAAAACTAAGAAATTATACCAAAACCTTTTATCCGCAAAACAACATTTTTTTTTTAAATAAATCAAAAATTCTTTTATCAAATTGTAATTTCACAAAGTTACTAAGCCAACCCTGTCTTAAGATAATTTTTTAATACGGCCCTGCAATAATTACAATAAGTAAATCAAAAAAACCCAGAATAAAGC
The DNA here is from genome assembly GCA_963932245.1 of Tachinus rufipes. Lineage (NCBI taxonomy): Eukaryota > Metazoa > Arthropoda > Insecta > Coleoptera > Staphylinidae > Tachinus > Tachinus rufipes. The sequence continues at coordinate 9,690,536 of OZ010746.1, read as the reverse complement.
ATTATTACAATAAAAACCATTACTGAGTCAACCTTGTTTTAAGATAAATTGTGATTACGGTCCTTTATTGTTTACAATAAATAAATTATTATATTTAAATTAAAAATTTGTTTATCAAATTTTCTTAAATATCACTGTGCCGGCCCTGCATTGAAATAATTTCTGCATACGGCCCTGCTTTACAAGAAATAAATAAAAAATATTTAATAATAAAACACATTTTCAATGTTTTACCTTAAGTCACATAACGAGCTTCCCACGCAAATAATTTCTTCGCCCGGTCAATTCCATCTCGCATATATGAACCAACATTCACTCCGTCACTAATACAAAGCATTTTAATGCATTTTCACATCCCACTGCACATTTTCTAATCAAATTTAATAACTAATCAATAAACAATTAATACCCACGCACAAGCTGTCATTAACAGCCGACTCAGGTGAACCAACTGAAGAAAAATTAACAACAAATGCATTATTTCCAACTTAATAATCTTTTCCAATTTAATTTAATTCAACTAAAATCAGCAAACTCATCATTATTAATAACTATTCTCTAACAATATTACAAACAATTTGTTTTTTACTAAATTTGTAATGTTTTACCTTATGTCATATACCCAGCGTCCAGCAGCAGCTGAAATTAACAAATAATTTCTTCGCCCGGTCAATTCCATCCCGCACATATGAATCAACATTCATTCCATCACTTATACAAAGCATTTTAACACATTTTCACATCCCACTGAACATTTTCTAATCAATTTTAATAATTAAATAATCAACAATTAATATTCACGCACAAGCTGTCATTATCTGCCAACTGAAGGAAAATTAAAATTACCTTGTCCAGCAGCCAAAATTTACAAATAATTTCTTTGTCCGGTCAATTCCATTCCACACAAATAATCCAACATTCGCTCCATCACTAATACAAAGCATTTAACACTTTTCCACATCCCACCGCACATTTTTTAATCAAATTCAATAATTAAACAATCAACAATTAATATCCACGCACAAGCTGTCATTATCAGCCAACTCAGGTGAGCCAACTGTCAGAATTAATAATAAAATAAAATTTAATTTATGAAAATTAATAATAGAAATGTAACTGGAAAATTATTTTTAATTTAATAAAATTAATATGGTTTTAATTATCCTATCGTTTCTAATTATAGTAAATTTATTGATTTAGTTATAATTATTTTATTTTATATATATAAGAGGTGTTTTCCATTTGAGCGCTTCATACATTTTTACATTTTTAAATATTGTGCGCAAGAACGCTTCGCACTTGACAAACGCAGGGTGGGCAACTCCAGGCCATAATGACGGTCAAAATTATCAACTGTAGTTGCCCACCCACCTGCCCAAATGTTTGTTGTTAAAGGATTAGTTTACAATCACTCGGGCAGGTAACTCCAGAGCATGATGATAATCAATAGTTTTAACTAAAGTTGTACATCCATCCTCCTGAGTGTTTGTAAATAAATCCTTTAATAACAAACACTTGAGCGGGCGGGTGGGCAACTCCAAAACATAATGACGGTCAAAAATTTCAATGGCGTTGCCCATCCACCCGCCCAAGAGTTTGTTATCAAAAGATTAGTTTACAAACACTCAAACAGGTAAATTCAGATCATGATGATGATCAATAATTTTAACTAGACTTGTCCACCCACCTGCTCAAGTGTATGTTATCAAAAGATTAGTTTACAAATACTAGAGCGAGTAAATCCAGACCATAATGACAGTCAATAGTTTTAACTAAAGTTGTACATCCACCCTTCTAAGTGTTTGTAAATAAACTCTAAGATAATAATTAATACTTGGGCGGGTGGGTGAGCAATTCCAAATTATAATGACAATCAAAAGTATCTTCTGGAGTGCCCACCCACCCGCCCAATTGTTTCTTATCAAAAGATTAGTATACAAACACTCGGGCGGATAACTCCAAAGCATGATGACAACAAATACTTTTAACTAAAGTTGCACATCTACCCTCCTGAGTGTCTCTAAATAAATTCTTTAATAAACACTTGAACGGGTGGGTAGGCAACTTCAGAGCATGATGACAGTCAAAAGTTTGAACTGGCGTTGCCCACCCGCCCGATTGTTTGTTACCAAAAGATTAGTTTACAACACTCGGGCGAGTAACTTCAGAGCAAGACGACGGTCAATAGTTTTAACTGGAGTTAATGCCATAAATGTGTTTTCTGTACTAATTTTGATAAACTTTAAGTAATAAACCTAATTTCTGAGCTAAATCAATGCAAACAATTAATTTTTGTGCAATTTTCATGTTATTGAGGTTTTTTATGCAATTTTTACGTTAAAAAATTATTTTCTGTGCAATTTTAAGTCTTTTAAAGCAAATTTTATGCTATAATTGGATTTTCTGTACCAAGCTTGATACATTTTATATAATTTTTAGCAAATTAATTTTCTGTGCAATTTTCTTGTTATGAATGTAGTTTCTGTGCAATTTTGAGTAATTTTCCAACCAAAACTTATGTTACAAATGGATTTTCTGTGAACATTATGATAAATTTCATGTAATAAATGTATTTTCTAAGTGAATGTAATGTTAGAATTAGGTTTGTGAGCGGTTTTCTGTGAATTTTTAATGTTTTCCAATCAAATTTCATGCTTTAAATTAGTTTTATGTAAAAAAATCATAAAATAAACTTAATTTCTTGACAAATTAAATGCAAAAAATAAAATTTCTGAGCAGTTTTCATGGTATTAATGTTCTTCCTGAGCAATTTTAAAGTTTTGTAATCAGATCTTATGCTACAAATAAATTTTCTGTACTAATTTTGATTTCTTAACAAATTTAATGCTAGAAATAAGTTTTTGTGCAATATTCATGTTATTCTTGTGCAATTTTCATTTTATAAATGCTGTTTCTGTGCAAGTTTAAAATCTTCTAAACAAATGTTATGTTCTAGGTTAGGTTAGGTTAGATTAGGTTAGGTTAGGTTAGGTTAGGTTAGGTTGAGTTACGCAGTAACACTGCAGACTGACGGACGCGTTTCTAAAACACTCCTGAAATCTGTGCTGCTAAATTAGTTCTCTGTGTCCGATAATTGTGTAAAGTAGGCAGGCACCTTCGGAAAGTGTTCTGCCTCACTTTTGCGCTAGTGTGGCGTTTGTGTTTTGTTAATTGCCCCGACAAAAAACAAAATACGCTGTTGGACGAGTGGAAATTTTCCACTGTGTGACGTATGTCTGTGACGTTTCTTTTATTCGCGTGCGTGAAGCGGAGGAAGTCTCGCGTGCGCGCGACCAGTTTTCGTGAGTAGGAGCACCCCCCTTGGGTGCGTGCGAAATTGTCGGGAGTGGGATATATACTCTCCACGTTTTCCGACAAGAAAGTTCGAAATTTTATTTGACATTAACTGCAAAGTCGGCAAGGCGGAGCAGGTAGTGTATTAGCTTTTCCGTAATAAAAAAAAAATTGGAGCCCGGCGCCTCCACCACCAAAAAAATATTTGTTTCTTAAAATGTCAGGAAAAGAGGATTCCGATATAGATTCGGATGGAAATGCTGGTTTCCATAAAAAAAAAATGAAATACGACCCCCCTAGCAGAAAGATACCAAGAGAACAGCAGCAGCAGCAGCTGCTGCTGGGTGGTACTGACTCCGATTCCGGTGTGTCACCGAAACAGGTGCAGAAGCGTAAGAGGGAAGAGAAAAGAAAGACCCAGCCGCAACCGTCTAGGATGAACCTAAAAAGATTCTTTGAGGCGATGGCCGGATAAGACTGACGCAAATAAAAAAAAAGCACTACTCAAACTGATGCAAGACATGGAGAGTACTGCAGCATAGATAAGTGGGCTTATCATTAATAGCACAAGGAAAAAGACAAAAACTGCTGTCTCTGACCTTAATAGAAAAGCAGCGTTGTTCAACAACCCGGACATAAGTGCTCTGGTGGCGGAGTCATCAAAAGACAGTAATGTGGGAACTATCGAGCACTCTGAGATAATAAGTAATTATACTGCCAAGGTGGAGGAGATAGATGCCTTAAAAAAGACTACGATAGAGAGATTGAATCCCTAAAGGCGGAATTAAGAGACAACTATGTACCAGCGGACCAAGTAGAGACACTCAGGGACGAAATCAGCTCCTTGGAAACGCAGAAGGACAAAGCTAAAAAAAAGTGGAAAAGCTTTTAAGCGAAGTCAAAGACCTAAAAGCTGATGCAAGGAAAAAAGCGGCTCTTATAAATAAGCCGGGGCCAACTGATGTATTGAGTGTGCCCTACACACTACTACGCAAAAGGTTAAACAGTATTTCATCTATTGAGATGGCTGAGATGACCGAAACAAAGAACGCTCCAGTCCAGCAAAACATGAAAGCGGCTATATGGCAAAGATGCAAGCGGCTAATAAATATGGAAGAGTTGAAAGAAGCCCGGCTGCGGGGGAAAATCAACAAAGCGGACCCTCTAAAAATGACCGACAAAGATCTGAACAAAATTGGCCGGAGGACATCACTGTGGTCCCCAGTACAAAAGGAAACCCGTTTAAAGGGACGGAGGACGTCCTAATTTTCTTTGATGAGGCTTCACAAGTATCAAGTACTGGTCTTGCAAGAATAACCGGAGATAGGTACCCGGAACTAATTGAGCTGCTAACGGATGGGGCACTAAAAGGTCGTATCGAAACAGGCTCGAGTGTTACAACTACAAGTAAAGGTAAGAGGAAACAGAAAGTTTATGCCACTCAAGTGGAGGGCAATGATCCGGCGGGGAGAGTTAAAGCTCTGGCGGAAATTCGGGCCCAGATGGTTAAAAAAAATGCGACTCAGGCCAAGCTGGCCGTAGCAGCAACTGAAGAGCACGACTGGCTTGCACTGAGAAAACTCCTAAGTATGGTCTTTAAAAAAACAAACATCATACCCAAGGTTTTTCTTCCTGTTGGCCTTAAGAAAATAAACTAAGACACTGCAAAAAAGCCAACCTTAAGTAAGCCCCAAGTAAAAAGGGCAGCTAACATAAACACCGACGCAATTATTGTTAAGGCCAGTGGCAGTGGTAGTACCTACGCCGATCTACTTAAAAATTTCAAGACAAAGGCGGACCCACAACAGGAAGGAGCCGGTGTCAAGACGATCCAAAAATCCAAAGACGGCAACTTACTAATCGTTACGGAGAAAAAAAAAATTAAAACAAAAAATGGGAAACGCGCATTTTGTTGGAGGAGGCAGTGGGGCGGAAAAAACCGTCCACATGGCAAACATCGATGGAGACGCGGACTAACAAACCATCGAAAAGGCCATTAACGACAAATTAAGCAAACTCGGCTTCAATGATATCGAAGTCAAACTCAAAAATCTAAGACCAACTAGAAGGGGCAACCAAATCGCCACTTTCTCGATCGACGAGAAAGCCGCTGACGAACTTATGAGTGCTGACAAGATTTAAATTGGTTGGCTGAAATGCTCGATGAAAAAAAGAATACATATTCCAAGGTGCACCAGCTGCCTCAAACTAGGGCATACTAGAGGGGCATGTACGAAACAAAGCACCGACAACCCGGTATATTTTGTATACATTGCAAAACCAAGCATAGGTCGGATTCGACTTCATGCCCGGTTTTTAGGAGATTATTGGCACAGAGCAGGGGGAGCTCAACAAAGCGACTCAAGATGCTTAAGCTTTACTTACTGCGATTCGACCTACGACGACGCAGAACACACAATTATTTATTGTCCTAAGTGGGAAGACTCTAGAACAATACTAACTGACACCTTTGGCAAAAAACCAACGGCATCAAATATTGTAAGCCATATGCTAAAGTCAACCACAAACTCGAAAGCGGTAAACGAATTTGCAGTGTCGGTTCTAACACGAAAGGACCTAGACGATAGGGAAAGGACCAAAACGTTGAACCTAAATCTGGTTGAAACCATTGACCCCAGTGTAATGTAAAGTAATACCGAGAGGTGATCCCGCATTACACTGGTAAAGAGAAGGGGGTTGTTTGTCGGTAAGAACCCGACACTACTGTCAGCCAGAGCTGACAGTGTCTTAGTTAAAGATTTTCCTCCTTAGGTAAAAAAAAAAAGTTAGGTTAGGTTAGATTAGGTTAGGTTAGGTTTTGGTGGAAACCAGAGATTAACGATGCTAGAAAGTAAAAGCATAGTGCTAGAAGGCAGCTGACAAAAGCCAAAAGAAATACAAAAACAGACCAACAAACAATAGAAAATCTAGAAAACAGAAAAAAAGAGCCTTAAAACTAAAAATACTAAGATCCAAAAAAGAATGCTGTAACAAAATAATAAACAAAATAGACACCAACACTTGGGGACAAGGATACAAGATTGCTAATAGGAAATTTTGATTGCGACAAACAATTGAACCGAAGGATGAAGAAGTTAGTAGCATAATCGATGAGTTATTCCCAAACGTACCAATATCGCAAAGGACAACACTAACTTGCAAAAAACCACCGCCATTCACTAAAGAAGAACTGGAACAAACAGTAAAAAAAATAAAAAACAAAAAGGCTCCAGGACCAGACAAAATCACGGCAGAAATTTTAAAAATTGGTTTGATTGCTAACCCACATAAATACCTAGATACAATGAATGCTATTAATTGATGCAAAAATCCCAAAGAAATGTAAGACGGCTCAGCTAATAATGATAGAAAAACCACCTACAGATAAATCCGAAGAGAAAAAATACAGGCCATTGTGCCTGATAGACAGTACTGGAAAACTGCTTGAACAGCTGCTAGTTAGCCGTCTAAAAGAACACCTTACCACAAAAGGAGAACTGGCTTCAAACCAATATAGATTTTGCAAAGGCAAAAGCACGACGGATGCACTAGAAGAGATATGTAAGGCAGCAAAAGCAGCTAAGAAAAATGCATTTAAAAACCGGAGCTATTGCATGCTCATTACGCTAGATGTTAAGAATGCATTTAACACGGCAAATTGGAAACGAATCCTAGAGGCAATGACAAGAAAAAATATAAAGCCGTACCTCAAAAATATGTTTGGCAACTACCTATAAAACAAGCATCTAATAGTAGGTAAAAGCAACACTAGGCAAGTAACGTGCGGTGTTCCACAGGGGTCGGTCCTGGGACCACTGCTGTGGAATATCTTGTACGACGACGTTATTGGAATGAAAATGCCAAAAGAAGTAAAACTGGTTGGGTATGCAGATGATACTGCTAATATCGTCACTGCCAAAACAAAAACATTACTACAGGAAATAGCACAAACGGCGGTGGAAAAAACCATTCAAGGAATAAAAGAGCTAGGACTGGCAAATGCCCCACATAAGATAGAAACTGTAATACTTTACGAAAGTTGCAAGTTAATGAAGATGCAAATAACTGTAAAAAACCAAATAATAAAAACCAAGGAAGCCATTAAATATCTAGGTATTAAATTAAGGAAAAACAATAATATTTGAAGAAGCCGCCGCCAGAGCAGAAAGAATGCCATGTGCATAGCTAGGATCATGCCCAACTTAAAAGGACCAAAATTCCAGACCAAAAAACTCTAAAGCTCAGTGACTCATTCGGCACTTCTGTATGGGGTTCCAATCTGGTAAGAGTCGATGAAAGTTACTAAATAGTGGACAAAGCACAGAGGAGAGTACTCATAAAAGTCGGACAGGCCTACAGAACTGTATCTAATAAAGAAATACAAGTCATCACGGGCATACCCCCTATAGAACTACAGGCAGCAGAGAGAAGACTGGCATATGAAAAAAAAAACAAGAGGTTCCCTACAATGAACGGCGCCGCAAGACGGAATGAACCAAAAAATGGAAAACACTTACAGAAACAGCAAACTGGACAAAGAGGCTCATAACAAACATTGAGACATGGACCGCACGTAAACATGGCAACATTGACTATTACCTGTGCCTGTTTCTTAGTGGACATAGAACGTATGGTTCATACCAAAAAAGATTTTATATAAGAGATTAAGACAGCTGCACCTACTGTGGAAAGGAAAACACCCCAGAACATGCCTTCTTTAAATGCAACAGATGGGAAAGAACAAAAAATGACATCGAGAAAGCCATAGACACACTAATAAGACCTGAAAATATTATTCAATATATGCTTGAATCGCAAGAAACGTGGAGTAGGTTGCATAACTGGATCAAACTAGTGATCACAGAACAAGAAGAAAGAAAGATGCAAGTGCGTAGTAATCGAAGATACAGGGAGGAGAAGGTTTAGTCGGTAGGCAGCTACATGAGTAGTCTGAATCTGGCACGCCCATAGAACATGGGTGTCTTTTAAAGATTACTCCTTCTTCAGGTCCAAAAAAAAGGTTAGGTTAGGTTTAAAATCTAAACAAACGTTATGTTCTAGTTAGGTTTTCTGAGCTGATTTTGATACCTTTCATGTAAAAAAAATAGTTTTTAAGCAAAATTAATGATAAACAAGATTTTTAGACAAATACTAGTTAATCCCTTTGTAAAAGTAGACTACCTCATAAACTCATCCCACAGCCTATAGGGCACCCATCCTTATTTATCCCCATACATCTCCAAATAAAAGATCATTAACCTTACGCTCTTAAATTTCCAGATATTCAAAACGTAAGAGTTTAGCCGGTAGGTACTCTCCTCTAAAGAGTAAATCCGATACTTTAAGTCTTTAGAGAATTTCCCTCCTAAACCAGAAAAAAAACTTAAATCTGCCAGCTATACCAAACTAACTCCAGTTCAGACTATAGCTCTTTAGATAAAACTAGCAACACTGGATCTGCAAGTGATCTAACGTAAACAGATCAACTAAACCCAAACTTAACAGAGTTTAACCACCACCCTTAGCCAACCCCAGTAATTAAAATCTTCGCTTGGTATCTTTGCTTCAATTCTTGCATTTATATATTTTGATATATTTTTATACAAAAAAAGTATAATACTAATTGTGATTTTAAGTTAATTATCTCTCTCACCAGTGAGATGCTGTGCACATCAATACCCTAAAGTACAGGTCAGAATATAATTATAGAAGAAACGTCCAACATAACAAAAGTCTATAAAGCGTTTAAGTATCAAAGGGACCTCTAGCTTTATATTTTTAGCTTTTAACTGCAAACTGAGTTTACGCCGTTTTGCTTAAAACACATTTTTCCAAAATACCTGCGCATTTCCAGTTGCGCGTTAAGCTTGATTTACAACCTCTTTGGAGCTAAATATCAAATTTCAAATCAAGATTAGGTAATGCAGTAAACTTCAATATCAGCAAATTTTGCTCAAAAAGGCTCAAAACCGCAAAAATTTACCGTGAACGAATCCACATTTGCATCGATTTATAGTTCATAATTTCAAGACCAATTTTTATCCAAAGTGGACGCATCTTTTTGCTATAGCGGATAAAAAAAAATCGGAGAATTTTTGGAATCTTTGCTTTCTGTACTACGTGTGAACTTTCAAAATTTGCTTCTAAGAATTTTTTAGTTTTTAACAAAAAACTGCCGTCATTTTGATAATTTAAAAATCAAACAATGCGCAAAAATGTGTGTTGGTACTACCGATCCAACTCTCTCAACCTACCGGTGTAGATGGTCTCCACCACGTGCCACCTGCACCAATCGGCACTACCCACCTGCGCTATCCGGTAACACGTGCCAGGCACAACGTATGCATAGCACATACATCGAACCAAACCAGCAATGGTCAAAACAAATACCACAATCACAGCCACACATTATGGTATATTGTGAAAACTCGTTCTACAAAACAAATTGGATGAGCACAACACAGCCACAGTCTTATGGAATAACGCAGCCACATGGAACAATAAACCATGCTCCACCGGCAACAATAAACCAACAACAAGATATAAGCTCACAAAACAGACAACTGGAACAACTCCAACTATCAACCCCTTGGAGAGAACCAGAGAAATATGATGAAACCTCAGGTCAGATGTTAGCAGTGGCCCTTAGAGACCTGACAACCCACAACACAATAGGCGATAACGTCCCCAAGTTAAGCGCTCAGCAACATAAAGACCCGATATTATATTTCCAAAGGTTGAAAAAATTCATGAAAAAACAGCACATACCAGCGAAGTCACAGTACAGCGTTTTGATGAAAGGCCTGAAAGGCGACGCCAGATCAATTCCAAGGCAAATCAAACTACAAATTGTCCAAAAGGAGACTGACACGCACGTATGCCAACCCTCGACAAATCCCGCACCTGGCTGGAACACTTGTCACTACAATACAAGACCCGCAAAAACCTGTAAAAAGATTTCTTTAAAAGCAAGCGGCGTTATACTGACGGGTCCATCCCGACCATTCCAAACAAATGATGGCCGACACTTTAACGACCTTGGTAGAACCAAGATTGCAGCAGTTTCTAGAACTCAATCAGTTCCAATCACTAGAACAACTGATAGAGCAAGCAGACAGATTGAAAAACAGAATAAACCGCCAAAAATTTATGCAAAACTTCCAAAAAGTGCACCAACCAGCTTCTAAGAAACGCCCGGAAAACAAAAACAGGGCTGGAGATTGGAAAAAGGAATAAACAAGCTGCCAGTCCAAACAAAGCATCGCAAAAGTGAACCATGGAATAAGAAATGCGTGGGAGTCACTGGAAGATACCATCCACTTCCACGAATTAAAATAACAATGGAGGGCCAACCTCGAGAGGCACTGATCGATAGTGAAGCAATTAAAAACTTCACAAAGCTGAAGCTATCTAAGTTCAAGGCAAACGAACCGACCGTTGGACAAGCCGACCCAACCGCCGTCTTACACACTACTGGTACTGCCACAGCCACGGTCAAGATGGAACAAGAAATAGAATTCATAGTCGCCCCACAACTAGGCAAAGATAATACTGGGCCACCCTTAGTTGCTGGAGAATGACGTCACAATGGATTACACCAAAAAATGTCTGCATTTTGGACGTGCTACCATCTATTGGACCCAACCACCTGGAAAAATAACAGCAACACCGACGGAAGTGCCAGTGGCGTCATACGCGTTTCCAAACTACAAACAATTGGGACAATTATTGCGCAAGTTCAAGACAGTGTTTGCAAAAAACCCTACACCCTCAACCAAGCAGTTACGCACAAAATCGTGTTAAAAGACTTGACCATCGCGCGCGCACCGCAAAACTCCTACAATAGGGCAAGAAAAGTGTAATTTACCAGCAGGTGGAAGAACTACTCGCGTCCGAAATAATTGAACCGAGTACGAGTGACTACTACGCATCACTTGTGATTGTCAAGAAAAAAAACGGTACGACGCGATTTTGTATTGACTATCGGCGACTCAACGATGTGGCTCCGTTGCCAAAGATACATGAAACACTAAAAGACTTTGATCCGAACGTGTATTCACCAAGCTGGACTTAATATCTAGTTATTGGCAGATCCCTATGGACGAAGCACATAAACATTATACCACGTTTGCAACACCCGACGGAGGAACATATCAGTTCCGCGTTATGCCGTTTGGGCTTAAAAACGCCTCCAAATCGTTTCAAAAATTGATATCGCGAGTGCTAGCGAGCATACTCGAAAAATTCGTGTTAGTATATTTAGACGATTTACTAATATACTCGAAAAACCACAAAGAACACTTGGACCATATCCGGCGAGTCTTCAAAAGGCTACAAAAATACAGACCACAGTGCGGGTTAAGCAAACGCGAGTTAGGGAAAGACACGATGGAATACCTTGATCACCAGGTAACCGCAGACAGGAACTTTCAGCTCAAACATCACTTAACTTTGGTCAGGGATTTCGAACGCCCGAAAACCCAAAAACAACTACGAAGCTTCCTGGGCACGCTCACGTGGCTCCGCGAATACGTACCAAACTTTTCAGCAGCGGCAGGACCGCTCATGAATCTACAAGGACCCAGGAAACCGTTCCGCTGGGACGTCGCAGCAGAGAAAGCTTTTGAAAATGTCAAACCTTGTTAGACCAACCTCTGAAATTATCACAACCAAAACCAGGGCTACGGTTTATTCTACAGACGGACGACTGTAACACAAGGACGGGAGCTGTATTATATCAAGAAGAAGGAGGAAAACGACGCATAATCTTATACCACAGCGCACGTCTGAACGAGAGCCAACGGAAGTTACACTTGAACAAACTCGAATGTATGGCTATATTATGGGCCATAAAGAAATATCGTCCTTATCTGGAAGATGCACCATTTACGTAAGGCACCAATAACAAACCGCTACTATGGCTAGAAAGATCAACCGATTTAAACGCAAAATTTAGAAGATGGTCGCTTATCGTTCAAAAAATTTCGTTTACGATAGAGCATACACCAGGTGCTATAAACCACTTACCTGACGCTTTATCAAAAAATCCGGGCCTAGAATTTATCGGAGAAGACATAGATGATGTCGAGCGCATACTGCCAGCTGGACCAGTGACCCAGTTTCAGAAACCAAACTGTTTACAACAAGCATACTCTCTGTTAAACCGCAAATATAGAAACAAAAAGATGCAACTTAACGTTTTGGCAGGTGAGACTCTGGCGGCCATGGTACGACGTTACCAGACAACTTGTCCACAAACACAAAAAGTCATAAGGCAACATCGGGAAATGCTCTTAGACCTGGAGTTATCACTAGAAGACATTGAATACAAGGTGGGCAAAGCAGGAGAATTTCTACGCACGCTGGACGGGCACAACCAACTGGCAAGAGATGTTAAAACACCATCATTCAAATGACACCGCAGGTCACCCAGGCAGAGATGAAACTTTCGCTGATATACTCAAAGCATTCTACTGGCCCCGAGTCAAGAAAGACGTCCAAACATTTGTACAAGGGTGATTAGTTTGTGTCCAAAGAAAAGCAAAACACGCAGGAGCAGAAAACCCGCTACGATCGCACCCGAACAATAAACCTTGGGAACAAATTGCAATAGACTACGTAGGCCCTTTGGATGTCACGAGGAAAGGAAACAAATATGCCTTCACAATCATGGACATAAGCTATACCCGTCCCGACCGCGATAAGTGACGTAACTACGAGAGCACTGAAAGAGAACATTTTTCATCGATATGGCTACCCCAAAGTCATATTATCCAATTTACAAGCCGTCACTTCAAAAACGCAGTATAAAAAATGGAAATGTCTGCATCAGACTACAGCCACAAACCATCTTCAGGCAAATCCGGTCGAACGCCGCCACACCAAACTCAAGAAGAGTCTAAGAGACTTGCTGGAACAAAACCCGCAAAAGCAATAGAACAAACTTATGAGCTTGGCGGTGTTTAACAACAACAGGCGCAACAACGCAGCCACAGGACAAAGTCCGAGCGAATTGCTACTGGGACGGACTATACAACAGCCCGGAGGATGGGACAACTCGGATAGGGAAGAAGACAAAGAAAACCAAGATAAAAGTTTGCAGAGAGCCAGACAACGGCAAGCCACTTATCGGCTACGCCGCTACCCACGCCAAAAAAATGTGACAAAGGTGTACCAGCCATGGGACATGGTGATGGTCAGGAGCCGAGCTCGAGGTCTAGCAAACAATTGGTTAGGACTAAATAAATTGATAAGATCCGCAGGCGGGCACTGTTACTGGATTAAGAACTCTAATTACCAACCCCCAGCAAAATTACATTTGGACTACAGAAAACCCGCTCTAACAGTCAACAACGTCGCAGCTTCCATGACAAGAGCAAACTTCCGTCGAAGAAAACGGTGAAAAATTGTTACGGCCACCAGGCGGCGCTGCTTGACCTAACCAAGCGCAACATTCACACCCCTTTCAAGAACACGTCGGCCATTAACGGAGCAGCGTTGGGATCAAAACCAGCGCCGACGTCCCCCGTAACGAAACTGACCACGAGAATAGTATACAATTTTACAAAGACGACGCTGAGTGCGCCACCCCCGCACTCGGCCTATATGACGACTCCCGCTACGCCCCTAACTCCGAAAATTGTACTCGGCCTTTATGACATCCTCTGCAATGATCCCGGCCAACGCACCCACAAACTCGGCCCTCTTTAATTATTGCAAGGAGAAAAGCGACCTTCAGCAGCTAACACCACTCTTGACTACCGTGCTGGAACATTACCAGCACGGGATGGACCAAGAGAAAGAATGTTCAAATTTACGGACCCGTTAAGCCTCCCCGACTCCTGGGGGAAATTAAAAAATTTATCAACACAAAGATGAGGAGTTGGCACTACTGACCCAACTCTCTCATCCTACCGGTGTAGATGGTCTCCACCACGTGCCACCTGCACCAATCGGCACTACCCACCTGCGCTATGAGGAGGAGTCCGGTAACAAACTAAGATCAACTACATAAAGCTAAAAAAATAAAGATCATCATCAGCATTGAAAGAACACCATCTACTGCCCAGACTGCATTTTACAATTTGTATAAGACATATATAATAATATTAATATAATAACTATTTAACTTTATTATGCCAAATTTCGTGCGTATTACTTAATCCCAAAATCCAATCAAAAAGCGAATGCGTTCGAATTCACGCGACAACAGTTTTTTAAATAAACATCTGCTGCTTTTGTAATTTGAAAAACTCAATTTCCATATGGATTTAATAGCCAAAACATATATTTTATATAACAATTTAAAACGTTAATATATTACAATCTTCCAGCTTCATAAATAGCATATAATAAAATTTCATAAAGAATCCAGGTCATATAAAATGCATCTAAAATAAATAATAACTAGCATTTCCATACTCAGCTAGCACAGACATAATATTTCGCAATGAGCTGTGTTTGCGTTGTATTTTTTCCCTCTCTGGCTGACGATTTTCATATTCAGCACAATCAAAACGTGCTTAATAATGATTCAAATTAACGCGGATTTGTTTTTAAATTAGCGTTGGTGGTGCTGCAATAGGGGAACATACATGACACACTAATTAAGAACATATATTCCTCACATAACAAAGCGCGACAACATGAAAATAGCTGCCAGTTTATACTTTCAAAACTAATTCCGCGAAATAAATTGCTGGCATAAATAAAACTGCACCGCTGTTTGGAATATGGTGGGGAATACGCTATCGTAAACATATGCACGAATAAATGAATAATCTTTACAGACAGTTTTGTATATTTACTTGTAATATTTCAAAAGCATTGCATGCCATTTATATTATAACGAAATTGCGCTCACACTTAATCAAACAAGTGTGGCTGCTTTCAAAAACGTTATTAAATATTAATCGACTAGTCATTCGACCAAAAAATAACTGTATAATATGTTCTAATGACCTAGAAATAAATCAAAATAATTGATTGAGTCAATGCACTAAAATATACTACAATTT
Source organism: Tachinus rufipes (assembly GCA_963932245.1). Classification (NCBI taxonomy): domain Eukaryota; kingdom Metazoa; phylum Arthropoda; class Insecta; order Coleoptera; family Staphylinidae; genus Tachinus; species Tachinus rufipes. The sequence continues at coordinate 9,675,225 of OZ010746.1, read as the reverse complement.
TGAATTATTGTAACAAATACAATCTAAAAAAAATACATTTGAACAGGGTGACCAGATTTTTACAAGTATAATAGAGTATAAGATGATTTCTTCCACCCTAAGGATTTAATCGTTAACTCTTCTATACTAAATCAGTTTCAGAAATACAGTACTTCAACTATATAACTAGCTAACTATATTGGCGTGTAGGATTTGAAAAGTTGTACTTTACACAGGATCTTTAAAGCTGTTATTTTATAAAATTAACAATATTTAAACTGAAAAACTATAGATTTTTATGATTTTTTTACAGAAAGTAGAAAATTTAATTTTAATTTTTTCAAAATAATATTTTAACAATTTTTCGTATAACGTCGATGGCCGTAATTTTTTCATCACCAAAAATATTTTAATATTTTATAACAGAGTTTTTGAATTTTTATAAATAGAATGTTGCAGTTTTTAATAGTTTATGGTGAGTTTTGGTACTTTCTGACAATATTTTAATACTTTACGGCTAGATTTTGGTGTTTTTAACATTCTATGAATAAAATTTTGGACTTTTTAATTGTTTTTTACCGGAATAGTTAATGACAAAATGTTAATATTTTTTGATAATACTTTGATTTTTCTGGCCGGATTTTACTATTTTTGACAATTTATAAAAAGAATTTTGCACTTTACAACAGTTTATGCAGGTTTTTGCTGTATTTTGACAATTGTTTGAAACTTCTAATCCGAATTTAGCTATTTTTGACATTTTATGAACAAAATGCATTTTTAACCGTATAATAATAATACTTTATTGACGGTATAATCTTACCATTTACATCTACATCAAATATACATAAACAATGATGTTTTACAATACAAAAATAAAGAATACAAATATACCATTCATAAAAGCGCACATATTAGACATTAGTCAGCATGACTTAGCTGACTTCTGAACGTAGATTTAGAGACACAAAATACATTAATATCAGTTGGTAAATTATTTGCAAATCTACACATTCTACCGAGTGGATTGTGTTGAAACCATAATTAGTAGAATGAGTAGACTCGCGAAATAAAGAAGAATGTCTGCTATGTCTATTATTAGGTGCTACATGGAATGGAAGAGTACCAAGTAGCTCCGGACAATCAATCTCAGACATAATTAAATTACGCAAGAACGACAAATCAGCTCTTTTGCGGCGAATCTTCAATGGCGATAGATTGTACATTAAAGCAATGTAGCAGTAATCATAATTTACAGATAATATGCCGGATTTATAAGACAATAAACGACAAAACTTTTTTTGAATTTGTTCAATACTACGGTTATGAATTTCATAAACAGGACTCCAAACTGACAAAGCATACTCTAAATGCGAACGCACCAAAGCACAATATAAAAGTTTAAGTGTACTGGCTGATAAATCCGCGGACATTCTATATACAAATCCTAACATTTTTATGGCACGATTGCACATGATGTTTATATGTTCAACAAATGTAAGTTTATGATCAAAAATAACGCCTAAATCTTTTATTTGTGTGACTTTGTTTAACACTTTAGTGTCAATTATATAGTTAAAAGAAATTTTACTTAAAGTTCTATGGAAACTTATTGAAAAACATTTATCAGCATTAAAAAATAATTTATTAATAAAACACCAAGTATTTATAGAATCCAAGTCCAGTTGTAAAAGATGGCAGTCATTGAGAGATGATATTCTTCTATACATTTTTAAATCATCCGCAAATAAAAGAAATGACGATGAATTGATATACTGTGGGATATCATTAATGAAAAGCAAAAATAAAATTGGTCCACAATGAGATCCTTGAGGAACACCAGATGAAACAAGAATGGGCTGTGACAAAAAGTTATTAATTTTAACACACTGCGTGCGATTTTTCAAAAAGCTGAATAACCAGGAAGTCACGTCATGATGAAATCCCAGAGCACTGAGCTTGGCAATCAAAATATTATGACTCACACGATCAAACGCCTTTGAAAAATCGGTGTAGATTGAGTCAACTTGTACTTTAGATTCAAACGCATTTAAAATATCATTTTCATAACAGAGTAAATTAGTAAGTGTGGAACGCCCTTCACGAAATCCATGCTGCTCTTCTATTAAGATGCTTTTGCACATCCATTGCAACTGACTAGTTACAATTTTATCGAACAATTTAGGTATAGCAGATTGAATGCAAATGCCTCTATAGTTAGTGATATTCTCTTTGGCTCCAGATTTAAACAAAGGCGTAATATAGCTTTGTTTCCATATTTGAGGAAATTTAGTTTCATTCAATGAAGCATTGAAAAGTAAGTGCAATGGCTTTGCAATAGAATAAATGCACTTTTTTAACAGTAAAGAGGGAATGCCGTTGGGTCCAACGCTTAAATTACATTTATGGTTTTCAGTTCCCTTAAAAACATCACACAAACTAATAAAAAAATTTGAATGTATTACGTTATTATTAAAATTAAACAATGGAGTTGGATGAGTTTCGTTATCATAGACTGAAGAAAAAAAATCTGCAAAATTAGTTACAAAGTCGTTCCCATTATTACAAGTTTGATCTTTATAATGCATTGTGGCTGGAAAACCATTAGTTTTTTTGTTCTCATTAACAAATCTCCAAAAATGTTTTGGATTATTTTGAATTTTACTTTCAGTTTGTAAAATATATTGCTCGTATTGATGAGCACTGAGATTTTTGCACGTAGTACGAATAGATTGGAATTCATTATAGTCCGACAATAGTTTTGAAGATTTATAACGTTTGTGTATAGTTTTCTTGAGTTTAGTAAGTGATATCAATTATTTGTTGAACCAAATAGGAAAATTGCTTTTACGCCACAGTTTTTTAGGTACAAAACAATCAATAACATAATCGATTACAGAGTAAAATACATCAAGACACATATCAATATCACAGTTATAAAATAGTGCAGTCCAATCAACATTCAACAAATAATTATTGATTGCGTTGTAGTCGGCAAGTTTAAAATCATTAAAAACATAATTACAATTCAAAATATCACAGGTAGTATCACATTTTATAGTAAACAAGTACGCAGTATGGTGTTGGCTTAAATTTAACAAAACATCTACAGCTTCTATCACAGAAATATCACGATCGTTAGTAAAACATAAATCTAAAAACACACCCTCACTATTAGGAATAGAAATGCATTGTACGCAGTTTAAGAACCCAAATGAATTAGCTACTAAATGAGCAGGGTAACTATCATTACAAATTACTCCTATACCTAAATCATCGTTAACCCAAGAGGCTGCAGGTAGATTGTAATCGCCCAATAAAACTAGTTTACTGCTTGGAAACTTGTCGGCAATAGATTCGACGGAAAAAACAATGGTCAACATATTTGTCACTAGTTGAATTAGGTGGTAAATATACCGCACAAATTATATAAGACACAAGATTAAACTTAACAACTACAAACAAATGTTCAACACTAATAAACGTGGGGTAAAGTAATACAGATTTGAAGTGAGTTTTGATAGCAATTAAAACACCACCTCCGCTTTGTTTAGGGCTTGTAAGGGCCAAGCAATCACACCTAAATAAATGATAGCCTTTTAGATTTAATTCAGAGTCACTGATGTCTGTAGAAAGCCAGGTTTCAGTGAAAACAATCACATCGTAGTCTGATACGGCTACAGCTAGCAAGAGTTTTCTGAGTTTAGTTTTTAAACCCCCGACGTTCTGGTAGTAGATGGAGAAGCCGTTATCATTCCTGAAGATGGGTTCAAGCTGTTGACAGGATTCAGGCTCCGAAAATCCATTGGAGATGAAGCAGGAACATTTTTTGAACGACCATAACTCACAAATTTTTTGACAGCAATGTTAGCTGGCCAAAAGTCTTTGCAAATAATAGCTCGAACATGGTCGGCTGGAACCGAGACTTTAAAGCTACTGTAGCTTCCAGATTGTACAACTAGATCTACAGCGTCGATTGATTTTTTTATGTTTTTTGAAAATATTTTAGTATTTTATGACATTTTTTTTGCTATATTTGACTTTTTATAACTTAAATATTGCACTTTTTTACAGTTTATGATGGTTTTTAGATCTTTTTTACCTTATTTGTTTTAATTTGTGGTTGGATTTTGGACATTCTATAAGTAGAATTTTGCACTTTTTGACAGTTTATGACTAGATTTTTATTCTTTCAGACAATATTTTGATATTCCATAGCTGGAATTTACTATTTTATGAATATAATTTTGGTCTTTTTAACCATTTTTAGAGGAATTTTGATTTTTTTTTTAATACTTTAATGTTTTATGACCGGATTTGTCTAATTTTGACTTTTTAAGATAAAATTATGCACTTTTTAATAGTTTATGGTGTTAAATTATCTATTTTTCAACAGTTTATAGCTGGGTTTTATGTTTGTTATTTTTGATATTTTATGAATAAAATTTTACACTTTTCAATAGTTTATAGTCGAATTTTGTTACTTTTAATAATCTTTTATTTTTAAAAGCTCAATTTTGTTGTTTTTGAACTTTCACGAAGTAAAATTTTCCATTTTCAACAGTTTTTAGCCGGATTTCATGTTTTGAAGCCGGATTTTGTTATTTTTGATATATAATGAATAAAATTTCACACTTTTCAATAGTTTATAGCCAAATTTTGTTACTCTTAACAATCTTTTAATGTTTCAAAGTTTAATTGCTATTATTGAAATTTTATAAAGTGAAATTTTTCATTTCTAAACAGGTTATAGCCGGATTTCATGTTTTAAGGCCGGATTTACTTATTTTTTATATTTAATTAATAAAATTTTACAATTTTCAATAGTTTATAGCCGAATTTTGTTACTTTTAAAAATCTCTTAATGTTTCAAAGCCCTATTTTGCTATTTTTTAATTTTAGGAAGTATAGTTTGTTATTTTTCAACAGTTTATAGCCGGATATCATGTTTCAAGGCCGGATTTTGTTGATTTGATATTTAATGAATAAAATTTTACACTTTTAAATAGTTTATAGCCGATACTTGTTACTTTTAACAATCTTTTAAAGTTATAAGGCCCAATTTTGAATTTTAGAAAAAAAATTATGTAATTTTTTTATTTTTCAACAGTTTATAGCCAAATTTTGTTACTTTTAACAATCTTTTAATGTTTCAAAGCTCAAATTTGGTATTTTTCAGGATTTATGAAGTGATTTTTTTTATTTTTTAACAGGTTATAGCCGGATTTCAAGTTCCAAGGCCGGATTTTGACATTTTTGATTTTTAATTAACAGAATTTTATACTTTTCAATAGTTTATAGCCGAATTTTGTTACTTTTAACAATCTCTTAATGTTTCAAAGTCCTATTTTGCTATTTTTTTAATTTTATAAAGTTTTTTTTTTTTATTTTTTAACAGTTTATAACCGGATTTCATGTTTCAAGGCCGGATTTTGTTGATTTAATATTTAATGAATAAAATTTCACACTTTTAAATAGTTTATAGCCGATACTTGTTACTTTTAACAATCTTTTTAAGTTTTAAGGCCTAATTATGAATTTAAAAAAAAATTATGTAATTTTTTTTATGTTTCAACAGTTTATTGCTGGATTTCATGTTTTAAAGACAGATTTTGTAATTTTTGATATTTAATGAATAAAATTTTCAACTTTTCAATAGTTTATAGCCAAATTTTGTTACTTTTAACAATCTTTTAATGTTTCAAAGCTCAAATTTGGTATTTTTCAAGATTTATGAAGTGAATTTTTTTATTTTTTAACAGGTTATAGCCGGATTTCAAGTTCCAAGGCCGGATTTTGACATTTTTGATATTTAATTAATAGAATTTTATACTTTTCAATAGTTTATAGCCGAATTTTGTTACTTTTAACAATCTCTTAATGTTTCAAAGTCCTATTTTGCTATTTTTTTAATTTTATAAAGTTTTTTTTTTTTATTTTTTAACAGTTTATAACCGGATTTCATGTTTTTAGGCCGGATTTTGTTATTTTTGAAGTTTAATGAATAGAGTTTTACACTTTTCAATAGTTTATAGCCAAATTATGTTACTTTCAACAATCTTTTAATGTTTTAAAATCCAATTTTGCTATTTTATAATGTATTTTTTTTTAATTTTTCAACAGTTTATAGCCGGATTTTATGTTTCAAGGCCGGAGTTTGTAATTTTTAATTTTTAATGAATAGAATTTTAAACTTTTTAATAGTTTATAACCAAATTTTGTTACTTTTAACAATTTTTAAATGTTTTAAAGCCCAATTTTGATAGTTTTGAAATTTTATGAAGTAAAATTTTCTATTATATTTTTATATTTAATGAATAAAATTATACACTTGTTTTAATAGTTTATAGCCGAGTATTGTTACTGTCAACAATTTCATAATGTTTTAATGCCCAATTTAGATGTTTTTTAATTTTAAAAAGTATAGTTTGTTATTTTTTAAGACTTTATAGCCGGATTTCATGTTTCAAGACCGGATTTTGTTGTTTTTGATATTTAATAAATAAAATTTTACACTTATCAATAGCTTATAGCCGATACTTGTTACTTTTAACAATCTTTTAATGTTTTAAGGCCCAAATTTGCTATTTTAGAAAAAATTTAATAATTTTTTTTTATTTTTCAAAGTTTATTGCTGGATTTCATGTTTTATGGACAGATTTTGTTATTTTTGATATTTAATGAATAAAATTTTACACTTTTCAATAGTTTATAGCCAAATATTGTTACTTTAAACAATCTTTTAATGTTTTAAAGTTTAATTTTGCCTTTTTTGAAATTTTATAAAGTAAAATTTTTCATTTCTAAACAAGTTATAGCCGGATTTCATGTTTTAAGGCCGGATTTAGTTATTTTTTATATTTAATCAATAGACTTTTACAATTTTCAATAGTTTATAGCCGAATTTTGTTACTTTTAACAATTTGTTAAGGTTTGAAAAACCAATTTTGCTATTTTTCTAATTTTGCAGAATAAAATTTTCCATTTTCAACAGTTTTTATAGCCGGATTTTATGTTTCAAAGCCCGATTTTGTTATTTTTGATATTTAATGGATGGAATTTTACACTTTTTAATAGTTTATAGCCAAATTTTGTTGTTTTTGACAATCTTTTAATGTTTCAAAGCTCAAATTTGGTATTTTTGATATTTTATGAAAAAATGTTTTTCGTTTCTCAACAGTTTATAGCCGGATATTATGTTTCAAGGCCAAATTTTGTTATTTGTTATTTTTGTTAATAAATAGAATTTTACACTTTTCAATAGTTTATAGCCAAATTTTGTTAGTTTTAACAATCTTTTAATGTTTCAAATCCCAATTTTGTCATTTATGAAGTAAATTTTTTTATTTTTTATTAGGTTATAGCCGGATTTCATGTTTAAAGGCCGGATTTTGATATTTTTGATATTTATTAAATAGATTTTTACACTTTTCAATAGTTTATATCCGAATTTTGTTACTTTTAACCATCTCTTAATGTTTCAAAGCCCTATTTTGCTATTTTTTAAACTTTATGAAGTTATTTTATTTATTTTTTAACAGTTTATAACAGAATTTTATGTTTTTAGGCTAGATTTTTTTTATTTTTGAAGTTTAATAAATAGAGTTTTACACTTTACAATAGTTTATAGCCAAATTTTGTTACTTTCAACAATGTTTTAATGTTTTAAACCCCAATTTTGCTATTTTATGATTATTTTTCAACAATTTCAAGCCGGATTTCATCTTTCAAGGCCGGATTTTGTTGTTTTTGATATTGAATGATTAGAATTTTACACTTTTCAATAGTTTATAGCCGAATTGGGTTACTTTTAACAAACTTTTTTTATGTTTCAAAGCCCAAGTTTGTTATTTTTGAAATTTTATGAAGTTAACCTTTCCATTTTTCAACAGTTTATAGCCGGATTTAATGTTTCAAAGCCAGAGTTTGTTATTTTTAATATTTAATGAATAAAATTTTACACTTTTCAATATTTTGTAACCGAATTTTGTTACTTTTAACAATTTTTTAATGTTTCATAGCCCAAATTTGCTATTTTTAAAGTTTTATAAAGTAAAAGTTTCTATTATATTTTTATATTTAATAAATAGAATTTTACACTTTTTAATAGTTTATATCCAAGTTTTGTTACTGTTAAAATCTCTTAAAGTTTCAAAGCCCAATTTAGCATTTTTTTATTTTAGGAAGTATAGTTCGTTATTTTTCAACAATTTATAGCCGAATATCATGTTTCAAAGCGGGATTTTGTTGTTTTTGATATTAAATGAACAAAATTTTACACTTTGCAATAGATTATAGCCGATACTTGTTACTTTTAACAATCTTTTAACGTTTTAAGACCCAATTTAGCTATTTTAGAAATTATTTGTTCTAGTTTTTTTAGTTTTCAACAGTTTATTGCTGGATTTCATGTTTTAAGGACAGATTTTGTTATTTTTGATATTTAATGAATAGAATTTTATATTTTTCAATAGTTTATAGCCGAATTTTGTTACTTTTAACAATCTTTTAATGTTTCAAAGCCCAGATTTGCTATTTTTGAAATTTTATGAAATTCCATTTTTCAACAGTTTATTGCCAAAATATCATGTTTCAAGGCCGGAGTTTGTTATTTTTGATATTTAATGAATAGAATTTTACACTTTTCAATAGTTTATAACCGAATTTTGTTACTTTTAACAATTTTTTAATTTTTTAAAGCCCAATTTTGATAGTTTTGAAATTTTATGAAGTAAAATTTTCTATTATAATTTTATATTTAGTGAATAGAGTTATACACTTTTTCTAAGAGTTTATAGCCGAGTATTGTTACTGTTAACAATTTCCTAATGTTTCAAAGCCCAATTTAGCTATTTTTTAATTATTTTTTAACAGTTTATAGCCGGATTTCATGTTTCAAGGCCGGATTTTGTTGTTTTTCATATTTATTGAATAAAATTTTACACTTTTCAATAGTTTATAGCCGATACTTGTTACTTTTAACAATCTTTTAATGTTTTATGGCCCAATTTTGCTATTTTAGAAAAGTTTGATAATTTTTTTTTATTTTTCAACAGTTTATTGCTGGATTTCATGTTTTAAAGACAATTTGGTTATTTTTGATATTTAATGAATAAAATTTTACACTTTTCAATAGTTTATAGCCGATACTTGTTACTTTTAAAAATCTTTTAATTTTTTAAGACCCAATTCTGCTATTTTAGAAATTTTTTGATGTAATTTTTTGTATTTTATAACAGTTTATTGCTGGATTCCATGTTTTAAGAACGGATTTTGTTAGTTTTGATATTTATTAAATAAAATTTTACACTTTTCAATAGTTTATCGCCAAATTTTGTTACTTTGCACAATCTTTTAATGTATTAAACCCCAATTTTGCTATTTTATAATTTTTTTTTTATTTTTCAACAATTTATAGCCGGATTTTATGTTTTAAAGCAAGATTTTGTTGTTTTTGATATATTATGAATAGAATTTTACACTATTCAATAGTTTATAGCCGATACTTGTTACTTTTAACAATCTTTTAATGTTTTAAGACCCAATTCTGCTATTTTAGACATTTTTTGATGTAATTTTTTGTATTTTTCAACAGTTTATTGCTGGATTATATGTTTTAAGAACGGATTTTGTTATTTTTGATATTTAATGAATAAAATTTTACACTTTTCAATAGTTTATAGCCAAATTTTGTTACTTTGCACATACTTTTAATGTTTTAAGGCCCAATTTGGCTATTTTAGAAAAAAATTGATAATTTTTTTTTATTTTTCAAAGTTTATTGCTGAATTTCATGTTTTAAAGACAGATTTTGTTATTTTTGATATTTAATAAATAGAATTTTACACTTTTCAATAGTTTGTAGCCAAATTTTGTTACTTTGCACAATCTTTTAATGTTTCAATGCCAAATTTTGTTACATCTTTTAATGTTTTAAACCCCAATTTTGATATTTTATGATGTATTTTTTTTTATTTTTCAACAATTTATAGCCGGATTTCATGTTTTAAAGCTGGATATTGTTGTTTTTGATATTTAATGAATAGAATTTTACACTTTTCAATAGTTTATAGTCAATACTTGTTACTTTTAACAATCTTTTAATGTTTTATGGCCCAATTTTGCTATTTTAGAAAAAAATTGATTTTTTTTTTAATTTTTCATCAGTTTATTGCTGGTTTTCATGTTTTGTTTTAAGGACAGATTTTGTTATTTTTGATATTTAATGAATAAAATTTTACACTTTTCAATAGTTTATAGCCAAATATTGTTACTTTAAACAATCTTTTAATGATTCAAAGTTTAATTTTGCTATTAATGAAATTTTAGAAAGTAAAATTTTTCATTTCTAAACAGGTTATAGCCGGATTTCATGTTTTAAGGCCAATTTTAGTTATTTTTTATATTTAATTAATAAAATTTTACAATTTTCAATAGTTTATAGCCAAATTTTGTTACTTTTAACAATTTGTTAAGGTTTGAAAGACCAATTTTGCTATTTTTCTAATTTTGCAGAATAAAATTTTCCATTTTCAACAGTTTTTATAGCCGCATTTTATGTTTCAAAACCCGATTTTGTTATTTTTGATATTTAATGGATGAAATTTTACACTTTTCAATAGTTTATAGCCAAATTTTGTTATTTTTAACAATCTTTTAATGTTTCAAAGCTCAAATTTGGTATTTTTCATATTTTATAAAAAAATGTTTTTCATTTCTCAACAGTTTATAGCCGGATATTATGTTTCAAGGCCAAATTTTGTTATTTGTTATTTCTGTTAATAAATAGAATTTTATACTTTTCAATAATTTATAGCCAAATTTTGTTACTTTTAACCATCTCTTAATGTTTCAAAGCCCTATTTTGCTATTTTTTAAACTTTATGAAGTAATTTTTTTTATTTTTTAACAGTTTATAACAGAATTTTATGTTTTTAGGCTAGATTTTTTTATTATTGAAGTTTAATGAATAGAGTTTTACACTTTACAATAGTTTATAGCCAAATTTTGTTACTTTTAACAATCTTTTAATGTTTCAAAGCTCAAATTTGGTATTTTTCAAGATTTTTGAAGTGAATTTTTTAAATTATTTAACAGGTTATAGCCGGATTTCAAAATCCAAGGCCGGATTTTGACATTTTTGATTTTTAATTAAAAGAATTTTATACTTTTCAATAGTTTATAGCCGAATTTTGTTACTTTTAATAATCTCTTAATGTTTTAAAGTCCTATTTTGCTATTTATTTTAATTTTATAAAGTTTTTTTTTTATTTTTAAACAGTTTATAACCGGATTTCATGTTTTTAGGCCGGATTTTGTTATTTTTGAAGTTTAATGAATAGAGTTTAACACTTTTCAATAGTTTATAGCCAAATTTTGTTACTTTTAACAATCTTTTAATGTTTTAAACTCCAATTTTGCTAATTTATAATGTGATTTTTTTTAATTTTTCAACAGTTTATAGCCGGATTTTATGTTTCAAGGCCGAAGTTTGAAATTTTTAATTTTTAGTGAATAGAATTTTAAACTTTTCAATAGTGTATAACCAAATTTTGTTACTTTTAACAATTTTTAAATGTTTTAAAGCCCAATTTTGATAGTTTTGAAATTTTATGAAGTAAAATTTTCTATTATATTTTTATATTTAATGAATATAATTATACACTTTTTTTTAATAGTTTATAGCCGAGTTTTGTTACTGTTAACAATTTCTAAATGTTTCAATGCCCAATATAGTTATTTTTTATTTTAGAAAGTATAGTTTGTTATTTTTCAACAGTTTATAGCCGGATTTCATGTCTCAAGGCCAGATTTTGTTGTTTTTGATATTTAATCAATAAAATTTTACACATTTCAATAGTTTATAGCCGATACTTGTTACATTTAACAATCTTTTAATGTTTTAAGGCCAAATTTTGCTATTTTAGAAATTTTTTGATGTAATTTTTTTTTATATTTCAACAGTTTATTGCTGGATCTCATGTTTTAAAGACAGATTTTGTTATTTTTGATATTTAATAATGAGAATTTTACACTTTTAAATAGTTTATAAACAAGTTTTGTTACTTTGCACAATCTTTTAATGTTTCAATGCCAAATTTTGTTACTTTCAACAATCTTTAAATGTTTTAAACCCCAATTATGCTATTTTATGATTTTTTTTTCATTTTTCAACAATTTATAGCCGGTTTTTATGTTTTAAGGCAGGATTTTGTTGTTTTTGATATTTAATGAATTGAATTTTACACTTTTCAATAGTTTATAGCCGATACTTGTTACTTTTAACAATCTTTTAATGTTTTAAGGCCAAATTTTGCTATTTTAGAAATTATTTGATGTAATTTTTTGTATTTTTTAACAGTTTATTGCTCGATTATATATTTTAAGAACGGATTTTGTTATTTTTGATATTTAATGAATAAAATTTTACACTTTTCAATAGTTTATAGTCAATATTTGTTACTTTTAACAATATTTTAATGTTTTAAGGCCCAATTTTGCTATTTTAGAAAAAAATTGATAATTTTTTTTTATTTTTCAAAGTTTATTGCTGGATTTCATGTTCTAAAGACAGATTTTGTTATTTTTGATATTTAATAAATAGAATTTTACACTTTTCAATAGTTTATAGCCAAATTTTGTTACTTTGCACAATCTTTCAATGTTTCAATGCCAAATTTTGTTACATCTTTTAATGTTTTATACCCCAATTTTGATATTTTATGATGTATTTTTTTTTATTTTTCAACAATTTATAGCCGGATTTCATGTTATAAAGCTGGATATTGTTGTTTTTGATATTTAATGAATAGAATTTTACACTTTTCAATAGTTTATAGTCAATATTTGATACTTTTAACAATCTTTTAATGTTTTAAAACCCAATTTTGCTATTTTAGAAAAAAATTAATAATTTTTTTTTATTTTTCAAATTTTATTGCTGGATTTCATGTTTTAAGGACAGATTTTGTTATTTTTGATATTTAATGAATAAAATTTTACACTTTTCAATAGTTTATAGCCAAATATTGTTACTTTAAACAATCTTTTAATGTTTCAAAGTTTACTTTACTATATTTGCCTAATTCTTACTTAATTTATCAAAATGCAAGAAAATGAGATGGATCAATAAACATCAACTCCATAGTGGGAAGAAAGTAGATGAGAACTGCAAGAACAGACAAAAATGTAAAGAAATAGAAAAAGCCTAATCCAACACTAGAGAAGAAAAAGAAAAATAATCTTCAAATCTAACCTAAACTAGTGTTACCAGCTCACTCCACCTAGCATCAGCAACTAAAAAAATAAAAAAATCCTGAAAATAATTTCAGTCAGTATTAACCAGAAACCAACGTAGAAGCAGCATCCAAGCTTCAACTTCAATAATAAACATTGAGGTAAGTGAGCAAGGCACTTAACTTATTGATTGCGTGCAAGTAGTTTCTAATAAATTTTCCACAATCGTAGACAGAATTTTTTTTTTAAAGTAAACATTTATTCCATCAATCCGGAAGTAGCTGCTGCAATGACAAAGCCAAATCAATAAAAATCGCCAGATAGATCTGTCTGAGCAAAAGTAGAAGTAAGACCGTTTCCAACATCAAGACCAATCACACTTCCGCGGCCACTAGGTCCAGATCCAAATAGCAATGACTGAGTAGTAGCTTATGACTCGCGCTTATTAGAAACTCTTCGTTCATAGAAAACAATTGCACCCCAATCTTCAGCACAAAGAAAGGTTACCCGGGCCGTTTGGTCAGGGAGGACACGCTGATTCCTTCAGTGTAGCGCGCATGAGGCCTAAAACATCTAAGAGCATCACAAACCTGTTATTGCTAAATCTCATGCGTCTGGCAGCCGCCTGTCCTTCTGAAACAAATTGAATGTACGCCAATAGTAAAAATCGCAAAGCCACCCTACCCAAAAGCCAAAAACCGGCAAACTGATGTCGAAAGGTATGCCTAGTTCTCGTTCGTTCAAAATTAACCTGACAAATAGCTCCACCAACTAAGAACCGCCATGCACCACCACCCACTAAATCAAGAAAGAGATCTTAATCTGTCAATCCTTCCAGTGTCTAGGCTGTCAAATCACTCCAAACCATCATTATGGACGTGATAGCAATTATCGCATCAAAGGTCGACGCCAACATAGAAGAAGCCAACAAAAATAAAATTAACCATCAACCTCTTTCAAGCGTTCAGCAACGCAAAATATCTACACAAAAAATGATGGCAAAACCTCTAAAACTCCTACCCATAGCAATGGACCTCAACCTCCAAGAGTAGCCAACCTCCTCAAAAGCTATCGCTACCAAAAGGCCCCTCTTAGACAACAAAAATTACCATCAGGTCCAATCCCAGAAAAAAAAATTTAAAAAAATCAATGGGTTAGTCACCTCCTTTTAAATTATCAAAAAAGCAAACCCCCAACCGCCATCAGCAACTTTTTTTTAATTTTTTTATTTTATTTAGCCATTTAACATCCACTGCTGAATATAGGCTTCTTCTAAATCCTTCCATTCTCTCCTGTCCTGTGCTCTTCTTATCCATTGTCTTCCGACTACTTTCCTGATGTGTCTTCCCATCGCATTTGAAGTCTTCTTCTCCCTCAATGTGTTCTTAGTGGTCTCCAATGCATCATTTTGATTATCCATCTTTCTAAATCTTGTCCCAACGTGCCCCGCCCATCTCCATTTCTGACCCACAATACGCTCCATTTTGTTCTTTCTGAAATTTTTGAATTCCTAATTCGATTTCTAAGTAATATTCCCAACATGGTCCTTTCCATAGATCTTTGTATTATTTGTAATTTGTGAGCGGTTTTCTTTGTGATGGCCATTGTTTCCAGTCCATAGGTGCATACAGATAGTATACAAGTGTCGTATACTTTCTTTGTTAGGCTCAACAACTAAAAAGCAATAACAAAATCACTATTTTATCTTCGCGTAATACGCATGATTCCGGCCACTAACGCCTATAACAAGAAAGCAACTGCCCACCTTAAATCCACACCTTGGTCAACCGCTGATGAAAACTGCCTAGATTTAGTTAAACAACACGTACCTAAATTTCTTTGGGACAAGCTTGGATTCTCTAACATCAGATAGAAAACAAATTTATTTGTTTTGATGCAGTTCCCTAAGAAAGTAAAAAGAGATAATGGACCTCATTAAACTGCTGAGTTTAAGGATTGCGGTAAAACCCCCAAAAAAAAAGTAGTACTCCTCAATCCCAAAAGTGCCAAAAACACGAGCTATCATCTGTCGTAACTGCGCTGGGTACCACCAATTGGCGGCCTGCTCCTAAAACACGACATAGGTCCTGTTTGCTTCTCAGACTACAAGTCCCCGCAAACCTGCAGCAACAACAGCAAATAAACCGTTTGTAAATGTTGTCGCGCCTCCAACGCAGCAAATAGTCTCAAATAAGATTACCACAATTAAAAAAAAAATGAAAAAACTTCAGATAAATTTCATAAAAAAATAATTTAAATAATTAAAATATTACTGCCAACGGCATTTCAGAAAAAAATGAGTTAAGTAGAAGAGTTTTTCATCAAACATCGACCGACATCATGCTGGTGTCCAAAACAATCCACAAACCCAATCAAGCTTTGAAACTCCCAAAAACCTTCACGTATTTAGGAACGTTGGTGGTACCCATAAATCGTAGAATACTAATCGGTAAACCACACTAAAGTAGATGCCCCCGACACCATCTCGCTTGAATCAAAAGCAATAATGATGAATGTGTCTAGGTTAAGCAAAATCAAAATTTCATCAACGTACACCGATAAATGGCATTAAAACGGCGGATTTCGAAGCAATCCTCGATAATCCCTTCCACACAATAATCGCTGAAGACTTCAATTCTAAACACCCAGCGTAGAAAAGCTTCAAAACTAAGGCCAAAAGTAAAGCAATGCTAGACTATGTAAAAAAAAAAAAGTTGCAAATAGTTGGTCCTTTTAAACCCACTCATTACAGCTTTACGAGTCCCCAAGGGGATTATCTTAACGTAGCAATACTCAAAAACGCAAAATGAGCTCTACGGAAGGGGATCAACCAAAGAAGAAGAAAAATTGGCATGCTTTCACGGTTAAAGACATTAAAAGACGTCAAACTTTTTACTAACTAAACTCTATAAACCATAGAAAAAGCTTCTAAAACCCATCAGTAGAAATGCCGCCAGGCATCAGTGGCAGACCTCAGAGATCGTGAGATCACAAACTCGCAGAGCAAAGATTGAAAGACCATAAGATTGCATAAATAATTGTGCTAGAAAACTTTAAAACTAATCATAGAGAACAACCGTTTAATGTGAAAGATCTCTAAAATATTACAAAACAGAGAAATCCCCATTTCAGCCATTGATGGCAAAAAAAGGGGGCAACACACTATCCATAGAAAGATCAAAACATTTGAAGTCAATCTTAAACTCTAATGCTCTTAGTCATACACTTAGGATACCAATCTAAAACACGTCAGAAAAATCATCAAAAGATTTAAAAATCGATCTGCTCGTAGCCCCGATAAAAAAATAAACAAAACTCTTACCAAGTTTTCACATAAAATAATAATAGCGCTCACCAACGTTACTAATGCAATTCTTTAAACCGGGCACTTTCCTACAGAATGGAAAGGTTCACTTATGATAAATATCTCAAAACCTAAAAAAATACCAAAGTTCCCCCAAAACTACTGACTTTTTTAGTCTTCTATGCACCTAGACTACACAGAAGGCAACAATATACTCCCTCTCTCCACCAACATTAGTTTAGATAAAAACATTCAGCTGTCCATCAATCAAGTTGTAGACAGAAAAAGATCACAAAAATGGTTTTTTTGACGTCAAAAAATCTTCGACAAGATCTGGCATGTCTCAAACAAAACTGTACATAAACAACTTCCCTCTGCGTCTTGTAAAGCACAAAATAGGATCATATTTAAATAGTAGAACTTTTTCAGTCAAAATTGTGAACCACATTTCTTGCTCTCAGCAGATTACGGCAGAAGTTCCTCAAGGCTCCATTCTCTCTCTGCTATTCAACCTGTTCGTCGCTGATAAGCCTTCAAGATAAACGCACGGGGTTAAATTAACCCAATACAGCACTTTTATAATCTTCAAGGTTACTCACAGTGGTCACCTCGAGGTCACAACAAAACACCACTAAAGAATAGTTAAACAAGTGGCGAGTCAAATTGAATCTGAAGAAAAATAAAATTGTTTTCTTCACATCTTTTCTATCTCAACGACGTTCGTATACCGTGGTCCAATGCTGCCAAGTATCTGGTGATTACCTTCAACAAGAAATTCACGTGCAGTCAATTATTGATAAATCCAAAATAGTGGTTCGTCGCTCCTGACCAAAATCCGGCTCTACACGTCTACCCATGATCACTTATGCGCCCCTGGGAAACTGTTTTCTCAATCATCTCAAAGTTTTCTAAAATTATACTTTAAAGAGGCTTCTCAAAACTTCATAGTTTGTCCAAAACAAGAAAATTTTGACAAACCTTGGAATACCCCTGCTGTGCCAACATATCAAACCTTTGGCCAAAAAGTATTTCATTTATCCCAACCCTGATTTGGCCAAACTTGCCAAGCCAGATAAGAAAATTTACTCTTAGTAAATCAAGTAACCGTCTAACTTAAAGTAGTAACCTCACAACACACCCCTATAAAGCGTCTTAAAAATAGAATAAAATTGATAAGCTTAATCTGACATAAACCTTGAATTAATTCTTGAATAAAATCATCAAACATTTTGTTAAAATATTTTTATCTAAATATTTATTTATTATTTGACAAATAAAAAAGAATTTATGAAGCGCTATTATATTAATATTAATATTAATATTAAAACCGTAATGAAAGAATGGCTTTATGCATGTTGAAACTGTTTTCAACATTTAGTTTCGACTTCACTTTTATATGGAATATTTAAAGTTTCAAAGTACTTACGACAATAATCTCAGCTTAAAATGACAATAACTCACCTGAAACAAAAAATAAAATTGTAAAACTTGCTCCATTATAATATAAGAATCGATTTTATGAAGACAAACAGTATATAATACCCTAAGATAATAGATTTTTTTTATAATTTTCTTAGAAGGTTTCATAAATCATTTCTTATTTTTGAACGATTAGTTTAGATAATTAATTTCTATGAATACTACTTATTTTTGCATTTAATTATAATTGAAAGCTTGCAAATTTCACAAATTTCTAGTGGAGGATGTACAAAATAAATTTAGCCTTTGATATACGAGGACAATACTTTTTTCCAATTTTAATTGACTGATATGATTGCATTCTACATAACTAGTGCCATCTATACTCTTTGCACGAACTCTATTTATTTAGATAAAACCCATCCATCAATCACAATACACAAATAAGAGATCATGCATGAAAAATGTCAAACAAACACTTCGGATAATAAATCACATAATAATTACAAAAACTTAAGTGCGATCCTTAACCACCTGCCTTTTCTCAAAACTTTAGCAATTAATATAAGCTTTACTTTATTTTTAATATTGAAATCGACGTGAATAAACTTTGCTGATTTATAGTCACCCATTTTAACCACATACACAAAATATGAAAAGGCATTATTATTCTTGTAACACAACCGAGATTTATGTCCTCATGCAATAAAATATTTGTTTTGTTCAAACTTCTGACACATATTTTTTTTGTTATAAATTGTAACATTTAAGAAATTAATGATTTATGTTATTGTCCGGATGCACCATTTGTTAAAATGCAACATAGAAATGCTCCGCTTAAAATGATTCATTAGATCTGGCAGGATTAATTTAATTGTAAACGCATCTTCAATAGTGTTGTTGTTGAGTTAACTAGGTCGGCAAAAGTAGAGAAAAAAATATTTAAAAAGTTTCCACAATTAGGTCAAACTTTGGACTACTGAATGGTCATATATATAATTTTCAATATAAAATATAATCTATATCTCGTGCCTTCGGAGACAAGAGCACACCATCTGGATATTTTCGTAATCGAATCTGTCAGTTGGCAGTCAACTGCAGAAGTGATAGAGAATCTCTATTCACCTCAGGGACAAGCCCGAGTTCGTTCGGATCGGATAAACATCTGAAACTTTCCTGATTACATTACACGTTAATATTTTTTTTATAAGCCGGAACGTGTGACAGTTGTAGAGAGAGAAAGGGCTAGCGTTCAACTTCCGCTATGCAAATTCCAAAGTTTTTTTATTTCACGTCGCTTTCTTTTATCTATTTTACTGGCTGAATTAAAGTTTCATTTTCATTCAATTTGATATTAGTTGTAAAGAAGTAAATTAGTTTTAAATTGATTTAATTATATGTAAACTAAAGCATTTTATTCTTTGTTTCAGGTGAGTTATTATATTTCTGGTGAAGATTATTGTTGTAAGTACTTTGGAACTTTAAATAAATGTTAAATGTGCTTATATTCTCTTTTGTTTGATACATGGATTATATCATTTCCATATTTAACGTTTTCCTTTGATATAATCTTTATGCTGAAATTGTATTAAATGTTTTCCATTAGTTGCGACATAATAATCCTATTAATTGTGATTTACTTTATTTTTGTTTTGTCAAAATTTAAGAACACTCATGTACTGTATGTGCTTTATCGGTACGAAAAGATATTGGTTAAATTTATGAACCAGAATTTTTATTACCAACCAAACAGTAAGAAAATCCATTAATACTTTATCGTTTTTTTATGTCCTCACTACTTGTTAAATAAGAAAATGTTATTTTTTAAGGAAACGTCAGTGATGAAATTATTTAAATCGTTGATACCACCATTTCCTTTACAATCATTCGAGCGGTATGTTTTTCTCCTTTGCAACGGGACTATATAGAAATTTAAAGGGACAGTATCTCATTTCCGAATATCTCCCATTCTATTTCCTGAGTAAAAAATAGACGCTCCCCTTATCCGTCTATAAAATGATGGAGCCCGACAATAAAAACGAGTTTGTGCGAGGATAAATTCCGACACTTTCAACATTTTCTTATAGAGTACTCGTGTAGCCCTTAAGCTCTTTTCCTATATACGACTCCCTGCATGTCTGCAGTTTGGAGTGCGGGAGTCCTGGGAATAAAACAGTTTATAAATCTGCAAACATAATGTGTCAAGCAGGCCGTAAAACAAACTTTGTGACATTGAGATAGAAAGAAACCATAAGTGAATTGAATAAAAAGAAGCGTTAACATGTTTCGGGTGGGTGGTCTCGACGTAGATGTCGTTGTGACTTCCTAGGTTTTGTTTTTAAATTAAAATTTATTTTTCTTCTTACAAACCGGATGTGAGAAATTGTATTCCTTTAGGAAATACGCTGCAAAGAATGTACATGAAATCCTCTTTTTACAAAAAATATTTTATTTATAAAATATTAAAAAATTGAAATATAAATTATTAAATACATGAAAGATCAATTCAAGAATCTTCCATAAAATAACTTTAAAAAACTGTTCGGCAAAACTTTTGAAGATGAAGTAGAAAATATTGATTTCAATTCAATATTTGAGTTTAATTACTTTGCAAGTAGAATATATCAATAAAATTTTTAGCAAATGAATACTCACAAGCACTTTAAAATAAATATTCACAATTACTACATAGATCTTTGTTTTGTTGACGTCTATGTAGTTTCGCCAAGGTAAGAACCTTTATACCTGATGCCTCGGTTTTAGTACTAAAGACTAAGAGCAGCTGACTAAGTATTTTTGGCACCATCTTAATCTTTATTTATTAATTTTTTTTATTTTTGGCCGCAATTTAAGTTAACTCTAGATTAGCTAACAGTAGCGCTACTAGTCAACGTGTAGATTTGCAAATTACCAAATTCTGGTTCGCTCAGCAAGCAAACTTTACATAGGTTAAGACATTATTTTGTAGTCGAAGTCTTGAATAGTCTAGATAGGACAACAATGTCATATAGTTAGTTCTAGGCGTCTTTTGAAGCAGTTTTTTGTGCTTTAATATTTTCCTTTTGCAGCACGTTCAAGTAATGGTGCAGTTAAGATTTTTGTGTGAGTGTACAAGAGTCACAATCGGCTAGTCACATCAGTTTATTGCAGTTTGGTCCGCTTGATTACGTACAAACACTTAGCTCGTCTGGGTTCTAGTGGGAACTCAGTTTGTAGTTTAACTATCAATAAAAACTTTTCAGGTTTGATTAAACAAAGAAGCATATTATTACAGCTCTTAAATCGTTTTTGCCTAAAGTCCCAGCTCCGCTTTGTAATAATTTTATGTCTCTTTTGACGTTTTGTAATAAAGAAAGCAAACTTTAATAAACCCATCTAGACCTGGTTTATGCTTAAGACATTTTTAAACTTTCCTAATTTTTCACTTCTTAAAGAAGCAGCAGTTTTAACTGATTCGCTAGCAAACTAAAAACTAAAATGTTATACTGCCAACATTACAGTAAGAAAAAGGCTTTCCAAACTTTCCAACACTTCTTAAAGCGCTAGCAGTTTTGTTTAATTTGCTAGCAAACTGAGTACTCCGCCCACCAACCATAGTCAAAGAATTGGATCTATCACTCTCCCTCGGTAGTTAAGTCACAAAAAAAAGCAAGAAACTTCGGTTGAAACTACTAATAGTTTCCCGTGGTTCAAAGACTATAAATGTTTTGAAAGGTACTCATGTATATGAGAGCTGAGTGTCACCTAGTTTGGCTCAAGACTGCGTAGATGAAGCCCAGGTATGGACACCTCTTTAGAGTATAGAGAGATAGTGGCTTATGTATGATCACTTCCTCTAATATATAAGTAGTGCAGAGCTACAGACCGCAATTTGGTTTAGGAGCAAAAAGGACACTCCATGCAGATATGTCGGTTCATTTTTGTACCATCCAAGTCGTTGCAAAAACCGTCATAAAGGTCTAGTGGTTCTCTACGATGAGAAATGCATTACCATAGATTTGGTGGTTCCCTGCTTTGAAAAATGCAATACCGCAAGTTTTTGGAGAAGATGGTTTATCTCCCCGGTACGGTCGTCGGTATCGAGGTACTCATCTGGATCATGTCAACAGACGTAGCAAGGTTGGGGCCGGCAAAATATATCAAATGCATCTTCAACGTTAAATAATAATTTCCAATTTAGTACTGCTCTGTTGATGAGTTGATGGATACTGGTTGGCAAAATTTTTACGGTCTTATACTCGTCGGACGCGGTTGATGAGACGGTTCTGGGTTGGTGGTATGCCTTTTCAGCTGTTAATAATTTAATAATGGAGTTAGTGCAGTTTTGAGGCTTGTTCCCCCATGGGAATGTTCCAGAAAGTGAAACAATACTCTGGGGCTGTCTGTCAAAAGAAATGCGTCCTTGAATTGAGACAGAGTACCACAAGGTTTCGGCGGAGGTCGACGAAGGTATCCTCCCGGAGATTTCCGGGACTAGACTACCTCAGACCCGTCACGGCCAATAGTCATAGTGATAACGCAGCTAAGTCTTGGCAAAAATAGCTAAGTCATCTTCCAGGTAGTCCTGGTTCGGATGACTAGCCCATCGATTGATGCATCTCAGCAGTATTCCTGGGTTGTTTGATGGTAGCAGAATTGGTTGTTTGTGGCCTCGAATTTGCGGTGGAACTGGCTGGCAAAATCTGAATTTTAAGCCACGCATCTGCAACAAAAATAATTTATTATTTATACCTTTCTCTCTAGCCGTTTTGTTTCCCCTCTGGTACATAATGGTCCGCCCATAGGCGGCATCAATTTCCTCCAATTTTCTGGACCTTATTTGCATCTTCCGGTTTTTAGGGTCATTGTTCTGGCGTTTATACTAATCAGAGGTCGTCAAAGTGTAGTTTCACCGGGTTGATTTTCACACAGTAGCAGTGGGACACGGCAGTCGTGATCACCTTTTTGAGTCCCAGCCATTTATTGCTTTTAACTTGTCTGCGTACCATGAGCTGCTCTCCGGTTTCATACCAGCGTACGGCAGGTGTCAGCAATGTTTGTATACTGCTTGCTGTGGTCTGGCTTGTTACAATCTAAAGTTTTGTTTTCCTGGGGTTGCTTTGGTTTGACCCAGCTTCCTAGTTTCATTAGCCGCGTTTGTCCTTTGCTAAATCTAGATTAGCCGTTGTTCGTGCAAAGTGCTAAAACCCTTTTTCAATTCTTCGTGACGGCGTTCTATTAGATTGGTCTGGGAGTGGTATGTTGTCGTCATTTAGTGTACCATCTTCCACAATCGTATTGCTGGTTAAAAGTGTTAGCTAATGAATTGTAGTCCAGCACAATCTTTGAGTATTCCCACCGTTAAAAAAAACCGTCGCTTGAGTACTCCGTTTGTTGTGGCAGCCACTAGAGTGGCCTCTAACCACATTCTTCCATGGTTTTCCTGTTGAACCTTTTGAAGTTCCGGTTTTCATTCTAGAACATGTCAAGCATCTCTTAACAAACGTTTGCACATTGTCAAATTCCGGGCTAATGGTAAGCTCAAAGAATGACGACAGTCGTTTCGTCGCGGCCTGGGTTTCCGGCGGTGATTGAGAAATAGTGGTATTTAATAACCTCGTGTTGCGCATAGTAATAGTCTTCTATGTTCTCAAGTTTTATACCCCAGATCCTCACTTTCGTAGTATTTTTGTATAATGTCTTAAATGTTAGAGCTCTCCGTTGGTGCATGGCATAACATAATCCCCAAAACTTCTCCTTTCAGGAGGCATGATTTAGCCTAGTCTGTTCTTTAGGTTCTTCCAAGATAAGTGTATAAATAATTTATTGTTTGACTCTCCAATGGCAACTTTTCTGCCAATAGTAATATTAGTTTAAAACTAAGGCCGTCAAGTAAAAAAATTATTTCCACCGGCGCAAGTTCTACCTTAAAATCAAATTCCTGCAACACGAAAAACTGGCGTTAGAATTTTGCCTTCTCGTTTGTAGATTTCTCGTGCAAGATAAAAGTCTTGTCGTCTATGGAAAAGGTGAACAGTTTTTCTTCTAAGTATGCTCAGTATTTTCCAAACACAATTGCTAAACACTCTAGCTCGTTCAAGTGACAACGAGTGTAGCATAGCAATATAATGATAGTCCCAACAACAATAATACAAGCATCAGTCTGCAGTACAAATAGTACTCTTTGGTTGTAGCCAAGACAATTTAACCGGTTTGTCCATGGCTCTCTTGATTTCTTCAAACGCCATCTTTTCCCACTGTGGTTCAGGCAAAAGGCTTCTTCCACATCAGAGTTACATTAGTAATACAGCCATTTGTGTGTATCCAAGTATGTACTCCCGTAACCAAGTACATAGACTTAGAGAATTACTCCGATGTTGCTGGGTGGCGTCTGCTCTCGAATTAAATCAAGGTGATGAGTTAGAGGTCATTTTCTACATTTTCGGATGTTTGTATGATTTCGGGCCTACGTGCTCTTCATGAATATTCAACTACCAAGAAAATATCGCCTAGAAAGACAAAAATCTGGCCTAGTCTCGGGACAATAATTATTGAAAAGTGCATTTTTTGCCCCAAACAAAATGACTTTAAATTGATATGTCCCATCGTAGGAGGTAGCAAAAGTGGTGAAGTATGGCCTTTTTCCATTGGGTTCTGCCAATATCCAGTTTTGAAGTTAATTTTATTAAAGACCTGGTCCAAAATCCTTTAACGTCACATAAATCTTGAAAAGTGATATCGCGTCTTTCTTGATAACCTTATTCAGTTTGCTGTAGTCTACACAAAAATTTGGTTTAGATCAAACTCCGCTCTATTATCCCGTTGGTCAGCAATTCCGCCACTTGAACAAATATTTAAAACTTTTTGTGAGCAATTTAAGTATATCTCCTGTTCTCACTGGTGTATTGTGAGTGAGTTAAAGACCGTTAAAAAGTCTCTTAACAGTTGTTCAAATTCAGCGTGCATGAACAAGACGACTGGTTCATATGGTTCTATTCCGTTGAGCTATGATATTATCTTCACAAAATATCAAAAATAACAAAATCCAGTCTTAAAACATGAAAATTTGTTAAAAAGTAACAATGTCCCGCTATAAACTGCTGTAAAAATATCAAAATCATGCCTTAAAACATCAAAAAATTATCAGGAAGTAACAAAATTCGGGTATAAACTATTGAAAAGTGCAAAAGTGAAACGTCAAAAATTTTGTAATAACTGTCAAAAGTGCAAAATCCGGTCAAAAAACATTTTTAGATAGAATAAAAATCGAGCCAAAAAAATCCAAAATATATTTATTTTATAAAATAACTAAAATAGCAAATTTCAGCCATAAATCATCAAAAAATAGTTGAAAAACACAATAAACTATTAAAAATAAGTAATAAAAATCATGAAACTCCAATAATAGCAAAATTCGGCTATGAAATATCAAAACATTGTCAAAAAGATTCAAAATCCGGTCAAAAACTGTCAAAAAACACCAAAATCTAAAATAAATCTTCAACATTCTATGTGTAAAAAGTCAAAAATGGCAACAACTCTTCATAAAATATTAAATTTATAAAATTTAAAAAAAAAGTAACAACAAAATCGTCCAAAAAACTCAAAAATTTACTGAAAAAACGTTAAAATTGCACAGACAATGATGATTACACTATAAAAATCTTGGTAAAAACATGTTGTTCTTGAATTACGTACATCGTACGAGATTCATAAAAAAAATAAGCAAAAAATCCAAATATGAGATAAGATATGCTTGAAAAGCAACCAAAAAAATTAGATTTTGTATAAAATTTACTAAAAAATCATGTTTGCCACATTAATACGCTAGCAAAACTAATTTTTAAAATAAAACTGGCTCACAAAATTCAGTTTTAATAGAATTTATAACACAAAGTTTACTCTCAGGACCTTAAATATGATTGAAATAACATTTATAAATTAAAATTGCGCAAAACATTCATTTCTAGTATAAAATTCGTTCGTAAATCATGTGTACCACATGAACTTTATAAAAATTCCCATAGTAATCCCAAAAATCGCTTAAGATTTCATAAAAAATTTCAAAATTACACAAAAAAACACATGAAAACCACGCTTTAAACCATTTGTAGTATAAAATTTGCTCAAAAAGTACGTCTAAGTTTAATTTGTGGGCAAGTTACTTCTTCGACTGTGACCCACCCACCCGCACAAGTGTTAGTCATCAACAAATCTATTGTTCGTCCCACCTCTTGTGTGTTTTGATTTGAATATGAGAAAATTGGTTGACAATAAATTTCTTGATAACTAACGCTTGGGTGGGTGGGTGGGAACAAAGTTTAATTTGTGTACAACTAACTTTTTTCACTGAAAACCACCCACCCGCCCAAGTGTTAATCATCAAAAGATCTATTGTTCGTCCCACCTCTTGTGTGTTTTGATTTAGATATAAGACAATAAATCTCTTCATAACTAACGCTTGGGTGGATGGGTAAGAACAAAGTTTAAATTGTGGGCAAATTACTTTTTTTGCTGTAACCCCCGCCCAAGTATTAGTCATCAAAGGATCTATTGTTCGTCCCACCTCTTGTGTGTTTTGATTTAGATTTGAAAGTTTAACAATAAATCTCATAATAACTAACGCTTGAGTGGGTAGGTGGAAATAAAGTTTAATTTGTGGGAAAGTTACTTCTTCTATTGTGACCCACCCACCCGCCCAAGTGATAGTCATCAAAGGATCTATTGTTTGTCCCACCTCTTGTGTACTTTGATTTAGATATGAGAGAATTGTTTAACAATAAATCTCTTGATAACTAACGCTTAGGTGGGTGGAAAAGAACAAAGTTTAATTTGTGAGCAAGTTACTTCTACTGTGATGCCAAATAAACCATAGATCGGCGATCTTTGTTATAATGAACACATTTCCGGAAATAATCCAAAATTACCCAAGATTAGCTTTTCTCCTAGCGTCACTAGGAGTGAGATCGTATTGATTTGATACTTCTGTGATTGCCTCGCCGGTTTTTATAGTGGCACTTTATAATTACGATAGTTTGGGGTCGGTTGTTTGACCCTATCGCTCCGACTATGGCTTCAGTTGAAACTACTTGCACGCAATCAATAAACTGAGCGCTCCCTCTACCCGCCCGACTATTTCTCATCAAGAAATTGAATATGTCACCTTTTTTGCTATATTATTGAAAATTAACTAAAAAAAATTAAATAAGAAACACTTGAATGGGTAGACAGAACATTCCAGCGCAACCAATAAACTAATTATGACTGCTTCGTTTGTCCTTTCTCAGAAATCGAGCTCCGAAAAGCCTCAAATAGGGTACATTCTGGGAAAGCATCAAGGCCTAACAAAATTCCCGCAACAATTATTAAAGTCCTGATGGAGAAATGCATCAAAAACGGAGACTTCCCGAAAGCCTGGGAAAAGGCTAGACAAGAAAAAAGATGAAGTGGCCCATATGTCTGTTGGACGCAGCCGGAAAGCTTCTTGAGCACCTAATAGTAGAAAAGTTGCTGAAAGCACTTCAAGGTAACTAAGCTCTCTGCAAATGCAAGGCAATACTGGATGTAAAAACGGCCAATTGAAAAAAGATTATAAAAGCTTTAGAGGGCAGGGGTGCTACAAGGATCAGTTCTGGGCCCCACGTTATAAAACGTTCTCTACAAAAAAGTAGTAAACCTAAAGCTGCTTCTAGATGTGGAAAAGATAGCCTATACCAACGATCGTTATAAAACGCTCTAGGAAAAAACTAGAGGAGACGGGAAACCATGCTCTTGCCCTCATAGAGCGGAAACTAACCAAACTGAGCCTGGAATTAGTCCCAGAAAAGATAAAACTTGTGATGCTTTCCTGCTCAAGAAAAGAGCCACAAGTTAAAATGACCGTCTCAGGGACCACCGTCAGGTCAAAACGGTGACTTAGATATTTAAAATTCCATGCTAAGTACAAACTTAGCGTGCATGTAAGAGAAGTGTGTGAGAAAACAAAGAGAACGACCAGGTCCTTAGCAGGGCTAATGCCAAACCTGGAAAGAGCGCAATCTTCCACCAGGTGATGTGACATGATGTGCTCAGTAGTCTCTTCCATAGTGCTTTATAAAGCAGAAATATAGATGCTGTGTGAAGCAAAAAAAGCCACAAGAAATTGAGCTGCTAGAAGGTCTGAAGTGCATACAGAATAACCCCAAAAGCGGGCCTCCTGGTTGTGGCAGGGACAGAAGCGTTGGATCTTGTGATGCAAGTAAAGACGGCTGTCTAAGAGGTTCGCCTTACTAAGTGTAAAGCAGAAGAATGGTTTTGAGGAAAATAGCAGCAAACCCGCATGATCCAGACGGGCCATGGCAATGTAAGCTACTACCTCGCGCAGGTACTAACAAAACATGGTTGTTTCTAGACTTACCTGCACTAGATAAAACTGATTAAAAGTGATAAATATGAGTACTGTAAGGAAAAAGATACAGTTGAGCACATCGTAAAAGAGCAAAAATGAAACTGTTGGGAGAGATCTTGAACCCGGATGTACCTTAAACATGGTGGTAATAATACTGTCCATGCTACGTACAAAAGAAGAAGAAAAGAAGGAATTAGCTCCATGATGTGAATAGAGTGGGAAAGGAGGTGGAGCCGTAGCTGATCATTAATGTTTTTGTCAAAAAGTTTTACAAAAAAACAGTTGTTAAACTGTAAATGGTTATTAAAGAACTGTGTGCGCACCTAAATTCTAACGCGCGGGACTCTCCACCTTGACGTAGTACTTAAGTGCAATCCCGAGGTAGAAAAAGATCGTCATTCCCGCAAGAAAAAGCAGAGGTGGTCTTAGTCAGTAAAACTCTAGCAATACTCTTCGGGGGGTTATAGAAGATTTACACTTCCTCAGAAAAAAATGGTTTGGTTAAGTTTAGTTAGGTTTAGTTAGGTTCAGTTAGGTTCAGTTAGGTTTAGTTAGGTTTCCTGGACTCCAGATTTTGGAGGCAAGGGAAGGTGAAACCCATTCCAGGCGCGTCCCCGGGTGGCGGATAAGGGATTGCACACGCGGACCAACACCATTGCACGGTAACCATGCCTCGGCACGAGATTACCACTTCCTCTAACTTTTCCTTGTTTGATCTGTCGACCTCCCTTGGTCAACTCTTCGGTCTAACCTTGACCACCTTTCAGCTTCCGATGCTATTAGGTATCGAGGGCTAGGGAGCTAAACATCTCTCTTCTTCTATTGTATGAATGAAAATTGCGTGAATGTGATATTTTGAACCCCCCTGTAGTAGGTCATGAAGTTAGTAGTGACCCGGTAGGGCTCTGTTGCAGGGAGCGTATTCACCCTACATAGCTGGCGGTTAGCTTTAAAACGCAAGCTGGCGACAGTTATAAATCGCAAAATGTCAAACAAGGATAAAGAAGCCTCGGATAAGCTGACGGGGAGTGGAGTGGCACCCACCCCTGGGATTGATTTGCCAAAAGACGACCCTGCGAGAAAAACGGACACGACACAAAATATGGATATACTGGACGACACGGAGAAGGAGAGGATCCAGTTTGAAAGGGAAATGCTGGAGAAACAGAGCAGACGGAACAGCACGAGTAGGTCCCCTGTCAGAAAGAATAGCCAAACCAGCAACAGCAGTTCGACGGGAAGTATGAATTCACAGTTCAGGAATAGTCTAAATAGCCTAGAATCGGCAAGTGAGGAAGAGGCCGAAAAAACGGTGATAGAGAATGCACAGGGAAGACCCTGCACACCTCTACAATACCGAAATAAAAGGAAAGCAACAGAGTCGCCGACATGCACAAGCTTATTCCCGGAAGAGTCTGAAAAGACAGTTAAAAACAAAAAGAAACTGAAGATGTGCAGAAATAAGATGGAGGAAGAGCTTAATATCCTCACCAAATTTAATAAAGATAACAAAAATGTACATAAGTATGTGAAAGACATAACAAGAGAATTAGTACGGGATTGGACTAGGATAGAGGAAACCAGACAAGAAGTGGAGGCAGAAAGGAGCAGCAGGGAGATAGAACTGATTGGAAACCTGGCTAAACTAAGAGAAGAGGTGGAAAGGTTGAAGAGACAATCCACCAACACCAAGACGAAGAAGTACAGAAACAAACGACAGAAGGAGAGACACAAACAAAAACTGCGGAAGAGATAAAAAAAAGGGAGGATGACTTAAGAATTAAAAAATGCCTGGAAGAAAAGAAGGGAATAACTGAGTTAGTAGAGATCATCGATCTGGTATGGCCAGATGAAACGTATAGATTAAGCAAAGTTGCACAAAAAGTAAGCGACGAGCATCAAAGAGACGACTCCATAATAGTAATGAGTGCTGAAGAAGGAGGCGAGAAATATGTCACAAACCTGGCAATAACAAAAAATCCGGAAGTAGAAAATATGTTTAAACAAGATGGCCTAAACCCGGAGAAACCGCTATGTACGGTCTCGAAAAACCTAACCGTGACGGAGGAGGGGGAAATGATAAATCCAAGGGAGAGGTATTCATTTATAGTGGGAGTAAAGGAAAACATAAGAACGGAAAAAAGTATAGATAGGCTAATAAGATCCATGCAAAACATAAGAAAGATTGTAAAACTGAAAGAAAGAAAAGAAATCGACTGCATCATCGCCGCCGAACTGGAGATGGATGTTGCAAGGAAAATTATGGAATATGTTTTCATGGGAGACAAAATGAGGATTAATATCTACTGGAATGAGACAAAAAGAGGTAAAGGTAGGCATTCTGGTACGAAAAACACGGAAAGAAAAAATCAAAATCAAGAAACCCTAATTATCAAACCTAAGGAAGGAAGTACCTATGCACAGGTAATGGGTAATATGAAAAGAGGAGTTGAACTAGGGGATGTCACCATAGCTAGCATAGCAAAAACCAGAGAGGGGGACATGAAACTTGTGATTAAAAGCAAGAAGGGTAACGCAAGAACGGAATTTAGAAAGAAACTAGAAAACAAAATAAGTAACATGGCCGACGTAAGCAAAAAGGAGAAAAACAAAACAATAAGAATCTTGGATATAGACGAAGAAACAGTGGAAGAAGATGTTAGGAAAAGCGTAGAACTTATCCTAAAGAACGAAAATATAAGTTGCAAAGTGGAAATGACCAAGTTTTCAGGCGGAGTAAACTGGAAGGGAATGAGAAGCGCTTTTATGAGGCTCAATAATGAGGCAGCAGATCATCTAATACGCAAGAACAGGATAGGTACGGGATGGAACAGGTGGGGAGTGAGAGAGGTCATAGATCCACCAAAATGCTTTAGATGTCAGAGGTTAGGGCACGTTGCAAAAGAGTGCAGAACGGAAGATGGAGAACCATGCAGAAACTGCGGTGAAGCAGGACATAGGGCTAAAGAATGTACAGGAGACAAGGCCTGCTACCTCTGCAAAGTAACAGGACACAAGACGGAGACGATGAACTGCCCCAAATACAGGAGGTTGGTTCAAGAAGCTAAGGAGAGCAGAAAGGTGCGAGTAAATCGATTATGAAAATAATCCAAGTTAACCTCAATAGAAGCAGAAAAGGAATGGACTTGCTGGAACACAACTGCAAAGAAAATGGCGTTGATATTGCACTAGTATCAGAACCCAACAAAATTATAGCCCGCAACAGGAATCGATGGATTACTGACAATCAGACAGATGCTGCAATATATATTACAAACGGAAATAGGGTAGACATAATAAATGTAGGGAGAGGAAATGGATATATATGGGCAGAAACTGAGGAGGAAGTGCTCTACGCTGCATACCTGTCACCGAATATCACAAAAAATGAATATGAGAACCACCTAACAGAGATAAGCCGGGACGTTAAAAGACACAAAAAAGATGTGCTAATAGGAGCAGACTTTAATGCGAAATCAGCCCTATAGGGATCACCCATAGATGATAGCAGAGGAGACATACTTACAGAATGGATCTACGAACAAGACCTTCAAATAGTGAATAGTGGTAACACTCCGACCTTCCGTAGAAGAGATCAAAGCTCCTTCATAGATGTGACAATAGTTAGTCCGAACTTGTTCAGTAAAGTTAAGGGATGGTACGTGAATGAAAATGAGGAGAATCTAAGTGACCATCATAACATCTACATGGAAATAAATGTATGTACAAGAAAGCAAGTAAAAATGAACAACTTTAAAGGATGGTACTACAACAAGGACCAAGATGACGAACTAGCACAGTGCTTCACGGCGTTAAATGACGCTGCAGGGGAAGGAGGAGCAGCAAAAACACTAATGAAGGCGATAAGAGAAGCTTGCGACATCACATACCGCAAAAAAGGCAAAACAAGTAGACGGACCCCAACGTACTGGTGGAGTGCAGAAACTGCTCAAGCAAGAAATGAAAGCATAAGATCTAAAAGAAAAGTGACAAGGATAAATAGAACAAATCCGGCAGATGAAGAGCTCAGGGAGGAAACACACAGACAATACAAGCAAAAAAAAAAGGAGCTGAAGAAAGCCATCGAAGAAACCAAAAGGATAGCCTGGAAAAAAATATGCGAGGAAGTGAACACAGACATATTTGGGTTAGGCTATAAAATAGTAACTAAGAAAATTGGAATCAAAGCTCCGACAACGCTGTCCGAAAAAAGACAGATAGAAATAGCAAGGGCGCTCTTTCCTGAGCATACAAAAAACATATGGGCAAATATAACGCCAGATGGAAATGAAATACCACAATGCACAGAGGAGGAAATTTTAGCATTGGGTAGCAAAATAAAGGCCAAAAAGGCACCAGAACCAGATGGGATTCCTGCGGAAGTAGTTAAAGTGCTGACAAGACAATGCACGGAGAGTGTGACAGAAACAATAAACTCTCTCCTGAGGGCAGGTGCGTTTCCCGAGGAATGGAAGAGAGCAAAACTTGCGCTCATCAAAAAACCAGGCAGCACGGAAAACCAGGCTAAATACAGGCCAATATGTCTGCTGAACACAATGGCGAAGCTCTACGAACATGTCATCAACAAAAAATTGATGCAACAAATTGATGAAAATGGTGGTTTATCGGAAAATCAGCATGGATTCAGAAGAGAACATACGACGGTAGATGCAGTGCAAAGTGTGAAAGAGGTCAGGAATATGGTGGCTAAGCACAGAGTGCAGAAGTTCTCCATACTGATCACCATGGACGTCGAGAATGCCTTTAACACGGTTCCATGGCGTGGTATAATGCAGGAATTGGAGGCGAGAAAGATTACGCCACACCTGAGGAAAATAATAGGCAACTATCTACAGGACAGGACGCTTGAGGTTGGGGAAAACCATACTGTCGATCTGAGCTGCGGGGTACCACAGGGCTCGGTGTTGGGACCAACCCTGTGGAACATATATTACGATCCCCTGCTAAAGGAACGGATGCCGGAACACACCAAGATGATTGCCTATGCGGATGATGTAGCGCTGGTCGTATGCGGCAGGAATATGGAAGAGCTGGTAGAAGATGCGGAATGGGCAGTAAAGAAGGTGGAACGATGGCTAGACCAAAAAGGTCTCAAGATGGCTCATCACAAAACTGAGGCCGTAATCTTAGCAGGATGGAAGAGGGACCTTAAAGTGAGGATAATGGTAGGAGGTAGCGTCATAGAAACCCAAGATAGCGTCAAATATCTGGGCATAAGAATAGGCCGAAACTGGAATATGAACCATCACATAAAGGAGGTGACACAAAAAGCCGTAAAGTTAACAATGGTGCTCAGAAGAATTATGCCACACAATGGAGGGGCGAAAGAGGAAAAAAGAAGAGCGTTATTGGCGGTAGTGAACTCTGTGCTATTATATGAGGCGCCGATTTGGAAGGAGTACGCTGAAAATAAAAAGCACAGGGGGCTATTGGAAAGGGCAAGGAGAGTTATGGCAATTGGGGTAGCAAGTGCCTATGGAACGGTTTCCACAAAAGCAATTCTCGGTATCATAAAGACAATACCTATCCACCTTATGGTTAATGAAAGATCCTATGAGAAAGGAGAAAACAAGGAACAAACCAAAAAAGCTGCTAGAGATGAATCACTCAGGATATGGGCTGAGGAATGGAAATAGGATACTGGGACAGCTGCCTGGACTCAAAAACTCATCCCGGACATCAGGCCTTGGGTAGACAGAAAGCATGGTAGGCTTAACTATCATCTAACGCAGATTTTGACTGGACACGGCTGTTTTGGGGTATACCTAAAGAGAATGAACCTACTAGAGCGAGATAACTGCGTATACTGCAATGAAGTGGACACGCCGGAACATACACTGTTTCATTGTTCGAGATGGGCAGTGGAGAGAATGGAGTTAGAGGCTGAGCTACAAGAACAGATCACGGTAGGAAATCTAACAAACCTGATGCTAGAGACCAAACATAAATGGGAAGCCATCGAAAAGACGATAACAAAAATAATAAAAACCAAAGAGGATAAGATCAAGACAAAGAGAAGAAAGAACAGAACAAATAGAGAAAAGATAACAAACAGGATACAGAAAGACATGCTGGAGGTAATGAAGTAATGCTTGCGCGGTTCCGTTGCCACTCAGCAAAATGGGAGGAGGAGTTTTAGTCGGTAGGAGGCTACAGGAGTAGTCGAATCCGGCATGCCTGCAGAATGCAGGTATCTTTTGAAGATCTCTCCTCCTCCAGATTAAAAAAAAAAAAAAGGTTTAGTTAGGTTTAGTTAGGTTAGGTTAGGTATATTTAGGTTTAGTTAGGTTCTTACAAAGAAAAGTGTAACCTCTACCAGGCGCAACCCTAAAAAAATTGCAATCGCAGACCAACATCATCGCACAGTAGCCATTGTCTCTGCAACAAGACCATCATGTTCCTCTTTGAGCCGGACAACTGATTGGCCTATTTTTAACTCAAATTTAAATACCAAAAAAGCGTGGCTTGTCAGTACCCTTGAATAATAAAAATATTTTGAAAAAAAATTCCTAAGGAAATCCAAATAACTCGAGAAATCCCTCCCAGCAGTCGTGCAGCTCTACAAGTTTTAGAAAGAGCAATCACACAAAAAACTCGCAATAGTAGCAGAAAAACTGGAAACGCACAAGAACTACAATAGCGCAAAGTGAATAACGCATTGCTGGACTGGCAAAAATTTAGTTTAGTCAGATTGTTGCAGACTCACGGTAGGCAAGAGAGCATTGAAAGATCCAACCATCTTCGAAAAGCACAGCTCAGCAAAAACTCCTCCGAACGCATATTTTTTTTAATTTATGCCTTTCATGCTGCTGATACTGAAATACGTTGATACCAAATTTCATCAAAATCCAACAAACCGTTTGTAAGTTATAAATTTTCAAACTTCCTGTTTTGATTACATGAAATTAATCAAATTAAAAATATGCCAAAATAAGCGTACTAATATTTATAATTTTTTTGCAATCGATGCTTACTATAATGAAGTATATTGGTACAAATTTCCACCAAAATCTAATGCACCGTTTGAGAGTTATTAATTTTGAAATTATACAATAAACTTCTTGTGTTGATTACATAAGCAATTTAAGTTAAGTAAAAAAAAAACGTATCAATTTTGATGTACTTCTAGCAATACTTATAAAAATACTCTTTATTGCTCAATAAACTGCATTTTTGCAAGTAACAAATTTTCATATTTTTGTTTTGCATTTTATTACTGGTAGTTTCAGCAAAATATTTATTCAAATTTTATAATTTTTTGTAACCAGCGCATTCGGTAATATCATCGTAAAAATAATTGTTGCAATTTCATACTTTTTTATAGGACATTAAGGGCAAGTTCGCGCTTGAATAAATGACAGCATCCTACTCAAAACAGGGAATTACTGCGATTACTTTAATTACCGGTGATTAACCCTTTCACATATTTTCTACTTTCTTTTCAAAAAGATGAACGTGCAAATTATCTATGTATACTAATTTATTTTATGCATTAACAGAACTGAATAAATTCATAATATAAAATTCTCTATTTGTCAAACTTGTTGCGCTTGAAAAAGTTTACTCAAAGATAAATACTAAGCACCGATCCGTTCATTTGAAACAGAAAAGCGATAACCGCTTACAGAATCTCACTGCATTTACTGAACCATTTTTCCAACATTTAAGATAAACCCGGTTTGCTTTTGTTTGGTTTAAATATATATAAAAACATTTCAACGTGACCTGCTCAACTCGATAGATAAGGGTCGTTTGCATTTCACTTCATCAAAAACACTTTTGTCTCCCTTGACTGACTGACGTTCCCCCAGACCCCGAAACAGCGGCATACACACAAAAAACTGCGCCCGTCACTGTTTACAAATTATTCAACATCACTGTCGACTGACAGCTTTTCAGTTAAATTGCTGTCGATTGCGTTTGATTCCGGAACATCAAACTTGGATGCTACTACATCCTCCTGAGCTCAGCAACATTTTTTTTAAACGCTATTGATTTTGTTTAGTAAGGCAACACTGTATAATTATAGCCTAATTAGGTATTAATTTATTGCTCACATGTGTGGATTAATTTACATAACATGAGCTCTGTTAATCCATTACAGCCATAATTAATATTTTATTATTGTTTTGAAACAAAAAATCTAATTTTAGTTTTAATGCAACCGAAATTGCATTCCCTGATGTCATTTGCATGTCCCAGAAACTCTTGCAAACTAAACTGCTATGCAAATTCGACCGAAAAAAAGTCGTCCTGGCTTTCCATGTTACAAAACTTCTCTTTAAAGGAAGTCTTAATTCAAATATTATAATTGCTAGAGACACCTTAAGAAAAATAATCATGAAAAGATTGCGGAAATGTAAGGAAATTATTTTAGTTTAATTATTAACAAGGTAAATTATGTAGTAAATTTAATTAATTAAAATTGCAATTTTTTTAAATTTTGTTGGAAATAAAATTTTTGCTGTTGATATTATTACGCTTGATAGAGTTTTGTATTGATTTATATGGAATTTTATAAATTTGCTATAAAGTGGATGCACATATTTATAATTAATACCTAATTGGAGTATTTTAATTAAAATCTGTTTTGAAATAGTGTTTATGAGAAACACAAATTCCATATTTTTACCTAGAGAAATATTTTCTATAAATAATTGTATAAAATTAAAATTGAAAAATCAAATGCTACGACAGGGTCATTGACCTTTGCAAGTTAAATCATATTTTATGATTCCAGAATACGTTTTGATCATTTCTCATGTTAACTAATTTGATACAAAGCTTTTTGCTAATCCGTAAATATTTATAAAATGATCAAACTGAAATGCAATTGCACAATGATGAGTAATATTCTCTTACCGATTATAACATCTGTTGCAAGCTTTTCTCATAATACTGCTAGTAGTTGAGAACACTATGGTCACTTAACACAGTAATTAATTAACCGATATCGCTTAATTATTATTATTAATCAGTAAATGACAAAATTCAATCACACGCGTGTCCGGCTTACTCACTACTAAGTGCGGTGAGAAGTGGAGAAGAGTTGATCCGGCTATGCGTCGCGCGCACTTTCAATGACAAGCACTATTGTAATCTATGCTCCAGAAATTACTAGATGCGTAGAAAAAAAATGTTTAAATTTATATTATACAATAAATTTAGAAAGGTCAAATATTTACTTGCAGAAATTATAAAAATAAAAACTATTATTTGTAGTTGTTGTGAGACAATTAATTTAGAAATTAAGCAATGAAATCAATTAGAGTTCTTTAGTCTTTTACATTTACGCAAGCTTAGCAGTCTGTAAGGTATTAATGGGCTATGTTTATGTGATTTGATTGTTCATAATTAAATTACTAAAAATCTAATTAAATTGATATTTGAAACCTAGTAGTGCAAGCTAGGTAAGGTAAGTGCAACATTCTTTTTCTGTGGACTGTGTGTAATACTACTATTTTAACCCTTCTTTCAATACTACAGAGAAAAACCATATTTTTTCCGTATTTCCCATATAATACAATACAATAAAAATTTTCAACTTGACAATCTGAGCTTTAGCTTGTCTTTGATAGATTCAGAAGAAAGCCAATATTCTGTCATGGCTTCATTGAGATCATTATAAACCCCAGGCAAGTGTAAACATTGCAGAAACCAGTAACCAGAATAAAATATAAAAAAAAAGTTAATGCAGCCACCTAGTGGTAGTTAGGTGGGAATCAACAATTTTAGAGAAAACGTGATACTGTTCCTGAAGCTCATACGTGTAGTATGGCAATAGTTTAGAAGAATGTTGCTCCTCCTGTAAATCCCCAGACAGACAGAAACAACATTTGAGCATAGATTTGCATGCGCTGAGCAGATGTGAGTCACCTAGATTTTGCTATTGCCGCAATGGAGTTCTACAAGTATAGATACTGCAAAAGTGCTAAGTATCAAAGAGGTGGATAGTGAGTGACCAATTCGTTAAAGAAGCATCTGTCTTGTACATTTCTGCAAATTCTACAGACTGCTCATAAATTCAGGAGGATAAACGTTGCTCTCGGCGGATATATTAATATCGGAGTCAGGTTCCATTTAGTATTGTCGATTGTCAAAGCATGCTCCGCTATCTATCAAACGCATGAGAAAAGAAAAAAAAAACTTTCCTAATGTAATAAGGTAAATAGCTGCAGATCACGCAAAGCAAAAAGATCCTATCTCTTACAAAGCTTTGTGAGCGTTGATATTAAATGCAAATCAAAGATCATTGTCCAATGCCACCGTGCCACCGTTGTAAGCGTTATAGCGGCATTACGATAAAATTTTATATGCGTCAAGTGTGACATAGCCATCCATGTGCAAACTCAACAAGAAGTCATGTAGCAACATGCGCATCGTGCAAGGCAAACTATTAAGGATGCCCAAACTATATCATGTTAAAAGCAAGTTTATCGTCAAAACCCTATTGCAAGGCACCTGCCTCTTAAAGACGCACAACCGCTCCTCCCCGGAGCACTCACAATGCTATGCTCAGGAAACGGGTCAAGTCAAGCGCAAAACGATACTTCAGTTAAAAATCAGTTTTTCCTTTGCTTGGCTGACGCGAGTTATTCTGATTTTAAAAAGAATTTATTTATTTTTAGCACATCTCTTAGATTAATTCTAGATACAAGCTATGCTAGTTAGTCTAAATTTCAGACATATTCAGAGTTCAAGTTCTCCCCAAACACTATGCAACTCCTACATAGTTGGCACAAACCAACTTATATTAATAAGTTTTCTCAGTTCGTAAAAATTCACTAAAGTAGGAAAGTCCTTGCACTAATAAGTGCATACTTCTAGGAATCATTGAAGGGGGAGTCCATAAAGGTAAACCCAACACTTTTCAAGTCTTTAGGAAGATCCTACCAATCCGCAAAAAAATACATACAAAATTAGCAACCATTTGTTGCAGGTATGAGTTCCACAAGCGTCAAAGTTCACAAAACCTTCCCTGCGGCAATTCCCAGATAAAATTCCATGAGGCAGCCTACCCCCCAGGCACAGGTAACAACCAAGGCAAAACAGTCGCAAACACAAACCGTTAACCTAAAAACTAGATCCAAGCGGGCTACGCAAGCCAGACACCCGCAAGCGTTAAAAACCAGTAACAAAAAAATCGCAAGCAAATCTTCAATACGTCATACCACAACTAAACCCGATACTGACAATACCGTAAGTGACTCTTGGACATAACAATAAAAACAAAACTTAGCTCACACATACGTAATCTTATCCTGGATGTAGTTCTTAAGAAGATTGACGTTTTTTTATTTGCAAATTTTCTATAAAAAG
Organism: Tachinus rufipes; assembly: GCA_963932245.1. Lineage (NCBI taxonomy): Eukaryota > Metazoa > Arthropoda > Insecta > Coleoptera > Staphylinidae > Tachinus > Tachinus rufipes. The sequence goes on along the minus strand of OZ010746.1, from coordinate 9,635,581 downwards.
TGCAAAAAAATTAGTGCGTACTATAAAGGCGCATGACCCTTCCGTAAAAACTCTCTAGAATAAAAGCAAAATTGCAAATAAAACAGAGAAGAAGAGAATTGTGTGCAAAACGTGTTTCCAAAAAAAGACACTGCTGAATTCACTTAATCCAAGACTTCCCATTCCTTGGAGAGTGCCTTTTAACAACCTCCGCCAAAAACCTCGCAGTTTAGTCTTAGTAGTATAACAAAAAGGACATCTTTGCCAAGCTTCGCTGAAACCTTGTAGTACCATGTAGAACACAATTCCCTGAAAGTCCCCATACGCATCGCTGTAATTCTCTGCTCATAACTGAAAACAAGTCCGTTTAATGATTAATAATAAATGTTTGTTAATTAATAAAGTTGTTGCAGTATTTGCTTAAAGTTGTGGAGATGCAAGTCAATACATAATTGTAGAAACTGCAAGAAGTGCTAAAGCAGCTACTGACCTAAAAGCTTAAACCCATAAACAATTGTTTTAGAGCGGGTAGGACTGATCCACAAACGCAATGCAAAAACGTTGTTCTAGTATTTCGCATTCAAATTGCTCTAAAATCGAGTAGACGTACAAAGTCCAAGTTAAGTAATATTTGATTATCTCCTCTTCAATTCCATTATGATCCAAATCAAAATTAAAGTTTGTTAAGTACCAAACTTATGTTTTGACTATAGCCTTATCACAAAATCTAACCAAAAGACTACTTTCAACGCATTAACATTGACTTGGGCTTTATCGACGTCTAGAACTGCATCAAAAGAGTTTTACTGCAGTTTCCACCAGGATTTTGCAGTAAATGTGTCCTATCTGAAAAATCGGTTTGACAACATTTGACAAGATAGTTGAGATTTGTCAGTTAACTCTATGTGGCAGTGTCTCTTGCCTTTACAGTGTCTCCCTCAAATTTTAGAAGTTTATAGAATTTAACTCTTAACTTAATTTAATTTAAGTTTATGAAATTTAACTCTTAATTATTATAATTCGGTGGTGACCTTTTAGACCATTGCGGTAGTTCTTGCATAATGTTTCAATAAATTTATAAAACACAATGTTTTTGTTAGGCATAGAAGCCTGCTAATGCGTTGATTGTGTCAGGCGTTGGTTGCATCGGAGAGCATAGAAGAGTATTGTGTTAACTGTATCTGACCGTCAAACTTTTTTAAAGCACTAATCCAATTTTCAACCTAAAGTTTATTGCAGTTAATGGTATTCCAGTGTTCCCTTGCAAACATGGTATACTGAAAAGCAGTTTTCTTTATGGCGGTGATCGTAGTTCTGTTTGTGTAAAGACTCCTCGTGCTGGCATTTGCAGATTGTGGGTCTAGGTCTGCCAAATTGTTAAATTTATACACTTTTTCTTTCCTAGGTCTGGCATGATAGGTTTTTCCACACTTTAACACAACGCTGCAGTTTACAAGACCGCTTACTTACGCTAAACCCAAGACAAAAATACCCCACCCGCAGAGGCACAAGCTACTCCAAAAAATACCCAAAGAAAACAGAAATGGATCAACTAGTACGATCCTTCATGTCCGTATTTTCCAAAATCGTCATCCCCACGACTACTCACACAATCACGCACAAAATAAAATTAAAAGACCACATCCCAATTAGGTCACCTCAATATTTGTATAATATCCATAAGAAGACGGTGATCCTAAGTCAAGTAGAAAAAAGTAAATAAAGACTTTAGCAGTGCCAATATCTTCACAGCAAAAGATCTGAAGACGGGAGATTGATAGATACCGTTCTAAAAAGTACACCAGACGGCAACATTTATCAGTTTAACCATGACGTTTGATCTAAAAAAAATCAAAAACATGTTATTTCTAATACCTAACCAAGCAAACAGACCACCAGATGCGGTTCCACTAAAACAAACTAAAATGCGTTACTATTTTCTGGGCTATAGTCTAAACCATTAAGAAATATAGAAAGGAATATATAACAATCTTGAGCATGAACCGTTTACGTTATGGTAAAAATAACAAAAGGTTAATAGAGCTAAAAATCTCTACAGGTACCAAAACAAAATTCACACGCTGATCCTTACTGCTGGCAAAATTCACATACCAAATTAAACACACACCCGGGTATACCCAGCAACGACCTGATAAATGATAACATCACAGACATAAAAAAAATTACCTCTAGAAGTCAAAACGGCTAAACCACTAACAAGCCTGAATGTACTGTATAAACGAGTCAAAAATAACAAAGCACCAGCCAACAAATACAGGTTTTAGAAGCAAAATCTTTGCGGAAACAGTTTTTCTAGCCCAACCCAAAATAATAAAGTTATTTAAAGGCTATTGCGGCAATTATCAAGGCTTACCACTAGCCCAAAATGCAAAAAATACTCGCATGTTCATTCGGATCTGCCTGATTTATATTCAGACAAAAACCATTCAAACTCTAACTTACTGGTGAAAAGTAAGAAAAAGTCTCAATAGACTATGTTGGCTCATTTGATACAACAAAGACTGGAAATAAAGTAGTTTAACCATTGTGTATACCTTTAACCACTGGATCAAAGCAATGCCAGCTACTAGCAAGTCGACCATCAGCTGTTAAAAAAGCAATTGTTCTACAGGACTGAATACCCTAAGATACTGCTCAGCAACAACATACCACAGTTTATCAGCAAGCAATTCCAAGATGTGGTTATACAGTACCACAGCAACGTGCCACCTGCAGCAAACCCGGTGTAAAAGGGACATGCAAAGTATCCGGACATTAACAAAACAACATCCCCACAGACAATAGAACAAATTCCTAAAAACTTCAAAATGTTTCATTACAAGCAACAAGCCAACGCTGCCACCGGATAGAACCCTAGTAAGCCCAACATTGCCAAACAAACCTGGATCTACGATTCTAATACGCTCAACAACAATAAGCCACGTACCATCAATGCCGGTACCCTTGCCAACAAAACGCAACCCATCAATGTCACCTTCTTAATATTGTGATAGTAAAAAGACAAGCTAAAAAAATCACTATTAAATTTGATGGGTTCCAAAAAGATTAACACAACGGCCAAAACCACTGTTTCTGGATTAAAGACCAATACTATTGTCCACTCACTCAGAACCAATATGCAGATCAACAAGAAGCGACTTCTCCAAAGTGGCTCAACCTAAATTAAAAAAATTGTTGCATGTTTAGGCCACATCCCTATCGCTTTTCACGTTACCCCTTAAGAAACAAATAAAAACGTAAAAACAAAATCCAAACTTGTTGCTATCGCAAAAGCAGTTTCTCCGAAAGCGGTCAAATTACACCCAGATGATCTTGAGTGGTCTGGACTAACTCAAACAGAATAAAGAATTTCCCAACCAGTTCCCAAACAAACTTCAAGCCAGTTGGATCTGTCACTTAGACAACTTTATTGTTAACGCTCAATACCGTCGACAAGGACGCCGTCATACATCACCAATCCGCCGCAACCATCTAAAACGTTAAAAGCTTTGAAGATAAAATGTAGTAAAATTTGCCCCTGATGCACAGGCTAAACTTCAAAAAGACTACTTATTTGGCAGACAGTAACTAAAATCTCTTTAGATTGTAGTCAGGCAATCTTTTCAGATCAGTCCCGAGTTCCGACAGGTGCACTAACTATTTTTATTTTCTAAGAAAGTTTTTACACACACACCAAACCTATTTTCAACCATTAAAAACCACCCCAGTTTACTATTAAAAAAATTTAAATTATTTTTTTCTGCAATAACAATCTTAATTTGAAACAATTTCATAAGTTTCAAATTTTTTGCACTGTGCGACGTCTACAAATTCTATTCCGTACTTCTCTCCCGGAACTAGGATCATTTAAGGAAACCTAAACTAGGCTACGGCTTAAAACACAAAACTTTTCATATGGATCCACCTTTACCATACCTGCAGATATCTATTAGACTCCAAAGAACACCACCGTCACTTCCTAACTCAACTCCTCAGAGCGCAACGTTAACAATTATTAAAACGATCTGTAGCTCACAAACCAAGATTTGCTTAGAAAAGCTTTTTGCAAAGAGATAATATGGCTCTTTTAGTTCGTATTTGGTTTACTTATGGTTTACACGTCCTCACACAGATGGCATAACTTACAGATTGTGATTTTGGTTATACAAAGTTGTTAGTGCGCATCAATAAAGCCTACCGAATAAATGCCTATAGTGCTCTCTGTGTAAAAATAGGTAAACCATAAAAACGAAAGCACACAATGTAAAACATATCAAAGCGATTGTGTCTTTACTTAGCAAACACCTTAAAAACAACATCAGTGTAAACAAGGCACAACAAACTTCCAAAAAACCCAAAGATAGTCCCACCAGGACTACGTTAATGGCAACAACATCCAAAAATTAAGCTGTACCTTTAAGTCATACAAGACGTGACAAATTTGAAAAAAGACACCTTCAGCTATACTACAAATTGCAACAAAATAGAAACCAGTCAAGTTGGTCTACTCAACAAACTTATAGAAGAAGATATCAAACTTCAAACTACAACAGACAACTCAATTTACCAGGTCTTGCTGAATTTTATGGATAAAACGCTGCGTACTCTTCGGAATAAAATAGAGTAACTGTCTCTCTAGAATAACTGGTCTAGAAGAGAAGTTCTAATGCTTTGCATTGTCTTTGCTATAATATCATTTACACGTTCAAAGTTCAAAGTTAGTGATGTTTTATCTCCTCCTCGTCCATTCCACGATAGTCCAAATCCAAACTAAAATTTGTGTGGTAGTAAATTTCAGCTAATGACAATAGTCTTGTTATCACTAGATCTAATCAAAATCTTTCCATAGCTGTCAACGTTGATTTAAGTTTTATCAGCGTCTAAGTAAGCCAAGACAATAATGTGACAAACCATTTGCTATCGCAAATGTTCTATTAAAAAATCGTTTTGGCGTATGCTTGCTGTGGCTTAGTTTTGGAGCCAGCTCAAATTTAGCCAAGTTTTTTTTATACATACTCTAGCCTTTCTCTTCTCTGTCAATTTAATAACATTTGACAAGTTTGCAGTACCTGGTTGTAAAGTTTGAAAAGCCACGTAAGATGCGTCAAAGAAATATTTTCCTCTGCGGAAGTGTTTCTTGCCGTTTCTTGTAGATGACTAATATGCTGACTTTATCTGACCATTAAGCTTCATCATATAGGTTGTAATTGAAATCCAAATCCTTTGACATCAAGTTTGTTATAGTCAAGAGTATTCTAGTATTTCTTGTAGGCCATGGTATACCAAACAGAAATTTTCTTAGTTGTGGTCGTCGTAGTTTTGAAAAAACTCCTCAGACAAGCGCCAAAATTTGTAGGTACCTGGTTGCCTGCGTATTATTTCTTTCTTCAAGCAGTATCGGAAGTATGCTCAGTTTTTATTTCTATTGTTTCAAACTAGGTCTAATGCAACTGCATCAAAATTATTTGGATCTTTTAGAAAAAAACTTGTTGGTAAAGAAATTCATTGATCCAATCCTTTTTTGGTACTTTGTAAGTTTAGTTACACGCTTCTTTTGCAATGATCAGTTTGTTTCAAAGTCCATGTTATGGTTTATATCTGTTGAGCACAACACTCTATTAATGCTTTAACCGTTTCTAGCAGTCTCAATTTAAACATTTGTTTCTTCAAAACTCTCTTCAACGGGTTTGTATGTAGATGTTTCTTGCATCGGTTTTATTGTGGCTTGTGGAAAAGTAGTAGTGCGGACTGTATCTGACCGTTAAGCTTTAATTAATTGTAGTCCAAATCAATATTATTTGTAATAAATAGTTAACAATACTTATAATTTCAAATATAAAATGTTAACATTAAACTACTATCCCAACCAAGCGTTAGTTGTCAAGAAATTAGAAGGGTCTCTTCTCTGCAAACGTTGAAAGACTCTATGATATAGTAATATACAATATTTTGATGACGGACACTCGGGTGGGTGAGTGGGTCACTTCAGAATATGAGTACGGACGGATAATTTATACTAAAGTTCCCGCCCACCCTCCCAAGTGTTGGTTATCAAAAAACTGAAAGTTTCTCTTCTCTGCCAGCAATAAAAGTCTCTTTGCCAAAAGAGGTGATGGTGATATGCAATCTTTTGGTGACAAACACTTGGGCGGGTTAGTAGTAAACTGAGAATCCCGCCCACCCACCCAAGCTTTAGTTATCAAGAAATTGAAAGTTTCTCTTCCCCGCAGGCGTTAAAAATCTCTATGTCCTAAGAAATGATGGTAATATGCAATCTTTTGATGACGGACACTTGAGCAGATGGGTGTGTCACTCAAAAATATAAGCACAATTGGATAAATTAGTTTATTAAAGTTCCCGCCCATCCGTCCAAGTGTTGGTTATCAAGAAACTAAAAATTTCTTTTCTCTGCTAGCGTTAAAAGTCTTTCTGTCAAAGAAGGTAATAGTGATATGCAATTTTTGATGACAGATACTTAGGCGGGTGAGTGGGTCTCTCCAAAATATGAGTATAAACGTATAGTTTAAACTGAGATTCCGGCCCACCCGTCCAATTATTGGTTATCATGATAATATGCAATCTTTTGATAACAAACACTAGGGTGGGTGAATCACTCCACAATGTGAGCACGGACAGACAGTTTAAACTACAGTTCCCGCCCACCCACCACTAACGCTTGGGTTTCTTGGTATCAAGAAATTTAAAGTTTCTCTTCTCCGCAGGCTTTAAAAATCTCTATGTCCAAGACAATATCTAAGCCAAAATTTGTTAATATACTTTAATCATTTTTGAACTTGTTTTAGTGCTTAATCTATTTAGAGCTGCGGTAATTGCTACTTTTGCTTTTGCTGTTATTTTTTGGATGTTAATGACATCTAATTCAACAATTAGTTGGTCACCTCTGGTCAAAACAAATATAAATAGTTCTGAAATTCAGTCGAGTATACTGCTGACATAAAAATTTCTTAGAAACATTAGTAGTATTCGAGGAGGAAGAGGTTAATAAAAAATAATAAAAAAACTTTTGAGGTGCACGATGAGCTTATTAGGAGCCTAAGGTAAACTTGAGAAAGTTTTTAACAGCTTTGAAGAGTTCGAATAACTTTATAAAAGCTTTTGACTAATTCAAGAAAATTTTGAGTTGATAGAGAAAGCCTATAAGAACTTTTAAAAAGTTTGACAACTTTTTTAGATAAGATAAAGATATTAATAACTGTCACAAAGTAGAAGTCTTTTTAAAAACTTAAAAAAAGCTAAAAATTTTTTAAAAAGCTCAAGATATTTTTACAGAACTTTTTTTTGAAAACCTAAAAAGTTTTTTAGAAACTTTAAACCAGTTTGCAAGAATTAATTTGAGTTTTCAATGAGTTTGGTAAGGTTTTAGCAATCTTGATAAGTTATTAAAAAAGTGAACAAAATGTTTAAAACTTTTCTAGAAGCTTTTAGAAAAACTAAAATTTGTTTTAAACGGTTTAAAGAGCTTTATTAGATTTTGATAAATTTGAAGACCTTTTAAAATGATTTCTTAGAAACTAGAAAATCTACTTAGTAGCTTAAAAAGTAAAATCACAAAGCAGACGTTTGAAAAATTTTGGATTTTTTTTTTAAACTAGTACTTAATAAAACTTAAAAAAAAAAAACTCAAACTGCGTAAACAGTTGATTACAAGTTTTTAGATACAGACCAAACCAAAGAAATAAGAAAAAAAATAGAAATAGCAAGAATATCTTCACACAAATGAATACATTTTTTAATATCAAAAATTTCTCTCTATATCTTAGAGTAAAAATAATCTGTTATTATGTCTTCTCAATTTTATTATACGGTATGGAAACTACAAAACAAGCTCACATAAATAAGATACAAGCTTTCAAGATGTGGTGCTACATACAAAGTCAAAATTAGTCCATAATAATCAATATTGTAAATTCAAAATAAACATAACTAATCCATAAATACACAATTTGATCTTCAACGCATTATTAATGCTTTTTAATTACCACTATCTGACAACTTTCAGTTCGTCTAAGTAAAGCTACACTTCATAACATAATCTTAACTGTCTTCGTTCGGTAAACTTTGTCAAAATTTGAATAAGATTTAATCTAATTTAATAGTATATTGCAGTGATAAGTTTTACTAGCTGCATATAACATTAAATTTAGTTTACCAACATACATTAGAGTTCATCAGACCCGAGCTATTTAATTATGTAATGTGTCGCGGCTATAAAGTTCATCACTCTTCGAAACTTTCATGCAAGATGCAGTAAGTCTCTTGTGATTGCAACACATTTAATTGTATAAGTAATTAATTTTATTCCAAAACAAGAATAATTTTTTATACATAACTGTTTTCTAATCAAAATAAGTTGAGTGCTGAAATTCTCAAGTGTAAACCGCGATGAATTCATATTCACCCAATGCATCCAGCATTATATTTCCTCTATAAATCGGAGGCGAAAGCGCACACACATATATATCTTCTAGCATTATTTATAGACATTATATAATATGCCATTCGGAATGATCCCGCGAAGACAGTTCATCCATATGAATGAATCCTGCGCTGCGGCTTTGTTTCATTTGTATTGTTTCCCCTACACAACATTTTATTCTCTTCTTTCTGTTCCTATTCGCGTTTATTTATTTCTTCGTCACTGAGCCGATAAATAATTGCGTCGTTTTCTGTTTACCTACTTGAAATTGTTGTCTCTATTTTTCTGATTAATAAAACTGAATAAATTTGGGAATAGTGCCAGAAGACTCGGTCGATTTTTGTCGACGCCAACGTATCCACCTATAATTTCGTATTGTATATTTGTGCAATGCCAACACCATTCGAGATTCTGCTTATCCGTTTGCTCAAGCCAGATATCAATAACATGCATTACTATTACTAGCCAATTCAAGCAAGCTTTCAATAATATTGATCGACTCGTAATAATTGACCTTAATTAATATCAGAGAACTAATTAAGGGCTTTAAGCGGATCGTCTTGCAGTAGATGATGACAAGTCGTCTACAAATATCCAATTTCAATTCTCAATAAATATTTGATTGGAGCTTTCTATAATATATTCTGGATTCCAATTGAAAATTAATTTCATTTTTATTTGTTTGTTACTAAGGTTTATTGGTATAATTGTTATGTTATTAGAAAAGTTAATATAATTTTTATATTTAAAAACTATCATTATTTTATATAAAAGCAGGTACATATAAATTTTGCATCGAGTTCTATAAAATATTCACATTATAAACTTTATAACTTTCTAGGAATAAACAGGACATAATGTTATTCGTCCGGCATGCAAAACTCTTCTGGCAAGAATCTTCAAAACATACATAAATTCATTTTTAATATTAATTCCACATTTGCATGCATTTATTAATAATAATATAACATCAAACATTGATAATACGCATGCCAAACGAGAATCATTTTAATATTAAAACATCGTTTGAAATTTAAAAAAACTCTAATTTAAATTCCCCTTGCTATGTCAAATATTTAAATATTTCAGAAATAAATTTCTTCTAAGGATAATCGATGAAATGGAGACCTACTGCTTAAATTGAAGTTTATCACACGGATTGTGATGTTTTGCAACTATAAATATAATAGTTGAACCATTCCACCACCACTATTGATCGTATCTTTAAAGGTGGAATTTAAAAGAATTTATTACTTCTTTCAATAGTCAAGGGAATATTTAGATTGAGATAAATTTTTATCCATCCTAGACAATTTGCAATTATTATTCGCATTGCCATCAATCACAATTATTCATAAAGCAATATTTCGCTTCCAGGTCAAATAACATTATGTGAAAAGTTATATGGAAAATATAAACAGAATAGAAACTTTTTATATTTCGAATATATATTATAATAAAAATATCAAATTTTTGCTGGCGACAGCGCTTTTTTGTTTCTAGTTTGAGGAAAGTTGCTACAATTGCATGCGATAATTCTTAATCCCTATTATCAACAATCCGACAGGCGGAAACCATTAGAGCACCCCGTCTGCCCTTGTCTCGACTGGCAAAAGGGCAACGAATCTGATAAAAACATGTAAATTACAAAAAAAGATTAATCGAAAAGATTATTAAAATGAACAGGGAATGCTTCATTACCAACTCGATTGAATTTATACGATTGAAATTGAATTTTGTTATTAAACACCAATATTTATTCTTGTGTTAAACAAGTTAGGGAGAATATTTCTATTATTATTAAATTAATTTACTAATTATAAATTAACTCACCACTGATAATTAAAAAATCTCCAAAATATGTCGTTATGACTCACCTGAAACAAAAAAGTTTTATTGATAAACATATTTCTACAACCACAAAATGGTAAAATATTAAAATTGATTAGAAACCAATAATACACGACTATTTATCAAAATATTTACCATCACATTGAATTTTTTTAGTCAACGTGACGCCAATTTTTGTTATTATATTTTGCCACTAAAATAAGTGGATGTGGTAAAGTTCTGAAATTTTCTTATATTTCATTCTAGGATTATTCTGTTAAAATAGTAGTTTTTAACAAAAAAGGCTGTTTCTGGATTAGTGCAGCTTGTACTCTTTAGAACTGTTCACAGTAGAATACAGCACTTATAATTTGACTAGTTTCATACAATATAATTTCGTTTAGGTTCAAGAAAGCCTTTGGAGTGTATGTATTGATTCAGTTGATGAGAACCAATAACAATAACGATTAGAATTAGATTACAATATGCAAATTAATAAATATTTTTGCAAGCTCTAAGCACGTTACGTTAAAATTTGCCTCCACAGCTTCTTTAATCTTCATCACAACAAATGAAAATATACAAATTTTTAATTCACTGATAGCAAACAAATAAAAAATAGTTTTTGTTGAATTCGTCTTCAATTATGCAATACGTACGCTTTCTAAGTGATTTATTCCTATTATACAGGGTGTCCGGAAAATACGTGTACAACGTTTGACGACAGACTCCTGACGTCAAAATAGGTCGATCTAAGCCGACTTAGTTATATCCAAAATTGTCTCGTTTAGCCGGTAGAGGGCGTCAAAAAAAACAAAAGTATAACAAAGTTGAAAGTATATATTGTAAGAAACTAAGTAAAACAAAAACATTACTTAAGCAAATGTGTAAAATGACCGCCATCTTGCTGAATACACTTATTAACACTCTTTAAAAAATGATATTAGACCCTATCTAATGTCTCGGGATTATTAAAATGGTTGCCTGCATTTAAAATCCGCTGCAATAAATCATCGCGTGTGTTTACCGGAGTCTTGTAAACTTCTGTTTTAATAGCGCCCCACAAAAAGAAGTCACACATATTTAACTCAGGAGAACGTGGTCGCCATTTTACTGGTGCATCATTGCCTCTTCCAATCCATCGGTTGGGATATTGATGATGTAAGTATTGCCGAACGGCAACAGAAAAATGGGGCGGGGCACCATCATGCATATACCACATTTCCCTCCGAAGTAAAAGGGGCAAATTCTCCAGAAGAATTGGTAATGTGTCTTGCAAAAAATTTAAATAAATATTTCCATCTAACCTGTCTGGAATAACAATGGGACCAATAAGGTAGTGATCAATAATACCTGCCCAAATATTAATTTTAAATTGATGCTGATAATGTGCAACTTTAATGGCATGTGGATTTTCATCGGAATAAATATGTTCGTTGTGCAGATTGGTTACCCCAGATCTTGTAAAGCATGCCTCGTCAGTAAACATAATTTTTCTACAAAAATTTGGAACAAGGATTCTTTTGTTTCTAATAAATTGACAAAATGTAAGCAAAAGCATGTCAACTTTCTGAGAGTTTGTATAATTTTCCATTTTTAATGGTAAAATGAACTTGTAATTCAAGAATGTTGATCGTATACTTGAGTAAATTTCATAGACTGGTGACAATTTGTCAATAATTGTCAAATTATTAAACGCCATAGCAGGTAATTTCTTTATAATATTTACAAATTTTTGACGCCCTCTACCGGCTAAACGAGACAATTTTGGATATAACTAAGTCGGCTTAGATCGACCTATTTTGACGTCAGGAGTCTGTCGTCAAACGTTGTACACGTATTTTCCGGACACCCTGTATAGTTACTCCTAAGTGTAATAAAATTGTTAATTTTTTAACGCTCAGACAGTCTAATTTCTAGCTATTTGCATTAAATAATCTAAACCATTTTTTATATTAAGTATAAATATTGTTATTTTAGGTAAATTTTTAGTGAGTTTTAATTGGTACCACTGCTAGAAGTTAGAGTTACAGTGTCCAAACAATGCAAAAATTTGGATTTTTTTACACTAAAATACAAAAACGTTATATAACTCACTCAATCAATCTATTCCAATCAAAAATAATCTAATAAACATCCACAAAACACTGCTCTTTTGCTATCAAAGCACCGTTTCGTATAAAGTTCGTACACACAAAATATTTTAATACAGCATAAATTACAAACCATGCAACATCAATCCCAGAAGCGCATGGAGTAGAAATTCTAAGACAGCTAACAACAAGCATTCATTTTCAGGTTGCTTCCTGTGTCAATCTTATCAGATCAATTACAAAAACAAACTACTTTACTTAGGCTGCATCATCCACCTTAATTATGCTAACCCAAGCAACTAACAACAGAAAACCTGTCAGATAATACTTCAAAAGCTTGTAAAAAAAAATATTTGCAAACCATATATACCGTATACCTAGTCACGCGGTTCCCTTTCAAAGTAAGCAATCAATGTGTCAATCACACAAAGCCACAAAGAAGACATATGTACATTTGGATGCCTATATGAAGTAGCGGATCCATTTAGAAAAAACGCTACGTTCTGCACCACTTTGTTGAGAGACATATATCCAACTTGTCACCGCTTCGGCCTTTGCTTAACTTTCGTTAGCGCCGTTAATCATACATGTCTTCTATGCCGTACTACCAACGTACACCCTGCAAAAGACCAAAAACTGTGCCATGCTAACCTTTAACTCTTAAAAAGAAACAAGTATAGTAGGTTAATAAGCTGAATAGTAGACAATAATATTTTGGACACCAGAAACAAGCAACCATACAAGCTTATGATAGTAACAAGACAGCTGAAAGTGTCGAAAAAGCCGGTCCAGTTATCTTGAATATATGAACAACAAGCAATTGTATGCGATATAGATACCAACCAACCTTAAAACCATACAATGTCAGCAAGTTTACAACTAGTTTATCCTAATTGCCTTCTTCAAACTTTCTACCACCAACGACTAAATCAAAAACGTCTCAAAATGCATCTACAGTAGAAGCAACATTACTAAGTTTTGCCGCGTAATATAAAAATTTTGTTACAAAAAATAGTCTTTCATCGCTCGAACTTATATGTAAAATTGCGTATGCGGTCCATAAAATAAATAAAAAATGTCTCTAAACCAACGCTCAATCTCTAATAATTTAAGATTATCAACAAAATAAATGAATTGCAATTTTATTGTAAAACCATCGTAACTCTAAAGACTGGGAATTTATAAACATGCTTCACAGCTAAGTTAAACATGCCATAAACAACACAACAATTTATACTGGCAAAAACCATTGGAATTCACCATAGAAAATAAATACAAAATGTATCAAATTGCAAAAACTTTAAGTAAGAAGCACTTTTTTACATTTTTTTGCCATCTCAACAAAACACAAAAAAAATATTAAACAATTACTGTAAATAAATAAAGAAAAAACCCTAACGGTTTCCAAATCCTAATTAGCCAAAGTCTAATAATAAAAATCATAAAAGACTTTAAGAAATTCTATTAACCATTTAAAAAAACTTCAAAAAACTTAAATAAATCAAAAAAAACTTAAAAAAGCAAAAGAAATTTAGAAAACAATGACATGTTATCAAAAGAATCTAACAAAAAACTTTACCGGCTTCCAAGAAACCTCCTGAGGCATAAAAAAAACCAAAATTAAAGAAGCTTAAAAGCTTTTAAAAAGAAGCTCAACAGTCTAAAAACACTTTGAAAACAAAAAACAGTTTAAGAATTACTATAAACAGTCAAAGAAAAAACCTTAGTGGTTTCCAAATAATTTCTCAAAAACCTAAAAAAAATTTGAAATGGTTTAAATTTAGATTATAAATATTACAAAAACCCAACGAAAATACCATAATAGTTTCCAAATAATCAAAACCTAATTAAAAAAAACTTAAAAAACCTTAGCAGCTTTTGAAATGTCTAAAAAAACTATTATAAACAACTAAATAAAAAAAAAACCCTAGCAGTTTCTAAATGACCTTCCTAAGCAAGAAAAAGACCAAATAAATTTATCAAATCTTGGAAATATTTGAAAAAACTCAAAAAATCTTTAAAAATATTCAGATTGTGATATTTTATGAACAGCAAAAAAGTTTAAACAAATGTTTGGACAAAAATTTACAATTTCATGACACTAGAAACTTCTACATGTTGAGTTAAATTGCGCAAGCTCTGCTCAAAGTATTATGATATTTTTAAAACGCGCTGAAAACTATTATAAATAACCAAAAAAAAAACTTTTGTAGTTTTCAAGTGATCTCCCAAAGCCTAAGAAAAGCAAAACAATTTAGAAAACCTTAAACTTTTGATAAAGTTTATAAAAAATACTATAGGCAATTTAAAACAAAATTATAAAACTTCAGTAGATTCAAAAAAATCTTAAAAAATTTTAAAACACTTCAGAAAACCTAAAGTCTTTCAAAAACATAAAAAAACAAAAAAAAAAATAAAAAACCTAGACAACAAAAAAGTCAAACAACCTTACAAAATATTTAAATTATAAAACATTTTTGAAAGTATTATGAGCAATCAGCAAAAAAACCTCACCGATTACCAAATAATTTCTCAAAGCATAAGAAAAGCAAAAAACGTAAAAAAACCTTGAAAAAAAACCTTTTGAAAAGAGTTTAAAAAGTACAAAAGTACAAATTTAAAAAAAACATTATACCGCATTACCGCCTCCATCCAGGGGGGCGGCGGAACCGCCCCCCGGAAAAGGAAACGGCACGACAAAACGCCGAGCCCCATCCACGCTCTCAGAGGACGAGAGCGACGACGGCCGCCCCCAGGAGCCCGAAGCAATGCAGTCGAAAGTCACCGACGAGCAGATTCTTTCCAATCCCGACGAGGACAATCAAGGGTACACCTTGGTCAAAGGGAAGAAGAAGAAGACTCAGGGTAAGTTTTAAAACTCTAATAAAAGACCTTTAGTCAATCCCCAGCGCCCTTCAGGTGCTGCGCACAAACAGCCGTCAGAGGCTACTCCTGTCGGCTCTTCAAGCCAATCGGCAAAAGGGTCTTCCACCAAAAAAAAGAACGCCGCCCCCGCCAAGAACGCCAACAACGCTAATAAGGGGAAATACACAGAAGTCAGGTTCAAGCCACAGGGCAAGAACCCAGAACCCGACTGTGACGGTACTCCCCCGCAAAGTCAGCCCATGTCTTCTTCTTCGCGGCCAGTGGCCTTTGTCATTACTGACAACTACCCGAAATACTCTCAACACTTTGCGGACAACGGTATAAAAATCGCGTCGGCGCGACATACATTTGACGGCATCCGCGTTACTCCGGACACCAATGATGATCATCGAAAGGCTACGGCCTACCTCCAACTACTTCACGTGGGCTCTTCCTGAAGAACGCTGCTTGGAGGTGGTCATTCGCGACTTGCCGCTCTTCCTCACTGAGGAAAAGGTGGGTCAGGCACTAGAAGGAATGGGGTATAAGCCCTCAAACGTGCATAGAATGGGGAACGAATTTGGTCGCTTCCCCATGGTTTCGGTTCAACTCCCAAAGGGAGAGAAAAGCCAATCTATCCGAGACCTTAAGGTCATTCTTGGTTTCACTGTGAGAGTGGAGCCAAAAAAGAGAAGCGGGGGCATCGCTCAATGCCAAAAATGCCAAGTCTACCGCCACACCGCCAAAAGATGCTTTAAAGCAGGCCAAGTGTGCCGTAACTGCTCGGGTCCCCACAGGTCGGTGGCATGCCCAAAGGACACACCCTCAAAGTGTGCTCTGTGTTCAGGCCCTCATCCCGCCAATCATCAGGGATGTAGGGTATACATCAAAATGATGGCCGCTCAGGCTAAAAACAAACAGGCAGCCGCTCCGGCGCCAGGGCCCGCTTTGACCCCATCTCAGGCTTCCCAAAGCTCAGGTCCCCGCAAACCTGCAGCTGAGGTAAGCCCTAACAGGTCATTCGCTGATATGGTGGCGCCTCCAACCCCATCCAAAGAGAACAACGAAATGGCCCAATTATTGGTTGAGCTCATTAAGTCTCAACAGAGAATAACGGCCATGGTCAAACGTCTTACTGGTCTTCCTAACAATGGATAATACACCCGAAGTATAAGGGTATGTTTTTGGAATGCAAATAGCATTCACAAAAAGATGGGCAATGTGGAAGAATTCTTCTTCGACCACGATATCGACATCATGCTGGTTGGTGAGTCAAATCACAAACCTTGGCAGGCGTTGAGGCTTCCAAATACCTTCACGTATTAGGGAACGTCGGGGGTGGACAGGAGGCGTGGAACAGTGATCTTTGCAAGGAGATCGCTGGATCACTCCGAAGTGGAGACCCCAGACACTGTATCGTTAGAATCTAATGCAATAGTGGTAAAGGTGCAGGGGTTGGGCACTCTCAAAATCGCATCTGGGTACGTCAACCCAACTAACCAAATCGAAACGGCGGATTTCGACGCGGTTCTATCTTCTCCGTTCCCTACTATCTTAGCAGGGGACTTTAACTCGAAACACCCGGCTTGTAACAGTCTAAAAGGTATCGAGTACTGAGTACAGACGATCCCACGCACTATAGCTTTGCAAGATACCGAGGGGACGTTTTGGATATAGCAATCCTGAAGGACGTCAACTCGCAAATTGAAGTTAGGACAATCAATGCCTTAAACTCCGACCACATTCCGGTAGTTCTGGAACTCTATGGACAGGGATCTGGCGAGGAAGGAGAACAATTCGTTACCCATACGAATTGGCCTCTCTTCTCGAGATACCTGGAAGATAGCATAGAAAGGATTGTTCCAATAAGAACGATTGCTGACATCGAAGGAGCCGTCGAAAAGTTCACCAAACTCATTTATAAGGCCAAAGAACTGGCATCTAAAACCCATCCAGGTTCGGGCAAATAATCCACTTGGATTATCCCGCAAAATAAAAGCATTGATTTGCAGAAGAAATGCCGCCAGACATCAATGGCAAAGGCATCGCGACCCTTTAGATAGTGAAATTCTAAACGACCTTCATAAGGAAGTTAGATTATCAATAAGGCTGCACAAAAATCAGTGCTGGCAGGAAAAGATGGAATCAACCACAGAGGATACTAATCTGATGTGGAAGATTGCCAAAGCCTTACGAAACAGAAAAGTCCCGATACCAGTCATCCATGGTGAGACCGGGCTCCAATATTCTATAGAGGAAAAGGCCGAAGCGTTTGCTGACAACTTGGAACTCCAATGCTCCTCCTCAAGAGAGGAAGATGATACGGAGCACGTCGAAAGGGTTGAAAGAGCGGTGGAACGCCTTTTGGATAGCCCTGACAACGACACCCCGTTGAACCACGTTCGACCGTCACGGATCAGAGGAATCTTATCTAAACTTAAAGTTCGATCTGCGCCAGGTCCTGACGGTATTCCGAACAAAGCTCTTAAAGCATTTTCGCACAAAGCAATAATGGTTCTGACCAACATTGCCAATGCAATCTTACGTACAGGGCACTTTCCTTCAGCTTGGAAAGGCTCACACGTAATTAATATCCCAAAACCTGGGAAGGACCGACTGTTTCCTCAAAACTATCGGCCAATTAGTCTTCTATGCACCTTGAGTAAGGTCATAGAAAGAGTAATCTTGGATAACCTCCAAAAACACGCAGAAGAAAATTCTCTTCTACCATCTCATCAGCATGGGTTTAGGCGTGAATACTCTGTAGTACACCAATTAAACCGCGTGACATCACATTACCGAGGGCTTTAGACTTAGAAAAACCACAAGGGTGGTATTTTTCGACGTCGAAAAGGCCTTTGATAAGATATGGCACGACGGTTTAATTCTAAAGCTATATAGACTTAAATTTCAACTGCGGCTCATAAAGCTGATAGCTTCGTATGTTGACAGCAGAACTTTAGCAGTAAAGCTTCAAAATCATGTTTCGACCTCTCGGCCGATTACGGCAGGGGTACCTCAAGGCTCTCTTCTCTCGCCTTTGCTATTTAACCTTTTCGTTGCCGACATGCCATCGGGCTGGAAGCACGGGGTAAAAATGGCACAATACGCCGACGATACGGCACTTTTCTACAGCTCAAGGTCGCCTATGGTGGTCACCATAAGGCTTCAAAAAGCAACCGACAATCTCCAAGAATGGTGCAATGATTGGCAGCTTAAGGTCAATCCTGAAAAGAGCGTCGCTGTACTCTTTTCGCGGCGACGAACTAAACCGCACGATCACGTCTTCATCGATGACGTACCGATTCCATGGTCAAATGCTGCAAAGTATTTGGGGATCACTTTTGATAAAGGTCTAACGTACGAATTGCACGTTCAGGCTGTTCTTGATAAAGCCAAATTGGCAAAAAACCTGCTAGTCCCAATGCTCCGCAGGGACAGCGGGCTATCGCTTCGGAACAAACTCCGAATGTATACGTCTATCATTAGACCGCAATTGACGTTTGGTTACTCAATTTGGGGAACGGCGGCAAACAGTCATTCAAGGCGTCTCGACGCATTTCAAAATCTAACTCTTCGTTGGATTATAGAAGCGCCATGGTACGTTAGGAATGCAGATATTCACAACGACCTAGGCATCACTCCGTTACGACAACATTTCGAGACGCTCGCCAAGAAATATTTGGAATGGAAAGTTTATGATCACAGGTCTCGAACTTCCCGGTACTCAAAATGGGGCGGTTTTTAGTCGGTAGGCGCTTTCCTCGTGAGAGTGAATCCGACACTTTGAGTCAGTGTTTAGAAGATTTTACCGCCCTGACCACAAAAAAAAAAGATCGGCAGTCTTTCCTCAGAGTCAGACCAGCCTCAATACATAGTATAGAAGCATAAATACGGTGAGCCGAACAGCGCAAACCACCCTACCAATACCCTACTGTCAAGCATTACTTGTCTAGATAGCACATACATGTTTCCTCGTAATGTTTGAAAAATCTGTTTAATGTTAAACGCTTAGATGGCTCATGCGACTCTCCCTTTAACATTAAACTTCTACTATCCTCTCATCACTAAGCATTGCTTGCCTCGATAGCACATGCGTGTTTCCTGGCAATGTTAATTGATTAATTCAAAGTTGGATGCTTAGATGGCTCATCCGAGTCTCCTTCTAACATTGGATCGTACCACCCGCTTTCCTACCTCCACCTCGTTTGAAAGTAATCATTTTATATTATTAGTTGAGTTATTGGTTAGGTTAGTTTAGTTTATTAAATAAACATATTTTATTGCAATCAAGTTGCATTATTTGTCATCACCTTGCCTTTCCCTTTTATAGAAACACAAAGTGGTCACAAAGTTTAGAAAACCTTCCAACAACTAAAAACTACTATATGTAGCTAAATAAAAAAAACCTTAGCAATTTTCAAGTATCTTTTCAAAGCCCAAAAAAAACAAATAACAAAATTCTAAAAATATTCAGATTATAAAACATTTTGAGAACTATTATAAGCAGCCAAAAAAAAAAACAGGTTTCATTAATAAGTTTAAAAAAAATCTAAAAACAACAACAAAAACTTTTCCAATCCTAAAAAAATGCAAAACAATTTAGAAAACCTTGAACTTAAAAAAGTTTAAAAAATACTATGAACAATTGAAAAAATTTAAAATAATACATCAGAAAACATAAAAATCCGCTAAAAATATAAAAAAATTAAACAATTTTTGAAATAAGTTTAGAAAGTCAAACTCATTATCATCGTCATATATAGCTTTTAAGGATTCCATTGCTGGATTTTTGTTTAGTTCCAATAGCTGCGGTCTATAGTTTCTTTTCATGTCATGTTTTGTTTTCTCCGTCCATCATCTTTCTTCATCACATGCCTACCTCAAGACCATTTTAGTTTTGCTATTTACTATAAGTTGTGTCGATTACAATAAACCTCTCCATAGTTCGTTGTGTTATTTTTATTCTTTTCATTTCATTCTCTGTTAATGTTTATGTTACAGAGACTTATGTAAGTATCCAGGAGTATGCACTAATTAAAAACTTTAGTTTTAAGTACTTTTTGGAATAGTTTTCTCAGTTTACCATATGCAGCACATCCTAATTTTATCTTGCAGTTTATTTCATTATTATTATTATAAAAAAAAAAAAAAAAAAAAAAATAATATGAAACTTCCGTTTTATAAAACTTTAAAAAACTTCAGACAAACGCCCTAAAAATGATTAAAAAAGCAAAAAAAATTGAAAAACTATAGAAATGAATTCTAGAAATAAAAATCATACTTTAAAAAATAATACTAGCATTTTAAAAAAAACTTCAGAAGACCTACTAGGGCTCAAAAAAAAAATTAAAAACAACAAAATTAGAGATCATATAACATTTTAAGAACTATTATAAGCAGCCAAAAAAAAACTTTGCCGGCTTCTAAATGATTTTATAAAATGTCCTAAAGTATCATAAAATACTTAAGAAATGCTATAAGCAATTTAAAGTCTTAAAAAAAAACCAAAAAAACCTAAAAAAACTTAAAAAAATATTCCAATTATAAAACATTTATCATAAAATACTTGAAAAATGCTATAAGCAATTTTAAGTCTTATAAAACTTTAGAACTTCAGAAGATTTAAAAAAGTCCAAAAAAGCCTAAAAAAACTTTAACAAAATTCAGATTATAAAACAATTTAGAAACTATTATAAACAACTAAAAAAAACCTTAAAAGTTTCCAAATAATTTCCCTATGCCCAAAAAATGCAAAAAACCTAATAAACCATGACATCTTTTGATACAAACCATAAAATACCTAAAAAAATACTATAGGCAAGACTTCAAAAGACTTCAAAAGTTAAAAAAAGCATATAAACTAAAAAACTTTAGTAGATTTTAAAATATTCTATAACAACAAAACAACAACCAAAAAAAGCAATTTTCAATTGTTTTCCAAAAGTTAAAAAAAAAAACAAAAAAATATAGAAAACTTTGTAAACAAATAGAGATTTTAGAATTTTTATTAGTTTCTAAATGACCTTCATCTTCTTTAAAAACAAATTTATAAATAAATCCTGGACAACTGCTAAGCAACTAAAAATAATAAAACACCTTCTTCTTCTTCTCCTTCTCCTTCTTAAGTTCTGTCAGAAATTAGAATACATCATTATCACTACTCAGAACTAAATCACTTCCTTAAATAACAACCTAAAAAAAACTTGGAATATCCAAAAAAAAACGGTAATATCTTAAAAAAGCTTTTACAAAAATACAAAATTTTATAAAACCTGAATGACATCTAAAAAATTTAGAAAAGAATGTTCTGCCCTAAAAAAATTCTATAAAAATTTTAGCGGCAAAATAGGCAAAAAAACCTAAAAAATAATGTAAAAACTATTAAACACGACTAAACATTTTTCTAAAGACGCTTTATTTTTAATAATTATAAACAAATCAAAATTTTAATTTATTTCAATAAACTAGCAAAGGTCTTAAAAAGACTCTAGAACAAATATATTTTTTTATGTGTCGTAGAAGAATACCTTTTAAACTCTGCACGCCCTTTGCAACAAATCCTTTTAGAAATTTTTGCAAAAAAGAAAAAAACATTTTATATAACTGAAAAGTCAAAAACAAAAAGTTGATAAAAATTATTAAAACTTTAATAGATGGTTGTTTTAAGAGAATAAGAAAAGTTAAGAAAAATTTTAAAAGGTTTCATTATTATTACAGAACATTTTGAGAGATACAATCAAATCCCTACAAAAACTTTAAAAGTTCCTAAAACTATTTAAAAAATCTAAAAAAATAAAAACTTTAACAGAAAGTAAAAAAACTGATTAGAGACTCTAATCTTAAACACATTAAAAAGGTTAACGTTAACTCAGAGTAGAAAGACTGAAAAGTGGATCTAGACCAAAATTTGTTGCAAAAATCTACTATGTAGAATTAAAAAAATTTAAGCAGACTTTGAAAAACTGTAAAGAATATTGAAAAAGATCAGAAAACCATAAAATATTTTACAAATATTAGAAAACAATGTAAAAAGTACAATAAAAAACCTTAAAAAACCTAAAAGTTTTAAAAAACTCAAAAAGAGTCTTAGAAAACGTTACATAAATATAAAAAAAAGCATTAAAAACTATTAAAAACACAAAAAATTTTTTTTTAAAGATTCAAGATGATTTAAAGTGTATTAAATTATTTCAGTTATGACAATGACAATAAAAAGCCTTGAAAAAGCTTAAAATTTACCAATAAACTTAAAAAGTTAAAAAAACTGGCTAAAGATTTGAATTGAAACAAAACACATAAAAAAAATCCGTAATTTAACATATAAAAAAATTATAAAAACATTAAAAAATAAGATAGAACACAAAAACAAAAAAATGAAAAATATTAAAAAAACTATAGAAAACTATAAAACAATTTTTTTTTAAAATTTATTAATACAAAACATTTTAATTCTAAAGAACCCTTGAAAAACATCAAAGAGTCGTAAAAAACATTAAAAAGTTTAAAACAAAAAAGTTTAAAAAAAAGTAAATCAATAAGAAGCTTTGGAAAACCTTAATAGTTTTTAAAAAAATTTGATGGCCCAAAAAAACTTTAAAATGGGTTAGAAAAAAAGTTAAATAAAAGTGAAAAAAGCTGACCCGATCATCAAAAAAGTTTATCATAGAAAATTTAGCAAAAATGATAAAAGCATTGAGAACTATTATACTATTAAAAGTAAAAAAACTTTGAAAAGATTTCAGATAAGTTAAAAAATATAGATAAAAACTAATAAATTGACAAGTCTGTGAAAACCTTAACTAAAAATTAAAAAAATAACCAAAAACTCGGGTTTTTAAACTCATTAAAAAAATTCAACATAAAAGATTTAGCAAACATTTTATAAACATTAAAAACTACTATGTAGAAATAAAAAAAATACGGAAGACTTTAAAGAAGTGCAATCAATAGATTTAAAAAATATTAAAAAAGTTTTAAAAAACTACAAAAAATCCTAAAGTATTTTACAATTATCACAGAACAATATAAAAGCTACAATAAAAAGCTTTAGAAAAACTTAACAGATTCTAAAAGACTTTAAAGATCCGAAAAAGTTCCAAAAAACTATGATTTTTTTTAAATATTAGTATCACAAATCATTATAATAGTATAAATGAAAAGTTTTAAAAAACCTTAACAATTCCTAAAAGATTTTAAAAAAACTTTAAAATATAAGTTTTATAAAACTTTAATTGATTGACTCAGATCTAGAACATATCAATAAAGTTACTAAAAAGTCCCTTTTTGAACAAATCAAACAATAACATTACCTTAAATATGTTTGTTTTGAATTAAAGATATATACTCTAAATTAAAATTGTAATCTGCTCCTACAACCTTTATATCTAATACAAAGCATGAATAGCGGTTACTAACATCGTCACCAACGCAATTTTTTGTAAAAAAACACTACAAAAATGTACACCTAAAGCAATAATAACACTTACTAGTATAGTCAACTCAATCTTACGTACAGCGCAATTCAAAATACTTTTGAAAAATAATCTACAATTTTCTAAAATTAAATTTTCATCAGATGGCTACAGACAGCTTGCTCCATTGACTTCTACTTGAATAAAACATCTCCCAAGGTCGGTGGTTAGATACTGGAGCAATTGCATACAATTATCAAACCTATTTTACAATCCTTTCCCCGCAAAAATCAATTTAAAAATATTACCATTTCATTTATAATTGTTAAATACGTAGAAAATAACTTAAACTAACATCAACAAAATCAAAATCTGTGATTATTATTATAGTTCTATAAAAATCTTGACAAACATAATGTTCGTAAAGTTGTAATAAGTAAACAAAATAAAAATTAAACGCTATTATATATTAAAAATCTGCTCACATCTAGTTTGCAATAAATTATATCTTTATACTCCTTCATAAAAATAACATAAAAACAGACTAATATAAAATAATCCTTAAGAGCATCCTTTAGCTTCCTTCTCTAATGCTTGCAATTCTTTCACGCTGACTCAGTAAATGCCACATTTCCATAATGATATAAAATATTACAACCGCTTAATGGCAACTTATTCCAAGATTACACTTCCCTAAGGTCAATTTTAAAATCCCTTACCTTCAAGCTTTGCCGCCTGTAGCATCTCGTCCTATTTAAATAATATTTGTAGACATGTGGTGGCAGTGATCGTTTCGTTTCCTCTCCAATCCACTGATCACGAATTCCTCCAGGTGAAACAGGACATAACACTGATATTGGAGGATAATAATCCTGCACTAACGGTACTCGACTCATTTTTAAATTATTATCACATATTTTAGTCCTTAATTAAAAAAAAATGGTAAAAATCAATTCAATTTATGCAGTGATGTGTTGTCAACCGCGAAACAATAGGCATGCAAAAAGCACTGCAAACTCGTCCCGTTTCCGCCACTTCGATAACAAACGCTCAATGTTTATTTAGTCCGGGACAAAGCCATTCAATTATCAGTTCAAATTCCCACCACTAACAGCAGCAATCACAGGTGTAGGATGTATAATAAACCATCCATAATAAGCTAAGATTATAGTATGGATGAAGTTTACATTGGATTTATGCCTCCCTGTACACCAATACATTCATCATATCAAATGGTCCATCCCATTATTGTAATTGACCCATGGCTGGACAAAACGGATGTTAGTGGTGATTTATTGCTTACATTTTCAAGACCTATCGTTGTTTTGTAAATAAGTAAAGCTATAAAATGTTTTAAGGAAGAATAATAGGATTGACCTTGCAATTATTTTGAGTATGGGCCAAATATTAATAAACTGTTTGGGAAATTAATTAAACTAGTTAGTTATTATTTTATGTTTTATGAGTAGGTTCGTAAGTGGAATCCTTGTTTTATGTTGTGACCAGTCTACAATGCACTCTGGGAATATAGTTGTATTGTCCTTTATTGTCATAAATAATTAAGCGCTGTAGTTTAGGTCACTTTGTTATTACATGTGTAAGGAAAACAATTATTCAAATTTTTGATTGTTCTTTCTGGACCATTTTTTAATCAAATTTACGCAATTAATTTGTATTATGAGATGACTTTGATGATGTTTTATGAAATATATAAATAATATTTTAGCTATTTTCTTATCTATTTTTGATAAATTTACACAATAAACTAGAGTTTTAATATATTCTTTATGCAACAATGAGTTAATTTTGTTAATTTTTTTGCTTTAATCAAACTTTTGCACAATTTGTCATAAATATTCTGCAAATTTATGCAACAAATGAGTGTTATTCGCAATTTGTTGTGTAATTTTTGATTTAAATTCTCATATAAACTAGTTTTCTGAGCAATTTTTGTTGTTTTAGAACAAAAATTGGCGTTTTTATACTCTACGGACCTCACCAACCTGGTTCTAGCAAGCCAAAGATCCTTCTAAGTATAAGTGAGGTGAAGCAGGTTAGATGGCAAACACCAGTCGAGCTGCACCAAATTATAATACTTTAAAAAGGGAGAATAGTTGCGCTATTATAAGGGTTTACCTCATCAAACTCAGCAAGAAAACGCCTAAATATAATTAAATAAAATTTTCACACATTGTAGAAGTAAGTCCAATCTGTGTCCTCAAATTTGTAGAAATTTGATGCAATAAGTTTTTAAAAAGTGACGTTTTAAAGTAGTTCTTTGTTAATTTTTTACTCGTTAAATATAACTTCAAATCTTTAACCAAAAACATGAAGACAAAGAATTTTGTATGTAATTCAACATATAAAAAGAGTGATGACTAAAATCTTATCGTTTGGATATTAAGTTGGTTGGCGTTTTGTTCCATTTTAATTTAAAAACGGCGCTGCACGTGTCAATATTTTTCTAGAAAGAAAAGATTACCAATATTTTCGTAGATGTGATAGTATAGTATTCTAATCATAAACTTAAAATTTTTGCTAATTGCCAAGAAAATCATTTAAATCAAAGAAATCATCAAAACTTGGGCATTTTGAGACATTTTCTACAAGACATAGTTGTTCAAAAATATTTTCCTAAATATTTTTGATAAAATCAAGTATGCTAAAGCCAACATTCTAATCAGCAACTTAACATTTCTGATAGTTTCCAAAAAAATTATTTAAACCAAAGAAATCATCAAAATTTTGGTCATTTTGGTACATTTTCTACATGAAATAGTTAATCAAATATGTTTTCTAAATTATTTTTGATTAAATCAAGTATGCTGAAGCCAAAATTTTAACTATCAACTTAAAACTCCTGCTAGTTACCAAGAAAATTATTTAAATCTAAAAAATCCTCAAAATTTGGTCATTTTGGATCATTTTCTACATGAAATTGTTGTTCAAGAATATTTTTGATAAAATTAAGTAAGTTGAAGCCAAAATTCTAATTAACAACTTAAAATTTCTGCTAGTTACCAAAAAAATCATTCAAATCAAAAAAATCATCAAAATTTGGGCAGTTTGAGACATTTTCTACAAGAAACAGTTATTCAAAAATATTTTCCTAAATATTTTTGATAAAACCAAGTATGCTAAAGCCAACATTCTAATCAGCAACTTAACATTTCTGCTAGTTACTAAGAAAATTATTTTAACTAAAAAAATCATCAAAACTTGATAATTTTAGAATATTTTCTACATAAAATAAATGTTCACAAATATTTTACAAATTACTTTTGATAAAATCAAGTACGCTAAAGCCAAAATTCTAATCATAAACTTAAAATTTTTGCTTGTTGTCCAGAAAATGCCAGATCCGGCGATTCTAAAAAAAAAACAGAGAAATACCAAAGAACACTGGAAATAAAAAAATACTCTACTAGAAGCTATAAGAACATTTCTAAATAAATCCATCTCAGAAGTAAAAATACCAGATACCATATTCTTGAAAAAATGCAGAATTTATTATCCTGCACAAAAATGATTATACAAATATAGAAAACTAACGCCCAATAAGTCTGTTCCCACACCTGTATAAGCTCCTGATTTGAATTATTACCAACCAACTCGCTTTAAAACAAGATTTGTGTCAACCTGTA
The DNA here is from genome assembly GCA_963932245.1 of Tachinus rufipes. Taxonomy (NCBI): domain Eukaryota; kingdom Metazoa; phylum Arthropoda; class Insecta; order Coleoptera; family Staphylinidae; genus Tachinus; species Tachinus rufipes. The sequence continues at coordinate 9,608,319 of OZ010746.1, read as the reverse complement.
AAGCAGGCAAAGTTTGGAAAGCGATTCGCTACAATCAATCATTTGTAAACTGTAAAAACACTTATAAAAAATACCACAAAATAGAATATACAAAACGACAATCTGTTCACCAAAAAAACTGTTTTTGGAAAATGTGTTTGCCAAAATGACACCACCCCACTTATCACCAGAAAAAGTGTTCAAGCTACTAGGTCGAGATGAAAAATGTAAAAAAATTAAGTCCTTTAATGACTAACACTTAGGTAAGTAGGCGGGCCATAGTAAAAAAAGCTACTCGCCCACAGTTTAAACAATTTTTAAGATTAAACATTTTTCTAATGTCCAAATGACATCTGACACTTCTTCTTTAGTGTCAAATAGCTACAAGCAGACAAGCGGTAGAAGAAACATTGGATCATTTAATAACCAATACTCGGGTAGGTTCGCGGGCCATAGTAAAAGAAAATACCCGCCCACAAATTCAACTAGTTGCCCGCCCACCGACCCGAGCGTTAGTAATTAGGGTTGAACAATTCTCTGATGTCTAAGTGACATCTGATATTTATTCTTTTGTGTATAATAGCAACAAAAACACAAGAAGTAGGGAAAACATTATATCCGTTAATGACTATCACTTGGGTAAGTGGGTGAGCCACAATAGAAGAAGTTACCCGCCCACAATTTGAACTTGCAGCCCGTCCAAGCGTTAATCATCAAGTGATTGATCAAAAAATTCTTTGAAGTCAAAGTGACATCTGACATTCATTCTTTTGTGCATAATAGCAACAATAACACAAAAGGAAAAAGAATTATTGTATCTTTTGATGACCAACATAGAGGTAGGTCAGTTTAAACTTGGTGCACGCCCGCCCCCAGCGTTAGTTATCAAGTGATTCAGGGTTAATCTATTCTTTAGTATCTAAGTAACATCTGACACTCATTATTTTATGTCAAATAGCTCCAAAAACACAAACGGTAAGAAAACATTAAATACTTTGATGACTAACACTTGGGTTAGTAAGCGGGCCATAGTAAAAAAGTTGCCTGCCAACAATTTATACTTGGTGCCCGCCCACTCACTCAACGTAAGTTATCAAATAATTCATGGTTAACAAACTTTTTGATGTCCAAGTGACATCTGACATTCATTCTTTTGTGTAAAATAGCTACAAAAACACAAGCGGTAAGAAAAACATTAAATCCTTTGATGACTAACAATTGGGTAGGTAAGCGGGCCACAATAAAAAAAGTTAACCGCCCACAATTTAAAATTTATTTTTTTTTTGAAAGTGACAGATTGCATCGGAAACGCGTAAAAAAAGATATTTCCTATTTTGAAAATTTCTCCTTATTTCGTATATCACGATTGCATGCAAAACGCGTAAAAACAATTTTTTTTTGGATTTTCACATGATTTTTGAAAATTTCAATTTTTTTTAAAGTGAAAGATTGCATGCAAAACGCGTAAAAAACAGATTTTTTTTTTCAAAAATTTTCCTTATCTCGTACGTCACGATTGCACACAAAACGCGTGAAGAACAGATTTTTTTTTTGATTTTCACATGATTATTGAAAAATCCATTTTTTTTCAAAAGTGACAGTTTGTTAGCATGCAAAACGCGGAAAAAGAGATAGATTTTTTTAAATTTTTCCTTGTTTCGTAACTTACGATTGCATGCAAATCGCGTACAAAACGCGTGAAGAACAAATTTTTTTTGGATTTTCACATATTTTTTCAAAACTTCAAAATGCAAAACGCGTACAAAACGCTTGAAAAACAATTTTTTTTTATTTCTCCTTAATTTGTAAGTCACAATTGCATTTTAGGATTTTCACATAATTTTTGAAAATTTCTTTTTTTTTTTTTAATTGACAGATTGCATGCAAAACGCGGAAAAGACAGGTATTTCTTTTAACTTCGTAAGTCGCGAGTGCATGCAAAACGTGCGAAGAACAGAAAACTTTTAGATTTTCACACGATTTTTGATAATTTCAATTTTTTTCAAAAGTGACAGAATGCATGCGAAACGCGTAAATAGCAATTTTTTTTTTATTTTTCTTTATGTCGTAAGCCACGATTGCATGCAAAACACATAAAGAACAAAACATTTTTGGATTCTCACATGATTTTTCAAAATTTCATTTTTTTTTCAAAAGTAACAGATGCAAAACGCGTAAAAACAGATTTTTGTTTTTTTTATTTCTCCTTATTTCGTAAGTCACGATTGCATGCAAAACACGTACAACACGGGTAAAGAACATAAAATTTTTGGATTTTCACATGATTTTTGAAAATTTTAATTTTTTTCAAAAGGGACAGTTTGCATGCGAAACGCGTAAAAATTGATTTTTTTTTTATTTCTTCTAATTTCGTAAGTCACGATTGCATGCAAAACGCGTACAAAACAAGTGAAGATCATAAAATTTTGGGATTTTCACATAATTTTTGAAAATTTAATTTTTTTTCAAAAGTGACAGATTGCAAGCAAAATGCGTAAAAAATATATATATATTATTTTATTTCTCCATATTTCGTAACTCACGATTGCATGCCAAGAAAAGCAAACACAATTTCAACTTAAAACATCTAAATATTTTCAAAAAGCACCAAAATCCAGCCATAAACTATTAAAATGCTATAAAACATCAAAACGTGAAAAATACCAAAATCCGGTCATAACATATCAAAATATTGTTAGGAAATAGGCCATAAAATTGTTAAAAAATGTAAAATTCTACTCATAAATAGCAAAATCTGACCATAAAACATTAAAATATTGATAAATCTTGCCACCTTTTCAAATTCAAAAAACAAATTCGTTACTAAACTATTGAAAATGCAAAATTTTATTAATGAAATTTAAAAAATATCCAATTCCGATCTTAAAGCAACAAAATATTGTTAGAAAACACCAAAATCGATCCATAAACTACTCAAAAATGTAAAATTCTATTCATAAAACGACAAAAATAGAAAAATCTGACATTGAATCATCAAAATATTGTCAGAAAGCATCAAAAATCGGCCATGAACTGTAAAATTTTTATAAAACCACAAAAATTGCAAAATGTGTTTATAAAATATGGTCATAAATGGTCTTGAACCATCAAAATATTGTTAGAAAACACCAAAATAATAATATAAATTAATTAAAAAAAAGTTATGTTAAAATCTGCGGATGACTAAAATGGAAAAATCTGGGATTAAAGTATGAAAATATTGGCACAACACCAAAATTTGATCAAAAACTGTTAAAAATTGCAAAATTTTATTTATGAAAAGTCCAAAATAGTAAAATGCGGACATAAAATATCAAAATGTAAAAAACAAAAACAGATATAAACTAAAAAACTCTGTTCATAAGATCTTAAAAATATCAAAATACGGCCTTAAAATTTTATATAAATAATAGAAAACCAAAATCCCTAAATTCTTAAAAAGTGTTCAAAAGTTCATTCAAATTCCAGCTATTAAAGATGTAAAATATTGAAAAAAAAAAACAAATTCCGGCCATAAACTGTCAAAAAGTGCAAAAAAAAAATTAAATTAGACGTCGAGAGGGCCCTATTGTCTGTAACAATTATTTAAAATTTAAATTTAAATGCATGAATTATTCTTATTCCCATTGTAATTGTAACTTTGCTTGCTTTATTTGTTGATAAACATTTGAGTAAAATGAAGCATTTAATAGAATAAACACCTGCATTGTTTTGCAATTTGTAATTTCAAACGTTTACTTAATTTTATTAACAAAAAAATACCTAAGAATTTTCAATAAATATCTCATCTCATTTTGTAAAAACTCATTAAGCTTATATAAGACGGATGCATATTTCAAAAAGTCATTCCACGACACCATTGACAAAGGGAATAAATTACGAATTTCATAGATCGAAAAGTTCGTGTACTTCTTTTTCGAAAGTTTCTCCCGAGCAGAGCACTCATCGCACGTAAATTGGCCCCGTAAATTTGCGCCCCGACGAAAATTGAATAAGCGATCCCCCGATTTACGCGGACTTTATCGCCCCGGAACTTTCCGCAAACTGCTCCTAAACGTTTATAATTGTTTCCATCTCGCAACTATTCAACCAAGTATTTAATGCAGCATCTAAAGATCATTTCAAGCACACTACGAACACTTCGATCGCACACTCTAAACTATGTTTCACAATTAATATTAGTTTGAACAATCAATCCCAGTTGAGAATTTAATAATAAATTTACCTCAAATAAAAAAAATAATGATTAATTAATAAAAAACTAAACCGCTTCATTATCTACCTTTTTTATGTGAAACGACAAGGGAAATTAAGTAGCTATTATACCGACTAGACCGATGCAAAAGACGGCGGGTGGTTCTGTATCGAATAACAGCGATAAAGTATGAGACTCCATGTGCTCGACTAAAAGGAAGTTTTCTCATGGTTGAAAATATATTGCTCTATAAACTGTCGTACTTGATGGGTGATTCGATAATAGAATGGAATATTCAAACGTTTTAATGATCAAAACAAGATGATGAAACGTGACTCGAGTTGTACACGTGATGATACAGCAACACACTAATTACTGCCTGTTATCGAGCCATTTTAGTAGTTGGAGTATGCAGTTGAGATTTGCAACCAGTGTTGAGAATTTTTACATTTACAGCATATTTAAATGAAAAATAAGGCTAACAAATCTTGACTGATATTTAATCCAACAATCGTTCAGACTATGGTTAGAAATCTTTACAATTTTTAATTAAGCTTTTCAAACATTTTATATCGCTGCTATAAAAAAAATCTTTATAATTATGTAAGCCATAGAAATGTGAGATGTATTTATGTAATCTTTTTTTGCGCCGCGCCTCCCAGGTTGTGGATTTATATACATTTCACCCGAAGTTGAAATTTAATCATGCCTCTACCTATTTATATTATAGAAGGACGCCTTAAGCAATTTCTTATTCATAACTTCTTGCATGCAATAAGAAAATTTAATTGGACGTATAATTTCTACAGATTGAATGATGATGCACATCTTTTTATATAATATTTATAAACCTAATCAAGAAAGTAATTACTTAAATGTAATTATTTATAGCAACAACTATATCATTCGACGATTTCTTCGACCGAATTTACTATATAAATAAAAATGTAAAGCCAATCAAAGTAAATAGTACGATTGCTATCGAAACAAAAAGAAAGAATATCAAGTGGGTGGAACTGATTCGGACAAATACTAGACCGTATATGGCTCTAGAAATGTGGAGAAGTGTATATAGATATAAAAATAAAAACATTTTCTGCAAACCTCAAGTGGGTGGAATATCAGCATTGAACGGAAATATATACTAAGACCATATCGACTGAATTTCATTTCATATAAAATGTCTTTCTCTATGAGTACATTTTATCGAAGATTTTATTTTTAGTAAATAAATAGTTGATGTAAGATGTCTATAAAGATTACTAAGCTGCACTTGAATTTGTTACAGTGTTATCGTTATAAAATATTATATTATTCTTTATAAATATAAAATTTTGCAATAAGATATAAAAATTGTAGATTTATAATTCATTTATAAAAAACACAACAATTGTTTATATGTTGGACGTTGTAAAATGTTGTTCAAGTTGTTCAAACATGTTGAAAAACTGTTCTACAAATGTTAACTAATTTATAAGAAACAATATTTATTTTAAGATTTGAAAAACAACTAAAGACTTTTAAATACTTCGTAAGTAGTTTGAGCAATTTGTGGAACATATAAAAGACGTCTCAAGCTGTACTTAAAAGCCCCTACAGGCGGTTCGCAAACGTGCACAAACGTACGTCATTTGTGTATTCGGCGAATAGTGTGTAGGGTACACAAACCGCGAATGTTGGCGTTCATCTACGTTCGCTTAGTAAGCAAACGTGAAAAATTAAACTTTGGGGGACATACGCGCATCGTGTGTAGGGTACACAGACGGGCGATTGACAAACCTGCACAAATCAAAAACCGTCTGTAGAAGCTATTAGACAAAAAGATTTGACTGCATGCAGCCGACTGAGAATCATCTACCTAGACAAACCAAAAACAAGCTTCCGCAGCAATTACATGTAATTAATTATAACTGCAGAACTTTGATTTCAATAATTATTAATACCCAAAGATATAAATATTACTGAGCAGCAGGAGCTCTAGACAAACAGAGCACAAAACGACCGCTTCCAACACCTGAACAGGTCCCACTCCAGTACCAACCAGGTTCAGATCTAGGTCCAAGTCTAAGAACTCTAAATAGAGATGGCAGCAAGGATCAAATCTCTCCAAACCATCATAATTGACCTTATGGCCAACATTGCCGCAAATGCAACCACCAAACCCCTCCGCTCCAAGAGCAAAAACCAGAGTCGAAAAAGACATGGAAAAAGCATTATAAAAGAGATTATTAGTTCAAGCTGCTACAATGGCACAACCAGAGCAGCAACAGATTGTCACCCAAAAAAAAAAAAGACCTCCAAACCATCGAGGAGCGTCAGATGGACAGGCAACAACAAAAAAAGGTCCCTCTCCCGTATCAACAAGGCTCAGGTTCAAGTCCAAAACTAAGAACTCTAAACGGAGATGGGAGCAAAAATGGAATCTCTCCAAACCATCATAATTGAAGTCATGGCCAACATCACCGCAAATGCTACCAAACTCCTCCACATCAAAAACAAAAACCAAAGTCAAAGAAAGCAATAAAAAAAATAGTTCAAGCAACCCTACGGACGCTGCTACAATGGCACAACCGTAGCAGCAGCAGATCGTCACTTAGCAGAAAAACCTCTAAACCATCAAGGAGCGCCAGTCCGATAAGAAACAATAAAAAAAAACCGCTTCAAACACCAGGACAAGTCCCAAGCCAGGTTTATGTCCAGATCCAAGTCTAAAAACTCTAAACAAAGATGGCAGCAAGAATCAAATCTTTCCAAGCCATCATAGTTAGCTGCATGGTCAACAACGCCGCAAATGCCGCCACCAAACTCCTCCGCTCCAAGAGCCTCAGCCTCCCTTAAGCGTTCAACAACGCAGGACTTCCACTCGAAAGACAAGTGCAAAACCGCCACCTCCAGGTCATCTTAACAGAGGTCAACACCTTACCCGCCGCTATAGATCTTACTGTCCAGAAACAGGCAACCATCTCTCCGCTACTGTCACAAAACAACCCCAAAAGAACAACAAGGGATGTCAGGTGGTCCAAAGAAAGCAAAAAAAGTCAAGGGTTGAGTCAACACTAATACAAAAACTTAAAAAAACCTTCAGCAAAATCTTTAACAACTTCTGTACGACAGACATTAGCTCATTGGCACTTCAGGCCAAAAAGCACAAAAACTTTCCGCCCCCAAAAAAAGCGCCTCCCTTGCTAAAAAAAGAAAACGGCCAAAAGACATTCACCGAAGTAAAGTTTGAAGCGTTAAAGAAGATATCTACCCTCCCGACACTCCCACAGGCAATTCAAAATTCCGTCCCCGGCAATTGTAATAACAAATTTATTCGTTTCTCAATGGTTTTGGTGCAATTTTAAAAAATCCCCGTACCAACCAAATTTAGGTTTAAGTCCAGGTCCAAATCCAGGTCCAAGAACTCTAAACGTAGATAGTAGCAAAAATCAAATCTATCCAAACCATCATAATTGACCTCAAGGCCAACATCGCAGCAAATGCCGCCGCCAAACCCCTCCGCTACAAGAGCAAAAACCAAAATCAAAAAAAACATGGAAATAGCAGATAAAGATAAGGTCAAAGCAGCCGCTTCGGCCTCCCTTAAGCGTTCAACACCGCAGGACTTCCACTCAAGAGACTAGTGCAAAGCCGCCACCTCAAGGTCGTTCCAACAGAAATAAACACCTTACTCGCCGCTATAGACCTTACTGTCCCAAAAGAACAATGACGGATATGAGGTAGTCCAAAGGAAGCAAAAAAAAATCAAGAGTAGAGTCAAAACTGATAAAAATACTTAAAAACCTTCAGCCATGCCTCTAGCGACTACTGTGCAACAACCATCAGCGGCTAATCTCGCTGGAAGAACGCCCACAAAGCAGTCACCAAGACAAAGTTTGAGGTCACGTAAAAAAAAAAACTCCAACCTGCTTGACACTCCCACAGGCAATTCGAAATCGCGTCCCCAGAAGTTATGAAAACAAATTCATTCATTTCTCCATAGTCCTGGTGCAGCTTCCAAAAAGAGCAAAAAACGCCAAGAATATAAACCTCACCAAGCTTTTGAGCTTAAAAGTTTCAATCACACCTAAAAAACGTAGCGGTAGCATTCCTCAATGACAGATGTGCTAGTTCGTAGTCCCAAGTGCGCACTCTGTACTGGCCTACATCCCGCCATCTTCAAAGGATGTAAGGTATACATAAAAATGTTGGCCTCACAAAAAAAAAAACAAAAAATACTAAGCCCGTCTACATCTACAAGTGCAGATCCTCGGAAACCTGCCGCAGCTACTGCAAAAATCGTTTGTAAGAGCCGTCACTCCACCGGCATCAAAACCGGCAACAGAAAATAACAGTATAACCAACCTCCTCCTAAGAAAATTGTGAAAGCACTTCTCAAAAACCAACAATAGATAATTCACCAGAAATATTACTCCGGGTTTGTTTCTAAAATGACCATTTAAAAAAAAAATGATAAATGATAAAATAGAAAAGTTCTTCATCAAACATAACCTTGGCATCATACTAGTGTCTGAACCAAACCACAAATCCACTCAAGCGCTAACAGTCGTCGGTGGTACCCATAAAGAAAAATACTGAGTTTTGTAAAAAAAAATTTAGATCTCTTCAAAATGCACACTCCCAATATAATTTAGCTTCAAGCCAATTCGATAATAGTTAATGTCCCTAAGCTGAGCAAAATCAAAATCGCACCAACGTACATCAAACCAACAAATCGTATCAAAACGACGGATTTTGGTAAGATCATTGCAAATCCTTTTTCGGAATAGATTCAAAATTAACGCCAAAAGTCGAGCGTTGCTTTACTATGTAGAGCAAAAGAAACAACAAGTAGTAGGTTCGAATAAACCCTCAATCAACATTTTTGCAAGCTACTAAATAAACATTTTTAACGTAGCAATACTCAAGAACGTCAACGTCATCAATAACCTTAGCTCTCACCACAACTCAGTACTACTAAAGCTCTACAAAAGGAAAACAACTGAGAAGAAAAAAAACTCTTAACATATAAATTGAACTCTCTTCTCACAATCTATGAAAAAAAACATTAGCAGCCTGACCGCCAGAAAGAACGGTTAAAGACATTAAAAAAACGCACTTTGAACTAATCGAATCTCCCAAGTCACACAAAAGGCTTCTAACATCCATCAAGTTTGCAATATAATAATCCTCTTGCATTATCCCACAACACTAAAGCATTAATCTGCAAAAGAAACATCAATGGCAAAAGCATCGCAACCCCACAAATCGTAAGATCTTAAACTTGCTTCACAGCAAAGTGAGAAAAACCATAAAGTTGCACACTTTGTACGTTTTACTTCTAATATTCCAAATCTTAGTTTTGATTGCGTGAACCGTGTTCATAATTGATTTTTTCTTGCAAACACCATACTGGTTGGCTGCCAACTTGTAATTTTTTTTCAGTCCAATTTTTAGCAATTACTCTAGCAGTTTCCATCCAGCGTTCAGAAGGCAAATTGCTGGTTCTTTCTCTCCGTAGTAAGAACCTGTCAAAATTTTTGAGAATAAACTATTGACCAGATATTAGTTTGTTACTGTCAGGGATTTTTTGAGCAGTTTTCTGCTGTTATTTTTAGCGTCTCCGGTGTCTTTTTTCTCTTGATTTTTTTAGAACGTTTGTCTAGTTTATCTTTTGTAAATCTCGGGATCGATGCTTTGTTGACTTCTTCTTCGTTTAACATCGTGTCCAATGTGTAGTGGTTATATTGACTAATCCTCTTCCAGGTTGTGCATGACTCTCTCTATAGTACCGCGCCAGTTTTGTTGGGTTTTGCTCTGCGGGTTGCTGTCCCCAAATTCAAGTCCGTCACTTGTATTATTACATTGGTCCATCGAGTAGGGGAGCGCCCGCGATTAAGATTGCCTTTGGGATTGCCTTAAATGATGAGCTTTTCTATGTTGTCGTAGCGTGTGATATGTCCAAAAAATTTCATGATACGCGCATACGTCATGCTTAAAAGTCGCTGCTAATTTTGGCCAGAGCCAAGATATTTGTGTGTCTGGCCGTCCAGGGTATCCTCAGCATCCCTTTAGTGACCCATGTTTCAAAAGCATACGTAACGACAGAAAATACAAAGCTCTTGTTTTTGGTTGTTTTTGTTATATTCCGGTCTTTCCATAACTTGGTAAGTTAAGTCATTGCGGAACGTGCTATTTATTATATTTTGATAATCATCACCTTGGTTTTGTTGTAATTTATGTCCAACCCATATTCCCTGCTTATTGCTTTAAATCGATTGAGTAAGACGGTAAGTTCTTTAACAGTATTGGCTATCAATAAAATATCGTCAACAAATCGCAGATTGAAAAACTTCTTTCCGCCAACTTTCACAACTCTATTCCAGTTTTCCAGAACCTGCCACATCACATACTCACTGTAGATATTATACAGTAGTGGAGACAGTATACAGCCTTGTGGTACACCCTTTTGAATTTGCATTTTCTTGAATTGACGTTATCAGTCTTCACAATGGCTGCACTCTTTTCGTATAGTGCTCGAATTAGATTGGTTAGGTGCATTGGTAGTCCCGTTTCCCTCGAAACGAGCCATAGTTTTACCCTTCGTACATTATCAAATGCTTTGGCGTAATCGCGTGCCTTTTCAATAAATTGTCTTGCATTGAGAATCTGTTCTCTGGTACCGCGTTCTTTAACAAAGTTAGCCTGCTCTGGAGCGATTTGATGTGATAGAAATGCGTTCAGTCGTGCTTGTACGATGTACAGCATTATCTTGCTAGCATATGCTCGTCAATCCTTTTTTGTGTAGGAGTACTATTACAGAAAAGTAATAGTACTACTGGGGCCTATTTTGTCTCTATCCTATTCTCTGGAAAAAGTTATTGTCAGCGTACGACCTTCTCAAATAATAAAGATAATCAAAAATCAAAAAAATAACTAACAATGCGCTAAAGTCATTTTTGCATGAAGCAATAATGGTACTCAATGCTAATATTGCAAATGCAATTCTACGCACCAAGCATTTTCGTTCAAATTGAAAAGGCTCACTCGTGATAAATGTTTCCACAAATTTACCGGCCTATGTAAGGTCATAGAGAGGGATTACCCCCGGAGAGAATCCAAAACCATAGAGAAGCTAACAAACTTTTCCCCCACCCTAACATAGTTTCAGATAGGAACATCAAGTAAACCACGTAACAAACCTTATAGTCGAAGGTTTTTCACAAATTGTGGTGGTCTTTTTCGAAAGTCAAAAACCTTCAACAAGGTGTGAAACAAAAAACTTCTCTATAAATTGCACAAAGATAACTTTTCTGTAAGTCTTATTAGGCTGATAGCCGCATATCTACATCGCAAAACTCTGGCAGTCAAAATTTTGAATATTTGTAACGGCAGAAATTCCTCAAGGTTCCATTCTTTCTCCTCTCCTTTTAACCTGTTCGTCAAGAACATGCCTTCGGAATGATAAAATGGCTCAGTATGTTGATGACACAGCACTTTTATACTCCTCAAAGTTGAACTCATGAGAATGTCTATCTTAACAACGTTCCCATACTTAATTTTTGAGGTGTAAGAAAAATATAAAATGCTGCACTTATGATTTAACTGCGCATTTATCATTACTAAAAAATGCTATCGAACTGTTGCAAAAAGAGATCAGGCCTTGAAAGTAATTCAACCCAATCCTAAGTCTATTAGCAGTAATACTGTCAATAAAGTGATCAGTGAAATAATTGAGCGCAAAAAAAGAGAAAACAATCTAATCATTACAAATTTGTCGGAATCAATATCATTGCCAAAAGATAAAAAACGTGTGTTGGATATTATAAATAAAGTGAATATTAACAACTCTGTAGTATCGACTGATGTAAAACACTTTAGGCTAGATAAGCCGCGTGATGATGGTAAACTACGGCCTATTAAAGTAATTTTCACATTACCCGAACATGCCAAAACTATATTCATGCAAGCTAAAAACTTACAAAATTATAACAAACTGAAGAATGTTTATATCAATAAAGATTTAACTCCATATGAGAACGAAGAAAAGAAGCACATTATAGGACATTATTATCAGAGGTTGCAGAATGGAAAAAATATATCGCTTAAATATTATAACGGGTTTCCAAGTATTGTCAAACAAAGGTTTTTCACCCAGCACCGATTGGGATACAATTGATTTCAACAAATCTCCTGCTATTCAAGTCATTTCTTCCATTTGTAGACCACTTCCTAATGATACGGTGAAAGTTATTGATAGACATGTTACAGTACAAGGCAATTATTAGTTATCAATCATCAAACTATTTGTAAAAATATGCTTGGAAGCTTCCAAGATTACAATATTTGCAAAAGAATAAAAAAATTCCCACCAAACAAATATTGTTCATAGCCTAGCTAGTCAACAATTAAAAAGAAAATTAGTAGTGGCTTTGAAAATAATTTTGTTGATAGCCTAGTCAGTCATCAATTAAGATATATTGAATTAAATATAGTGGGACTTCAATAGAATTTACTAGGACTATAAAATATCATAAGACTGAAATTTGTTATGAAAATAATTTTGTTCATAGCTTAAGCAGTCAACAACTAATTTTTTTAGGTTATGCTTGGTCTGGTGGTGGTCAAAAAATAGTCCGCGTCGATGTAACTGCAGATGGAGGCAATACGTGGCACGTAGCAAAATTCGATTTTCAAGACGAGAATATTGCTCCTCAACATTAAACTTGGACACTATGGAGTGTACAAATACCAGTGAAGAAAGGCACCAACAAGGTAGAAATTTGATTTAAATTAGATTTGTTAATCATTAGCCTCAATTTTTAGGTGGAAATCTAGTCCAAAACAGTAGATTCTAATTATAATACTCAGCCTGAATCGTTCAAAAATATCTGGAATCTGCGTGGAGTACTCAGCAATGCATATCATCGTGTGCCAATTAATTTAAAATGGTGAATTGTTAATTTGTTTGAAGAATGTAAATAAAGTTGATTATTTTGTATTGAAAGAAAACCAAAGTTTAAATTTCGCGCCCATAATGTGTATGTTTGGTTGCATACCATACAATTTGCATATACAGGGTGATCATTTTTTTTAAATAAGTACAGTGTGATCTATAAATAAATTTCAAAATAATCTAAGTATATATACAGCGTGATCAATAAATATTTTACTTTTTAACTAGCTACTTGATAGTTTGTTACGTCTGAATGTGTGTTAAATGATCCTGATTTAAATCATCTGAATGTAGATATTTTAATTGTTAAAAACTTTTGAAAAAGCATCAAAAATATACGCAAAGCAATAATACTAACATTTTAAAATCGTGCATAAGTAACAAAAATTTAAAAAACGTCAAGTAATGATTAATCTTAAATAAAAAACAAAGTTAAAAAATTTGATTAACCTTTGAGACAGGTTAAAAACAATTAAAAGTTTTAGAAAACGCCTGAAAGTGTATATTTAAAGTAAAAAACATATAGAAAAGATCAAAAACATTAGAGATACTTTAAAATCATGAATCAAAAACTAATATTTCAGTAAAAGTGAACTATAAAACACATTTTTATATCGAGTAGGTTTCGAATCGCTAAAAAGATTATTTATGTACTCTGGACCAGAAAAAGTTTTACTAAAAACGTAAAACCCCACGCTGACAAAACGGATTGAAGAGTGGAAGAGTGGAAGAGCGTATATACGTTTAAAATGATTTCATTTGTAAGATTCAAACCTTAAGATCTTTAGTGCAGCAGTTGGATGCGTATACTACTGCGCCACGCTCAACTTTGTTTTGATTATTTGACTTTTATTAGTGAATTCATCAACCAAAAGTAAAATCAATTTTGGGTTTTCTAAATATTTTTAATGAATATTAAACTAAACTAACTTTTTAAGCAATTTCAAAAGTTTGCATATTGCTCTGTAGAACTCATAATTATTGAAGTATTGCCTAAAACTTTCTGAAAATATATTGAACATTCTAATTTTTTTTTAGAAAATGACAAACTCAATTATATTGCTCTGTAGAACTCACAATTATTGAAATATAGCCTCAATTTGCACAAAATATATTCAACATACCAGGAATTCGGTAAACGGAAGTAAAATTAACCTTGAACTCTATAAATATTTTTAAAAATGTTAAAGCAAATTGAAAAGTTTGCTTATTGCTTTGTAGAACTCTCAATTCTTAATATATTATATTCAAAACTTTTACAAAATATATTCCTAAGAATTCTGCAAATAAAAGTAAAATAAATTTTGAACTTTCTAAATATTAAAAAAAATGTTAAACTCAATTAAATTAATTTCAAATATAACACAATTTTATTCTTAGAAAACATAACATTATAAATTTATTTTATAAATCAATATTAATAATCTTAAAGTATTTTTTTCTCTTCTCAGTAATTTTTAAGAGCTGCATAACTTATACTAATTTCTATCAAAAATCTACCCTCTTTTTGACTTTTATCCAATAGTTCCCTCCACCTCCTTAAGTTTGCTAAGATGCGGGTTTCTTCTTCTTAGACTTTTCAGAATCTCCTATGCAAGCACGACACAAACTCTTGATTTTTAATTAACGCATGCCTTAAACAAAATAAATGGGAACCTAACCGTAATAATTTAAAAGTATTTTCATAAAAATAATAAAAATGTGTCCTAATTAAAATGAAATTATTCCACAACAATGAAATTACATTTAACATTCAGCGCAAAAAATAGAATTAACGCCCCTGAAAACGTTACAATATTAAATCAAGGGTTGCCATTAAAATTAGATTAATTTCATAACGAAGATAACTAGTTAACTAAAACTTTGTAAATTAATTTTGATAAATTGATTATACGTAGACATAATATTTCATTAAAATATATTAAAATAAGATGCATTAAATATGTAATAACGTTTCCAAGAATTTTTCATATGCATCTTTTGATAAAATTTAATGGATCATAAAAACCCTTTGCAGTAAAAATCTTGAAATTACCAATTTAAGATAAACTAGCCTCCATTTTTTGATATGAAAACATCAACGTCAATGACTTTTTTAATTAATCAAAAGGCTTCTATTTTCATCCCCAAAGAGATCCAAGATGGAAAATAATATTCTACTTACTTTCATTTCCGGAAAGTTGAAAGAATATATTCTGTGATTTAAAAGAATCCCTCATTTTTATATCTAAAAAAAACCCTTTCTCAAGCCGCAGCTATCCCACTGAGATATAAATATTTATTAAAAGCAAGCTCGGATATTACGTGCACTGGTCAAACCAGTAGCGGCACAAATATTTTACAATTTAAACAATTCTAATACAAAGTCTCATAAACATTAACGACACTTTTTGTAGCCAATTACAAGGTGCGTTACGCCAAATTACGCACTTTTTAACTGGCAATTTTTATGTTCTGAACCGTTTGCCTTTTGCCATTTGGAATGGGTAGGCTGGCGGCAGAGGACATTAAAACATATCTTAATTTGTACAATTTTTTACAATCACCCAGACATAATGGAGTTTTAAACTCTCAAGATGATGGTCATGAAATAACAATGAACATAAAAAATATATTATACTAAATTCTTGTACTCTTAATTAGAGAGATAAAATAAGTTTATTTCAATTTTATAATACTTGCTAATCTACCAGTATCAAAAAAATTGCTTTTAAAATATGGACTAATTAATGTGTAGTAATTAAAATTGCTTTTTACTAAACAATAACATTTCTTTGACTGTATTACTGATATATCAAATACTGAATAAATTAATAAAACTGTCAAATGCACATTTTTAAAAGCTTGTAGCGGCCTAAATATTTGTCCAAAGATTATAATAAATTTATTCAAGAAGCGACAAGTCTTGTAAAATTCGTTTGTAACGAGATTCATACATATTAATCAGAACCGAAAATAACACACAACGTATAATTTAGAATAAATGAATATAAAATAAACTTTTTCCCATTCATTATAAAGTCGCATTCAGTTATTAATTAGAAAATATCTACCTGAGCCTCCCTAATTTTCACCTCACTAAACTACATAGTTTCTCAATGTTATCAATCATAAAATTGAGTAAATTTCCAAACTACCATTAATATTAATTAGAAATATTATTTAAATTATGTGCAAACTAAAATCTAATTTTTATAAAGATTCAATAACGTGGTTTGGTGCTGACAAGGGTATGCTCACAAATCAACGTGATTAATTCATTCAAATTGCGAATTGAATTTAATAAATTCATTTTTTTACAGAACGTTATTGATTGAATTTTACGAAACAAACATTGTGATTGTATTTGTATAAAAATTATTATTACGTGCGTAATTATGTGTACGTGTCCTTCATATCAGTTGCCCTATCGGGTGTGGGAGCTCATCATGAAGTTAAATTGAGCTTGCGGGATGCTCCGGCACATTTAGTAATCATGCTCTGTTCTTCGCATGACCTCTTTAAACATGATAAATCGATGCCGCAAGTCTGTTTGTACATGGAAATGGTCCTCACTTTACATCCGCCCCATTTGTTAGACCAACTTGCAACTGCATCAGTTCGTTTTGTCGGTTTTTTTAAACTAAATTTAGTTACATCTGCTGTATATTTCAATATTTCTTTATTTTCGAAATGGAACAATAAACATCGATTTAGTTGTATTTAATAATAATAAATTTTGTAAAAAGTATATTTTGTTTACTAAATAAATCAAAACCAAAAATCGTTCAAACGGTTAAAAAAAATTGATTTTTTGAATGCTCTTAGAATACATTTAATTTAGAAAATATTGAAAAATCAAATGAACAAACTTAGAAACACATAAACTGTAACAAAACAAAAAAAAAATCTTTATTCACTGCATAATGTGATTCTAAAAACTTTGATATTAAATTATTAATTCTAATATAAGACTATATTAAAACTCCTTATCTCATCAAGAGCCTTCTCAAAGTTTTTTATAAGATTTGTCAATTTGTCAACATTTTTTCTAACCTTTCAGTTATCAAAGTCATTAAAATATTTTTAAGATTCTAGAAATGTTTTTTGAGATTTTTCTAAATCTTCCGAAATCCTGTAAGAACTGTTAGAACTCACTTAATGGTTACTGGTATCTTAAACATAATTTGAAACTTCTCAAAGCTTTCTTAAGTCTTCTAAGATCACTCAAAACTTTCTTAAAACTTTAATTTGTGTCAAAAAATTATTAAATTTTAAAGTTAATATCTTCAATCTTTTACAAGTCTTATTATGCATTCTGAAACCTCTAAGCCATCTATCATTCATTTATTAACTTCTAAGATTTTAACCACCTAACAGTTTTAGATTAGACCATTCTAAGATCTTTTCAAAAAACTTTCATAGACTATAAGACTGTAGTCTCAAGACTTGCTTAGTCGCGTCAAAGTATTTTATTATTCTTGCAAAAGCTTTAAAATTTCTTTTAAAACATTCTGCTATCAAAATTATCTAAAAATTCTTTTGATTCTACAAATGTTTTCTGAAATCTTCATGAGCATGTGAGGACTTTTCAGACTCACTTAGTGGCTACTAGTCTCCAAAACATTATTTAAAACTTTTAAATCTTTCTTAGCTTTTTTGGGCTATCCAAAAGCACTTAAAATAGTTTTAAAAACCTTTAAAATCTCTTATCTTTTTTATGCAAAATTTTCTATTATTCTTGCAAAATGTTTAGAAACACTTCGAAGTTTTCTTAAAATTATCAATAATTCTTTAAATCAAATTTCATTTATACCGCCTTTAGATACCTTTATCACTGAATTTCTTAATACACCTTTAATGGCTTAAATAACTCTTTAAAGTATTGTCAAAAAACTATTTAAGAAGTCTTTTTGATGTCTTTGACCTTCTGCTTAACCCGCATTAGTAATCTCTCAAAATACTAACACTTTACAGAACTTACTAGAACTTTTAGTTTTTTAAGATCTCTTAATATGTTTGAAAAGCTTTTGAAGTTTTTTTTTTAATTTTTTATTATTCTCGCAGCAAAAAACTTAATTATTTCATGATTTTCTAAAGCTTTGTTATCAAAAATATGTAAAAATTCTCAGAAATGTAGAAATGTATTCTTTTTTTTAATTTATTGTGTGCCACTATTATTCTCAACATCAATTTAAACTTCTTTAAAGATGTTTGGATTTGTAAGATCATTTAAAATCTTCTAAAAACTTTTTTGAGCCTTTTAGTGTTTTCTAAAATCATTAAAAATCTTCTTAATACCTCCGATACTTCTTGGAGTATTCAGTTCTAAAATTATCCTTTAAAAAAATTCTACTACATTTAAATACCTTTATAATAACCTTCAAAAGCCTCTAGAACTCAAAATATCTATAACATAGATAAAAACATCATCTTAAAGTTTTTAGAACCTTTTGATAGTAAAAATAACCTTCAATAAACCCTAGAATTGTTTTGTGTGTTTTAAAAAACTGTGTGAGACTTATTAGGATCTTGTTTTGAGCCTTCTGCAGGTGTAAATAAGCATTCTGAAACTTCTGTGTTTAAAAAGATTATAAAACTATCTTACTATTCCCCACTAGCTCTCAAAATTTGAGATAATGTGCGCAAAAACGTTAATAAAAATCTATTTAACTCTTTTCAGGATTTTGAAACACTTTCAGTAATTTCTCAAAATCTTCCAAAAACATTTAAAAATTTCTGAAATTTACTAAACGTTTTTTCTAAAAGGTTTTTTACTTGCGTCAAAGTTTTTTTATTAATCTTGCAAAAGACTTTAAGATTTCTTAGTCTTTCAAAATAAAAAATATCAATTTTTTTTTCTGAGATCTGTTTAAATTTTCCTAGAGCCTATGATGACTTTTGAGATTCATTTAGTGGCCTCCACTGATGTCCTAAACTTTATTTAAAATTTAGTAATCACTCAAAATCTTCCAAAAACCTTTTGAGAATTTTTTTTTCTCAACCTAAAGTTTTCTACTACTTTTGTCTTCAGTTCTTAAAGTTTTCTGATACTCATTCCAAACTCTTTACTTTTACAACCTTTTGATACCTCCCAAACTTTAGAGCATCTAAAACTCAAATGTTAGCTTCTAAGCTGTTAAGTTTTCTATTATTTTAACAAATATATTATCTCAAAGTCTAAAAATGGCCTGTACAACTTTGTCAGGTTAGGTTAGGTTAAGTTAGGTTAAGTTAGGTTAAGTTAGGTTAAGTTAGGTTAAGTTAGGTTAAGTTAGGTTAAGTTAGGTTAAGTTAGGTTAAGTTAGGTTAAGTTAGGTTAAGTTAGGCTAGGTTAGGTTAGGTTAGATTAGGTTTATAAATGTGGTTTAAAGTTTAATTATTAATAAAAAAAATTAGACTTCTTAAAAAGGCCTGTAAATACTTTTAGGGCTCACTTAGTGGCCGTCACAGGTTTTTTAAACATCATTTGAAACTTTTTTTTTTTCATCAAATCAAAGTTTATATTCTTTTATTGTTCTTGCAAAATGCAATAAAACTTTTGTCAATTTTTAAAGTTTTCTATTATCCTTTAAAAACTATTTATTTCTAAAGCTTTTAGATACTTTTACAATAATCTGAAACTTAAATATTCGCTTCTAGTAATAACTTTTCTATTCTTTTTTCTCATCTTAAAGTTTTCTAGAACATGGTATCTACCACTTTTTTAAGTGTATTTAAAGGCTTATTATTCAACTATTACTAAAAAAATTTAGATTTCTCTAAATAACCTTTAGGCCTACTTTATTAAGCACATTAAAAAACCTCTGAGTCATTTATGAGCTATTCAACAGTTTTTTAAGATTTTTATAGTATAACAGTTTCAAAAAGTTAAACCTCTCAAACTTATTTATAAAAAAACTTCAAGAAACTTTAAAACTAGTCCATAATCCCTAGTAGTTCTCAAAGTTTACTATTGTAGTCGCAAAAGAGGTTATTACATGAAAAAATAAAATCATTTTTTTTTTCGAAGTTCTGAAAAATCTTCAATAATTTTTTAAAACCTACCAAAGCATTTTAAAATTTCTAAGATTCTAATAACCGCCATTGGTAATTTTTCAAAGTACGTAGACTTTTCAGATATTTCATAAAAGTTTTTAAATATCTCAGAAAATGTTTTAAAAGTTTTTTCTCTTAACCGCCTTCTATTAATAAAGTTATCAAAATTTTAAAATTATCATCTTTTTAAGATTTTCTATGGACTTTTAAGACTCGTTTATTAAGTACTAAATCTTCGACATCATTTAAAACTTCTCAACAAATTTCTGGACCTTCTAAGATCGCTCAAAACCTTCAAAAAGCCTTTGAAAACTATTTAGATTCTTAAGTATTCCTAAATCGTCAATTATTAAAGTTTTCTATTTTCTTTCTATAAAAGCATCTAGAACCTACGTCTTATAACTGTCAAAATTTATTATTATTCTTACAAAATTTTCATCTTAAATTCCACAACAACCTTCTTAATATAATAATCATTCTTTTAAACATTTAAAAGTTTGTCAAAAGTTTACTGTTAAGAAATTATTCTCAAAACCTTTTTTTGATGTTTTGAGCCTTCTGTAAGTCTTATTAGGTATTTTATGACTTCAAAGTTACTTATGACCAATTACCTTCAAGATTGTAATCACTTTTGAAACTTCATCCAAGAAACTTTAGAAAACTATAAAACTCTCGTAATCGTCTTTGTTAGCTCTTAAAATTTGATCTCATCGCAAAAACAAATTAATTATGGAAATTTTTTATTTTAGAACATTTTTAACGTCTTCCAAAGACATTTACAAACCTTTAAAACTTGATCGCTATTAATATCCTTTCAAAATCCTAGGGATTTTCAAAACTTTCTCAAAAATATGTCAAAAAGTTTTCAATTTTTTTGATTAATTTATAATTTAAAACTTCTTAGATTACTTAAACCTTCTGCTATCCAAATCATCTAAAAATACTCATAAATCTAAAAATATTTTCTGAGCTATGTCTTTCTAGAACCTATAAAAACTTTTGTTGGTTATCCTAACCTAAACATTATATACAACTTCTTAAGAATTCTTAGCCTTCTTGAGCCATTTCTCAATTGACTTAAAAAAAATTATTCTTTCAAAATAATTTGAAACCTTTGAAAGTGTTCTTATAATCCTCTCAAAACTCCTCATTTGTGCAGTCTCAAAAACCTTTACAATAAACTTTAAAAAATCTAAAACTCAAACATCCGCTTCCAATAGCCGTAAACATTTTTTTTTATTTTTACAAAATTCTTAGATTAGTTTCTTTTAAAGCCTTTTGATGTTTCAAAGTGTTAAAAAGGCCTCTACAACTCATTTGAAAATCTTTAAAAGCTGTCAAAAGTTTGTTATTCTCAAAAACTTATTTTAGATTTCTCAAAAGTATTTTCAGTCTTTTGTGCCTTCTGCAAACTTTAAAGAGTTTAGGTTAGATCCTTCTAAAAAATCCTAACACGTTCGCTGCTACCCATCCGCACATAGAATGGTTATTCCATCTTATATGTACATGGCTCAGATGCAAATTTAACAGAAATGTAAGTCTTTTTACGGATTATATGTGCAAATTAAAGTTATCTGTCGGTCAAAAAATATTAAGATTTTGATAGATATACCAAATGCCCATACGCAGCAATCGTGTTTAAGATCTTTAAAAATCTCTCTTAATCGTCATTAATAGCTCTCAAAGTTTACTATTATTTTCGCAAAAGCGTTTATAAAAATCAACTAAACTTTCTTAAGGTTCTAAAACAGATTCAATAAGTCTTCCAAAAGCTTTTAAAAACCTCTGAGGCTAGTTTAACCGTCACTGGTAACCACTTAAATTTCTGAAACTTTTTAAGTTTTTCTCTTAAATCAATTAAGGGCTTTATTATTCTGCCAAAAAAAAAAAGATTTCCCAGCTATTTAAAGTCATAAAAATTTAATACTGATTTATACTATACATACTCCACTGGTATCCTTAACACCATTTGAGACTAAGTTTTCTTTGGCCTTCTTGGGTCTTCTAAGATTTTTTAATAAACTCAAATTTTTTCAATTTTTTTCTAAATTTTATGAGATTTATTGAAGCATACTTAAGTCTTAAGTTTTTCTTAAAGATTTTTACAATCCTTTCAAAATTCTTTATTTTTACAGCTTTTAGATACTTCTCAAGTTTTACAATAATCTTTAGGAACATTTAAAACTTAAATAGTTGCTTATAGTTAAAGTTTTCTATTTAAAAAACTGCATCTTTAAGTCTTCTAAGACCTCTAAACCCGTGCAATAGCCTGTACATCTGTTTTGAGTTTCTTTAAAAGTTGTTGATAATTTAATTACTGCCAAAAAAATATTAAGGACTTCTAAAAATAAAAAAAGCCATTCAACAACTTCTAAGATTTTAAATGCTCAAAAGTTTTAGATTAAACCCTTTTGAAACTTCTTCCAAAATATTTTAAAAGACTAAAAAACTTTTAATAGTCTCTAGTAACTTTCAAAGTTTGTTATTGTCGTTGCAAAAGCGTTTATGAAAATCAACTAAACGTTTTTTAGGTTTCTAGAACGGCCAGTTAAATCGTTTCTAAAGTTTTTTTGGCCTTTCTGTGCCATCTTAGATCACTTAAAACCTTCTAAAACAAAATTTCTCAGTCTTCTAAAACCTTCTGTTATAAAAACCATTTAAAAAATCTCAAAATTTTAAGAACACTTCTGAGTTCTTTTTAAGTCTTCCTTGAACATCTGAGGGCTTTTAAGACTCACTCAATTGCCACTTAACATCATAAAAATCACATAAATGCTACTAGTACTAGTCAGAGTTTTATATTATTTTTTTTTACAAAACCCTCAACTCAAAGTCTTCTAGATCGTTTTAATTATTCAAAGTTTTAAAATAGCATCTTTAACTTTTTTAAGTGTCTTTAAAAACAGTCAAAAGTGTAATTACAGTCACAAAAGTCGATTTAATGTTTTGCGCTTTCTGCAAATCTTATTAAGTATTCTGAGACTTCATCTATGAGCCATTTAAGATATTAATCACTTAAAAAACCCTTCTTGAAACTTTAAAAAATTATAAAACTTTCTTAATAGTTCCCAGTGGCTCTCAAAGTTTGCTAATGTCGTAGCAAAACCATTTAGTTTATAGAAAAATCAGTTAAACTTTTATTAAATTTCTAAAACACTTTTGACAATCTTTCAATGTCTTTGAAAGACATTTAGAAACTTCGGAGACTTGCTCAACTGCCTTCGTTAACTTCTTAAACTCCTAAGACTTAAAAGTTCAAAGTTTTCAATATTCTCTCAAATGTTTTAAAATCTTTTTAAGAATTTATTTACTTGCTTCAAATATTTTTATTAATCTCGCAAACAGCTTTAAGATTTCTCAGTCTTCTAAAGAATTCTGTTATCAAAATAATCTAAAAATACTCAGGATTTAAAAAATATGTCCTGAGATCTTTTAAAATGTTCTTAGACGATGTGAAGACTATTAAAACTAACTTAGTAGCCATTCAACATCATATGATACTTCTCAAAGTGTTCTTGAGCCTTCTTAAAACTTCTAAGATAAATCAATATCTTCTAAAAACCTTTGAGAGTTTATAAGATATTTTTTTAAATTACTTAAAGTTTTCTATTATTTGTGTAGTAAAAATATTGTATTAAATCTTCTGCAAACTGTAAAACTTCATTTACAAGCCACTTAACAGCTTCTAAAATTTTATCATCTGATAGCTTTAGAGTAAACTCTTCTAAGACCTCTTCAAGACTTCTAAAAAACTCGTTCTAGTAAGTCTTAATGTTTGCTTTTGTCATCACAAAAGCAGTTATAGAAATTAACTAATTATTAAAAGCAATTCAAGAGCATTCAAGAACCTTTGAGTCTTTTAAAACTTACTCAAAGACTTCAAAAAGTATTTTAAATTAAAAAAAAAGTATGCTCGCAAAAAACTTTAAGATTTTTTAATGTTCTTAAGCTTTTTATTATCAAAGTCAACAATTTTTATTGTTCTCTAGTCCCATCAAAACCTTCGCTTCTAAAACTAGTCTAATATTTGTAATTATTTAAAAACTTCTATAGTTAAAATGCTCCTAAAAAAAGTTGCAATTAAAATATTTTAACAATTTTGATATTTAAGTTGAAAACAATTTATTCCAACTAACAGTTTAGACTATATAAATTTATTTTAGATTACTAACTTCAGACAATTCGTAATCATTTATTAAATTAGCAAATATAGACTCACTTAAGTGGTGAATTATTTATTCACCAACATTTCTAGTTTACTTAATTATATTTAAATATTAAGTATCATTTCAATAAAATTGTCTTAAATTAGATTTGTCCATTAAGGGGGAAATATGTTAAGGGTATTTTAAAACAGGCAGACACCACAGTACAAGCTGGGACTGTTGAATTTCAATGAACTTTTGAGTCAACAAAGGGAAAGTCCTTTTACGTAATATAGGAGTTAGTTATGTTTAGTTTGTGGCACTTGTACATGCTGTATTTACAATGTTAACCGCGCAGAGACAAAATATCCATTTTATGTTGAAACGGCCAACAAATATTTAATTATAACCATCGTCACCGTAGATTAAATAATAAAAGAGCATAATCTTTATATATTATTCATTTTTTTTTTATTGAAATATAAAAAATAAATTAATTTATATTTTGAAAATCAATAAAGTATACTAAGCAAATATAGAATACTTAGTATCTTGATTATATTCAGTGTTCATGTTGATACTAATTGTAATTTAGTGGCAATTGAGAACTAATTTATAAAGGTTCTCTATCAATCTTTCAATTGCAAACGTTTGGAGTTAATTTAACCTCCTTCATCTTAGTAAATAAATAACAATTATTTAATTCAATTATCGTACTCAACTTTCTCATTAAAGGCCACCGCATATCTTCATTTCATATCATTAGTATATATTGCTTGAATTTTATTTAAATTTAGATTTTTCCACAAAAAAGAAATAAATATAGTTACATGGGGACAACATTCAATTCCAAACTTCAATGGACATTTTTGTACATTCAATTCCTCAAAAGGCAACTGTCGATGACATGGGGTTAAACGGAGGTTATATGGGTTTACTTTTTTAGCAAGAAGGCCAAATTGAATAGGCCTATACTACGGGATATAAATCCCAGATGTGACGTGTGGCGGCTTGTTAGCCGGGTTTCTCCACGTGGAGACCGCCCTTACACACACACAAACACACAGCATCGATCCGAACATTACTGACCCGCACGTACGAAGGGATCCTTCCTGTTATGTGTGGCGGACGTACTTAATAACTACAATAACCGTGATTGCACGCATCTCTCGGTTTTTTCGGTTGCTGGCTTAGATAATTAACTCGATTACGGCATACACAACTTGTGGGATAAAACGGATTATCCCTTTTTAATTAAATCTTTGTATTCTTTAGATATACTACATAAAAATAGAAATAATTTAATTAAGTCCATTCATCAATTGATTCACTTAAATATTAAGTAAATTACCCTTTACATGAAATATAATCACGAATCCATTATCCCACAGATTATTACATCCACCCACCGCGTTTGTAAGTAGGTAGTTTGAAACAGTTTAAAATCTAATATGTATTCCCTAACAAGCACCAAATTTCTATATCCCTGCTGAGATATGCATCTGAAAGTTATTAACCCATTAAAGTTTATATAATAATTAAACTAATTGTTTTCTTTGCTAATTGGAATAATTTTTTTAACAAAGCTTTGTATAGTTTAAAAAAATTATAAAATTTCCAACTTAATGCTTCAATTAAATCACTTTGATCAAATTGTTTATAAACAATTTTTCTTTGAAATACTAGAAAATACATTCGCAAGAATGAAGACTTTGAAGAATCATCTCGCCTGATTACACCCGTGTTTCCGGATTTAAATATACCTCTTGTGTTAAAAACGCGTGAAAATTCTGCTAAAAATATACATTTTTTTATATTAAAGTATTCAAGCATAAAGAAACGCGAAAATCTCTTCCTATTTATAGATTAACAGAGATTATTGAAGTAGTCGATTACTTTCGCCCCTAACTTGTGTGGGTTTAGATTTTGAGTTGGAATATACAGGAAACTGGGTCAGATATCTAAAGCGGGTTTGTGGGATGGAGAAGACGAAACGCCCCAGTCCACAAAACGTAAAAACATCATCGCGGATAACTTACAAAGCTATGCGGATAATTAACCGGGTATCTTTGACTAAACATCGAGGTTTAAGGGGTTTGTCAGTTGCCGCAGGAAAGGTTTCTTAGGCATTATTAATGTTTATTATTTTACCGCAATATTGGGTTTTATTTGTCATAAATTATCGCCGTAGAAATTAGCTAAATCTAAAACAAATTTTATTATTTAAATTGAATTAATTAATTAAATAATTCAGTATTTTATATGGAATATTTATGTTTGCTTACTCAACGGATGCCATTTCATGATTAATCTCTGCCTTTTAAAGAATGTTGCTATATAGGAATTGCCAAGAGGCATTTATTTACATTTGCTTAATATTAAGCAAAAATGTACAAATATACAATTTCTTCTTTAAACAGGTTGGGAATTTACATAAATATGATTTTTCTTCATATACGCTGCGTACACCATATATCCAGTTTAAAAGAATTAAAAAAATATATACGATTTTAAATTTGAGAGTTACAAAGTAGTAGATACATTTATTAGGTTTGTCAAGTTTATTATCTCATTTAATTCACAAAATTCTTATCTGCACTAAGTAGCGCTGAAATAGAATCAGTAAAAT
Organism: Tachinus rufipes; assembly: GCA_963932245.1. NCBI lineage: Eukaryota > Metazoa > Arthropoda > Insecta > Coleoptera > Staphylinidae > Tachinus > Tachinus rufipes. The sequence continues at coordinate 9,581,416 of OZ010746.1, read as the reverse complement.
AAGCTCAGAAGCTTCTAATGTGCTGGAGTCAATTGAAACCCATTCAATTAAAGTAATTGATTACGAAAAAACTGCAACGTCATCAAAAAATCAATCCACAATTTCATTAGAATAGGAAGAACTATTAAAACGAAAGAGATTAAATATTGTTAACAAAAAGTTACTTATTGCAAAAATAGTAAAAATGCTTCAAAATTTTGAATAAATATAGTAAAGTTTGCAAAATTAATTGCATTAAAATCCATACGCTGAAATAATCTGCAAAAATTAACAAACTTGAGATATTTTGAGAAAGTATAGGAATTAATTGATAATACAAGTTGTGATACCTTTGCAACCAATCATTAGAATTTGATAAAATTTTAAATAATTAATGTACTGATATAGTACAATTTGCAAAATTAATTGCATTAAAATCCATACGCTAAATTAATCTGCAGAAATTAACAAAGTTGAGATATTTTCAGAAAGTATAGAAATTAATTAATGATACAAGTTGTGATAACTTTGCAACCAATCATTAAAACTCAATTAAATTTTGAGTAATTATAGTACTGACATAGTACAATTTGCAAAAATAATTGCATTAAAATCCATACGCTAAATTAATCTGCAGAAATTAACAAAGTTGAAATATTTTAAGAAAGTATAGCAAATAATTAATTATACAAGTTGTGATAACTTTGCAACCAATCATTAGAATTCAATTAAATTTTGAGTAATTATAGTACTGACATAGTACAATTTGCAAAATAAATTGCATTAAAATCCATACGCAAAATTAATCTGCAGAAATTAACAAAGTTGAGATATTTTCAGAAAGTATAGAAATTAATTAATAATACAAGTTGTGATAACTTTGCAATCAATCATTAAAATTTATTAAAATTTTGAATAAATATAGTACTGATATAGTACAGTTTGCAAAATTGACTGCATTAAAATCCATAAGCTAAATTGATCTGCAAAAATGAACAAACTTGAGATATTTTGAAAAAGTATAAAAATTAATTGATGATACAAGTTGTGATAACTTTGCAACCAATCATTAGAATTTAATAAAATTTTGAGTAATTATAGTACTAATATAATACAATTTGCAAAATTATTTGCATTAAAACCCATACGCTAAATTAATCTGCAAAAACTAACAAACTTGAGATATTTTAAGAAAGTATAGAAATTAATTGATGATACAAGTTGTGATAACTTTGCAACCAATTATTAAAATTAATTAAAATTTTGAATAAGTATAGTACTGAAATAGTACGGTTTGCAAAATTAATTGCATTCAAATCCATACGCTAAATTAATCTGCAGAAATTATCAAACTTAAGATAATTTAAAAAAGTATAGAAATTAATCAATGATACAAGTTGTGATAACTTTGCAACTAATCATTAAAATTTAATAAAATTTTGAATAAATATAGGACTAATATAGTACAGTTTTCAAAATTAATTGCATCAAAATCCATACGCTAAATTAATCTGCAGAAATTAACAAACTTGAGATATTTTAAGAAAGTAGAGAAATTAATTGATAATACAAGTTGTGATAACTTTGCAACTAATCAATAAAATTAAATAAAATTTTAATTAATTATAATACTGATATAGTATAATTTGCAAAATTAAATGCATTAAAATCCATACGCTAAATTAATCTGCAAAAAGTAACAAACTTGAGATAGTTTAAGAAAGTATAGAAATTAATCAATGATACAAGTTGTGATAACTTTGCAACCAATTATTAAAATTAAATAAAATTTTGGAAAATTATAGTAGTAGTATAGTACAATTTAAAAAATTATTTGCATTTAAATCCATACGCTAAAATATTCTGCAAAAATTACCAAACTTGAGATATTTTAAGAAAGTATAGAAATTAATTGATGATACAAAATGTGATAACTTTGCAACCAATCATTAGAATTTAAAAAAAATTGGAGAAATTATAGTACTGATACAGTATAATTTGCAAAATTATTTGCATTAAAATCCATACGCGAAACTAATCTGCAAAACTTAACAAAACTTGAGATATTTTAGGAAAGTATAGAAATTAATTGATAATACAAATTGTGATAATTTTGCAACCAATCATTAAAATTTAATAAAATTTTAAAAAATTAGAGTACTAATATACAACAATTTGATGTATCAATTGCATTAAAATTCATTCGCTGAATTAATCTGCAGAAATTAACAAACTTGAGATATTTTAAGAAAATATAAAAATTAATTGATGATACAAGTTGTGATAACTTTGCAACCAATCATTAAAATTTATTAAAATTTTGAATATATATAGTACTGATATAGTACAGTTTGCAAAATTAATTGCATTAAAATCCATACGCTAAATCAATTGCAGAAATTAACAAACTTGAAATACTTTAAGAAAGTATAAAAATTAATTAATGACTAAAAATCTGGCCAAAACGTCTTTAAATCTTTAATAAATTGGCAAAATCCGGCCAAAATATTTATCATTTGTTTTTAAACTAACAAAATCTGGCTTCAAGGTGTATAAATCTACACTTAAATAATAAATGTTGACTAAAATATAGCTTAAAACTGACAAAATCCGGTTAAAAAATCAGTAAAGCGTAATTAAAATGACACAATCCAAATAAATTGTTATTTATCTGTACACCATCTAACAAAATTTAGTTTCAGAATACATATTCTAAAAAAAAAATAAGTCAAATCCGGCTTAAAACTAATAAAATTCGGCCAATAAGTTCATAAATCTTATATGAATAGTCAAAAAGTCCGCAAATCTTATTCAAAATGGCCAAACCATCCGACCAAATTGTTATTTATTTAAACTCAAAACAAAATTTATTGTAAGAATACATAACACTTTAAAATAATAGATTTTGACTGAAATACGGCTAAAAACTAACAAAATCCAGGCAAAAAAATCCATAATTATCATTTACTGCCAAAATCAGACTAAAATATTAATTATTTATTCTCAAACTAATTAAATGCAGTTCCAAAATTTATTATTCTTTCTTTAAACAACATATTCTAAATAAAATAATTGAAATCCAGCATAAAAGTAACAAAATCCGGCCAAAAAGTCTATAAATCTAACAAAAATCTAACAAAATCCAACTTCAGAGCATAACAAATTACTTTAAATAATATAATCTAATTCGAACTATTAAAATCCGGCAAAAACACTATAAACCTTGGCAAAATTTTACGAAAATATTATTTGTACACAAACTAATAAAATACAACTTCAAAATACAAAAATTCAGCCAAAAAGTCCGTAAATTTGACATAAAATAAACAAAATGTATAGTATTTGTACTCACAATTACAAAATCCAGCTTCAAAATACATAATCTGACAATAATAAAAGTAGATCAAACTATCAAAGCAAAATCCGGTCTAATTATAGTACTCAAACTAACAAAATCCTGCTGTAAAACTCAAAATACATAAATCTTACTTTATTTCTAAAAAAATTAATAAAACCTTAGTTAAAACTAAACAAATCCCGCCAAAAAGTTCATAAATCTTATTTAAATTGACCAAATACGGCCAAAATATTTATTATTTGTTCTCAAACTAACAAAATCCGACTTTAAAACAGATAATTTTTTTTTTAAATACTACAATCTGACTAAAACTAATAATATCAGGCTTTAAACTAAGTAAATTTGGCCAAAAAATCCCTCAATCTTACTTAATATAACAAAATACGTCAAAAAATTCAAAAATCTTGTTTAATTTAACAAAATCCGGCCAAAATGTTTATTATTATTACTCAAACACACAAAACTTGGCTTCAAAATACTTTAAATGCTATAATCTGACTAAAACTAATAAAATCCGGCTTTAAATAAGCAAAATCGTGCTAACAAATCCATAAATCTTACCTAAATTAGCAAAATACAGCTAAACGTTTATTATTTGAACTCAAACTAACAAAAACCGGGTTTAGAATATATAAAAATTACTTTAAATACTAAAATCTGACTAAAATTAATGAAATCTGGCTTAAAACCAACAAAATCCTGATAAAAAAATCTATAAATCTTGTTTAAAATAGCAAATTGTTTATTAATTGTACTCAAAATAAACTAAATTATATAATCTGAGTAAATAATTAACACAATCCGGCCAAAAAATCTATAAATATTAATTAAATTCTGATATATTTGTACTACAAATAATATCTGAAATAATTGAAATTCGGCTTAAAACTAATAAAATCTGGCCAAAACGTCGATAAATCTTAATTAAATTAGCAAAATCCGTTCAAAAATTATTATATACCCTCAAACTAACAGAAACCTAGTCAAAAAGTTTGTAAATCTTAATTACAATGACAAAAGATGTCCAAAACTATTAAAATCCGGTTTAAGACTATCAAAAACTACAATTATTTGTAGTCAAATTAACAAAATCCAACTTCAGAGTACATAAAACTTATTTAAAATGGTATATTCTGACTAAAATCCTGCTTAAAACTAACAAAATTTTGCTGAAAACTTACAAAATCTGACAAAAAAAAAATTTATATAAATTGACAAAATCCGGCTTAGATGTTTGTATTTGTACTCAAACTAACAAAATTTGCCTCAAAAATTTATAAATCCTAATTTAATACTCAAAACCTGAATAAAACTAATAGAATCTGAATTAAAACTCAATAAATCCTGCCAAAAAATCCACAACTCTTATTCAAATTAGCAAAACCTTTCCAAAATGATTATTATTTGTACATAAATCTTACTTTAAAAACTTGAATCTTACTATAACTAACAACATCTGCATCTAACTAAAAAAATGCAGTTTATGAGAACTAAAATCTCATTTGAAATAAATAAAACTATTAGAATTTGGCTTAAAACAAAAAAAGTTCAGAAATCTGATTTTTTTTTAAATCCGTACTAAAAATAGTGCTCAAACTAACAAAATCCTGCTGTAAAACTCATCAATATTAATTTAAATACTATAATCTGACTAAAACAAATACAAGGTGCGGCAGGGAAACTTGCTGGTTTGAATTGAGCGCCAATGAGTGAGACGTGATCAAAAAAGGGTAGAGAGGGTCTCATTCGAAAGAAAGGGTCTTGAAATTTTGTTAAGGTTCAAGCCAGTTGTCGTCATGCGTTGGACAAAGAAGGAGCGTGCGTTCGCCGTCGACACTTACTATTCCAATTGCCGTTCAGTGGTCGCACACCCAACGTGCCTTCCAAACTCGGTTCATTATTCATCCCACGGGTCTCGTTCCTGGCCGGCAATAAATCGTTTCGTGAGTAGACGCATTCAAGTAAAAAAAGAGCCAGGAGGTTAACGGACTTCCACAACTCCAGAAAACGTCGAGAGGATAAAGCTGTCGTTTTTGCACTCTCCCTGGCGTTCGGCGCGCAAACAAGCAGAAGCTCTGGGAATTTCTGATCGCAGCGTGAAACAAATTCTTCACAACAAACTCCAAGTTTTATCCCTACAAATTTGATGTGGTACAAGAGCTCAGTAAATGCAATTTTGTTTCTCGCCAAACTGCATGTGAAACGCTCCTTAACTTGCCTCACAACGCCCTCTTGTTTTTCAGTGATAAGGTACATTTCCACCTTTTCGGCTACGTAAACAAACAAAAGATGCGTTATTAGAGAGGTGCCAATCCCCGTGAACTTCATAAAAAGCCACTTCATTGTAAACGTGTTACTGTATGTTGTGCATTGTCGAGAGTTGCAATAATTGGGCCTTATTTTTTTGAAAAAAAAGAACACCTGTTACTGAGAATGCAGTTCGCTACAAAAAAAATGATTGAGGCATTTTATCTCCCAAAACTTGAAGAAATGGAACTTGGGGACGTATAGTTCCAGCAAGACGGAGCCACGGCACACACAGCAAGAATTTCAATAGAACTTTTAAGAGAACACTTCCACGAGCGCCTAATCTCATTAAGGGGTGACGTACTGTAGTCGGCACGCTCTCCCAACTTAGCTTCCTGTGACTTCTTTTTATTGGGATATCTCAAATCCATTGTTTACAATGACAAACCACAAACCCTGCAACACCTAAAGGACAACATTCGCCAAACCATCGCCAAAATTTCCGTCGATATGTTCAAAAAAAGGGAGCAAAAATCGGATGAATCAGTGTATCGGTAATAAGTGCCGCCATTTGTCCGATGTCATTTTTAAAACCACTTGAAACAAAAATTCAGGATGTGTACAATACAATAAAAAAAGAATTAAATCAATATGTGCAACACTTCTGCTTTTATTGACCTTTTAAATCAGCAAGTTTCCATGCCGCACCCTGTACAATGTAAATAAAAAATCCAGAAAATTTTTAAATTTTTGCACTTAAACTAACAAAATTCGGCTTCAAATTATATAAATCGTACTTTAAATACTATAACATTAATAAAACTAATAAAATTCTGATTATAATTGACAAAATACTGCCAAAAACGCTGAATTTTTTTATTAAAATAGCAAAATCCGCCCAAAACATTTATTATTTGTACTTAAACTAAGAAAATCTGCCGGTAGAACACATAAATCTTACTTTAAATACTGCATCTGACAAAAACTAATAAAATCCAGCATGAAACTAACAAATTCCGGCCATGAAGTTAATAAATCCGGCCAAAATAATTAACAAACTTACAAACAAACAAAATTTGGCTTAAAAATACAATAATCTTACATTAAATTTTGTACTCTGGTTAAAATCTGAATTGAAACTGAAAAAATTCAGCCAAAAAATGTTATCAACTCTTACTTAAATTGGCAAAATTCGGCCAAAATTTGTACTCAAACTAACAAAATCTGGTACCAAAGTACGTAAATCTCAATTTAAATACTATAACCCAATTAGAACTAATAAAACCTAACTTAAAACTATAAAAATCTGGCATCAAAGAACAAAAATCCTAATTTAACTACTATAATCCAATTAAAACTAATAAAATCCGGCTTAAAACTAATAAATCGTGCCAAAATGTTTATTATTAATTTATTTTATACATAAATCTTACTTTATCTAATGTTTACTAATTAAAACTAATAAAATCTGGCTTGAAACTAAGAAAATCTGACCAAAAAGTCTTCAAATTAGCAAAATTCTTCAAAAATGGCTACTATTTGAACTTAAACTAATAAAATCCGTCTTAAAAATGCATTTATTTTACTTTGAATAATATATACCAATTTAAATAATGAAAATCCAGCTTGAAACTAACAAACTCTGTCTAAAAAGTTTATAAATCTTATTTAACTTTGCAAAATTCGGCCAAAATGTTTATTACATTTTTGTACATAAATCTTACTTTAAATCAATTATTTTGACAAAAATAATTAAACTCCGGCTTAAAACTGATAAAATCCGGCTAAAAAATTGGTGAATCTCAATTGAATTGACAAAATCCGGCCAAAAAATTTATTATTTGTACTCAAACTAACAAAATTCAAAATCAAAATCTAAAATTGTCTTTAAAATGTTTAAAATCAAGCTAATATATTTATTATTTGCACTCAACTAATAAAATTCGGCTTTAGAATACATGAATACAATAATTTAATGTAAACAAAAAAAAATCCAGCTTGAAACTAACAAAATCAGTCCTAAATGTCCATAAATCTCATTTAAATTAGCAAAAATTCGGCCAAAAAGTTTATTATATAATATTATTGTTCATAAATCTTACTTTAAATAATTTATTTTGACAAAAATAATTGATATCCGGCTTGAAACTAATAAAATCCGGCCAAAAAACCCACAAATCTCATTTCAATTGGCAAAATCCGGCCAAAAAGTTTATTATTTGTACTCAAACTAAGATTCAAAGTACAAAAATTTTCTTTAAATTTGCAAAATCTGGCTAATATAATTATTATTTATTCTCAACTAACAAAATCCAGCTTTAGAGTACATAATTCTTAATTTAAATATAATAATTTAATTTGAACGGAAAAAATCCGGCTTGAAACTATGAAAATCCGTTCTAAAAGTTCATAAATCTCATTTAAGTTGCAAAATAGAGACAATAAGTTTATAATTTTTACTCAAACTAACAAAATTTGAATTCAAACTACAAAAATTTTCATTTAAATAACAAATTTCAAATAAAATATTTGAAATTTGGCTTAAAATTAATAAATTCCGGCCATATATCTTATTAAATTAGCAAAATCCAGGTAAAATGTTTATTATTTGTAATCAAACTAACATAGTCTGGCTTCATTGTTCATAAATCTCACTATAATTTATAAAATTTAACTAAAATTAAAAAAATCAGGCATAAAACTAACAAAAACAAGCTTAAATCAATAAAATTTGGTCAATATGTTTATTATAATACCCAAACTAGCAAAATTCTGCTTCAGAAAACATAAAATCTAACTTTAAGTTATAGAATCTGACCAAAATGAATGAAATCGGCCTGAAAACTAACAAAATCCTTCTAAAAAGTCAATAAATCTCAAATAAAGTAAAAAATCCGGCTAGAATGTTTTTTAATTGTACTCAAACTAACAAAATTTGACTTTGGAGTACAAAAATGTTATTTTAAAAAAAATAATCTGTCTAAAATAATTCAAATCCGGCTTAAAACTAACAAAATCCGGCAAAAAAGTCCATAAATCTTATTTAATTTGACAAAATCCGATAAAATTACTATAAATCTTTAGCAAAACCCGTTATGTGTACTCAACCTAAGAAAATCAGGCGCCAGAGTGCATCAATCTTACTTTAAATAACGTGTTCTAACAAAAATAATTCAAATCCGGTTCAAAACTAACAAAATCTGGCCAAAAAGTCAAAAAATCTCATTTGAATTAGTAAAGTCCGGCCAAATAGTTTATTATTTGTAGTCTATTCAACAAATGGCGGCTTCAAACATATTGATCTTATTTAAAATATTATAATCAAACTAAAACCAAAGAAATCCTGCTTAAAACTAACAAAATTCGGCCAAAAAGTCGATAATTTATTTAAATCCTGCCAAAATGTTATTTATTTGTAATCAAATTACTATAATTTGACTTAAGAATACATTATTCTTAATTTAAATATTCTAATCTGACTAAAACTAACAAAAACCAACCAAAAATTTCGTAAATCGGACTTGAAACTAACAAAACTGGTCAAAAAGTTTATAAATCTTATTTAAATTGACAAAAACCGGGCAAAATGTTTATTATTAGTTTTCAAAATAACAAAATCCGTGTTTTAAAGTAGATAACAGATAAAAACTGGTTTAAAATTTAAAAAATCCGGCTAAAAAACCATAAAACTTCTTTAAAATAGCAAAATTCAACCAAAATATTTGTTATTTCAATCAAAATTAACACAATCTAGCTTCGAAACTCATAAATTTAACTTAAATTACTATAATTTGACTAAAATTAATAACATCTGGACTAAAACTAAACAAATTTGTCCAAAAAGTTCGCAAATTTGAGTTGAAAAAGTTAAATTCGGCCAAAATGTTGTTCTGAAAATAACAAAATTTGGCTTACACAAATCTTACATTAAATAATAAAATCCAATTAAAACTAATTATATCCGGCCAAAAAATTTAAAAATCTTATTTAGTTTGACAAAACCCAAACAAAATACTAGTTATTCATATTTGAACTAAGAAAATCTAGCTTTAGAGTACATAAATCTTATTTTAAATCATATATTTTGACTAAAACTATTAAAATCTAGCTTAAAACTAAAACTAAAAAGGTTGAAAATTTTATAAATCTTTTATATTTTAACAAAATCCGGTAGAATGTTTATTATTTGGCTTCAAAACACACAACTCTCACTTAAAAAATTATAATCTAACCAAATTAATTGAAATCTAGCTTAAAATTAATAGAATTAGACCAACTAATCTGTAAAAATTATACAAATTAGCAGTAATGTTCATTATTTGTACTCAACTTCACAAAATCCAACATTAGAATACAGAAATATTCTTTTAAACAACATAATTTTACCAAAACTAAAAAAATCCGGTTTTAAACTAACAAAATCAAACCAAAAAAGTTGCAATTCTGCTTAAAATTACTTAAAACTCACTTAAAATAATATATTCTGACTAAAACTAATTATTATTTTTCTTTAAAATAACAAAATCCGGCTTTAGAATACCCAAATCTTACTATAATCTGACTGAAATTAACCAAATCTGAATTGAAACTAACTTAACTAGGCCGGAAAAATCATAAATCTTACTTAAATTGGCAAAATCTGATCAAAATGTTTATTATTTGTAGTAAAATTAACGAAATCCGGCTTCAGAGTACACAAAACTTACTTTAAATAATTAAAAACTGGCTTTAAAGTAACAAAATCCAGCCAAAAAATTCGTAAATTTAATTTAAATTAGCAAAATCCAGACAAAATATTTATTATTTGTGCTTAAACTAACAAAATCCAACTTGAGAATTAATTTTACTTTGAGAACATATCTCTTAGCAATAAATTTAAAAATATATAAAAGTTGGATGCATGACTCTTATATCAACCAGAAGATGGCAATACAAAACCTAAATTTATCTGTACACGAATTTTTTGAGCACCATTGACTTCTATTTGTCTATGAATACCTCCTTAAGGCATTGCTTTTCTGCACAAACAAATTAAATCTTAAATTGATTTGACTAAAGTTGTGTCCGCCATGCTCTTTTTTGCACGAAGTCACCCGATGCAACACAAATGGTAACTAAACACTTATGTTAAAATATAAATTAATAACTTAATTCTCTGAAAATTATTTAATTCATATTCATATTAAGCATTTTACTTTGTTTAGCATAAATACTCAAAATATATTTCTGTAAATGCATGGAATAAGTAGGTTAGAATAGAGTAAAATCCGCCATGTTTTTTGCGCCCGATGTAACCCGAACAGTTCCGAACAGATAATATAAAATTATTTCATAACTAAATCAATTAATTACTTTTTATAATATAAATTAAGTACTTAATTTTGCATAAATTAAATAATTTATATTCATATTAACCAGTTGTGACTTGTTTAAATTTTAAATTGCAATAAATGTGCAATTTTTGATCAACTATTTTTAAAAATTAGAATATTTTCGTGTAATAAATGAGTTTTATACACAATTTTTGATTAATCCTATCAAGTATAATATAAAATATAGATTTTGTACAATTTTGACGTATTTATAGCCAAAAAATGATTTTATTTAAATTTGTTGTAGCATTTTATTTTGTGATTTTGTACGCAGTCGCTTCGTATCAAATTCTCTACACGAAATTATTCTGCAGAGCTGATCTTCATAATAATAATAATTTTGAATATTTTAGGTGCATTATTAAGCTAAAAGCTTGCCTCAAAATGTGTTATCTGGTCATCTAATATCTCATCTTGCCATCAACTTTTCTCCTCCATAAAGCTGTTCTATATTTTCAATTTATATTCTAAACCAATACGTAATAATAATCTGCGTACAACTCTATTGTATTAAAAAAAAGAATAATAATTCCTTAGTACAATAAATAATTTTTTTATAAACTTTTTTACTACAACTAAAAGCACAATTTTATTCTTTTATAATCAGCATAATTATGAGCAAAAATGTTACAGCTTAAGCTCTACTTTTTTCAGATGCATTTAGGCCACTCTCGCCCGTTATAGTCTTACTGCTTTTATTACATTTTCGCTATTATTAGAAACTTGATTAAAAACTTTCATATTTTACAGCTGGTATAAGTATGCAATATTAAACTACAAATTAACTCAAGAAAATTAAAAAAATATATAACTTTGTTAAATGAAGTAGTTAGAATTTGTACAGTATAAAATTAATTAACTCAATTTGATTCGAATTAATATAATTGTATATTATTAGTTATGCTAATTTGAACATTAATAATATTTACAAATAATACTGACAATCAAAATATAAAATTAATTAATTTTATAATAATTTGATTTATAATTTAATTAAAAATTTCAATAAATTGTGCTTTATTAATCATTAATAATCATATACTATTTGCAATAAAAAATGGGTAATATAGCTGAATCAGATTGTTCCATAAGTGTATACGATTATTCGTCTAGGGATTCGGTCCCCAATCAAATCATATCAAATCGAATCATCCTCATATAATGGAACAGCTTCGGGCTTGTAATTAGCATATTATTCGTAGCTCATATAATTTATAACCAAATAATGTTGTAAAGATTATTATTAGTTTTGATTTCATAAAATCAATCATTTTAAAATTGATAGGATTTGAAATCGATTTCTCCGCAAGATGTTGTACGAGATAAAATACGATTTGGTGGTTAATGGAACCATTTCGATTGGCGCGCGTGTATGCTCTGAGAACAGAATGGCGTTCCCATAAACTCAACGATTGACGATTAGGTAACGTATTATGAGCATCGCTTATCGGAAATTAGGGTCCATCATATTGATTTACAACCAATGCAATAATTTCAAGTTTATATAGTAATGATAAAAAATCATTCATTTTTCTTAAATGAAAATTAAAGAGGTCGATAATATTGTCTGAGAATGAAGATATATCAATTCTCTGAACATTCTATTATTATGTTCTCGAATAAAGCCATTTTTCGTGACTTAACGGGGCGATAATAAGGTACCGCGGAAATGGTGGAGGCGCCGGGACACGCCATCCATCAATCCCCTCACGCAGAACAAATAATCCCGGCGGCTTTAGTTCAGAGAAGACGATTGTTTTCAAGATTATCATACAGATTTAAACAAATTTAGCTACATAATTAACACATCTTACCTACACATATTTTTATGATAGTTTTACGACTTGTTTGAAGAGGGTTGATGATGAGACAAACGACTTATTAGTATGTTATTACTTTAGTAACTACTAGTTAGCTCATTACTTTTTGATATATTATAAGCAACTATTTGTAGAGATGGATGAAATATTAAAGACAAACATAAATCGTTAAACTTTGTATTATAATAAATCATCATGTAATAACGGTCCATTAATTTCCTAAAAGGATAATGTTGATTCCCTGCTATCTCTTAGTAATGATGTTGAGTAAATAATGACTAACTTGAGCAGATTAACATCAAAAAAGCCATCGACAGAATATTGTTAATTAATTCTTTTCGGCATTTCTAGCCAATCACGTACATTATTAATAAACCATATTTGACAAACATAATAACAGTAAAAGCTTTTTCGCCAAATAAATTGCACTTTTTTCCCAAAAGTCAAAATTTATTTATCATAAACTTGAAAAACCTGTTAAAAACGCCATTATTAAACCTCTGGATTCAATTTTGCAATAGAGACTGTAGAAAACCGTTCCTTTTTGATTTGGTAAAAAATCACTGACCCGCTCGTCAACCTCCTCCCCCAATTTAAAGACAAATAACAATCACAAAAAAAAAAAACATCCAATTTCTAGATAACTAACACTTGAGTAGTAAGCAGAAAACCCAGTAAATATTACTGAAACGCAATTAGTAATTTGAGTGCCCCGCCCACCCATCTGCCTGTTTGTTATCAAATGATTAGATCCGTCAACCTCCTCTTTCAATTTAATGACAAATAACACAAAAAAACATCCAATTTTTTTCCGCAATAATCTGTGTGCCCCGCCCACCCACCCAACTGTTTTTTATCCAAAGGTTTCATCCGTCACTCTCCTTCCTCAATTTAAACACAATTAGCACTCGCAAAGAGAAAAACATCCATTTTCTGGATCACTAACACTTGGATAATTGATCGTAAACTTTACATAACACTTGCAGAGAAACAAAATTCCAATTTCAAAATCACTAATAATTAAGTGTGTCGGCGGGAACTACTAACCCGTAATCAATAAACTGTATGCCCCGCCCACCCACCCACTTATTTGCTTTCAAGAAGTCTGATCCCTCCTTATCTAATTTATTGGAAAATATCACCTGCAGAAAAGACTAAATTCCAAAAACTAGTAACCTGTAATCAATGATCCGTGTGCCCCAACCACCAACCCAACTTATTGTTATCAAAAAGTTAAATCCGTCACCCTCCTTACTCAATTTAAAGGTAAATATTACTTGCAGATAAAAGAACACTCCAATTTCTGAAACACTATCACTTGGATGGGTGAGCGAGAAGCCCAGTAAAAACTATTAGCCCGTAATCAATAATCTGTGTACCCCGCCCACCCTCCCAACTGTTTGCTATTAAGACCTTAGATCCACCACTTTCTTTCCCTATTTTAAAGATAAATATCACTTGCAAAAAAGAAACTATTCCAATTTCTAGATCACTAAACTTAAGTGGGTGGGCAGTAGATACTACTATCCAACTCTTTATTCAATTTAAAAACAAATGACACTCGCAGAAAACAAAACATCCAATTTCTGGATATGTAGCACTTGAGTAGGTGGGCGGCTTCTCTAATTAAACAATTGTCCCGCAATCAACTCACTCACCGGCCTAACTGTTTGTTATTAAAAAGTTAAATCCGCTCAACTATTTGTTAGCAAGAAGCTAAATCCATCAACTTCCACAAACAATTTTAAGATGTATTACAAACGCAACAAAAAAATGGATTTTCAATATCACTTACACTTGGGTGGGTAGACAGGACACTTCAGTTCAAACTATTTGGTAATCATGATTTAGAGTGACCCACCTACCAGTCCAACTACAACTAGCAAACGTCCATAATCCAAAAAACAACAACAACCAAAAACAAACAAATCGGAACAACTTTAACAACTACATCCGAGAAAAACTTGGCCCTCTTCCAGAACTAAGAACAAACCAAAACATCGATAATGCGATACAAAGACTAACATCAAAAATACAATCTGCAATGCATAAATCGACTACAACCTTCAAACTCACCAAAAAAGATCCGTTAGGACTACCATTATACCTAAAAGATCTAATCAAAAAGAAAAACAAAGCCAGACAAAAGTTCAGACGCACCAAAACCGCGGAGAACAAATAGAAGCCAACCACCTCCAACAAAATGTAAAAGAACAAATCAAAACGTTCAAAAATCATGTTTGAAAGAAGCTCCAACGACATTCCCAAAATTTGGAAAATATCAAAAAGACTTAGAAGCACCACACTCCAATTCCTGCACTCCATGGCCGCAACGGGATGGCACACACCGACATAGAAAAAGCAAAAACCATTGCCCTAAGAAAAGAAGACCAATTCAGACCGGCGTACGACATTCTAAACACAAATATAATGTAAGCAGTAGAATCAATCTTCTACCAATTACAACAACACACAACGCCAAAAAAAATGGCAAAAATAATAAAACAAGTCAATGCCAAAAAAGCTCCTGGACTAGACAACATATTCTACATAGCCCTAAAAAGTCTTCCCAAAAAAGCCTTATGCCTTACCAACATCATCAATGCCATGCTTAGAAATGGACACTTTCCTAGAGCATGAAAGACCAAAACCAACAAAATCTTCAACATTTTCGCAAAATTACAGACTAATAAATCTGCTCAGCTCCATCGGCAAAATAGCTGAAAAAGTTATTCTATCTATAATAAATCATCACAACAAAGAACATGACAACATAATCCCAAAACACCAGTATGGATTAAAAAAGGCTACTCAACTACTCACCAATTGGTAAGAGTAACCGACTACATAAGCAGAAGATACTGCGTGAAGAAATCGACAGGTGTTATATTTTTTGACATCGAAAAAGCGTTTGATAAGGTATGGCACTAAGGACTAATGGTCAAACTCTTTAGAATAAGCTACAACAAACACCTATGCAAATTAACATATTCTTTCCTAAACAAAAAACATTTTTAAATAAGAATAAACAAAACACTACTAAACAGAAAAACCATAACAGCCAAAGTCCCACAAGGATCAGTCCTCTCCCCTATCCTATACAATATATACAAACTTGTTCCAATTCACGAAATATTTAATATTTTCAATCTAAATTGCCAGAAGTCAAAAACTTAAATCTATGATCAAGCTTTGTTCGACTACGTTGAGCAAAAAAATTTGCAGGTCCTGGGTTCAGACAAACTTTTCATAGCGCCGCGGGCCACAAAAAAGACGTTTTTGATGTAGCAATACTAAAAAACGTCAACTCACACGCAATGATAACAACAATCAACGGCTTAAGCTCTGACTACACCTTAGTACTACTAAAGCTATTGTCATACAGACAAATTAAACTCTCTTCTCTCAATGCTTGGAAGATAGTCGATAATTCTCTAAAATTACCTCAAAAAATAAAAAGCGTTGATCTAAACAAGAAATGCCGCCAAACATCAATGGCACAGGCATCGCAACCCCAGAGATTGCAAAATTCTAAACCGTATTCACAACAAAGTCACAAGAAAGCACAAAAACCAGTGCTAGAAAAATATGCTAAAATTTTTCACTAAGAAAAATTTAATGTAGCGGATCTACAAAGCTCTTAGGAGCAGACGGGATCCCATGTCCGCCATTCATGATAAAAATAAAATTCAATACACGATCGAGAGAAAACCAAAGTATTCGTAGACAACCTCAAACTCCATTGCGCCGATCTGTACACCAATTACACAGATCTAGAGCACATCCAAAGAATCCGCAAGAAAATCAAAAATTTACTGAAAACCGCTGACAATAACACTACACTAAACAGCGTTAGATCTTCTCAAATTAAAAAAATTATTAAAGAATTCAATACCGTTCTGCCTCTGGTCCGGATAAAATACCCAACAAAACTTTGAAATCGTTCTCGCATAAAGCAATAATGGTTCTAATGCTATTGTTCGCATAGGGCACTTTCCGTCAGTTTGGAAAGGTTTGCACGTAGTCAACATAACAAAACCTGAAAAAACAGAATGTTTTCCCAAAACTATCGGCTAAAGCTAAAACTGATCAGACAACAATTTTTTCTGCGTATTTTATAGCTGCTTGCTAGCCTCATACCTAAACCGCAAAAGTCTGAAAAACAAACTTAAAAACTACATCTAACCTCACGGCAAAACAAAGCTGTAATTCCTTAACGCTTCATTTCTCACCGCACCTTTTAAACCTGTTCGTAACCGACATGCCTTCAAAGAGCATGTACAAGGTTAAAATAGCTTAATATGCCTCCTCAAAGTCAACAGAATTAGTCACCTTACTTCTACAAAAAACCAACTCCGATCTAAAAAATTAGATGGACAAATGGCACTTCAAAATAAACCCAGAGATAAGCAAGGCCGATCCCTTCACACAGCGTTAGTCACTTACTTCTCATGAGAACGTCACTTTTAATGACGTTCCCATATACTGCCAAGTATCCTGGGGTAATCTTTGACAAGAGATTTTATTACAATCTATACTATACAAAACTCTACTCTACCCGAAATTTGGATATTCGGACCAATCTTGAGATTCTTCCACTACAACAACACATTGAAGCTTTAACCAAAAAGTACTTCAATCTTGATCTAGCAACTCCCAAAACAGATCGGAAAGAATCTATTTTTTACAAACAACCAGTAAATTCAATAGTAACCGAGTAACTTCTTACATAAGAGGGTAAAACCAGATTATCTAACTACGCCACACAATTTTTTTTAACTAAACCTATTAACTAAACTTTAAATTTAAAAAAAAAAAATTGGAAATTTTAGTTTCACTTATTATTCTGAAATTTTATTATTGCATTTTTTACAAACTTTGAAAAACTGAAATGCGCTTCAAAAAAAAAAAAAAAAATCAAAAACAAGTTTATTAGTTTTTTAAAATACTTATAATAATACTTTAAAACTTTTGATTTTGATTGATCGGATTAAACTACATAATTCTAAGCAACTGTTTTCTTTTTTTTTTTTCAAAATATAAAAAAAATATTTTTTTTTAGATCTAGTTATAAAATTTCCAACATATTTTAACCAATCAATGTAATGTATTCAATTAAAAAAACTTTAAGGACATTTAGTCCATAGTTTTTAAAAATACCAAAAATTAATATTTTAGAAATTTTGAAGTAACTTTCACATTTTTGGGAATTTTGTTTTAACACACATTTTTATCAATCATAAATTAATATATAAACGAAACAAGAAAACTTTGAAAAAATCTAAAAACTTGATAATAGTATTCAGAATTATAAAAAAAAAATTTGAAATATCTTCCAGTAGGCACAACAATTTATCAAAACATTGCGTTTTTAGTAAAGCTTACCGTATGCGCAATTTGGTCTATCTGCTCCACCAAAAAGTGTCATCCAAAAGCAATAATCCAAAATTTTGATGTTTATCATAAACTAAAGTTAAAATGTTTTAAAAAACCGTCAATTTTAAGTAAACCAGAAAAAGATTTTTTTGATGAGAATGCCTCTGAGCATTTCATAAAATTTTAGTTCCTATTAATCGCCAAAAACACGGACTTTTGCTTAAACGGATACCAGCCAGAGTCAGTAGATTACCTCAAAAACAATCGCATCTTTGTGTAGTACCTAAAAGCAAACTATTTTGTCATTTCATAACCAAAAAAGTTGATTCAAAATTCGCAGATATTTGAAAATTAACAAAATTACGTTAAAAATGTCAAAATAAGTACCCAAAATTCATAATGTTACGTAGAAAACCCAAAAAAAATAACAAGTTATGCCAAAATTTCTATCTGCCTCACCAAAAAGTGTTTTTTAAACCATTCAAAAAAAATTTCTTTTTAAAAAATTAAAAACAAATGTCCAATTGTCCAAAGGCATCTACAAAGTTTGCTCGCTAGACGCAAAAGTAATTTCGTCCTTCCCTCTCAAGTAAAGTGCTTTTTTTGCTGTCCAAAAAGCTAAAAATGCATTTTTAGAACTTTAGAACTTTAGAACTAGATTTGGGCTTTAGCAAGTAACGTTAATGGTAATGACCACAATATTAAAATAATAGTAACAAAAAGAAACGTTAAAAATATAAACTAAGAACTCTATAAAAAATAACAAACTCAATTTAAAATTTCTAATTTTTTCTTTTATCATAAGCATAGGTGATTGAGCAAGACCATTTTTGTTATCAATTGCTGAACCAAAACTCGTTGGAAACTGCTGGGATCAATAGCAAACAAGAAATAAATTAATATTTTCTTCTTTTATTTTGTAGAAATTTTTTATATTTAACATTTTTTATTCATAAATAATAAAATATTCTACTATATAATTATTTTTATTTTTAAATGGCAAACATGTTTCGCAAAATGATTTGCATTTTCAATGCCATATTTATGATTAATAAATTATTTAAAATTTGTTTTTTAAATAAATTGTCTATTTTCCTCTCGGTGGCTTTTGCCAAAACACACAAATCGCATTTTTGTGTTTTTTCAACTGTCAAAACAGCTTGTTGAAAATCATCAAAACGATCTCGGAATCGTCACTAGGAAATCAATTTATATAAGAAAGCTTTTTTCAAAACTTGCAAATAAAATCTTAAATTATAGCAAAAGTTTTATTAGAAATTTTGTTAGAGCTGGGAACAATTTCTAAATTCTTTCTCAAAATGTTTTAGAAATGTTGTAGTTTTGTAGAAGAAGTTTCCGTTTAAGTTCTAGACGCCTTAAAATTCCATAAGTAAATTTAAAAGTCTTAACTTATTAAAAAATCTTTTAAAAAATTTGTTAAAACTCATAGTTTGTTAAAAAGTGCTCAAAAACCAGTAGAAGCTTTTTAATACTTAATTTATTTCAAAAATTTTGATGCAAATCTACCAAAAATTCTTTTACTGTAAACGATGCTCTAAAGTTAAAAAAAATAGTTTAAATAATTTGAATCTCAAACTAATGCAAATGTTTTAAACATTTTATTAAAGATCTGAACATTTTGCTTAAACTTTTATTATTTTTTAGAATCTCTTAGTTTCTTGCAAAAATTTAAACATTCTTTATTTGTTTTGAAAAAATGTTTCAAACTAATGCGAAAAACATTCCTTTTTTTATTGTTTTCAGAAATTTATGGACTCTTAGACTTAAAACTTTAATAAAAAATCCTTTAATTAATTTGTGAATAAAGCTGAGTTTCAGAAGTACTGCTGGAGCTTTAAAGTTTGCTAAATACCAAAAACTGTTTTGTGGTTTTTTATATTGTTTTTAATCATTAAATTAATTTGAAAATGCCCCAAACTTAAGCGAGAATTTTAGAAGTATTGCAAAAGCTCTCAATATTTTTAAAAGTTTGATAAAAAGTATGAATTTTTTTTGCAATTTTTTTATTTGTTTTTAAAACATTATTGAACACTCGTAATCGCTTTAAGACCGTCATTTTGTAATTGATTTGGATCTCAAGTTAATGCAAGAGTTTTAAAAGTAGTTCTTAAGCTTTCTTTTTTTTTTAAATTGCTAAAAACCTACAATAAGTTTTAAAAATTGTGTTTGATAAAAAATCATTTAAATAATTTAAAAAAGTCTAACATCAGCTAGAACAAAATCAAAAACAACATACATAAGGCAGCAGAGGAAGCGTTAGAGAAGAATACAGTGAACCTAAATGGAAAACCAACCACCAAACCCTGGTTCACCCAAGAAGTAAAAAGAATCACCGAGGAAAAAAAAGTTTATCTAGACTTTAAGAGCAAACCAACACGAGAGGCCCACGACAACTATATCCTTGCAAGAAATCAAGTAAACAGAAAAATCCGGAAAATAAAAAACAAATAGTGGCAAAAATTTAGTGCAGACATGGAACGCGACATGAACGGAGCACAGAAGAGAGTCTTTAAAATGCTTAGAGGCCAAAAGAAAGCAACAAACGAGAACATAGAATCAAAGCTGTAACTGAAGAAGGATGAGTTGACTACTTCCAACAACTTTACGTAAGCCAGCACCAAAAGGAGGATAGAGAGGAGCATAGAGAACAGACTAAAGAAAAAGTAACAATGACAAAAGACAGATCAATAGCAAAACTAAAAAACAAGAAAACGCTACACAAAGATTAAATAGTCAATGAACTCATTAAGCACGGGAACCCCTCGCCAACAAATTAACAAGACTGTTCAATGCAGTAATAACACAGGGGAAAACACCAAGCAAATGGAAAAGAAGTATTACCATACCAATATTCAAAAAAGGAGACAAAAAGAAACCATCAAACTATAGAGGCATAACACTGCTTAGCTCCGCAATAAAACTTTTCACAAGCATAATCGCGAAAGAGATATCCAACATCATCCCAATTAACAAAGAACAACAAAACTTCAGGAAAAGCCGCGATATTTATTATTCGACAAATTGCAGAAAAGGCCCTTGAATACAGCACACCCGCTTTTATATGCTTTGTGGATCTCACAAAAGCATTCGACCGCATACAGCTTAGAAACGTTTTAAAGATACGTGAAGAAAGAGAAGTACCTGGAGAAAATATCCGTATAATTAAAGAACTAAATACCAACAATACCACCAAAATAAGAGTTGACAAGAAATTTACCAAAGAGATAAAAACCAACTCGGAAATCCGTCAAGAGGACAGTCTCAGCCCATTACTGTTCAACGTCATCATAAACAAGATCATCGACACCGTTGAGGCAAGTAACACAGGTAACAACAAGGTAAACATCATACGCTATGAGGATGATGCAGCCTTAATAGCAAAAATAGAAAATGACCTGCAGCGACTATTGCACAAATTCAAAACAACAGCCGAAAAATATACCATGTCTATTGCAATAGCTAAAACCAAATCAATAACCATCTCGATGCAAGCTAGCAATCGACAACACTCCAATCGAGCAGGTAATGTCGTTTCACTACCTGGGCTGCAAAATATCCAGCTACGGGAATTGAACAACTAACAAAGCTGCTATGATATCGGGACACCTAAAGCAAAATATCTGGAAAAACAAATACCTCACTACCGATTGCAAATCAAGAATCTACAAAACATGTGTACGGCCAGTCTTGGCATATGAGGCAGAAACAAGAGCGGACATGGCGGCAAACGCCAAATGCGGACAACAGAGATGAAAGCACTAAGAACAATTTCCGGATACATGATGTGGGTCAAACAACGAACGACACACATCAGACAAAAATGCAAGGTAGAAGATGCAGTGAGTAAGGCAGCGTAGACGCTGTTGGAATAAACACGTAACCAGAATGTCAGAAACCAGAATAGCTAAAATAGCCCGCAATGGCAAACCCGGCGGAAAAAGATCCCTAGGGAGACCACCAAAAAGATTGCGAGACAGTTGGCAGTCGACATCCCAAGAGCAACCACAATAAGACAAGGCTTCCAGAAGGAACAGGAAAAGAAGAAGAAAAATCAAAATTTTGTTAAAAACTTTTACAAATTTTTATTTGTCTACCTTTTTAGACATTGCAATTTGGTTGCCAGTTGTGATACTGAAGTTATATCGATGATTTCAATTCTTTGGTTGAAGCAACATGATAGAACTACAACTACTTTGCACCACCAGTTTTTATTAAGCTTTCAAAATTTTTTTTTGAGACTGCAGATTTTTTTTTGGAAATTCTATCAAAGTATTTAGAAAATTTATAATTTAAACCACAACGTTTGAGTTTTTTTTTTAATTTACAGTTTTTTTGCATTATTTCTAAATATTTTTATAAAAGCCACAAAAAGTTATCTGCCGTTTCAATAGAATATAATAATTCAATTTTTTAGAATTCATTTCTCCGTAGGAAACCCAACAAACGCCGTTTTTTTATTGTTTTCTTGTAATTAAAGAACCAATGTTAAAATATTGGTATAAAACCCACTAATTGTAATTAAAAAACTGATCAATTAAAAAAAAAATTAAACCAATAAATTTCATAAAACTAAATTTAAAAATATTAGTATCAAATCAGAGGTAAATTTTACGTTAAGAAACTTTTTTTTTTTCATCTAATTAAAAAAAAAATAAATAAACCAGTACCCAAAACCTTCCTACAATTTTTTCGATCGGCAAAAAAACCCATTAATACATAGAACTCCGCTTTAGCAAGCAACCTACCGTAGTATGTTGCTTACTGCAGGAACAAACGCATTTCCATGCTCTGCGTAGAAATAAGTTAGTTTCACAACCCTTGATAACAAAAATTGATTAAAAAAATATAAAAATATTAAGAATATCAAAATAGCGAAATCGTAATCATAAAACCAATTGACGCCAGAAACCAAAACAATAACCAAATTTATCAAAACTTGCAAATTTCTACATACACCAAACATTGCTTTACTCGCTACAGAAAAACCTTTTGATTTATAAAGAGCTGGTTTAGCAAAACATGTCTATCTATTACAAAAAACTGCTTTCCATCCAAAATACAAAAATGCAACTTTTTTAGTAGTTTGGATAAAATTACTTTTTTATTTTTCAAAAACTGAGAAAAAAAAGCGAGAGCCACTAGAACCAAGTACTGCTCTGCTGGACCTAAATTTAGTAGGGTTCAGTCTGAAGCTGCAAATCGATCACCATTGAGCAGTAGGGTACCAAGAGGTATCAAATGACCGTACTCACGCCTTCACGTGGCGGCGCTGATGATGCTAAGTGAGACGGATCGACAGATAGCTCAGAACACGAGAGCAATCTGAAAAGAAAAGTACACGCATACATACTGTACAATGGAGAAAGGCAACGGGAAACCATCTCCATTAGCATTCCCAAGAAAACCACATGATGACTACATTCAACTCAAATCAAATTACCGGAGTTTTAAACAGTTCCTCATTCTGATCTCCGGAAGGAACGGACTTTAATGAAGTCACAAAATCAAACATACAAAATAAAATAAGAATAGGAACCTGAAACGTACAAAGCCTATACAAAGCAAAAAAACTAATAAACCTAACCCAAAAACCAAAAGGCCTAACATAGACATAATAGGCATAGCCGAGACTTGGCTGCCCGACTCAGGAAAATGCGCAACTTCGGGGTATACCGTGTACTATTCGGATAATCAAGACAGGAATCACAAGAAAGGAGTCGGATTTCTCATCTGTAAACCTCTCGCAAGGTGCGTCACCAATTTTACCCCTACTCTGAAAGAACAGCATTATTAAAAATCAATGCCAAGCCCGTAAATCTCAACATCATTCAGGTGTACGCTCCAACGGCCAATGCAGCAGAAGAAGAAATAGAATCATTTTACTCTGATATATAAGATTTACTCAAACTTACGAAAAAACAGGACATAAACATATTAATGGGGGATTTTAACTAAAACTGGGAAATGAAAAATTTAAAGACCTTGTTGGCCCCTTTAAATTAGAAATACGTAACAAAAGAGAAGACTCTTGCAATTCTGCCAAGACAGAAATATGAAAGTAAGCAACACATGGTTTCGACTACCAGCCCGCAGACTGTACACGTAGAAATCCCCAGCAAACCAACCGCATAATATAATCAGAAATCAAATAAACTTTATACTAATTAATAAAAGGCTTGGTTCATCTATTACAAAGGCATGCACCTATCCAGGAGCAGATGTCCCATCTGACCAAACACTACTGATGGCGTCGATCAAGCCCAAACTATCAAAACCTAGCAAAAACAACTCCTAAGCGGAAGATGAATCTTGCTAAACTCAAACAAGAAGATATAAAAGCGGCAGTAACAACAAAAATAAGCAAGCAAATCGAGGGCAAGTTATCTAAAAATATGGAACAAAAGGATATAAGCCATATAAATGGCGCCAAATGAGAGAGATTCTATTAAGCAGCACACAACACAAATTTGGATATAAAACACAAGGCCAAAAACAAACATGGATGACAGAAGAAATTCTTACACTAAAAAGTTAAGAATCAGAGCAACAAAAATAAGTGCATACAGAAGCAGATTCGGAAAAAGATTAGAACAGCAAAAAAAGAGTGGCTGAACCGTGAATGTAGAGAAATTGAACAACTGCAGGGTCTACATGATGACTTCAATCTTCATAAAAAACAAAAGGAGACAGCGGGAACTTTCCAAAAAAATAATATTTCCATGTTAGTAAATCGACAAAATCAAATTGCAATAGATATACAAAAAAAAGACATTTGGGAAAACTACGTCAAGGAACTATTTGCAGATGACAAAAGACAACATAGGGCAATTGAAAAAACAACAACTTAACAGGTCCTTCAATTAGCAAGAGTGAAGTAGTAAAAGCTATACAAACTGCAAAATCAAATAAAACAGCGAGACCGGATGAAATTTCCTCAGAAATCCCGGATAAAAAAGGTATCTCCGCTTTAAATAACCTGCACAATGGCTCACGTCAACGTTTATCCCTCTCCCGAAAAAGAAAACCGCCAAAAAATGTAAAGAACATAGATTGATTAGCCTTATGAGCCACACCTTGAAACTGTTCCTAAAAATCATACATCAAAGACTCTACAGAAAATGTAAAGACACAATGAGTGAAACTCAATTTGAGTTCAAGCAAGGCTTGGGCACAAGGGAAGCAATAACCGTAATACAAGTCCTCAGGCAGAACTGTTATGACCAGAGGAAAAGTGTATACCTAGGCTTCATAGATTACAAGAAAGCGTTTGATCGCGTTCAACATCACAAGCTTATCGAAATCCTTAAAAACCTAAATATTGACCAAAAAGACATCATATGTATTCAGAACCTTTATTAGAACCAAACAGCACAAGTTAAAATTGACAACAAAGTAACCAAACCAAACAGATTTGTAGAGGAGTCAGACAGGGGTGCGTTCTATCACCTCTCCTGTTTAACCTATACTCAGAAAAAATATTCTAAGAAGCACTTGGCAAATAAAAAGACATTCGATATGCGGATGACACAATACTGATAGCCGAAAGCATAAAGGATCTACAACAATTAGTTAATAGTGTAAGAATACATAGTAGACAAATGGAATTGAACATCAACATTGAAAAAACAAAGTTTATGGTAATTAGCAGAGACCCAGACGCAACGAGGAATGACAGATTAACATTTGACAAGTTTCCAATTAAACGGGTGAACAAATTTAAATATCTGGGTACATGGCTCACTGAGGAATAGTCATCGGACATCGAAATAAAATGCAGAATTGAGAATGAACGTAGCGCATTTATGAAGTTAAAAAAAGATTTAACCAACATTGACTTTGATATCAGCCTCAAGCTACGGCTCGTCAAGTGTTATATATGGTCAATTCTCCTTTACAGTATGGAGGGATGGACAATGAAAACAGCATCAATAAACAACCGCAAAATACTTAAGATCCCATGGACAGCAAGAGTCACAAACGAAGAAGTGCTCAGACGAATTAACAAAGACCGCAAATTATTAATTACAATAAAAAGAAGGAAAACTGCGTACCTGAGTCACCTAATGCGCAACCAAAAGTACCACATACTGCAATTAATAATCGAAAGCAAAATTGATGGAAAAAGGTGAATAGGAAGAAAGAAGATGTCCTGGTTGCGGAACATAAGGCAATGGACTGTAGAAAGTTTGATCCATACAACTAGGGATCGAGTAGAAATGGAACATGTGGTCGCGAACATCCATTAATGGATATGCGCAAGAGAAGAAAAAGAAAAGAAAAAAAAAGTTAAAAATAACGTTCAGACTCAAAAATCAAATCAAATCAAAACTTTTCAGATATATAAAACCTGTTTATAAATTAAAAAAAAAAAATTAAATGCCTTTACGATTCAAATTTCTACAATCCTAAAAACATACAATATACTTTTTATTTCTCTAGCTTCTAGCTCTCAATAAATTAATAAGACTTTTTTAATAGCCTTCTACAGATTTAATGTAAGTCCAAATAAATTAATTGTTGTGTTCAAAGTTTTACAACACTCAAAACACCGCGCCCTTAAAAAAATCTTTTAATTTTTCAAAACAACAGTTAACAATGATTTTCTAAAAAACCTATAATATTACTAAAATTCTGCTAAAAACAATAAATTTTAAATACTAATAGATTTTCTAAAGAAAATAATATCAAAATAAAAGCTCCCAAAATCGTAATTTAAATTGGTGATTAGTGTAAAAAACAAAAAAAAGCATATGTGCAAGCAATAAAATTAAACATTTAATCAATTACTAAAAAAAAAACTTTGACCCGCGGTTTAGAAAAGCATTGTGTGGTTGCAGCAATTTCGTCTACTTAATTCTTCAAAAAGTATCTTTAAATCCAAAAATTAAAAACTGTTTATGAAAAACTGATTCAAAACCAGAGTTTAGTTACGACTAAGCAAATGTAAAAACGTTCCAAAAAAATTATTTTTATAGAATCTATACCCAAAGCTTGTGTTTTACAAGTAACCTGTTAAAGTAGATAGCTTGCAACAAAAGCAAATGCATTTCCTTACTTCACCTTGGTAGTAATTGAAAATTGTTGAGTAGGAGAAATGTTAAAAAATATCAACTAAAAACCTTGAGTTCGTAACTAAGAGAAGTTTTATGTAATATACCTAAAAAACAGTAAACTCAATTTCTTTTATATCATAAACATATATATTTAAGCAAGTGCACAACCAATAAAATCATTTTTTTGTGAAAAATGTCTCAAGCTAATGCGTAATTTTTTAGAAACTTTGTTAATGTACATTTTGTTTTCAGACATTTTTTCAAAAGTTCTAAAATATTAAAAAAATCTTTTAACTAGGAAGATTTAAAAGTATTGCAGAAGCACTAAAGTTTACTAAAAACTTATAAAATATGTTAAAACGCCTAACCTTGTAAGCAATTGGAAAGTGTCAAAAGAACACTCCTTTTCTGATCATACGTATATAGAATTTAAGATAGACATACAGATACAAAAAAGCCTAGCTAGGTTTGTAGACAAACAAAACACTGACTGGGGTAAGTATGAAACTACCCTATCGGGTCTTCTATCGGAAGAGCCGCCCCCAACACCAAAAACAGGGGATGAGCTAGACAGAACTGTAATGCAGTTTACATCTGCCTGTAACAAGGCCATACGCACATCATGCAAAGTCGTGAGAAGGAGAGGTAACAGCAAACCACGGTAGTGGAGACCGTTAATAAGCAACCTAAGAAAGAAATGCAGGAGGCTGTTCAACGAGGCAAAAAACAGCAATAAGGAGACTACCTATAAAAACAGCCTGCGGAATTTCAAAACGGAGGTCAGGAAGGCCAAAAGGTCATCCTTTGCTCAGCTTTGCAAACAAATAAAAAAAACCTCAGAAGAAACTAGACAACCTCATGTACAGAAACGCTGGAGCTACTCATAGGTACACATTTTCTAAGCAATGGAATAAGTGTAGTAGACTTCACCATAACTGCTCCACCTCGGTATCTGGTTGACAAAATTGTAGTGGAGACAGGTTAATCTGGAGCATCAGAAGCTTCAAACCCTTTAAGTAACCTGGACCTGACGTGATCAGTCCAGTTGAGCTGCAAGAGGCCATTGATATAGTTATACCTTGATTGGAGACTATGTTTAAGGCATGTATAAACATCTCATACACCTCAAAAATTTAGAGAGAGGTCGAGGCGGTCTTCATCCCAAAAGGAGGAAAAGCCTCACACACCTCCCCCAAAGACCTGAGATCAATCAACTTATCATCGTTCCTGCTAAAGACGCTTGAAAGACTGATTGACTTGCACATGAAGGAGTCAACACATCCTGAAATGCTGTCAAAGTCTCAGCACGCATACACAAAGAAGAAATCCGTGGAAACTGCATTCCAAGCCTTGGTAAACCAGATTGAGAGCTCGATAAGGCATAAGGAGTTCACGATGGTTGTCTTCCTCGATATAGAAAGAGCATGCCTGAAGCGATAGAATCAGTCTTAACTGGACTAGCAATAAACAATGCTCTTTGTCACCTGATCGGAAAAATGCTGCCGTGTAAGGAACATCAGAGCCACTATGGGAGAATCCCACATAAAAAAGAATCTGAATAAGAAAACCCCACAAGAAGGCGTCCTTTTGCCACTGCTTTGGAACATCACGCTAAATGAGCTGCTCCTCCAACATAGGAAATCTGGCTGCAGGGTCGTCGCCTATGTAGATGACGTAGCAATAGCGGCCTCAGGAAAACACCTCAATATAACGTCGCAACTTAGGGCCCCTTTAGCCCTATCAAAACTAGCGCAATGGTGCAAAAGGTGCGGCGTAGATGTCAACCCGGCAAAAACCGAGCTAGTCGTTTTCACAAAGAAACACAACATCCCAGAATTTAAGTTCCCAATGCTAAAAGACACTGAACAGACTATCAAAGAGAGCGCCAAATACTTAGGTCTCATACTAGACCAAAAGTTATCATGAAAGCTCAACATAGACAAAACAGTACGAAAAGCAACGGTGGCGCTGTACTCTTGCAAAAGAGCGGTAGAAAAATCTTGGGGCCTCAACCCCACGATTACCATCTGGATATACAGAGCCATAATTACACCAATACTCTACTACGGCGTATTCATATGGTAGCCAGCACTTAATAAAAGAGTCCATCAAATGGCGCTTACAAAAGTGCAGAGAATGGCGGCGCTCATGATAACGGGAGCGATGAGAACGACGCCTACAAAAGCCTTGGAGACAATCCTGAACATAGCCCCGGTCGATCTAATGGGCAAGCAACTTGCCATTACCACAGCACTTAGACTAAAGTCGGTGCAAATGTTGACATCGGATTATCGTAGTCACGCCGGAATAATTAATGAATTTAAATATTATTTTTATTTTAAAACATAGACCGCTGTCTAGCAACACCTGCTTTTGGCAACAAATTCTCATACCACATACCCTCTAAAAAGGAGTGGATGGAGAAGAAAGGGATACCCAGCAGGACACAAGCAGGTCTATACAGACGGCTCACGGAGGGAGGACAAAGTAGGTTGCGGAATTTTCTCCAACAACCTCAACCTCAGAATCAGTCTACGCCTGCCAGACTACTGCAGCGTTCTACTAGCGTGTGCGCCAACTCAACAGTAATCTCTGACTGTCGGAAAAGCTGACACAAACTTGAAACTCACGTAAGTACCAACCCAGAAGCGGATGAGCTTGCAAAGAATAGCACAAGCCTGCACTCAACCGAAGTATTACAGAATATTAGTATTCCATTTGCCTCGTGCAAGGAGACCATAGCCGAAATAACCTCAAACCTACCAGAGCAAAGGTGAAAGGATGAAGACACCTGCGAGGTAACCAGGCAAGTATGACCTCACCGAAACAGGAAAAGAAGCACCAACATTGTCTCTCTAAAAAGAAACAATATCAGACTGGCAGTGGGAGTCATCACGGGACACTGTCCCATTGGCAAGCAAGCTGAGAGACTGGATATAGCAAAGCGGGACTACTGCAGAAGCTGCCTGGACGAGGAGGAAAGGAGAGTGTTCAGCATTACTTACGCCAATGCCCCTCTCTGTTCGCAACACAATTGCTCTACTTAAGCCAACCTTTCTTTGATAACCTCTCTGACCTCGCATCACTAGATGCGCAGACTCTCATGAGGCTCATTCACGGCTCAAAATGGTTTGACAAAATCCCCTGAGGAGGGTTGTACTTTTAAGTACTGTGGTAACACAACGGGCCCATCTGAGGCCTATGTTAGCGTTAGCTGCCACTTAAACCTAACCTAACCTAGTCTCTTCAAAAACTCTAAGATCTTAATTTTGTAATTGATTTGAGAATATCGCAAGAGTTTTAAAAGTATTGCTAGAACTTAATTTGCTAAAAAAAAGTTGCAAAAACTTTGATAACATAAAAAAATACTATAATTATTTTTGGAATGTCTCAGGCTAATGCAAACGTTTTAAAAATATTAACTAAGTTTGGTGATTTATTTATCACTTTTCAATCATTTTTGAAGCTCTTGTAAAAGCTCTAAAACTTTAAAAAAACATTTAAACAATTTGAGAGAGTCTCAAGCTATTGCAAAAGTTTTCAAAAATTTGTTTTTTTAGTTTCAAAAAAGCCTTTATTCTCCCAAACCAAAAAAAACATTTTTTGCTTCATTTTTGTTCAAACTTCCAAGATAAAAAAAAATGCTCAATTTTTTTATAGATTTTTAAAAATATTTAAAAATTTTGCCACAACTCAAAAAACCTTAAACGCAATCCTTCAAATAATTTTAGAAGATATCAAAAAACGTAAAAAAATTTGATAAAGTTCTCAAACTATTTCATTCAAAATTTTTGTTAAAGCTTTACTTCAATATGTAAAAACTTTTTTTTTTTAATTTTAATATATTTTTATTTTTGTACAAACTTAATCCATTAAATAGTTTGGAAAAGACATTTTGTTCAATTTTTTTGTAAGATTTTTAACAAGATTTGAAGTTTTGTAATATTTCTAATTTTTTTAGTCAAACAAAAATTATTTGATGCGCGGGTTTAAGTTTTGCAGAACATTTGCTGCGTTCAATAAAAACGTTTTGAATATCAAATAGTGAATCTTGGATCCGTGATCTGAAAACCAATTTACATAAAAATCCAAAACAAAAATGATGCAACTTTTTTTGTAAAATTAAAAAAACTCAAACTATTGTGGTTTAAAAAAACTGATAAATTTTCTTGTTGAAAATGTTTTTCACACTATAACAAAAGTTTTAAAGGTTGGATTTTTTAAAGTTTTTAAAACGGTTCCGAAAGACATTTATAAGCTATTTAATTCCTAATTCAATATAAAATCTCCCATAACTTTAATGTTTTTTTTTAAGTTTTTGAACTCTTGCCCAAGCTTTAAAATTCTTTAAAATTTAAAACTCACAAATTCCGTCAAAACTTTTAGTAGTATTGTTCAAGTTTTCAATTTCTTTTGTAATTTTTTTAAATTCTTTTTTAAAAAGTAAAAAGATTTTATATTTTTGACAAATTTTCAGATTTTTTAAACTCATAATTTACAATTATTAACAAAATTTCTAAAAATAAATTCTCAATTTAAAAAAAACGTAAATTTTTGTATAGTTTTTCATAAGTTCTAAAACTATTTCCACAATTCTAAGACCTTAAGCTTAGAAAATAAAAATTTAAGTTTTAATCATTTTTAAAAACTTTTGTTAAAACTTTAAAAACTCAACTACTTTTAGGGAATTACCCTCTGCCGTCCAAAACTCAAAAGTGCATGTTTTGTGTTTTTCAAAAATGGTTAAAATATTGGTTCCGGGCAAAGGTCAATTTTACGTAAAATATTTCTGAAGTATACTATAGTAAATTCTGTTCAAATCTGTCATAAAATATCGCACAACTAAAACTCATTAAGAAAGCGTACTTGTCACAACAATTAATTTAATCAAACCTTATATTTATTGATTAACAAATTTGTTACTTAAACGCACTCAAATCATTAAACAAATAAATCAAACAATAATTATAATCCATAATCCATCATATTGTGTGCACAATTGATTTCGGTAAAACATAAACAGTGTCCAGTGTTTGAATAAACAGGTTCCGGATTCAATTGTGTAAATTTACATAACAGGAAAAATTGTAGTTATAAATTAAATTAAAATAAATAAGATATATCTGCTGCAGTTATAAATATAATCATTACAAATTATATTTGTAACATTTGTTTTTGATTTACTACTAATTTTATTTATTCAATTTTAATTGAATGCAAATTTAAATTATTAAAAAATGCTCAACGCTGGTTGTAGTAATATTTTTTTAAAAGATAAAACCCTTTTTCGTATGTGTCATTTATGGCAACTCGCATTACATCTTTTAGCCTCACTCCATAGCAAAAATGAATTCTCCTCCGCCCGTCCATAATCCGTTTTTCTTTCGCGCTTCCAGTAAATTAGCAATTTCCTGCAGCCACTCGCAGTTTCTGCCGCCTTTTTACTCTCACTCTACTTCCTCACACGTTCAATTAAAGAAGAAATTTAATTTTTCAACAATTAAATTTATTAAAAAAAAAATACATTTTCAGTTTGATTTTAAAAATAAATTCTTGGAATATTTGAATATCTAATTTCGGTGAATAAATGTGAAAAGCGGGGGAGCTTTATAGACTGCATGGGGTTTATCGAATAAAAGCCGTGCAAATATTGGCGCAGTGGCTTGAGTGTGTGGGTGAATTCGGATGATCTCTGTGCTATTATTAATTGTTGAAATAAAAAAACGAAAAATTGAAATAACATTCTGCTTTGTAATTTTATTAAATTGCTGTGTTTTGTTCAAATTTAAAATGTTTAATACTCAACAATAACCGGATTTCATATTAATGGCTAAAGTTTTAAACTTATTGACGGGATTATTACTGGATTTAAATTTTTAACGCAAATAAAAAAAAGCTTAAGCAAAAAAATCTATTCCGACTAGTATTCCGTCGGCAAGTTTCAAGACGGCTAAAAACTAAAAACCCTATCAACTCACGCAGACGTTTTAGAGATTACTTAAAAACTGCAATAAATATCAGTAACCGCGCACCGCTTTCATTGACGACAAAACAAGCTTAAAGCTCATCCACTGTAAACCCAACCTACACAAAAACAGGAACAGGAACAGAAAACACAATAAAAAAACACAATCACAAGCAGGAGCCCCAATAGACAACTAATAGACAAGAATTAAAAAAAAATGAATCCTCAAACCAAAACAGAAATCTCAATCAACTACTAAAGACCACCCAAAAACAGTCGCAAAAACAGGTCAACGGCCAACCATGCACCACTCTCATCAACAGTAGAGCAAACCTTGCCTTCGCATAAGTAACAAACTGACGTCTATTGTAACATAACTTACACTACCAAACTTACCACAACCAAAAGAACAAATTTTCGGACCAAACAAAGGTTTTGCCTTCGCCAAATCATCTACACCCAGCACAACCTTATTAGTCCTACCGTGTTCTTACAATCCCATAAAAACCGCATCTACTAGCAAGTAGATCGCATTATTAAGCATAGCACTAGCAAGTACTGAGCACCAGTAATACTAGTAAAGAATAAAAAATAGCGCTAAACGACGCAACTCAAAGCAAATTTCTCCTCCAAGGGGCTCCACAATTTTAGAAAAAAAGCGTCTTTACAAATACGCCCCAGTAGTACCAATAAATAACAAAATAAATCTAAACAACGCAACATAAAGCAAAACCAAATGCTCCCATAATTTACAAATCGCTCTAGAATTTTATAAAAGCAAAAATCTTTACAAAAATAAAAATCAAGCGCGACTACTAGCAGACCACAATAATCCAAATTACCGACCCGCCTTAACCACCCCAAATAGCTCAAAGTTGTGGGTATGCAATTCGGATTAAAAAACGCTTCAGCATCTTCAAAATCTGATAGCCAAAAATCCTATGTGCTAGATTATTAACTTAATAATAAATTTTTATCTTTATAAGATTTACAAGAAGCACCTACTTCCGAGTTACTTCAAAAGTACAACTCACATGCATGCACTCTAAATGCAAATTTGGGCAGTCAAGTACTCAAGTCTCAAGGTCACCACTAAAAGCAACAAACCATTAAACACTATTTTTACGCTAATCCAGGACTATCTAAATCAAACAAAAAAACCGGCTCAACATTTAAAGAAGTAAAATCCGCTTTTAACCAACCACTACAACTTTGCCGACCACAAGCAAACATCAAATTGACCCTTCAAAAAATTGCCAGCTACTAAGAACTACCAAGTAGACGGAAGCAACCATAGAGTAGCCTATAAACAATTAGCACTTCCAAGTATAGACAAAAAATATGTTATCCAGCTCAAGTTTACAAAATAGTTCATATTTTTAAACAATTTAGTTTTAAAATTAATCATAGGAGACTAACCACCTGCTAGAAGCTCTCTCCTAACTATTACACTAAAAATCTATATAAAAACCAAATAGCACTACCCATACGCAACTTAGAAGAAAATCGTACGCCTTTCTTCTACCAAAAAACTACGACTTATAAAGAAACTTCAAAAACAAAACCGCCAACAAAACAGTACTGAGGTACCAATGCATCAGTGATCAAATTATAGTGCTAAAGATCAAGTCCCAACTCATCAACATAAACCTCGTTCAAATCTACGCACCAACATCGAAGGCATCGGAAGAAATAATGGAAGCAATCTACAAACAGCTGCAAAACACTCTAAGCAACCTACCAAAAAAAAAATACTTATCCTGTTTAAAAACATGAACTTAAAAGTACGGTAAAACTTGAACAAAAAAGAACAACTTTGCGGCACAATAGAGCGCTACGGTTTAGGCACACGAAACGAGCGGAGAGTCCGTTTGATTCAGTTCTGCCAAAAGCACAATTTAACATTGCAAACGCGCTATTCCAGCACCATAACTGACGCCTATACACGTGGAAATCACCAGAAGATAGATATAGAAAGCAAATAAACTATATCATGATCAATTCGAGATGGAAATCCTCCATCATGAACTGCAAAACGTTCGCTGGATCAGATTGAGGATCGGACCACCAATTTCTTATAAAGCAATTTTAAAAAATCCACTATAAAAAAAGAACCAGAATGACTGACGCTACCAGTGAGCAATTCCATCAAGAACTGGAAGACAAACTCGTTAAAAAAAAATGTAATATTAATCATCGCAGACGCGGACTAGAATGGGGAAAAAATGGAAGAAACTGCAGAAGCAAATTTACAACAGACCAAACCAACAAAACAAGTAAACAAACAAGGGACATTAGACACGATCAAGAAAAGAAAAACCTTAACACAAACAGGACTAGTGACTCAGGAAGACACCTATAGAAACAGAAAACTATCAAGAAAGATCCAAAGACAACGTAGACCAGATAAAAACAGCGTCAAAAATCTGCAAAAAATAGAAGAACACCAGAACAAAAACGGCACCAGCAGTCTATATAAAAAAGTAAGAGAACTAACAGAAAAACCAAAACCAAAAACACTTACCATAAAAAATAAAAACGAAAAAACACTATGGAAATAATACACATATGCAACAATATTTGGCAGAGTAGCCAATGGTCCAAGGATTGGCGTACACCAATAGTGGGTTCCAATCCACAAAAAAGAGCAAAAACTACCGCACAATATCCCTAATAGCACACGCAAGTAAGATCTTACTGGCAATAATTGACCAAAGGCTAAAAAGATACCTGAAATTCCAAATACCACCTGAACAGGCAAGGATTTATAATGGTCGAGGCACTAAGGATCAGATATTTAACACTCGGCAACTAATAGAGAAATCAAGAGAGTTCAATGCGCCTATGCTATTATGCTTTGTAGATTATAGCAAAGCAATCGACTGCGTAAAATGAAATGATTTATGGGCAGCACTAAAGAAAATGAGAGTTCCAAATCACCTAACGTCAATGGTCGCTAAGTTAAACACCAGCAGGAAAGCCATCGTTAAACTTGAACAAATAACTTCGAGTCGCTTTAGAACACTGAAAAGCGTGCGCCAGAGGTGCATCCTCTCACCTAGACATGTATACGGAGAACACATTATGAAACAAGCACTAAAAAACTTTAAAAAAGAGTCGCAAGCAACGGTAAAAAAAAAAAGCAATCTAAGATATGCCGACAACAACACCTTAATAGCTAAGAACAAAAACAAAATAATTGCTCTACTGGAGTCAATCGCACATGAGAGTCGTAAGGTGGGGCTAAAAACCAAAGTCATGGTAGTGGACAGAGCCAAAACACTACAACTCACAAATCAAATTCAAATCAAAACTGTCAAGAACTTCACATACCTAGGGTCGCTAATTACCAATCAGAAAGAATGCAAACCTAAAATTAGGAGACGCATCGCAATTGCACGGACAGCCATAACAAATTTTGCAAAGATCTGAAGAGACAGACATATTACCAACAATACCAAAATTACCTTAGTCAAAACTGTAATCTTCTCCATATACGGCACCAAATTATGAACCATAAAATCGTCAAACCTACACCAAATAGACGTCTTCAAAATGTGGTGCTGGAGAAAGATGCTACGCGTCCCATAGACGGCACGCAGAACCTATACATCAATACTTAACAAACTTGGTATTAAAGATAGGCTATCCACTACATGCTGTAAACAAATTTTAAAATATTTCGGCGACATCGCAAGGAGGGAACAGAATAACCTCAAAAAACTAATAGTTCTTGGAAAAATCAAAGAAAAAATACCGATGCGCTGGTAGTTAAAAACTTAACAAGACAATCAACACACACCAGTCTCAAAGAAGCAGCAGACCGACAACAATTGAAAACCCGGGTACACCAAACAACCTGAATATATCAGTAATGTCACGATACTTCAGTTATGAAGTTGCAATCAAAAAAAGAAGACTGATTCCAAAAATCTATGATGTAACCTTGATTGTTGCTTCTGTGATTTCTGTTTTGACCTCAGTACTCGCCTGGCCGTTAGAAAAAGAAATAGAATATTTATACCAATAAGAAATCTACCGGCCGCAATAGGTCAAAACTATGTGATACCCTAGAGAGCAACCGCTGCCACCATCTTTAGAACATAACTCTCTGAAAACAGCCACCCCTGCAACGGATTTCACTCCTTGAAGCAAATTTCAGAGCAAAACAACAGTCAAAAACCCCAGAATAACAAATCTACTCTTATGTATCAACACCAGCCAAGAACCGTTGATAGCCACCACCTTCAACAAAACTAGACAACAGCTGGCGCCTAACCTGGGGCAACTTAGAGTAAAGGCGCACCAACCTCACAAATCCGTCACTATAAAAAACTCCTAATACAAATTGCACAAATGTTTAACCAAAAATTAAACCATCTCGATCCACTACACCGCGTCAGTGGAGCGTCTCCTACCACCTAGAAAACGTCTACAAAATTTAACAACTGCCATATATTACATTGGTTCAAACTCAAACCAAAATTAACATATTCTGTAAAATTCTTGTTTGAAAAAGAATAAACTAGATCGCTTTGTTACTGTAAGGGAGAACACTCGCAGCAAAAAAATTAAAACTTATAAAAATTGTACTATCAATCCCCACCAGCTTTGAAAAAAACCAACAACCCCTTCTCCAAAACAAGATCTTCAAACACTCAATCTAATTTTAATTTAACCAACCTAGGCAACCAAAAAGAGCACCCAAAAGCTTAACCCAAACTTAGCTGCCATTAGTCAGCCATCACCACTGGCCAGCATGATTCTCTTACTTCTAGACGCGGAACTAAAACTCTATGACACTGCATCAGGATGACCTTAGCTTGCCCCAGACTCAAGTGCCCACATCTAAAAAGAGGCATATTATCCGATCCGGCAAACGTCGTTAGCAAAAACCAAAGCAAAACCGGGCTGTTGTCAACACTGCCACCACAATGAAGCAGCACACAAAACATAATCCCCCGTTAGCTATACAAATCATACGCCCGCAAGGCCCAGTCAATGTAAATCAAATACAAACTATAATAAGTCAATCACAACAAATCAATAGTAACAATACCAAAAATGACAATAGCAAAAGTAGGAGGAGGAGGGTTGATGTAATCACAATTTCACAAAAGACGTAACCAAGGTGCATATTTTTCCAAAATTTTCAGACTTCTCAGTTCATAAGAAACTGCAAGCATATCAAACAAGCAAAGTAAAACACATTCGCCTTCCACTCCTCGTAAATTCTACATTGTAGCCACACTCCACCAATAGCATGTCAGTCCTTTGTCCCCCGCTCCTATAAATACTGGACTTTCATGGTCACAAATTAGCCAAACTCCGAGAGCCAAGCAGAGAAAATGACGTCTAGGCTACAAAAACAATCTAAAGAACTCAAGCAAACAGTCTCTGATGATGACAGAACCATGTGTTATCTGGGTAACCA
Organism: Tachinus rufipes; assembly: GCA_963932245.1. Lineage (NCBI taxonomy): Eukaryota > Metazoa > Arthropoda > Insecta > Coleoptera > Staphylinidae > Tachinus > Tachinus rufipes. The sequence goes on along the minus strand of OZ010746.1, from coordinate 9,542,791 downwards.
TACCACCACAGTCCCCAACCAGGTTGAAATCCCTGTCAGCCCAACCGCTGTGACCACAATCAGCACACCTTATACCGTCATGAGACATGTCCAGGCTCCTATACCGGACAAACTCCAAACAACGACAGTTCTGAGACTTAAACCAAAACCTGGCGCTATATCCGTTCGTCACCTCACAGAAGTACGGAGGCACCATAGCCTATAAGAACGGGCTGATTACCGTTACTCATAACCCCAACAATCCCTCAGACATGAAGGGACATCTGACAAACTTCTTCCAGAAACAAATCGAGATATTACCAGCTACGATGTCATCCATGGGTTATTACGTGAAATAACAGACCTGCTAACAATGTTGAAGATACCGCAATACATCTGCAACCCGCAAGTCGCGCACAATGCGCACATGTTCTTAGTAGACGTAGCCAATTACATAAACGACTAAACAAGGTACCTGACTGTGCAAAGTCAAAAAAGGTGCGCTAACCCCAAATGCTTGCCAAAGAAACCGAAGAAGTCCAGAAACTTATACCGGAACCAATCGGAACTCTACAAGTAAGCATCAGCAAAGCCAAACAACAAATCACGACACTCCAGGTTACAAACACCGTTACACCCGTCAAAGACAAACGTATTACACGTCGACTCGACCTTACTTACCGTTACCACCACCAGTGACTTAACCAAAGAAGACCAACCGGATAAAAGCCACTTCACGGCCTACATATCGCAACGCTCTGCACCCTAAACCGTTCATATTTCGTTTATCCAGATATCCAACCTCCCAGGGAAAACCGAAGACGTCCAACCTGACCTGTCTGCAGTTGAGCCCAACATATCCTTCAACGAAACGTGCACAGTCATCGCCGTCCATCACAACAAAGCAGATAAGCTCAACACCCAAAACCTTCTGGAAACGACAAACCGGTCGCGTAAAAAAAAACAGGACACGGTGCACGCAACTAACAAATGTACCGAGCAAAAGAAGACAACCTAGACCGATCACCACCACCCTAGGTAGAAATCGTGCAACAGTGAGCTACCGAGTAGTGCCCTACGACCTGGCGAATAAGAGGTTAAACATTATGTGCCACTACAGTCTCGAACGCCGCAAAAACCACCGCCAAAACCCAAAACATAGACAGTTACAAACTAGTCCGTGTCGCGACTGTATCAGACATTTCGAACCCGCGACACCCAAACTTTAGTGGAACCCTAATAAACACTTTTACATTAGGAACTACTTCCGTCCCAACCATAGTGCAATTAATAAACAATTCAACAACACCTGGATACCATCATCACACTGGAGAATCGTAAGCTCAGTCGAATAAAGTGGGGGGGGGGGGGAATTAATGCCGTTTTGTGAACGGAGCCACACTCCACCAATAGCATCTCAGTCCTTTGTCCCCCGCTTCTATAGATACTCGACTTTTACGGTCACAAATTAGTCAAACTCCAAGAGCCAAGCAAAGACCATATGGTAGCAACATCACCCGACCCACATAGACCGGAACTTCGTCTGGGTCATCCGGTGATTACCACCTATATCCACTGCAGTTTGCACGGTGCCGTCAACCACCACATACAATAGATACCTCTGGGTTAGGCCGAGGCTATTGTAAGTCTGCACCTTCACCTGAGTACACCACAAACAAACAAAGAACCGATCTGGGAAAAAAAAACAAATCGCGCACAAAAGCACTACCTTGGGAAATAACCCAACGCTCTCGAAGGCACACACGGCTACACCCCTAGCACCTGAAGAAATGCAGCCGGTGACAATGTCAGAAAACTCTTCTATCAGTAAGAAGGACTCTAAAGTGACGCCTATAAGGTTGACTCCGTGGGATTCATTACGCTGCTTCTTTTACGGCACGTTACATATCTGTAGACAAGAATTATCACATTCATATGTACCATACCTTGAAAATTGATGCAAAGACCAGGCTCTAACGGTCAACCTTCTAAAAACCAAACTGGTTCTCTTCACAGAAAAAGGGAAAATTGGAAATCTAAACTTACCAAAACTCCTACAGCTATCAACCAAGGTAAAATATCTTGGGGTGGTTTTTGACAATAAGCTCACATAGGGACCACATCTAAATATGAGATGCAAAAAAGTTTATTTGTCTTTTTGGCAATGCAGACGAGCTGTGGGGAAAACATGGGGACTGTCTCCAAAGATTATGGGGCACTAATATGGTAGCCAAAAGCTAGACAAAAAACGTCTGCAAGCAAACTAAATCAGTTGCAACGAATGGTATGCCTAAGTATAACAGGAAACATGCGGACAACACCAACTACAGCTATGGAAGCAGTGTTGTGTTTACGTCGAGGAGTTGGCGACAATGGCAGCTTTGCGTCTGAATGCAGCTGGACTTTGGCACACTGCAGGGAGAGCTGGCAAACACTGTACTCTCCTGGAAAAGGCTGTTAAGAAAACACCTCTGTTAGGAGCGCAAACAGATAACATGTCACTCTTCTTTGTGTTTCAAAGACCTTACAACGTGCGCACACATAAACAAGAGAAGCAGAACATGGTCAGTGATTCGATTAGAATCTTCACGAATGGCTCAAAAACGAATTTTCTCGCAAGACCTGGACCTCAAAATATCATTACCACTAGGAGCTCATACAACTATCTTCCAAGCAGAAGTAGTTGGGATAACCTATGAGGTTATAGAAATTGTAAACCGCAAAATATCTGGCAAGAATGTCCAAATTCTAACGGATAGTAGAGCGGCCCTAATTGCTATAGACAAGCCTAGAATCCCACCAAAGCTAATTTACGAATGTCATTGTGCCCTTAGTTTAGCAGCCTGTAAAAATAGCATCGAACTGCTCTGGGTAAAAGAACACTCCAACAAAGTAGGTAAAATTGAGACGGACGAGTTGGTGCGTAAAGGGTCAACCCTCATGGCGTGTGGTCCTGAACCCTAGACCGCTTAAACACTCAAAAGCCTTAATAACTACTAAAAATTAACACACACAATGCACTGAGACGGCGTTGGGATGATACTCCGGGCTGCAGATAGGCAAAGGAAGCAATGACTGCTCCAAACGCCAAAACAGCCGATTACTACTTGCAACTGTCCAGAAAAAACTTGCAAATGACAGGAATTTTGTCAAGACACTGCCAACTAAAGAAACACATGCACACGATTGGTATTGGAGACAATCCAACGTGTAGAGGATGTGAAATGGACGACGAAACAATCAAGCACGTGCTATGCACATAAACGGCTCTCTCATACGATAGAGAGTCCATGTTGGGAAGCTGCTGGCTTGACATGGCCAGCATAAGGGAGACCCCTCCAAGCGTTGTACTTGCATACATCAGCCACATAGGGTGGTTAAATGCAAAGACAACGGAGTGAGGTCACCACTGAAAGAGGTACAAAAAGCCTAATGAGGCCTACGTGCAGAAGACTTTGGTTCACCCTACAACTTTCTATCCAGAATCCAGAATCCAGAACGTACCATACTTTGACAATCGTCGACAAGAAAACTGCCTTAAACAACGCAATTTTCCTGCAAATGCCAAAAATAACATACATGGTGCACGCTCCTTATACCACCTCCTAGCACATACAAGTAGCAACCCTCATCTCTATCACTGAGGCTAACTATCCAGCAAGCAATTACACCATTTCTGGACATGTAACAGTCGAAATCTTCCTCAATAAAACCCTACTACAGAATCCCCAAATTAATTAGTGCTTTCCCAGACCCAGCAAGAGTTGCACAAAAACGGTTATTTTCTTCTCACTGTGAGAGATGTAATTTTGACACCTTTTAACGCAAACTGAGTGCTTATACAATTTTTTTATAACATGTGTAATTTGCAGAAAGGCGCCATAGTAGGTAGCACCGCCGTTGTTCAACAAACAAAGTACAGCTGCTTCTAACAGATAAAGCGCACCAGTAGTATTTAAAAAAAAATTAAAATAGAGCACTTAAGCCACAGGATCCTCGCTAAAAGCAACAAACATCTAAGCACACCTTAAGACAATCTAATACTATCTAAATCTATTCTTGGCTAAGCATTCAAACAAGTAAAGGCAGCCTTTAAAAAACCACTAAAACTAAACCAACAACAACCAGGCCTAAAATTTATTCTGCAGAAGGATGCCAGCTACTTATGACAGAAAACCGTCCTCCATAAAGAAAACAGAAATAACCAAAAAGTAATCGCCATATCCGCCTAACAAAATAGTTCATACTTTTAACAGAATTCAATTTGAAGATAGAGCATGTTTTTTAAAGAAGATTAACCAGCTGCCAGCTGCCAGTCGCCCTCTCCCAACTTCTAGACTAAAATTAGCACTTTCTTAAAGACAAGCAAAAAACCGGCTTGATCAAGCATATGCATGCTTATCCAGTGCCCAAAAACTACGAAAAACTAAACAACTTTTAGTAAAAGCCTTTACCGTTCCTAAAGAATTAATCGCTAAGGCTAGAAATCACTTCAAAAAAATTTAAGAAAAACACAAATACCTGGCCAAACTCAACTTAGGATACCAAGTAAACAAAAATCATCAAAATCTTAAAAAGACAAAACCAGCAATGCCAAAAAATGTCATTCGAAGGAAGTAGCCAGACACCCTGGTAGAGAAGAAACCACAATCCTTAATGCCACCAGAGCAAGCGACCGTGATAGATATGTGCTCTCAGTGAAACAAAGCATTTCAAGAAAACGTACAGACTGCTAAAAACAAGATATACTACCAATCCCACCTCTGATAAATTTGCAAAAAGTGGAAATGCCTCTGCCAACCCATAGCAAACTCTTTGGCAGTCCAGAACAAAAATTTGAAAAAAAATCTATGGATCTCTCTCGCAGAAAACACCAAGACCAACTAATTTATGTTTTTTTTTCAGCACCAACAACAAACCAACAAAAAGAGCAAAACTTACTGAATCAGGTACCTAGTACTAACTGTATGTAAAATGGAAAGCAAATCACAACTTGGAATATCACAAAAAGCACTTTCAAAAAACCCAACATTGACACAGCATCTACCAGAGCAAAAGATACTCAAACCCAAAAAAAAAATTCTAATACAAGAAAAAACAAAAAGTTTGCCCTAAAATAATTTTACTAGTAGTAGTAGTAGTAAGAAAAAAATCAATAACACCCCCTCCAAACCCCACAACTACCGGCCGCTTTCAGACAAAGCCCAATTACAAAAACAATCCCAAATCTCTGCAGCAAAAGTAGGAAAAATAATGTTATCATATGAGCAGTTGTTTGAATGGCGGTTAAAATACAGCCCAAAAATTCAAAATTCCCTAACGCATGAAGAGCGATTCCCTAAACAAACTCAGATTAGCATCCTCAACTTTAGACTAGCTACCTAAAACATTGCTCAATTCGCCGTAACCCTCAAGACGCCTAAAATCTTGCCGCCATATCAGACAAAAAAAAACTTTTTCCTGCTTAGTTGCTCATTGATCTATTCCAAATATTACAAAAAACAATAGTTAATACAGACTCTAAAGTCTAATAAGCAACAAAGCACCACCTAACCTAAGTTGACGCCATTTGTAACCTAACCTAACCTAACCTAAAGTAACCTACCCAAACCTAACCTATATATAGATATAGATTCTAAAGTCTTAGCAACAAAGCACCACCTCACCTAAGTTGACGCCAATAAAAACCTAACCTAACCTAACCTAACCAAACCAAACCTAACCTAACCTAACCTAACCTAACCTAACCTAACCAAACCTAACCTAAGTTGACGCCATTGAAAACATCAATGCAATAAAAAGAATATTTTCTGAATCAAATTATAAAATCACCTTATCAAGTCAATCCAAAGTCGTCCTTTTAAAAATGAATCCAAAAAACAAACTCTAATACCAAATTTCAAGTGTAACAAAGAACAAAGTCATTGAAAACATCAATAAAACTATAAAAAAAAACCACAAGACCTGGTTCAAAGCCAACAACAAATAAAATCACCTTTTTGAATCGCTCCAAAGTCAATCTTTTCAGAACTCCAAAGAACAAAATCAAATACAGAATTTAAAGTAAAACAAATTCAAAACTAGCAGCAATTTTTTTAAATAATTTTACAAAACCAGATCATGCTTAATATGTATTTAACAATAAAGAATACCAAAATATTAATCCATAATTAAAATACTTTGATTTCTTTGATCCCATAACTATAACTTTCAATTCAATTCAATAACCTCTTAATACCGTTAGGTGTCGAGGTGTCGGACACACCAAGCCACAGAAAAGACATGTATGGATGCTTATATGAGGTAACGGACCCATATTGGGAAGAACGCTACGCTCGGCATCACTTTGGGATCGCCCATCCAAGTTGTGACCAGAGCGGCCGTTGCTTAACTTTCGTTAGCGCTGGTATTTGTACATGCCCTCTCTGCCGTACTGCCGACATATAACTATAACTACTTCAGAAATTATCGTATCAAAACTATAATTGTAATTAATTAACATTTTTGTTAAAATTTATAATGTTTGTAGGTAGCATTATACTTAATTCAACAAACAATGTAGCTCATTCATCTTTGTTATAAATTAATTTGACAAACATAAACAATAGCAGTAACAATACGCCCTTTATTTGTGCTGCAGTATAAAATAGTAACATTGTAACAAGATCAAGACACACAAAACAATCAGATAGAATTACTATAAAACATTGCCGACCCATTTCTTCGCAAAGTTTCAGCAATGTTATTTGACCCCAATTGTATTAAACCTCATCCCTTGTCTAAAACAATTAATCACAATAAATTTTACAAACTAATTTCATCATATATTTTACAACTAATTTATTAATATTAAATAAAGCTTCAAGCCACATCCGTTGATTCCCTTTAAAACAAATACTAGCAGTTAATTACGCGACAATTTTTCATGCTAAATACATAAAAGGAGATACTTGTTTAAACTCTATTGTATTACAAGCTTTATACAAACACGAAGACCTTGCGTGTTGTTTTTCTATGCACTCCATTCCCAGAATTGTTTTTTTATTGCAAAATTGATATCATAATAAATTATATTTTTTTTATTTTTCTCAATTAGAAAACAACGGAGAAGTATAATGGATAAAAATGGAGATTAAATTACTGAAAAAAATCAATGAATGAAGCTTCTTCAAAATATTGTTAATACAAAACAAAAGTTTTCTAATAAATTCATAATGAGATAAATTTTCCATTAATTAATGTTATTTTTTCCGTAAAAACAAGCCAATTCCCAAGTGAACACTCCCCTTCAATGATCCCCAACGTGCTTTGAGATGCATTTAAGTTAAGCGGTAACACATCATTGCACAATTCAATTATTTAGTAAACAAATTAAGTTTGAAATTTCATAATTAATGTATTGATAACACTTGTTTTATTGTATGTAATTACATGAAAGTGGGGAGATCAATGTCATGTGTTAGGTTAGTAACACGGTAGGACTGCTGATAACGCCGCGGCGTCGGCGTCACAGCCACATAAATAAATTACTGGTGCACTAGGGGAAAGAGGGACGTGCTTTCCTTCCTCACAAGATATTCTAATTTAGCACGTGCATTATTTCTGTTTTTTTTTTCTGCTGTATGGACGGTCGCGGTTTTCGCGCACGGGGGCCCGGACGAGTCCGGGAGCGTTCGCTTACTGCTGGTCCACTCCGGGTGGTAGTAGTGTAGAGATAGGCCGCGAATCGCGTTGAGGGCGCTCATTTTCCGCAGACACGAATGCGAGAAATGTCGGGTGGTGCGAGAGAGCGGGACTCCATTCCGGGTGAAATTTATGCATTCAAAACGGTAGGATAGATAAAGGACGCTGCGGGCGACGCACATTTCACACTTATTAAAAGTTCGTTGGCAATTATTTATTTTGTCCTCGGATTTAATAATATATTTATTTATTAATCAAGTACAATTAGTTCAAAATATTATTAAGATAAGCTATGCACTCCGAATTTGCATTGTTCCAGACTTTAAAGCTTCCATACTAAAACTTTACCACATTTTACAATGCCTAGTGCCTTTTCATGTATGTGGTTTATACTTTTAAAGAAGTTTTTGACTATTTACAGATTTATATAATTTTATTTATTTGAATTTATGATAAAAATGCACATTTTTGAACACATTATGATATTTCACAAACAAATTATTAGCAGCGTCTGTCTTGGAGTTGGCTAGAATTCGTCCGATACAAGTCCCAGGAGATTTGTATCTGCTCGCAGAGATTGTTTGTAGGTTTTTGTTGCAAAGTTGTTGTTTGTCTAATGTTCCCTCGGATGTTATTTCGAATGGGATGAGTTTAATTTCGTTGCAATCACTAAGTTTTCAAGGATTTTTCAATGCAGCAGAGTTTTGAACATTTAAGCTTGAGTTAGAATATAGTATAGATATATGTACCGGTGGCAAATACCAACTCATATTTTCTTTTAATTATTACTATCAAAATTGGCTAACATTAACCCTAGTCTGCGCTATCAAATAAAAATTGAACAGTTCCTAATTTTTGAAAAAAAAAAATTAATTATTTTTTACTTTAATTTGACATTATAGACTACTACTACGACCGTCAAAATAAAAAAATTAATTTGACAAACCTTTTTGAATCTTGGTCATAGAAACACACCACAACAACCCTTCAACTGCAAAAGAACGCTTTAACAACATGTTTTTTGAGTATGTATTCAGTAGTGGCCTCTGCACCAGCAAAATCACTGGCGCTGCTTTTACAAGTAGTTCAAAAAACGTCGTGTATAAGAGGACGGAGCATAAAATATCCGTTTTCAGATTTTGTTTATGTGTTTATATATATATAAACTCTTCAGGAAGTTCCCCAGATATAAAGACTTACGTGGCCTTTGAATGTAATAATATACCAAAAAACAGACTCTTGGAAACTCTCTAGAAAAATCCTCTAGCAATAGACCCCAAAGTACAACTAAAGATTGTGGAGTTTAACAAAATTAAACTAATCCGAAGGTGGCCGTTGTTAAAGACGCCGATGGCAGAAAATATAATACGTATAAAACGTCCGTACAAGAAAACGTAGCATGGAATTACCCATTTTCAAATTGTAATTTTGTATTTATATATAAAACCTCTTAAAAGTTTTTCAATCGCAAAATCTCACGTGGCTTCCAGAGGTGATGATATGCCAAAAACTGTTTTGTAGATTTTTGTTAAAGGCCTTCTGAAAAAATCCTTTAGATGCATTATTGCAACTAAAGGTTGAGGAGTTCAACAAAATTAAACTAGTCAAGTGGCCGTTGTAAAATACGCTGATAGCAGAAAGTACATTACCACCAAGCGCTCGCGATACCGATGAGGATGTTGTGTTTTTCGGAGCTGTCGTCGGTGAGGCTGACTTTTCATTGCTGATGTCGGCTTAAATGCGCTAGAAATAAACTACATTGCAGCATAGTTGTGTAGTTCCTTCTATAACACAAACCACGTTTAAGAATGGAATGCTCCGTAAATATCCATAACCAGGGGCACTCAACAATAGTCTCTTATCAATCTATGCACACTGGCAATAAGAAGTTTCCTTGTAGTTATTTGTATAGTACAACTCGACTTGTTGTGAAAGCTCAACTAGAAAAGTGTTGACTCTATTAACTTAATGCTTAAAAATGTTACGGCCGTTAAGTGACGCTATACGCCGTAACACATGCCCACTCTAAAAAAAACCGAACCAACCACAAGCAAAAATAAAGAATTAAAAAAAAATCATAATCAGTCTACTGCAGCAGCAAAAACGGCAATATCTACTTCCCAGATTAGATATACCGTCTGAGTAACCGATGTTGAAACCAGTCGTTACCGCTCCCTACAAAATCGTCTAGATCCTTGAGAAACTTTACATAGCAACTTAAATTGAAAGTATACTAACTAAAGTCACAAAACAAGTCCGGATAAGTCTACAACTGTACAATGCTCCAAGTCAGCACGCAACTCCCGAACCACTTCACAGTACAGGAAAGCTAAACAGATTCATCACTACTCTACAAATCCGGCATAAATTACCAGCCTTTGACTTTACTCGCACCAGAAAATGCTTAATTCCGCATTTAAATTAGCAAGTCATCATCAAAAAATGCACAAATACACAATGACTTTGATTACTAAAGATCATATTGACTCCTGAATTAACTTGTTCTCTCGCTTAACTCGACTTTGTAATAGAAATTTGTAGCTTGTTCATAAACGTAATAAACTGTATAAAATTGCATATTTCTCCATAGCAATAATAGCTGCACAATGGACATATTACAGTCCTAATGACCGCTTCACAAAAAAAAATTAATTTAAAAAAATCCGTGGGTAGTTTGATTTTCCACAAGCTAGACCTTAGCCTGTCGTCTGTGACTTATAAAGTTTACGTCTGAATTTTTCTGTTTAATAGTTATCGCTTTGTGCAGCTTCTAGCCTGTCATGTTTTCATAGCCAAAGTAATTTTCTACAAGCTATTCTCTTCTTCTTCTATTTTGTTGTCATTTTATCGGCATAATGCAAAGAAATGCTTCTTGACAAATCTGGTGCAGTAAAGTGCTTTAATTTCTTTTAAAGTTCCTGGAAAACACTGTATTTTTTTCGCTTGCATACAAACATCTCTTCCTCCACTTAAGGTCGTCGTTGATTGTTGACTGTGATTGTTAGACTTATTTAAATTTTTGTTTTTGTGATAAATTCCGCCGGTTATTTTTCTGAAATAACTCCACAGTAATATTAATAAAATCATTATTTTAAATTGGCCATCACATTTTCCTACTCCTAACATAATGGATACTAGCGTTTGTAAAAACAAACAAAAAATACAATCTCTTGATAACAAATATTTGGGTAAGTAAATGAGCACACCATTTCAAACTTTGTGTTCGTAATCCTGCTCTGAAGTTTTCGACCACCCATTCAATGTTTTTCATCAAAAGATTGAATATATCCTCTTCATCCTTCTGTGACATAGTGACTACTAAGTTAAAAAAATAAGAGAATTATCATATTATTAATTTCTTAATAATACAACATCATTTGGATAGGTAAGTGAGGCACTTCAGTTTAAACTACCATGCTCTCCATTCACTCAAGTGTCAATCTTTAAAAGATTAGAAATCACCATCACCTCCTCTAAAATAGTAGCTACTAATATTTGTAGAGACAAAAAACATCCAATCCTTTAATAAAAAACACTTGAAACAGTAAAAAATCATTCCAATTTCAACTACTGACTGTTATATCCTGTCGGGGTAGTCATGCGTTTGATGAAATCAGACTCACAAACATAAATGTGTGTTGATTGTGCCAGTAGCAAAAACTGCAAAACCGCGTGTTCTAACAACAATTTTTCGGAAAAATTTGCAATGTTGTGGTTGCAATGAGTATAAGTTGCTAATAAAAGAGCCGGAAATAGCAAAACTTAGTATTCATCATGGGATTGGCTCAAAGCTTAGTAGAAACGTAGTTCCAGTCCTTGACTGAGTAGAAGCGGTGTCATATTTGGAGAGATGTTGTTTCTATGCTGCCTTAGAGTCTACTAAATAGAATTATCAAGTCAATTTTTTTATTATGCTGCGCGCTCTTTTGCTACTGACAAATGCGTATCGCAAAATGACGTGTGTGTACGTAGACTGCTTAGCCCACCAAACCAATTGTTTGTTATCAAAAAATTAGATATTACCTGCTTCTCATATGATATAGTAACTATTTTTGCAGATACAAAACTTATTTAATAAGGCACTCAAAAACATCAATACAAATAAAGACGGGTAATTTAAACTGAAGTACCCCTCCTGCTAACCCAATTATTTGTCGACATAGTTTGAATATCACCTTCTCCTCTAATATAGTGACTACTCATGTTTGCAAAAACAAAAATATCGAATCTTTTAACTTCAATTTAAACTAAGTGTTTATAAACATCGCCCAACCCTCAAACAATTTGCTATAAAAAAATTCTATTTTTCACCTCCTCACTCAAATTTCAAAATCTTGTATTCTCTTGATAACCGACACAATAGGCAAAGCTCATCAATCAAAATTATATGAACTGAACGTTTCGCTCACCCACTCAACTGTTTGTTATCAAAAGATTAGATCTGCCACATATTTCTACTAATGATAGCCAACATTCGTAGAAAGGAAAAACCGATTTTTAAACTACTGATACTTGGATGAGTGAAAGCCACTCCACTTCAATTTGTTTACCGCGTTATAAAAACTGAGTACCCCGACAATTGTAAAAAAAAGAAACATCTAATTTCTAAATTAGTGACAGTCGGGTAAGTAGGTGAGAAACTTTAATCAAAACTATTCTCCCGCAATCTATAAACTAAAATTTGCATTAACAAGAAACATTTAATCTCTAAATTACATAAACTTAAGTAAGTAGGCGGGCACTCAAATTAAATCTAGCCAGCGCATTCTATAAACTGAGAGCTCAAATCAAAATATTCTTTGAGCGTAATCTGTGAATTGAGTCATTCGACCATACACCCGATTATTTGTTATCAAAAGTCCAATCTATTAATAACAAACACTCTGGCAGGTAAGCGTGACTCAAACCCCGACACGACCAAAAACTGCAATTTTCATTGCACCCTAAGTCGGATAATTAGTTGAGCTGGTCACTCAATCAATTATTCACCCATTAATTTATTGATTTATATATTATTAATACAATTGCAGGTACTTTTCTTACTGCTCCTTGAGGTTCAGAAAATGATTAATCACATCAAAGCCCAAGACACCACGATTAAGAACATAGAGGAACATTTGGTGATGGTAATCAAAAACAAGTCGGACAAGATCGACGTTGCCTTCGATTAGCTAAATTCAATCTTGGCACAACCCTCCAGATTTGCATTTGTATGCACTCACTCACGAAAACTGACTTTCGTGCTGTCAATAAACACTGAACCGCCGCCAACGTGGTACACTACACATTTCAAACAGGGGCAAAAACGACCCTAAAATATGTAATTCGGAAAATTCCCGATTGCGTCACAATAGACGTAGTGCAAGCCAAGCTAATCGCTCGGAGGTTTGAATTTTCATCCGTAACAAGCATAGGAAGGAACGGAAAATTCTTCCCAATGCTATACTTTCAGCTCCCCCAGGGAGTCAAAAATAAGATTCTCTCAATAAAATTTGCATGTTTCGTTGCACGGTTGAGTACAAAAAAAAAGACCGCAGAGATTGCACAGTGCCATCGTTGCCAGCGGTATGACCACACGGCATCTCGATGCAACGCACCATATGTGTGTGTTAAGTGCGCCGGGACTCATTAAAGCTCCGCGTGTGTCTGGTACGTAGCTAAGTGCGCCGGATGCAGTGGGTCGCACACTGCTACAAAGAATGCCCAGTTTATGTTAAACTGCGTGCTAGTCAATTCGGCAAGGCCCACAGTAAAGCACCTGCTAACCATCAGCAGACCATCACCCCTCCAAAGGGTACACCCAAAACCAGCAAAGACGTGTACGTCGTTCTTTATCAATCTCTATCCTTGTTTTGAAAAATCAAGTCTTCAAATTTTGCGCCATCCTAAGTGCACTTTGGTAAAGCAAAGTAAAATAGTAAAAATCTGATAATCTTACCAACTTTATTTGCAACAAATTAAATCTTTTCAGCCACAACAGGGCACACTGCATTCTGCCATCTATACAGTAACCACAAGATACTTCAAATTTTTTTACTGGACTACGTAAAAGGTGTTTCCTTAGTCCGAGACACAAGTTTTTACTAACAGTTTTTCGCATTTTATTGTGCATTTTTTGATATTTTGAAACAATTTCCCAATAGCTAGTTTAGTTTTCTACTACAATAGCACCAGCAACAGTCTGAGAAAATAGAAAACCAACAACAACAAAAAAGAACAACAGATAAACACAGCCTCAGTCATTAAATCTATTTTCTGAAAAATGACAATAAAATGGTGAATGCCTTTTTTTGCAAAACTACAAAACATCCGCCGCACTAATCAAGAGAAATCTGACTGGTAACTGGTTCCAAGCGTCAGGCATTTAAAACAGCCTTCAAAGACGAGGAGACAGTTGCTAAAGCTCCCTAAAAGGTAGACGTCAACGTAAAAGCAAAGACAACTCGCAAATGCAAACATCAGACAAAAATATGATAATGGCGTAATCTTTATTACCCGAATTCAAAAGTAGAAAATAGAAAAAAAAATGGTGTCGTTAAAAACCTTTAGTTCAAAAAAACATCGCAACCTTTAGCCACTACCAATGACTTATTTTATCTTGCAAAACAAGACACACATATTCACAAATACAAACCATCAATTAACATGTAGAATAATACTCAAGAGTTGCAATTTAATGAAAAAAATATAAACCACCCCTAAAAATATTTTCAAAAACCTTGCAGAAATTAATTAATTAAAGTTTTATTGATTTTTATCAAGATTGTGATAAGTTATAACAAAATATCTTTAAATGTTCTGCAAATATTGAGTTTCAATTTAAAATAACATTGCTCAAAAGTTGTAGTTTTATAAAAAAAAATATAAATCACACCTAAAAATAGCTACAAAACCTTGTATAAAATATATAATTGAAATTTTGTTGATTTTTTCAAGATTGTGTTGAGTTAGATTGAGATATCTTTAAAACTGCTGCAAATATAAAGTTGCAATTTAATATATCATTGCTCTAAAGTTCTTTTTTTATAAAAAAAAAATGTAAACTACCCTTAAAAATAATTATAAAACCTTGCAAAAATTAATTAATTAAAGTTTTGTTGATTTTGATCAAGATTGGATTGAGTTAGATTAAAATATTTTTAAAATTTGCTGCAAATATTAAGTTACTATTAAGTATTGCATTTATTGTATTTTTGTTCATTTTTATCAAGATTGTGCTGAGATTGAAATATTTATAAAATTGCTGCAAAGATTTAGTTTTTTTTTAACATAAACGGCATCTAAAAAAATTACAATACTTTGCAGAAATTAATTAATTGTAGTTTTGTTGATTTATAATAAATTTCAGTTGAGTTTAAGATATTAAAACTCAAGGGTTGTAGTTACATGAAAAAAATTATAAACAAATTTTAAACATTTCGGCAAAAATAATTTAATTGCGATTTTGTTGATTTTAAACAAATTTGAATTAAGTTTTATTAATATAGCTTAAGAATCAATAGAAATTCGATATTTAGAGACAATTTTCTACACATATTGGATTTCCTAACAAGAATAACAAGTATTGTGTTTGTTATGCTTGTTATTGTAAAGTGCAACTTTCCGACAGTTTTCAGCACAAGAAAAAATACCTTAATCTTAAATCATAATAAAATAGTAAAACAATTAACGTCATTATACTCTATTGAAAAGACATATTAAAATTTCACTGTCAAATAACCGGAAGGTAATAAAAAAAATGAAACGAATTACCGTCACCTCCGTTTTAAATTAACTTCTCCCTCCGGCTTGTTTGTGTATGTATTTTTTGCAGATCTTTTAATTAAACTTTTCCGGATTATTCCGCCTCTAAAAGGAAGTGATAAGGTGACTCGACATATATTTTTAAGCACCTAATATATATTATTCCGGCTTTCAAAACTTTAACTAGATCAATCTTAAACGGTTGGCGTTGTTCCAATGTGATGTCATTGATAAGTTCCATAAATAATTGCCAATTTAATATACCATTTATTTCGTTTATAATTTAATCAACAGCAATTTAATTAAAAATAAGCAATACATGACAATAAGTTTCCATCATGTCTTCATTTTTAATTGAAATACACCCCATTAAAACAATATATAATTTCCAAAGTGCGTATATAACTTTCCAACGCGTTCTATAATTCATAGCCAATTAAAGCTTTCGTATTATACGGGGATCTGAAAGTTTCGTGTAACTTGGGGAATGCCGTTTCGATAAGTTTTCACGATGTGTAAGTAGTACATACACTTGCGTTAAGAACAATAAAAATATAATAATTTAAATAATAATGGAACGCGTGTGATACTTGGAATCCTGATAATTGGCATTATGTTTGCTGTAATAACAGTAAAATTTCTAATGGGGTTTTGAATCGTTTGCTTTTATAGGCGGAATTTTCACTGTTGTAATAAATGGAAATAAGGTGGATTTTATTACATGAAATGCAAAATCAAATTGATTCAGATATGATTTGTTTGTGGCAGTATAGTATTACTAAGTATAATTTGTGATAAAAAATATAGTAGTAAAGGTCACAGCCATCAATTATTTAAAATAAAAACGATTGGTATAAAAAATACCAATTTGTAGGTAATAATTTATTTAAACGCAATCCATTAATCATATTGGATTAAATTTAAATAAATTATGTAATGCATCTATTATTCATTTGCTATAGATAAAGCCATTTTTATAAACATTGTTATCATCGCCCCTTCGGTTTATTTATTAATTAAAAATTCATTATAAAAAAATAATGTAACTATATTCAAACGCAATAAAAATGGCAACATCCGGTGATTCAAAAAATTGTACTAAGTGCAAAACAATTTAATATAATATTTACTTAAACAAATTGCATATAAATAAATAAACATTTTAAACAATTAAAAAATCACAAACAAAATTTATATAAACACTGTTCAAATCGATGCACATTCATTTAATTCATTGCACTTTGAAAATGTATCCGAAGGCAATATTTAACAAGGCCCGCATTCCGACCATCCATTCACACAACAAAACTAAATAAATTTCTATTTGTTTTCTACAAACAGAAATCGTTATTATTGAAACAATTTTATTAAACGGTTTTTATTATCAGTGGAATTATTTCAAAAACTAAATTGTTTCTTTAGTAAGTTTGTATAATAGTTGGAATTAGTTTAAAGCTATTGTATTAAGTTACTTACTAAATAGATACGAGAAGCGGGATATTCAGCTTACCTAAAACAAAAAGAAGAAAGAATTTAGTATAAAGAATTCAATTAGTTCATTTTATGAATGGAGAATTGGGTTGAAGTAAATTGAATTAAATTAAATTTCTACTTTAATTAATTTAGTCTAGACGTTAATTATGTTTTTATTTAATATACTAGATTTGATTAAAATATTAATTAAAAATTTATAAATTACATTTCACATATACATACAAAAGCAAGAACTCAATCTAGATATTACTACTAATGGAAACGTTACATAAAAATAAAAACTTATTAAATTTCTGACAAATTCTAAAAAATCTGCAAATCCATACATTGGAACTAGATGCAATTTATTAACAATATTTAACAATAGCATTACTACCAACTGTAAAAATTGTAACTAATTTCATACAACAGATTTGACGTAACCTTACTTTATTTGATCTCAATTGATTCAATCAATATGTTTTTGAGTACTGATATAAATTCATAACTTGCATAATTTTATAAGACAAATTTGACATAACCTTACTTTAATTGATCTCAATTGAGTCAATCAATAAGTTTTCAATTACTTACAATTGTAACTAATTTAATTCGACAGATATGACATAACCTTACTTTATTTGATGTCACATGATTCAGTCAATAAGTGTATAAATAATAAAATAAATTCATAACTTGCAATCCAAACACTGGATTTTAATAAAGTTTATGAACAATATACTTTAATAACATTACTACCAACTATAAAAATTGCATCTAATTTTATACGACAGATTTGACATAACCTTACTTTAATTGATCTCAATTGAGTCAATTAATAAGTTTTTGAGTACTAAAATAAATTTAAAACTTGCATTCCAAACACTGGATTTTAATAAAATTTATAGACAATATATTTCAATAGCATTACTACCAACTGTAAAAACTGCAACTAATTTCATAGGACAAATTTGACATAACCTTACTTTATTTGATGTCACATGATTAAGTCAATAAATGTTTAAATAATAAAATAAATTCATAACTTGCAATCCAAACACTGGATTCTAATAAAATTTATGGACAATATACTTCAATAACATTACTACCAACTGTAAAAATTGTAACTAATTTTATACAACAAAATTAACATAACCTTACATTAATTGATCTCAATTGATTCAACCAAGAAGTTTTCAAGTACTAAATTAAATTCATAACTTGCAACCCATACATTGGATTTTAGTTAAATTTATAAACAATATACTTCAATAACATTACTACCAACTGTAAAAATTGCAACTAATTTCATACAACAGATTTGACGTAACCTTACTTTATTTGATCTCAATTGATTCAATCAATATGTTTTTGAGTACTGATACAAATTCATAACTTGCAATCCAAACACTGGATTTTAATCAAATTTATATACAATATACATCAATAACATTACTACCAACTGTAAAAACTGCAACAAAATTTATACGACAAATTTGACTTAACCTCACTTTATTTGATGTCACATGATTCAATCAATAAGTGTTTAAATAATAAAATAAATTCATAACTTGCAATCCAAACACTAGATTTTAATGAAATTTATATAATATACTTCATTAACATTACTACCAACTGTAAAAATTGCAACTAATTTCATACAACAGATTTGACATAACCTTACTTTATTTGATGTCAATTGATTCATTCAATACTAAAATTAATTTATAATTTGCTATTCATACATTAAATTTTAATTAAATTTATGGACAATATACTTCAATAACATTACTACCAACAGTACAAATTGTAACTAATGTTATACGACAAATTTGACATAACCTTACTTTAGTTTATGTCAATTGATTCACTCAATAAGTGACTAAGTTCCGAAATAAATTCATAACTTGCAATGTATACACTAGATTCTAATAAAATTTATGGACAATATACTACATTAACTGTAAAAATTGTAACTAATTTTATACAACAAAATTAACATAACCTAACTTTAATTAATCTCAATTGACTCAACCAAGAAGTTTTCAAGTACTAAAATAAATTCATAACTTGCAACCCATACATTGGATTTTAGTTAAATTTATAAACAATATACTTCAATAACATTACTAACAACTGTAAAAATTGCAACTAACTTCATACAACAGATTTGACGTAACCTTACTTTATTTGATCTCAATTGATTCAATCAATATGTTTTTGAGTACTGATACAAATTCATAACTTGCAATCCATACACTGGATTTTAATCAAATTTATATACAATATACATCAATAACATTACTACCAACTGTAAAAACTGCAACAAAATTTATACGACAAATTTGACTTAACCTCACTTTATTTGATGTCACATGATTCAATCAATAAGTGTTTAAATAATAAAATAAATTCATAACTTGCAATCCAAACACTAGATTTTAATGAAATTTATATAATATACTTCAATAACATTACTACCAACTGTAAAAATTGCAACTAATTTCATACGACAGATTTGACATAACCTTACTTTATTTGATGACAATTGATTCATTCAATACTAAAATTAATTTATAATTTGCTATTCATACATTAAATTTTAATTAAATTTATGGACAATATACTTCAATAACATTACTACCAACAGTACAAATTGTAACTAATGTTATACGACAAATTTGATATAACCTTACTTTAGTTTATGTCAATTGATTCACTCAATAAGTGACTAAGTTCTGAAATAAATTCATAACTTGCAATGTATACACTGGATTCTAATAAAATTTATGGACAATATACTACATTAACTGTAAAAATTGTAACTAATTTTATACAACAAAATTAACATAACCTAACTTTAATTAATCTCAATTGACTCAACCAAGAAGTTTTCAAGTACTAAAATAAATTCATAACTTGCAACCCATACATTGGATTTTAGTTAAATTTATAAACAATATACTACAATAACATTACTACCAACTGTAAACATTGTATTTAATTTTATACTACAGATTTGACATAACCTTACTTTAATTGATCTCAATTGAGTCAATTAATAAGTTTTCGAGTACTAAAAAAAATTTATAACTTGCAATCCAAACACTGGATTTTAATGAAATTTATAAACAATATATTTATATAATATAACTACCAACTGTAAAAATTGCAACTAATTTCATACGACAGATTTGACATAACCTTACTTTATTTGATGTCAATTAATTCATTCAATAAGTGTTAGACTATTGAAATAAATTCATAAGTTGCAATCCATACATTGGATTTAAATAAAATTTATGGACAATATACATAAAAAACATTACTACCAACTGTAAAAATTGCAACTAATTCCATTTAACAGATTTGACATAACCTCACTTTATTTGATGTCAATTGATTCATTCAATAAGTGTTTAACAATTGAAATAAATTCATAACTTGCAAACCATACATTGGATTTAAAAGCAATTTATTGACAATTCACTTCGATAACATTACTACCAACTGCATAAATTGTAACTAATACGATACAACAAGTTTCACATAACCTTAACTTAAGTGATCTCAATTGATTCAATCGATATGTGTTCGAGTATAGAAATAAATTTATAACTATTAATCCATACATTGGATTTTAATGCAATTTATTGACAATATACTTCAATAGCATTACTAGCAATTGTCAAAAATGTAACTAATTCAATACGACAAGTTTAACATGACCTTTACTTAAGCAATCTCAATTGATTAAATCGATACGTGTTCAAGTATAGAAATAAATTCATAACTCGAAATCCGTACAATAAATATTAAAGCAACTTAGCGACAAATTAATTCAATAACATTACTACCAATTGCATAAATTGTAATTAATTCGAAGTTTGACATAACCTTACTTTAAGTGATCTCAAATTAATCAATCAATACGTGTTCAAGTATGGAAATAAATTTATAACTCAGAAACCATACATTGGATTTCAATGCAATTTAGCGACAATATACTTCAATAACACTACTACCAATTGCATAAATTGTATTTAATTCGTCACGACAAGTTTGGCATAACCTTAACATAAGTGATCTCAATTGATTCAATCAATACGTGTTCGAGTATGAAAATAAATTCAAAACTCAAAATCCATACAATAGATTTTAATAAAATTTATTACCAAATTATTTCAATAGCATTACTACCAACTGCATAAATTGTAACTAAATCGATACAACAGATTTGACCTAATTTGATTGATCTCAATCAATGCATTCGATAAGTGTTTGAGTATTAAAACTAACTTGAAACTCGGAATCCATACATTGATATTTGATGCACTTTATTGACAATTTACGTTTGTATACATTGTAGAAGAAAAATATGTAACTCCTACCAAGCGTGTCTTCAGATGGCAGATAGGAAAATTGCACACTAGGACCAACACCATTGCCTGTTAGCCTTGCCTCGACAATAAGATTACTTTTTTTTTTTCTTTAAACTGTCGTCTTCCATTGGACAGACTCTTCGGTTTACTCGAGATCTGCTTTCCGGTTACCAACGTATCCAAAGCTTGGCAACCAAAACAACTTAAAACTCCTTAACTTTTCACTAGTGAAGTACTGCACAAAAACAACAATACCAGGAAGCACAGCTGCCAATTGGTCAAAAAATGTACAAACATTGCCTTTAAGATAAAAAACCATAAAAAAAATACCTAAGAGAGTCCTAGTAACTCTGTGAATCCCTCCTGCTAGATAGAATAAACAGCTCCAAAGATTATGGAAAGAGCAATATAAATAAACGCAATTACCTGATAAACAACAAGAAAATAACAACAAGCAAACCAGCAAATTAAAATTTTTGCCCTGGCAGTAAACTTCGGACTAGAAGGAAAGACAACATCGCAAAGAATCCGACTTCAGATACCGTGTGAAAAAGAGCAATTTAAATTGCAATAAAATCAGTGATTGAGTATTTACTTGATCAATCATCAATCAACCAACCATTTAATTTGTCTGATGTAAATAAGAAAAAAAACATGAAGATCTCTTGAAGAACAAGATAAAAATATCAACAGACTCGAAAAGTTCATCGTTAGCCTGATTGACAAAGATCCTGAGCGAATTGATATCTATAAAGATAACCTCAAACAAACCAAGCTAGACCATAAAGAACACTTCTTTAAGTTGCAGAAAACCATTTTGCAAAAAATTAAGAAAATTAAAGCCGTCACCACAGCAGTCCTAATGTCATTTATTGCTAAGCAAACCACCAAGCCACGTCACTAAAAGTTCCGGCCCTGACTTCTTCCAAAAAAGTTTCAAAAACACAAACGACTTCCCAACAGCTGCAACCAAAACCGATCAAGTCCTCTACCTCCAAAAACAAAAATCAGAGAGAGCTCCAGCTAAACAGCAACGTCACCGCTCATCACAAAAGGATTCACTTTAGTAAGCAACTAAAAAAGTCCAAAAAACAAACAAAAAATCGGGTAAATCCCCTACAATTACTTTACCTAATAGGGCTATCAAGTCAGGTGTCTTCAGTGCCACCAAGTCCAACAGCAACCAAGGCCAAAGAGTCCACATCCCGGTCAGCCCCTAAAACCCAGGCAACCACTTTAGGTTGGCCTAATAGCTCACTAAACCCTTCAATAAGCCCTAACACTTCGGCAGCATCCACAAGAAGTGCTACCATAAAAGGCCTACTTCTTATTTTCATACAAAATAAAAATATATTTCAACGATGCTTCACTACACTTTTCGGTTAATGTCCAAAAAAAAAACTAAAATACGTCATAAAAAACATACACAAATGCAGCTAGGTTGATGCGGTGCAAGCAAACCTAACCTAACCTAACCGCTCTAGCATCCTTATCCGTTAAACGCATACAAAAGAATGGTAAACATTTGCCATTGTGCTCCTTCCAAGATATGCAACCTCGGGTAACATTGTCACAGTTGTCAGCGCTATGGCCACACGGCATCAAAGTGCAGTTCATATGTTTGCGTGAAATGCGCTGAAACAAATCTGCACTAAGACATAAAAATCAAGTCATTTTGAACTTGGATTAAATCAAATTTGATCAAAATTAAAAAAATAACTATCATTTTGTTGACTAACAAAGTTTTCAAAATTTAATAAAAGGATCCTGTTTACACTTTTAAAAACCAAGTGTAAACTAAATTTTATTAAAATTCAACTTCGATTAAAAAAGTTATTCAACTTTTTTAGATTAAATCAAATTTGATCAAAATTAAAAATATATCTACCATTTTGTTTAAAAACAAAGTTTTCCAAATTTAACAAAGAGATCATAATAATACTTTTAAAAACTATATGTAAACCAAATTTGAATAAAATTCAACTTGAATTAAGAAAGTTATTCAACTTTTTTGGATTAAGTCAAATTTGATCAAAATTAAAAATATATCTACCAGTTTGTTGTTTAACAACATTTGATGAATTTAACAGAAAGATCATGTTTATACTTTTATAAGCTAAGTGCAAACAAAATTTTGTTAAAATTCAACTTCTATTAAAAAAGTTATTCAACTTTTTTGAATTAAATCAAATTTGATCAAAATTAAAATATATCTACCATTTTGTTGATTAACAATATTTTCCAAATTTAACAAAAATATCATATTAATACTTTTAAAAGCTATGTGCAAACAAAATTTGATTAAAATTCAACTTGGATTAAAAAGTTAATTCAACTTTTTTGGATTAAATCAAATTTGATCAAAATTGAAAATATATCTACGATTTTGTTAATTTACAAAGGTTTCCAAATTTTACAAAAGGATCATGTTTATACTTTTAAAAACCATGTGCAAACAAAATTTTATTAAAATTCAACTTCTATTAAAAAAGTTATTCAACTTTTTTGGATTAATTCAAATTTGATCAAAATTAAAAATATATCTACCATTTTGTTAATTTACAAAGGTTTCCAAATGTTACAAAAGGATCTTGTTTATACTTTTAAAAACCATGTGCAAACAAAATTTTATTAAAATTCAATTTTTATTAAAAAAGCTATTCAACTTTTTTGGATTAATTCAAATTTGATCAAAATTAAATATATATCTACCATTTTGTTGATTAACAACATTTTCCAAATTTAACAAAAAAAACATATTTATACTTTTAAAAACTATGTGCAATCAAAATTTTATTTAAATTCAACTTAGATTAAAAAAGTTATTTAACTTTTTTGGATTAAATCAAATTTGATCAAAATTAAAATATATCTACCATTTTAATGATTAACAACATTTTCAAAATTTAACAAAAGGATAATATTTATACTTTTAAAAGCTATGGGTAAACCAAATTCATTTAAAACTCAACTTCGATTAAAAAAGTTATTTAACTTTTTTGGATTAAATCAAAACTAAAAATTGATCTATCATATTGATGATTTACATAGTTTTCCAAATTTGATCATGTTTATACTTTGAGAAGCTATTTGTAAAGCAAATTTGATTAAAATTCTACTTAGATTAAGAAAGTTATTCAACTTTTTTGGATTAAGTCAAATTTGATCAAAATTAAAAATATATCTACCATTTTGTTGATTTACAAAGTTTTCTAAACTTAACAAAATGATAATGATTATTCTTTTAAAAACCATGTGTAAACTATATTTTATTAAAATTCAGCTTCGATTAAAAAAGTTATTCAACTTTTTTGGATTAATTCAAATTTGATCAAAATTATAAAAAATATCTACCATTTTGTTGATTAACAACATTTTCCAAATTTGATAAAAAGATCAAATTTATACTTTTAAAAGATATGTGTAAACCAAATTTTATTGAAATTATACTTGGATTAAGAAAGTTATTCAACTTTTTTGGATTAAGTCAAATTTGATCAAAATTAAAAATTTATCTACAATTTTGTTGATTAACAAAATTTTCCAAATTTACAATATACTTCAATAACATTATTGCCAATTGTAAACATTGTAACAAATTTGATACGACAAATTTAACATAACCTTATTTTAATTGATCTTAATTGATTCAATCAATAAGTGTTTGACTATTGAAATAAATTCATAACTTGAAATCTATACATTGGATTTTCATGCAATTTATTGACAATTATCGTCAATAACATTACTACTAACTGTAAAAATTGTAACTAATTTCAAACAACAGATTTGACATAACCTTACTTTATTTGATGTCAATTGATTCATTCATTATTGAAATTAATTTATAACTTGCTATTCATACATTGGATTTTAATGAAATTTATGGACAATATACTTCAATAACATTATTGCTAACTGTAAAAATTGTAACTAATTTTATACGACAAATTTGACATAACCTTACATTAATTCATTTCAATTGAATCTATCATTAAGTGTTTGACTATTGAAATAAATTCATAACTTGAAATGTATACATTGATTTTTTATGCAATTTATTGACAATTATTGTCAATAACATTACTACCAACTGAAAAAATTGTAACTAATTTTATACGACAAATTTGACATAACCTTACTTTATTTGGAGTCAATTAATTCATTCCATAAGTGTTTCAGTATTGAAATAAATTTATAACTTGCAATGCATACACTGGATTTTAATGAAATTTATAAACAATATACTTAAATAACATTACTACTAACTGTAAAAATTGTAACTAATTTTATACGACAAATTTGACATAACCTTACATTAATCGATCTCAATTGAATCAATCATTAAGTGTTTGACTATTGAAATAAATTTATAACTTGGAAACAATACATTGGATTTTCATGCAATTTATTGACAATTATCGTCAATAACATTACTACCAACTTTATAAATTGTAACTAATTTCATACGACAAATTTGACATAACCTTACTTTATTTGGAGTCAATTAATTCATTCCCTAAGTGTTTCAGTATTGAAATAAATTTATAACTTGCAATGCATACACTGGATTTTAATGAAATTTATGAACAATATACTTAAATAACATTACTACTAACTGTAAAAATTGTAACTAATTTCATACGAACAAATTTGACATAACCTTATTTTATTTGATGTCAATTGATACATTCAATAAGTGTTTGAGTACTGAAATAAATTCATAACTTGGATTGGATTTAAAAAAAATTTATTAACAATATACGTCAAGAACATTACTACCAATCCATACATTGGATTTTAATGCAATTTATTGACAATATACTTCAATAGCATTACTACCAATTGTCAAAATTGCAACTAATTCGATACGACAAGTTTGACATGACCTTTACTTAAGCAATCTCAATTGATTAAATCGATACGTGTTCAAGTATAGAAATAAATTCATAACTCGGAATCCATACATTGGATTTTAGTGCAATTAAGAGACAATATACTTCAATAGTATTTCAACCAATTGCATAAATTGAAACTAATTTGACACATCAAGTTTGACATAACACTAACTTAAGTAATCTTAACTGATTCAATCAATACTTGTTCGAGTATAGAAATAAACTCATAACTCAAAATCCATACATTGGATTTTAATGCAATTTTGCGGCAATATATTTCAATAGCATTACTACCAACTGTTTAAATTGTAACTAATTCGATACGACAAGTTTGACATAACCTTATCTTAAGTGATCTCAATTAATTCAATCAACACGTGTTTGAGTATGGAAATAAATTCATAACTCGGAGTCTATACATTAAATTTTATTGAAATTTATTACCAAGTTACTTCAATAACATTACTATCAACTGCATAAATTGTAACTTATTCCATACGACTTGTTTGACATAACCTTACTTTAAGTGATCTCAATTAACTCAATCAATACGTGTTTGAGTATTAAAATAAATTCATAACTCGCATTCCGTACATTGGATTTTCATGCAAATTATTGACAATTTACTTCATATGTATTACTACCAAATGTATAAATTTGAACTAATTCAATACGACAAGTTTGACATAACCTTAACTTAAGCAATCTCAGTTGATTCAATCGATACGTGTTCGAGTATGGAAATAAATTCATAACTCAAAATCTGTACATTGGATTTTAAAGCAATTTAACGACAATATACTTCAATTTATGCAATTGGTAGTAGTGCTACTACTACCAATTGCATAAATTGTAACTAATTCGATACTACAAGTTTGACATAACCGTAACTTAAGCAATCAAAATTTAATTAATCGATAAGTGTTCGAGTATAGAAATAAAGTCATTACTCTAAATCCATACATTGGATTTTATTCAAAATTATAGACAATATATTTCAATAACATAACTACCAACTGTGAAAATTGCAACTAATTTAATACGACAAATTTGACATAACCTTACTTTGTTTGATATCCATTGATTCATTCAATAAGATTTGAGTACTGAAATAAATTCATAACTTGCAATCCATACATTAGATTTTAATGAAAGTTATAGACATTATACTTCAATAACATAATTACCAATAGTATAAAAATTAACTAATTCAATACGACAAGTTTGACATAACCTTAACTTAAGCAATCTCAGTTGATTCAATCGATACGTGTTCGAGTATGGAAATAAATTCATAACTCGGAATCTATTCATTGGATTTTGATACAATTTATTGTGAAATTACTATAAAAGCATAACTACCAACTGCATAATTTGTAACTAATTCAATGCAACAGGTTTAACATTATCTCAACTTAAGTGATCTCAATTGATTCAATCGATAAGTATGGAAATAAATTCATAACTCGGAATCCATACATTGGTATATAATGCACTTTATTGACAATTTACGTCCGTATACATTGTAACTAATTCAATAAGACATATGTTCCTGAGGAGAAAGGTGTAACTCCTTCAGGTGGCGAATAGAGAAATTACACACTTGGACCAACAGCATTGCATAGTAGCATTGCCTAGGCAATACGGCTACATTTTTGCTTTGCTTCTTTAAATTGTCGACCTCCATTTGACAAACTCTTTGGTCTACTCTAGACCTGCTTTCCGGTTATCAACGTATTGAAACCTTAGCAACCAAAACATCTTAAAATTACTGACCTCTTCATACAAACCAAGCTAGACCATAACGAACTAATCTTCAAGTTGCAAAAAGTCATTTTGCAAACAAATAAGAAAAATAAAGCCGCTTCCACAGCAGACCTAATGTCATTCATTGCTAGCCAGATCACCCAACTACCCACGTCACCAAAAAATACGGCACTAACTACTTCCAAAGAGGTTCCAAAGACCCCAATGTCTTCCCCAGTAGCTGCGGCCAAACCCCAGCCCACCAAGACTGCAGACGCCCCGGTCTAAACCTTCTACAAAATAGCTGTAAAAAACCCAGTCATCTCCGCCACCTGCAAGAACAAAAAGCAGATAGAGCTTCAGCTGGACAGCAACGTCGCCGATCACCACAATACCCCGCCCCTAAAAAAAGGATTCACTTTGGTAAACAACAAAAAAGTCCAAAAAAACAGAAAAAAATATTGTGTGAATCCCCTACAGTTACTTTCCCTAATAGAGCTATAAAATCAAGTGTTTTTGGCACCACTAAGTCCATCAACAACAAAAACCAAAAGTCCACAACCCGGCCAGCCCCTAAAACTTAAGCAACCATTTCAAGTCCACCTAATAGCTCCTTAAAACCTTCAATATGCCCAAACACTTCGGCAGCATCCAAAAAAGGTGCTACCACAATACGCCTATTTTTGTTTCACTACACTTATTAGTTAAAGTCCAAAAAGACCCTAAAATACGTCATAAGAAACATACCACTCAAATGCATCTAAACTGATGCGGTGCAAGCAAAGCTAACCATTCTAAGGTACGCACCCTTATCCGTTAAACGCATACGAAGGAATAGAAAACTTTTGCCCAAGTGCTACGTTCAATTTCCACAAAACGCAAAAGTTTGAAAGACCATGTCTCCTTCCAAGATATGCAACTTCATGTCGAATGACATTGTCACAGTTGTCAGCGCTATGGCCACACGGCATCAAAGTGCAGTTCAAGCATTAATAGTCTTTTTAGGCTAATATGCAAAAAATCTAAAACTGAGGTGCAGTTCACATATGTTTGCGTAAAATGCGCTGAAACAAATCCACCTACACTAAGACATAGAAATAAAATTATATTTCAACATGCTACTGAAGGCAAGCCAAACTCCATCTAAATCAGGTTCCAATGCACCTGTTTCTCAACAGCAAATTCCAGCTCCTGTCAACTTTTTTGGATTAAATCAAAATTGATCAAAATTAAAAATATATCTACCATTTTGTTAATTAACAAAATTTTGCAAATTTAACAAAATGATCATATTTATACTTTTAAAAGCCACGTGTAAACCAAACTTTATTCAAATTTAACGTAGACTAAGAAAGTTATTCAACTTTTTTGGATTAAGTCAAATTTGAGAAAAATTAAAAAAATATCTACCATTTTGTTGATTAACAACATTTTCCAAATTTAATAAAAAGATCATATTTATACTTTTAAAAGCTATGTGTAAACCAAATTTTATTGAAATTATACTTGGATTAAGAAAGTTATTCAACTTTTTTAGATTAAGTCTAATTTGATCAAAATTAAAAATATGTCTACCATTTTGTTGATTAAAAAAGTTTTCAAAATTTAATAAAAGAATCATATTTATACTTTTAAAAGCTGAAGGTAAACGAAATTTAATTAAAATTCAACTTCGATTAAAAAAGTTATTTAACTTTTTTGGATTTAATCAAATTTGATCAAAATTAAAAATACATCTACAATTTTGTTGAATTACAAAGTTTTCCAAATTTAACAAAAAAATCATATTTATACTTTTAAAAACTATGCGCAAACAAAATTTTATTAAAATTCAACTTCAATTAAAAAAATTATTCAATTTTTTTGGATTAAATCAAATTCGATCAAAATTAAAAATATATCTACCATTTCGTTAATTTACAAATTTTCAAAATTTAACAAAAGGATCTTTTTTATACTTTTAAAAGCTATGTATAAACCAAACTTTATTAAAATTCAAAATGGATTAATAAAGTTATTCAACTTTTTTGGATTAAATTAAATTTGATCAAAATTAAAAATATATCTACTATTTTGTTGATTAACAATATTTTTAAAATTTAACAAAAGAATCATATTTATATTTCTAAAAGCTATGCGCAAACCAAATTTTATTCAAATTCAACTTATATTAAAAAAGTTATTCAACTTTTTTGGATTAAATCAAATTTGATCAAAGTTAAAAATATATCTACCATTTTGTTAATTAACAAAACTTTACAAATTTAAAAAAAAAATAATATTTATACTTTTAAAAACTATGTGCAAACCAAATTTTATTAAAATTTAGCTTCAAATAAAAAAGTTATTTAACTTTTTTGGATTAAATCAAACTTGCTCAAAATTAAAAATTAATCTACCATTTTGTTGATTTACTAAGTTTTCCAAATTTTACAAAAAGATCATATTTATACTTTTAGAAGCTATGTGCAAACCAAATTTTATTTAAACTCGACTTGGATTAAGAAAGTTATTTAACTTTTTGGGATTGTATCAAATTTGTTCAAAATTTAAAATAGATCTATCATTTTGTTGATAATTATTTTATTCCAAATTTAATAAAAGAATAATATTTATACTTTTAAAAACTATGTGTAAACCAAAGTTTATTGAAATTCAACTAGAATTAAGAAAATTATTCAACTTTTTTAGATTAAATCAAATTTGATCAAAATTAAAAATATATCTACCATTTTGTTGTTTAACAACATTTTTTAAATTTAACAAAAAGATCATATTTATACTTTTAAAAGCTATGTGCAAACCAAATTTTATTCAAATTCAACTTGGATTAGGAAAGTTATTCAATTTTTTTGGATTAAATCATATTTGATCAAAATTAAAAATATATCTACCATTGTGTTGATTTAAAATGTTTTCCAAATTTAATAAAAATATTATGTTTATATTTTTAAAAACTACTTCCAAACCAAATTTGATTAAAATATCACTTAAATTAAGAAAGTTATTCAACTTTTTTGGATTAAATTAAATTTGATCAAAATTAAAAATAGATCTATCATTTTGTTGATTAACAAAATTTTCCAAATTTACCAAAAGAATAATATTTATACTTTCAAAAGCTATGTGTAAACCAAATTTCAATAAAATTCAACTTTAATTAAAAAAGTTATTCAACTTTTTTGGATTAAATTAAATTTGATCAAAATTAAAAATAGATCTATCATTTTGTTGATTAACAAAATTTTCCAAATTTACCAAAAGAATAATATTTATACTTTCAAAAGCTATGTGTAAACAAAATTTTATTAAAATTCAACTTCAATTAAAAAAATTATTCAACTTTTTTAGATTAAATCAAATTTGATCAAAATTAAAAATTTATCTACCATTTTGCTGATTAACAAAAATTTCCAAATTTAACAAAAAAATCATGTTTATACTTTAAAAAACCATGTGCAAACAAAATTTTATTAAAATTCAACTTCTATTAAAAAAGTTATTCAACTTTTTTGGATTAATTCAAATTTGATCAAAATTAAAAATATATCTACCATTTTGTTGATTTACAAAATTTTACAAATTTAACACAAAAATCATGTTTATACTTTTAAAAACCATGTGTAAACCAAATTTGAATAAAATTCAACTTGGATTAAGAAAGTTATTCAACTTTTTTGGATTAAATCAAATTTGATCAAAATTAAAAATATATCTACCATTTTGTTTAAGAACAAAGTTTTCTAAATTTGGCAAAAGGATCATATTAATACTTTCAAAAGCTATGTGCAAACAAAATTTTACTAAAATTCAACTTGGATTAAGAAAGTTATTCAACTATTTTGGATTAAGTCAAATTTGATCAAAATTAAAAATGTATCTACAATTTTGTTGTTTAAAAACCTTTTTTAAATTTAACAAAAAGATAATATTTATACTTTTAAAAAGTATGTGTAAACCAAATTTTATTAAAATTCAACTTGGATTAAGAAACTTATTCAACTTTTTTAGTTTAAATCAAGTTTGGTTAAAATTAAAAATATATCTACAATTTTGTTGATTAACAAAATTTTCCAAATTTAATAAAAGAATAATTTTTATAATATTAAAAGCTATTTGTAAACTAAATTTTATCAAAATTATACTAAGATTAAGCAAGTTATTCAACTTTTTTGGATTAAGTCACACTTGATCAAAATTAAAAATATATCTACAATTTTGTTGATTAACAAAATTTTCTAAATTTAATAAAAGAATAATATTTACACTTTTAAAAGCTATTTTTAAACCAAATTTTATTAAAATTATACCTAGATTAAAAATGTTATTCACTTTTTTGGATTAAATTAAATTTGATCAAATTTAAAAATATATCTACAATTTTGTTGATTTATGAACTTTTCCAAATTTAACAAAAGGATCATATTTATACTTTTAAATGCTATGTGCAAACCAAATTTTATCAGAATTCAACTTGGATTAAGAAATTTATTCAACTTCTTTGGATTAAGTTAATAATAAATAAAATTTTAAACTAAAAGTTTTGAACATTGTGAGCAGAAAGCAATTTTGTCAAACAACAACAAAAAAGAACAAGAGAAAAATCTCCAAAACTGTGAAAACTGCTACAGTCCTTAGTCAATAGACTGTCAAAATGTAGTAAGAAGATCTTAATGTCAATAAAAACTACGCCAAAGAAAAAAAATGGTTTTAAAAAAAATGGACAAATAACAGACATGCTTTGTCACAAAAGTAGAAAAAATTAAACGCAAAAACCAGAATTCACATGACACGAGTAGCGAGATAGACTGGAAATAAATCTAAAACAAAAACCGCAATAGATGATAAGTCAATAACAGAATTTATAAAAAATAAACATTAATAAATGAAGGGCTTGAAGAAGGGCATATAAAACACATTAAAAGAAGTATAAAAATTATAGTTAGTAAGGGTATAAAAATTAAAATCTACTGTATCTTGTCTCACTGAAATGACAACAAAGCTTTAACCAACGCCAAACAATTGTTCCGAATGTTGAAAAACCTAAAAGATGAAATGTACATACACAAATCTAAAGTGATTACTATTTTAACAAGAGAAAATTGAATTTAAAGTACCTTTTCCTAAAAAAAACTATTTTATTACTGATTCGTAACCATTCAAATCGCATCGGGTCACCTCGTGTCAAAAAAACATGGCGGACACAACTCTATTCTAACTTACTTATTCCTTGCATTAATATAACCATATTTTGTACATTTAATGCTATACATTTAATAAAATAAAAACAAATTGCATTTATTCACTGTATAATGACGTTTTAACATCAAAACTAAACCGTGAAAAATGTAGGTTTGTAGAAAGCTATCGCTAAAACTAAAAGAGTAAAAATAATTCATTTTATAACCTCAGTAATAAATTTACTTTTGTAAAAAAATATTAAGTTATTGATTCGTAACTATTCGGATCTCATCGGGTAAAAAAACATGGCGGACACTACTCTATTCTGACTTACTTATTCCTTTCATTTAAAAACCTATATTTTGAGCATTTATTGCTATACATAAAATTTACATTTACTCTCTGCAAACCATAATAACGACGTTTTAACATAAAAACTGAACCGTAAAAACGTAGCATTTGTCATCTCCTTCGCAAAGCAAACCAGCAAAGTATCTGCCTAGTAATGTGGTTTGGATTACACATAGAACTGCGTTATATACAACAAATAAACCAATAATTTTATTTATCAAAACCAAAAAAATATTAAATTTATTTACTTTATTATAACAATACAATACAATTAATTTTCACCTAAATTTTGAACACAGTTTAACCAAGGTTGTTCAAAAGTTTCCTGAAACATATCTTCAAAATCACAATTCTCCGCAACTCTCTCAATATTAGCCCAATGATTACACATCGAATTAAACCCAACCACCATACTCGCACAATAATCCTGTCTTTTATCAACATTATACAATTCAATTTGTTTGGCTCTAATATAAGAAAGATTTAAAAACTTTTGAGTATTACCATCATATTCTGTGTGATTCGGACAATTTTGAAACGCTTCCTCCACGTACTGCCTAACATTTCCTGAAGTCATTTCATACCAATCGCACTCATCTGGGCCATCTAGTATTCTATTATTTAATGCATTAATTGCATTTGTGTATAAAGGAATCACATATTGTTCAATACTTCTTAATTGCGCTACTGAATTGCGATACTTTTCTTGAAATGTTTTTAAAGTTGATTCTGCATTTAAAAGACAAAGAATACAATCGACACAATTGTTGGAAGATTCTGTATCTATGCATTCTTCGGACTAAAATGATTTTATTAATATAATATTATAATAAATAAAATTACTTACATAACTTAAAGCAGCAGTTGATAGAAATATAATGAACGTAGTGAAAGACATTATTATTAACATTAACTGTTTCATATATCGGTGGCCAATTTATATGTATTGATTGTTAATAATTATATATGTAAAGTATGTTAATCATATTAGTAGAAATTTGGTTATTAAATTGATTTAATGTTCAATTGTAGTGACCTAGTATTTCCAAATGAAAGTAATTTTAATAAAAATATTTATATAATTGCAACAAAATTACAGTTTGTAATGATTTCCTAATAAGTTCTTCCTTATATATTTATTTTCAAGTTCAATGGCAACTGATTGCGTATTACTATTAAATGAAATGAAAGTTTGGATCAAATTAAGTGAAATTTAAGTATAAATTAGATTTTAATTTTATTAAATAATCTTTATTAAAGTGGACATAATAATAGCGTAAAATAAGTTAAGCTATGTTATAAATAACATAAACAATCACATAAGAACACAGTCT
Source organism: Tachinus rufipes (assembly GCA_963932245.1). Classification (NCBI taxonomy): domain Eukaryota; kingdom Metazoa; phylum Arthropoda; class Insecta; order Coleoptera; family Staphylinidae; genus Tachinus; species Tachinus rufipes. The sequence continues at coordinate 9,508,021 of OZ010746.1, read as the reverse complement.
TTCGTCCCCCTATTCCAACTCCCAAGAGCAGTGATTTATGAGAGAGAACCGAAGTCGCCACACGGTTCCCCTACATCCCTGATTCGTCTTTAACCAGGTCAAACACACCACACATTTTGGACAAGTTCGCGACAGCCGCCACCAGAATAAACTTGAATTACATATGCAATTCCGGATTTAATTTCGTACTGACGGATCTAAAACAACTTTTACCGCATCCAACGGCCGACCATCACACTCGGTTTTAATATTATAAAATTAGCATGTCATTTGCGGTGGCAATATTTGAGTAGAACATGATGGGATTACTACTATATGTTTGCTTTGCTCTTCACTAGCAATTAAGAGCTTGAGTTTGGGGACTTGTATGGATAGTAGTTAGTTAGATATCAATTCCAGCTCACAACGCTTCTTGGTTTGTACATGATTTCATATTTCAATTTAATTCCTATTAGAACTAATAGTGGATGAGCAAGTAAATAGTTAATAAATTTATTATCCAATTAAGTTAATATTATAGCGAGTTGTGTTGTGATGTTTCATCTATATGTACTAGGGTGTGTATCTTGCGGTAAACAACAGCGTGTCGTTCTGATTCAGTTCCTTCTCATAAATCACAATGCCACGCAAGGAATCCGCTAGGATTCGGTCGAACGTCCGCATCATTCCTTACCATTATATAACATTTAACGTCAGCCTTTTTACTTATAAATAGTCACGCTCAACACGTCTCTACTTGTTCTCTATCTCCATGCAGCAAGCGCCCTTTCTGCCAATAATCGGAACGCTTATCAAACACATGTAATGCCACATTTACTTCCTCCCCTTACAACAAACATCCCCTTAATCCTACACTTCGCAACAATGGCTAAACTTAAATAACCTTTCTTGTGCAATATCCAATTACGCAGGTTAATTTCTGGGAAGCTGTCTAAGCTAAACTTTAATCGACTTCATTTTTTTATTTTAGTTAAAAAAATTATAATTAGTTTTTTTGTAAAATTTAATTAATACCATCATAATTTAAATATTAAGTTGTTTTATATAACAAAATTGGTTATAAATGTGTAGATACGGAATGGATAATTGTGTTAGACAACAAGAAATTGCATAAAATATAGGAAATTATATCAATTATTTAAGCGAAGTGGAATTTCTGTGGCGAATTAAAGTGTAACCGGGTTCGAAGCCAATTCGTAATTCAATATTTCAAGTTGGAGCAAGGGTGGCAATTAACAACATCCCTTGGCTCTTCCATAAATTGCAGCTTCAGATGCTTTCGCTTTTAGTTTTGTAGTTCTTATATATAATATGTTTTCGTTTACCTACTATTTCTTTCTACACACAATTTCTTTTTAATCTTTTATTTATTATCTTTCTTAAATTATTAATAATTAATTCTTTTTATAAATAAACATTCAAAGAGAAAAAATAATAATCAAAATTTAATTAGATTGTTATCAAAATGGATGTCTAAACTGTGTTTAATTGATGGTTCAAATAAAAGTATTTATAATTATTATTTTATGAAGTTATGTATTGTATCAAGTATAAAAGTTTGTGCAATTTAATAGCATTCAAAATGAAAATAGGTCGTTATCATCATTATGTTTAAATTGGTCCAAAATATTTATAAGAAGTTGTTGTTTTGGCTTCGATACTCAAAGCTACAGTTTAAATAGTTATGTTTGCGTATGTTATCACGTCCTCTGTTCAGACGTTAGGCAATAGATTCCATCAAGAAGTCAATTCAACAAAATCACTAACATAGACTAGATGCTCATGTGAAATTCGTTAATGACAAGAACATAAAAGAATACTAACAAATCAGATGATGCAGAAATCGGTGACAAGTCCATTTGGAACATAAAAGACATGAAATACTTTGAAAAATAAATACCAAACGTTGCTAAAAAATCATAGAAGACCCCAACTAAAACTAGATTTGGATTTGGACTAACATCAATGCACCCGTACAAGTGTTATTTATCAAAAGATTGATAGTTTATTCCACTTTTGACGTTTTAATAATATCTAACACTTTCATCTCTTGACATCAAACTGCAGGAACATTAGCAATTTAATCTCTTGCTAACAAACACTAGGAAGATTATTTGTTCTTCCCACTTTTGACGTTTTAATAAAATCGAACTTTTTCTTCTCTTGATATGCAACTGCTAGAATGGTAGCGGTGGTTGAACAATTCAATCTCTTGCTAACAAACACTTGGGAGGGTGGGACACAGTAGACAAAACTATAAACTTACAATATAAAAATTAATGTTTCCACCCACCCAAGTGTTACTTATCAATTGTAGGCGGGTTTTTTGTTTTTAGATGACTTTAACTGTCTCACTCAAGACAGTTTCCCTGCTATTTTTGTTCTTTTTTAAGTCTTCTAAATACGATTAAAAATTCATTAAATAATGCTTTGGACTTAGAATATTCTAACATCAAATGTCAAATTTAAAAAAAAACATTTTTTAAAGATGTTTATCAGTTGCGCAGCTATGTGTAAGCTAGGTTTGCAAAGTAAAATAGCCTACAAACTTACCCTCTGTATTCTATTTCAAAATCTGGGCCAAATTTTCCTATTTTTGAAATTTTATAAAAAGAATTTTACACTTTTTGGCAGTTTATAACTGGGTTTTGAAGATATTTTTAGAATTTAAAAAAAAAATACAGATATTAACAGTTTATGACCGATTTTTAGTAATTTTTAACAATATTTTGATGTTTCTTTGCAGTTTTTGACATTTTATGAATACAATTTTTCACTTATGAACCGTTTTTGGCCAAATTTTGATTCTATCTGAAAACAATTTAATAATTTATGATTAGATTTAACTGATATAGACTTTTTTGAGAAAAAAATTGCACTTTTGAACAGTAAATGACTAAGTTTTAGTGCACTCTTTATAATTTGTGGCTGGATTTTGTTATTTTCGACATTTCATAAATAAAGTTTTGCACATTTTAGTTTTTCCTAACAATATTTTACTATTTTTATAAAGAAAAGTACAAGTTTTAACAATTTATGGCCGGATTTTGCACTTTTCAACCGTTTTTTGTTTTTTTCGTTATTTTTGAAAATATTTTCATATTTTAGGCACTTTTTCAAATTTCATCAATTTTTTTGATAGTTACGGCTAAATTGAGTACTTTCCTCTAATGTTTTGATGCATCAAGGCCAGAATTTACTATTTTTGAAATTTTATGAATATAATTTTGAACTTTTTAACTGTTTTATGACCGGATTTAGCTATTTTTAATTAATTATAACACTTTTTAACAAATAATGACTAATTTTTTCTGCTTTTTGAAAATATTTTCATGCTTTAAGGCAGGATTTTGCTATTTTTGACTTTCATGTAAAAAAATGTGCGCTATTCAACAGTTTATGATGGGATTTTGGTGTTTTTTGACAATATTTTGATTCTTTTTAGAAAGTGCAAATTTTTTGTGACCGGATATTGCTATTTTTGACACATTTTGTACTATAAACGGGTTTTTGGTACAATTTTTGAAATATTTTATGCAAAAAATGAGGTTTTTGTGCATTTTTGATCAATTTTTAGATTACTTTTTGTAATAAATAGAATCTCTGCGCAATTTTTGATACATTTTAGACTATAAACAGGTTTTCTGTACAATTTTTAGAATACTTTATGCAATAAATGAGTTTTTTGCAAAATTTTCATTTATTTTTTGTTCGTTTTTTTTTTAATACTAGCAATTTAGCTGATTTTGATTATTTTGAATAGAATTTTGCACTTTTGAACAGTATATGACTAAATTTTGGTGCTCTCTTTATAATTTTTAGCTTGATTTTGCTATTTTTGACTTTTCGTGAATCAAATTTTGCACATTTTAGTTCTTCCTAACAATATTTTACTATTTTTATAAAAAAATGTACAATTTTTAACAATATATAGCCGGATTTTGTTTTTTTTTCAACTGTTTTTTGCCAAAATTTCGTTATTTTTGAAAATATTTTCATATTAATGACAAAATTTTGCCATTTTTGACTTTTCATAAATAAAATGTTGCAATTTTCAACAGTTTATAGTAAATTTTGCTACTTTTTGACAATATAAACTTTATGATTGGATTTTGCAAAATTTGACATTTTATAAATATAATTTTACACTTTTCGTCAGTTTATAACCAGATTTTTAGCTTTTCTGAGAACATTTTGGAACATTTTATGAATAAAATTCAGCACTTTTTAGCAACTATTGACTAAATTTTGGTGGTTTTTGATAATATTTCCATGCTTTATAGCAGGATTTTGCTATTTTTGATTTTTCATAAAAAGAATTTTGCGCTTTTTAAAAGTTTATGATGGGATTTTAGTGTTTTTATACAATATTTTGATTCTTTTTAACAAAATGCAAATTTTTTGTAGCCGGATATTGCTATTTTTTACACATTTTGTACTATAAACGGGTTTTTGGTACAATTTTTAAAATATTTTATGCAAAAAATGGAGTTTTTGTGCATTTTTTAATCAATTTTTGGATTACTTTTTGTAATAAATAGAATCTCTGCGCAATTTTTGATACATTTTATACCATAAACTGGTTTTCTGTACAATTTTTAGAATACTTTATGCAATAAATGAGTTTTTTGCGCAATTTTCATTTAATTTTTGTACGTTTTTTTTTTCAATACAAGCAATTTAGCTGATTTTGACTATTTTAAATAGAATTTTGCACTTTTGAATAGTAAATTCCTAAATTTTGGTGCTCTCTTTAAAATTTGTGGCTTGATTATGCTGTTTTTGACATTTCATAAAAAAAGTTTTGCACATTTTGGTTCTTCCTAACAATATTTTACTATTTTTATAAAAAAATGTACAATTTTTAACAATTTATAGCCGAATTTTGCACTTTTCAACGGGTTTTTACCGGGTTTTTGTTATTTTTGAAAATATTTTCATATTTATGACAGAATATTGTCATTTTTGACTTTTTATAAAGAAAATGTTGTAGTTTTTAATAATTTAAAGTCAATTTTGTTACTTTTTGACAATGTTGTTATACTTTATGATTGGATTTTGCTATATTTGACATTTTATAAATATAATTTTACACTTTTCGTCAGTTTATAACCGGATTTTAAGCTTTTCTGAAAATATTTTGGTATTTTACAGCCGGATATTTGAGATTTCATACATTTTTCTAATAGTTATGTCTAAATTGAGTACTTTCCACCAAGGTTTTGATGCATCAAGGCCGAAATTTGCTATTTTTAATTATTTAATTTTATGAATAAAATTTTGAACTTTTTAACTGTTTTTGGCCGGATTTTGATGTTTTACAACCGAATTTAGCTATTTTTAAATTTTTAAGAATATAATTCAGCACTTTTTAACAATTAATGACTAAATTTTGCTGCTTTTTGACAATATTTTCATGCTTTACAGACGCATTTTGCTATTTTTGATTTTTTATCAAAAGAATTTTGCGCTTTTCAACAGTTTATGATGGGATTTTGGTGATTTTTGACAATATTTTGATTCTTTTTAAAAAAACGCAATTTTTTTGTAGCCGGATATTGCTATTTTTACACATTTTGTACTATAAACGGGTTTTTGGTACAATTTTTGAAATATTTTATGCAAAAAATGGTGTTTTTGTGCATTTTTTTAATCAATTATTGCCTTTTTTTAGATTACTTTGTGTAATAAATAGAATTTCTGTGCAATTTTTAATACATTCTAGACCATAAACAAGTTTTCTGTACAATTTTAAGAATACTTTATGCAATAAATGAGTTTTTTGCGCAATTTTTATTTATTTTTTGAACGTTTTTTTTTAAATACTAGCATTTAGCCGATTTTGACTTTTTTGAATAGAATTTTGCATTTTTGAACAGTAAATGACTACATTTTGGTGCTCTCATTATAATTTGTAGCTGGATTTTGCCATTTTTAACATTTCATAAATAAAGTTTTGCACAGTTTAGTTCTTCCTAACAATATTTAACTATTTTTATAAAAATTTGTACAATTTGTAACAATTTATGGCCAAATTTTGCACTTTTCAACCGTTTTTTTGCCAGATTTTCGTTATTTTTGAAAATTTTCATATTTATGACAGAATTTTGTCATTTTTGAGTTTTCATAAACAAAATGTTGCAGTTTTCAACAGTTTATAGTAAATTTCACTACTTTTTGACAATGTTGATATACTTTATTATTAAATTTTGATATATTTGACATTTTATGAATGTAATTTTACACTTTTCGTCAGTTTATAATCAGATTTTGAGCTTTTCTGAGAATATTTTGAAATTTTACAGCCGGATTTTAGCCATTTTTAAGATTGCATAAATTTTTCAATAATTATGGCTAAATTGAGTACTTTCCACCAATGTTTTGATGCATCAAGGCCAGAATTTGCTATTTTTGACATTTTATAAATAAAATTCAGAACTTTCTAACTGTTTTTGGCCGGATTTCAATGTTTTATGACCGGATTTAGCTATTTTTAACTTTTTATGATTAGAATTCAGCACTTTTTAATAATTAATGACTAAATTTTGCTGCTTTTCGACAATATGTTCATGCTTTACAGACGGATTTTGCTATTTTTGACATTTTATAAAAATAATTTTGCGCTTTTCAACAGTATATGATGAGATTTTGGTGCTTTTTGACAATATTTTGATTCATTAAAAAAAAAACGCAATTTTTTTGTAGCCGGATATTGCTATTTTTACACATTTTTTACAACAAACGGGTTTTTGGTACAATTTTTGAAATATTTGATGGAAAAATGGAGTTTATGTGCATTTTTTGATCAATTTTTGCTTTTTTTTAGATTACTTTGTTTAATAAATAGGATTTCTGTGCAATTTTTAATACATTTTAGACCATAAACAGGTTTTCTGTACAATTTTTAGAATACTTTATGCAATCAATAAGTTTTTTGCGCAATTTTCATTTATTTTTTGTAAGATTTTTTAATACTAGCAATTCAGCTGATTTTGACTTTTTTGAAGAGAATTTTGCACTTTGGAACAGTAAATGACTAAATGTTGGTGCTCTCTTTATAATTTGTGGCTGGATTTTGCTATTTTTGACATTTCATGAGTAAAGTTTTGCACATTTTGGTTCTTCCTAACAATATTTTACTATTTTTATAAAAATTTGCACAATTTTATCAACTTATGGCCGGATTTTGCACTTTTCATTCGTTTTTTGCCAGATTTTCGTTATTTTTGAAAATGTTTTCATATTTATGATAGAATTTTGTCATTTTTGACTTTTCATAAAAAAAAAATGTTGCAGATTTCTACAGTTTATAGTAAATTTTGCTACTTTTTGACAATGTTGTTATACTCTATGATTGAATTTTGCTATAATTGACATTTTATAATTATAATTTTACACTTTTTGTCAGTTTATAATCAGATTTTGAACTTTTCTCTCTTTTTTATGAATATAATTTTACACTTTACGTCAGTTTATAACCAAATTTTGAACTTTTCTGAAAAAATGTTAGTATTCTACAGCCAGATGTTAACCATTTTTGCAATTTCCTATTTTTTTTATTAGTTATGGCTAAATTTGAATACTTTCCATTTATGTTTTGACGCATCAAGGCCGCAATTTGCTATTTTTGACATTTTAAAAATAAAATTTAGAACTTTTTTTAACTGTTTTTGGCCGGATTTTGATGTTTTATGACCAGATTTAACTATTTTTAACTTATTATGAATAAAATTTAGCACTTTTTAACAATTATTGACTAAAGTTTTGTGCTTTTTGAAAATATTTTAATGCTTTTTGCCAAATTTTGCTATTTTTGACTTGTTTGCAAGTCAAAAATAGCAAAATTTGGCAATACGCAATTTTAATTTATTTTTGTACGTTTTTTTTAATATTAACAATTTAGCTGATTTTGACTTTTTGAATAGAATTTTGCACGTTTGAACAGTAAATGACTAAATATTGGAACTCTCTTTATAATTTGTGGCTGGATTTTGCTAATTTTGACATTTCATGAATAAAGTTTTGCAAATTTTGGTTCTATCTAACAATATTTTACTATTTTCATAAAAATTTGTACAATTTTTAACAATTTATAGCCAGATTTTGCACTTTTCAACTGTTTTTTGCCGGATTTTCGTTATTTTTTTAAATATTTTCATATTTATGACAAAATTTTGTCATTTTTGACTTTTTATAAATAAATGTTGCAGTTTTTATCAGTTTATAGTAAATTTTGCTACTTTTTTACAATGTTGTTATACTTTATGATTGGATATTGCTGTATTTGACATTTTATAAATATAATATAACACTTTTCGTCAGTTTATAATCAGATTATGAGCTTTTCTAAGAGGATTTTGGTATTTTACAAATAGATTTTAGCCATTTTTGGGATTTCATTTTTTTTTTAATGATTATAGCTAAATTTGAGTACTTTCCACCAATGTTTTGATGCATCAAAACCGGAATTTGCTATTTTTGACAATTTATAAATAAAATTTAGAACTTTTTAACTGCTTTTGGCCAGATTTTGATGATTTATGACCGAATTTAGCTATTTTTAACTATTTATGAATAAAATTCAGCACTTTTTAACAATTAATGACTAAGTTTTGGTGGTTTTTAAAAATATTTTCATGCTTTATGGCCGGATTTTGCTATTTTTGACTTTTCATAAAAAGAATTTTGCGCTTTTTAACAGTTTATGATGAAATTTTGGTGCTTTTTGACAATAATTTGATTCTTTTTATTAAAGCGTAAATTTTTTGTGGCTGAAAATTGCTATTTCTGACTGATTTTGTACTATAAACAAGTTTAGTTTTTGGTACAATTTTTAAAATATATTATGCAAAAATTGGGGTTTTTGTGCATATTTTTATCAATTTTTACCTGTTCTTGGATTACTTTTTGTAATAAATAAGATTTATGCGTATTTTTTGATACATTTTAGACCATAAACAGGTTTTCTGTACATTTTTTAGATTACTTTATGCAATAAATGATTTTTTTGCGCAATTTTAATTAATATTTTTTCTGTTTTTTTTTAAATACTAGCAATGTAGCTGATTTTGACATTTTTGAATAAAAGTTTGCACTTCTGAACAGTAAATGACTAAATTTTAGTGCTCTCTTTATAATTTGTGGCTGGATTTTGCTATTTTTGACATTTCACGAATAAAGTTTTAAACATTTTGGTTTTTTTCTAACAATATTTTATTATTTTTAAGAAAATGCGTACAATTTTTAACAATTTAAGGCCGGATTTTGCACTTTTTAACAATTTTTTGCGAAATTTTCGTTATTTTTGAAAAATATTTACATATTTATGACAGAATTTTGTTATTTTTGACTTTTCATAAATAAAATGTTGCAGTTTATAGTAAATTTTGCTACTCTTTAACAAAATTGTTACACTCTATGATTGAATTTTGCTATATTTGATATTTTATAAATATAATTTTACACTTTTTGTCAGTTTATAATCAGATTTTGAGCTTTTTTGAGAATATTTTAGTATTTTACAGCCGGATTTTAGCCATTTTTAGGACTCCATAAAATTTTTTAATAGTTATGGCTAAATTGAGTAAATTAAAAAATAAAAAATTGAGGAATTTGCTATTTTTGACATTTTATGAATAACATTTTGAACTTTTTAACTGTTTTTGGCCGGATTTTGATGATTTATGACCGGATTTAGCTATTTTTAACTTTTTAGGAATAGAATTCAGCATTTTTTAACAAATATTGACTAAATTTTAGTGCTTTTTGACAATATTTTCAAGCTTTATGGCCAGATTTTGCTATTTTTGACTTTTCATAAAAAGAATTTTGCGCTTTTCAACAGTTTATAATGAGATTTTGGTGCTTTTTGACAATAATTTGATTCTTTTTATTAAAGCGTAAATTTTTTGTGGCTGAAAATTGCTATTTCTGACTGATTTTGTACTATAAACAAGTTTTTGGTACAATTTTTAAAATATATTATGCAAAAATTGGGGTTTTTGTGCTTATTTTTATCAATTTTTACCTGTTCTTGGATGACTTTTTGTAATAAATAAGATTTATGCGTATTTTTTGATACATTTTAGACCATAAACAGGTTTTCTGTACAATTTTTAGAATACTTTATGCAATAAATGATTTTTTTGCGCAATTTTAATTAATATTTTTTCCGTTTTTTTTTTAAATACTAGCAATTTAGCTGATTTTGACTTTTTTGAATAAAATTTTGCAATTTTGAACAGTAAATGACTAAATCTTAGTGCTCTCTTTATAATTTGTAGCTAGATTTTGCTATTTTTGACATTTCATAAATAAAGTTTTGCACATTTTTGTTCTTCCAAACAATATTTTAGTATTTCTATAAAAATTTGTACAATTTTTAACAATTTATGGCCGGATTTTGTACTTTTCAATCGTTTTTGCCAGATTTTTGTTATTTTTGACAATGTTTTCATATTTATAACAGAATTTTGACATTTTTGACTTTTTATAAATCAAATGTTGCAGTTTTAAACAGTTTATAGTCAATTTTACTACTTTTTGACAATGTTGTTTTACTTTATGATTGGATTTTCTTATATTTAACATTTTAAGAATAAAATTTTACACTTTTCCTCAGTTTATAACCAGATTTTAAGCTTTTCTGAAAATATTTTGGTAATTTACAGCCGGATTTTTGAAATTTCATAATTTTTTTGAATAGTTATGTCTATATTGAGTACTTTCCACCAATGTTTTAAAGCATCAAAGCCGGAATTTGCTTTTTTTTTGACGTTTTATGAATAAAATTTAAAATTTTTAACTGTTTTTGGCCGGATTTTGATGATTTATGACCGGATTTAGCTATTTTTAACTTTTTATAAATTATATTCAACGCATTTTAACAATTAATGACTAAATTTTGGTGCTTTTAGACAATATTTTCATGCTTTATAGCACAATTTTGCTATTTTTAATTTTTCATAAAAAGAATTTAACGCTTTTAAACAGTTTATGATGGGATTTTGGTGTTTTTTGACAGTATTTTGATTCTTTTTAACAAAGTGCAATTTTTTTGTAGCCGGATATTGCTATTTTTTACACATTTTGTACAATTTTTAAAATATTTTATGCAAAAAACGAGGTTTTGTGCATTTTTTATCAATTTTTGCCTTTTCTTAGATACTTTTTGTAATAAATAAGATTTCTGCGCATTTTAGATCATAAACAGGTTTTTAGTACAATTTTTAGAATACTTTTTGCAATAAATGAGTTTTTTGTGCAATTTTCATTTATATTCTGTACGGTTTTTTTTAATACTAGCAATTTAGCTAATTTTGACTTTTTTGAATAAAATTTTGCACTTTTGAACAGTAAAATTTGATGCTCTCTTTATAATTTGTGGCTGGATTTTGCTATTTTTGACATTTTATGAATAATGTTTTGCACATTTTAGTTCTTTCTAACATTATTTTACTATTTTTATAAAAAAATGTACAATTTTTAACAATTTATGACCGGATTTTGCACTTTTCAACTGTTTTTTGCCAGATTTTCGTTATTTTTGAAAATATATTCATATTTATAACAAAATTTTGTAATTTTTGACTTTTTATTAAAAAAAATGTTACAGTTTTTAAGAGTTTATAAAAATTTTTGCTAATTTTTGTAAATCTTGTTATACTTTATGATTGGATTTTGCTATATTTGACATTTTATGAATATAATTTTACACAATTTGTCAGTTTATAACTAGATTTTGAGCTTTTCTGAAAATATTTTGGTATTTTACAGCCGGATTTTTAAAATTTCATAAATTTTTTTAATAGTTACGGCTAAATTGAGTACTTTCCACTAATGTTTTGATGCATCAAAGCCGGAATTTGCTATTTTTGACAATTTATAAATAAAATTTTGAACTTTTTAACTGTTTTTGGCCGGATTTTGATGATTTATGACCGGATTTAGCTATTTTTAACTGTTTATGAATAGAATTCAGCACTTTTTAACAATTAATGAATAAACTTTAGTGCTTTTTGTAAATACTTTCATGTTTTATGGCCGAATTTTACTATTTTTGATTTTCATGTAAAACAATTTGCGCTTTTCAACAGTTTATGATGAGATTCTGGTGCTTTTTAACAATATTTTGATTATTTTTAACAAAACAAATTTTTTGTAGCCGGATATTGCTATAACATTTTGTACTATAAACGGGTTTTTGGTACAATTATTGAAATATTTTATGCAAAAAATGAAGTTTTTGTGCATTTTTGATCAATTTTTAGATTACTTTTTGTAATAAATAAAATCTCTGCGCAATTTTTGATACATTTAAGACCATAAACATGAATTCTGTACAATTTTTAGAATACTATATGCAATAAATGAATATTTTGCTCAATTTTCATTTATTTTTTGTACGTATTTTTTTAAATACTAGAAATTTAGCTGATTTTACCTTTTTTTAATAGAATTTTGCATTTTTGAACAGTAAATGACTAAATTTTGGTGCTCTCTTTATAATTTGTGGCTGGATTTTGTATTTTTGACATTTCATGAATAAAGTTTTGCACATTTTGGTTCTTCCTAACAATATTTTACTAGTTTTATAAACATTTGTACAATTTTTAACAATTTATGGCCGAATTTAGGACTTTTTAACCGTTTTTTTTTTCATATTTTTGTTATTTTTGAAAATTTATTTATGACAGAATTTTGTCATTATTGAATTTTTCTAAAAAAAATGTTGCAGTTTTCAACAGTTTATAATAAAATTTGCTACTTTTTGACAATGTTGTTATACTTTATGATTGAATGTTGCAATATTTAACATTTTATGAATATAATTTTAAACTTTTCGTCAGTTTATAACCGGATTTTAAGCTTTTCTGAAAATATTTTGGTATTTTACAGACGGATATTTGGGATTTCATACATTTTTCTAATAGTTTTGTCTAAATTGAGTACTTTTCACCAAGGTTTTGATGCATCAAGGTCGGAATTTGCTATTTTTAATTATTTAATTTTATGAATAAAATTTTGAACTTTTTAACTGTTTTTGGCCGGATTTTGATGTTTTACAACCGAATTTAGCTATTTTTAAATTTTTAAGAATAGAATTCAGCACTTTTTAACAATTAATGACTAAATTTTGATGCTTTTTAACAAAATTTTCATGCTATATAGCCGGATTTTGCTATTTTTGACTTTTCATAAAAATAATTTTGCGCTTTTCAACAGTTTATGATGGGATTTTGGTGCTTTTTGACATTATTTTAGTTCTTTTTAACAAAATGCTTATTTTTTTTAGCCGGATATTGCTATTTTTATACATTTTGTACTATAAACGGGTTTTTGGTACAATTTTTGAAATATTTTATGCAAAAAATGAGGTTTTTGTGCATTTTTGATCAATTTTTAGATTACTTTTTGTAATAAATATAATCTCAGCGCAATTTTTGATACATTTTAGACTATAAACAGGTTTTCTGTACAATTTTTAGAATACTTTATGCAATAAATGAGTTTTTTGCAAAATTTTCATTTATTTTTTGTACGTTTTTTTTTTAATACTAGCAATTTAGCTGATTTTGACTTTTTTGAATAGAATTTTGCACTTTTGAACATTAAATGACTAAATTTTGGTTCTCTCTTTATCATTTGTGGCTGGATTTTGCCATTTTTGACATTTCATGAATAAAGTTTTGCACATTTTGGTTCTTCCTAACATTATTTTACTATTTTTATAAAAATGTGTACAATTTTTAACAATTTATGACTGGATTTTGCACTTTTCAACCGGTTTTTGCCAGATTTTCGTTATTTTTAAAAATATTATCATATTTATGACAGAATTGAGTCATTTTTGACTTTTCATATATAAAATGTTGCAGTTTTTAACAGTTTATAGTAAATTTAACTACTTATTGACAATGTTGTTATACTTTATGAATGGATTTTGCTATATTTGATTTGACATTTTATGAATATAATATTACACTTTTCGTTAGTTTATAACCAGATTTTGAGCTTTTCTGAGAATATTTTGTTATTTTACAGCTAGATTGTAGCCATTTTTGGGATTTCATAATTTTTTTTAATAGTTATGGCTAAATTTAAGTACTTTCCACCAATGTTTTGATGCATCAAAGCCGGAATTTGCTATTTTTGACATATTATGAATAAAATTTAGAGTTTTTAAACTGTTTTTGGCCGGATTTTGATGTTTTATGACCGGATTTAGCTATTATTACATTTTTATGAAAAGAATTCAGCTATTTTTAACAATTAATGACTAAATTTTCATGCTTCTTAGCCAGATTTTGCTATTTTGCGCTTTTCAACAGTTTATGATGAGATTTTGGTGCTTTTTGACAATATTTTGATTCTTTTTAACAAAGTACAAACTTTTTGTGGCTGGTTATTACTATTTTTGACACATTTTGTACTATAGCCGGGTTTTGGGTACAACTTTTTAAATAATTTATGCAAAAATGGAATTTTTGTGCATTTTTTGATCAATTTTTGGATTACTTTTTGTAATAAATAGAATCTCTGCGCAATTTTTGATACAGTTTAGTCCATAAACAGGTTTTCTGTACAATTTTTAGAATACTTTATGCAATAAATGAGTTTTTTGAGCAATTTTCATTTATTTTTTGTACGGTTTTTTTTAAATAATTTTTTTTTACAAATTTATTATGCAAGTTTATAGATTTCTTGCGGATTGTTTTATGCAATAAATGTTTTTTTTGTGTGAAATATCAAGATCTTTTGAACTATGTTTAGTAATGTTTGGTCAAACTTGTACAATAAATGTTAGATGATCTGTTTTTGCATTTTCTTGAACACGTCAATGAATTTTGAGCGATTCTTGAGCGTATCTTTCAATAATATGAGAAAACAGTTCTTTTTGGTCAATCTTTAATTAATTTTGTGCAATAAATGCGTTTTTTGTAGTTTTTTTTTATCAATTTTTAGTAAATTCTTAAACAGCTATTTTTGGTATTTAACAAAATAATTAGCAAACTACTATCTTAATTCCTTCTGGAAGATTTAGTAAAAGGATGTCATTGTAAGTTGTATTGCACACCAGAAGAGCTAATACTAATTCCTGCGGCACAACGTCAAAAATAAGTCATCTTCTTGCACCTAAATATACCAATATAGTAGAGTAACTACCTACAGATACCCTGAAACGTCTTTTTCTACCAGCGTATTTTTTATTAAAAACTATAAAAGAGAGTAAAATGCATTCTTCATGTCTAGTACCACTATTATGCAATGTTTTTTGCTTTTAAAACTGCATAGGTCATAAGTCTCCTATAGCATTTTATTCATCACTCAAACAATTTTATCAATCTGTTTACTTTACCATGCACATTAGTCTATAGAAAAAAGTTTATTTTTCCGCTTTTTAGCAGCAGCACTAACCTCACCATTGTCTAGCTTTTCGGAATGTTACGGTGCTATAGAAACCAATTAAACAAGTTCAGGAAGTCATGTAAGTGCCTCTCAATGTCAAAACGTCAGTATGTTAATGCAATTTACTTTAATTTCATTAAATATATTATTAAAGCACAAAATATAGTTTTTTAAATGTAAGGAATAAGTAAGTTAGAATAGAGTTTTGTCAGCCATCTTTTTTGATACGAGATGACCCGACAAAACCCGAATGGTTACTCAGGAAGTTTTAGAATGATATAACACTTTTAAAAATTTCTAAGATAAACCTAAAATACAAAAAAACACTTATCAGATCATTTGTGTGTTATTTACTTACATCCTGAATTTGAAGAGAAGCATCAGTATCTCTAGAGTCTAATAAAATATGCTTGAGTGCTGCTTATTATTTTCTAGTACACAATTGCAGTATATTAATTATATATTATTGCTTTTGATCAGGAAATATAGTAAAAATGTTAAATTATATTTGATTCCAATCAGCTATACTCCATAACCAGACATACTACACTATGTAAGTTTGATACTAAATTTCAACTAACATTATTTACTCGAATCTGATGGATGTAATTAGCCTCATTCGGAATCCGACCGTTTTCAGCAATAATAAATAGAATTATGGCGACGTAATTAAATTCAAGTTGAACAATAATTCGTATAGGTGCAATTTAATTATGTTTGACGATAAAATAGCGATTTGTGTATTTATTGCCTAGGAGACCCGACAATTCCTGGAATCCAAGTTAATGTGCCAAGTTGTTAACCAATTATAAGTTCACGTGTTGGTAATAACATCCACAAGATTTGTCCCGTAATAAGAATATGTAAATTGGAGACATTTGCCAGCGACTTGTCTTATTAATTGACTCATATTTTATCATTATAAATAATGTCTGCACAAAGACTAATTGTAGAGATTACCGCTTTGACAGGTTTAATGATTAATATGCTTATAAGTTACTATATATCCGTCTATATAATTTCAAGCGTTTAACAATAACATAAAAAATCTAATGGTTTAATGAAGACTAACGATGCCGCAATCACGTTTTTTTTTTTCGCGAGATTTAAATTACGCGGACTGAATAAATTCGGTCTCAATTAAACTGCGTCAGGTCGTGTTTTATCCTTGCCAAGATACTCACGTGGAATCCACAAAAGGGATGAAATGAAAATGTTCGAGGACGATTTGGGAATTGCTTCTTTTTTTTTCTTACTCGGCGTATATGTGTGCCAAACCATCGGCCAAGCAAATTGGCATGTTGCCAATCGCAAAATGTTTCCCTATAAACGAGCGCGCCATGATTTTCATTTAAGATCTTATTGGATTTTGCATTGCATATTTCAAGGATTGAAATTTAACGAATGAATGGTAGAAGCAGATTTCATTTAATTGAATCTTCCAACATTTAAAATATGTGGGAATTATTCAGACAAGAATGCTTTACAGCTTTTCCTAATTATACACTTATAATATGGTAAATTTAGTTGCATCAGACAGGCCACATACTACAGCACTTTTCGCTCGTAACTGAAGGAAAACTATCCCATCGCATGGAAATATTATGCTGCAAATTTATACGAAAAATGACTCTTAACTTTACATTGCGGCCACACACTATCTCTGATAATAAACGTACGAAATAACACCGTTGATATAGCGCAGCCGGCAAGTCATTCAGTTTCTTTTTAGTTTTTAGTTGTTTTGATAACTTTCAAACTAGCACAAAATGGAAATAAAGTGGCTGCAAATTTCTTTGTGAGGAGAATATTCTGATTTAATCATGCATTATTTATTTTAATTCATTAGCAAACTAATAAGTAAAAGTTATATCCTATGTTAGGTAAAAGTTTACATATTTAGATTGATATTAATACCAATCGCAAAAAGATAATATTTCATGCCATTTAAAGTGTAATATAATGCGTTAGAAGTTGTTAAAGAAGAGAATAATAAATTCAATTTCTTGATGACCAACACTTTGTCACAATTATGATTACCAACAAATAATTTAAACGAAAAGAAGTTACTCCTCTCTGCAAGCGTTAGACGTTCGTTAATCAGAGAAGGAGGAAGTGATATTAAATTTCTTGATGACAAAGTGTAAGAAGTTCCTTAGTCATAGAAGGAGAAAGTGATACCAATCCTTTGATGACTAACACTTTAGCGGGCTAGTGGGTCATTCCTGGTCATGATTACCGTTAAGTAATTTGAATTAAAGTGCCTACCTACCAGCCCAAATGTTTGATATAAAACAATTATAAATTCCTCTTCTCTGCAAGTGTTCTTATGTCAGAAGAGAAGTACATAATATTAAATCTTTTAATCACCAACACTTGGGTAGGTAGGTAGGTCACTGCAGATTACAAATACTATCAAGTAGTTTGAATTACAATATGCACCCACACGCCCAAGTGATTGTTATCAAAGAATTAAAAGTTTCTATTCTTTGCAAGTGTTAAAAGTCCTTTTGTCCAAAGAGAAAGAAATAATATTAAATCTTTTGATCACCAACACTTGGGTGGGTGGGTGGGTTACTGCAGATAAAAAATACCATCAAGTAGTTTAAATTGGAGTGCCCACAGACCCACTAGAGTGTTTGTTATCAAAGAAAAAAATTCTCTTCTTTGCAAGTGTTAGAAGCCCTTTTATCAGAGAAGAAAGATATGATATAAAATCTTTTGATCACCAACGCTTGGGCAGATAGGTGGGTCACTGCAAATCACAATTACCCAAGTCCTTTTGTCACAGGAGAAAAAAATGATATTAAATCTTTTGATCACCAACACATGGGTGGGTGGGTAGCTCACTGCAGATCACAAGTACATCAAGTAGTTTAATTTTGAGTGCCCACCCACCTGCCCAAATGTATGTTATCAAAGAATCAAAAATTTCTATTCTCTGCAAGTGTTAAAAGTCCTTTTTTCCGAAAAGAAAAAAATTAAATTAAGTATTTTGATCACCAACACTTGGGTGGGTGGGTGTGTCACTGCAGAGCACAAATACCATCGAGTAGTTTGAATTGGAGTGCCCACCTACCCGCCCAAATGTTTATTATCAAAGAATCAAAAGTTTCTCTTCTCAGCAAGTGTTAAAAGTTTCTTTTGTCCGAGGAGACAGAAATAATACTAAATCTATTGATGACCAACCCTTAGGTAGTGAGTCACTGCAAATCACAAATACTATTAAGTAGTTTAAACTGGAGTGCCCACCAACCCGCCCAAGTGTTTGTTATCAAAAAATTAAAAGTTTCTCTTCTCTGCAAGTGATAGAAGTCCTTTCGTCAGAAGCAAAAAAATATTAAATCTTTTGATCACTAACACTTGGGCGGGTAGGTGGGTCACTGCAGATCATAAATACCATTGAGTAGTTTAAATTGGAGTGCCCAACTACCCGCCCAAATGTTTGTTATCAAAGAAATGTAAGTTTCTCTTCACTGTAAGTGTAAAAAGACTTTTCGTCCGAGGAGAAGGAAATGATAATAAATCTTTTGATCACCAACGCTTGGGAGGGTAAGTGAGTCGCTGCAAATCACAAATACTATCAAGTAGTTTGAATTGGAGTGACTACATACCCACGGGAGTGTTTGTTATCAAAGAAAAAAGTTTCTCTTCTCTGCAAGTGTTAAAAGTCTTTTTGTCCAAAGAGAAAGAAATAATAATAAATCATTTAACCACCAACACTTGGGTGGGTGAGTGGGTGGGTCACTGCAGATCCAATTACCATCGAGTAGTTTAAATTGAAATGTACACCCACCCGCCCAAGTGTTTCCTTTCAAAAAATTAAAAGTTTCTCTTCTCTGCAAGTGTTAAAAGTCCTTTTGTCCAAAAAGAAAGAAATAATATTAAATCTTTGGATCACCAACACTTGGGTGGGTGGGTGGGTTACTGCAGATCAAAAATACCATCGAGTAGTTTGAATTGGAGTGCCCACCCACCCGCCCAAGTGTTTGTTATCAAAGAATTAAAAATTCCTCTTCTCTGCAAGTGTTAGAAGTTTTTTTGTCAAAAATTATATTAAATCTTTAGATCACCAACACTTTAGCGGGTGAGTGGGTCACTGCAGATCACAATTATTATCGATTAGTATGAATTGAAGTGCCCACCCACCCACCCAAATGATTGTTTGTTATCAAAGAATTAAATGTTTCATTCTCTACAAGTGTTAAAAGTCCTTTTGTCCAAGGAGAAGAAATGAATATTAAATAATTTGATCACCAACACTTGGGCAGGTCACTGCAGATCACAAATAAAATCAAGTAATTTAAATTAAAGTGCCCAGATACCCGCCTAAGTGTTTGTTATCAAAAAATTAAAAGTTTCTCTTCTCTGCAAGTGTTAAAAGACCTTTTGTCCAAGGAGAAAGAAATTATATTAAATCTTTTGATCACCAACACTTGGGCAGGTGGGTGGGTCACTGCAAATCACAATTACCACTAAGTAATTTGAATTGTAGTGCTCTCCCACCCGCCTAAGTGTTTGTTATCAAAGAATTAAAAGTTTCTCTTCTCTGCAAGTGTTAAAAGTCCTTTTGTTCAAGAAGAAAAAAATGATATTAAATCTTTTAATCACCAACACTTGGGTGGGTAAGTAGGTCACTGCAGATTACAAATACCATCAAGTAGTTTAAATTACAATGCCCACCCACACGCCCAAGTGTTTGTTATCAAAGAATTAAAAGTTTCTCTTCTCTGCAAGTGTTAAAAGTCCTTTTGTTAGAGGGAAAAAAAATGATATTTAATCTTTTGATCACCAACACTTGGGTGGGTGGGTGGGTTACTGCAGATCAAAAATACCATCGAGTAGTTTGCATTGGAGTGCCCACCCACTCGCCCTAGTGTTCATTATCAAAGAATTAAAAATTCCTCTTCTCTGCAAGTGTTAGAAGTTTTTTTGTAAAAAATCATATTAAATCTTTTGATCATCAACACTTGGGCGGGTGGGTGGGTCACTGCAGATCACAATTACTATCGAGTAGTATAAATTGAAGTGCCCACCCACCGGCCCAAGTGTTTGTTTGTTATCAAAGCATTAAAAGTTTCATTATCTGCAAGTGTTAAAAATCCTTTTGTCCGAGGAGAAGGAATGGATATTAAATCATTTGATCACCAACACTTGGGCAGGTTACTGCAGATCACAAATAAAATCAAGTAATTTAAATTAAAGTGCCCAGATACCCGCCTAAGTGTTTGTTATCAAAAAAATTAAAAGTTTCTCTTCTCTGCAAGTGTTAAAAGTCCTTTTGTCCAAGAAGAAGAAAATGATATTAAATCTTTTGATCACCAACACTTGGGTGGGTAGGTAGGGCACTGCAGATTATAAATACCATCAAGTAGTTTGAGTTACAATGCCCACCCACATGCCCAAGTGTTTGTTATCAAAGAATTAAAAGTTTCTCTTCTCCGCAAGTATTAGAAGTCTTCTTGTCAAAGAAGAAAGAAATGCTATTAAATGTTTTGATCACCAACACTTGAGTGGGTCACTGCAGATTACAAATACCATCAAATTGTTTGAATTAGAGTGCCCACTCACCCGCACAAGTGTTTGTGATCAAAGAATTAAAAATTTCTCTTCTCTGCAAATGTTAAAAGTCTTTTTGTCCGAAGAGAAAGAAATAATATTAAATTTTTTAATCACCTACACTTGGGTGGGTAAGTGGGTCACTGCAGATCACAAATACTATCAAGTAGTTTGAATTGAAGTGCCCACCTACACGCCCAAGTGTTTGCTATCAAAAAATTAAAAGTTTCTCTTCATTGCAAGTGTTAAAAGTCCTTATGTCCTAAAAAAAAAAAAAAAAATCTTTTGATCACCAACACTTGGGTGGGACGGTGGGTTACAAATCACAAATACCATCGAGTAGTTTAAACTCGAGTGCTCGCCCACCCGCTCAAGTGTTCGTTATCAAAGAATTGAAAATTCCTCTTCTCTGCAAGTGTTAGAAGTTCTTTTGTCAAAGAAGATAAAAATCATATTAAATCTTTTGATCACCAACACTTGGGCGGGTGGGTAGGTCACTGCAAATCTCAAATACCATTGTGTAGTGCCCACCTACCCGCCCAAATGTTTGTTATAAAAAAATTGAAAAATCCTCTTCCCTGCAAGTTTTGCAAGTTCTTTTGTCAGAGGAGAAAGAAAAAATTAAAAATCTTTTGATTACCAACACTTGGGCGGGTGGGTGGATCACTGCAGACCACAATTACCATCAAGTAGTTTGAATTGGAGTGACCACACACCTACGGGAGTGTTTGTTATTAATTTTTTTTTCTCTTCTTTGTAAGTGTTAGAAGTCCTTTAGTCAGAGAAAAAAGAAATGATATAAAATCTTTTGATGCATCAACGCTTGAGCGGGTGGGTAAGTCACTGCAGATCACAAATACCATCAAGTATTTTACCCACACGCCCAAGAGTTTATTATCAAAGAATTAAAAGTTTCTCTTCTCTGCAAGTGTTAGAAGTCCTTTTGTCAGAGAAGAAAAAAATTATATAAAATCTTTTGATCGTCAACGCTTGAGCGGGTGGGTGGGTCACTGCAAATCACAAATACCATCAAGTAGTATAAATTGGAGTACCCACACACCCGCCCGATCGTTTGTTATAAAAAAATTAAAAGTTTCATTCTCTGCAAGTGTTAGAAGTCCTTCTATCAGAAGAAAAGGACATGACATTAAATCTTTTGATCATTAACACTTGGGCGGGTAGATGGGTCATTGCAGACCACAATTACCATCAAGTAGTTTAAATTGGAGTGACTACACACCCATGGAAGTATTTGTTATTAAAAAAAAGTTTCTTTTCTTTCTTCTTTTTCTTCATGTGCCGTCTCCATTCCGGAGGTTGGCTACCATCATTACTACTTTGATTTTGGAAACTGCCGCCCTAAACAGATCAGCTGACGTGACCTTAAACCATTTTCTCACATTACTAAGCCAAAACATTCTTCTCGTTCCGATAGATCTTTTTCCTACAATTTTTCCTTGGATTATGAGTCATATTTCGGACCTCTCATGATGTGGCCAAGATATTGCAAGTTCCTCTTTTTCACTTCCAGTAGGATCTCTCTGTCTTTCTCCATTCTTCTCAGAACTTCCACGTTGGTCGCATGTTCTGTCCATGATATTCTCAACATCCTACGGTAGGCCCACGCCCACATCTCAAAGGCTTCTAATTTCATCTCACAATACACGTTGGTTGAGGGTCCAAGCTTCCACACCATATAAAAGGACTGGAAATACGTAACATTTAAACATCCAAGTTCTGAGTTCCAGGCTCAAGTCGCGACTACAGAGCAGTTTAATCTTCACAAAGGATGCACGGGCTTTCTCAATGCAAATCCTTATTTCTGCGCAGTAGTCCACGGCGCCGTCGACGTTTGTACCTAGATAGTTATACCTCTCGACTCTTTCCAGCCTTTTGCCTTCCACATACAGATGTTCATTTGGTGCTTCAGTTTTGGTGACAATCATGTATTTGGTCTTTTTAACATTGAGTCCATATTCTCGACTAACTGTGACGACGTTATTCAGCATATTTTGAAGGTCTTGCATGTTTTCGGCAAGAAGTATTGTATCGTCAGCGTAACGCAAGTTGTTCAGTGAGGTGCCGTTAACACGTATTCCGCCGTCCTCTCTTTCGAGGGCTTCGGTGAAGATTTCGTCGGAATAGATGTTAAAAAGGAGTGGAGAGAGAACACACCCTTGTCCGACTCCTCTCTTAATCTCAACGGCTTTCGTTAGTTTGGATTAGACGCAAGTGTTAAAAGTCCTTTTGTGAGAGAAGAAAGAAATGATATAAAATCTTTTGATCACCAACACTTGGGTGGGTGGGTCACTGCAAATACCATCAATAGTTTAAATTGGAGTGCCCACCCACACAAATGTTTATTATTAAAAAATCAAAAATTTCTCTTCTCTGCAAGTGTAAAAAGTCCTATTGTCCAATGAGAAAAAAATTATTAAGTCTTTTGATCACCAACACTTAGGCGGGTGAGTGGGTCATCGCAGATCACAATTACTATCAAGTAGTTTAAATTGTAGTGCCCACCCACCCGCCCAAGTGTTTGTTATCAACAAATTAAAAGATTCTCTTCTCTGCAAGTGTTAGAAGTCCTCTTGTCAGAAGAGGAGAAAATAATATTAAATGTTTTGATCACTAACACTTGGGCGGGTGAGTAGTTTAAATTAAGTGACCAACACACCCGCCCAAACATTTGTTATCAAAGATTTAAAAGTATCACTTCTCTGCAAGTGTTAGAACTCCTTTTGTCAGAGAAGGAAAAGGTGATATAAAATTTTTTGATCACAAACATTTAGGCAAGTGGATGGATCTTTCCTGGTCAAAATTACTATTGAGTAGTTTAAATTGGAGTACTAATCTCAACTTCTTTGGCAATCTTTTGTACGGTCAAACAACAATTACTACAATCACAAACAATAGCTGCATTCTAAGCAGATTTGGCTTCACAGAACGTTAATCACTCTCCACCAATGTCTGGCTATTTTTGAATCAGGTTAAACCATTTCTTAATTTGTGTATTTCCCATAGCATCGTTTCCAAACAGCAGGATTCAGCAGAATCTTACAAATTGTCTTGCTCTAAGACTCACTAAGCTTTTGATTATGCAGTACCAGCCAAGCTGTCGACAACAAAACACCAAAACAAGTGAATGTAACTGTAAATATGACAAAAAATATCACATTTAAAAAAAAAAGTTACATTTGAAAACAAAATCTACACCAATTAACTCAAAAATAATGAGTTGGTAGATAGCAAGTAACCACGCTACCGTCTAAAAAAAAAGTGTAAATATTTGGGCATCAACTAAGATTTTTTTGGTAACTTTAAGATTGAATCCACTTTACCACAATAAGTATCTATAACAACTCAAGTTGGTACATAGTAGACCAAAAATGCCTGATCAACTATACTAAGTCAATGATACTATGAGTTGCCATAGATCATTGCTGACAAAACAAAAGAAAACAACTACCGCTTTAGCTACAGAACTCGTAATGGAAACTACAGCAATTTAGAAACATTTTTTATTACATGCACTATGTGCCAAAACTTTATGTCAAAAAAATATTCAACAAATTGAGGTCAAAACAAGCCTTATTTTTGAAATCCAAAGACATAAAAACAGAAATTTTAAAAAATATATAAATAAATTGCTTGAATACTAATATACCACACAAAAGGCCAAAGTAAATAAATGCGTACGAAAGAAAGCTACAGGTAAAAATTAAATTTGTATTTTGATTATAATACGTTAAGTATTAATATTTAACCCAGTTCTAATTTACCATTTTACTGGAACGAATCCAGTTATGTTACTGCCGGAAGGAAGCACAAATGTCCTAGTAATACCAAAAGCACCAAACATTGCGCGCCCACAAAATCCACAATAATCCAATTAAAACGTTGCATTAGGAAAATGAAAACTATTATTTCTATAGAATATTGTAAAAATAATGAAATCAAAGAAACATTTAATTATAAAACCGTCTGACGCATTCAATCCAGCTCTAATTGCTGTATGTGAATGGTTGTGTAAATATTGATTTTTAAATGTTTCCTAGAGAGTAAGCAAGCAAGCAAGCAAGCAGTGTCTTAAAATGAGTTCCCCCGCAGGCCGCGATATCAATCTGAGCAGGACATTTCATTTTTTTATTCTTTCTTTTCTCGCTTTTCACTTTGAACATTATTTTTTTTTTTTACTTCTATTCTTTCTAGCATATGTGTGCTTACCTATCTTATAATTTTTTTTGCGACTTTGGTTGCTACATTCATTTTTCAAAGGGCACCAGAAGACGAGACAGACGAGAACTTTTTTATTATTTCCTGGATGGCGTGAATACATTTCACTATCCGCACTTATTCACTTTTCAGCGGTTTGCTATCATCTCGTTGAATAATAGATTGTTCTCATTAACATATTTCATATATCATGTTATTTAGACTGTTATAAATGTTAAAATTTGACGCACATTGTTGTATTTTATAATAAATAATATTACCCACAATGCACACTGTGATTTATTGTGTTACACAAAACAGAATATCACAAATTTATATAGAAAAATAAGATTTATAGTTTTCAAAATAATTTTTCAACAAAGTGAGTTTAATCTGTATTCAATAAAGCCTTCCATACACATGGGGTGAATAAATCATGCGTCTGTTTACGTTATAGACCTAACTTTTCAATACCAATGATATTCCTCTTAACATAACGTATAGTCGACAAGTTATATTGAGAAATATCATAGAATATATCGAAGATGATTTGCTGATATTGCAAAGTATAAATCTTCCTTAACATTGTTTCCAGAGAGGCCCTAACAAAAAGAGAGTGGATAGACGTAATGCTGTTCCGGAATAGGCGGGCGCGGCGGAAATAATATTTTATTTGTTCGTAAGTTACAATTTGTGAACTAGAAAAAAGTATTACTTTATAGAGATTAATCAATAATGTTATAATATTTAAAAGGTGGTGAAAGGAATTTATTTACTGTTCATGTTGACTAAACGTTAAATACGTTTAATAATAACATATTTGCGGTTGTTACCGTTAAACATAATATTATTGTTTAATGTTATTGTTATTGGAAATAACACCGAAATACATTATTATGATTATATACAGTAATATAAATAGGTTTTGATTATTGGTTTCTGTAATTTACTCCTGTTGCCAGTGGCGTAGACAAGAAAATTTAGAGAATTATAAAGTAATTTTAAAATTTAAAACAAGATTTAATAAAAACTGAAATTTAAAAAAATTACTCTCAAAACACTATTTAATTTTCGATTGAAACACGACAAAAACTGCACATTATATTGTGCAATTCATGTGACAATCATGATATTTGCAAAAAACTCCTAATTTTGCTTAGAATTCTTTTAAAATTAACTAGAAAACATAAATTGTGGATAGAGAACCAATTCAATACATAAAACTCTACATCAATAATTGTATAAATAGTTCAGATATTTCAATGAGAATTGACGACAAATCTTCTCAATCACAAAGCCAATTACGTACTAAAGCAGCTGTAAAAGAGTTTTCAAATAAACCATAAATTTCTAAGAGTTCCAGTAAAGGTAGACCTAAAAATTTAAAAAAAGTCAAAAGATAAATCACCCAAAAAGGAAAACAAAAAGAAAGATTATGTTCCTTCTGATCTCATTGTGCCAAGCTGCTAAGAAGGCTTCAGAAAATATTAAATTTAACTCTGAAAGTCCAAGCAATAAAGAACAAACAGTCTCTGTGCCGGAGCCTGAAATAAAACACACCATTGAAAAGAAAGAAACAAATAAAGAAAAAGAAATTAAGAAATTGAAGAAAAACCAGATTGAACAGATAAAAAAAGACATTAAAAATTTAAAAAAATAAATAACAAAAAGAATTCTAAAAAAGAAGATGTTTTTAATGTTGATAAAAAGATTGAAAAATAACAAGATATTCTTGCATATGTTCCTCAAAGGCAGGCTACAAAGTAAGCAGCCAAACACATTAAAAGTGGATTGGGAAAACTAGTTCCAGGACCAGTTAACACACAGACAGATGATAAAAATTTAAAAAAAAATTAAGATAAACTCATAATAAACTAAAGGAGAAAGAGAGGGAGAAAGAAAAAAAGAAAATAAAAGAAAAAAAATAAAGAGAAGAAAAAAGAGAGAAAAAAAAAAGAAAGAAATGAAATCTAAAGCAAAGGTCTCTGATAAAAAAAAAACAACTTCCAATAGTAGCACGTCTTCCTCCACTAGTTCTTCCAGTGATAGTTCAAGTAGCTCTAGTTTAGATAGTGAAAATGATCGGCCGACAAAGCAACCGCAATCGGAGAGAATGTTCTTAAAAAAACAAACTAAGCAGACTGGTACCAAGGACTGGCCCTTTCTTGACAAAGGAGCCAAGTCTGCAACTACAAGTAGTACCTGGACCCCATATTTTGAGAGCAAAAGAAGGTAAAACCCCTTGCAGGCGCGTCCTCGGGTGACGGATAGAGAATTGCACACGCGGACCAACACCATTGCACGGTAGCCTTGCCACGTTAATGAGACTACCATTTTCCTTCTTCATTCCTACTTTGAACTATCAGCTTCTCTTGGCTAAACTCTTCGATCTAATCTTGATCACTTTTCGGTATCCAATGCTATTAGGTATCAAAAGCTAAAGAACCTAACATCTTTCTTCTTTCTTGCCCTTCTTCCTGGACAAAACTCAACGACGACAAAATAACACTATTAGAGTGCGCAGCCGCCAGTAACCAAATACCGGAAACACTAAGCTAAGTAACCCGATAGGGCTTTGCCGTTGAGGGTGTATTCATCCTATAGGCTGCTTCAGAAACAGTTAAAAAATAAAAAAAATCACAACGGATAACACAAACAAAAAAGTCTCAAAAAAAAAAATTCCGGTAGGAAAGGTTACCACCGGTAAAGATCCCCAACCCCAAACAGATGACGGCAACATATAAAGATATAGAAAATGCAGAGCAGGAGTCTATACAACCTTCCAACAAAACAATCGACAAAAAAGGAAACTTTGAAAAAATAGACTCCGTAATCGAAATGAAAACAAGAGATCCGGTAGTAGACCTACTAAAAAACGTATTGGCAGATATCACAACCCACGCTAAAGAAATCGACATTTTGAAAGCAGGGTATAAGCCAAAACAATCTTTGATAGAAGCAGTATCCAAGTTAATTCGTCGAACAAAAAAATGCAAATCTAACACAATAAAAGAGTGGTTTGCAGAACGGAAAACACCAAAAGTGGACTAAGGGTGCCAGACAAAAATTCAAGTTCAAGCTTACAATAAAGTTATCACAAGAAAAGTAAAAACATAAAAAAACTCCGTCTCAAAGATGTGAAATGAACTGAAGAAACATTTGAGAAAACAAAAATAGAAAATATAGATACATATGAGAAAAAACCAGACGCGAGTATGATTATATGGATTAAAAAGGAAGACATGAATAAAGAATCCAAAAAATAATCAAAAACAGATATTAAGACATGACAAATATGAGAAATAAAATAGGCTCCATTACAGTAACAACTAGCATTGATAAAGAAGAAAATGAAAAAAAACTTGTCAAAAAAATTATTAGATTAAAAGTTGCTGATTCAAGCAAAAAAACTTTCAACCTCATCAACTAGGCCAAAAAAATAGTTACAAAAGACATCCTAAATAAAGTACCTATACATGTACCCAAAACACATAACACCAAAACCCATCGGAAAATGGTAGAATGTATAGAAAAAAATAGAACACGCATGCGACAAAACAATGCATAAAAAAACATTGAGACACGATGGCATCCAAAGTACTGGTGGATAAACAAAATCTCTAAACAAGAAAAAATATATAAGTACCAAAAGGGAAATTACAAGAAAGAGAAAAAAAAAGATACCCCAGGAAGAGATTAACAACTTAGAAAAAACCTATAAAACTCAAAGATATCAACTGAAAAAGTTGATATATATATATATATATATATATATATATATAGAAAAAGACAAAAAGTAGAAAGAACTGATTGAAGAGGTAGAAGAGAACATATGGAAAAACGGCTATGCCATAGTAAAAAAAAAGTTTAAAGCTAAAGTGCTGAAAATCCCAAAAAACATTAGGAAAAACGCTGTTAAAGTACTTTTCCCGGCGTGTAGAGAGGTAAATTAAATACAAAATACACATAGAGAAGAGGCAAAAATAATAGAGTTTACAACGGAAAAATTAAAAACCGTCTCACAAAAAATGAAAGTAAAAAAAGCGCCAGGCCCTGACAATATACCTGCTGAAACAATCAAAGCGGTTGCGGAAGATTACTCGGAAACAATTTTTCAGGTAATGAATATAGCCTTAAGAAATAGAAAATATCCTAAACCTTGGAAAAAAGCCAAGTTAATATTGATAAACAAACCAAATAAAAGTATAGACGACCGATCAGGATACCGACCCATATGTCTTTTGGACACAATGGGCAAACTATTAGAACATCTAATAGCCAACAGAATTCAAAAAGAGATGGAGACAAAAGAATATTTGTCAGAAAAACAATTTGGATTTAGGAAGAAATCCACAATTCAACCCTTAAAAAAAGTCAAAGAAATGGCTAAGCAGGAAATGGGAAAAACACTAAAAACAAGAAAATTCTATGCTCTCATAACGATTGACATCAAGAACGCGTTCAATAGCGCACAGTAGACCGAAATAATAATTGAAGTAAACAGAAAAAAAAAATAAACAAACGTTTGGACAGAAGCATCATCGTCAAAGATGAAAAAAAAAACAAAATCACGTCTGCTGTCCTACAAGGGTCCATTTTTGGTCCACTTTTATGGAACATCTTATACAACGGAATTTTAAACACGATAAAAGACGATGAGGTAACGCTGCTCGCATTTGCAGATGACCTGGCAATAATGGTGGTAAATAAAATAGAAAAAAACTAATATAAAGACAAATAAAGCTATCCTTCTGATCTGCAAATGGGTAAAAACAAAAAACTAAAGCTAGAACCAAAAAAAAAAAAAACAGAAGCCGTAATCATCTCCGGGAAGAAGAGAATAAAAGAACCAATTGTCTTCCAAATGGAAAACTCAAGCATAACACTGCAAAAGTCTCAAAAATATCTCAGAGTACATCGACAAAAATCTAAGGTATGTTTCCCACATAACAAAAACATGCTCAAGAGGAGGCCACACAATAAAAAAAACATACCCAGGATAAATAGTCCAGGAGAAAAAAAGAGAAAAATCATGGCTACAGTAGCCATGATTTTTGTCTTTTTTTCTTTTCCAGAATCAATACTTCTATACGCTTCAACAGTGTAGAAAGGAGAATTGAAAAATCACAAAGAAGTATAGCACAAAAAATCACGAGAACGTATGCCACAACGTCAACTAAAAATAACTTAGTGATTGCAAGAACGACCCCCCTAAAACTTATAATTGACAAAAGAGAGAAACTTAAGACAAAAATAATTACAGAAAAGAAATCAGTAAAGATAAACACGATAGATAAATGGCAAGACACAGGAAACACATAGACACACAAACTGATACCAGATATCAGAAAGTGGTATTTTAAAAAGTACGAAAAGGCTAACTACCATCTGAAAAGATTCGGAAAAAGAGACTCGGACATCTGTACATACTGCGAAGATATTGATACAGTAAAACACACGCTGTTCAGGTGTCAGAGATGGGCCAGACCGAAAGAGAAAGTCACGGAAGCAGTGGAAGAAATCAAGCCCGAAAACATAATTGAAAAAATGTTAAAAAACAAAACCACATGAAAACACATTAACAATTTTGACAAGGTAGTGATATCTGAGGAGAAAGAAAAAGAGAACAGTAACAAGAAAAGATGTAGCAGTAAAGCTAAAGACATGCTCAACAGCAATTCAGACTGCAATGTGGAAAGAAGCGGTGGTAAAAGGTTTTTAGCCGGTAGAACCCCGGCACTACTTTCCCTCCTACAAAAGAAAAATAGCTCTAGGTAAACCACATCTCAACCAATCATAGTTCAGCTTTTTAAGTCAAGTAATTTAAAATATTTTGAATAACTATTTTTTTTGTATAACTCTTCGCGTCCCCAGTAAGTATATTGTCTTTGTGGTAAACTAGTATTTAAAATTCCTTTAAGACTATATTAAACATTTTGCTTAACAGAATAGCAATAACCGCTTGTCACCTGCTAGTCACCACAAGCACAACCTTGAGCTTATCAATCGTTAGTACTTCATATTGTTCCAAAATGGTCAAACAGTCAAAGTACAACACAAAGCTTCTGGCCACGTAGTGCATATGATCAATTAAAAGTATTTAATACCGTCAACATTTCTTAAAATGTTTTATAACAATAATAAAAAAAAATTGAAATTTTAATAATCTTTACGGGTTTCAGAGAAAGCCCTTAATACAAGTTTTTTAAGAAATTTTTTATCAGTTTTATGATGAAAGTGAATTTTCCAATAGAATCTAGTTTGGTTTTATCTAATAATTATGATTTACAAACAAATTTGTACAAAAAAGCGGGTTTTGAGTAAATTTTAATAAAATTTATTTAGTAAATGTAATTTTCACGTAATTTTATTCTAATTAAATTAAATTAAAAAAATCTAAACTTTTTTCAAGCTTTTCCTATAGTGACTCTCAAATAACTAGACATTAAAATCTTAATAAATTTTTTTTTTAAAACCACTAAAAAACTCTCTAAATTTCCAAATTATATATAATAAATTTTTATATAAGGTATCTTAGTTTTGCCTATATAAGTTCACAAAATAATTTTTAATTAATACTTCACAAAAATTGTATAAATCTTTTTTTTACACAACTACTAAGAATTGCTAAAGGTCTATAAAATGATCTCAGTCACCTTTTTATATTCTTAAAAAAATATACCGTTTTCCTTAAATTCCTAATAATCTTTTGAACTTTTTAGTCCTCCAAATCTTCCAGATTTGATGCTATTATATTAGTAAATCGAGTTTGGAATTATTTATGCAACTAACCCTAAAATAATTTTCTATTCAGTCTAATTCAAAATAAAAGTGAACTATAGTAAAATGTGATATAAAATTTTAGATCTAACAAGCAACAGCTTTATAAGTGTACCCAACAGCAATAACGTTGTTACACCTAGCAACCTCTTACTACACTTGGCTGTCCCCAACACCTAAAAATCTCAAAAGCAAAGATCCTCCATCATTAAGAGGCCCTCTTAAATGAGATTTCATATACAGACCGTAAAAGTGCTCGCGGTGAGCAAATAAATAGTTTGCATAGCATACAATTTTGAACCAAAATCAACATCATACTTAGCCGTAGGCTGGAAATATATTTATTTATTTATGCTTTTTACGGCTTTTTTACATCGCCACAGTAAGTCTACGACTTGTTTAAAGTGGTTTGATGGGACCAACAGCTTAAAACGTGACTTCCAAACCACGCTGGTGGATAAAGAGCAAGTTATCATTTCAGTCATATTTCGGGGATCGAACCCCGGACTGCTCGCATGATATGCAAGTGCTCTACCATTGAGCTATCACACCAAAATCAGAACTTTCCAAACCTATAGACTTATTACATCGAAAATTTAACTACTGTCTACGCCTATCCCGTCAAAATAACAGCCAAGGCAATCAAAACTTAATAAAATGTCCTTGTTAAAAAAACAACTCCAAACATCATTTGACACCCACTATCTTAAACATTTTTAAATCAAGAACAATAAACAACACCGCTTGAATTGATGACATCAGCTCACATTATCTTTCTGTTTGCAATCAAGCATATATGCAATAACTTCTCCAATATAGTTACAAACACACAGCCATGCTAGAAAAAACTACCTACAACGGTCAACCTTAGGCCTCAAAGATTACTTATCTTCAATAGCTATCAGGTAAAAAACTACTACCACGTCAAAGTCCGCTATAGTCTTTATTTACCTCGTGATTCTACAATCACAACTTTTCCAGCTACAATTAATAGGTAAAAAAACATGCCAACAAATTAAGTCTTAACAGACTCCGACAGTACAACAAAACAACAACTCATAGCATAGCACCAAAATAAAAATCTAAAATTCAAAAACATGCATTCACAACACTCAACGGTGTGCTACAAAAAATAGCATACAATTTTTTCATCCTTTTGGCGCAAGCTAGGTTTAAACAAAAAAGCGTCAACAGAAACGTAGTCATTTTTAACCACACCATAAACATCATAATTCAAAACAAACTCCGCCGGTTTCAGACATACGCCAATAACAACATAAAAACTCAATCACTTAAAAGAACAACAACAACTTGCTGAAGAAAATGAACAATAAAATATTGAAAACGCCTTTGGTACAAGCTAATGTTAACGATAACAAAACTCGTAAGTTAGAACAATAATTCATCAGATAAGAAAATCAGAACTTAATCATAAATGGCCAGAACCTCCAGCATACTCAACCTCCAAAATCAACTACTCCTTAAACATCACCACATACAAAATTCACATATCAGACCACCACATAGCAATCTCTTTATCTTGACCAATCGGCACCCGCAACATACAAACAATTCCACATCTTAGAAGATAAAATAAATAAAATATATTTTGGGTCAATCTAACCAATAACCTTCAGAAATTAAATAAAAATTGTTGACAAAAACCATCTGTTACGAGCGTCTTGCATCCGCTGATACTACGCAATCTCAAAAGAAAAAATTTCTAAAACTTTTACAACTTAGACAACAATTTTTGTTTGTATTTTAGCTTAATTTTAGGCTTGAGCAAAAAAAGGTATGAGCTATGCTGGTAACACAATAATAAGCCCAAGATTAAGCTAAGACATCAACAAAAATTGTCAGAGATAGTGAGATTCAATCCCTTAATGACAAAACGTAAGAAGGTAAGAAGGTAAGCAAAACATTTCCGTTAAACTGTAGTGCCGCTTCTACCCAACCAAGGGTTTTTATCAAAAAGGTAAATGTTTGCCCTCGCTGCAAAAGCAAGTAGTTACTAGGTTAAAGAAGGAGATAGTAATATCCAATCCCTTGATGACAATAACAGATAAACGGGCGAGTAAAGTAGCAGTGCAAAATAGTGTACCAAAAAGAGCCCCATCTAAACCTGAACAAAACCAGTTCAGAACAACTTGTGCAGCAAGTGTTTTAAACATTCCAAACCACCCCATTAGCCAGACTTAGTAAAACTTTTGTACACAATTTTTAAACATAAACTCCCTCCCTTACAATAGTACCCAAACCAAATGTCAACGCCACCTAAACACCATTTCCAAACAACAAAATGGATTTTAAAAGCTCAGCGTTAGAAGTTAAGAAGCATTATTACATCCAGTAGACAAAACACCACTGATCAATCATTTTCCCATCCCGCTTTTGTAAAAATTAAATTTTTACATCGACTATCATTCAAGCCACATAAGTCAAGAAACCAATTTCGAACAAAACAACACTAGCAACAAGCTACGTCTGCTGCTATTAAGTGCAAACACCGTTCAGTAACTTAGCTTTTATCATTCTTTTGTCAAATAGTTTGTTTAAAGTAGCAAAATGACTGAGCAACTTTCCATATTTTCTTAAGGTTTCAAGTTTCAAAATTCAAGACGCATTCTATCAACTAATATTATCACAAAATTATTAACTAAACTCAACAACAACAAAATAACTGAAATCAAATTTTATTTAATTTCTTCATTTCAGTTAAAAATGATATTCCATACGACATTTATAAAAATTGATATTTAAAGTACACTTTCCAGTAAATTTACTTGCAATCCTTCCAACTCAAGATCCATATATAATTTTCATGTGGGTTAGATATATTTCAATATCCTCCAACTGCAGTAAATTCCACTAGACTGTTACTTACACAGCGACACTCGGCTTCTATAAAAATTGATTTATTCAAATGCCATACGGCGCCTCCACCAATATTCCGCTCTTGTATAACTTACATAATCTCGTGCAAGTGTAGTTCAACGTTATTGCGATATAATCACTTCTTTTATGAAGGACTTATAAATTCATATCCACATATAAAGTTCAGCAGTTAAAACTGCAACAAATTATTAACATTCCTCCCCATGGAGGGTAGATTTTTCTTATATCTTAGTTTGTTCATGCATGATCAATTATTGACCCTACGTCAATATATAATGTATCCAACCTACATCATCCTTTCATTTATAATAGGCAATTGAAAAAGATCAACTTGGTTCAAACTTATGTTCAACAATTTAAGTTTATAATTTAGTTAAAATATGATTTTTTAAGCAATAACACAGATATGAAAGCCTAAAACATCAATAAATTTAATAACGCAGCCATATGTTCCCAACGATATTGATCTCCGCATAAAAACAACAAAATATTCTTCTCAAAAATTTTAATCCATTGACAAACTACAATTAATTTAATTTAATTCACATTACAAATTTTTTATTTACATAATTAAATTAAAATATAAATAATTTATGTTTAATTCATTGTAGTATTGATATCAATTAAGATTTCATCCAGGAACACAACATAAATTCATAGTATACATTACGGTATCAACAGGATCTAAACGGAAATAAAGTATCCTGTTGAAAAGTAGATTCCTGCACACAACGGTATTGATCTCTCAAGCTTATTTATTTCAGTACAGAACCATTTTGTGTAAAACAGTATTTATCTGCAGACGGCTCCCTCTATATCAGAGGGGCTAAACAATGAAAATCAATTTGGAATGGAAATAATAGGAAATAATGGAATTGGATTGAAGCGAAGATATTTCAAACAATTTATTTAGCTTTGAAGAGTATGGTTGCAAAGAAGAATATATTATAGTTATAATTGTATCCAAATTTATAAATAATATTAAAATAACACATAAAAATAATATTCTCAAATAGTCACCATAACACCATACATTTTGATAATTATATAAAATCAGTTTACATTTTGTACTCCCCACAATTGATTTCCTTACTCTAATGCTCAGTTGTAGTTTGGCACATTATAATCAACAGACTGCAATTCTTGCGTTATTTGCAGTCTTTAGGTAAAAATAGTGATGCAAATACTCCACATAGTATCTAAAAGTCCTTATTTTTGATCAAAATTTAAAAATATAATCATCTCGCAACAAATTTATCTATTAAATCAGTTTGTTTTAATATCTTTGAGTTAAACTCAGCTTCTTCTAGATAAAAAAACAAACACTAAAAACCTTCTTTATCAATTTACTTTTATAACCCCCCGGCAACGTTTGCAAATGTTACAGACAACATTAAAGTAACATAAACTGACAACAACACAAACAAACCAAGTCAATTTGCTCTGTTATTGGTTTGTTTACTTGTTTGTTAGTCCAAATCCTTGCAACCACTGTTAAAAATTAAATTTGTATTTTATCAATATCTTGACAATTTTAAATATTGTATGTTTCCAAAAAAAAAAACGTAACTAAGGACAGCAACCTTAAAGACCAACCAAATTAGTCCGTCTAAAGATAGCACATAGAAGCAAGGCATACTTGCAACTAATTTAACATAAAACTGCGCCTCGTAAAAATCTTTTCTTTACTCACCATCAATTCATCAAAAAAGTAACAAATTTATTAAATCTCCAAAGCAGAAACCAATTCATCCAAACCAGAAACCAGTTCCAACTTCATCAAACCAAACATTGTCCTTAAACAACCGAAATCAAAACGCACTATTATAAAATACATAGAAAGATGTTCACCTGTCCCACTGCCTAAAAGTAATTTTTAGAAACAACTGCATCAAGATGTTGGCATGCAAGATGAAGAGAACAGCTTCGTCACGTGTCGACAGAAGTCGACAGTTGCTGTAGAAGAGTTCTCCAGGTGTGCGCAAACCCCATCTTGCCTACGGCTGTGGTGTAAAGCTATAAATATAGCGACAACCAAAGGATCGCTTCCTGTTTGCAGAAGCCGATGCTGGCCGCCAGACAATAGTATAGTAATAATGCAAGTTGGCAAAAGAAGTGGTGTCTTCTTCTTCTTACTGTTTTCTATCTAACCGCAGCTATTTAAACTGTAATCCATTTGTTATTATGGTTTAGGCAGTGTTAGGTTTTTGGCTGTACGTCTGTTTACGATGGCCGGAAGTTAAATACAGTGCCGAGAGAAGCTGGGCTGTATCTTCTTAGTAAGTTATTTTTCAGTCCAGAGGAGATGGTGATCATCATGCTGCTTCTGAGTGGGAGTGTTGTCCCTTTCAGGATAATGTTAGCTGCTTGCTGCCTCATACTCGACCGACTATCTAGAGTAAAATGTTGCAGGTACGTGACTGCAACAAACGTGGCCTCTGAGTTAACAAAACCCCGCTCGCTAGCCAGTTCCACCGCAACTTCGAGGCAACAAACATCAACTCTGCTACCACTAAAACTGCACCAGGAACCATATTGTTAAGATGTATCTACTGGCCGCAATGAGCCTAATCATCTAATTCAGGATGACCCATTTCCTGGACTCCGACGACCTCCGTCAAAATCCAGCAGTGTCCTCATACCATTAAGCTATCAGCCGCAATAGCTAATCTAGTCCCGGAATACCCGGGAGCACATCTATGTCGACGTCCGCCAAGACCTTGTGGAACCCTGAAGGGTTACCCTGTCCCGCTATTAAAACAAAATTTTCCTAGACAGATAGCCTCTAGCATTGTTCCATTCTCTGAAACATTCCCAGGCGGAAGTGTACTAACCCATTATATTCTTATCACTAACAGCTGATCAGGCATACCACCAGCCA
Source organism: Tachinus rufipes (assembly GCA_963932245.1). NCBI lineage: Eukaryota > Metazoa > Arthropoda > Insecta > Coleoptera > Staphylinidae > Tachinus > Tachinus rufipes. The sequence continues at coordinate 9,470,280 of OZ010746.1, read as the reverse complement.
AAAACCAACGTCATCAATCGCCTCCAACAAGAACTAGACCATATCTATTAGCTCCCAACGTGGAACACCAAAAAATCCCCAAAGAATTGAACAAATTTAATCCCACAATTCATTCAGTTAATTCTACAACTTCCGGACACTGCTCCCTACCACCTATAGTACGTCCCCAGAAGTCCCAACATAATTATAAAACTTTGTTTGCCATTCGAACCAAACATAAAATTACATGTACTACAAACCAGACAAATCTACATGAATTTTTTGCAACATGTAAGCAACCCTTACAGCAAAAAACACATTTAGTACCTATATCTTGTACTATCGGTCAGGTAAAAAATAAATAACACTTTTAGCCATAGCTTACTTGACCCCGATCAAGACATGTTGGAAAAAGTAGATCAAAACTTTGATCCAGAGAGAGAAACCCTGAAAGACTATCTGCATTGGAAACCTCTGGAATCCAAACCACATCCAGGAGACAGCTCTAAGCGGTAAAACTTAGAATCCTACCTTCAAGAAGTGTGACGGCTACTCAGGCCAAACACCTCTTGCGCTGAGTTCTAACCCAGCATTGCACCCTGTTGGCGGGACATAGACTCGACAAACAGAATTCCAATGGAGAATACTTTTCCGACGTCCACTAGCTATACCGAGCTCATTGGAAAAAACTGCTAGCGTTCCCGTTCTGAAATCAGAATGCCACCGAGGTCAATCATCACCTAGTTCCCTTGTCCACGCCGGACGTAAAGTAAGAGAACCAAACAAAAAAACGTCGCCAATGAACCCATGATGCGTGCACTCAAAATTTTGTCACACGCGTGCTACGCAAGCCAGACGCCCGCAATCTTCGACCTCTGCCTAAATCTTTTAGTACCCTAGAAAGTCACCCTGTCCCAAATATGTTTGTAATTCTTGAATTGCGTCTATAGATGTTTGTCAATCTAACTTCAGATAATCATTTTTTTTTTGCTTTTTTGGATCGTGGTTTTGCTTCATGAATGCTAGGTGTGGAGGTTGGGTGGATATGTAATTTTATTAAAAATATGCGTATTATGCATTTTATGTATTATTATTTTATAATTTAGTTTAAAAAAAAAGCTTAAATACGCTAAAAAATTAAAAGTTCAACCTCTAAACCAAGTTTTTATGTCATTGCTTCATGAATGATGGGTGTGGAGATTGGGTGGATAAGTAATTTCATAAAAAAATTATTTCAAAATTGTTTAGAAAATTCCACAATAATTAAAAATTGCTTAAAAAATTATATTTATTGCTTAAAATTTGCTCTAAAAAAAAAGGAGAACGAGTTTTAGAGTAATTAACGTGCTTTTAATTAATAACGATATAAATTCTTAGTGTGGAAGTTGGATGGATGATTAATTTTACTAAAAAACGCGTATTTTGCATGAAATTATTTTAAAATTGTTTAAAAAATACATTCTATAAATGCAATTTATCAAAAATTGAACATTAAACAATGATTAATTAAAAATTGTTCAAAAAATTTGCATTTATTGCTTAAAACTGGTTAATAAAAATTGGAAAAAGAATTTTAATGTAATCAAAGTAATATTAATTGTTAATTACATAAATGTTTGGTGTGGAGGTTGGGTCGTTGAGCAATTTAACTAAAAACGCATATTTTGCATAAAATTACTTCAAACTGTCGCAATAATCAATGATTGATTTAAAATTTGTTCAAAAATGCATTTATTGCTTGAAATTTGCTCAAAAAAGTAAAGAAAAAAATTTCGGTGTAATTAAAGTGTTTTAAATTATCAACGACATGATTACTTGGTGTGGAGGTTGGGTAGATGAGTAGATGACTAATTTTGCATAAAATTATTACAGGATTGCGTAGTAATCAATTAAAAATTGCTCAAAAATAGCATTTACTGCTTAAAATTTGCTTAAAAAAGAAATGAGAAAGTAATTAACGCGTTTTTAATTATTAACAACATAAATGTTTGTTGTGAAGGTTAAGTGCATGAGTGATTTCATAAGAAAATATGTGTTTTTCAAAAGATTACTTTAAAATTGTTTAGAAGTTACATTTATTAAAAGCAATTTATCAAAAATCTCGCAATAATTAATGTTTATTAAAAATTGTAATTATTGTTTTAAATTTGCTCAAAAGAGAAAAAAGGAAGAGTTTTGGTGTAATTTATGTGTTTTTAATTGTTAACAACATAAATGTTTGGTGTGAAAGTTGGATAGATAAATAATTTGATTAAAAAACGCATGTTTTGCATAAATTTATTTCAAAAATTAAAAACATTAAACAATAATTAATTAAAAAATTAGCTTTATTGCTTAAAATTTGCTTAAAATAACCGGAAAAAAGTTTATATATACATTCATTATCTACAAAGTCTTATTCTTTTAATTCTTAAAAACTTGTTAATATAATCCATTGGCGGTTCGTGAAAAAAGTTAGAAATAAAAATTGAAATTTGTCAAGTTTTCGAATTTTGCTATTTTAGTGCAAAAAATCAAAAAAAATGTTAAAAAGCCTAGAACCACCTTCTACAATAAATGATGCCAAACGTCGCGCTACATAAAAACCTCCTCCAATATCTGAGATGTAAGAAAAAAAAGTACCAAAAAAATGCCATAAAGAAATCTGATAGGTAACTCAGCAAAGGTCGACAAAATTTTTTTGGAAAAAGCCAAAACGCAAAAATTTAAAGTTTTAAAAACGCAAATTGCTTTTGCACTTGCATCAAAATTCAAAAAAATGAGGTTGTAACAATAGTTTAGTTCAAAAAATATATCCGCCACATTTTTTTTAGAAATGTGGACTTTGCTGACCATGTTAAAAACAGATTTAGTTTGCGGGCCGTAGTTTGCCGACTCCTTGATCACTGAATCAAAACTCATATCTTAGGTGGTGAATTAATGGTTAATTCTCGTCTTCAGAAGTTTTGTGTTTGAAGTGCTTGATTTAAGCACATTTGAAATTGCATATATTGAGCTTGCAGTGAAGCATTACAAACAGAGAAGAGGTTAATACGTCGGCAGTGCTGTGTATACGGCTAAAATAACAAACAAATTCCTACAACAACATAATTTAGCCGTATTCAGAAGATAAAAACTAATGTAGCTACTGACGCAAAATAAACATTTATTCGATAGTTCCTGTTACTAAAAAAATTCTAGTAAAATGTGCTGTACCTATGTGTGTAACCTAACCTAACCTAACCTAGCCTGCTCTTATCATAAAGCAAATAAAAAAACGCAGTGTATTTTAAAAATGGTCACTGTTGTAATAATTACTATAAAACACAGTCAAAGAAAAACAACCCACAAAAAAGCTGTACGCAAATGCAACATTGCGCCTTAAGGAATATCTCTCTAACTAAGCAGGTCATCCTCTCAAAGTTCCGGAAGTATTTTTCATCAAGTTGAAGTACAACTTTGTACAACATAAGTGTTTAGTTCTGAATGATCACCTAGGCAGCAGTTGCAACTCCTCATCAACTCTTTCTCATATAACTGAGATTTTCCCGGACTTTTGTAATCGCATAGTCTGGTTTGTCTTGTAGTGCTTTGCCTTGTTTTGGAGTTGTAATTTAAAGAACAAGAATGTTCAAACCAGTTGTGCAGAGACGGTTTAACACTCGTCGATTCTTCCAGTTTTGATGTCTGGTGGTCAAAGTACTGTTCTTCTTTCGGTTCAAAATCTGGCATAATTTTGGTGGCTTTAGCCACTTCGTTAAGGTCAGCTCAATTTGTGTCCAACATTACCTGAATTAGTGTAGTCTTGGATTTTTTTTCCTTTTTTAAAGACAACAAACAAAACAAGTAAAGCTGATTCGTGTCTTCTGGTTTTGATGCTGGTCTTGAAAGTGTATGTATGTGCCAACCGGTTCATTTTTTATTATTTCGTTTACCTTCTTCGTATTTTTTATAGAACTCGATAGTAAGCAGTTCCATCAACATCAGTTGCTTAAAATCTTCTAAGTCTTGTACGCGCCAATCTTTATTATGTTCTCGTCAACGTCAGAAGTACGTTGATAAGTTTTTCTGCAATTTTTTAACCCGCCTATGATTCTCCATACGTATTCTATTAAAGGTAAGAAAGCAAACAAGCAAGATGCATGTTCCTCCTCGCAGTTGGCCCAGTTGACTGCAGATACTTGTTTTGCATTGCAGAAGAATTGGAGTGCAAAATTTGTAAGTGTCATCATCAACTACGTGCATCATAGAAAAGACGTAATATCAGTGAAATGCAAAATAATTTCTATGACAAAATTCACAAAACTCAGTGAGATGAATACCAGCCCCTTGGTCGTAGAACCAGTCTACGTGGCAAGTAATGTATTTAGTCATATCGGTAATGCTAGTCTACGAGGCGTGTATTGTATTCAGTCATATCAGTAATGCTAGGTCGTTTATTTGCCGACTTGAATCTAAAATATTTGTAGCTGCAGATAATTTATATTTCTTAAAAGCGCTTATAAAGTTGCTACCCAGGCGTTCTACTAACTAGATCTAGTTGGCCAAATTGTTTTGCATATCTGCCTCGTAAGTCTCTTCGTTGCAAAGTCTATCTTCGTAGATGTTGAAGTAATCAAAGATCTGTATAAAATTTAGGTCATTTTTTTCCACTTGCAAATTTTTGCTCTAACTCCTCGCAAGCTCTTTCATCGTGGTTGTAGAAATAATTTAAGATCTATATACCTTTGGTGATTTTCTTTAAGCTGTAAATTTTCGGTTTTCATTACTTTGTACATCATAACATCTTTGTCACTAACTTTTGCATTGCAAAGATTGTAAGTGTATGAGTAGTAAGTTTGCTCAAAACCTCAGAACTAATCTTTTATTAACTGTAAGTCTTCCTCATCTTTGTGGTACTTTTTAGTCTCAATGATAAATTCAAGGTTAGTATAAGCACCATAACCTCGGTTTTCTCACGTTGAGCGCCATTGTTTGCAGACGGCATCTTTAATCGTAATGTAGAAGTCACCCATACAAAGAAGCGTGGTGCTTTGTGACCCACCTAATCGTAGTTTGTGTTAGAGGTCCGCTAAAAGAGTATCCCAGATGCAGTGCTACAAGCTATGGTGCTATGTCTGCAGCAGATGTTGCATTTGGTTTTTGTTGGTGTGGTCGACAGCATAGCAGAAGTTATGTCCAAATTGTTTTGGTCGGTTAAACATCTTTAGCTTGGGAATTTTTGGTTAAGGCACTTAGCTATTTTCTCTATTTTCATGTAAGTTAATAGTAATTTTTTTTTCAGAAGTAAATGTGCTCTCAATCATGCCCATATTCTTAGAGGCTTTCGTCCCAATAAGTGATAGGTAGGAGAGTCGGTAGTTGTAGAGTGTAGCATAGCTCCTCCCTAAACTATAGTAGTGTGTTTGTGGTTCCCACTTAGTGCACCAATGCTTGATAGTCGTAATTGAAGTACAATCTTATTGGTGCTGCGGCTATAAAAAATAAACCCCAAAGGTTAGTAAGACCTGGTTAGGTTAGGTTAGGTTAGGTTAGGTTAGGTTGTAAAAAATTGTACCACCAAAAAAAAAAAAAAAAAAGTGGTGTTACATGAAAAATGTTGTGTTAATATTGAACTGTGTGCGCACCTGAAATCGGTCGCGCGAGACTCTCCACCTTGATAAAATACTCAAATGCAAAAAAAAAAGGTTAGGTTAGGTTAAGTTGGTTATGCACAAATCATGTTTTCGCTAAGTATAGTAGTTCCCCAAAACTCAAAAGTGTGATATGACGTAAGTCCAAGTGGTTCTTGGAAGCAGGTTAGTAACCTCCAAAGTGTTCGTCATTGTTATTTTATTTCCAAAAGAGCAATCAAAAGGCTATAGTGATCATCGGCTACAGTTACAACAAATTATTTTAAGAAGCACGAAGCTACCTACAGAGAAAAATGCAAAGTCGTAAGTCAAATGCAGACTGTAATGCATGATCATTCCCAGGGTAGTCGTCGGTGTAGAAGTCAGGTATCTAGTTGCGTTATCAATAGATATAGTAGTAATTAAACCGCAAGGAAAATAGTTATGGCTACACAGTCGCATGTTGGGGCTGCTGGAAGAAGCGGTTAATTTCAGTTTAGATAGCTCCGCAAGTTCTCGTAGCTTGTTAGCTACCGGTCTCTGTTGCAAAAATATTTCCAACGTCGTACCTAGAAGTAAACAACAAGGTCCAGGTGTATAAGACCTAGTGGAAAGTAGATATGCAAACCCCTATAGTAGTTTAGATATTTTTTAACGTCACCTATAGGAAGACCATGGTAAGAAGCAGACTTTCTGAATTAGACGCTCGTTTTCGTGAAATGATGCAAAGGTTGGTAAGTCCCGGCATCAAAAATGCATTGCCACAGCTGGCGTAAAGACTGGAACAAAAAATAAGTTCCCGGTACAGGCGTCAGTGTACGAGGAAAGACCCAACAGTAACGGAAATTGCGCTGTGGAGGGAAGGAAGAGTGGAAAAACCCATTGCTTGATGTGCAAAGTTCTGTTGCTGTGAGTGTATCAGTTCGTCTGTGAGAATATTTTTAGTAAAACAACTTTTTCCATTTCGCCAAAAACGTAATGACCTATTGTCGAAAGCAACGTGAAATTTTGTTTCCTGTTGGGAAATCGGCCGCGAAAACTATTGTAATGCTTAAGAGGATGCTGCTCTAAGTAAAACCAGAGTCTACGAGTGGTTTTTACGTTTTAAAAATGGAAAAATGTCAATTGATAACCAACCCCGTTCAGAACGCCCCTCATCGTCAAGAAGTGACAAAAACGTCAACAAAGTCAATGCTCTCGTTTGTAAAGACCGTCGTCAAACCATTGATCAACTTGAAAGAGAGTAGCTAGAAGAAAAAGGCATATCTTTGGCGCACAAGCGTCTGGTTCTTCGATCATGACAACGCGCCGACCCACACCGCTCTCTCAGTAAAACTGTTTTTGACCAAAAACAGCATAAGACCAATTGTCCCCCCCCCCTACTCACTGGATCTAGCCCCCTCTAATTTCTTTTTGTTCCCCAAACTCAAAAAAGACATGAGAAGAAAGCGTTTTTCCACTGTGGAAGAGGTAAATCAAAATCGCTATAAGGGATAAAGAACATCCTGATAAGTAAATTAAAAAAAATGTTTTGAACAATAGAAGGATTGTTTGCAAAAATGCTTTGTTGTCAAGGAAAAATACTTCAAAGGTAATCAAAATTTGGTGTAAAAATATTAAGAAATAAAGAAGTTATAACAAAATTTTTTTAGGTCCCCTCTCGTATGTTTGTAATGATGTCGGAAATCCATGCTCTTAGAAAAAATGTTCTTCATAAATTCTAGTTTATAGTGCATTCTCGGCATGTTGAGTTACTCTTACTCGGACTAATAATCTGTTTTCAATTGATGATGACTCTGCCGTAACTGGGATTCGAATAGCTAAAATTTCAAATTATCTTTCCTGCCTTTGAAGAAATAAAGGAAGAAGTCGGTGATTGAAGAAAATGCGGCGTTGCCATTCTTGTAGGAGTTGGTTTGTTAGTGAAGTTCCACCTGGCGTAGTGGGTGCACCATGTGCCGATGTTGGTAGGTTGTGTGCTACCGTGTTTACCAAGAGGCCGTAAGTAGGATGCAACCCCTGGTTTGCCTGGTGATGGTACATAACGTATTGCAACCCTTTATTGTTTAAGGATGCACTGCGGGCATGGCCAATGTGTTCATGCACTGCATGGGTTAGTGCAACAAGTGTTTGCACGCATCAGAATGTCATCATGTTTTCTCCAGAGTTCGAGATTTGTCCCACGGCGTAAAGTGCAATGCCGTAAGTGCAGGTATAGCCTAGAAGTACTGGTGTCCCCTCTAAGGCGTTTGTTGTTGTGTGTGAAAGGGAGTAGTGCGTTCGCGGTGGTAGAGATACACATCATATCTCCAGAAACGGAACACTGCGGTGAGTGCAGGCCGAGATGCATAAAGTGCAATCCCGAAGCAGTCGTCGGTGTCAAAGTATAAATGTTTGAGTTTCCATAAGAATAAGCAGGGTCTTTGAAATCGCATCAAGTAGATGTATCGCTTGAAGGTCGCATGATCGGTCTCCAGCTACCTCAAAACTTCAAGCATAAAAAAGGCACTAAAATCCTTAACTTTCTCCGGCTGCCTTATAATTGCAAACACAAATCAGCCCATCCAATTCCCACAACATCAACAATTCCGGTCCAAGCTCCCTCGAAGAGACCTGCATCAAACCCAATATCAACGCAACTTCTAAAGATGATGAGGTGATGAAAGTCTAAAAAGACTGCATTGACACGACCTAACCTAACCTAACCTAAAACTCCACCACAAGAAAAAAGTTCATTTTAGTAGATTGCAAAAAAAGATTTAAAAAATCCAAAAAATAATGCCTCAAGTGGGCAAAGCCAAGCTCCCTCGTCAATTCCCGCTCCTATAAATATCAACTCCTTTGTCTTCCATCTCAAACACCTAAGGTGCTTTTATAGTGCGCAATGTTTGGCAATTTTATTGTACAAAGTGGCGGAACGCAAATATTTGTTGAGTTTTGTGTTTTATCTGACTTTGACTTTGTTCCATGATAACAGTTTCACCTTTGGCTATTTCCAAAAAATAATAAACTATGTTGAGTACAAAAGCAGGTTAATTTTTGCAAACTTAGCTCACAATAGACTCTAGTCGGGCATAGAAGCATCAAAATTTAGCTCACTATTACATTTTGTAAAGGCCTTCTACTTTGTGGTGGTTTTTGTTTGGAGTAGTTCCTTAAATGCTGCTGCATTGACACTAGAGCTGCAACTTGTTTAGCAAATCCTATTTTTCAAAGTAAAAAACTGAGTTGCAATCATTTTGTTTTCTTACGGATCAGGAAGACTAACTAGCTAGAGTTAGTTTGTCCTCAAAAGTTGGATGTATAAATAATTTTTAACTTTCTTCATTAAATGCGCCGGAACCACTTGTAAAAAGACTAAAAAGTCTAGGAGACGTCCCCTGCAGTCCTAATTTTGAAACTTTGTTAAAAATAAAATTACTTGTACTTACAACCAGAAAAATCTGCACGGAAATTTTTGCAACATGTAAGCAAGTACCCTCACAACAAAAAAACATTAAATACCTATATCTTGTACTGTCGGTCAAGTAGAAAATAATTAATACTTTCAGCCATAGCTTACTTGATTCCGATCAAGACCTGTTGGAAGAAGTAGGTCAAAACTTTCAATCATGCCCATAATCTGACTGCTTTATTCTTCAAAATCTGATGTTTACATCTGCAACCACTACTTGGGCTTAAGCTGAGTTCCAATTAGACTTAAATAAGATTGCATTACTTTGCTCTGCTGGGCTTACAACCAGTCCGACACTCTTCTTCAAAAGCGTTTTCTAAATATGTTTGTAATTCTTAGATTGCTTCTCTTGATGTTTGTCAATCAATAATTTCAGATAAGTCGTCTAATGTGACATCTTCTTAAGCGGTAAAATGTGGCACAAAATCGGAGCTTTTTGCTTTTTTTGATCGTAATTTTGCTTCTTTGTTTCTTTTCTAGTTTTCTCGTCAACTTCTTTCTCATATAACTTGGAATTACCCAGTTTTTTCTAAATTTTTGTAATCGCATAGTCTGGTTTGTCCGGTAGTAGTTTCCTTTGATTTCAAGTTGTAATTTAAACGACAAGAATGTTCAAACCAGTTGTGCGGAAGCCATTTAACAATCGTCAATACTTCCCGTTTGATGTCTGTCGGTCAAGTTTCTGCTCTTTTTTTGGTTCTAAATCTTTCAAGGTTTAGGCACTTTTTTGAGGTCAGCTCAGTTCACAGTATCAAGCTGATTCATGTTTACTCTTCTGGTTTTGATGTTGGTCTTAATAGTAAAGAATTGGTTTGCAGGTACCTAACCTGCAAACCAATTCTTTTTCTAAAATTTGGTTGACTTTCTTTGATGTTGGTACATTGTCTAGCCTCTTGCGTAACTGAAACTTGATGGTAGGTAGTTTCATCAGTACCAGCTGCTTAAAATATGCTAAGTCTTATGGGTACGTCACACTAATTATGGCTGCGTCAAACAAGACTACGTTGATTCATTCTTCAGCAAGCTCTTCTTTGGCTAAGATTTAAATCCGCCCACAAATCTTTTTACATATTTTTCTAAATATAATAAAATTAATATGGCAATCAAGCAGACAACTTGGTTGACTACAGATACTTGTTTTATTTCGCAGAAGTGTTTGAATGCAAGTGTTAAATGTTAAAGATTTCTGATGCTAGTACAAAAAACTCTTCAAACTTCATGGCATCTGTTGCTAACTCGGTTGCAGCATAAATACAAATGATGTGCTTACAGTAGTAGTCAAAATTTGTAAGTGTCTTCATCAACTCCGTGCCAAATTGCATGAAGAAGAGCAATTGGTCTTTAGTTTAAAAATTAATGTAGACTTTCAACATTCTGATTGCTGTGACTTTTTTCATTGGTAATTTTTTTCACAGAAATGTCGTGAAATTCAATAAAATGCCCGTTAGATTTCTATAATAAAACTCACCGGGATAAAAATTAACTTCCTTACTCCTAGATCCAGTTTACGTAACGTGTAATGTAGTTGCTATACTGATTTTGTTCACAGTCATTTGTTTGTTGACTTGAGTCTAAAATGTTGTAGCTGCAGATGGTTTGTATTGCTTGAAAGCAATTATAAAGCTGCTACCTAGACATTCTACTAACTAGATATGGTTGGCCACATCGTCTTGCATATCTTCTTCGTTGAAAGGTCCTTGTCCTTTCATCGTGGATACAAAAGTAATCAAAGATCTGACAACCGTTTAAATAATTGTCTTTAACCGATTTTTAGTCTAATTCGTTGCAAGCTCTTACATCGTAAAGAGTGTAACGTGGCTCCTCAACCTTTAAGGAATTCGTTGCTCTTGTTTCATTTCCAGAAGAATAATCAACAAACTCTAGACCATGCTAGAAAAACTCCACCAAGCATCGATAAAAATGATAAACCTCAATAAAACAAAAATAATGATCTCCGAGAACAATCAAGTGACCAATACTGAGCCGCGTTTAGGAAACTGAGATTTATACTCAAATCTTGCAAGTTTCCTATCAACCTAAAAAGAAAAGTTTACGCGTGTTTCCTACCAGTGCTCACTTACGGCATTCAGACTATGGCAATAACAAGCAAAACAGCAAATAAATTACTAACTACCCAACAAACAATAGAAAAAACCATGCTGGGAATCAGCATCAAGAACCAAATCAGAAACGAGAAAATCCAGGAGCCAGGTAACCAACGTTCTTAAGAGAATTGCACAACTGAAATGAAGATGAGCTAGCCATGTACCAAGGCAGGACCTTACCAGATAGACAAATAGATTAGCGCAATGACGCCCAAGGAACACAAAAAGAAGCGTGGGAAAGCCCCCGAGAAGGTAGAAAGACAACATCTAGGAGGTCGTAAAAAAATCTGGATACAAACTGCCCAAGACAGGGAAACATAGAGAAATTTGGAAAAGGCTTACCAGAAGTGAATAGATAAGTACAAAAAAAAAGAATCAAGGAACATAGCAGTGGTCGTCGACAAAAGTTAATATAAATTATTCCAAAGGTGTAGAGGTCAGGTTTCCAGTTGCGTTATAAATGGATACAGAGATGGTTAAATCGTTAAATCACTTGTTAAAGCTTTTGCGTTAATTTCAATCTATTTAGTTTCACACGTTCTCGATGCTCGTTAATCCGCGGTTTCTGCAACGTAAATGTTAAAGCGTAGACGTGCGTTCCGATGCAATGATGCTAGAGTTAGTAAGTCATTGCATCGGGAGTGCATTACCACAGCAGGAGTGACCACGGAAACAAAAAATGAGTTCCCAGTTCAAACGTAGGTGTATGTTGTATCTAGTCTAGTCTATCGTAGTGGATTCTCGTCAGCATGTTGAACTTCTCTTCCTCAGACCAATAACCTGTTTTCAGTTGAAAATGACTCTGTCGTAACTAGGATTCGACTAACTTAAATTTAAAATTTGTTACCCGCCCTTCAAGTAATAAAAAAAGGGGTCGGTAGTTGAAAAGAAAACGGCGTTGTCCTTCTCGTTGGAGGTTGTTTGTTGGTAAAGTTTCACCTAGTGTGGTAGTGCACCATGTCCCGATGTCGAAAGGTTGTGTGCTACCACGTTTACCAGAAAGCCGTTAGTGGGATACAACCCTAGTTTGCCTGGAGATAGTAAATGATGTTTTGCAGCCCTTTGTGGTTCAAGGGTCCACTCCGAACATGGCCAGTGTGTCCGCTAGGATTAATGCAACTTGGTTAAAGACATACCCACAGCCAAGTATTTACACATTCCAAAACGTTATCATGTTTTCCCCAGAGTTCGAGATTTGTCCCACGACGTGAGGTGCAATGTGAGTGCAAGAGTAGCCTAGAGTTAGGTGTGTCACCTCTAAGGCGTTTGTCGTTATGTGTAGGCAACCAGAAAATATCGGATACGTAGTGGAGGTCGGCGTCAAAAAAGAGTGAAGTGTGTTCCCGGTGCTGAAGACCCACATCAGTTGTCGGTGTCAAAGTATAAATTTTGGTCAATCGCCAGCTGCCTTAAAGCCGCAAGCACAAAAAAAAAACATCAAAAAGATACTGAAAACTTTAACCTTCTCTAGCTGTCCTGTAACCCCAAAAACTAATCAGCCCATCAAGCCACCACGACATCAAAAATTCCGATCCAAGCTTCCCTAAAAAGACCTGCATCAATCCCAATCAAGTCTACAATTTCCAAAAACAATAAAATGATAGAAGTCTAACGAAACTTCATCGACTTGGCCTAACCTAAAACCCCGCTTCAAGAAAAAAGATTCATTTTGGTAGATGACCAAAACAGAATAAAAAAAATTGAAAAAATAATGATTTAAGAAAGCAGAGCCAAGCTCCCTCGTTATTCACCGCTCCTATAAATATTAACATTATTTATCAATTCACAGTCAGTCAAAAGCAAGAATCTAAACATACTCTGTGCTTGCACGCCCCGCCAGTTACAGACCAGCCGTCCTCACAATTCTTTATGGACGCAAGCTGGTAAATGGCACCCACGGTCCAATAAAATAAAACCTAAAAAGTAATTTAAAAAAATGACTCAGCGACAGAGACTTTGCAAGAATAGTAAAAAAGAAGATGAGGAACAAAAAATAGCTTAATGACTTCAAACTTTGTAGACGTGAGCCGGTAACAGAAAGAACCAGGTAAGTCTTCTTCTAGTAATTCACTTTCAAATACCCCATACACCCTCGCCAGATGTCATCAACGCCACCAGCCCTCAAGACCAAAAGGTTATTAGGCTCAGACGACCAAAACTAGTCTATATGACAACTTCTTAAATGCAACACGTCCTCCAACTTCTTCAACATTCGCAGATCCTAATACAAAACCACCTCCCCATTGTAATTTGCAATAAAAACGCATTTCAAGTTCTGTTGATCAAGTTCGCTTTTAAACATAACCATCAACCGGCGTAAACGCTTTCTCTTTCAAATTTCAAAAGTGAACATTGAGATTGATATTTTTCATTAAAATTTCCAAGTCAGCACTAAATAGTTGCTGAAGTATGTTTAGGAAACATACACAACTGCGTCCAGGCTGATATGTTTATAAATATTGGGTCGGTAGTTTGATACAGTAATCCCGCCCACCCGCCCAAGTGTTTGATATCAAGAAATTTGCTTATTCTCACACTTATTACGTTTCTGCTGTTTTTAATATGACAGATTAAATGATAGTTGTCACTATACGTCAGACGTGGGCACAATAACACCAATTTATATCAATTAGATTAGCAGAAAGTCTTTGAACCAATTTAGAGTCAATCGCAAAGCGACAAATTATCGTAAAAGTTTGAGAATATATTTGAGGTTAATCGCGAAGCGACAAATGATGTCAGAAATAGTCAAACTGCTTCAAAGTTTAAGATAAAGCATTTTATGTCAATTAGATCAGCAGAAAGTTTTTGAACCAATTTAGAGTCAATCGCAAAGCGACAAATTATCATAAAAGTTTGAGAATATGTTTATGGTTAATCGCGAAGTGACGAATAGTGTCAGAAAGTTGTCAAATTGTTTAAAACAAAGCAAGTTAAGCAAGCTTATTGCTTTAGGGTACGCAACCATTTTAATCAAGCATATTTAAAAGAAAACGCTTCCTAATGCTCTTAGTTCAACTTTCTCAATACATAATATGTAAAAAGATTCTGATTCTTATCAAGTTGGGCAGTGTTGCTGTTCGTGTTGAACACAAACGCAAGTTCGCAAACACTGAAAAATGGCATCGTTGCCAGCTGTATGGCCACATGGCATTCAGGTGGAATTCTTTATTAGTGTTTGCGGCAAAAATGCACTACACGTTTCGCAAAAAGGCAAGATTATAGGTCAATGGTGATAATGTCAAAACTGCCTCAAAAGATCCTTTTTAGCTTAGTTGGCTTTCCATCTCATACACTTAAGGTGCTTTTGTGGTGCGCAATGTTTGGCACTTTTATTGTACATAGTTAGTGGAGTGCAAATATTTCTTAAGTTTTGTGTTTTATCTGACCTTGACTGTGTTCCATGATAACTGTTTTGCCTTTGGCTATTTCCAAAAAATAAAAAAAAAATAATGTTTGCTAACTTAGCTCACAAGAGACTTTAGTCGGGCATAGAAGCATCAAAATTCAGCTCACTATTATTTTTTGTAAAGACCTTCTACTTTGTGGTGGTTTTTCTTTGGACTAGTTCCCTAATTTTCGGTGTAACGGCCTAGATATAGCGGCATTCGGTGCGTCTTGCCACTTGAGCTGCAACTTGTTAAGCAAATCTTATTTTTCAGGTAAAAATTTGAGTTGCGACCATTTTCCTTACGGTTCAGAAAGACTAAGTACTTAGGCTACTTGAATGTATAAAAAAGTCTTTTTTCATTAAATAAAACTTGTAACAAGACTAAATGTCAAAGCATGTAGCAACATGCGCCGCGTGCAAAAGACCGTACACTGCAAGCTATAAGCGTGGACAACCTTTGAGGTAAGCTGTGCTAGCTTACTTCAAAGGCAAACCAAAGCTCATAGGAGGAGAAGAAAAAGTCAAATCCTAAATAATGAATAAAAAATTTGAAACAATTGCCTACATCAATCATGTAATTTTTGTTTTAAAATCCTCCTGTTTAAGAGTCCTCATTAACTTCTCAAAAAAAAACAAAATTTGACTTTTATCTTTCTGAAAAACTTGATAACAAGCTTGGTTTAGTTAGTCCACTTAAACAAATGTTATAGCTTATGTGATTTCAACAAAAATTTCAATTATAATTATAAAAACTTTGTCGCAAATTTAAACTTTTGACTTAGTAAGTAAGTAAATTGTAAAAATGTATCTATAATTTTCTTTTTGCCTTTAATTTATTTCTTAAGTCTACCAATTCATAATAAAAGATTACTAAAAATACATTTAAGTATATTTCCATTTCTCTGAAAAAAATAAAAGTTTTTTTGCGTGGCCGCTGCTGTTTTTATATAAAACTAAATAGATAAAATATTAACAAATTTTCAGGTTGAACCCAAATACTAAACCTTTTAAAAATAATAAATTAAATAAATAGTAGTATTCTGTTATACTTTTACTACCAAAACCGTTTCCTACAATTCTGTATCAAAAATAATATTTACAGCAATCTCCATTTATAAAACACATCATCCTCGTATTCAATAGCACAAACATTTACAGATTCCTGCTATATTATCCTGCAGCAAACTACAATACCAATGGTTCGTTGCTAAAATAAAATTCAAAAAAATCAATACCTTAAAATGTGGCCTGCCGAGGATATCACGAAGTTCTTGCAGTTCCCTGTGATCCGCATCCCTTCGATGCTCCATCTCTCGTAAAGCGTCGGCAGCGTCGCGTGCTCTCTGTACAGCGTCGCTTGGTGGCGCCCTCACTGGGGTCACCACTTTACTAGCTATCCGATCGTATAGCTGAAACCAAACAATAACATCACTGAATATTTATGCATGTTTAAACTGTTAGCACGCTGTGGGAAATTTTCAATTGTTTCATCTCAAAAGTATTTTTCACCTATAAATTTGCATAAAAAGAATTCAATTAGTTTTTAATTAAATTGAGAATAACATGTTTTTGTGTTTTCAATAAAAATGTATGTTGATTAAACTAGAAACTTTTATTTTATTTTTAATATAAGCAAATATGATTAAACAAATCAACTTTTATTTTAGTTTAAAGCAAGTTTTGTAGTAATCCATAATAATGATAACTAAGTTTTTACCACAAACTTTTTATTGATATAAATCAATCAATACAAACTTAAGTTTTTGACAATGGCCGTCAAAAGTCGTAAACTTTTCTTTGTATTCAATAATGTATGTGTGGTAAAAAGTTTTAATATGTTTGAAATAGATTTCTTTTTCGTCATAATAATGTAATCAAGTTAGCGTTTAAGTCGGTTGAGGTAAACATATTTACAACTTTCAGCAATTATAACTTTACCGTATATAAACTCAGATGAATAAATATTTTATTCATTACAGAATGTTAGCTTAGTTTTAGTAAATTTTCCCCTAAAATGTATATAAAAGATTTGTTTTCTTAGTCTTGATTTTACAATTAAAACAAATTAAACTATGCCATTACAACTTATAAATATCTAACGTTATAAAAGAGTAATTAGTTTTTAAATAAATTAATAAAATTGTTAAAAACTTTATAATATATTGATACATAATATTTAAATTGGTTTTAAGACTTAATTTAACAAAAATATCAGCATTGATGACATTTACAATTTGATAATCATTTTATTTTTTTAACAGTACATTTAGAACTGTTATTGGTTCAATAGGATATGAATATAGAAGCTAATATCATAAGCAGATAAGTTGTAAAATTGTTTTATGTTATTGAAATGCATTTTTTTCAAGACGATAAATTGAACCACATCACAATATGATTGTTTACAATTCAATCTCTTAAAAATCACATACTTGTTAAACCAAGCGCCTTTTTGAAAACTTATTTATTTAAATCTTAAAAATTCCTTTTAAGATTTTTTCCATTTTGGCAACAATTTAAAAGATTTTGAAGGGGACTTGAGAAACCATTCCAAAAAAATTCTTACAATAAACACTACAAACTTCAAATTATTAAAAAAAAAACTGAAGAGCTACAAAAGAACTTTATTATGACGTTTATAGTATGCCCATAGATATAGTGTCTGTGTTTTAACAAAATTTCAAGGCAATAATATTCCGCCAATTGTGCTCGTAGCATTAATCGATGCAAGACTTTGATTTTTGTTAAAATCAAAAATATTTCAAATATCAAATTTTGAAATTTATTGTTAAGTATATTAACAAATTGGGCAATGTTTAAACTATATTCTGACAAAATTTCAAAGTATTATTATTCCAATGCTTGTAGCATTATTCCATGCAAGATTGCGATTTTTGTTAAAATCCAAAATATTTCAAAAATCATATAAAAATATTTTTGATTTTTGAAATTTAACGTTGAGTATAGTAGCAAATTGGGCAATGTTTAGACTATATTTTGACAAAATTTCAAAGAATTATTCCAATAATTGTGCTTGTAGCATTATTCCATGCAAGATAGCAATTTTTGTTAAAATCCAAAATATTTCAAAAAATCATAAAAAATTGTTTTAATTTCTAAAATTTAACTTTGATCAAAGTAGCATATTGGGCATTGATTGAGCTGTGTTTTGGAAAAAGTTTGAGTTGCTACTCTAACAATTGTGATCGTAGCATGAATTCAAGCAAAACTGCAATTTTTGTTAAAATCCAAAATATTTCAAAAAATCATAAAAAAATATTTTTGATTTTTGAAATTTAATGTTGAGTACAGTAGCAAATTGGGCAATGTTAAGACTATATTCTAACAAAATTTCAAAGTAATATTCTAATAATTGTGCTTGTAGCATTATTCCATGCAAGATTGCGATTTTTGTTAAAATCCAAAATATTTTAAAAAATCATAAAAAATTGTTATAATTTTTAAAATTTAACTTTGAGCAAAGTAGCATATTGGGCAATGATTGAACTGTGTTTTGGCAAAATTTTGAGTTGCCACTCTAACAATTGTGATCGTAGCATAAATTCAAGCAAAACTGCAATTTTTGTTGAAATCCAAAATATTTCAAAAATCATAAAAAAATATTTTTAATTTTTTAAATTTAAAGTTGAGTACAGTAGCAAATTGGGCAATGTTTACACTATATTCTAACAAAATTTTAAAGTATTATTCAAATAACTGTGTTTGTAGCATTATTCCATGCAAAATTGCAATTTTTGGTAAAATCCAAAATATTTTAAAAAATCATAAAAAATTGTTATAATTTTTAAAATTTAACTTTGAGCAAAGTAGCATATTGGGCAATGATTGAACTGTGTTTTGGCAAAATTTTGAGTTGCTACTCTAACAATTGTGATCGTAGCATGAATTCAAGCAAAACTGCAATTTTTGTTAAAATCCAAAAAATTTCAAAAATAAAAAAAAATATTTTTCATTTTTGAAATTTAATGTTGAGTATAGTAGCAAATTGGGCAATGTTTAAACTATATTTTGACAAAATTTCAAAGTATTATTCCAATAATTGTGATTGTAGCATTATTCCATGCAAGATTGCAATTTTTGTTAAAATCCAAAATATTTCAAAAAATCATAAAAAATTGTTTTAATTTCTAAAATTTAACTTTGAGCAAAGTAGCATATTGGGCAATGATTGAGCTGTGTTTTGGCAAAATTTTGAGTTGCCACTCTAACAATTGTGATCGTAGCATAAATTCAAGCAAAACTGCAATTTTTGTTAAAATCCAAAAAATCATAGAAAAATATTTTTGATTTTTGAAATTTAATGATGAGTATAGTAGCAAATTGGGCAATGATTAAACTATATTCTGACAAAATTTCAAAGTATTATTCCAATAATTGTGCTTGTAGCATTATTCCATGCAAGACTGCAATTTTTGTTAAAATCCAAAATATTTCAAAAAATCATAAAAAAATGTTTTGATTTTTAAAATTTAACTTTGAACAAATTAACATATTGGCCAATGTTTGAGCTGTGTTTTGGCAAAATTTTAAGTTGCTACTCTAACAATTGTGCTCATAGCATGAATTCAAGCAAAACTGCAATTTTTGTGAAAATCCAAAATATTTCAAAAATTATAAAAAAATATTTTTGATTTTTGAAATTTAATGTTGAGTATAGTAGCAAATTGGGCAATGTTTAGACTATATTCTGACAAAATTTCAAAGTATTATTCCAATAATTGTGCTTGTAGCATTATTCCATGCAAGATAGCAATTTTTGTTAAAATCCAAAATATTTTAAAAAATCATAAAAAAATAGTTTTGATTTTTGAAATTTAACTTTGAGCAAAGTAGCATATTGAGCAGCAATGTTTGACCTGTGTTTTGGCAAAATTTTGAGTTGCTTTTCTAACAATTGTGCTTGTAGCATAATTTCAAGCAAAACTGCAATTTTTATTAAAATCCAAAATATTTCAAAAAATCATAAAAAAATGTTTTGATTTTTAAAATTAAACTTTGAGCAAATTACCATATTGAGCAATGTTTGAGCTGTGTTTTGGCAAAATTTTAAGTTGCTACTCTAACAATTGTGCTCATAGCATGAATTCAAGCAAAACTGCAATTTTTGTTAAAATCCAAAATATTTCAAAAATTATAAAAAAATATTTTTGATTTTTGAAATTTAATGTTGAGTATAGTAGCAAATTGGGCAATGTTTAGACTATATTCTGACAAAATTTCAAAGTATTATTCCAATAATTGTGCTTGTAGCATTATTCCATGCAAGATAGCAATTTTTGTTAAAATCCAAAATATTTTAAAAAATCATAAAAAATAGTTTTGATTTTTGAAATTTAACTTTGAGCAAAGTAGCATATTGAGCAGCAATGTTTGACCTGTGTTTTGGCAAAATTTTGAGTTGCTATTCTAACAATTGTGCTCAAGCAAAACTGCAATTTTTGTTAAAATCCAAAATATTTCAAAAAATCATAAAAAAATTGTTTTGATTTTTGAAATTTAATGTTGAGTACAGTAGCAAATTGGGCAATGTTAAGACTATATTCTGACAAAATTTCAAAGTATTATTCCAATAATTGTGCTTGTAGCATTATTCCATGCAAGATTGCAATTTTTGTTAAAATCCAAAATATTTCAAAAAATCATAAAAAATTGTTTTAATTTCTAAAATTTAACTTTGAGCAAAGTATCATATTGGGCAATGATTTGAGTTGCTACTCTAACAATTGTGATCGTAGCATGAATTCAAGCAAAACTGCAATTTTTGTTAAAATCCAAAATATTTCAAAAATCATAAAATTTTTTTTTTCATTTTTGAAATTTAATGTTGAGTACAGTAGCAAATTAGGCAATGTTAAGACTATATTCTAACAAAATTTCAAAGTATTATTCCAATAATTGTGCTTGTAGCATTATTCCATGCAAGATTGCGATTTTTGTTAAAATCCAAAATATTTCAAAAAATCATAAGAAAATTGTTTTGTATTTTTCAATTTAACTTTGAGCAAAGTAGATTGAGCAATATTTGAGCTGTGTTTTAGCAAAATTTTGAGTTGCTATTTTAACAATTGTGCTCGTAGCATGAATTCAAGCAAAACTGCAATTTTTGTTAAAATCCAAAATATTTCGAAAAACCTCAGAAAATGTTTTTGGTTTTTAAAATTTAATTTTGAGCAAAGTAACATATTGGACAATGTTTTGACTGTGTTTTGACAAAATTTTGAGGTAATATTTTGCCAATTGTGCTCGTAGCATTAATCTATGCAGGACTTTAATTTTTGTTAAAATCAAAAATATTTCAAAAATCATAAAAAAATATTTTTGCTTTTTGAAATTTAATGTTGAGTACAGTAGCAAATTGAGCAATGTTTAGACTATATTCAGACAAAATGTCTAAGTGTTATACCAATAATTGTGCTTGTAGCATTATTCCATGCAAGATTGCAATTTTGATAAAATCCAAAAAATCATAAAAAACTGTTTTGATTTTTAAAATTTAGCTTTGAGCAAAGGGCAATGTTTGAGCTGTGTTTTGGCAAAACTTTGAGTAGCTATTCTAACAATTGTGCTCGAAGCATGAATTAAAGCAAAACTGCATTTTTTGTTAAAATCCAAAATATTTCGAAAAACCTCAGAAAATGTTTTTAATTTTTAAAAATAAATTTTTAGCAAAATAGCATATTGAGCAATATTTGAACTGTGATTTGGCCAATATTTGAGATTCTAATAATTGTACCCGTAGCATAAATCAATACAAACTGCAATTTTTGTTAAAATCCAAAATATTTCAAAAATTTTTTTGTTGCGTTGCGTTTTAGTTTAGTTCAGTTTAGTTTGGAGATGGGGCAATTGTTCCATGCGGCTGCCGAAAGGAAGAATTTTAGTGAAGTCGTCGCAAACCTTCAGTAATGAAGATGCACCAAGAGAAAAAGTTTGAGTGGAACACGACTTTGCACCAAAAGTGTAATTTTTTGACAGTTTTTTGCATTTTCTCAAAAATGTTGAACTGAATCTATTACAAGTCAAGTCAAACAGGTGAATATACATTGAAATGCACATGTTTTGAGACTTGTTTCAGTTTGTTGCGTTGAGTTTTAGTTTAGTTCAGTTTAGTTCAGTTCGAGTCAAAAACGACTTTGCATCGAAAGTGTCAATTTTGGACATTTTCTTATAAAGTTTGAACTGGGATTATAAAAGTGAAGTCAAACACATAAATCTACATTGAATTGCGCATCTTTTGGGACTAATTTCAATTTGCTGCCTTTGAGTTTTAGTTTAATTTGGTTTGAGTAGAACACGACTTTGCACCTAAAATGTCACTTTCAGACAGTTTTTTGCGTTTTTTCACAAACTTTAAACTAGACTTCATTCAAAGTCAATTCAAACACTTAAATCTACATTGAATTTCGCATCTTTTGAGACTTGTTTGAGTTTGCTGCAATGAGTTTTAGTTTAGTTCAGTTTGCGAATTCCAGAAATCTACATTGAATTACGCATTTTTTAACAAGTCGTCAAGCATTTTGGGTTGATTATAAAAAAAATTGAGACCAATAAAAGAGGTTTTGGAATATTTAATAGTTTTTAGAAAGAACCTACAATATCTTTACAAGCTTTTAAACATTTTGCAAGAAACATAGAGAGTTATTAGATATTAAGAGAATTTTTCAGATTTTTTTTTAAGTTCTAAGAGAACCTTAGTAGATGTATGAAGGATTTTGTGAAAACAATTTAATTTTTTTTTAAGTTGCTGAAACTACTAGAAATTCTTTAAAAATCTTAAAATTTGTTGAAAATAATTTTATAACTTTAAGAACTAAAAGATTTTTAGAAGTACTCGATAAATGTGTAAAAAAAACATTGATTACCTTTAACGGTTTTTGAAACTTTTAGAAAACCTAACTAGAAGAGTCTTAAAGACCGGTAGCAATTATTAAGACGTTAGCAAGATAAGAGCCAACCAATATATATTTAAGGATTTTAAGATAATTAAAAAGAATTGAAAAAACTTTGACATCAATCTTAAAAGATGCTGTAAAGTGTTTTAAAGCCGTTTGAAATATTTGTAAATATCTAAAAACGTAAACAACAACGCCCCTGCTCTGACAATAATCCTTAAAGTAATCAACCTGATACGTTTTGATATGCTTTGAGCAAAACTCAAACTAGCAAAACGTGATCCATAACACCTCGCCTGCAAATCAAAAGATCCTGACTCACTAAAAGTGCCAAACCTAATTACCTTCAATTGGCCGAAACATAATTAACAATTCAAACCCAAACTAACCATGAGTAATCCGTCTACGCCTACTACTTGCCATCACTCAGAGACGCGGACAACACTAGAGCAGCCTTAGCAAGAATGCATGCAATGTAGCAGCCTTGTATGTGACCCCGTTGCTGCTAGTTCCTGAAAGTTTTATCCCCGTGTCGTCGTACTTGCTCAACAAGAATACCAAACCCTTAAACAGCCGGGCCTTCAGAAAGCAAAGCCACCGGCAAATAAATTAACCAGTAAGGCCGTAAAGCCAAACTTTACTTAAGTGCGACAGCAACTATTAAACTCCACTTTTAGTAGTGTTATATTTTTTTCATTGCCGGATTGACTCTCGGATGACTAGTAATAAATTTTGCGCAACCCACAACCTGACAAACTTCAGACGGTTACCTTTAAACTGTTCTGTTGCAGGCACTTTGCAAGTTTAGTTACCTCCGAAATCAACAAAGCCCGCGCATTAATTAACAATACGTACAGTTCCTTAGATCTAAGTCGCAATTCCATAATAGAAATAGCATACACCATTGCAGTCCCACTGCCCGAAATAAATTATTATAAAAAATGTTTGTCAACATTAACCTTGGAATCATTGTCGCAGCCCCCACATAACTTAAAAAAAAACAGAACGTAACAGATTACTAAATGTCGCAAGCAGTTCAAAGTGTGTCTAAACATACTTTAAACCATCTCTAAACTCTCAAAAAATATACGTATGAAAACATTTTCAAATAAAAAAAAAATATATATAATTTAAAATATACTTCCACCTATCTTTAAATTGTTAAAAATACTTCAAACAATATTTAAACTGTCAAATCATTCGCAAATTATTAAACAAAATAGTAAACTGTCAAAAAATTCGCAAAGTATGAGAAAAAATAACTAAACTGTCAAAACATACTTCAAACCATCTCTAAACTATTAAAACATTTAAAAATTATAAAATAACTTACTAAGTCGTCAATAAATACTTCAAACAATCTATAAAACATTCTCAATTTATAAGAAAAATCAATTAAACTGTCAAAACATACTTTCAACTATGTATAAACTGTCAAAACTTACTTAAAAAAAATTTAAAAAATACTTCAAACAATCTCTAAATTGTTAAAAATTAATACTAAACAGTCAAACCATTCAGAAGTTACAAAAAAAATCTATTAAATTGTCAAAATATACTTTCAACAATTTCTAAACTGTCAAAAAATATACTAAACTGTCAAAACATTTGCAAATTATTAAAAAAAACTAAATTGTCAATATAGTTCAAGTAATCCCTAAACTGTCAAAACATTCAAATGTTATAAGAAAAATCTACTAAAATGTCAGAACATATTCCTCCATCTATCTCTTCAAAACCAAAACATACTTCTACCTATTTTTAAACTGCCAAAACAATTTTTAAACAATCACTAAACTGTCAATATATTCTCAAACTAGAAAAAAATTGGTAAACTGTCAAAACATTTATCCATATATATCTAAACTGTCAAAACATATTTCCAATTATCTCTAAACTATCAAAACATACTTCAAAGAATCTGTTAATTGTCAAAAATAAATAATAAACTGTCAAAACATTTGCAAGTTATAAGAAAATTCACTAAACTCTTTAAGCATACTTCCAACTATCTCTAAACTGTCAAAATATACTTTAAACAATTTGTAAACTGTCAAAAGATATTCTAAATTGTCAAAACATATACTGACCTGTCAATATATTCTCAAATAAAAAACTGCTTAACTGTCAAAACATTTGTCCAGTTATATCTAAACTGACCAAACATACTTCCAACTATCTCTACTGTCAAAACATACTTTAAATTGTCTTTAATCTGTCAAAAGATATACTAAACTGTCAATATATTCTTAAATTATAAAAAAAAAAATGGATAAATTGTCAAAACATTTATCAAGCAATATCTAAACTATCAAAACATATCTCGAACTATCTCTAAACAATCAAAGCATACTTCAAAAAATCTGTTAATGGTTTAAAACAAATAATAAACTGTCAAAACATTTGCAAGTTATATGAAAAATTTACTAGACTCTGCAAGCATACTTCCAACTATCTCTAAACTCTCAAAACATACTTTATACAATTTCTAAACTGTCAAAAGATATACTAAACTGTCAATATATTCTTAAATTATAAGAAAAAAATGATAAATTTCAAAACATTTATCCAGTTATATCTTAACTGTCAAACCATACTTTAAACAATCTCTTAACTGTCAAAAGATATACAAAATATTTGTAAGTTAAACAAAAACTGTCAAAACAATCGCAAGTTACATGAAAAATTTACTAGACTCTCCAGGCTTACTTCCAACTATCTCTAAACTGCTAAATTTTACTTCCAACTAATTTTAAAATGTCAAAAAAAACTTTAAATAATCTCCAACCTGTCAAAAGATATACTAAATTGTCAAATTATACTTCTAACTATCTCTAAACTGTCCAAACATACTTTAAGCCATCTCTAAACTGTTAAAAATCATACTAAACTGACAAAACTGTTAAATTATACTTACAACTATTTCCAAACTGTTAAAACATATTTTTTAAATTTTGTTATTTTTCACATTTAATAATTGAATTATGCAATTTTTAAAAATTTATGGCTGGATTTTAGAATATTTACACAATATTTTAATATTTTATAACCAAATTTTGCTATTTTTGACTTTATATGATTTGTTTTGCAATTTTTAACGGTTTACTGTCCAATTTTTATGTTCTCTGACAATATTTAAAAATTTTGACCATTTTTTGGACGGGTTTTTCACTTTTTGCGGTAAAGCTCATTCTATACTATAAAATAAAACAGTTAGGGTCGCGAGCTTCAAGTATATTTATACTTGGTGTTTGTCAATTGTCAAAAAATTTAGAAACTGTCATTCATTTTTCAAAACATTGTCAAATTATCAAAAAAAAGGTACTAAACTGTTAAAACATAATTTAAACAATCTCTAAACTGTCTAAACATACTTCCACTATCAAAAAAGTATTCTAAAGTGTCAACTCATTTTTAAATTATGAGAAAAATTGACTGTCAAACGTTCTTAAACTATGAACATTGACTAAACTGTGAAATCATATTTCAAACAATTTCAAAACAGTCAAAACATAATGCCATCTAATTCTAAATTGTCAAAAATATATACTAAACTGTCAACCCATACTTCAAAAAACCTCTAAGCTATGAAAACGTTTTTAAATTGTTAAAAACATACTTTAAACTGTCAATATATTCTCAAATTATCAAAAAAATACTAAACTGTCAAAACATACTTCAAACTGTTTTTAAACTGTCAAAAACATGTATTAAACTGTCAAAAATACAATAAAAAATTGTTAAAAAAACTGTCAAAACATGTATTAAGTTTTCAAAATATTCTAAAATTATAAAAAAAATTAATTAACTGTCAAAACTTATTTCAAACTATTTATAAATTGTCAAAAACATATACAAAACTGTCAAAATAATCTATAAATTGTGAAAATATTTTTTAAACTGTCAAAACCATATATGTATTAGACTGTCAAAACATCACTTCAAACTGTAGAAAAAAATTAAATTGTCAAAAACATGTTAATTACGAGTTTTTAAATAATTAAAAGAATATGAAAAATTTACTAAACATACTTCAAATACAAAAATGTTAAAACATACTTTAAACAATCTCTAATTTGACCTTTTTTTAAATTGTCAAAAACATAAATTTTAATTTCTTAAAACTCCCAAATTATGAGTAAATTTTCTTTACTGTCATAACATACTTCATCATATACTAAACTGTCAAAACAAACTTCAAACAATCTCTAAACTTTAAAAACATTTTTTTAGAATATAAATACTTCAAAGTATCTTTGAATTAACAAAAACATACAATTAACTGTCAAAACAAACTTCAAAGAGCCTTTAAACTATAAATCAGTTTTAAAAACGTCAAAACCATATATTTAACTGCCAATGTATTTTCAAACTATAAGAAAAATTTGCTAAACTGTCAAAACATACTTCCAAATTTCTCTACACTGTAAAAAACATACACTAAACTGTCAATATATTTACAAACTATAAGAAAATATGGTAAACTGTCAAAATATACTTTCAACTATTTCTAAACTGTCAAAACATACTTCAAACTATCTCAAAACTGTCAAAACATACATAACACTGTTTCTAAACTGTCAAAAACATATGCTCAACTATCAAAACATACTTCAAACAATCTCTAAACTGCCAAAACATGTTTTAAATTGTCTAAAATAAATTACTCAAATGTCAAAACATTCTCAAGTTATAAGAAAGACTTACTAAACTGTCAAAATATATTTTTAACTATTTCTAAATTAGCAAAACATACTTCAAACTATCTCAAAATTGTCAAAACATAGTTCAAACTGTTTCTAAACTGTCAAAAACATACACTCAACTGTCAAAACATACTTCAAACAATCTCTGAACTGCCAAAACCTTTTTTTGAATTGTCTAAAATATATTACTCAATTGTCAAAACATTCTCAAATTATAAGAAAAACTTACAAAACTGTCAATATATTTACAAACTAAAAAAATATAGTTAACTGTTCAAACTATTTCAAAACTATCAAAACATACTTCAAACTATCTCAAAACTGTCAAAACATACATCAATATGTTTCTAAACTGTCAAAAACATATACTCAATTGTCAAAACATAGTTTAAAATGTAAAATGTATAAGAAAAATTTACTAAACTGTAAAATATGATCAAATTATGAGAAAAACACACTAACTCTCAAACATACTTCAAATTATTTCTAAATAGTCAAGATATTTTTTAATTTGTCAAAAACATATCCTTAATTGTATTAACATTCTCAAATTATAAAAAACCTTTACTAAACTGTCAAAACAAACTTTAAAACATCACTAAAATGCAAAAACATATACTAAACTGTCAAAAACCAATAATTGACTTTCAAAAAGTATAAAATTTATAGTAAACTTTAAATACATTCTGAAATTATAAAGAAACTAGTACAAACTATCACAAAACTCACAAAAATATACACTAAACTGTTTAAACATACTTTAAACAATCTGTAAACTGTCAATAACCATAACTAAACAGTCAAAACATACTTATAAATAAACACTAAACGTCAAAAACTTATATTTAATTATAAAATGAATTAAAATTTATTCAAACTAAATCTAACAATCACAGTGGCCAAGGGTCAAGCACAGATTTTTAACCTAGAGTTGCCAAATTTGTATTGCGGAATTTGAGTTTAAAAGATCTTAATAACAACAATTTTTAGGTTAAGTTAGGTTAGGCAATAGGGGCGGGAAACAGCTATGCAAAAGCATAGGCAATTTCTGTGACGTACATCTTACCAGGAAAAGGCGTTGGCAAAGCAAAATCGCAGGCGCGGTGCAACCGGGATCGAACGAAAAGGGAAAATCCGCCAAAAGGAGTAAGTAGAACGACTTGGCGGTGATAATTACAAAACGCTCTGGAACTGGAAGAAACGGAAAACAGCGCTCTTGCCCTCATAGAGCGTAAAATTAACGAGCTGGGCCTTGAATTGGCCTCAGAAAAAACGGAACTTGTAGTGTTCTCCTGTTCAAAAAGAGTACCACAAGTGGAGATAATCGTTTCCGGAATTACCGTCAAGTCGCAACGTCCGTTAAGGTACCTGGGTGTGAGATAAGTGTGTGAGAAAGCGGAGAAGGCGGCTCGGTCCTTAGCAGGACTAATGCCAAACCTGGGGGAGAGAAATTTTCCATCAAGCCTGATGTGCTCGGTAGTCTCCTCCATAGTGCTCTACGGGGCCAAAATATAGGGAGATGCCGTATGCAATAACAGAAGACACAGGAAAATAGTTCTGCGGACTCAGAAGATGTGTTCCCAGAAAGTCTGCAGCGCATACAGGACAGCGCCGACAGCGGGCCTTCTGGTTGTGGCAGGCACAAATCCTTTAGATCTTGTAGTACAAGTAAAGACGGCGGCCTGGGAAAGTCGCCTTACTAAGTGTGAAGCAGAAGAATAGATGTGGGGGGAATGGCGGAAAAGTTGAGAGAAATTCGTCTCGAGTGGAGGTCGTAGCAAGCCGGCATAGTCCAGACGGCTCATCGCAGACGTGAGGCGTTCAGTGAGTCGGGGCCATGGTGAAGTAACTACTATCTCACGCAGGTAGTAACAAGACATAGTTGTTTAAGAGCGTACCTGCATTGGATGAAATTGATTGAAAGTGATGAATGTCTGTACTGTGGGCAAAAGGATACGGTTGAGCACACCGTGTTCCATTGCGAGAAATGATTGGAAACGCGTGAAAGAGCAAAAGTGAAACTGATGGGAGAGAGCTTGAACCCGGATAACATGGTGGTAGTAATGCTGTCTTCGGTGTCCAATTGAGACATTGTGGTCACCATAATAGGGTCCATGCTACGTATGAAAAATAAAAGAATATAGGGAGCTAACTCTCCATGATGTGAACAAAGTGGGGAGGGGGTGGGGCCGTAGATGCTCGTAAATGTTTTGTAGATTTATGTAAATTTTTGTCTGTACGTTCTGTAAACTGTTTTCGTAATAAAAAATGTGTCTCTTTGATGTAGTTTTAGTCAGTAAGAATCAGACAATATCCTTCGGGGTATTTTATAAAAGATTTTCACCTCCTCAGAAAAACAAAAATGGTTAGGTTAGGTTAGGTTATGTTTAAAAAATCTTAATAACAACATTTTTTAGGTTAGGTTAAGTTTGGTGTTAATAACAAAAAAAATTTTAGATTACAAAATGCAAAGTGATAGAGTATTAAAGACTTACAAGTGTACAGGGCCCATTCGATGTCAGATATTGCTATTTTTGACATTCCGTGAACAGATACTAGCATATTCTGACAGTTTATGACCTGATTTTGGTTCTTTTTAATAATATTTTTTATATTTTATAACTAAGCTTTGTTATTTTTAAGAATTTCATAAAGATTTACACATTTTAATAGTTTATGGATTTTAGTACTTTCTAAAAAAATTAATTTTGGTTCTTTCTAAAAATATCTCATATTTATAAAATTTTATGGCCGGATTTTGCTGTTTTGACATTTTATAAACAGAATTTTGCAGTTTTTAATTGTTTTTAGCTAAATTTTTGTTGTTTTTAAAATTATTTTAATATGTTATGATCGGATTTTACTAATTTAAACTTATTAAATACAATTTTGATTTTTTGATAGATTATGATCACATTTTGCAAATTCTATGGCCAAATTTTGGTGCTTTATAACAATATTTTGATATTTAAAGACCAGACTATGCAGTTTTTAACATTTTATAAATAAAATGTTGCCCATTTAAACCGTTTTTTGCTAGATTTTGATTCTTTCTAAAAATATTTTAAAGTTTTATAGCCCGATTTAGTTATTTTTACTTTTTATTAATAGAAATTTGCATTTTTAACATTTAAGACTAACTTTTAGTGCTTTTAGATAATATTTTGATGTTTTAAGACTGAATTTTGGTGATTATGACACTAATTTTTTATTAATTATGCATTTTTTAATCATTTTTGGCCGTATTTTGAAACTTTCTGTAAATATTTTAATATTTTATGACAAGTTTTGGTTATTTTTGACTTATTATGAATAGAATTTTGTACTTTTTAATAGTTTTTATTTGTTCACTAAATACTTATACTATATTTTGTTAGTAGTAAACTTCTTCCAACTTGATTCTAGTCTATATCAAATAAACTATTCAATTGTAATGTAAAAATGTAATACTTTAAATAGCACTAAAATTTATTACAAAGAAGCTCATATGATTCATCCTTCACTTACTACTCAAGCCAAGCACTTCGTATGTCTGCAAAGGCTTATATAGATTATTAAGAAATCATAGTAAACCCAATAAATATGCAGACCAAAACAATTCTATTCAATTCAATCTAATTCTTTACATAAAATCATTACAAATGATATGTGGAGTTTAAATTTTGTCAACTTCAACAAAATAATTTTCCTTGAATTTAAACTAAATTTAAAGTTAAATAATATTCACTGGAGAATTCCGAATATTTACAATCTGAATTAATTCACTCGAGATAGAAATCTGGAAAGAAGCCAACCCAGACAATCCCTACTACCCCGACAAATTAAAACTACAATTTTATGGCTTTTTGCATTTACAGAGATTTTTTTTAAGAAATGTTTTTCAATTTACTGTTGAAGCAACGCGTTCTATAATGAGAGATAAGAAATGCAAATCAAACAATTATTTACTTTTGATGATGCGGCGGTTTTGGTTGATTTCAATGTGTACACCGACGTCTGTTCAAATAGTAATTAAGAAAAATTTTGAGGATTTCAACAAACTATAGCAGACCAATTAATCCAGAAGATTAAATTATCGAGTATTCATTTGCGGCAATTTATTTCAATTAAGAACTCGAACTACTAACTAAAAGTTTGAAATTGATTGCTGGATTTGAACGTGTTTAAGTAACGCATTACTTTATTTCAACGCAACCTAGGTATCATTAATCAATTATTTCAATATTACCTTAATTCAATTTCACAAATAATGTAAATATTTCCGTACGTGAACACCTTACAAACGCCCGCACTCGACTGATTCATCTGATAAATTGCCGAGCTTGCCACAATAACATTTTTTATCTGTTTGTTTTTGTAGGTGATTTTATTTCTTCCTGTATAGAATTTTTTATTTATTTCTTCTTGTCGAGATTAATCTTATCACTGTTTATTTTACCGACATTAAAATGAATTAGATTTGTAATAACAGAAAATTTATATAATAAATTCTTTGGTAATTTAATCTTACTATTCGTAATGCATAAAGTGAGACAGTCATGCATTTTAATCTTTTGTGCATTGTTACATATCAAATTTCATAAGCTGAAAACAATATTTCTGAAAGCGTTGCCTGTTCGATAAATTAATTACCCTAATTAATTTATTTTCTACATGGATAACTATTGTTTAGTGTTGGTATCAATGCAATATGGTTGTTAATTTACTTAGCTTAATTATATTTTTAATAATAAAATATTAAATTAGTCCTTAATACTTTAATGGGACAAAATCTATAAATACGATGAAGGATATGCTCATATTTAATATGGGGGATATTAATTATGAGCATATCCTTTGATCGTAACTTTTTGTGTGATTAAGCATTTATAACATATCATTAATCTCGAAATCAGCTTCAACCATTAACTTTTATGTCATCTCGCCTCATAATTTATGTATGTGATATAAAGCGTGCAAATATTTAAAGATGATTAAAACTTTTCCACGCATGGGAAATTCATTATTTAAAATAATTACTTTTACCTAAATCATATTTTACGCAACAAAATAAAAAATCAAACTGAGATAAATCTGTTTCGTGCTTTCAAGCAGTTAGTTGTTCTACCTTTTTAATTCTTTAGTACTGTTCAGGTCATTACAGACATTTTGTTCCTTTAGTAAATTTAAGGTCGTTTTATAGCGACATAAAACCAACAACATAAATCTGACATTACAATGAAACTACAAATCGAGTTCAGCATACATAAGTGAAAATAAAAACACAATCAAGTATTTAAAATCACAAAGTATTTGAAAACATTCGTCTTTCAAGCCATTAGTTATAGTAATGGTTGAATCAAACCAGAATATAAAACAGTTTGTAAGAGATCCGTCTTAATGAACTATCCAATATGTTCTATTTCAGCTACCATTAGAATTGTTTTAAAATAATACGTCTAAGTCCAAACAAGTGCAGTTTAGCACCCAACAAATAACATCGCATAATTTTACGGCCGCCAGACAGCTATTATGGTTTTTGAAAAATAATAATAATTTGTAATGTCCCGACCTATAACAGTAAAGCATGATCTCCTCCTTGATCTCCACCAAGCAAAGCTCGCCTGCTTGAAGTTTTTGTTTTAGAATGTGGTCGCAAACCAGAGGATTTATAGACTTTTCTGTTTTCCTTCTCTCATTTTACTTGCAATCGGGCTATTGTCACTTATCTTAAAGGTCGTGGGTTTCCCGAATTGAACGGTGTCTATTATTTAGAACATATTATACACTTATAGACGCACCATTTACTATTTCCGCTCGTTGCATAATGAAGCCAACATAACAATGTTCTATGCCCACGAATGACGTTACACGTAATCAGCGTCGATAAGTAGATCTTCTACTCATTTCAAAAGTCAAGCCAGCTTGTAATTAACTCTCGTTTGAGAATGATAACCAAAAGAAGCAATCCAATTTCTTGATTGCAAACACTTTAGATTAGAATATAGCATATGAGAAAACAATTACTAATGTCATTAAGTAACAGAAGCAAAAAACCTCACAAACCTTATCGACAAAAAAGCCAAACGACATCCAATTCGACAAGCAAAGACACAAACATCAGAACCTGAAGATTTCCACACCGACATTTGCAAAAAAATCAATAAAAGCAAAGTTGCCCGCAACGCCAAAATTAGTCGCTAAATAGATTACCAAGATTGCACTGGCTGCAAATCCTCCGCCCCTAACCCCCACGTAAAAGCCCTAAAAACCAATAAGTCTCCACCAGCTGCTGTAGTAATGCAGCAGTCCAAAACCCCTGGTAACTCCACTCAAACCTCCTCAAAAAACCTGCCAGTAAACAGGTCAAGTCCAGCTCTTCCAAGAACAAAAGACCCATGGAGCTTCAGCTGAATAGTAAAATCGACACTGACCCAGTTGCCTCGCCCAACACAGAACGGTTTAAAGTAGTATCTTATTCCAAGACAAAAAAAAAACAGAAGAAGGAACAAGGTTCTAATTCTATTCGCATCTGGCCATCAGCCGGCCCTCAAAGTCAACCGTCTTCAACCATCAAGACTAAAAGGTCCACAACCCTTCCGACTCCTAAGACCAAAGCAACCACTTCAAATAATTTATGAATATGGGCGTGTGGTTTCAAATGGTGTACTCCGCCCACCCACCCAAGTTTGTGTCATCAAATTTAATGTTAATTTATCCCATGTTAAGATTCCCACCCATTAGAGCTAACCATACTAGAACCAAATCCGTTCCGCTGCTATAGACCAAACACTCTCGCAAAGAATGCTTGACGGGCTATGCATAAAACGGTCAAGTGTTAGCCAATGACAAAGCGTTCTAATAAAAAAAATTTTTTTTATGTAAGCGACCGTTTACGATCCTACTACAATTAGATCTGATGGGTAAAAACCTTCACTACTGCTCTTCCATCATCTACGCCCGGTTGCAAAATTAAATGTTTAATTAAGTGTCTCCCTAAACTCAGCAACAATGTTGTTCTAGCTGAAATAAAAATTAAGCTAGAACCAAGAAACCAAGCAAAAGTTCCAATATACTATTCGTGATAAATGTAACTTAGTATACCAAATCTTGAGTTCAAACTACTGGCTGGTAACCATAAATTGGAAAAACTCACTTACGCAACAAAGTGTTGGTTATGAAGAGGTTGGATATCAGCACCTCTTCTTTGCATAAAATACTTTTAACGCTCGAAGGGAGGAAAATCTTCCAATAACTTAATAACAAACACTTGGACGGGTAAGTAGACACTCTAAGCAAACTTCTGGCTGGTAATCATGAACTGAAAAGACCCACCCACCCATCCAAGTGTTGGTCATCCAGAGATTAGATATCACCATCTTTTCTTTGCATAAAATACTTTTAACGCTTGCAATGAGAAGAAATTTTTAGATTTTTGATAACAAACTCTTGGGCGGGTGGGTGAGCACTCCAGTGCAAACTGTTATTTGGCCAATATTTTAGAATCATTTTTGACAGATCTAAAATATTTTTTATAGCTTAAAACATAGTTTGTTGCTTCTCTGAATATTTTTATAAATGTTGGATTACGTTTGACAGTTTAGGAAAAAAGAAATTACACATTAGTTAACTTATAAACATTTTTGACAGTTTGAAACATTTTTTTTAGACTTTAGAACATTGTAGGAACATTTTTGACATCGAGGAACATTTTTGACAGTTCAGGAGTAATTTGTTAAAACAAAACAAAACTTTTTTTAAAGTTCAAGAACATTTTTGAAGGTATATTAACATTTTGTCACACAGAACATTGTAGGAATATTTTCAACATTTCAAAAACATTTTTTTACATTTTAGAACATTGCATGAACGTTTTTGACAATTCAAAAACAATTTGTTACACTTTACAACATTGCAGGACATTTTTTTGATAGTTCAAGAACATTTTGTTACACTTTAGAACATTGTAGGAACGTTTTTGACATTGCAGGAACATTTTTTTGCACTTCAGAATATTGCAGAAACATTTTTGACATTCAGAAACATTTTTGACAGTTCAGGAACATTTTGTTACACTTTAGAACATTGTAGGTATATTTTTGACATTTCAAAAACATTTGTTCATACTTTAGAACATTGCAGAAACATTTTTGACAGTTAAGGAACAATTTGATATATTTTAAAACATTGCAGAAATTTTTTTGATAGTTCAAGAAAATGTTTGAAATTTCTAGAACATTTTGTTACACTTCAGAACATTCTATAAACATTTTTGTTATTTCAAGAACATTTTTTTACAGTTTAGAACATTGTAGGAACGTTTTTGACAGTTCAGGACCAATTTGTCACACTTTAGAACATTGCAGAAACTTTTTTGATAGTTCAGGAACATTTTTAAAAATTTAAAAACATTTTGTTACACTTCAGAACATTGCAGAAACATTTTCAACATATCCGAAACATTTTTTTACATTTTAAAACAATGCATGAACGTTTTTGACAGTTCAAAAACAATTTGTTACACTTTAGAACATTGTAAGAACAACAGGAAATTTTTTTGATAGTTCAAGAACATTTTTTTAATAGTTCAGGAACATTTTTGATACACTTTAGAACACTGTAGAAACGTTTTTGATATTG
This sequence comes from Tachinus rufipes, assembly GCA_963932245.1. NCBI lineage: Eukaryota > Metazoa > Arthropoda > Insecta > Coleoptera > Staphylinidae > Tachinus > Tachinus rufipes. Next base: position 9,434,522 of record OZ010746.1, on the reverse strand, counting down.
CAGGAACATTTTTTTGCACTTCAGAATATTGCAGAAACATTTTTGACATTGAGAAACATTTTTGACAGTTCAGGAACATTTTGTTACACTTCAGAACATTGTAGGAACATTTTTGAGATTTCTAGAACAATCTTTTACACTTCAGAAGATTGCAGCAACGTTTTTGACAATTTAGAAAAAAATTGTCACACTTGAAAACATTGCAGAAACTTTTTGTTAGTTCAGGAACATTTCTGAAAGTTCAAGAACATTTTGTTACACTTTAGAACATTGTAAGAACATTTTTAATATTTCAGAAACATTTTTTATACTTTAGAACATTGCAGGAACGTTTTTAACAGTTAAGGAACAATTTGTTACATTTAAGAACATTGCAGAAACTTTTTTGATAGTTCAGGAACATTTTTGAAAGTTCAATAACATTTTATTACACTTCAAAACATTGTAGGAACATTTTTGACATTTCTAGAACATTCTTTTACACTTCAGAACATTGCAGGAACGTTTTTGACAGTTCAGAAATAATTTGTCGCACTTTAGAACATTGCAGGAACTTTTTTGATAGTTCAGGAACATTTTTGAAAATTCAAAAACATTTTGTTACACTTCAGAACATTTTAGGAACATTTTTAATATTTCAGAAACATTGTTTACAGTTTAGAACATTGCAGGAATGTTTTTAACAGTTAAGGAACAATTTGTTACATTTAAGAACATTGCAGAAACTTTTTTGATAGTTCAGGAACATTTTTGAAAGTTCAATAACATTTTATTACACTTCAAAACATTGTAAGAACATTTTTGACATTTCTAGAACATTCTTTTACACCTCAGAACATTGCAGGAACGTTTTTGACAGTTCAGAAACAATTTGTCACACTTTAAAATATTGCAGAAACTTTTTTGTTAGTTCAGGAACATTTCTGAAAGTTCAAGAACATTTTGTTACACTTTAGAACATTGTTAGAACAATTTTTAATATTTCAAAAACATTTTTTACACTTTAGAAAACTGCAGGAACGTTTTTATCAGTTCAGGAGCAATTTGTTACATTTTAAAACATTGCAAAAATTTTTTTGATAGTTCAGGAACATTTTTGAAAGTTCAAGAACATTTTGTTACACTTTAGAACATTGTAAGAACAATTTTTAATATTTCAAAAACATTTTTTACACTTTAGAACACTGCAGGAACGTTTTTAGCAGTTCAGGAGCAATTTGTTACATTTTAAAACATTGCAGAAATTTTTTTGATAGTTCAGAAACATTTTTAAAAATTCAAAAACATTTTGTTACACTTCAGAACATTGTTGAAACATTTTTGACATTTCTAGATTATTTTATTACACTTCAGAATATTGCAAAAACATTTTTGACAGTTCAGGAAGATTTTGTTACACTTTAGAACATTGCGAAAACTTTTTTGATAGTTCAGGAACATTTTTGAAAATTCAAAAACATTTTGTTACACTTCAGAACATTGTAGGAACATTTTTGGCATTTCGGGAACATTTTTTAACACTTTAAAACAGTTTTTGACAGTTTACACTTTAGAACGTCTCGGGAACATTTTTGATCTTCTAGGAACATTATTTACACATTTTGGACAGTTCAGGAACATTTATTTATACTTTAGAATATTCATTGGCATTTGAGCAACATTTCGTCGCTTATCAGAACATTTTTGAAGTTGTGGTTAGGCACTTCAGTTCAAACTACTGGCTGGTAATCATAAACTGAAAAACCCATCTAAGTGTCGGTCATCAACAATTTAGATATCACCATCTCTTTCTTGGACAAGGAGACAATTTTAGTTATTTTTATAGCAAACACTTGGACGGGAGGGTGATCACTTCAGTACTAACTACTGGCTGGTAATCATAAACTGGAGTGACCCACCCACCAAGTGTTGGTCATCAAGAAGATACATTTGAGTGACTTTTTATTAGACAAAAAGATTTTGTAAGCTTGCAAGAAGGAAAAATTAAAAATAAATTTTAAAGAAACACTTGCACGAATAGTTGAAAACCAAACATAGTTGCAAATACGTTTATGCAGATTGTAGGTTAAGTCAATCAAAATCAATGATGGTCAATCAGAAATGACGTTGCTTATTCCCCCACTATAAAAAATAACAATTTTGTTACCACCAAGCTTTCCTTAAAGGTACAGAAAACAAAAAATATATATTTAGAAAACAACAGCTTAGAAGTAGAAAACACCCGGCAAAAGTCTTCGTTGATTAATTGAGTGCAAATTTGTATTTTCTTCACACATACTCAACCAAAATACTGTAAACTATGAGTTCTAAGCCGCCCAACTGTCTTCCAAAAGATCTTGTTGGCGGTTTCCTCAACCTTCAAAGAAAACCAGACTGTAAAAAATGGCGCACAAAGTAGGACAATTAAAAGAATGGTGCTTTCAAAACCTCATTAGAACAATTCCAATAAACAACTAAAAAAAGACGCCAACAAATTATAAACCCTGAAAAACTTAGAATATACCTAGCCAAATTCCCAACAATATACTTATCAAATTTTTATCTTATATAATCGCCAAAGATTTGTTTGTTGTTATTTTGTTTTGTGTTTTGCAAAAACAAAAGCCTAATATATTTCTGCGTACTCGTGTGTGTCGCTCCTTTAGATGTATTTGTCTTCCTTGCACACTAGCTATCAACCTCCGAAACCCCCCCTGAAATTTGGAGATGGCAGATAGTCGACAGCTAATGTGTGAAAATGACAGATATCTACATCTAAAGCAGCGGCATACATAAGTGCGCACAAATGTATTAGCCTTGCGCCTCTTTATAATATTTATTTACTCAACGCTATAACCAAATAGGTTTTAAACCCAAGTTAAAACTCGGAAAACTCTTAAAGCTCTCAAAACTGCATTACTTAGTCCATTTTACCCCACCTGTCAACTCCACAACTATTAAAAATCCTTAACTCTCTCTGGAATTATTATGACAGGCAAACCCCGGCACCTCAGTCATGGCAACTAAACCAATTTGAGTTACTGCATAACCCTACTAGCAGAAACACTTCGCCACCTCCCACCAAACGTGGCAAACTAAACGCTACCCTCTAAAAACTCCAAAGAACCTACTTCAACCTCCTAATATTTGATTAAAAAAAAACCAAAGCAAAACCCAGCAAATCACCCAGTCTCGAATAACATAAAAAAAATCCAGCAACTCGCCCCTATTTATCACCAAGAGAGAAGAACCTTTGCAAAAGATGTATCTTGTCAGAAAATTGATCATAAAAATTAAATAAAAGTTTTAGATTAAAAACAAATTAATCAATTCAACAAACATTTTTTCAATCGTTTCTGTCTTGTATATTTCCAATTTGTTTTAACTGACTCAGAAAAATAAATTCAATATACAAATTATAAGTGTTAATTCAATTTTAAAACTTCTTTAGTCTATTTGGATTAATTGGATCAATAGATGGATTAAGACGTTAAGCTACTGGCTCTAATAATGTAATTGGGGATCCATGGCATAGTTATTGCCGAATTGGGGAAGGTTGATGAAGTAATGGGCTGTAATCCACAAGGGAAAGCAATGATGCCGTATGCATTAGACCACAAACGTATTGTGTTTCCACACATATGTGGATCAAAGCTACCATATTAAAAATAATTTAATTCACATTGAATTCAACAATATTAATTATAAATACAATTGTAAACAGTATTAAATTAATTAATAAATTTACTTCAAACAGATTCTATTACAACCAAGAAGAAACCCGATGTGTAAACTACTGGATTCTATTACATTATTTGAGGCAATAAGTTTGGTTTACTTATTGATCTCAAACATATATTTATCAAGTGAAATCCTCCAGCACGACAACACAAATAGGTGTTCGTAAAGTACTACCCGGCTTACCCAAAATGCATATTGTGCTAGGATCAGTCAGTGGGACATACTTGCTTGATGTATCTACGACAATATGGCACTCGAGATGAATAGATTTCAGCGCTTCCTGTATGTAGATGACGAGCAAATATATTCAACTGAATTTACTGTATTAAGCAGTAATTAGTTTTGTTGTTACAATTTTATTTACTAATTAGTTTTATAGATTAAGCTAGATTGAAATATACAAGGTCATAGCCTTATTCTCAGATATCATCACCCTAGTGTGTAGTAGTGGTTGTAAGGGATGGAGGGTTAACGATTGGGGTGACGGACTGAATGAGCTGCCTTTATATATAGTAAAAAAAACTCGATCGTTTAGTTCAATGTTGCTGGATTATATTGAGGCATTAAAGGAAACTTTTTTTTTTAAACATGTAGTAAATTGCATGTTACTTTGTACCCTTAGTTTTTTAATTAAAAACTTCTTTTTTTGCAACCCTTTAAGGCGAGTAACAGATGTTTTTGTAAGAAAATCAATACATTCATGCCAAATAATATTGTGAAATAATTTTTTATGTGTTTGTGAGCTTTTGTCCAGTGCACTTTACAATTCACACAATGTAACAAAACTACAACCTCCATATGTGCAAAGTTCGTGATCCCCTGGTTGCGTTTCATGCAAGGCGCCCACTTGAATTGTACGAGAGTTACTACGAGATACGGAAAGGCTCATCATGTGTGTCCAAACTTTATGAGTTTTACATTTCTTTTTTCTGTCTGCATATATTCGCTAAAATTTTGAATTAGTTTATTCTACCAGGTATCGAAATTGAATGTATCTTTGTAAATAAATGTTAATTCTTATTTATATTATTTGTTATTACAATAATTAAAGTTAATTAAAAACAGTTTCTTGTAACTCTCATAATTTTAACAAGCATCAAAAATCAAAAATAGTTTTTTTTAATAACTGTTACAATATTATAGTAAATATTACAATACTGTACTGTCAACTTTCAAGTATTCTTATATTTAAAAATAATACATGCTGAAAAACTTTGAAATTAAATTATCATATGTATAAATTTGCATCATATTCTACTTTTTCAAATTTTATATTATTCAGAAAGTATATATATTGTGCGACAATAGAGCCGGCAAACAAGATAAAACATATTTTATATTTATAGCCGCATATTTTATGTATGTAATACTCTCCTCGTATAAAATAAAATACACGAAAGAAATGTATTTTTAAATGTGTCCATATTCATTTCATTTTAAAATATAAACTAATAAAATGTTTGTATTGAGAGTATTGTAAGTTAAACTTATAGTTAGTTGAAGTGGATTGATTATTTATTGTGGCGTATGATGTTTACATTTACTTTACAATATGAGAATATTTTTATTTCTGACGTTGCTGTTTCTTGGCATTATTCTATATGAATTTACTATGGAATAAAGTTTTACCATCATGTCATGAAATTTTAATCAATTAATCTCTTAATAATTACATTCTTTCAAGATGATAAACATTTTTTCTTAGACGAATTAATCTATCTTTTTTCAACAACACGCAAGAAGCATTGATTTATTCAGTCGGATTTTTAGATGATTATGTTCTTGTACAGATAAATTGCCTCTTATTTTTTTAATTTTTATTTTTGTACAATTGCTTTAAATTTAATATTATTATTATTTTGTGTAAATACAAAAAACAAATGAATAACTGCCAATTATTGTCACTAAACGGTGTTATTAGGAGATCGAGTAAGTAAATTGTACCTCAAGTACTAAGCCAATTAATTTTAGATATTTTTTGTAAAGTAAAAAAAAAACAATACTCCATAGAAAATATCAAAATGCAAGGGTACCGAAATCTGGTGAGAGCTTGTGAGACGACCGCCTGATAAGAGAACGAACAAACGATGGGAGAGGTAGACAGAAGTAGTCGCATCCGATGTTACATTTGGATATGCGTGTTTTGTAGTGTTCGTTCCGTTACTACTACTTAATTTAACATTATTATTTACGTATGCAATAGAAATAATTATTAATTTTAATAAAGAATAAGTATATTATACATATAATACATATTATATTTATAATCTGATACTTTAAATTATTAGATATTCTGTCCAATTCTCTATGGATATTGAACAGTAAGACAGCTTAGTTATAGAGCGTTAGCGTAGCACGCCAACAGTCGGGGTTCGATCCCCAAATATGAATAAAATAATAAATTGCTTTTTATCCACCGAGGTGATTCGGAAGTAACCTAATACAGGCTGACCAGACATACTCTTTTTTAATAACATATACTCTTTTGAAAGTTAGAATACTCTTTACTTTTTTTAATTCAAAATAACAAGAAATATACTCTTTTTTCAATTGAACGCTAATAATTCTAACTATTTTAAGAAAAAATATTTAGGCACCAACTTTTTACTTCAAAATTGTTAATATGATTTTCAAATTATAAATCCAGCCAAACTGTTAATCCAGCGTAAAATGTGTAAATAAAGCATTCTAAAACAAAAATCCGGCCATCAATTTGTTAAATTCTACTGCCAACGAAATCAAATCATAAATATTGTAAATTTGGTTTTTAAAACTGTAGTAAATACGTGTTAAACTTTACTGTCAAACTGTTAATTTGGTCTTTGAATTATAAATAAAACATTTAAACTGTTAATCTGGTTTTAAAAAGTAAAAATGCGTAATGTATATATATATATATATATATATATATATATATATATATATATATATATAATGTATTGAATATTACTGGTAAAGTGATAATTCAAATTATAAATCCAGCATTTTCTAAATTTGGCTTGTAAAACTAAAAATTTAGATAACAATATTTAATTTTAATAAAAAAAAGTCATTGCCAAACTCTTAATCCGGCTTTTAACTTAACAGTCTTTAAAATTGTAAATTAAACTTTTTGAACTGAAAGCCCAGTAACTAACGTGTTAAAATTTACTGCCAAACTATTAATCCGATCTTCAAATTAAAAATTTTGCCGTTAAAATTGTAAATTCATCTTTAAAAGTATAAATCCGGTCAAAAAGTCAAAAATAAGAAAATCCGGTCATGAAATATTAAAAAGTTTTCAAAAAAAATCTAGACAAAAACGGTTGGAAAGTGTAAAATTTTATTTATAAAATGTTAAAAATAACAAAATTCTGTCTTAAAACTTTAAAATATTTTCAGAAATCACCAAAATCAAGCTATAAATAGTTGAAAAGTGTAACATTTTATTCATTAAATTTCAAATAGCTAAATTCAGTCCTTAAACATGAAAATACTGTTAGAAAGTTACATAATTAGGCTCTAAAATGTAATTTTTTTTTTTTTAATAAAATATCAAAATCTGGTCATAAATTTTTAATTTTTATTACTAAATTGTAAAAAATAACACAATATTTTCCCAAAAACGGCAATATTTTGTTGAAATGATCAAGTGCAAAATTCTATTCATAAAATGTTAAAAACAGCAAAGGCTGTTAATAGGTGCAAAATTTTATTCATAAAATTACAAAGTCTGGCCATATAGTATCAAAATATTGCCAGAAAGCATTAAAATCCGGTCCTAATCTTCTAAAATATTCAAAAATCTATTTATAAAACGTAAAAAATAGCAAAAAATGGCTATTAACCGTCGAAAAGTGCAAAATTCTTTATTTTTTAACGCAATATCCGGGTAGCAAGTATAAACATATTGTTAGAAAGAATCAAAATCCGCCATTCAAAATTTTATGGGATGTCAAAAGTAGCAAAATTTTGCCATAAGCTTTTTTTTTTTTTTTTATAAAACTACAAAAATACTAATATTTTGTTAATAAGTGCTAAATTCTAGTTATGAGATGTTAAAAATAGCAAAATTTGACAATGCAGTATCAACATATTCTAAGAAAAAACTTTAATCTATTTAGAAGTGCAAATTTCTATTTATTAAATGTCAAAACTACCAACATCCGGTCATAATCTGAAAAAATGTGCTAACATCTTTTTAAAAAATGTCAAAATTTGGCAATAAAATAACAAAATATGATCAGAAAGCACCAAAAGTGAAAAATTCTATTTATAAAATGTTAAAAATAGCAAAATATGGTCATAAACTGTCTAAAAGTACAAGCTTCTATTGTGTCAAAACCAGCAAAATCTAGCTATAAACTGTTAAAATCCGGCTATAAAGTGCAAAATTCTATTCACAAAATGTTAAAAATAAGAAATTTTGGCAAAACTATCAAAATATTGACAGAAAAACCGAAACTGTCAAAAGATGCAAAATTCTGATTATGAAATGTCAGAATAAGCAAATCCCGGCCTTAAACTGTCATAAGATTCTATTCAAAAAGTTATAAAATCCGGCTATGAAGTATACAAAAAAGTCGAAAAATGCAAAATTCAATTTATGAAGTGTCAAAAATAGAAATTTTCCGGCTATATTTGTCAAAATTAGCACAATTTGGCTATAAAATATAAAAATATTGTCAACAACTTTTAAAAAATGCAACATTTTATTTATAAAACGTCAAAAATAACATAATCCGGTCGTAAAGTATCTAAATATTCTCCGATAGACGGCCTTAAATTGGTGAAAAGTAAAAATTCTATTCAAAAAGTTTAAAAATATCAAAACCCGGTTATAAAATGTCAAAATTGTTTCAGAAAATTCGTCTCCATAAAGTAATTAAATCCGGTCAAAACAATAGTAATCAGATTAAAACTGGTAAAATACAAACATATATTTAAAAAAAATTTGCCATAAAATACCAAAATATTGTCAGAAAATATTCAAATAGAAAAGTGCAAAATTCTATTCATAAAATGTCAAAATAAGAACAAATGAGATATAAATTGTTAAAAAGTGCAAAATTCTAATCTTGAAATGTCAAAAAAAGCAAAATGCGGCTAAAAGTTGTTAAAAAATAAAATGTTCTTTTCATACAAGGTAAAAACTATTAATCCGGCCATGATTTATCAAAATACTATTAGAAAACACTAAAATTCAACCATCAAGGGTTGAAAAGTTCAAAATTCTACACATGAAATGTCAAAAATTCAGATATAAAGATCAAAATATTGTTGAAAAAGTGCAAAATTCTATATATTAAACAACAAAACAGCAAAACCCGGCCATAAACTGTTAAAAATATTTGTAAAAACTAAAAAATTGCAAAATCCGGCCACAACGTATCAAAATATTGTCAAGAAGCACCAAAATCCGGTCATAAACGGTTAAAAAGTGTTAAATTCTAAAATAAATTTGCAAAGCTATAAACAAATTAAACAATTAATAAACAAAAGTAGCAAAATTTAACTATGAAATATTAAAATATTGTTAAAAAACACTAAAATCTGGCCAAAGTGTTAAAAAGTGTAAAAATTTTATTTATAAAATATCAATAAACACCAAAATCCAGCCATAAACTGTCAAAACGTACCAAATTCAATTAATGAAATATCAAAAATAGCAAAATCCGGCCATAAACTATTAAAAAGTATAAAATTCTATTTATAAAAACAGCACTGTGCGGTCATAAATTATAAAAAAATTTAACATAATATTTATAAAATATCAAAAACATAACAAAAAGTGTATTTTTTATAAAATGTCAATAACAGCAAAATCCTGTTATGAAATATAATAATATTTTTAGAAACAATTAAATAAATATAAATTGTTGAAAAGTGCAAAACTCTGATTTAAATGCAAACTCAATTTATATGTGAAAAATAATTCACCATAAAATGTTCAAAAAATGGCAACATTATGTCATAAATATATTAAATTATTTTCAAAAAAGCCAAAATCTGACTTAAAACAATTCAAAAGTGCAAAATTCACATTTACATCTAAGGTTTAGTATTTTTCACAGTAGATCATTTTTCATCATAAAAGATTTTGTAATTTTAGACGTATTAAGTTAATAAGTAGTATCATTTTAGACAGATAACATCTTAAAATATGTATTTTTGACAAATGAACATCTTAGATCGTGTATTTTTTGACAGTTATATTTAAGATTTAGTAATTTTTGACATGTTAAATTAGAGACATTGTTTTTAACAAATAATATACTTGTTAAAGTACTTGTGTGGTAAAAATATTACGGTTATTGACGTTTTTTAAAAAATTGCAAAAATTTTATTTGGGAAAGATGAAAACAAAATCGACGACCTCAAATTTTCAAATGCCGTAAACTTTAAAATCATATTCTATACTTTCTGCTAAAAATTAAAAAAAAACCTTTAGTGTCAGATTTAAGATCTGGCGTTTTTTTTAGATTAAACATAGAATTTTATTAATTTTTTAAAGATGCTAGTTTGGGACCAAAAATTACAACTTTTTGAACCATACATGGCAATATAGTCAGCCAGTTGATAGAGTGCAGGTTTTTTTATATAGGATAGAAAGATTTAAAAGTAGAAAGGTAGTTAGTTAATTGTTGGAGTGTAGTTTTTCTTAATTTAATTTAGTATAGTAAAAGATCAAGTTACCATCCTCGAGTAGCACTTTACAAAGCACAAAATATACTAAAAAAATTTTTCTCAATACTAATAGCGCTGAAATATACTTTAAAAGTTTTCAAAATTGTCTCTTCTTCATTCCTCCTAGTATGTTTCAAAAACTTTTAAACAAATTTTATACAAATTTTTGATAGCTATATAGTTGTTCTCAAAATTTTCAATATATCGCAGTTTTTAAAACTCCAAAAAACATTAGTAAAGTTAAAACTTTCTAAACATTCCTTTGCTCATCTCTCAAAAAATCTCAAATCAATGTAAAATTTATAAAAAAAAACTTTTGTCAGTGGATGAGAACCCAAAACAAGAATGTTACATTTTTCCTAAACAATATAAAAAACCACCTATTATCTAAATCGTAGTTGAACACTAAAGTTGCACATTTCACAAATAAGTGTTATCTGTTCAGGATTTTGTAAAAAAAGATCCAGGCAGTCACAAGTCGGTAAAATTGCAATTAAATAACGACCTCGGTGATAGAAATCAGTGTTAGTTAATTTGTTCAAGTTAATGTAAATATCATCCACCTTTGATGTTCTCTGGGGTGTTGCAATAGGTACAGTCTTCTAGTATCACCAACTTTTTGCTAATGACCATAAACTTGGTTTTACTGGTGTTTATTTCAATACTAGTGTCCGCGAATATGACCGTCTCGTCAGCATATCAAATATTATTTAATTTTTCTCCATTTACCAAAATTCCGCAGTGTAAAAAATGTCTAAAGAGATGTTTGCTCCAAGTTGATGTTGAAAATCAGAGATAAAAGTATGCAACCATGTCTTACACCTCTTAGTATTTATATATTTGTTGTGTTTTGCATTCCCAGTAGTTATCATTCTAAGGTCTTTTGTTACACAATGATTTTGTGGTGTTGAACTTTATCAAAGGGCTTCTGATCCAATTTTGGCGTCATTTTAAGTCCACACTCTTTTCATACGCGGCAAAATCCAAAAAACCAATATTTTGGTTCAAGTGGTCTGGGTTTTTCCCAGAAAAAATTAAAAGATCCAAAAAATTCTTTTCTTTTCGACAAACCCAATAAAAAAAAAGATTTTATGGCTTTTGCGGCTTATAAACAAAGTAAAGACTTAAAATGACGCCAGAATTGGATTCTACGGAAAATTTCTGATCAATTTTACTAGTAAATTTTTCTTTTTTGCTCTTTCTTCTTTAGCTAGTCGTGTTTTTTTTATATTTCTCGTTATTCTTCTTGTAGTATTTTTGGAGAAAATCTTTAATCAGTCTCTTTTTTTCCATCATCTACAATATTTCTTTTGTCATTAATGACCGTTTCTGTTTTTAATATTCCTGGTTATAGTATTAAAAAGTCTCATCTTCTTTTCAATGTTCATAATATAAGATGTGCCCTTCACTGCTTTAATTCTTTTAATTTTAACTTGTTTTGTGTAGAAGTTCTTCAGTTTTTGTAGATAGTAGTTGTTTACCATACTTTTCCTCTTTTTTTTTTAATTTAACTCTAAAAACATCTACTAAAGATAACAGATTGTGTTTTAGGCGTAAGTATGTAGTTGTAAAAATTGTTTATTGTCAAGAAACCTTGTTCTTGGGCATATAAACTAAGTTGTTCTCCGCAACTCATTCATTTCCCGTTTAGATTAATCATTAGTAATTTAAAAGCTACAACGCTCCCGCTACATCACTTGTGTCCGTAATTTAGTAACAATTTTAATACTTTCGGCTGATAAAATTCTCCTAATTGTGCAGACATAACAAAGACCCTCGCTTCGAATTTGTTTCAAAGCACTAAGCAATGAGCAAATGCTAAGCGCTTTGACCCTAAAGCTTAAATCCTAGTTTAATACTCTTGCTCATCGCTCCGATCCTTGTATTTACGTATTTCTAGATTTTTTCCATTAGATCAGACTTCAGTGACTACTTTTTGTCTTATATTACACTTCATTGAAACGCTGATTCCTGGAACATCTTCATCAGTTGATTAAACTGCACAAACTCTCGTCCACAAAGAACTGCAGCTTAAGCTTGTATTTACTTTTTAAACTTTACCAAGAGCCTACCATCGTCAGACGTACTCTCTTTTTCCTTTTTAGCTTTACTAAAAACCCTAACGCCCAATACTTTTGTACATAGGCAAAGTTTCACCCACTTAATATCTTTCAATAAACATAAGTTCAAGCGCATTTCAAAATAACTAATCAAAACATCCTTTAAAACATACAACCAGTTTCTTAGAAGCAAGTTCATAAACCTAAAACGTTCCAGTATCACGCTACTAAACATCCATAAATATAGACGCCAACAAATAACATATGCTTAAAAAAAAAAAAGTAACTTCGTTCTTTGAACTCAATTTCCAAGTACTTCAAGAAGTTTCCAATTCTAGTTAACATCTCCTCCAAACATTAAATTTTGAACAATTTATCACCCGCATAATGTTATACTTATTAAAATTCAATAGTTTATCTTCTTCTTTTCGGTTTCCTCTTGGCAGAAGAGTCGTAGTCATGTTTTACTATTTACTAGAAGCAATGGCTCTGCAAACTATATCACGCCAACGCCTCCTATCTTTGTTGTCCTTAGTAGCCTTATTTAGAGTAGAACTCGTTAAATTTTTTATTCCCAACCATCTTTTTGGGGAATGTCCTCTTGGTCTTGTGCCTTTCATTTTTCCCTGGACTATCAGTCTTTCAAAATTGTCGTCTTCTCTGCTCGTTACGTGCCCAAAGTATATAAAGTACGTTTGTTCATCTAGCCGTCCAGGGAACTCGGGGTATGCAACATTTTGCAAGCATCGATTTTCTTCCTGTCTAGTACTTTCAGTGTCCAGGCTTCTGCACCATATAGTACAATGGGGAATATGAGTTTATTAATTATTTGTTTCTTCGTATACAGTGTTATGCTACCCATGTTCTTTGTAGCTCTTGTATAGTTCTTTTTGCAATTTCAGACCTTCGTTGTATTTCTACAGAATATCCACCCTCATTTGTAATTACTGCACCCAAATAAATAAATAATTTATAACTGAATCAAAAACAAACTTCGTTTGCGCACAAAAAATAAATGTTAGAGCACTGAATCTAAATTTATCCAATCAGCATCGTATGTTTTTCGCTTTACGCTTATTTTATCAACAGATCAAACAACACTTTGTGTTTACTCCTCAGCTAAACTTTGCTATCAAAAGCACCTTGGGACGTTTCTCCATGATCTTGTAAATAGTCCCCGTTGCAGATGTTTTGATTTCTTCTGACAATCGACTCAGCAATCTTTTGAGAAATCCAATAAATTTTATTCCCATTCAAGTTTTCATCCTCCACAGCTTTTCAAGACAATTAGTGATAGATTTTACCTGTACAATTTGTTCCTAATTAAATATCAAAGTAGAGTCTAACAATAGTTTCGTTGTAGTTAGAATAAAGCTTTTATGTGTCTGGCACCTCAAGTTTGGATGTTGTAAAGTCGTGACACAATGGCAAGGCGTCGTGCTATACTTCTGTCGTAAATAGTACTTAAACTGCATAGTAAACTAGCACAAAGTAAAGAAAATGTTAAGAAAAAAAAAACTGTTAGTTTTAAGGTCGCATAGTTCCGGTTTTAAAATTGTGTTAACAAAATTAAAAAAATTGAAGCTAGTCAGTTCATAAATTTTGCAAACGCACCCATGTCTGAGAAATAAATCAACAGTTTCCTCTAATATCGTATAAACTAATAACTGCAGTTTTATAACGATGCCAGATGTAAGTGAAATATAAAGTTTTGTGACTTCTCGATCAAAATGTCCGTAAAAATATTAGCTCATAGCACTTCTAAAATCCAAATGTTTGTTTCCGTAATACTTGTTTGAAAAACAAACTCTGTTTTGGTTTAAAGCTTGTCCAGACTAAGCTTCTCATTTCTGCCTAAAGAGTACAAAGTAAAAAATCAAATTTCAAAGATTCTGCCAAAAATATGAATACGTACATAGTAACCATAAAAAACCTATTCTTGCAGTTGAGTTGCCCCTTTCAAACTTAAGCCAAGTCCAGATTCACGTAAATTACAGTTTAAATTGTCTGAAATCACAACCACCACAACTTGTTGCCTTTAAGACGAAAAATTGAAGCAAACAAGTAGAATAAACAATTTTGTACCACCTAACCTAACCGTCGTCCATTTCACCAAAACCATTAAGAGTTTCAGATCCGTATAGACATCTACGTTTTTCTATAAATATCACAAACTAGGTTTCTTTACTCGCTACGCTGTTTTAAATGTAGATTGAAAGATTTCAATGTTTCAAAAAGTGCAACCCAAAGTCGTAAAACAATCCTAAAAGGTGCTAAATAGTCAATTAACTACTTCAGAGTCTTCACAATATAATATATATTTATTTAAGCAAAAAAAATTGCAAAAAACACACAATTTTTGAAGATTTCTAAAAGATTTCTAAAAGATTTCTTCTATTTCTTCCTATAGTGATCTACATTGCTACAAACGTAAGCGCCCCTCTCGTATGTTTGAGTGCAATAATAGTTCTACACAAACATGCGGGACCTACATTTTAACGTGTATTCCAAACCATACTACTAGAGAGGTTTATTAGGCAAAACTTGACCTACATCATTGAGTTACAGTCGCCACAAATTGTAAAATAACATTAATAAGAAGACTACATACCCTAAAAACATAAATATGTGTCTCCAACCAATTTAACTTGTGACAATTGTTATAAATAATAATTTATTTAATTTAATTATCGAGTAATGATGTATTAATTTTCATATTATAATGTGACATAAATTTCAATCGTTTATACTAAATGGCTTTGATCAATGCACAAAACATTCCAAATAATGCATTAACAATGTATGAAATGTGCAAATATATTCACGCTCCACAAATCAAATTTAAAGCACGAAACGCGACGCCACATAAAATATATAACGAACTAACAGTAGTGCTCTTGTCATATAAATATAAAATCCTGACCATTTTATGTCTCATACTTGTTAGAAGACATTTTTTAAATTCAAAATATTTTAACAAATATTTAAATAAATCTAATTCAGTTAAAAAAAAACCACTAAACATCATTACAACTTTAATATATGAAAATGGTAGAAAGTTTGGTATTGGATTTTCCTAATTTAGATGCGTGAAATATTTAGATGTTCCAGTCTCGCAAAAGTTTTGTTGAGCATTTTAATCAATAATTTCAACCAGACATCACTATTAAATGTCGGAAATTAGAACTACTCAAAAAAATTACATTGCGTGCGTTGCGTGCAAATGAATATGCTAATTCGTACGTGTATGTAGTAACAACTCATGCGTTCAAATGCACTTTTGCACACTTTAATAAACTTTACCCTTACCCTTAAACTATTATCTTTATTACCCTTAGAAAATTTATTCCTTAAATGCGGAAAACGCTCGTACAATTTAATCGCAACGTTATATTTCATAATTAAATAAAATTCGAAACGGATATTTCGTCGAGTCTGGATGTTTATTTTTTATTTGATTTTATATTTTGCCGTGCTTCCTATCGCAAATGTTGGAATATATTAACATGTTTAAAAACGCTCGCATACATTTTCCGGTGCTTTATTGAAAGCTCACATTTTTAAGAAAATATTTTATTTATTTTCTAAACCTGGAGATTCTACCATCACCGATCATACTGTTTTCGCTTTGTTTAATAAAAAGTGTTTAGTGTACTCGAGGTAAACATTTGCGGGTTTAATGTGCAGCTTCGTCGCAATGAGATTGCACGCAGCAAACACAATATCGAATGATGACCAATGAACAAACTAAGTACGACAACAACAATTATCTGGACTACATGAGGAAGTATCTCAGGTTAGAGTAAACAAGGCTTTGAACACTTGAAAATAAAATTCTCATTTTATTATATGAATTTCCAGAATCAATTTAAATGATCATAATTCAAAAACCATTTTGAGTTTTTGCTCCGGTACAAAAAACTAAATTTACGAGATTTGGTTTTGTAATAAAATTCCAATTTGAGGCTACTACTACGTGTAGCTCAAGTAAGTACATACATATGTGCCAGCAGCAAGAGAGCAGGATAATATCTCAATTTCAATTCAACGCACCACAAATTTGCATAAACTTCATTTTAAAAATTCAATATTGTTATGTAAATTAAAACCATTCGGATAGAAACTTAATTACATTTAAAATTGTCTCACATATTTGAAGTTGATAATCAACTTCAGCAAATTCAATTACACGTAACGTAAATTTCAACATCAAAAGAACAAAAATAATAAAAACACTTCCGATGTGTGGTGAACTCAAGGATGCACTCTGGATGCACATCCTAAATCAATTTAAAGAAAATGAAGCGTGTAAACGATAAATAAATAAAAATATTAATTAATTTTTTAAATTAATTAATTAAATTATAACGTACCAAGAACCCCAATAGCGCTGCAAAATCATTGGTAAATGTAGCATTACTATGGAATGCTCTTTGATATCGCTTTTTAACCATGCCGACGCGCCACTGCACTTAATTCAATAACACCTTTTCAGTGAGTAATTTACGCGACAGTTCGTAGCGCGCCAAACGAGATCTGCCTATTTCGAACATAACATTTTATCGAGCAGAGAGATCTGCCTGCTCTGGTGATGCATGGAGTCGCGCCTGAGTGTCACAACCATCGATTTCTACACTTTGCGGGCGAAAAAGGAAAGACTCTCTTTTTATAAATAGAAACGAAGTAATTAACAGCGATCGGTGTGGGGTGGAGAGCCAAGATCCGGACACAATAGGAATCCAGGTAGATGTTGGAGGAAGATATTTTTTATCTTCGTAATTTGTTCGCGATTGTTAACGGGAGGTAAAAGTTCTATGCATGGAAATGAGCTTTAATGCTTATGATTGAGGATTTAGGAAATTTGTTTGATTTAATTATTTTTTAATTGGAATTATAAATTGAGGTATTAAAACATGAATTATGATTTAATTGCTCAAAATATCTACATAATTGAAGAATTAATTGTTTAATAGTTGTTAAGTTTTATAATATTAAAAGAAAATATTGTAATACATAAAAATCCCACATGTTGCAGTCCTGAATCAGCTAAATATTTAACAGAACTTGAATCGATTCATCGTTCCGTACGTGAGGATCACAAGAACCGATTTTCATCATTTCCTTTAAAATGATTGCATAAATTTTCACAAAACATTTGCAGCAAATACCAAAATAATTTCACATATTAAAAAGAAAAAAATTCAATGAGCAAATTTTTTAGCAGTGGCGTGCGAGAATCTTTTTTAAACGGCAAAACAATCCTTCGATGTTGTCCAGTGTAATTTTTACAATTTAATTTGTTTTTCAAAAAAACTTTTTCCATTGTGCAAGTTGACTAAATTTTTCCCCAAAATAGGTCAATAAATAAAGTCCCTATCAACTAAAAAATGTGTTTTTGAGATGCAGGAGTCTAACGACCGGTTTTCATCAATCTCTCTACAATCCATTGCCCCCGAGTGTTACTTTGTTAAGAAAAGGTCACGAAACAAATCAAATTGTTTAAAATTTAAAAGATATTACTTTTATCAAAATACTCCAGTGGCGTCACATAATTTTTTTTCAAACTCAAAAATTGTGTTTTTTGAAAAATGCAAAACAAAACCCCGATAAACAAGTTAAATTAGGCTTTATCTACAAATTTTTACTCTTATAACTTTTGGATACCTGCCCAATCTACTAGTGACTAGTTAAATTTTTAGTCAAAAGTTATTTTGCGCCAAAAAATAAAAGTGTCCAGGGGTTTAACGTAAAACGTTGCAAATAGTTTTATTCAAAAGAAGAGAAAATAAATAAACAGATCACATATTCAAATATTGACCACAACCAGTTTTATGGTCTTTCCAAATTTCTGGTACCAACATTAGTCAAAATCAAAATCGATATTTTGAACCAGATAAAAAATAAAAATTTGTGTACGCAAAGAAAGCCAAAAAAACCTCAATAAAAACAACGTCAACAACATAACAGGCCAATTCAACCAGCCACCTATAAAAAAATCTTCCAGGCAAAAATGGTCCCCACCATCACCCCAAATAATATAACCCATAATACTTTTCACCAAGACTAACCTAATTAGAAGTACTTTGACTCAAAGATTCCGCAAACAATCAATGCACAGTTTCACCTTCCAGACGTTATCCAAACCTTCAGAAGATTGCCTTATGCTACACCGCATTAGCAGAAAAAAAAATTGCACTAACCACTAAAGCAGCGTTCGGGATAAACTAAAAACCATCCGCATAACACTGCTTTTTGACCACTTAAAAGCCTTCTCAGCCAGCAGTGAGTCTGGGCAAACTTAGACTTTAAATTGTTCATCCCAACAGCACTCTAAGCCAAAGCATAACGTCCCCACTTCAACAAAATAATCTGCCTCATTGCTGCCATGATGGACTTGAAAGTCGATCATCTTTTTAGGTCGCTTACAATATTTTTTCAAGCAGATTTTCTCTCAAACTAAGTTTAAAATTATGAGCGTATAACTGTTATTAATGTTCCCCGCTGATGTTAATTGTCATAAAGTTATAAGAAAAAGTGACAAATCCAATCTCTTGACAATAAACAATTAGCAAAAACTGAGTAAGTTTTGTAATCGTGTAACTCTTCCTAGCTAAATGTCATAAAGTTAAAGAATACAAAGTTACAAGTCAAATCTCTTGACAACAAACAGTTGAACAAAACTAAGTTTAAGTTCTGTGAACGTGTAGCTCTTACATGTGTAAGATATCCATAATTTGGATAATTCTGTCTTCTGCTAATGTAAGTTGATATAAAGTTAAAAGAGAGAAAAGCAAATCAAACCTCTTGACAATAAACACGGTGAGCGTAAACTAAGTTTAAGTTTTGTGGGCGTGTACATCTTACTGTCGTTCCCGCTCACCCGCCTAAATATTAGTTATACAGCGCTTGAATAATTCTATCTTCATCTAATGTAAGATGCCATAAAGTTGAAAAGCAGAGTAACAAATCTAATCTCTTAACAAAAACACTCGGGTGGGTAGGCGATAACTAAGTTTAAAATTGTAGGCGTATAGCTCTTATTCGTTCCAAAAGTTAGATTCTCTTTATTGCTGATGTCATAAAGTTACAAAAAAGAGTGACCTATCCAATCTCTTGACAACAAACGTTTAGGTATGTAGACAAAAACTAAGTTTAAGTTTTGTAGAATTGTAGCTCTCATTAGTGTTCCTGCTCACCCGCCCGTACGTAAGTTATCCAGAAGTTGAATCATTCTATCTTCTGCTGATGTTAGTTGAGAAAAAAGTAAAAAACCCAATTTCTTGATAACAAACTCTTGGGTAAGTGGATGAAAACTAAGTTTAAAATTATGAGCGGTACGTTGCTCTTAAAAGTATTTCAGTTTTGTAGGCGTGTAGCTCTTACTGCTATTCCCGCCAACCCGAGCGTTAGTTTTCCAAAAGTTGGATTCTCTTTTTTGCTGATGCTGTCATAAAGTTGCAAATGAGAGTGACAGATCCAATCTCTTAACAACAAACACTCGGGAAAAAACTAATTTTAAGTTTTGTCGTAGTGTTCCCGTTCTCCCGCCAAAGTGTTAGATGCAGAAGTTGGATAATTCTGTCTTGTGCTGATAGTAGTTATCATAAAATTGACAACAAACACTCTAGGGGTTGGCAAAAAGTTTCCTATCTGCCCTTAGAAGACCGGCCCCCAAAAGTTAAAAAATGTGTCTATAAATTTATTTTATAAAAAAATATGCTAATCCCACACTAAGTTAAAAACACGTTTACCGCAAGTCTCCATCCATGATCTGAACTGATAAAAATTAGCCCAGAAAACACGTGTGTTCACCCTACAACAAGAAATGCTACAAAAAAAGCTAAAAGATCTGAAGCACAGGCGCTTCTTCGTGCTAGTTGAACTACCAAAAACGGCTAAAAAAACCAAACATTGCATTAAATACGCCCGCACACATCACAACACAGATTAAAACCCTATTACTACAAAGCACAGAGACCACAAGCCTATAAGGAGTTTCTGCTAAACTATTTAAATTTACTACATAGAAACAAACAAAAACTTTATCACACTGTTGTTCTCGTCTACAATTCTTGGTCAAATCAACCAAAAAAAAATCATCTAACTTATTTCAGCAATTGCCTGATCAAGACAATATAAAAAAAACTGAAAAATTAATTATGTTCGGCAGCAGATAAACATGTAATATGGTTTTAGTACAAGTTATCAAGACATCAATTTCAAGCAACGGTGTGCCATCAGGTTTTGCTTTAGACTTGAGCACAGTGCATTAGAAACTTTTACAAAACTTCAGCTGGCTTATGTAAATAGTCTTTTGTTAAAGGCCCAAGTTTAACGGTGGTTTAAAATATTTCCAAAGAAAAAAAAGTCGATTGAAAATAAACCACGCAGCCAAAAGCCTTCATCTTAAAGAATCGACGATCCATAACTGGAATAGCCCAAAAACAAGAATAAGTAAGTCAAAGGCCACCACAAAGAAATCTTTCACAAATATCATTTAAATTTAATAAACAATGTATTTTATTTAAACTGCTTCCCCACTCAATGAAAACCACATATATTAGTGTTTCAGATTATTCACCTATTATCAGTATGCCTAGCATCTCACTGGAAAGAAACAATTTGCAGTTGCCTGTCCGTGTAAGAATTTAACTGTACTACAGCCTTCTTTACACAGTTCAACATTTCTCCGAATAGGGGGCATTGCGTTATCACCTCTGACACCTTTCACAAAAACAGTCAGTTTTAAGAACTTTTGACAAAAGTGTTTAACTTTTGTCAAAAGTTCTTAAAAAAGGTGTCAAGGTTTGCACAAACATAGGGAGGAAAAAAGAGGCACACGTTATACTGACAGCAGCAGCAGTGATAGAAGAAATATACCTAGAGATAGTAAGTGAACCAAATAAAAACAAACTAAATGGTAAGTGAATGAAAAACAATAAAACAAATGCGGCTATTTTAGCAAGAAGAAAGTGTAGGGACAAAGTATGATAGTATACAGCTGTCCAAACTGCGGACTGAAATACTATCAGGATAGAAGAATTAGAAAGCAGTTTAAGAAAACAGAAAAGCAAAATAATCATAGTAAAAGATGATTTCAATGCAACAACACCGAGATGCGGAGCATACAAGAGGGACTTAAGAGGAAAAATCTTAGAAGAGATAGCAACCTTACCATATGCAACAAAGGAAATAAACCGACGTTGTTAGAAAAAGCTCAAAATCACATATTGACATTACCATAACAACATAGAAAATGGCAGGTATAGTGAATAAATGATGAATCACTAAATTTACACAAACATATACAATATAATACAAAAGAGAAAGAAAAACAAGAATACACAAGGTAGATGAAACGTAAGAAGAATAGACAAAAAAAAGATTTAAAAAAGCCATGCTAACAGATACTCAGAAAAGCTAAGAAAAACAGTAGATAAAGCAAATCCCAAAAAACGTAAGCAAAAAAGACCATTCTTTTATTTCCTCGCACCACCAGTGCGAGGAAATAAAAAAATGCAAAAAAAAACATTACAAACAAGAAAAAACGTCAAAAAACAAAAAAAAAAGAAGAAAATACAAAGGTAACAAAGAATGAACTAAAAAAACAAGCAAAAAATTTTAAAAAAGGCAATTAGAGATAGCAAAAGATGTTAAAAAAATAATAGATAATCCTTAAGAAAACGTATAAAATAGTAATAAACAAACTGGAAGAAAAAGCAAAGAAAATCTACCTAAAAGAAGAGAAGAAGTCATAATTAAGAAACTGTTTCCCACAGGAAAACCGGTAAACAAACCAAAAAAAAAAAGAACAAAAATGGCAACAGTGAAAAAGATAAAGAAGATCATAAAAGAATTGCCAACAACAAAGCACTAGGTCCGGACAAAATAACAATAAAGATTGTTAAAGCAGTTCAAGAAAGGAAAAATAGAAACAACTCAAATAATCAACAGATGCCTGAAAGAAAGAACTTTTCCAGAATGTTAAAAAGAGGCCAACCTAGTAGTATTAAGAAGAAAAAAGAAATAGAAAAAGCAACGTCGCACTAGTAGGCAGAGACGTAAAAATCTAAATACTAAAAAAAGATTAGAGTTGGCAATAGATATAATACAGTTATAGATGAAAAACAAAGGTTAGAAATCAAGTTATAACCATAAAAACAATCAATCAAATACCTCAAAGTGACACTTAGAGCTAAGAGATAGAATGAACAGTTTAAGGAAGCAGTCATGGAAACAAAGGAAATAGAGGAAAAGCTGGGTAGACTCAGGCCAAACAACAAAAATCCAGGAAAAGAAATCAGACCGGTAATAGCAACAGCATCAATAAGCAAATTGTTATACGACGCAGAAACATAGGGAGAAGCCATAAAACAAAAAAAAAACAGAAATGAAATAAAAGAATCTACAAGAACCAGCTTGCTAAGGATCAGCAAGGCTTACAGAACGGTGTCACAAGAGGCAGTAGAGATGATTGCAGCAACACCGCTCGAGGATATGATAGTAGAAGAAAGAAAAGAAATGAAACAACTAATAAAAAAAGCAATAACCAGTCTACCTCAAGAGATTTACGCACAGCAGAAAACCGGAAAGTATTGCCATGCGTAAGTCATTCTCAAAGGCAAACACATTACTACGTCCACAAAAAAAGAGTTGATTTTTTCAAATTAACTCTGTAAAAAACAAGTACGCAAGATACTTAATCAACTACTAATTACTATTTGTTCTGCTCACAGATAGACAAGCAAGAACAATCAACTACCTACATCAATCCCAGCCACTCATCCCTTGATGTATGAAAACAACCACACCTTTACTACTTACAAAAATTTAAAAAAAAAGTTCTTGTCCCCTGAATAAACGCCATAAAAATTAAAAAACCATATGTTTATATTTGCCAAAAAGTTGTACATTTCTGAAATCCGTTTTTCAAAACCTCAAAAATAACTGCGGGGCACTATAAATACGCCTCACAGTCAAACCAACCGATAAACAAGCAACAAAAAATCCAATGTTCCATCATAACTAACAAGTAAAAATAATAAAATTAATATAAGCTTTAAAAGGTTTTAACGTTGCAATATGTAATAATATTTAAAAACTATCTATCTAAAAATAATGCCAAAAAAATGTATATTTTTATTGTTCAAAATCAAGCCATGACTAATTTTTCATCGCTATGGCAACTTCAAGGTAACGTTACATGCATCATGATTAACCCAACCGAACAAAAAAGAAAACCAGCAACATTAAAAGCCCAACGTATGGGACATCTAGAATCAAAATAATCTCAACCCAAAAACCAAAATATTTTTTCATAAATAATTTTTAAGTGATTTTGTAATTAGTTAATCCAACCAAACAAACAAAACAACTTTTAGTTAGTTAACAAATTGTTGAAATATAAAATCTAAAAAAACAAAAATTCTTTCTATAAAAAAATAAATAAAAATTTAAAAAAAACTACTGTAAAGACGCTAAAAAATAGTACCAAAAACTATTCAAAAGCCTCATAAACCAAACATCAAAATTTCAACATCGACCAAGAATAGATATCCAAAAAACTTTGAGCATACAAGCCAAACAAGTTAGAACAACCAACCAAATTGTCCAAAAAAATAAATAGTCCCTTGACCGGCAAACTAGACCCCGAAATTTTGGAGTTTGCTACCATTCAACTAAAAAAAACTAAAACTTCAAAATTTTAAACAATCTTAGAAAGACCAAAAAAAAATTGGGATCGTCTGGGTAATCTTGTAGAAAATAAGAATTTTGATAAAAAAAAACTGTCTTGATCTCGGCCAATAAATTGACAATCACAATATTGTTGTCAACCAACAGATTACCGAAGCAGGTAAACTGGAAGAGAAAAGCCGATTTAATACCATATAAAAATAATAATATTGACTTTAACAACAAAAAAAAAAAAAAACTTAGCAAGTAGACACTGTCTATGTACTAAACCGCTCGAAACTGTCAACAAGATGGCATGAGTTTAAAATTGTAAAATTGAGAAGCAAAAAGAATCAAAAATAGTTGAACCAGCAACCTAATGAACCTCTATAGTAGTAAATTAATAGCCTCTTTGAAAACGTGACGCAACACAAATTACTGCAGATCTCCGTTAGTAAGAAAAACTGCAGCAATTAAGTAAACAGATTCTGATAATAAGTGACGTTTTTATAGCAACGCAACCAACCTGCAAACTAAGTTGTTGTTCTCTTTTACATTACGTGCTAATAGAGTACACTTTAAACATGTGCTCCAAAGCAGCAATTAGTGCGCGTGCTAGAAAAAAATGTATGTGTAAATGCACCTATAATCACTGAAGCTCAACCCAAGATGATACAACTGTTAGCAACTGCCAAATTTAAGAAATAAGATAAATAATACTAAAAAAATATCAAATTTCCTTTGGTCATAGCTGCCAATAACAAAACAGATGACAAACTTTGCTTACACCAAAGTCTCATCACGCATTATCCAGAACACATAAAGTTTGTACTGTTCTTTAGCAAATAAACAAAAAATGGTAAGCATCATCTTAGCCCTACTAAAATAAACTAAAATTATAATTAAGTTTTTAATGTTTTTTAGGTAATTTTAGCTATTTGCCCTACAAGCACAATACAAGACAAAATAAAGAACTCCCAACTAAACAACAAACTACCAAAAATGTCAAAAAGCAAATGACTTGGCTTGAGTGATAAAACGTTTAAACCACTCAATAAAAATGTCAAAAGTTTTGAGTCAATAAGTTTAAAAATCCAAAAAAATTTAAGTTATACGTTATTTAAATCAAAACCCTACAACTCACGCAACAAATATGCTTAATCCAATCACTTAAATTAAAGACCAACGCCAGTACTGAGAACCACTACTTAAATCTTAATTTCAACTGAATTGATTTACAACGTAAGAGACGAAAGTTATAGCTAAACTTTTTGCAAAACCATTATTACTCTTCAAAGTACGTACAAATAAAACCACTTTTTCCTTCTCTGACCAGATAATCTTCTAGATGATATGCTCATTCTTATTCAACGTAAACTCATCTTAACGTTGTCATCCAGAGAAAAAATAGAAATTACCCTAGCTAGAATCCGACTACATAGTAACAGACTTTTCAACTGGTATCAGACATTTTGCAAATTCTCTCGCATAGACGGTTCACATGTGCTAAAACCCATCTGCAATAACTTCCAAAACAATCCCTAGACGCCACATAAAACTAATAGACCTGCTGTAGCACCCTTGCATTCACCACACACAATAGAGTGTGCAGTTTGGTTTTTAGTAGTCTTTGAAGTTTATTCAATCTTATCTAAAACATATTACCTTAATTAGCATATCACTTAGCTCGCGAGTTGATAAAGTTTTACGACGGCACAATAAAAAAATTATAAAAATTTTGAGTCAAAAAACTTATTGAACATTGGTCATACAAGGCCCAGTGACAAGGTTTGTAAACCTGTGACTGTTAGCCACTATGCTCGTTGAATTGACTTGTAACAAACAAATTATTATTTGATTTCACTTTTAAATAACTCATACTAAAATTGCTTTTCCAAAAATATGACAATTTCATGTTAACAAAAAATTTTGTCCTAAAACTGTGTACAACCAAACTTTCTATTGCAAAGAACAAAATGCTATTCAAACATTTTAGTCAACCACAGCTATGCGATCTTGACAACTTAAAAGCAAAAAATTATAACAATTCTTTTGCTAAAAAAACCTAACATGATATCGGACACCAACACTTATAAAAAAAACTAGTAAATCAATCAAAAAATCTTTGTCGGATCTGTAAATAATCAAAAATAACACTTCACCTCAATCAACAACATGGTCGATCCAGAAAAGATGATGTAAGATGTGTGTGTGTGTGTGTGTATGTGTGTGTCCTGTTATCAGTCTTGTGAACCTTCGCAGTCTGATTCGACTCATATGTGTTACTAAAGTGTTAATTTTATGTAATGATATTGTTAGGAATAGTTTGTGAGTATGTCATTCACTTCCAGTTTTTCCACAAACTGCTGTGTTACCGCATTAAGTTTGCAGCAAATTATATATTATATTTATACTATTTGTACTGCTAAAAGCATCTCAATCTCAAACCAGCACTGTAACAATACCCACCACCAGAACCAACTTTCGTTCCCCCGTAAACAAATCATCAAACTTTTTAAGCACAAATAAGTTCTCACCTAAAGATAATTCCACAATAGCTCAGACAAACGTCCCGATTTTGCTAACATTTTGTAAGCATAAACCAAAATACGACAAATCCTAAAAATTTAGATGCAATACAGTGTAAATGGCGGCCATTTTAAGTTTTTAGGAATATTTTATCTAAATTCAGTTCTTGTGCTGTAAATAAACAGAGAATATTATTGTCCGTCAACACGTCGCCCAGTAGATAAACTAAAAATAAACCAATTTATTACGAAAGAAGAGTAATAATACTGACTACAAAAACAAACAAGAAAACGGAAAAATGAGGAAAAAAACATTAAAAAAACTGTATGTGTAAATGCGTCTAAACTTTTAATCTACCAGTCATACCCAAGCCAGTTAAGAAAACATTTAACAAACAGCAAAAAGTAAGATATAATTCTAGCAAACTTAGATGTTTACTGAAGCTCAACCCAACACTGCTGACACCACTGTTAAAAACTGGTAACTGTCTGGATGACTGCCAAAATCTAAGAAACAAAATTATAGGCAAGATGTTTCATGTCATTACATCTTCTGTAAAAAATTTAGTCTTATCGATTTAGATTTAATTTGTACCAATTGTACTTCTAACCAATAGCTTCTAAACAATTAATTTCAATAAAGTTTCAATAATTTATTTCCAAGATATCCAATTATTTTGTTTGATGTCTTTATGTTCATTGCAGTTCTAATAATAAACTTTTGACAAAGTCTAAAACTCTTTCACGTTGCCCAAAACTGCCAATAACAAGAAAAATCTAAAGCAAAGCATCGGCCTTCTAAGTTATCACGACCAAACTCCTAACAAAAAAAATACGCAGATATTGGGCTCAAAAAAAGCTGCCAAGCTACCCTTATCCAACTACTTAGCATAGAAAGTTTGCAAAAAAACTAGAAAACTCCACTCTAAAGCAGACTCTTACTACATAACCCCGACAATTGTAATTATATTAGAAACATTTAACGCAAAATCGCACCATGACCTGGAGAAGAGATACAAAATCATCATCTTGGCAGACGCCAAAGCCTCTAGCCAAACCACCAGATTCAAGAAAAACACAAGCTAAACTTTCAAAACTCCAAAATATGAGCGAAAAAGATCTGTATCTCACATCAGTCAAAAAATTAACATCATAAATGAAAATAGAAATAAACCGCACTCTTTATCTACTACCTTTGGATGACGAATTTTGAACAACCACAAATTTTTTCAATGTACTTTGGAACCCAAAAAATAAGGTTGTAAGCATTGTCATCAACTCTACTACAATCCAAAAATATACTTAAATTTTTGCCATCCCAAGCACCGAGGACTTTATTTGGCCACTAAAAATTGTAATAAATTTTATCTTCTTATAATTTATAATTCATTTTACACCTATATGAGCAAAGTGGTCCACTAAAATTTATTAATTTGTAAAGAAAAAATGTTCTATATCATTTCAATAAAAACAAAAAAAGATTTTCAGACATTATCAATTGCTTGGTCTTTTTCGACAAAACGATCTTAAAAAACAATCAAAAACCAACAAAACAAAAGAAAAAAGTTCCCAAAAAACAAATCACTTGTCTTAAGATAATAAAATTGCAAATGCAAAAGTTTCAAATCAATATAATCAAAAAAACCAAAAAAATCCGATTGAATTGAAAGCATCCAAAATTGTCGTTGTTTAAATCAAAACCCTACAATAACATGTTTAAGCAAATAACTTAAATTATTTACCAACGCCAACCACTATTAGGTCCCAACTTAATTTGGTTACTGGCTTTATCAATCTTCGAGGTACGCCTTGCTATTTACAATAAAAAATACTTCTTTATTCTCCGCAGTCTGAGGTCCTTCTCTAATGCAGAACATGAGTAAGGACAAATAGTTTAAACTGGGGTTCCTGACCTCCCGCCCAAGTGTTACTTATCAAAAAAATTAGAATTTTCCCTCTTCTGCAAGCGTTAAAAGTTTCTACGTTCTACGTTCTATTCCAGAACATACAAAAAGTAAACAAAATAAACAAAAACAAGCAAAACGTAGACAAAAAACAGCTAAAAAGTAAATCAATAGTGAACAGAAAGTAGACAGAATAAACTAAAAATAAACAAAGAAAACAAAATTGCAAAAATAGCCAAAAAATAGACAAAAACAAACAAAAAATAAATAAAAAATAGGCAGAAAGTGGACAAAATAACCGAAAAATAAATAAAAATTAAATAAACACAAAAAAATAAACAAAATAGGCAAAAAGTGTTTAAACAGAAGACAAAAATAGTCAAATAAAACAAAAAACTGTCGGAAAAAGTAAACAAAAACGGTTAAAAAGTAGACAAAATAGACAAAAACGGCCAAAAAGTACACTTAGTGGGCAAACAGTAACTAAAAAATAGACAAAGTAGACAAAAAGTAAACAAAATAGACAACAAATTGACAACACAAGCTAAAAGTAGCCGAAAAATAAACAAACAGTTAACAAAACAAACAAAAAAAAAGAAAGTAAACAATTTACAAAAAGTAGATACAAAAATCCGGAAAATAGATAAAAGTGCGCAAAAAGTGGAAGAATATACAAAAAATCAGCAAAAAGTAGGTAGAAAATAGACGGATAGTTAACAGAATAGACAAAACGGTCGGAAAATATACAAAGTAAACAAATAGTTGCAAAAAAATAAAGAAAATAGTTAAAAACCAAAACAATAGACAAAAAGTAGACAAGAAGTAAACAAAAACGGACGGAAAGTAAATAGAACGAACAAAAAATATTTGAAAGTAAACGAAATAGACGGAAAGTAAACAAAATGGACAAAACAAAACAAAAATGAGCAAAATTGCTACAAAAATTAACAAAAATAAACAAAAAATATACAAAATGTAAACAGAATAAACAAAACAAAAATTAAAAAAAAGTAGACGGACTAGGCAAAAAGTAGACAGAGTAGACAAAAACAAACAAAAAGTAGACAAAATGAGTAAAGAAAACAGACAAACTACAGCTTGGAAAGTCATTTAAAAATATCTATGTCAAAGGAGGTGATGGTGGTATTCAATCCCTTCATACAAAGATAGATGGGTCATTCCAGAACATAAGTACATATCAAAAAGTAAACAAAATAAACAAAAACAGGCAAAAAGTAGACAAAGTAGACATAAAGTAGCCAAAAAGGAACCAAAAAGTAAATCAAAAGTAAACAAAAGGTATACAAAATACACAAAATAATCTAAAAACTAACAAAGGGAACAAAATTGACAAAAAGTATCCAAAAAATAGACAAAAACAAAAGAAAAAACAAATAAAAAAAACAAAAAATTAACAAAATGCATGAAAAATTGATAAAAAGTAACAGAAAAATAAATAAAATTTAAGCAAATTGAAGAAACGCAGAAAAAAGTAAACAAAATAAACAAAAATAATTAAATAGAACAGAAAATTGCCGGAAAATAGACAAAAAATAAACCAAATAGACAAAATCAGTAATAAAAAACAAAATAGACAAAAACGGTAAATCAGTAAATTTAATGGACTCAAACAGTAACTAAAAAAAAGAAGGAGTAGACAAAAAGTAAACAAAATAAACAAAATATTGTCAAAATGAGCTAAAATGTCGAAAAAATTAACAAAAAGATAACAAAACAAATAAAAAAGAAATAACGTAAACAAAATACGGGCACACAATATGCAGAAAATTAACAATTTATAAAAAGTGGACAAAAAAAATCCAGAAAATAGATAGAGTGCACAAAAAGTAATAGAATATACAAAAAATAGGTTAACAGAATAGACAAAACGGTAAAAAAATACCCAAAATAAAGAAAAATTATCCAGAACATAAAGAAAATAGACAGAAACCAAAACAATAGACAAAAAGTAGACAAGAAGTAGACAAAATAGACAAAAACGGACGGAAAGTAGATAGAATAAACAAAAAATATTTAAAAGTAAACGGAGTAGACGGAAAGTAAACAGAATGAACAAAACAAAACAAAAATGAGCAAAAATTGCTACAAAAATTAACAAAAATAAACATAAAATAGACAAAGTAAACAAAAAATACCGAGAATGTAAACAGAATAAACAAAACAAAAATAAAGAAAAAGTAGACGGACTAGGCAAAAAGTAGACAGAGTGGACAAAAACAAAAACAAACAAAAAGTAGACAAAATGAGTAAAGAAAACAGACAAACTACAGCTTGGAAAGTCATTTAAAAATATCTATGTCAAAGGAGGTGATGGTGGTATTCAATTCCTTCATACAAACACACGCGGATAAGTGAGTCATTACAGAACATAAATACATAACAAAAAGTAAACAAAATAAACAAAAACGGGCAAAAAGTAGACAAAAAATAACCAAAAAGTAAATCAAAAGTGAACAGAAAGTAGACAAAATACACAAAATAAACTAAAAATAAACAAAGTGGACAAAACTGACAAAAAGTGTCCAAAAATAGACAAAAACAAAAAATAAATTGAAAAAAAAAACAAAAAGTGAACAAAATACATAAAAAATGGATAAAAAGTAACCAAAAAATAAATAAAACTTAAGCAAATTGAAGAAACACAAAAAAAATAAACAAAATAGACAAAAAAAATCAAATAGAACAAAAAATTGCAGGAAAATAGACAAAAAATAAACAAAACAGACAAAAACGGTCAAAAAGTAGACAAAATAGACAAAATAGTCAATATTTTGTCAATTTTTTCTAAAAATGAGCTAAAATAGCCGGAAAATAAACAAAAAGTTAACAAAACAAACAAAAAAATGGTAAAAGTTACTAAAAAACGGGCACAAAAAAATCCAGAAAATAGATAAATTGCGCAAAATATGAAAGAATATACAAAAAACAACAAAAAGTACCTAAAAAATAGACGGATAGTTAACAAAATAGACAAAAGTAAATACAAATACAAAGTAAAGAAAAAGTAGCCAAAAATAGAGAAAATAGACAAAAACCAAAACAATAAACAAAAAGTATTAAACAGAATAGGCAAAACAAAAAAAGCAAAAATTGTTACAAAAATAAACAAAAAATAGACAAAACAAACAAAAAATACTCAAAATGTAAACAAAATATACAAAAAAATATACAAAACAAAAATTAAAAAAAAGTAGACGGAGTAGGCAAAAAGTAGACAAAGTAGAAAAAAACAAACGGAAAGTAGACGGACAAAAAAAGTAAATAGATTAAATAAAAATAACAAATTGCAACTTGGGGAGTCATTTAAAAATTTAGTTTTTTAAAAGTTACAAGAACAATTTGATAACTAGGGAATAGGGAAAAGATTGTGAATTTTAAGAAACTAGTTGACAGTTTAGTAACAAATTATAACTTGAAGAGTTAATTGACAGTTTTTTGAAAGTTTACAAGTTTTTTGACAGTTCCAGAACAATTTGGCAGTTTTGGAAAGAGATAGTGGATATTGAACTAATAGTTGATAATTTTAGTAACAATTACAGCTTGGAAATCATTTGACATTTTTATATAAAAAATTGAAATCTGAAAAAGTTGTTTGACAGTTTCAAAAACAATTTGACAGTTTTAGAAATCATAGATATTGAACAATTATTTGACAGATTTAGACAAAAACAAAAAATAAAAAATAAAAAACTTCCAAGATATTTAGATCATCAGATAACAACCGCCTACGTCGTTGCTGACTCTATCATAAAAAGCATTTCCCCTATCTCCAACAGAGTGCATAGTACTCCAAAAACTTTCACCAATGCTCACCAAGTTGTCTCCTAGATGATACGCCACAAGCTAACCCTTCGCTCGCCTTCAACCACCCAGTAACAACAAAACTATTAAACTAACATCAAAAATTTTGCAAACCCTCTAGCATTTACGTCTCGCATATGCCAAAACCCAACTACAAGGTTCAAAACAAGTCCTAGATCCTACTAGTATTATGTAATTAAGATTTAAAAGACTTAATTCTGTAAAAAACAACCAAACCCGCATACAATTTCAACCATTTTTGACATAATTCCAACTTTCAAAGTTTATAGCTTAAACTGAATCAGTATTTTAATTATTTTTGAAGCAAATAATGGGAAATTTTCTAATGTTTAAGTTTTGTTTAAATCAAACAAAACAAAAAACAATTTCATCCATTGTTGACACAATTGCAACTTAAATTAATTTTTAGCTTTAATTGAGTCATATCAGTATTTTGATATTTTTGAAGCAACTAATGAGAATTTTCAAATGTAGTTTAAAAAATTAAATTCAAAAAACTTAATTCTGTATGAAATTAGCCAAAACAATAAACAATTTCATCCATTATCGACTATCCACTACGACTTAAATTAACTTTAAAAATTTTGGCTTAAACTAAGTTTAGTCAGTATTTTAAAGTTTGTAAAGTAAATAATGAGAATTTTCAAACGTGGTTTAAAAATTTAGATTCAGAGGACTCAATTCTATATACACTTAACAAAAACAGTAATTAAGTCCACCCATTGTTGTCATAATTACACTTTGAATTAACTTTACAAGTTTTGGTTTAAGTCGAGTTTTGTAAGTATTTTGAGATTTGTAAGTCAACCAATAAGATTTTTTAAATTTGGTTTAAAAATTCAAATTTAGAGGATTAATCACTGCATAAATAAACTAAAATAAAAAACCCTTTTGCCATAATTACAATTTATAATTGCTCTACTTGTTTTTGTTCAAACTGAGTCTTGCTAGTAATTTAAAATTTATTATCCAAACAATAAAAATTGTTAAAAGCTGTTGAAGAATTTGGTTTTAATAGACCTAATTCTAAATAAATTCAATTAAATCAGTACTTTATTTCATCCATTGTTTCCATATTTACGACTTAAAACCACTTTTGTGCTTATGGCTTAAATTAAGTTTGTCACTATTTTGAGACTTGTGCTCAACCAATGAGAATTTATAATGCGGTTTAAAAATTTTGATTTAGTAAACTTGATTCTATATGAATTTAATTTAATTAGTCATTTGTTTCATCCATTGTTGACATAGTTGCTACTTGAAATCATTTTCATGCTTCTGGCTCATATTACCTTACCATTGTTTTCTACATGATTATTAATTGCATATCTATTGAGCTGATAAAAAAGTTAATTTTCATACAAGTTTAGTGTTGTGCATAAACAGATGTGTTTGATTAACTAAACTTTATCAACAATAATATTATTTATAAATTAACCAATTATATTTTGAAACAAAAAGAAAGTATTATTTCAAGCATTTTCTGTACTTGCACGTTTCCGTAATAAAGAAAGGAAATAATAAGATAATGTAATAATTTTCACAGCAATAAACTTCTTCTTAAACTCACTAAAGTTTTTTAAACTTCCCATTCGACTTGTTTCTTATATTTATACGAAATCCCTTTCAAAATTACTTATAGAACTACATCAATTATATAAAATGTGTATATAAAAAAGTTTGTTAGTTTTTAGAATTAGTTGAAGCTTGTAATTTCAACTGTTGGAAACTCCTTCAGGATATAGCAAGCACGTGAAGCAATTGTATTCGCTAGAAAAGTTATGTATACTATTATCTGGTTAAACAGATTTTGTGTTGTTAAGTTTTATGTAGAAATAAATTAAATTATTGTGTGTAAGGCCTCATAATAATATTCTTATTACGTTAATTGAGCAACAAGTTGTTAGCTCAGCTAATTATCCAACCCTTTCGGTGATGTTTTTATTTTTTTAAATTATCGCGTCCTCCTTTTATTATCCTTTTTAATATAAAGGGGAATTTAATTAAGTTAGATGAGTAAAGCTATAAAACCGGTTGGGATTCTATTTTTATTATGGGAATAGTAACTAGGACTTACCTCCAGGAGCAGGTGGAGGTGAGCGTCTTCTAGAAGCGACATCAGATGCACACGTTCTTCAGGACGCGATTCCTGTAGACATACTATATCGTCCAAACTGTTTAGCACTGTTTGTACGGCTGAAATAAAAAGAAAACAAAAATGATTAAAAAATACTTTTTGTTTAAATCTAAACAATATTTTATTACAATTACGATTAATCTCATCAAATATAGTTACAAAATTGTTTCTATTATTATGCTAACACAATTCGTTTTGTTCTTAATTACATATCGAACACGACATCTCTAATCAAGCAATGAATTTGCTTCAGTAACGTTATGATATAACATTAGTTCATAAGATTATTAAGCACTTAGTTAAGCAGCTGAGAAGTGACATTGCCATCCTGTCGCGGTTGATTATAATCTCAAACTTTACAAAGTGAATAACATCATATCTTTGTTGTTTCTTGCTTCTAAAACCTTCCGGTTCATCCAGTTCAAAGGTTACATTATAAATTCATAAACAAACATTCATAATTCAGTTATGATCTCATTAAATAATCAGAAACAAAATATTTTTTTATAATTTATTGATTTACTTAAGTTTTAGATTGAGAAAATGATCTAAAAGATTAATGCAACGTATTAAATTTAAAACGGTCTCTGAGACCCATCTTACGACTAACGTAATTTTTTTTTGTAATTAGTGTAATGTTAATAAAACCAAATAATACATATTCATAAAACTACTAGTTCTGCAATCTCTGCTTGTAATTTTATTAGTTAAAATTATCTTATCGCAAGTTCTTGACCTTTCGCGTGTATGAAATGAAACCGTCGCCGCTCGCATTCAACGTCCAGCCATAGAAGTGTTTTAAATTTCGCTCCGGATGAGAAATGGATTTACTTCCGGCAGAAATACAGGCATCGTTGTGTAACGCGGCCGCAACAAGGGGACTATCGCCGCAGGCGACAACCACCAACCCTCGAAAAGTATCAGAAACCGATTTGGGAACCGCGTACGCGATCGAAATGAGTGACGGCGACACGACGTTAAATCTATTTATTAAATGTCTCCACGGCGCAGACGAAACCTTCGTATCAGAAAGAGAGATTTATTTTAACAACGAGGTTCTTTTCTACGGTGAGATATTGAGGAATTTCTTAGAAATTGAGAGACGAAATAGCACCAACATAAATATTCCCTTCACAAGTGTGCCAAAGTGTATGAGTGTTGGTAGTGGTAGAGTGCCGTTCATCATATTGGAAGATTTATTGAGTAGGGGATATAGGGTCATGGATGTTAGGGTACCCATGACGACGGAATTGGCGCGACTGGTACTTCAACAGCTTGGTAGATTTCATGCGTTTTCATATGCGCTGAAGGACCAGTGGCCAGATGCATTCAATGCAGCAACAAGTAAACTACAGGAAACGGTAATCAATAATATGAATTGCATGCGAACTGCATGAAACACTTTATCTGAATTGTAATAATTATGTTTAATGTATGCCGCCTCACTCCAGAATTTCTATTGATATAGCAGGCGACGTGAGGTGCATATCAATGGAATAATAACTAAACCAGTAATGCCATATCTGTACTATCATTGCTAGTCAATGTGAGTTACAAATGTTGAACTGAATGTAATGAATATGATAGCAAACTTATTATAGTTATTGTCAAAAATAATTTCTTTTAAATTAGTTGTAGTTAAAAATGTACTCCTTAATAGATCATAATATATTATACTCTTCTAGTCCACTAAGGGTAATATTATCAAACATTTGGTTATAGACAGTTTCAAAATTTGCAAAAATTATTTGCGGTTCAAAATATTAATTTCTAATATTGTCAACACTTAAAGTACTTACTAAAAAACCCTCATAACAATATTCATCAAAATTAAACTATAGGTTTTTGGTTAATAAGCAATTTAAGATTTAATATCAAAAAAATTATTACAGACAATTTCAAAAATTTGCAAAAAATACTTGCAATTCAAAATATTAATTTCTAATAATGCCAACATTTAAAGTACTTACTGAAGAGTAATCATAACAATATTTATCAAAATCCATCCATTGGTTTTTGTGCAATTCAACAATTTAATATCAAAAAAAAGTATTATAGACAATTTCAAAAAATTGCAAAAAATACTTACAATTCAAAACATTAATTTCTAATAATGTCAACATTTAAAGTACTTACTAAAGAGTATTCATAACAATATTTACCAAAATCCATCCATTAGATTTGATTTTTGAGCAATACAACGATTTAATATCAAATAAATTATTATAGACAATTTCAAAAAATTGCAAAAAATACTTGCAATTCAAAATATTAATTTCTAATAATGTCAACATTTAAAGTACTTACTGAAGAGTATTCATAACAATATTTATCAAAATCCATCCATTGGTTTTTGGTTTTTGTGCAATTCAACAATTTAATATCAAAAAAAGTATTATAGACAATTTCAAAAAATTGCAAAACATACTTGCAATTAAAAATATTAATTTCTAATAATGCCAACATTTAAAGTACTTAATGAAGAGAAATCATAATTGGTTTTTGGTTTTTGTGCAATTCAACAATTTAATATCAAAAAAAAGTATTATAGACAATTTCAAAAATTTGCAAAAAATACTTACAATTTAAAATATTAATTTGTAATAATGCCAACATATAAAGTACTTACTGAAGAGTATTCATAACAATATTTACCAGAATCCATCCATTAGTTTTTGATTTTTGAAATTTGCAAAAAATACTTGCAATTCAAAATGATAATTTCTAATAATGTCAACATTCAAAGTACTTACTGAAGAGTATTCATAACAATATTTATCAAAATCCATCCATTGGTTTTTGGTTTTTGTGCAATTCAACAATTTAATATCAAAAAATTTATTATAGACAATTTCAAAAATTTGCAAAAAATACTTACAATTCAAAATATTAATTTGTAATAATGCCAACATATAAAGTACTTACTGAAGAGTATTCATAACAATATTTACCAAAATCCATCAATTAGTTTTTGATTTTTGAGCAATTCAACAATTTAATATCAAAAAAAATTATTATAGACAATTTCAAAAATTTGCAAAAAATACTTGCAATTAAAAATATTAATTTCTAATAATGCCAACATTTAAAGTACTTAATGAAGAGTAATCATAACAATATTTATCAAAATCCATTCATTGGTTTTTGGTTTTTGTGCAATTCAACAATTTA
Source organism: Tachinus rufipes (assembly GCA_963932245.1). Classification (NCBI taxonomy): domain Eukaryota; kingdom Metazoa; phylum Arthropoda; class Insecta; order Coleoptera; family Staphylinidae; genus Tachinus; species Tachinus rufipes. The sequence continues at coordinate 9,396,820 of OZ010746.1, read as the reverse complement.
ATATCAAAAAATTTATTATAGACAATTTCAAAAATTTGCAAAAAATACTTGCAATTCAAAATATTAATTTCTAATAATGTTAATATTTAAAGTACTTACTGAAAAGTATTCATAACAATATTTACCAAAATCCATCCATTAGATTTTGATTTCTGAGCAATTCGACGATTTAATATAAAAAAAAATTATTATAGACAATTTCAAAAATATGCAAAAAGTACTTGCAATTCAAAATATTAAATTCTAATAATGTTAACATTTAAAGTACTTACTGAAGAGTATTCATAACAATATTTACCAAAATCCATCGATTAGTTGTTGATTTTTGAGCAATTCAACGATTTAATATCAAAAAAATTATTATAGACAATTTCAAAAATTTGCAAAAAACACTTGCAATTCAAAATACTAATTTCTAATAATGCCAACATTCAAAGTACTTACTGAAAAAAATTCATAACAATATTTATCAAAATCCATCCATTAGTTTCTGATTTTTGAGCAATTTAACGATTTAATATCAAAAAAATTATTATAGACAATTTCAAAAATTTGCAAAAAATACTTGCAATTCAAAATATTAAATTCTAATAATGTTAACATTTTAAGTACTTACTGAAGAGTATTCATAACAATATTTACCAAAATCCATCGATTAGTTTTTGATTTTTGAGCAATTCAACGATTTAATATCAAAAAATTTATTATAGACAATTTCAAAAATTTGCAAAAAATTCTTACAATTCGAAATAATAATTTGTAATAATGCCAACATTTAAAGTACTTACTGAAGAGTATTCATAACAATATTTACCAAAATCCATCGATTAGTTTTTGATTTTTGAGCAATTCAACGATTTAATATCAAAAAAATTATTATAGACAATTTCAAAAATTTGCAAAAAACACTTGCAATTCAAAATACTAATTTCTAATAATGCCAACATTCAAAGTACTTACTGAAGAAAATTCATAACAATATTTATCAAAATCCATCCATTAGTATCTGATTATTGAGCAATTTAACGATTTAATATCAAAAAAATTATTATAGACAATTTCAAAAATTTGCAAAAAATACTTACAAATCAAAGCATTAATTTCTAATAATGCCAACATTTAAAGTACTTACTGAAGAGTATTCATAACAATATTTATCAAATTCCATCCATTGGTTTTTGGTTTTTGTGCAATTCAACAATTTAATTTCAAAAAATTTATTATAAACAATTTCAAAAATTTGCAAAAAATACTTACAATTCAAAATAATAATTTGTTATAATGCCAACATTTAAAGTACTTACTGAAGAGTATTCATAACAATATTTACCAAAATCCATCCATTAGTATTTGATTTTTGAGCAATTCAACAATTTAATATAAAAAAAAATTATTATAGACAATTTCAAATATTTGCAAAAAATACTTGCAATTCAAAATATTAATTTCTAATAATGTCAACATTTAAAGTACTTACTGAAGAGTATTCATAACAATATTTATCAAATTTTGATTTTTGAGCAATACAACGATTTAATATCAAAAAAATTATTATAGACAATTTCAAAAAATTGCAAAAATACTTTTAAAATATTAATTTTAAATAATACCAACATTTAAAATACTTACTGAAAATTATTCATGACAATACTTATCAAAATTTGTTGATTGGTTTTTGTTTTATAAGAAAATTAAAAATTTATTATCATAAAGTTTAAAAAAATCATAATTCTGAAATATCATAAACTGAATTTCTCATTTAATTTATCATAAATCACACAGAAAATCCATTTTTGTGCATAATATAAGCACCAAAAGCTGATTAATCTTATGAAATTCATCATACATCGTGCGGAAAGCATAAAAGTATAAAATAAACACAAAAAACAATATTTTTTATGAAATTCCTCATCAATTATGCATAAAACAAATTTATCTCTAATACTGCGTACACATTTGCAACAATCTGCCGTATCGCAACACCGTCGCGTATCATCGTCGCGTACCATCACTCCGCAACACAACTGCGAATCGCAACATCGACGTGTAACATACTCCCGCAACACAATGCCGTTCCATTGCCGTATTGTTGCGCCCTGCCGTACTAACTTGTAAAGAGAGCTGCAACATCGTCGCGCAACGTTCCTTTGATCCGACGGCATAAAACCGACAAGCGATGGGACGCTAAAAAAGTCCCATGTTGCGAGGAAATGTTGCGCGAGGATGTTACGCGACGGTGTTGCGGTACGGCAGATTGTTGCAAGTGTGTACCGACTATTAAAGTTATCATAAATTTCGCAGATAATCCATTTATTGCAGAAAATAAGCACACAAAATATTTCTTACATAAAGTTTATTATAAATCGCGTAGAAATACCATTTGTTGCATAAAATTGACACAAAAACCAATTTATATCATCAAATTCATCATGAGTTGCGTAGAAAAGCAATTTGGTACATAAAATCAGCACAAAAAACCAATGTATCTCTTCAAACTCATTCTAATTACTCAAAAATTCAATTTATTTCATGAAATTAGCACAAAAACCCTTATTATCTCAACAAATTTATCATAATTTAAGCATAAACATCAATTATTGCATAAAATTTGCAAAAACCAGTTCCTTTCATAAAATTCATCACAAATTGCGTAAAAATATCATTTATTGCATAAAATTAGCACAAAAAATCCAATTTATTGTATCAAATACATCATAAATTACCCAAAAATACCATTTATCCTACAAAATTAGCACAAAAAACAATTTATTTCATAAAATTTGTAGTAAATTGAGCAATATTTCATGCAATAAATAGAATTTATATGTATTGCATGAAATTTATTAAAAACTGTAAAGAAATACTATTTTTATTGCATAAAGTTTGCACAAACATCCAATTTCTCTCATAAAATTATCCATTTATAGTATAAAATTAGCACAAAAAATAATTTATTCCATAAAACTCATAATAAACAGAAATTCCATTTATTGCATGAAATTGGCACAAAAACTATTTATTTCATAAAATTCATAACAAATTGTGCAGAACTGCAATTTCTTAGATGAAATTAGCACTAAAGACCAATGTATCTCATCAAATTGCATAGATAGTCTATTTATTGCATGAAATTAGCACAAAAACCCGATTTACCTCATAAATAGTCATAAATTGCGTAAAAATCTCATTTATTGCAGAGAATTGACACAAAAAAACAATTTATCTTTTCAAATTCATCATAAATAACAAATAAATTTTATTTATTGCATGAAATTAGCACAACAACTCAAGTTTTTTTTAATAAAATTAATAATAAATATCGTAGAAATACCTTGTATAGCAGAAATTTAGCACAAAACCCCAATTTATTTCATAAAGTTAATCATAAATTGAGTAGAAATACTTTCCATTCTTTGTAAGAAATTAGCACAAAAAACAATTTATTTCATGAAATTCATAATAAATTGAGCAGAAATCACATTTATTGCATGGAATTGACACAAAAAAACAATTTTATTCATAAAATTTATCAAATTAGCACAAAAATAAACAATTTATTTCATAAAATTCATAATAAATTAAGCAGAAAATTGCATCAAAAAATAATTTATTTTATAAAATGAATCAAAAATTATACAAAAATACCATTTCTTGCATGAAATTAGCACAAAAGATCAAATTGATCTCATCAAATTGCGCAGATATTCTATTTATTGCATGAAATTTGCACAAAAACCCATTTTCTCATATAAAATTAATAGTAAATAGCGTAGGATATCCATTTATTGCAGAAATTTTGCACACAAAACTTACTTAAATTTATTTCATAAAGTTAATCATAAATCGCATAAAAATACCGTTGATTGCAAAAAATAGCACAAAAACCAAGTTTGTCTCATCAAATTCATCATAAAATACATTTTGCATGAAATTAGTACACAAAATGAATTTATTTTATAAAGTTAATCAGAGATCTCGTAAAAATACTATTTATTGCAGAACATTAACACAAAAAAGCATTTAACCTTATCAAATTCATCTAAAATTGCGCATAAATTTCATTTAAGCATGAAATTAGCACAAAAACTCAATTTCTCTTATAAAAAAATTATTTATGTTAAACAAATTAGCACAAAAAGTCAGATTATTTCTTCAATTTTATTATAAATTGCACAAAATTCCATTTATTGCATGAAATTTACCAAAAAAAAAAACGTAGAAAATTAGCGCAAAACGCATTTATCGTATGAAATTGGGACAAAAAAACAATTTATTTCATAAAATTCATAATAAATTAGACAGACATTCCATTTATTGCATGAAATTGGCACAAAAAACAATTTATTTCATAAAATTTATCACAAATTAAGCAGAAATGTCATTTATTGCATAAAATTAGAACAGACAACAATTTATCTAATTAAATTGCGTAGAAATTTAAATTATTGCATGAAATTAGTACAAAAAAACCTTTATTTACTAAAAATTGGCAAAAACTGTAAAGATATACTATTTATTGCAAAAAATTAGCACAAAAATCCAATTTTTCTCATAAAAATAATCATAAATTGCGTAAAAATATCTTATATTGCAGAAAATTAGCTCAAAAAAAAACAATTGATATCTTTAAATTCATCATAAGTTGCGCAGAAACTCCGGTTACTGCATGAAATTAACACAAAAAAAAACAAATTGCTCTCATAGTTTTAACTATAAATCGCGTAGCAATACAGTTTAATGCAGAAAATTTGCACAAAACCTCATCAAATGCATCATAAATTACGCAAGAATTCCTTTTGTTGCATAAAATTAGCCCAAAAACTCTTCTCTCATAAAGTTAATAATAACTCGCGTAGAAATACCGTTTATTGCAAAAAATTAGCACAAAAAACAAATTTATTTTTTCAAATTGAGCATAAATTCTATTTATGCAATAAAAAAATAAAACAAAAAATAATTTATCTTAAATTTAATAAAAAATAACGTAGAGATACCATTTATTGCAGAAAATAACACAAAAAAACCATTTTATTTCATCAAATTCGTCATAAATTGCGCAAAAATTCTATTTATTGCATGAAATTAGCACAAAAAAAAAACGATTAACTCATAAAGGTAATCACAAAAACCCATTTATCTCATCAGGTTCATCATACTTTGCATAGAAATGCATTTAGTGCATAAAATTAGAACAAAAAACTGATTCATCTCATCAAATTAATTATAAACAATAAACTAAATTTATTATTTATTAAAAATTAGCACAAAAACCCATATTATCTCAACAAATACACCATAAATAGCGCATAAACTTCAATTATTGCATGAAATTAGCAAAAAACTCAATTCCTCTCATAAAGTTTATCATAAATTGCATAAAAATGTCATTTATTTAATAAATATAGCACAAAAAACCCAATTTATTTCATCAAATACATCATAAATTGCACAAAACTACTATTTATGGTATAAAATTAGCGCAAAATTTTTTTACAAATATCCAATTTCTCACAAAAAACAATTTATTTCATAAAATTCATAATAAATTAAGCAGAAATGTCGTTTATTGCATAAAATTGGCACAAAAAATAATTTATTTCATAAAATTTATCAAAAAATGTGCAGAAATATTGTTTCTTGGATAAGATTAGCACAAAAGACCAATTTAACTCATCAAATTGCGCAGATATTCTATTTATTGCATAAAATTAGCACAAAAACCCAATCACAATCACTAAGTTAACCATAAATTGGGCAAAAATCTCGTTTATTGCAGAAATTAAAAATAAATAGCCTAGAAATACCATTTATTCATTTAGCACAAAAATCAAATTTATTTCATAAATTGTGTTGTCATGCAGATATTCCATTTATTGCATGAAATTAGCACACAAAATAAATTTATCTTAATCATAGATTGCGTAGAAATACTATTTATTGCAGAAAATGAACACAAAAAAGCATTTTATCTTATCAAATTCATCTAAAATTGCGCATAAATTCCATTTAAGCATGAAATTAGCACAAAAACCCAATTTATCTCATAAACAAATAACTTAATTCAAAAAAATTGACACAAAAAATCAAATCTATCATAAATTGCTCAAAAATTTCATTTATTGCATGGAATTAAACAAAAAAAACAATTTCTCTCATAAAGATAATCATAAATCGCGTAAAATATCGTTTTATGCAGAAAATTTGCACAAAACCCAATTTTATCTCAACATATTCGTCATAAATTGGGCAAAAATCCCATTTGACGTATGAAATTTGCACAAAAAACCATTTATTACATAAAATTTTTCAAAAACTATAAAGATATACTATTTATTGCATGAAATTAGCACAAAAATCCAATTTCTCTCATAAAGTTAATCATAAATCGTATAAAAATACTATTTATTGCAGAAATTTAGCACAAAAAACCAATGTATCTCTTCTAACTCATCATAAACTGCGCATAAATTCCATTTTATTGCAAAAAATTAGCAGAAAAACCAAGTTTATCTCATCAAAATCATCATAAAATGTGCATAAATTTTATTTGTTGCAAGATATTAGCACAAAAAATGAATTTATATCATAAAGTTAATTATAGATCAAGTAAAAATACTATTTATTTCAGAAAATTGGCGCATTATCTCATTTAATTCATCCTATATTATGCAGATATTTCATTTATTGCATGAAATTAGCACAAAAATAAATTTATCTCATAAAATTTATCAAAAACTAATCAAAAGTTAATTATAGAAAAATTCATCTAAAACTGCGCATAAATTCCATTTAAGCATGAAATTAGCACAAAAAACCATTTTCTTTCATAAGCAAATCATTTATTTAAAAAAAATATCACAAAAAATCAAATTATTTCTTCAAATTCATCGTAAAGTGCGCTGAAACTCTATTTATTGCATGAAATTAGCCCAAAAAACCAATTTCTCTCATAAAGTTAATCAAAAATCGCGTAGAAATACCGCTTTATGCAAAAATTAGCACAAAACCCTATTTTATCTCAACATTTATCGTATAAAATTAAAACCAAAAAACAATTTATTTGATTAAATTTATAATAAATTGAGCAAAAGTTTCATTTATTGCATAAAATTGGCACAAAAAACAATTTATTTTATAAAATTAAGCAGAAATACCATTTATTGCATAAAATTTGCACATTTTTTTTTTATTTATTGAATGAAATTGATCAAAAACTGGTCAATCACAAATCGCGTAAAAATATCATATATTGCGGAAAATGAGCACAAAAAAATTGTTTTTTTTTCTTAAAATTTGTCATAAATTCCGGTAACTGCATGAATTTAACACAAAAAAACAATTGCTCTTATAGTCTTAATTTTTAATGCAGAAAATGAGCACAAAACCCATTTTATCTTACAAAATGCATCATAAATTGCACAAGAACTTATTTTATTGCATGAAATTAGCCCAAAAACTCTTTTCTCATAAAATTAAAAACAACTCGCGTAGAAATACCATTTATTGCAAAACAATAAGCATAAAAACCCAATGTATTTCTTTAAATTTATCATAAATTCCATTTATTGCATGAAATTAACACAAAAACCCAATTTCCCTTAAACTTAATCATAAATCACGCAGAAATTCTATTTGTTGCATAAAATTAGCATTAAAGTTAATCATAAATCACGCAAAAATGCCATTTATTGCAGAAAATGAGCACAAAAACTCATTTATCTCATTAAATTTATTATAATTTGCAAAGAAATGCAATTTAGTGCATAAAATTAGAACAAAAAAACTGATTTGTTTCATAAAATTAATCATAAATTTTACATTTAACAAACAGCTTCTTTGTGGCTCGGTATGCCCGACACCACAATTGCATACCCCAAAATATTCGTGCCCAAAGACCAGTTAATGTAAGAAATTAGCATAAAAATTCATTTTATTAATTAAATTCATTATAAAATGAGCAAAATATCTAGAATTGCATAAAATTAACACAAAAATTGCACAGAAAACCCATTTATTGCAAAACATTTGTAGAAATTAACAAAACCGATTAATCTGTTCAAATTCATCATAAATGGCGCAAAAAATGCATTTATTGCATGATTAGTAAATACCCATAACTGCAAAAAAATTGTACCATTAAATTCATTATAAATTGTGCAGAAATACCAGTTATTGCATAAAATTAACAAAATAATTGCGCAGTAAACCCATTTATTGCTTAACATTTGCTCAAATGAACAATTAATCTTATAAAATCCATTATAAATTATCCAGAAATGTTATTTATTGTATCAAATTAACACAAAAATTTTGCAAAAAAACATTTAATGCTTAACTTTTGCACACAACAACAATTAAACTTATGACATTCAACATAAGTTGCACATAAAATGCATTTATTTGCACAAATAACTCATTTATTCCATGAGTTCTAAAAACCAATTTATATAATAAAGTTAAACATGAAATTGAATTGCACATAACATTTACAAAAAAATATAATTAATGTCAAAAAATTGATCAAACATAATATCCATTTATTGCATAAAAACAATTTTTCTCATTAAATTTATCATAAATTATACAGTAATACCATTTATTGCCTAAAATTAACACAAAAATTGCGCAGAAAACCCATTTATTGCAATAACATTTGTACTTTTTTACAAACAAATGCATGAAATTGAACATTTAACATTTATATCGTCAAATTCAATTGTGCAAATATACCATTTATTGCATAAAATTAACACATACGTTGAGCTGAAAACTTATTTATTTCGTAATATTTGCACACAAAAACAATTAATGTCACAAAACTCAAAATAAATTGCGCATAAAATGCATTTATTACATGAATTTAAGATAAAAATCGATTGATCTGATCAAATTCATCATAAATTGATCGAAAAACTCATTTATTGCATGAAACTATTAGAAAACACCAATTTATCTCATAAAAGTAATTATAAATCGCGCAGAAATATCGTTTATTTTAGGAAATTAGCACAAAAAACCATTTATGTTATCAAACTCTGCTAAAATGCCCTTTATTATATAAAATTAACACAAAAAAAAAACATTTTATCTAACCCAATTCATCATAAATTGCGGAGAAATTGAATTTATTGCATGAACGTAGCACAAAAACCCAATTTTTCTCATAAAGTAAATGATAAAAATGGCATTTATTGCAATAAAATATTCTCTTCTTTTCACTTTCTCAGCAAAAACAACATTAAATAGTGCATAAAATTGAAAAAAATTTAGACAAAATATCAATTTTTCTTATAGAATTGCAATGAATTAACATTTAGGTTAGGTTAAAGTTGCATAAAAATGCATGCAATTAATCATCAAATTCATTATAGATTCCGTAAAAATGACATTTAATGCATAAAATTAGCACAAAAAACACTTATGTCATCATAAATTGCACTAAAAATTATTGCAGAACATTTGATATACTATTTATTGCATGAAATTAGCACAAAAACTCAATTTGTCTCACAAATTAATCGTAAATTGGGCAAAAACCTCACACAAAAAAACAACTTATCTTTTCAAATTTATCATAAATAACAAATAAATTCTATTTATTGCATGAAATTAGCACAAAAAAATCATTTATTGCATGAATTTCGGACTAAAACTGATTGATCTGATCAAATTTATCATAGATCGTGCAAAAAACTGATTTAATCCATAAAATTAGTATAAATAAATCATAAATAGTGCAGAAATACCAATTATTCATTTATTTATTTATTTTAAATTTATTATTGCATAACATTTGCACAAAGAAACAGTTAATGTCATTAAATTCATCATAAATTGCGCACAAAATGCATTTATCGCATGAATTTACAATAAAAACCGATTGATCTGAACAAATTCGTCGTAAAATGATAAAAAAACTCATTTAACGCATAAAACTAGTACAAAATACTAACTTATCTCATGAAAGTAATAATAAATTGCGCAGAAATAGCGTTCATAGTAGAAAATTAGCACAAAAACAATTCGACTTATCAAATTTATCATATATTGTGCAAAAATGCCATTTATTTTATAAAATCCGCCCTTAAAAACTCAAAATATTGTTAAAAAGCACCAAAATCCGGCCATAAACTGTTAAAAAGTGTAATAATTTTTATAAAATTTCAAAACTTGCAAAATCCGTCTATGAAATAGCAAAATTTGATTAGAATTAGCAAAAATACGACCATAAATTGTTGAAAAATGCAAAATTCTTTTCATAAAAAGTCAAAAATAACAAAATTTGGTCAAAAAACTTTTATATTTGTTCAAAAATCTGGCTAAAAAGGGTTTAAATGTGCAAAATTCTACTTATAAAGTGCCAAAAATAACAAAATCCGGCATTAAACATCAAAAAATTGTCAGAAATCATCAAAATATATATCTAAATTTTCAACTATTGAAAAACGTAAAATTTTATTTATAAAATAGCAAAATATAGTCATGAAATATGAATATAATGTTAAAAAGAATCAAATCTAGTCATAGACAGAAAACAAAAATGTCATAAAAAATTAAAAATAACATAAAATACCAAAATATTGTTAAAAAACACCAAAATCCGGCCATAAACTGTTTAAAAGTGTAAAAAAATTTCCTGAAATTTCTAAAACTGCAAAATCCGTCTATAAAATATCAAAATTTGGTTAGAATTAGCAAAAATTCGGCCATAAATTGTTCAAAAAACAAAATTCTATTCATAAAAAGTCAAAAATAACAAAAATTCAGTTAAAAAACTATTAAATTTTTTTAGAAAGAATCAAGATCTGGCTAAAAAAGTTTAAAAGTGCAAAAATCTACTTATAAAATGCAAAAAATAACAAAATCCGGCCCTGAAACATTAAAATTTTGCCAGAAATCATCAAAACCCAGTCATAAGTGTTGAGAAAAATATTCATAAAATCTCAAAAATAGAAAAACCTAGCTATGAAACATCAAAAATTGTAAGAAAACACCAAAATCCAGCTATAAAATTATTAAAAAACCTAAAATTATATTTATAAAACATCAAAAATAGCAAAATTCAATTATAAAATATAAAAAATCCGGCCGAAAATTTAAATATTTTCAGAAAGCACTAAAAATTGCCAAAAAAGTGCAAATTCTTTTTAATGAAATGTTATAATAGCAAAATCCGGTCATAGAAAGCACCAGAATCTGGTCATAAACTTGTAATAAAAATTCTAGTAATAAAATGTCAAAATCCTGCCTTAAAACTTCAAAATATTGTTAGAAAGCTCCAAAATCCGGCCATAAACTGTTAAAAAGTGCAAAAATTTTCATGAAATTTCAAAAACTACAAAATCAGTCTATAAAATATCAAAATTTTGTTAAAAAAAAAACTAAAAATGTCATAAATGATTAAAAAATGGAAAATTCTACTCATAAAAAGTCAAAAGTAAGAAAATTCGGTCAAAAAACATTAAAATATTTTCGAAAAGAACCAAAACTTGGCTAGAAAGTGCAACATTCTATTTATAAAATGGCAAAAATAACAAGATCCGGCCTCAAAATATCAAAATATTGTTACAGATCATCAAACTCTAATAATAATAATAATAATAATAATAATATTTATTTCTCTAGCCATAAACTGTTAAGAAAAAAGTTAAAAAAATTATGAAATCTCAAAAATAGCAAAATTGGGCCATGGAACATTAAAATTTGATAGAAAGCACCAAAATCCGACTATAAAACTATTGAAAAATGTAAAATTCTATTTAAAAAGATCAAAAATAACAAATATTAAAATCCGGCCAAAAATTTAAACATTGTCAAAAAGCACTAAAATTGAGTCAAAAAAGTGCAAATTCTTTTTTATAAAATATTAAGAATAGCAAAATCCGGTCATAAAAACCATAATCTGGTCATAAAAAAGAAAATCTTAGAATTAGAAAAATACTATTGAAAAACGTAAAATTTTATTTATAAAATAGCAAAATAAAGTCATATGAAATATATGAAAATATTGTTAAAAAAAACAAATATAGCCAAAGACTGTTGAAAATGCAAATTCTTTGTCATAAAAAGTTAAAAATGCAATCATAAAATACCAAAATATTGTTAAAAAGCACCAAAATCGACCCATAAACTCTTAAAAAGTGTGATAATTTTCATAAAATTTAAAAAAACTGCAAAATCCGTCTATAAAATATCAAAATTTGGTTAGAATTAGCAAAAATCCGGCCATAAATTGTTGAAAAAAGCAAAATTCTATTCATAAAAAGTTAAAATCTGGTTAGAAATAAATTAAAAGTGCAAAATTCTCTTTATAAAATGCCAAATAACCAAATCCGGCATTGAAACATCAAAATACTGTTAGATCATCAAAATCCAGCCATAAACTGTAAAATATTTCATAAAATCTCAAAAATAACAAAATCATGCTATGAAACATTATAATTTGTTAGAAAGCGCCAAAATTCGACTATAAAACTATTAAAAAATGTAAAATTCTATTCTAGTCATCAAATATTAAAATCCGGCCAAAAATTTAAACATTGTCAGAAAGCACTAAAATTGAGCCAAAAAAGTGCAAATTATTTTTTATGAAATGTTAAGCATAGCAAAACCCGGCATAAAAAAACACAAAAATCTGGCCAAAAAATTCTACTAATAAAATGTCAAAATCCGGCTTTGAACTTCAAAATATTGATAGAAAACACCAAAATCCGGCCATTAAGTGCTAAAAAGTGTTAAAATATTTATGAAATTTCAAAAACTACAAAATCCGTCTATAAAATATCAAAATTTGGTTAGAATTAGCAAAAATCCGGCCATAAATTGTTAAAAAATGCAAAATTCTATTCAAAAAAGTCAAATACAACATAATTTTGTAAAAAAACAATAAAATATTTACGCAAAAAACCACAATCTGGCTAAAAAGGGTTTAAAAATGCAAAATTCTATTTAAAAAATGCGAAAAATTAAAAAAATCGGCTTTAAAACATCAAAATATTTTTCTAAATCATCAAAATCCAGCCATAAACTGTAAAAAATGTCATGAAATCTCCAAAATAGCTGAATCGAACTATGAAACATTAAAAATTGGTTAGAATTAGCAAAAACCCGGCCATAAGTTGTTGAAAAATGCAAAATAATATTCATATTCATAAAGTCAAAAATAACAAAATTCGGTCAAAAAAACATTAAACAAATTTCCGAAAGAACCAAAATCTAGCTAAAAAAGTTTAAAAGTGCAAAATTTTATTTATAAAATGCCAAAAATAACAAAATCCGGTCGTAAAACATCAAAAAATTGTTAGAAAACATTAAAATCCAGCCATAAACTGTTACAAAAAAAGTTTTAAAAATTCTTGTAATAATATGTCAAAATCCTTAAAACTTCAAAATATTCTTAGAAAGCACCAAAATCCGGTCATAAACAGTTTAAAAGTGTAAAATTTTTCATAAAATTACAAAAACTACAAAATCCGACTAAAAATTATTAAAATTTTGTTAAAAATACCAAAAATCCGGCAATAAGTTATTGAAAAATGCAAAATTCAATTCATAAAAAATCAAAAATAACAAAATTAGGACAAAAAACATTAAATTTTCTTTAGAAAAAACCAAAATTTAGCTAAAAAAAAAATTAAAAGTGCAAAACTCTACTTATAAAATAGCAAAAATAACAAAATCCGGCCTCGAAACATCAAAATATTGCCAGAAATCATCAAAATCCAGCCATAAACTGTTAAAAAATATGTAAAATATTTCATGAAATCTCAAAAATATCAAACTACTATGAAACATTAAAATTTGTTAGAAAGCACTAAAATCGGGCTATAAAACTATTGAAAAACAAAAAAAATATATAAAACATCAAAAATAGCAAAATACAAACAAAATCTAGCCATAGACTGTTGAAAATGCAAACTCTTTGTCATGAAAAGTTAAAAATAACAAAATGAGATCATAAAATACCAAAATATTGTTAAAAATACCAAAATCCGGCCATAAACTGTTAAAAAGTGTAATTATTTTCATGAAATTTCTAAAATTGCAAAATCCGTCTATAAAATAACAGTTAGAATTAGCAAATACTCGGCCATTTTTTTTTTAAACGCAAAATTCTATTCATAAATGTCAAAAATAACAAAATTTGGTCTAAAAACATTAAAATATTTTCAAACAGAATCAAAATCTGACTAAAAAAAGTTTAAAAGTCAAAAACTTTATTTATAAAATTCGAAAAATAACAAAATCCGGCCTTGAAATATCAAAATATTGTTATAAACCATCAAAATCCAGCTATAAACATTTAAGAAAATTGTAAAAATTCTCATGAAATCTTTAAAACCGAAAATTGTCAGAAAGCATCAAAATCCGGCTATAAAACTATTGAAAAACGTAAAATTTTATTTAAAAAATATCAAAAATAGCAAAATCCAGTCATAAAATATCAAAATTCAAAATTGAGCCAAAGAAGTGCAAAATCTTTTTTATGAAATGTTAAGAATACCATAATCCGGTCATAAAAAAACACCATAAAATGTTTACAAAAATTCTAGTAATAAATTGTCAACATCCGGCCTTAAAACTTCAAAATATTGATAGAAAACATCAAAATCCGGCCATAAACTGCTAAAAAGTGAAAAAATGTTCATAAAATTTCAAAAACTACAAAATCCGTCTATGAAATATCAAAATTTGGTTAGAATTAGCAAAAATCCGGCCATAAACTATTGAAAAATGTAAAATTCTATTCATAAAAAACTAAAAATAACAAAATTTTGTCAAATAACATTAACAAAACAAAAAATATTGTCAGAAATCATCAAAATAATCATAAAAATTTTCATTTATTGAAAAATGTAAAATTTTATTTATAAAATAGCAAAATACAGTCATGATTCCTTTGTCATAAAAGTTAAAAATAACAAAATGCCATCATAAAATAGCAAAATACTGCATCAAAATTCGGCCATAAACTGTTAAACATTGTAAACATTTTCATAATATTTCAAAAACTACTGAAATCCGTCTATAAAATATCAACATTTTGTTAGAATTAGCAAAAATCCGGCCATAAATTATTGAAAAATGGAAAATTCTATTCATAAAAAGTCAAAAATAACAAAAGTCAAAAAACATTAATTTTTTTTTTAGAAAAAACTAAAATCTGGCTAAAAAAGTTTAAAAGTGCAAAAATTTACTTATAAAATGCCAAAAATAACAAAATCTGGATTTAAAACATCAAAATAATGTTAGAAATGATCAAAATCTAGCGATAAACTGTTAAAAAAGTTGTAAAAAATTTCATGAAATCACATAAATAGCAAAATCGATCTATGAAACATTAAAATTTGTTAGAAAACACCAAAATCCGGCTATAAAACTATTGAAAAACGTAAAATTTTATTTATAAAATATCAAAAATAGCAAAATTCAGTCATGAAATGTCAAAATCCAGACAAAAAATTTAAATTGTCAGAAAGCACCAAAATTGAGCCAAAAAAGTGCAAATTCTTTTTTATGAAATGTTAAGAATAGGAAAATCCGGTCATAAAAAATACCATTATCTGGCCATAAAATTGTTAAAACAAAATGTCATAATACAGCCTTAAAACTTCAAAACATTGTTAGAAAGCACCAAAATCACCAAAAAAACTGTTAAAAAGTGTAATAATTTTCATAAAATTTCAAAAACTACAAAATCCGTCTTAAAATATCAAAATTTTGTAAAAAATACAAACAATCCGGCCATGAATGATTGAAAAATGCAAAACTTTATTCATAAAAAGTCAAAAATAACGTTAAAAAAACAAAAATCTGGCTAAAAAATTCCAAAAATAACTAAATCCGGCCTTAAAACATCAAAAAATTGCCAGAAATCATCAAAATCCAGTCATAACTCTTGAGAAAAATACTCATAAAATCTCGAAAATAGCAAAATCCGGCTATATATAAAAATTGTTTATAAAACATCAAAAATAGCAAAACCCAGTCATGAAATATCAAAATCCGGCAGAAAACTTAAAAATTGTCAGAAAGGACCAAAATTAATCCAAAGAAGTGCAAATTCTTTTTTATAAAATGTTAAGATTATCATAATCCGGTCATAAAACACACCATAATCTGGTCATAATATTGTTAAAAAAATTCTAATATAAAATGTCAAAATCCGGCCTTAAAATTTCAAAATATTGTTAAAAAAACACCAAAGTCCAGCCATAAACTGTTAAAAAATGTAAAAAACTTCATGGAATTTCAAAAACTGCAAAATCAGTCTATAAAATATCAAAATTTGGTTAGAATTAGCAAAAATAAATTGTTGAAAAATGGAAATATCAGTTCATAAATTGTCAAAAATAACTAACTATGATCATAAAACAATTAAATACTGCAACAATTTATTCATAAAATGTAAAAACTAGCAAAATTCGGTTTTAAAACATCAAAATATTGTCAGAAAGCACCAAAATACAGAAGAAGTGGCAATGGTCCATGTTCGGGTCACCAAATTAAGTAACTCAGGGCTATTAGTGACTTCGTTTAGCAAATTATGAATAGTAGTCGGCTGCGTAAATATCGTATTCAGTAAACTCCTTAGTGATTTTTCAAATTTTCTTTTGGTTTATGTTAGATTTGATTATTGACTGATGCAGAGCTTCAGTTGCATTAAGATTATACAAAATTAAATGTATGAATTTATATCAAATTTACACAATTAATTCTAGTGATAATGAACTACAATTTTGTCAATTTTTATCAATTTTTAATGTACGGTTTAAGATTTTTATGATGTTAACTTAACCCCTATAGTAAATGATTACCATAGCCTCATTCAGTGCAATTAACGTTATACAAAATTGATCGTATAAATTTATATCAAATTTACACAACTAATACTGGAGATAATGAACTATATTTCTGTTAAATTTGATCAATTTTTAATGTACAATTTCAGGTTTTTATTTGTTTACTTAACCCATATGGCAAATGATCACATTAGACTAAGTTAGTGCAATTGAGGTTATACAAAATCAAACGTATGGAGTTTCATCAAATTTACACAATTAATACTGGTGACAATAAACTATATTGTTGCCAATTTTTATTAATTTTCAATGTAAGGTAAATATTGAATAAGTACATAAATTCATTATTTAATATTTGAAGCCATAAACAAGTTATTATATTAAGTAACATTAAAATGTTCATGTAAGCACAACTAAACTGTATATAATTTCAAACTAAAACCCTCTATTGAATATTTAATAATAATTTAAAATTACTTGAGAAACTGTTTCAAAACTCTTTAAACTCAGCTAAAAGAAATGCACTTTAAAAATAAAACTTTACACACAAGAATTCCAACTAAATATAAAATATATTGTATGCACTTTTATATAAATATTTTACACAAACGTGGACTTGACATATTTCAATTAACCACAACTCAATGATTTATTGATTCCACTTTACCCAGTTACAAAAGCAATAGCATATTTCAACTACGGCCATAAATAACAAAAATTGCCATACAGCAAATATTGAGAAAGATGTAGTTTATTTGACAAATGAACCGATCGTATATTTTAATGCTTTATAATTAATGTAAGCATTGTAATAATTAAAAAAATTAATTAATTTTATCAGTATGAAACTAGCTTCGTTGATAATTAAGGATTGGCTTTATATGAAGAAATTTGCATGCTAATTAAGTACTGATTTCCTTGTAGGCGTGCTTTGCATAGATTATAATCTCAGGATTGAATATTTTAAAACAATTTTTTTTGTTATAGGTGTTTAGAAATGATCTGAAACCTACATACGGAAAACTGTTTCTACATGCAATCCACGATGCTCTTAAACTAGCCAAGCAATCGTTTCCAAAAGACAGCATTTACGTGGAGAAATTAGCCATGTTCACTCTCAATATATACGATCAAATGTCGGATCTTGCAATCCACCATACGGATAGTGGTGTAATTACTCATGGTGATTTATGGTTGAACAATATCCTCTGCAAATTTGACCAGGAAACAGGTTATCCTGAAGATGCAACCTTTGTTGATTTCCAATCCTGCAGATTTGCTTCGCCAGTGCATGATTTAATGTTTATATTATTGTTAGGTATTGATAAAAATACAAGGGAAGAATTTAGGGATGATTTTATCAAGTGTTATCATGCTGCTATTTGTGAGAAATTAGAAGAATTCGGATTGGATCCAATGTGCTTATTTCCGTTCTCAGAATTATTACGTGAATTGCATAAACAGAGTAGGTTTGCGATGGCAATGGGGCTCGTCGGTTTGCCACTGTACTTGAACGAGGGAGCGATCGCGCCACAAAACCGCGATAATACGAGCGGAGCCAGTGGGGATGTAGGGGAACTCATTGAGTACGTGCAGAATGTTAATTCAAACAAGACAATGAAATGTAAGAATAAAATGCTTGAGATTATTATGGATTGTGTCGATCAAGGATATTTGGACTAAGATTGTTTGATTGATGGTGATATTATTAATGCATTAAGTAAAATGATATTCAAGTATTAGATTAACAAATAATTATTGAAACATTTGTATATACAAATTGCAACCATTCTAGTCTGAATTATTTGTAGCTGGAATTTGTGTTATGTATTTGTAAACCAAAGAATGTGTATTTATGATATAGTTAATGATCTATTTATGTTAAATAAATGAAATTATTATAACCCTAAATCTAAGCTATTTTAATAATCGCAATTTGTTTAAATAAACCAAAATAGTCATAAGTATCCTCAATATATCCTTATCAAATTGTAAAACAAGTTTTTGTCTTTGGATCAAATAATTTTTTTAACACAAAGTTCAATTTTCATCTTTATTAATGTTTTGTCTTCGGTTATTTTAAACTCTCGATATAATTGTCGTTTATATTAAATAAGTCTAAGAACCGAGACCGAGTGAACTCGTTATTACTATTACTCTACAGCGACCTGCGATTGATGTGTTATGAACTTAAGAATCGAAATAAATGTTTTTATTACTTCCGATCGTAACAACTCGCGGTACTAATTGGAACCCAACGTGTATCCGCTGTTTAACTTACGATAACAGATTGGCTCACATCACATTTGGAGCCCAACGAGTATGGCCATCCCCATGAATACCATCACCAATTAGAAAACAAGCAAATACTTAGCAGTAAGTGTGCTTCGAGTCCACTGATAACACCTAAAGATATGCAAGTAGTCTTTTAGTCAGCCAAAAAACATCTCCGATAGTTTTTTCGAAAAAAGGAACCGGAAACCGACGCAGAAAAACAAATCCAAAGAGTTTTTCACCAAACTTACGGAGAACAGGCTCAGTTAGAAAAAAAAAACATTTAGCACCTGGAGGATGTCTTCAATAAATTTTCACAAACCGATTAACAAAAATGGCTTAAGCAAATTGAAAAAATCCAATTCTAAACCACTAGTGCAGTTAAATACGCCCATTAACACATAAATGGCAGATATTAACAAGATTTCCAGCAACACATCAGCCGGCGCCGTCACAATATCCAATTTGTTGGTGCACATCTTTAAAAAGATAGAGAAACATCTCGATCAGTACAAAACACTACAGAATCCAAAAAAAACCTCCCTACACATGAACAACCCCAAAATTTGACGGATGAGTATACAGTGTACCATATCATGGCATTTAGAACTTGGTTTAAAAGTTAAAGCTCAAATGGAAACAGGTTTTGCAAACTAGCTTGACAGGTGAAGAGGACAGATACAAAGCCAGACCCTAGCAAACGTTGACTGCTAAAAAAATATAAAAAGTCTCAGAAAAGTTATCGCAGCGACTCTACAGCAACAAACATCAGCCATCCATACCGGTAGAAGAATAGAGCAAACAAGCCTAAAGTTTTTAAACTGTAGACGACTTTATCGCGGCAGCAGTCAGATTGAAGAAAGAGGTTGACTATCGACTTAAATCTCAAAAGCAACAGGCACCTCCGTTAGTAGCAAAAATGAGTTATGGAAGTCTAAACACTGACTGCCATCTACAGTTTATTCAGAGACAAAGATGTACCCATCAAAAAACCACTGTCTACATCCGCAAGCAAAACCAGATTAAGAAAACATATTAAAACTAAGGAGGAATTTACCGAATAAGCAACCTAGGAACCATCAAACTCAACTAACACCAACCGAAACAATACTGAAAACTAGTGTTCAAGAACCAAGACTTTCCGATCGGAACAAACGGCACTTAGATTTCTCAAACAACCTTAAAAAATCAATCTTAAAATCAAAATATTAAGTAAATAAGAAAAACAACTAAAGCAGTAGTAATCTTACTTGAAGGCCACATCCACAGTAAATATTACTAGCTACGGCAGTGGCAGACATACCCAAAACATACCGGGATAACAAACATCTGCAAATCCTAATAGAAAGGAATATAGAGCAGAGGATCACCACACCACATTATTTTAAAAAAGCAAATTGGTTGATAAGCGCCTTTTTGCACCATAACATGTGTCAGAAGAAGAAGCAGTAAGAAGAACAACATGAAAACGAGAAGGGCCTTTACTGTAGCCCGCTGGCGCGGAAAGGTTAGAATGGAATTAAGAAAAAAAATAAAAGCAGTAAAAAAAGCAAAAAAACTACCACCAGGCATGAAAGCGCAGCCAAATAAATAGGGACTAACAACACAAAAATAACGGCAATTTGAATAAAAATTGTGTATCGGAATAATATTATGCGTTCGGAATAACATCGTCAAATTTATAGGCATAGCATAATTTGTATGGAAATAAAAACAACAAACTCAAACGCGTGTATAGGCACCCGCGCTACTAACACAACTAAGTACAAACGACTGCTTTTCAGAACCAGCCACATCTCAGCCTGGGCGTTAGATCGAATAAAAGAACTACCCATTATCCTTCCATAAACTATAAAGAAAGTGCACTCTCGCGGATATATTTGTGAAAGTATAATCGGAAGTGCAAACAATGTCAGAGCACAAATAAAAACCTGATTGCCAAAGAAAATCAATAAAAAGATAGAGAGAGAAAGTGTCGCTCAAGGCAATACTGTGAGCCGACGCGACGTGTAAAGATTAAGAACTAAACAAACCGGTCAACATAAACAGCCCACGACCCAGAAAACACCCCGGTAATCAATCTGAAGAGAATAACTGAGATCAAAGACAAGCGACTTATAAGAACTCAAGCCTAAACAGTGGCTCCGTTTTCGCAAGTTTAAGCTACACCTCAGCTACGGCACAGAATATTAAGAACTTGTGATTGATTCAGGACATTAGACTAATACATGATTAGTGTCCATGTAATCATCATTAGATTTAATATGAGAGTGTGAGTGGATCAGATACAAGGCCTCCTCAGTATCTACAGCGCCTCCATTTTCTCAATTAATGGGTTCGGTAGTATATATTATGTAATTAATTTACAGGTTCATATTAAAAAGGCAACTGTAAACATAAACCCTTAAATATTAGCCTTTGTACAAAAAAAAAATTTATTCACTCCTGCCACGTTCCTGCAGCAAGGTTAAAAAACGAACTAAACTAATGCCTTGATAACCTACACTCAAGTAAGCAAGCAATGCATACACGTTTATTAAATGTAAGCAAATGGCTTAGAAAGGTGAGTTTGTCATCTAGAAATTGAATGTTACTGCCGCGCCTGGTTAAAAAAATGTGATAAGTTTTTGAACAAACTTGGGAAGAGCAAATAAAATTGGCGCAGTCGGATAAATAAACATTTGCGTTAACAAATAAAAAAAGTTTTTTTTTAGATACTCAACTAACATCAAACAAACTTAATCAACAAATCAATCAATCTCAAATTTATTTCAACCAAGCTTATTGCAACTTAATAATAGGCGCCAGTTTGCTCTCAGCTTAGAACTTGCCGATTCCGCTGATAAGGTAAAATTCCAAACCTTAATCAAATACTGCAATCACAGCGCTTACATTAAAATTCAATGCCAAATTGACCAACAAACGTTATACTGCTACCAGCTTTAATAGTAACAAGTAATCTAGAAATAGTAGATCTGGCAAGCAACCCTATCTCAGTAGTCACTTACGAATCAAATTTGGCTATACACATGGTTAGGTGAGACCAATATACTTTATTAAACTCTCCGGCGAGTATTGCAGCTTTGATTTGTGCTATTTATCAAACGTTTCCAACGCAGAGCAATGATAACAGGGAGTTAACAACGTTTTATTTTCTAGTATCAATCAAATCAAACAGTTAAAGTCAGTGGCGTCAAATAAAATTTTTGTTATTTGGTTTTATCACGGGCAAATTGTATTGGCGCAGTCGGACAGATTATTCACACAAATTTATTAACTTGAAGAAATACATATTTCCATAACTTTTGTCATTCATTTGATTTTTTTTAGATTTGCAGAAATAATATAAATTTGAAAAAATACTCATTTAACATATTATTGTAGACTTTGTCATTGTTTTTTTGTAAATCCTGAGAATGGCGCAGTCGCGCAAATATTAATATAAAATAAATTTGAAAAAATTGTTATTCATCTACAAATATTCAGCAACGTGGAAAGGAAACAAAAGTAAAAATTAAAGATGTTTATAATTAAATAAATATTGCCAACATCAGTAGTCACTATTTTAAGAAAAAAACGATAATATCCAATCCCTTAATTACAAACACTTGGGTAAATCATAAACTAAAGAAACCTACTTGCCTGTCAAAGTGTTGGTCATCAAAAGATTTGTTATAGCATCGCCTTTTATGACTTAGAAACTTCTTATGATTGCAAGAAAAAGAAACTTCCAATTCTTTAATAACAAACACTTGGGCTGGTAGGTGGGGCACTCCAGTTTATGATTACAACTAAGTAGTTTGAACTGTAGTACCCCGTCCACCCAAAAAGTTACCAAAATATTGAATTTTATTATCTCTTTATTTGATATAATGACGTCTAAAGTTTGCAGGGATGAGAACTATACAATTCTTTAACAAACACTTAGGCAGGTGGTGGAACACAGTTAAAACTACTCGCTTTTAAACCGGAGAGACCCACCTCTACGCCCAAGTGTTTGTTATTAATGAATTGAACAATTCTTGCTCTTGCAAACGTCAGAAATCATTGTATATAAAAAAAAATAATAAAATCCAATTCCTTGATAACAAACGCTTGGGTGGGTAGGCAAAGCATTCCACTTATAAATAAAATATCCCACCTATCCACCCAAGTGTTGGTCATGAAAAGATTAAATATAACCATTGGTTCAAATGACATAAAGAAGAGCAAGAAGAGCACTCCAGTTCAAGCAACTCGCTTGTAATCATAAACTGGAGTAACCCATCCACCCGCCCAAATGTTTGTTGAGTTGTTAAAGAATTGAATAGTCCTAGATAGAATAGATTATTTTTCGTCGCGTAAACGTTAGTAGTCATTATGTTAAAAGAAAAGATGCTATATTTCCAATCCCTTGATAACATAACAAACACTTGAGTGAGTAGGTAAGTTGGGCACTCTAGTTTTTAATAATTACAAACAATTCGAAAAGGTTAACATTAGCATTAGCAACATAAATTTTAAGAAATACATATTTGTAAGTTTTGACTTTTTTTTATTTTCTTGGTTGTTCTAGAGAGCGGAAAAAGAAGTAAATAAAAAAGTTTTTATTTAAGATTGACTCAGTTAATAGGTGAAATTAAAGTAAATAATAAAAAAGTTAAAAAAACATGGTCAAATGGAATTTTGACAATTATTTTAGGATTGGCGCAGTCGCACGCAATATTAAAATAAATTTGTGAAAGGATGAGATACTTAGTTCATAAAATAAAAGATGTTCTCGCCTTAGTGTTTATTTGTCATCAAGAAAATAGACGTCACTCCTTCCTGCCGTGTTCCTGCAGCTAACATAAAAGAATAAAGAACAGATAGTAGCAAATTTATGCACAAGCGTATAAAGCGACCGTCTCTGGTTCTGCATATCTAGGAAACCGGTAATAATAATAATATAGTATTATACATTTAAAAAAAAAAAACCCAAAAGTTAGTAACGCCTCTGGCGTATTATTTTGTATGCTAATGTCAACATTTTTTAAAGTTCTGAATAAAGCACATAGTACTACTGCTGGCGGCAGTCATTTCCTACAGTTTTAAGTAAATTCCAAACCACTGAAAAGATTATTAATCCACTCTTCCAGACCACAGAAAGATCCTAGCCGTAAAACTCTACGCTGACAAGTAGAAAAGTAGAAAACGGTAATACCGTTTGAAATAGTTTCCGTTGTGAGATCTTTGGTGCAGCAGTCGGATGCTTAGACTACTTCGTCACGCTTCCCTTAACACACCCCATATCATCTCCTGATACATAAAAGCTGAAAATATTACATTTTAAGCTGCATACAATAGCAATCCCGGTCTCTATCATTGAAGCCAACTGTCCAGCAATCAATCACACCAACTTCAGAACTCTACAAAACCCCAAACCGGCAACATATAGAGCCCAATATGAAGCAATCAAATATATTGCGCGTTCACTTAGCCCAGCAAGAACATTTGCAACCCAAAAAGCTACTATCGACAATACATTAACTATTTTGACATCCTAAGGAAGAACAAACAGAAAAACAAATACCTTTGTTCCTTCGCTAGTCATAAAACCTGTAGATAAAAATTGCTGCACAATTAATATCTGAACCCCTGTCAGCAACAAAACGTTACATTTCAGTCAGTAACGACCACGTCACTGGCATCTTCAATTATAACAATTTGTTAATGCATGTCTAAGTCTACAAACCCACCCAGGTAGATCTCAACAAATACCAAGTAGCATCATTTAACCCGGACATAACAACTCATCGACGTCAAAGATGGAAAAAGCAAACTACAATATACCAGTAGTAATATAGACAGGAACAAGACTGGACACATGCAATCCACGTCATGCAACTCTTTTATAGCACTACCAAGCACCTGAACCAGATTGCAAAAAACCATCGGTACTAAACAAGTCCGAAAGTAAATTATGGATCCGACTGAGAAAAACATGAGACCTTTGTCAACCTAGACAAACCTCCCAACAGCACAACAAGCATCGCCTTCATCGTCAATACATCAGACACTTTTGATTTCGTAAAGGCATTGTGATTTTGCAAAATGAAAACAAACGTGTACCACCGCTATAAAAATTGCTTCCAAAACCACAACCGCAACTTGGTTTAGTTAAACCCGTGTTTGTAAGTTCGGACATAGTAAAACACACAAATCTCATAGTAAAACCTCTGTGGACATTTTTAATATTATTAAAAACTGCTCCTTTTCCTAGAATAGTAAACAATATACACAAGTTAGTATTAGTACTTGGACATGTTCACCAAAGACATTTTCTATCGGAGTTTCCAAACAGTGGAAAATATGTAATTCTAAACAATTTGTAACACGATTATTTTTAAAAGATTTTGTCTATATGAGGTAACTTTTTGATACATGTAAGACAATTTTGTAACGGTTTAAAACTGACTTGTCAGACCATTACAGACTTTAGACATATGAGACAACTTTGATTTTATACATTTTGCAACATTTAAAGATTTCTTTTAAGACTTTTGGTGTACGTGAGACAACTTTTAGTTACAAGTAACATTTTTTAAATTGTTTTAACATATGAGAAGTAAAATTAATTCAACTTTTGGATGACACTCTAGCTAGTGGGCGGTTTCAAACTTAGTTCCTGCCCACCCACCCAAATGTTTGTTGTTAAGAGATTAGATCTGCCACTCTCTCTCTTAACTGTATAACAACTCCAGCAGAAATAAGAAAAATTTAACTTTTGGATAACCAACACTCAGGCGGGTGAACGGGGTACACCAATACATACTACATGCCTACAAGTTTCAAACTTAGTTCCCGCCTACCCATTCGAATGTTTTGTTGTCAAGAGATTGGATCTGTCACTCTCTTCCTGAACTTTATGCTATTACACACTTTGACTTTGATTTTAGACAATTTGCAACATTTTAAGATTTCTTTTAAGATTTTTGTTGTATGTGAGACATTTTTTTTTTTGTGAGACAATTGTAATATTTTTTGTGACTTCTGAGACCATTACACATTTTGACATATCTGAGATAACTTTAATTTACACAATTTATCCTATAAAAAAATTTGTTCAGACAATTGGCCCCACATCGATATCTCCGATTTTGCTCACCTTGTTGAATATTATTTTTGATTAAATTAAGTTTATGTCAAATTAGACCTATAGATTTTGTTGAAAATTGCACAGTTGGTAGTTATGATATTGAGGTATGTTAGTACCAATTTGCATCAAATTTCAATATAACGTTTAAAAGTTACAGTTTTTTGTTTGATCCATATAGTCTATTATTGCATTAAACAGATTACATCAAAGAAGTTTTTGAGTTTTGTAAAGTAAGAGGTATGGATTTTAAATAAATTCACAAATAAGGTACCCATTCTAATAAAGTAAGTTGGTACTAAATTGCATTGATTACCAATATATCATTTTTGAGTTATGAGTGTTCAAGTTATCTCTTCTAAAGTAAGCTAAGTTAATTAAATTAAGGTTAGGTTAAATTAAGCAAAGGGATTTAAACCAATTTTACACAGTTAGTACCAAATGTATCAGTGTATATTGGTACCAAGTTGCATCAATATCCAATTATAGGTATTTTAGTTATCCTTTGTGGCTATAAATTCAAATAAGTCAAGTTGATTAGATTAATGTTAGGTTAAATTGAGCGTATAGATTAAAACTAATACTTAAAGCTCTCACGTATATTGGTACCAATTTGCATCAATATTTAACGTACCGTTTTTGAGTTAATGATTTTTGAGTTATCGTTCAAGATTTTTGACTCAAGTGAGTCAAGTTGATTAAATTAAAGTTAGGTTAAATTAAGCGTATGGATTTTAACCAATTTTGCACAATTGGTACCCAATGTATCAGTATATAGTGATACCAAGTTGCATCCATATCCAATGTACCGTTTTTGAGAAATGGATATTTTAGTTGTCCATTGTAGCTTTAGGCTCAAATAAGTCAAGTTGATTAGATTGATGTTAGGTTAAATTGAGCGTGTGGATTAAAACCAATTTTATACAGTTGATACTTAAAGATCTCACGTATATTGGTACCAATTTGTATCAATATTCAACGTACCGTTCTTGAGTAAAGGATTTTTGATTTATCGTTCATGTTTTTTGACTCGAGTAAGTGAAGTTGATTAAATTAAAGTTAGGATAAATTGAACGTGTAAATTTAAACCAATTTTACACAATTGGTACGCAATGTATCAGTGTATACTGATACCAAATTGCATCCATATCCAATGTACCGTTTCTGAGTTATGGGTGTTTTAGTTATCCATTGTGGCTTTAGGCTCAAATAAGTCAAGTTGATTAGATTGATGTTAGGTTAAATTGAGCGTGTGGATTAAAACCAATTTTATACAGTTGGTACTTAAAACTCTCACGTATATTGGTACCAAATTGGATCAATATTCAATGTACCGTTTTTAAGTTAAGGATTTTTGAGTTATCGTTCATGCTTTTTGACTCAAGTAAGTCAAGTTGATTAAATTAAGGTTAGGTTAAATTGAATGTGTGAATTTAAACCAATTTTACACAATTGGTACCCAATGTATCAGTGTATATTAGTACCAAGTTGCATCAATATCTAATGTACCGTTTCTGAGTTAAGGGTGTTTTAGTTATCCATTGTGGCTTAAGCTCAAATAAGTCAAGTTGATTAGATTGATGTTACGTTAAATTGAGCGTGTGGATTAAAACCAATTTTATACAGTTGGTACTTAAAACTCTCACGTATATTGGTACCAAATTGCATCAATATTCAATGTACCGTTTTTAAGTTAAGGATTTTTGAGTTATCGTTCATGCTTTTTGACTCAAGTAAGTCAAGTTGATTAAATTAAGGTTAGGTTAAATTGAATGTGTGAATTTAAACCAATTTTACACAATTGGTACCCAATGTATCAGTGTATATTAGTACCAAGTTGCATCAATATCTAATGTACCGTTTCTGAGTTAAGGTTGTTTTAGTTATCCATTGTGGCTTACGCTGAAATAAGTCAAGTTGATTAGATTGATGTTACGTTAAATTGAGCGTAAGGATTAAAACCAATTTTATACAGTCAGTACTTAAAGTTCTCACATATATTGATACCAATTTGCATCAATATTCAATGTACCGTTTCTGAGTTATGGATTTTTGAGTTATCGTTCATGATTTTTGACTCAAGTAAGTCAAGTTGATTAAATTAAAGTTAGGTTAAATTAAGCGTGAGGATTTTAACCAATTTTGCACAATTGGTACCCAATGTATCAGTGTATATTGATACAAGTTGCATCCATATCCAATGTACCGTTTCTGAGTTATAGGTGTTTTAGTTATCCATTGTAGCTTTAGACTCAAATAAGTCAAGTTGATTAGATTGATGTTAGGTTAAATTGAGCGTATGGATTAAAACCAATTTTGTACAGTTGGTACTTAAAGCTCTCACGTATATTGGTACCAATTTGGATCAAGATTCAATATACCGTTTTTGAGTTATGGATTTTTGAGTTATCGTTCATGATTTTTGACTCAAGTAATGACTTACTTGAGTCAAAAATCATGAACGATAGTTGATTAAATTGAAGTTACATTAAACTGAGCGTATGGATTTAAACTAATTTTACACAATTGGTACCCAATATATCAATGTATATTGGTACCAAGCTGCATCAATATCCAATGTACCGTTTCTGAGTTATGGGTGTTTTAGTTATCCCTTGTGGCTTAAGATTCAAATAAGTCAAGTTGATTAGATTAATGTTAGGTTAAATTGAGCATGCATCTATGCCTAAAGTGCAGTAAAGAAGGACACAAGGCATCAGACTGCAAGAACAACCCGTACTGTGTACACTGCGCCAAAGAAGGACACACATCGGGCAGCCCAGCGTGTCCAACAAGCAAGGAGAGAAAGAAACGGGAGGTACCTAGACCGGAAACCTCGAACAACAATGCCTAGAATAAAATTCCTGCAAGTCAACTCATTCAGAAGCCGCCAATGCCACGATCTGACCTTGGCCACGGCCACGGAAATAGGTGCTTCCGTGATACTTCTGAGTGAACCAATCCGAAACGCCGTAAAAAACAGAAAAGATTGGACTTGTGATGATGATCTGGATACTGCCATAAAAGTGATGGGAAACGAGGTCACTATAAAGCGAGTTGGGCGAGAACACAGCTTCACGTACATAGTTACGCCAAACCTGACTGTCTACAATTGCTACTCATCTGGAAACAAGGACATAGAAGATCTCGAGGAAATTCACAGTCAAATTGGAAGGCTAATTCGACTCAATGGAGAAAAGGCAATCGTTGTAGGAGACTTCAACGCGAAGTCCCCGCAGTGGGGCATGGAAATAACAGATAGAAGAGGACAACTGCTGACAGAATGGATAGCGGAAAACGACTTAGTAGTCATCAACAAGGGTAGCAAGCCGACATTCCAGGGGCGTGACTACTCTTCCATACTAAACTTGACGCTAGCCACTTATGACGTCAAGAATAGGATTGAGAAATGGGAAGTCAGCGACCGCGAATCCCTGAGCGACCACAACTATATCATCTTCGAGGTCATTAAGAAAAGTGTGCCACCGCGTAGGAGTAGGAGTATCCGTAATCGCGTAGGCTGGCAGGTCAAAAAACTCGATAGGCAAAAACTACCACAGGCATTGGCAAAGAACTGCGAGGTAACGAGTAGGCCAGCTGCAAGCGCCTTTACCCACGCACTGACAGAAATATGCGATCGAACGATGCCCAAAAGAACGAGCGCAAAGAGAGGGCCACCAGTTTACTGGTTGAACAACAAAATTGCGGAACTTTGCAGGCAATGTACCGGCAAGAGAAGAGCCTACACCAGAAGTGCAAGAAGGAACGACCCGGAGGGGAGCCAGAACCTATGAGAAGAGTACAAAGTTTGCAAAAAAATTTTGCAAAATAGGATAAAGATATCCAAACGAGAGTGCTGGAAAGCACTATGTGATAGTGTAGACTGTGATATCTGGGGAGACGGCTACAAGATAGCCATGAAAAGGCTGTCCGGCTTTCCCCCCAGACTGCAATTGGAGATGCAAACCGTGAAGGAAGTGGTGGATCACTTCTTTCCGGTGCATCAACATGTAACCGTCATCTGTGATAAATCTGTGATATTTACCAATTTTAGTTTAAGTGAATTACGAGCGGCATGTGTGAAACTAAAACACAACAAGGTACCTGGACCAGGAAGCATACTTTCAGAAATAATTAAGGAAGTTGCAATAAATAAGCCGGAGTATACGCTGGCAGTATACAACGAGCTGGCCATTAGAGCAAGCTTTCCGGCGGACTGGAAGCGTGTCAGGCTTGTGCTCCTGAGAAAAGGAGACAAACCTCTGGACAACCCTGCATCGTACCGTCCAATATGCTTACTAGATGTTGAGGGAAAACTCTACGAGCAACTAATACTCGGTAGGCTGAACAGCGAGCTT
The DNA here is from genome assembly GCA_963932245.1 of Tachinus rufipes. Taxonomy (NCBI): domain Eukaryota; kingdom Metazoa; phylum Arthropoda; class Insecta; order Coleoptera; family Staphylinidae; genus Tachinus; species Tachinus rufipes. Next base: position 9,366,272 of record OZ010746.1, on the reverse strand, counting down.
TTATGCACGGGTGGCCTGTCGGACCGACAATACGGCTTCAGGGCAGGTCGGCAAACGGTGGATGCCATTAATGAAGTCAACAGGCTCGCCCGTGAAGCGGAGGTAAACTACTCTACCACACACCGGAGACTGTGCGCTGTACTAACGCTGGATGTGCGAAATGCCTTAAATAGTGCATCGTGGCAGCACATATTGAAGGAACTTCAAAACAGGAAGATAGACGAGAGTCTAATCAGTACAGTGGCAGCCTACCTCTCTGAAAGAAAGATACTACTGGAGGCAGCAGACTCGATCAAGACCAGACGGGTAAATAGCGGTGTTCCGCAGGGATCGGTTCTGGGCCTGACTCTGTGGAACGTTCTCTACGATGGTCTATTGAGACTAGATCAACCAGAAGGAGCGACCCTCATAGGCTTTGCAGACGACGTGGCAATGGTGGTCGTCGCCAAGGGAGAGGAGAGCCTTATGAACTCTGCAAATATCGCTCTCCAAAGAGCATCAAACTGGCTGGAGAGTGAAGGGCTACAACTTGCTCCAGAGAAGACCGAGGCTGCCCTACTAATCAAGAAGCGCAAGATGGCTCCAATACACTTTATGGTCCAGGACACTGTAGTGGCTCCATCTAAAGCCGTAAAGTATCTGAGAGTGTAGCTGGATACGAAACTTTCGTTCGCCGAACAAGTCGCGAAGACCGTCAAAAAGGCTGAGAAGACTGTATCAGCATTGGCTAGCCTGATGCCGAACATTGGAGGACCCAGGGCCTCCAAAAGAAAACTAATGGCATCTGTGGTTCACTCCCAGATGCTTTATGCCGCACCTGCGTGGCACGTGGTAGCGCAGAACTACTAGCTGCTAAGAAAATTAAATAGTGTGCAGCGCAAAATAAATATAAGGATATGTTGCGCGTACAGGACCATCTCGACGGAGGGAGCGGGAGTAATAGCTGGAGTGCCGCTTATGGAACTCCTTATACAGGAACGCAAGGAACGATATTCCGGAGTGGACAGTGCGACCGCAAGAGATAGGTTAGTGGCGAGATGGCAAGAGAAGTGGACAAGTGGCCAGTATGGACGGTGGACGTACCGCTTAATTCCTAATATCCAGGTATGGATAGATAGGCCGTACGGGGAAGTGGACTACTTCATCACCCAAGCTCTTTCGGGGCACGGATGCTTCCGTAAATACTTGCACAACCGCCATCGGGCGGAAACCAGCACATGTAAGTACTGCGGAGAAGAAGACACCGCGGAGCATACTCTGTTTGTATGCCCGAAGTGGAAGGACAAGAGAGACCTCTACTCTCTACACACTGGCAGAGTCTTTAATCACGCCAATGTCATAAGCGATCTAGTGTCAACCGAGGAAGCATGGATGAGCGTTTATAGTACCATCCGAACAATAATTGAATGTAAAGGAAGAGATGAAAGATGATACTATGATACTATTACGGACAACTCTCCCACCGAAGCAATACGCAAGCGGCCCCAGTGGGTTGAGCAAGAAGAGGAGGAGGTGGTTTAGTGAGTAAAAATCTCACACTACCTCGTCGGCAAAACCTACGGCGAGGTGTACGGCGAGGTGTCTTTTAAAGATTACACTTCCTTAGCAAAAAAAAAAAAAAGGTTAAATTGAGCGTATAGATTAAAACTAATACTTAAAGCTCTCACGTATATTGGTACCAATTTGCAATCAATATTCAATGTACCGTTTATGACTTAAGGATTTTTGAGTTATCGTTCATGATTTTTGACTCAAGTAAGTCAAGTTGATTAAATTAAAGTTAGATTAAATTGAGCGTATGAATTTAAACCAATTTTACACAATTGATACCCAATATATCAGTGTATATTGATACCAAGTTGCATCCATATCCAATGTACCGTTTCTGAGTTATGGGTGTTATAATTATCCATTGTGGCTTTAGCCTCAAATAAGTCAAGTTGATTAGATTGATGTTAGGTTAAATTGAGCGTATGGAATAAAACCAATTTTATACAGTTAGTACTTAAAGCTCACACGTATATTGATACCAATTTGCATCAATATTCAATGTACCGTTTTTGAGTTAAGGATTTTTGAGTTATCGTTCATGATTTATGACTCAAGTAAGTCAAGTTGATTAAATTAAGGTTAGGTTAAATTGAACGTGTGAATTTAAACCAATTTTACACAATTAGTACCCAATGTTTCAATGTATATTGGTACCAAGTTGCATCAATATCCAATGTACCGTTTCTGAGTTATAGGTGTTTTAGTTATCCTTTGTGGCTTTAGACTAAAAAAAAAGTTAAAAAAAAGAAGTAAAGTAACTAGGACCTAGATCTTAAGCAAACAACATAAACAAAGCGGTAGCTACCTTACTTAAAAGACACCCAAAGTATATAAAAACTATTACTGGCTGCGGCAATAAAAGACAGACCCAAAGCTGACCTGAAGGCAAAGAAACAAAATAAGGAGTTCACGACACCTTGGCAGAAAACACATAAATTCTCCATTTCGCACCTGACAGATGCCAGAAAAAAAGAATATTGTAAGAGAAACATCACGTAAATCCATAAGGGCCTGTACCAAGCGTCCGTAGAAAAAAACCAAAAGACAAAACAAGAAGAAAAAACCTAACTAAAAACAAAAGAAGTTTCCATCAGCTGAAAACCAAACACCAAAGTCAGAAACGCAATATGGGTAGGGATTTTTAATAAATACTACCTACCCACAACTAATAAACTAAGTGCCCCGCCCATCCAAGAAGTTGGATTTATCAACCTGCACCCCCAATTTACTGACAAATTAATTTCACAGAAAAGAAAAAATAGATTACTAACATTTGCGTGAGTAGATGGAGAACTCCATTTAAAACTACTAACCTACAATCAATAAACTGAGTGATCCGCCCACCCGTTATCAAAAAATTAGATTTATCAACCTCCTTTCCCAATTTAATAACAAACACAAAAGAAACATCCAATTTCTGGATCACTAACACTTGGGTGGGTGGGTAAAGCATTTAAATTGAAACTAATTTCCTACAATCAATAAATTGTGAACCCCGCCTACCCACTTAAAGTTTGTTATCAAAAAGTTAGATCTATCAACCTAACCCAATTAAATAAGAGGCTCTTGAAAACAACCAGGTGGCAAATCCCACTGTCTTCACACAGTTAGAAACATTAGCCAAAAATAAGAAATCGACATTACTTCTTGTGTGGCCATCGAAGTAGAAAGCGATTGCAAAGTTATTGAATTTAATTTATTTTAATTTGATTTAAAGCTAATTTAAATAAATCTGTTTTACCTTTGTCTTGCTTTTTTGTTGATTTCGTTTTTTCCCATCCTATATCGGATCCGTGCTCAACATCTGATTCGAATACCGAATCTTGTAAATCCTCCATTTAACTTATATTAATTATTTATTTATATTAAGTGGTGACTTAAAACAATTTAGTTTTACACAGTTCACTTGCACACTACAATTATTATATGAATATATAGCTTTGATACTAGAGTTAAAATTCGTGTTTACTTTGCAGTAGTTCAAGAGCGAATGAATTGACTAATATTTAAACATTATTAGCACATATATGTCGCTTCAAAGCGTAGAAAATAATTGAGAACTAATTAAATCAATTGAAAAATTATCCCAGGATCATATAATTCACTATTATTTAAATAATTAAGAATTAATAAAATATTAACACAAAATAAATCTATTTACAGCAATTGGTTTACTAAATTCTAAATTGAAACGCATCAATTTTATTTTTTCTTTCCCGAAATTGGAATGAAATTGCACTTTATTGGCTATATATAATGCGGCTCAATTTTTTAGAGTGACAAAACCGTTTGGGGATAATAAATGTGAAATTGTATGAAACGCAAATATAAAATGGAATAAATATTATTTATCTTTATTAAATAATTTAATAATTTAAATATTTAAATAACATTTCATATGAATTAATTACTATAATAAAAAAATATGATGGCGTGCGGATTTTATTACACGCATGATTAGGATTATAAATTAGCATTTCAATCAAAGTAAGAATTAAGACAAAGATTTTATTTGTTTTTATTCTAGTTTATGGCCAAAAATTGTATAAATATTCAACTTTTCCTGTTGTTAGATTTAGTGAAAAAGTTGTTCGCATAAACATCAACAAAAGAAATTCAAAAGAGTATAAAATACATCTTTGGAGTTTTATTCGGGGTTCTTGAATTTCATTAAATTTAATTCTGAATTTATTTTAGAGTGGAAGTTCGGTTGAAAGATAAATAACAAAAATGCTCATTTTATAAGTTGAGAAATGAGGACATAAATAAAATAAAATGTAGTTTTTAGTATCATATTTTAGAAAATTAAGTTTAAAAGTATTGAAGTAAAATCATATATATTTTATTTATATAATGAATATATCATGTTCAATCCATAGAGATATAACGCTCAAATTTTGTTTGATTGAATAGAAAACTGCAGTCAATTTACAGCTATGTAAATCCCGGCGTTTTAGCTAGTAGAGTGCAAGATTTCGATTGTGAATATGATCAAATCAATAGAGTAATTTTATATTGTTTGTAGAAGAAAATTACAATTGAATAACATATTTTGCGAAACGTAGTCGAGTGAATTACATTTTAAATTTATTATTTTGTCTCTAATTTTCTCTTGAATTTTTTGTCGTTCAGTTTGTAATTATTCTCGAAGGTTTATTTTAACTGAGTTTCAAAGTGTTGCTTCAAACTATATTATCTTTATCCGACTCGGTCTTAAGAAGAGTCTTTAGATAGATGAAAAGATTAGTTTGGATGAGTAATGTGAGTTTATTTTAAACTAAAATTATTAATATTTGTTACTATTTATTTGTTAATAACTCCGTAGATACAAAATATATAAAAAAGTCTGCAACATCCGAAGTGTTATACTTCAAAACGCCCGCATATGCCCTTATGACAAATATTAATTATTATAAATTAATGAAAATTTATGTTTGCATGCAATTTCATGCTGCTACAATGGTACCTCTAGCTGTAATCCCTCGCATCAACCCTCACATTGCCACCATAATAAGACAAGATGACCCACACTCCGTCGCTGCAATACCTAGTAGCAAAGACATAGTACTGAAAAAAGAAAAAGAAAAAAAGTAGTTCATTCTCTCCACAAATGATCGCTTTCGAATTTGCCGTTGAAGAACAAAGGTAAAATCGCTTCAAGAGGTACCCAAAACAAGAGATAACACTACCACAACCGCAAATCAAAGATTATCTTTGCGCAATAAATACATTCGATTCGTAGAAAAAACGCCTCCAAGCATCAATGGCAAAAGCATAATAACTCCAAAATCGCAAACGTTTGAAATGTTGCGCAGATATGTGGATTAGCAATAATCTTTATAACTGACCACAGAAGATGAAAATCTAATGTAGAAAATCTCCAAACCTTGCGCAACGGACAAATTTCTATTCCAGTCAATCATGACAAGAATTGTCTGAAATACTCTATCAAGAAAAAGACCAAAGGTTTTGCTTACAGCCTCAAAGTCTATAGCTCCCCCTCTATAACCAAAGACACTAAGCTTTAGCTCATCAAATAAATCCACTAAATTCTTAGACACAGACAACAACACCCTCTCAAATCAGAAAACTATTTCTAAATTGAAAACTCAGATCTGCTCCTAACCCCAATAGAACTTCTAATAAAGATTTTACCCAAAGCAATTATGGCTGTCACCAACGTAATTCTACGCACCAGGCACTTTCCAAAATTTTGAAAATGGTCACATATCATAACCAATTTTTTCAAAACTACCAGATCTCCTATGCACTTTAAGTAAAGTCATAGAGAAGGTAATCTTAGTATCACTTTTGATAAAGGACTAACGTACAAATTGCATGATTAATTCATCCTAGACAAAGCCATAATGACTAAAAACTAGTTTCAATTTTTGAACAAAACAGTGACAACAAAATCCGGATGTATACAAAGTAAATCGTACCAGAAAACAAAAAATAAAAATTTGTGTTCAAGATTGGATTTTTAACAAAAAATACAAAATAACTTTTTTTAGAGATATCGAGGCATGAAGTTTTCTGAACTTAATGACTTTATAAAAAAAAAATTGAGACGTCACTAAAATATTTTGATCCTATAAAAAAAAAGTTTTCGTTGATTTCTAATCAATTTGGTTTAAACCGCGACCTCCTCCTGTCAAAAATAATAAAATCGTCTTAAGAAGTCGTAAAAAAAGTCCAGTCCTGAATAGTACAAGTCAAAAGAAGCTCAATTAAAAATTTAAAAATTAAAAAAAAAAATGACACTCAAAACATCTGTATTTGCATTTTAGGTAGTGAAAGAAGGAAGTAGTTGTTGAAATAAATAAACAAAATAATTTACTAGTTAGAGAGCAAGTATTTTAAAAAGAATAGTAAAACCCAGAAGTAGATGCGGCCCTTGTGCCGAAAAAGATAAACTAAGAAAAATGGTCTAAAAAAACAGTTTTAAATGTATAGTGACCATCTTTACCGACTGATTTCGGAGAAAAAGTTACCAAACTAGCCCAGCATAATTCAATTATTGAACAAATTATAATTTATTTATAGAATTATAGTTTTCAAAAGTATAAACTTCAACATCTCCAAAAGAAAGAACAATAAAAAAAACAGTTATTTCGACTTTTTTGTTTAGAAGCCAATCTTAAACACAAGTTTATATTTTTTGCCTCCTAGTACACAATAACCAGACGCCACATTACTTTTGCGTCTTCAACCTTGATCCCCCCGTTGCCACAAGCCAACACATCAAAACTTTCGCAAAAAAGTACTTTAATGTCCTCGCACTTTACCCCAAAACTTGATTTGACCAGACTTGCTAAGGCGGTCTAATAAATATCCTCCACATATTAGAGTCCTTTTAAAGTTTATACTACCTAAAGTGGCTCTCTAAACAGCAAATTGGAAGTCCAAACCAACCTTCTCTTTTTTCCGAAAAAAAGTACATGAGCTTTTCGGTCAAGAACTTCTATGTATGATCCAAAAAAAGTTTATTTGGTAAGTACTTTTCTTCAGAAAGTCAATCTAATACTCAGATTCTAGAAAATTCTCTTTCCAAACTACAAAAACTCTTGCAAGAGTAGCAATCACCTGGCGTTTGCATCAACTTATCTAGCGTCCAAAAATTTATTAGTTAGTAATAGGTTTGTAGTACTTCTTGAAACATTTATAAAATTTAATTAAAGACCTTTAGAGTCGACCAAAGGACTTATTTATAGTGTATAGTGTATCAATGGCCAAATAAGTATCTCACCCTGCAAAAGAACAGCTAAAACATTTTAGAATAATATCAATATTTTTTGTCAACGTTTCAAAAAGTTTCAAAATTTATTAGTTAGATTTTAAAGTATGTATGACATGTGACATCGTGATTTACAGCTAATCAAATACCGCAAAAATCTTTTTAGCCCTTGGGCTTCTAAATTGTCGTTTTGGCCCGCATATAGGGCCAAAACAGATGATTTCAGTAAAAGTGGGCAAAAAAAAGTTTTTAGTATTTCTCAAAAGTTTTTAAAGACTAAAGTAAAATAATTTAAAATTGGCTAAAAAACTCTAAAAGTTTCCAGAATTTGATCAAATGTTTTAAAAATTTCTCAAGAGTTTTTAGAGTCAAAGATTTTTAGTACATTTAGGAGTTTCAAAAAGTTGGTAAGCGGCTATACAAACTCTAAAACACTTTAGGAGTTTTTGAAATTGGACTTGACCAAAGGTTTCTAGAACAGGATATTCGAGTAGCTACTCAAAGTTTCTGAAATTTCTCATAAATTGTTGGACAAAGATGTCTAATACCTCAAGTTTCTAAATTATTTTAGGATTTAGTAATTTCATCAAATGATTATAAAATTTCTTAGAAGTTCCAAAAGTTGTCCAAAGGTTTCTAGTACTTCTTAAAAGTTTCTAAAATTTAGTAAAAGATTTCTAGAGTTAGCCAAAGGTTCATGGATTGTTTTAGGAGATTCTAAAATTTAATTAAATATTTCTGAAATTTTTTAGAATTTTCTAGAGTTAGTTGAAGATTTTTAATACTTGTTAAGAGCATCTAGATGTAATCAAAAAGTTCTAGAACATTTTATAAGTTTCTAAAATTTCATTAAAAATTTCTTAAAAGCTCCTACAATTGTTTCTAATATTTCTCAGGATTTTCTAGAAAACCAAAGAGTTTTTAGAATTTGATAGAACCTTTCTTAAATTATTCAGAAGTTCTTAAAGTTGGTCAAAGATTTCTAACTAGAAGTTTTTAAATTTTACTTTCATCCATGCTTCATCTTCAACTGCACTTCAGCGTCAATTTTTTTTCGGTCCTTAAAGGTTCATTACTTGCAAAGTCACGTGCAAAAAAACAAACAGCCTCAAACAAACAACTTAAAATACTAAACTCTAGCTTGTCAAAAACATCTACAAACTTCTTAGAAGACACGGACAACAACACCACCTAAAACAACGCCCGCTCTTCTCAAATCAAGAAAACTCTATTTGCTCCTGACCCCAATGGAATTCCTAATAAGATCATTTTCACACAAATCATTATGGCTCTCACCAATATTGCTATTGCAATACTCCGCTACTACTTTCCCATATCTTGAAAAAAAAGTCAATAACATCCCAAAACCTGGAAAAAGACCAAACATTTCCTTAAAACTACCATCTGCTATATACTTTAAATAAGGTCATAGAAAAGATTAATTGGTATCGTTTTTAATAAAGAACTAACCTAACCAAATCTAAAATAACTAAAATCCTGCTAATTCTAATTTTTCGACAAAACAATAAAGGCATGACTCTCATGAACAAAACCGCGATGTATACTTTAATAATCAGACGCCACATTACCGTAAAATAGCAGCTAACACGCACTTCAATCGGTTCAAAACCTTCCAAACAAGAATAAGATTTGATAAGTTCGTATCAAAAATTATATAACAACCTAGGTAGTCCCATGTTTGCGCCAACCCATCAAAACTTTGGCCAAAAAATACTTCGTTGTATCTGCAGTACACCTCTAACCTGATTTGACCAGACTTTTTAAGAAAAATAAAGAAATATCCTCCTAATTAATATTTCAACTACTTAAGATGACTTACCAAACAGCAAATAAGGCATCCCAAGCAACCTTCTTCCAAATTATCAAATTACTTTTCTCCAAACGAAAAGTGCATATATTTTTTGGTCACTAACTTAATTGATATAATCCGGAAAGAGTGTTTTGGTAAACACTCGTCTTCAGAAAGTAAATCTAAAACTCAAACTCAAAAAGATTCTCTTTCCAAAACACAAATACCATACTTACAAAGACCTGGTTGGCTGAAAAAAGCTCTCAGTTTATAAATAGTAAGTGAAAAATGATGTAACAGAGACGCCTGCCAGCAGCCAATCAAAACGTATCAAAAAGCCACACCCGTCTGAAGCAATCCCGTTGCAATAACAACGCAATTATCATTACGATCCAAACAAAGTGCAGATGACTTGATTAACATTAATTTATTGATCCAAATCATCTCAACACAACATAATTTAACTGGATTAGTTTAATTTATTAACTTATTCAGTATTTCCTCCAGAATGGTCGACGCAGCAGTGTAACTGATTCAAAAATTCTAAAAACAAAGTACCAGCAGCTGCAGAAAAATGAACAGTTAATCGAGAAGCAGGCCAAGATCAAAGGGCTCAAGATGTTCATTGAATCGCTCGTGTAAGGTCACAAAAGATAAGTTCAAGCAAATACGGCTTAACCAGGAAGGCGTTATGCACCTGCTAAAGGTGCAGATGATTGGCGTGCAGCTCACCAAGCCCGCCACATCATCGAACGCAATCCATCCGTCGCAGCCGATAGAATCCTGTTGGTTAAGCAAGGGATCCTGTTGGCAAAGCAAAGAATCCTAATAAAAAAACAAATCTTGCCAAAGGTCTCTCTTAAAAGACCAAATCAATGTGTACGACATAGAAGTCCACCAAGACATTAACAATGCTGACCGGTATAAAACCCCTAACCTAGAGGAGAAATTCATCCCGGTCATGAGTAAAAAGAAAGCAAAAAATATAAAGAAGGCAGCGGCTGAGTTTTCTTTAACCACCTTGCTGCACAAAAGTTCCTAGAGTTTGGTAAACAATTTCTAGAAATTTTGAGAATTTAATCAAATGTTTCTGAAATTTCTCAGAAATTGTTAAGAATTGCTCAAAAGTTTCTAAACCAATATTGGTTTCTAAAGTTGACCACAGCTTTTAGAAATTGACAAAAAAATTCTAGAGATAGTCAAAAATTTCTAAAATAATTTACAATCAAAAGTTTCAAACATTTCTCAGGAACTCCTACAGTTCAAGTACTTCTCAGAAATTTCTTGCAAAGTTTTTATAGTTTGTTTAAGGTTTCTAGATTATCTTAAGAGTTTCTAGAATTAGATAGTATTTGAAGTTGGTCAAAAACTTTAGGACTACTCAAGAGTTTTTAGAAATTGGTGAAAAGTTTTTATAATTAGCAAAAGGTTTCTAGAATATTTGATTAAATGCTTTTGAAAATGTTCAAGAGTTCCTATAGTTGATTAATGGTTTCTACTACTTTTGAAGAATTCCTACAGTTTAATGAAAGGTTTTAGGAGTTGGTTTAAGGATTTTTAAATTATTTTAGGAGTTTCTAGAATCTGATAAAATCTTCCTCAAATTTTTCGGAAATTTCTTGGACTGGTCAAATTTCTAAAATATTTTATAAGTTTCTAGAATTTTCTAGTTCAAAAGTTCTAGTTAGTCAAAGGTTTCTAATACTTTTCAAGAATTTCTAGAATTCCTTAAAATTTGATCTTTCTCAAATTTTTTAGAAGTTTTATAGAGTTGGTCAAAAATTTCTAAAACAATTCAGAAGTCTTTAGAAATTGGTAAAAGAGTTTTATAATTAGCAAAAGATTTCTAAAATACCTTAATAAATTTTAAAATTTGATCAAATGTTCGTAGAAACTCCTTTTCAAAAACAAAAATTTCTAATTATTTTCATAAACTTCTAAAATGTAATTACAGATGTTAGAGGCTTAAAGTTTCTAGATTATCTAAAGAATTTCTAGAATTTGATAAAAAACTTCTAGAGTTGGTCAAAAATACTACTACTTAGATGTTTCTAGAAATTGTTGAAAGACTTTTAAAGTTAGCAAAACTTTTATAAAATATCTTAAGAATTTCTAAAAATTGATCAAATGTTTTTAAAAATGTTCAGAAGATTCTGGAGTTGATCAAAAGATTTTAGATTACTTTAGAAATTCCTAGTATTTAATGAAATGTTTCTTGAATTGTTGAATTTTTTTTTAAACTTGATTAAATGTTTCTGAAATTTGAGGAATTTAAAAAAAAATCTCCAAAATTGTTAGAGTTGGTCAAAGATTTCTAGTACTTTTCGAAAACTTCTAAAATTCAGTGAAATGTTTCTAGAGTTTGCAAACGGCTTTTAGAACACTTTACAAATTTCTAGAAACTGATCAAATGTTTTTGAAATTTGCTCATAAACGTAACAAAACCTTAATTAATTTACAAAGATTAGAAAAATGTTAAAATTGTTTTACAAAAGTCATAAAATTATCCCAAAATTTAACAAAAACGACAAAATTGTTACACAAAAAAGTAAAAAATTGTTGCTTGTTAAAAAATTGTTTTGCTAACGCTAATACGTGCTTTAAATATAAAAAAAACAAAATTGTTTCACAAAAATTGTCACATACAGGCTGAAGAGTAAAATAGCGTGTATACGTTTAAATAGATTTAAGTTGTAAGCTTCCAACCAACAATCTTTAGTGCAGCAGTCAAATACCTAAACCACTGCGCCACGCTCCCCTGGGGTTGTGCTTCACAAAAAATCTTGCAAGATTAGCAACCACCTAGCAAAGTTGATGTTTACATCAACTTATCTAGAGGTTTGTGGTCCGTTATCAGAGTAAAATTTTTTAGTACTTATTAAAACGTTTATAGAATTTAATTAAAAGCCTCTAGAGTCGACCAAAGGTTTCTAGAACACTTTAAAAGTTTTTAAAATTTAATCAAAAATTTTTTTAAAAATTCTAGAGTTAGTAAAAAGTTTCTAGTATTTTTTGGGGTTTCTATAATTTACTGAATGACTTAGTTAAAGGTTATTTATAGATTATCTTTGGAGTTACTTATAGTATATAGTGTATCAAAAGCCGAATAAGCATCCCGCCCTGCAAAGAGCATAATATAGATATTTTTTGCCTGCCTCAAATAAGAACAGCGTTTCAGGAAATTTCAAAATTTATTATAATTTTATACTAAATTTAGATTTTTTTAATTTTATGTGATTTTGGCCCTTGGGCTTCTAAATTGTTGTTTAAAGCCAAAATAGATGATTTCGGTAGAAATAGGCAAAAAAAAACTAATTAATCAAATTAGAGTATGCTAAAGAACTCTAGAAGTTTCTAAAATTTGATCAAATAATTTTGAAATTTCTGAAAAGTTTTGAGTCAAAAGTTTTGAGTACATTTCAAAATTTCTAAAAGTTGGTAAGCGGCTATAAAAGCTCTAAAACAGTTTAAGAGTTTTTGAAATTGGACTTGACCAAAGGTTTCTAGAACAGTTCAAAAAGTTTCTAGAACAGGAATTTCGAGAAACTGATCAAATGTTTCTGAAACTTCTCAGAAAAAATTGGTCAAAGGTGTCTAATACTGTTTAGGAAAAGTAGAAATTAATAAATGGTTCCTATAGTTGACCATAGTTTCTAAACTATTTTAAAATTTGATCAAATATTCTAAGTTTCTAGAGTTGGTCAAAAGTTTCTAGTACTTCTTAGAATTTTCTAGAATTTAGTGAAAAAATTTTAAAGTTAGCAAAGGTTTATGAATTATTTTTAGAGATTCTAGAATTTAATTTAATGTTTTTTAAATTTGGTTTAGAATTATCTAGAGTTAGTTGACAAATTTTAGTACTTTTTAAAAGCTTCTAAAGGTAATCAAAACATTTTATGAGTTTCTAGAATTTGATCAAAAGTTTCTGAAGTTTCTTAGAAATTCCTACAGCCGTTTATAATATTTCTCAAAATTTTCTAGAATCCCTGAAAATTTTTAGAATTTGATAAAATCTTTCTTAAATTTTTCGAAAGTTTTCAAAGTTGGTCAAAGAATAAGAAGATTATTTTGGTTCATTATTTGCAGAACCACGTGCAGAAGCCAACAAAACATTACAACTGCTTCCTAGTTTATAATACGTTATGTCCAAAATTTGTTATAAAATCTTTCCTAAGCTCTCACTTCAACAGTTTACACTTTAATCCGTGTTCTTGGAATCTTTCCAATACGCACCAAAGGTAATTCAAGTAATCTTCATGATTGTCGAAAGAAGACAAAATCATCCAGCGTTTCATATATTTTAGAGAAAAAAACGTCCTCGTTCGGCGCTTAGTACTCTCTAGTACTACTAGTTCAAAAATTCCACTAACAAGCATTTCCTCAACTTGTTTGTAGATAGTGAATGCTCTTCTTACTTACGTTTTACTGGTCTAAAATTCTCAAGTTCAATTTTGTGAGTTTCCGTTTAGGTAGTGATAGGAACCATATACTCGCGTAGCAACAGTTTTTAGAAGCAAGGAATAAAGTAGAAATCGTTTGTAGTTGTGCGTATTGTTTATTGTTTAATCGCAACTAGTTCTCAGCTACAAAAACGACTAGTTTTACAGAAACTTTAGCAATTGTTGTAATTTAAACGTAAAAAATGCCAGGTTGACTAATATTTTCTTTAATACAAATTTATGGTGTAATAGCGGTATTTACATTAGAAGATTTATATGAAATACATGGGAACAATCTAATCCAAGATGCATCTTCAATATGGCTATACTGCAGAAAGTTTATATTTATAAATTAATAAAATTATTGTAAAATTTAAATGGTTATGTGGAAGATCAGCAATTTGCTGAACATCGCCTTTTTCTGATATGTAATAAATATATCTAAGAAATAAAGTTTAATACAATACAATACAATAAAATGTTTCTTAAATTTTTTAGAATTTTTTAAAGTTGGTCAAAAATTTCTAGTACTACGCCAGCGTAAAGATTTTTTCGGTCCTTAAAGGTTCATTATTTTAAAGCCACGTGCAAAAGCCAAGAAAACAATACAACTGCTTTCAAGTTTGTAGTACGTCATGCTAGGTGGTGTTGCAGCGGTAAGATTCCACCTACCGTAACTAAATAACCAAAATATTCCATAGAATCTTTCCTAAGCTAGCACTTCGACAGTTTACACTTTAGTCTGTGTTCTTAGAGTGTTTTCATTACGTGCCAAAAGTATTATCTATATATATTATCGTCATAATTGTCTAAAGAGGACAGATTGGTCTATTCAAATAACAAGAAAGTCATTCAGCATTTCATGTATCTTAGAAAAAAAAACGTCCTCGTTCTCGGTTGCCGCGTTAAGTTTCCGGAAGTCCACAAAAAAACGCGGCAAATTGTTCTTCTTGCTAACTAACTCGATCCGCGCTTAGTACTTGTTGGTACTTTGTTCAACAATTCCACTAACAAGCATCTCAATTTTGTGTAGTGGTAGGAACCATATAATCTAGGAAATTAACTTATCTAGCGGTTTGTGGTCTAAAGATTTATAAAATTTGATAATTTTTTTCTTGTGTTTCTAGAGTAAGTCAAAGGTTTTTAGTACTTATTAAAACGTTATAAATTTTAATTAAAGGCCTATAGAGTCGACCAAAGGTTTCTAAAACACTTTAGAAGTTTCTAAAATTTAATCAAACATTTTTAAAAAGTTTCTAGAACTAGTCAAAAGTGTCTAATACCTTAAGATTTCTAGAATTTACTGAATGACTTGGTTATAGGATTACTCATAAATTATCTTTGGAGTTACTTATAGTATATAGTATATCAAAAGTCAAATAGACATCCCACCCTGCAAAGAGCAGCTAAAACATTTTGGCATAATATCAATATTTTTTGACTGCCTCAAATAAGAACAGCGTTTCAAAAAGTTTGAAAATTTATTATAACTTGCCACTAAAGTTAGATTTTAAGCAAAAATCTTTTTGGCCCCTGGGCTTCTAAATTGTTAATTTGGCCCGCATTTTAGACCAAAACAGATGGTTTCGATAGAGATAGGCAAAAAAAAGTTAGCTAAAAAATTCTAGAAATTTCTAAAATTTGATCAAATTTTTTAAAATTTCTCAAGAGTTTTTAGAGTTTTTAGGAGTTTCTAGAAATTAGTAAACGGCTTCTATAAGAACTCTAGAACACTTTAGGAGTTTTTAAAATTTGACTTGACTAAAGGTTTCTAGAACAGTTCAGAAATTTCGAGAAATGTTTCTGAAATATATCAGAAATTGTTGTTCAAAAGTGTTTTTTTAGAATTTTCTAAAGTTAGTTGAAATTTTTTTGTAGCTTCTAGAGATAATCAGAAAAATTTCTAAAATTTCATCAAAAATTTCTTAGAAGTTCCTACATCTGTTTCTAAAATATTTTGCAAAATTATCTAGAATCCCTAAAATTTTTAGAGTTTGATAAAATCTTTTTTAAATTTTTCAAAAGTTTTTAAAATTGGTAAAAAAAAATGTTTTTTTCGATCCTTGAAGGTTCATTATTTGCAGAAACCAAGAAAACATTACAGCTGCTTTCTAATTTGAAGTATGTCATGTTAGGTAGTGTTACAGCAGTAAGATTCCATCTGCCGTAACCCGATAACCAAAATATTCTATAAATCTTTCCCAAGCTCGCAATTCAACAGTTTACACTTTAGTCCGTGTTCTTAGAATCTTTTCAATATGCGCCAAAGGTAATTCACGTAATTGTCATAATTGTCCAAAAAAGTTCTTGGTTGCTGCGTTAAGTTTCCGGCAATCGACACAAAAACGTAGCAATATGTTTTTCTTGCTAACTAACACAATCGGCGCTTGTCAAAAATATCCACAAACTTCTTAGAAGACACGGACAACAACTTCTCAAATCAGAAAAACTATTTATAAATTAAAAACTCGATTTGCTTCTGGTCCCAATAGAATTTCTAATATAGCTCACAAATCATTTTCACACAATGCATTTATGGCTCTCTATCTCTAATATCTTGAAAAAAGTCAATAACCACACAAACTTAGAAAAAAAACAAAAATTTAAATTTACTCCCGGCCAATCAACCTGGTATATACCTTAAGTAAGGTCAGAAGTCCCGACCAACCTTCTCCCAAATAGCCAAATTACTTTTCTCCAAACAAAATGTACATGCATTTTTCAATCACAAACTTATTGGTATAACCCGGAGAAAGTTTATTTGGTAAGCACTCTTCTTCAGAAAATCAATTTAACACTCCCAAAACACAGAAAATTTACCTCACTACAAAGAGCTGGTTAGATGAGAGAAGCACTCAGTTTATAAATAGTAAGCAAATAGCATCAATAAAGCCACACATCCCGTTGCAACAACAACGCAATTATCATAACAATCCAAACAAAATGCAGATGACTTGATTAATATTATTCAGTAGTTTTTCTAGAATAGTAGACGCAGCAGCGTAACGAATTCAGAAATTCTAAAAACGATGTATCAGCAGCTGCAGAAGAACGAGTAGTCAATCGAGAAGCAGGCGTCCAAAATGAATGAGCTCGTGTAGGGTCGCTACCTACATGATGAGTTCAAGCAAATCCGGCTAGACCAAAAAGACGCCATGCACCTGCTGAAGCTGCAGATGATCGGTAGGCAACCCACCAAGCTCGCCACATTATCGAAAGCGACCGCTGCGCCCACCACCAAAAAAGCAGTTTTAAATCCATCCACCGCAGCCGACGGAACCCTATTGGTTAAGCAAGGGATCCTGTTGGTAAAGCAAATGAAAGAACAAATCCTGTGCAAGGTCTCTCTCAAGAAACTTGCCGGCAACCAAGTCAAGTCTAACATGGACATGGAGGTCCACCAAGACATTAATTATGCTGACCAGTATAAAACCCCGACCCTAAAGAAAAAATTCATCCCAGTCATGGGTAAAAAGAAAGCAAAAAATAAGAAAAGCAGCGGGTAAGTTTTCTTTCCACCTTGTGCTGCTCAAGAGTTCCTAGAGTTAGGTAAAAAAATTCTAGAAAACTTTAGGAATTTTGAGAAGTTAATCAAATATTTCTCAGAAATTGTTAATTGCTCAAAGGCCTCTAGAACTTCTTAAAAGTTTTTAGAAATCAATAAATAGTCTCTAGTTGACCACAAGTTTCTAAACTATGTTAGGATATTGAATTTGATCAAATGTTTATGAAATTTTTCAAGAGTTTTTAGAAATAATATTTTACTTCTCAGGAGTAACTAGAGTAGATCAAAGCTTTACTAGAAAAAAGTTGCTATAAGTTAGTGACAGATTTCCAGAGTTAAAGGTTTATAGATTATTTTAGAAGATTCCAGAATTTGATTAATAGTTACCGAAAATCTTTGGATTTTCTAGAGTTAGTTGAATGTTTTTAGTACTTCTCAAAAGCTTTTAGAAATTGGAGTTAGTCAAAAATGTCCAGAACATTTTGCAAGTTTCTAGAATTTGATAAAAAGTTTAAAAAATGTTCAGGAATTCCTACAGTTCTAGTACTTCTCAGGAATTTCTAAAATTTATTGCAATGTTTCTAGATTATGTTTAATGTTTCTAATTATCTTAGGAGTTTCTAGAATTATGTCAAATATTTCACAAATTCTTAAAATTGGTTAAAAATGTTTAGTACTCAGGAATTTTTAGAAATTGGTAAAAAGTTTTTATAATTAGCAAAAGGATTCTAGAATACTTTAATTTGATCAAATGGTTTTGAAATTTTTCAGGAGTTCCTACAGTTGTTTCATAAATTCCTCAAATGTAGTAGACACCTTTACTACATTTTAAGAATTCCTACAGTTTAATAAAAAAATTCTAGAGTTGTTTTAAAGATTTTTAAATTTTTTAAGAGTTTCTAGAATCTAATCAAGTTTTCAAATTTTTTCAGGAATTCTTCTAGTTAGTCAAAGGTTTTGTGATACTTTACAGGAATTTCTAGAATTACTGAGAGTTTCTAGACTTTGATAAAATCTTTCACAATTTTTTTGAAAGTTTTGTAGAGTTGGCCTAAATTGTACTATTTAAAGATTCTTTATTTGAAATATTGTATTTTTTTTAATTTTTGCACTTTTTAAAGAATTTGTACCTACTATTAGTAAAAACTGGTCTATTGGAATTATTCGCAAACTTTGAGTATCTTTTAGAGACTTAAATCGAAATCTGCGACCCCTTCTTGAAAAACTAAAAAACTTTTTTTTGAGGTTAGTTAGCTTTTCTTGAAAATTCTTAACTTTTTTTTATATTAATTTTTTGAGTTTCAGCACTGTTCTTAAAAAAAGTTGGCGTTGTTGTCGAGATTTTTTTAATATTTTTAAAAAACTTAATGAACTCTTTAGAACATCTTTACACTACTTCTAGATTCTTGACTACTTTCACGACATCAGTTACCTTTTGTAAGTAAACACTTGAGATCACCTTTGAAGAGTTGAATGTATTTGCAGTATTTGAAAGCAGTTCAGAGTTTTTTTAAAATTTTGTACTTTTTTTGAAAATTTCAACTAACCAACGTTTTTTGGAAAAATAATCTTTTGTTGAAAATTGCAGCAGAAACACAAAAAGTACATAAAATAATGTAATCTATAGATCACCAAGATTGGGGCGGGTAGGTGAGCCGTAGTGAAGGAAGCTACCCGCCCAAGGAAACTATTGTCAACTATTCTCTTGTTGAAAATAGAAGCAAGAATACAAGAGGTAGATGAAATAATAAATCCTTTGATCGCCAACACTTGGGCAGGTGGGTTGGTCACAGTAGATGAAGCTATCCGCCCAAAATTTAAACTTATTGTAAACTAATCGTCTGTTGTATTGCTAAGCACTGGCAATTATTCTTTTGTTGAAAAAATGCAGCAAAAACACAAGAGAAAGATGAAATAATGAATCTTTTGATCACCAACATTTGGACGGGTAGGTGGGCCACAGTAGAAAAAGCTATCCGCCCACAACTTAAACTTAGTTCCCGCCCACCCACCCAAGCGTTTGTCGTTATGGAGAATATTGTTAACTAATCGTCTGTTGTATTGCTGACAACTGCCAAATATTCTTTTGTTGACAATAGCAGCACGAACACAAGAGGTGGATAAAATAATCTAATTTATAGATCACCAACACTTAGGCGGGTGGGTAGGCCATAATAGAGGAAGCTTTCCGGCCACAATTTAAATTTAGTTCCCGCCCGCCCACCCAAGCGTTTGTTGTCAAAAAAATTATTATAAACTATTCTCTTGCTGAAAATTGCAGGAAGAACACAAGAGGTGGATGAAATAATAAATCCTTTAATCACCAACACTTGAGTGGGTGGGCCATAGTAAAAGAAGGTACCCGCTCATAATTTAAACTTAGTTCCCGCCCACCCACCCAAACGTTTATTGTCAAAAAAGTTATTGTAAACTAATCGTCTCGTCTGTTCTATTGTTAACAACCCGCTAACACCCACATAAAGATCTGGTTCACATCACCATTACCATCAGCAATAAATCCACATATCAAAAGCTGTTGGCAACGCTCAAACCTTTGAGCATAACCGTCAAACGCGCATTGAACGTGTTTGACGATATCCGCAAACGCATTCAAAATTTGATGTAGTGCTAGAGCACCTACTAAACAGGGGAAGAAAGTATGATATCTAAAATGTCCCCGACTAACTATACCACGGCTGATGTTTTACAAGCTGAACTTTGCACAGAGGTTCACTTAAACCTCCAGTACTTGCATGGGAAGAAACGAGAAAACCTTCACAATGTTGTACGTGCAGTTTTCTCAGAAAGCAAAAAATTAAAGAATTCTATCTCAGAAACTAAAAGCTAACCGCAACAGCCATGCCCGCGGTAAGGCATCTGCTTTTTAACACCCAATCCACGCAAGGAGCAATGCTATGCTCAAAAAACGGGAACAACGCCTTTCCAAAGCAAGCGACAAAAAATGTATAAAGATGCTTGCCAACAACATGTTTGCTTTTAAGTGTTTAAGACAAGATAACTACTAAGAGCATCTACTGGCCAAAATACGCCAAGCTCACCTGTTCCAAGACGCTCATTCCCTAGATGGTTCTTCAAAAGCCACTACCAAAACCATGTAGTCCCCAAACACCATCATGAGTCTGAGCATTTCCCATGAAAAATCAGCACAAAAACCAACAAAAACCTCACATTACTAACTTATAAATTTTAAAGTAGCTAATACCATAATATGAAACTTCACAAACACAATAGTTTTTTTTAAAGCCAACAAACAACTGCCGTTTAATTGAAATATATTTTTTACAATTAAAATCAATATAAACAGAATGAAGCTCTGAGAATCATCTAAACGTTTTAAACAAACTTTACATGATTTAATTTAATGTAAAATATGTTGCTCATATATAGATTTAATGATCCATAAAATATATTCATATGCCCTTATTTCATCAATATTATATATCTATACACATTTTATACACCATAAACATTTTTACATCCACCAACTATGGATGTTCTCCATCCAGTAAAAATAGTCATTTAAATTTATAGCTACAAAAAACCTTTTTATTATTAAATTCAAACTACGACGAATCTAACTCATTTACAAGCTTCATTTAAAAATTTATTAAATTAGTAGAATTCAGACTAATACTGCCTAGACAGTTTAATGATTATTTAGTAAACTGTATCCTTTTTTTCAATTAGTTTAACAAATGTCAATCTTTCAATCAAGCATATTTCAAATGTTAATACTGAAAATTAATTAACTTCTTTTTTCCCTTGTTCATAAAAAGGAGCATTAATCTTGATTCCGTTTTCTTATCATTCTGCTCCCAATTAAGGAATTTACACAGCGCAACGAGCATCATTAATGTCAGTGGCTGCACAGCAATCGCATCCGGGACAGCCGGTAGCGATCAGAAATACATTCCGAATCAAATTGGTTAGTTAAAAAAAGTACATCAGAAAACTAATCACTACAAGCAACAAATTATAACTTATCAAAGAAACAATTTGTTTACTGTAAAACATTTATTAGTATTTTTATGAAGCATATATTCAAAAACTACGCGTTTGTACAGCCTTAATAAACCAAGTTATATATTTCAATTCAGCAAAAACATTCCAACAATGCTCCAAAATATAGAAATAGCAACACTATTATTTCATTAATTTGAATTCCGCAGGCTATACATTCACAATTTCCTATACAAAGCAAACACGTACATTTACTTGATCCTTTTGTTATTCACGTTAAATATTAATCATTTGAACTAAATAACAGTAGGCAACGGTTTTTATAAATTAAAAAAAATAGATTAAATTTCAATTAAAAACTTTTATAATAAAACTTAGTTTGTAAATTGTATGGGTTTGATGGTCCGAGAATGATGTTTAATTATATTTTAAATAAAATGTAAGGAAAATGAGATTAAGTTATTTGTTTAACAAAGTTTGTTTCTACTTACCACATGAAGACACTTCATCATCCCCGAAGTCGGAATAGCTATCAATATTACTATCATCGAATGGGTTCCATCTGTTTGAATTAACGGCGCTCATTACAACGGATTTTAATTTTCTTCTAGCGTTGAATTTTTTAAGCTCCTCAACGGTATCAGTTAAATGTATTCTTAGACCTTTGTCTCTGTCCTGGAAAAGAAAAGAAAGTGTGAAAAATTCGCGCAATTAAGATAGGGAGGGTAAAAATAAATTAATTAAACGGGTTACGAATTGGATTGATGAGAATCTATAAAGGAAGTTTGTGAAGGTTTTACAGGTTACAGGATTTGCATTATAACAAAGTGGAGCTTAATTAAAATGGTCGAGTGGCTTTGTAATGGACGTAATTTGTTCAGGTAATTTGATCTCGAATCAATCAGTGCAATCATATCTTTATTAGAGTATTATAAAGCTTTTTTGTTTAAAATAGAAAAATGATTATAAAAAATTAATGCAGAAATATAAATTTTTGAAGTAAAATAATATCAATTAAATTTAATTCATCTCATTAAACAGTACAAACATATTTTTTAAAGATCCTACCGACTGCGCCATAATATATTTTTAAATAATTATGTGAATTAAAGCAATCACTAGTTTAAATGACGTTTTATCCTAGCGATAGAAGACTGCATTAAATGTTATTTAATCTCAATCCCAAAATAAATATCTGTATATATGTATATAATACCAGGCCCGATTTACGTGTTTTTGTGGACTTTTGATAAAAACTTGGTTGTTATTTTTGACGGGAAATAGAGCATCAAACTAAAATGTTTGCTTTCTCAAAGATATTAATATTTTAGTAGCGTATTATAAATATTTTATGACAAAATAAAACTTTTTTTAATTTAATAGTTTTAAAATATTCCAATGGCGTAACACAGATTTTTAATAATAAAAATTCTTTTATTTTATAGTTTCAAAATATTCTAGTAGCGTAACTGTTTCATGTTAAAAACTTTTTTCAAAAACATGAAAATTTTATTATTTCATAGTTTCAAAATATTCCAGTGGCGTAGCATATTTTTATTTAAATAAAAATTTAAAAAAAATCTTTTCAAAAATATGAAATACTTATTGTTAACATAAATTTTTCAGAATATTTTTATTAAATATGCAGAACTTATTACTAAATGATGATCATTATAAACATTCCATTGGCGTAACATGAGTTTTTTTAATAAAAATAAAAACAAAACTTTTCAGAAATATAAATTGCTTATTATTTTCAAAATACTTCAGTGGAGTAATATACATTTTTTATATTAATCTTAAAAAACTAGTAAAATATTATATTTTCAATAGTTTTGCCCTTTATAGACAAATGTCTAGGCCACCTTCTTGGTCATTATTTTGACAAAATTGTCCTATGGTAGCTATAGTTAGAATAATGTTTTTAGGTTCCAGACGCCACCAAAATGCTGTCGGTAGATATCCAAAACAAAACTGCCAACGCTAGAAAAAACACAACCAAACCAAAAAAATTTTGGTGTTTCAACTAGAGCTCTTCCGAGTGATTGTCAGCAAGGTCAACTACAAAAAAGCGTAAGCGGCCACATTCTAAGCCACGGTTCAGAGCCAGTGCAACAAATTACGGTTTGACTTTGTAACTAACCAAACAAAATCAAAGACATAAGCCAATCAATTCGCACTCTTGAAGCAACCTGCATAACCTGCAGCAGAATGCAGCCTAACCTTTAATTGAGGCTTTGTCGTCTACAATGATGCATCTAACAACGTTATTATTGTCACCGACAACAATATCCACCAGGACACTCCAGAAAAGACACCTGAAACTGGTAAACAATCCTAATACAACAGCCCAAAAATTGTCAAGAAACTTGTTTGGTTGTCAAGAGATTAGATTACCAACTTTTCTTCTGACTTAGAGAGTTCTTACGCATGTAGAAAAAAAAACATAAGAGTCTTGATAACAAACTCTTGAGCGGGCAAATGGACACCTTGTTTAAACTACTGGCCTTCAACTAAGCTCTGCAGTGACCCACCCACCCACCAAGTGTTGGTCATCAAAAAATTAAATATTACCATCTCCTCCTCTGACTTTGGAGATTTCTTGCGCGTGCAGAGAGAAACTTCTAATTTCTTGATAACCAATTTTCGGGCGGATGAGCGGAACTATTTAATTAAATTACTTGCTAGTAAAAAAATGAAGTAACCCTCCCACTTACCCAAGTAATGTTCATCAAGAGATTGAATTCGCCAACTCTTCCTCGACTTAGAAATTAGCAAACTTTTATACGTGTGAGTGAGCCTTTCAGTTCAAACTACTTAATGGTAATCATAAATTGGAGTAACCCATCTACCCGCCCAAGTTTTGGCCATCAAGAAGTTAGATTCATTATCTGCTACTCCGACGAGACTTTTAACGCTTGCAGAGAAAAGAAACTTCCAATTTTTTCATAACAAATTCTTGGGAGTGTGGGTGAACAATTTAGTTTAAACTACTTATTTGTATTCATAAACTGAAGTAACTATCTATCCAAATGTTGGTAATTAAAAGCTCCTCCTCTGTATTAGAAACTTCTTACGCGTACAGAAAAAGAAAAATTCTAATTTCTTAATAACCAGTTCGTAAGCAAGTAAGTGAACATTCCAGTTCATTAAACTACTTGCTAGTAATTATAAAATGGTGTAACCCACCCACCCATTATAAAAAATTGAAATTACCTACTCCTCTTCGACTTAGAGACTTTTAACGCTGGCAGAAAGAAAAAACTTGCAATATCTTGATGACCAGCATTTGGACGGGTAGGCGGATACTTCAATTACAACTACTCGCTGTTACCAACTGATCTATCAACCCATCCAAGTACTGATCATTAAAAGATTGAAATTATTATCCCCTTCTTTGACTAAAAAACTAAGAGAAAAACATTAACAAACTTTTGGGCGGGTGAGTAGACACTCCAGTTCAAATTACTTAATGGTAATCATAAAGTTGAGTAACCTATCCGCCTGCCAAAAATTGGTTATCAAAAGGTTGAATTCATTAACTGCTATTTTGACTTAAAGACTTCTAATGCTTGCAAAGAAGAGAAACTTCTTCATAACAAATTTCTGGGAAGGTAAGTAAACACTCTAGTTTAAACTACTCAATTAGAATCATGAACTGGAGTAGCTATCCATCCGCCCAAACGTTGGTCATCAAAAGTTTGCATCATCAACTCCTTCTCTGAATTAGAGAATTGTTACGCGTGCAGAAAAGAAAAACTTTTAATTTCTTGATAACCAATTCTTAGGCAGGTGAGTGGGCCTTCTAGTTTAAATTACTTGCTGGTAATCATAAAATGGAGATTAATTTACCAACTCTTCCTAGACTTAGAGACTGTTAATGCTAGCAAAGAAAAAAAAAACTTACAATTTCTTAAAGATCAATTGTTGGGCAAGTGAGTAAGTACTTCAATTTAAACTACTTATTGGTAATCATCAATTAAGGTGACCCATCCACTCACCCAAGTACCTAACCTAACCTAACCTACCCGCATAATCTGCAACAGAGCCTAGCTTAACATTCGACATAGCATTTGTGACCTATACTCGTGCATATTGCTTTTTTTTTTAAATGTAGTTTATATTATATTATATTCCAGACCAACAAATCGTAGACTCCATGACGTATGCTCAGTTCCAGAAAAATAACAAATTACTCAAAAAGCAGGAATCAATAGCCTGGAGAAGTTCATCGTCAGCTTGATCGATAGATAGGCAAGTCGGAAAAGACCAACATCCATAAAGACAAAACAAATCAGTCTGAATTACAAAAAACTCTTTTTTGAGATGTGGCAAGATATCTCCAACAAGATTAAGAAGAGCAAAGTTGCCTCCTCAACAACCTTAACCTCTACTAAAATGGCTACGTAGACCCCATTATCTTAGGTCCAAACTTCCTTTAAAAAGCCTCCCAAAAACCTGGTTAAGTCCACCACCTCCAACAAGAAAAAAGTGATAAATAATTAGCAAGACAACAACGTCATGGTCCACCCCAAAACTCCACCAATTCAGGTCCGTCAACACACTACCCTCCTACTTCAGCAGCATCTACAGAGAACGCTGTCACAGAGACGCACAACTCCCATTGTCATACAAGACCAAACCGTGTTTTAAAAGTTGTCAGTAGTGGTCAATAGAATCACATCAGATGCACCCGTCCGTTATTGCATTCGGATTTCCATAGTGCAATTGCATATCGCAAAAGCAATTATGTGCACCACTACACCTTTCAATAAGACTATAAAATACGTTATTAGGAACGTACCAGAATGCATGCATCAAAGCTGATGCGGTGCAGAGTACGCCTTCTTATCCATCATAAAAATCCCGTACCCATGTTCAACTTCCTCAAAACGTAAAAAATAAAAAAAAAATCTTTTAAAAAGTTGTGCAACTTTACAATTCGCGTTAAGTACAAACGTAAATCAAATGACATTGTAAAATGCCACTCAATATTAGCGGAAAACGCGCAAGATCCCATCCCAGCTACACTTGCACTAAAACCTAAAAACCTACCTCTCAAAAATTCAAGACATCCTTCGTGCAGACAACCAATAATCATAACAATCACTCAAATCTTTCAAATCAGCTTCTCCTACGCACAAAACACAAACAAGCAAAGCTGATTTTAAGGAGATATATCTATCTTTCTCACATCTCCTACTCTAAAAAGCTAGAGACAAACTAATTGTCCTACAGTCTGTATCCAAACATAGATTTAGTAGTTCTCCACAAACCTTACGCAACGCCTATAAAACAAGGCAATATCAGTTAGACAAGAAGGTCTATCTACTAAATGCACTTTTTGCGTTTAGTTTGTATGTTTATTAAAAAATTTAAAAAAACTTCATAAATTCGGAATTAAAAAACAATTTTACGTACAAAATAAAAACTTGAAATCAAACCAATACCCAGACCCCTTCCCCTCTAAAATCTTAAACATGAGTACGGGCCCAAGTAACAGTAATCAAAAGTATTAAAATAACTTTTCTCTGCTGCGTTAAAAAATTCTTAGTCACTAGAGCTGGATGGTGGTATCTAATCCTTAAATGGCAAACATTTGGGTGGATGGGTGGGCCACTCTAGAACAAGAGTACGGGCGGATTGTTTAAATTGGAATTCCCGCCCACCCACCCAAGTGCTAGTTATCAAGAAATTTAAAATTACTCTTTTCTGCCGCTTTAAATGTCTCTTAGTTGCTAAAGGTGATGATGGTATCTAATTCTTGGATGACAAACAGTTAGGTGGATGAATGAACCACTCCAAAACATGATAAAAAACAAATAGTTTAAACTGGGGTTTCCGCCCACCCGCCCAAATGATAGTTATTAAAAAAATTAGAATTATTTTTTTCTGTCGCGTTAAAAGTCTCTTAGTCACTAGAGGTGATGATGGTATCTAATCCTTATGTAGCAAACACTTGGGTGGGTGAGTGAGCCACTCCAGTATATTAGTACAAACAAATAGTTTGAACTGAGATTTCCGGCCACCCGCCCAAGTGTTAGTTATCAAAAAATTTAAAATTACTTATTTTAGCTACGTTAAAAGACTCTTAGTCACTGAAGATGATGGTATCTAATCCTTGAATAACAAATACTTGGGTGGGTGGGTGGGTGGGCCACTTCAGAACATAAATACGGGCAAATAGTTTAAACTGCAACACCCGCAAAGTGTTACTTATCAAGAAATTTAAAATTACTTTTCTTCGCTGCGTTAAGAGATTATTAGTCACTAGAGTGATAGTAGTACCTAATCCTTGGATAGCAAACAATTGGGTGGGTGGGTCACTATAGAACATGAGTACGTTCGGATAGTTTAAACTAGAGTTCCCGCCCACTCGCTAAACTGTTAATTACCAAATATTTAAAATTTCTTTTTTATAGTCTATTAATCACTGGAGGTAATAGTGATATCCAATCCATGATGTCAACCATTGAGTGAATAGGTGGGTCAAAAACATGAATACAGGCGGATAATTTAAACTGGGGTTCCCGCCCACTCGCCTAAGTGTTAAAAGCTTCTTAGTCACTAGATGTGGTGGTAGAATCTAATCCTTAGATGGGAAACACTTGGGTGGGTAGATCACTCCAGAACATAAGTACGGGCGGATAATTCAAACTGGGGTTCCCGCCCAAGTGTTAGTTATCAAGAAATTTAAAATTACTCTTTTCAGCTACGTTTAAAGACTCTTAGTCACTAGAGGTAATAATGGTATCTAACCCTTGGATGGCAAAAACTTGAGTAGGTAAGTGGGCCACTCCAGAACATTAGTACAAGCAAATAGTTTAAAGTAGGAATCCTGCCCACCCGCCCAAATGTGAGTAACCAAATAATTTAAAATTACTCTTTTCTACCGCTTCAAAAGTATGTTAGTTAAAGGTGATGGTGGTATCTAATATTTCCATTCCAGAACATGAGTACCAGCAAATAGTTTAATCTGGAATTCCCGCCCAAAAGTTAGTTTTCAAGAAATTAATTTTTTTTCTTCTCTGCTGCGTTAAAAGTCTATTAGTCACTAGAGGTAATGGTGGCATCTAATCCTTAGATAGAAAACACTTGAATGGGCCACTCCAAAACATGAGTACAGGCAAATATATTAAACTTAGGTTCCTGCCCACCCGCCCAAGTGTTAGATAACAAAAAATTCAAAATGTCTCTTCTCTGCCGTGTTAAAAGTTTTTTAGTCACTAGAGGTGATGGTGGTTTCAAACCCTTAGATAGCAAACACTTGGGTGGGTAGGTGAGTTACTCCAAAACATGAGTACAGCAATTAGTTTAAAATAAATTTCCCACCCACCCGCCCAAGTGTTAATTATCAAAAAAATTAAAATTTCTCTTCTCAGCTACACTAAAAGACTCTTAAACACTAGAGATAATGATGGTATCTAATCGTTAGATGGCAAACACTTGGGTGGGTAGGTGTGTCACTCTAGAACATAAGTACGGGCAAATAGTTTGAACTGGGGTTTCAACTCACCCGCAATCTGTTACTTATCAAGAAATTTCTCAGCTGCGTTAAAACATTCTTAG
This sequence comes from Tachinus rufipes, assembly GCA_963932245.1. NCBI lineage: Eukaryota > Metazoa > Arthropoda > Insecta > Coleoptera > Staphylinidae > Tachinus > Tachinus rufipes. The sequence goes on along the minus strand of OZ010746.1, from coordinate 9,337,680 downwards.
TCACTAGAGTGATAGTGGTACCTAATTTTTAAATAGCAAACACTTGGGTGGGTGGTCACTCTAAAACATGAGTACAAGCAAATAGTTTAAACTGAAGTTCCCGCCCACCCGCCCAAGTGTTTATTACAACAAAATTTAAAATTTCTTTTCTTCTTAGAAGTCTCTCAATCACTGGAGGTGATGGTAATATCCAATCCTTAGATGCCAAACCGTTGGATGGGTGGGTGGGCCACTCAAAAACAAGAGTACAGGCAAATAGTTTAAACTGGGGTTCCCGTCCACCCGCCCAAGTGTTAAATATCAAAAAAATTAAAATTACTCTTCTCTACCGCGTTAAAAGTTTCTTTATCACAGGAAGTGATGGTTATATCAATTCTTTGATAGCAAACACTTGGGTGGGTGGATGGGCCACTCCAAAACATGAGTTTAGACCGATAGTTTAAACTAAAGTTCCCGCCCACCCGCCCAAGTATGGGATATAAAAAAATTCAAAATTTCTCTTATCTACCGCGTTAAAAATATCGAAAAAAAACATTTTCACCCACGCTCTTGCGGTTTGAGTATTTTGGGCGTTTTTTTCCAGTATTGCAATGATTTGCATCTCTTCCCAGACAATCTACCCCAACCTAAAGTAATAGCATAACATGCAAAGAGTCCGACCTAACCTTCAACCCAGCGTTTGTGATTATTGTCACTAAAAACAATATGTTCGACAGAACACTTTGGAATGGACATTCCAAATTTTGGCACAACACCATGATCATGGACCCCAAATACAAAACAGTTCATCACCGCCGTTCTAAATATAAACGTAACACTACCAGTATAGTAGTAGTGCGCAACCTTTAAAATTTTAAAAAGTGTAACACCATTGATCAAAGTACCCGTACAACCTCCGTCAAAACTCGGATCTTGGGCTATAAGACCAACCTAATCCAAACACCGCATCGGCCAGTTTTAGTAAACAGTACTCCTCTCTGCAAACAATAGTTTTCCAAAGCTGCAACCATCTACAACTTATTTCATTCATCTAGCTTCGTGTTGCCTATTTCTGACTGTAGAATAGACAAAACTGCTTCCAAAATTACTTCAAATCAGCAGTAAACCACAATAAAAACTAAAAAATTCCAACAAAACACAGTCACTGCTATACCAACTACATCACCTCCACAGCCTATAATACCTGCTGGACAAAAACTAATATCCCCTACTTCCAGTAATCATTATTCTGAAGAGAGAAATCCCAGTCCTCAAAGCACTACCTAAAACAAACTGCTACACTAGTCACTGAGACCACTTTTATTATCTTCAGCGTAATACCATGTTCCTTGCCATCTCAAGATTTTGTTGCCACCAAAAAGCCAACAAACCAGAACGGTCATTGTAAAATTATTGTCAAAAATTAAAAAAAAAAATTCAAACCAAATTTTTTACCTCTGACAATTCAAAAAAACCCAAATCCACAAAAAAATACTAAACTAAACCAAAACCAAAGAAGATCTAAAACAGACAAGTACTATCAAAAGCAGTCCAGAAAAGTACCTTGTACCAAAAAACAAATATTATCAAAAGCAATCTAAAAAAATTCGTTGTACTAACACACAAGTACTACCAAAAACAGTCCAAAAAAGTATCTTGTAATAACAGACAAGTACTATTAAGAACAGTAAAGAAAAGTACTTTATACCAAACAAAACATGTACTAACAGGAACGGTTTAGAAAATACTTTGTAGTTCTATCAAAAACAACCCAAAAGAGTACTTTAGACTAACAGATAAATAGATAAGTATTATCAAAAGCAGTCCAGTACCAAAAAAACACACCATCAAAAATAATCCAGAAGAATACATTGTACTAACAGACAGTACTATCAAGAACAATCCAGGAAAGTAGCTTGTAGGTACTATCGAAAGCAATTCAAAAAAAGTACTTTGTACCAACAGACAAGTACTATCAAGAACGGTTCAGAAAAGACTAACAAATATTATCAAAAACAGTCCAGAAAAGTACTTTGCAATAAGAGACAAGTACTGTCTAGAGCAGTCCAGAAAAAAATTTGTACCAAGAAACAAGTACTATCAAAGAAGTTCAAAAAAGTACTTTGTAACAATAGAAAAATACGATTAAGAACAGTCCAAAAAAACACCTTGTACCAACAGATCAGTAATGTCATAGAACTCAAACTAAAATAAAGATCAATCAAGATTCAACTGTCTGGATCCTGTTAGAAGATCTTTAATTAGACTTTAATAGAAAACCTAAAACAAACCGCAAAAGAGGTGCTCATTAGAATTCTAAATCTTAACTTACTTCAAAGCAACAGCCAAAAGAAAATCTTTTCCAACTCAGGATGTGTTCTATATCAAAAGCAAGATTTATCTAAAACAATATTCTTAGCATTATTTCTGCCAATCTCTACAGATTTGATTTACACTAGCGTGTGGTCAGCAAACACGTCTGCAAATTTAACAAAACATTATACAATCATTCCATCCGATAATTCTTCCTTTTTCAAATAGTAAAAAAGTCTTTGTACTCGCAGCATTCTTAAAGTCACTAACAATTAAATCAAACAAAAGCTGCAAACTAATGCAATAAAAAAAGTAAACAAAAATAAACTCTCAGATAATATGAAAAAGATAAATAAAAATAATTTCTTTTGGCAATCAAAACTTAATTTAAATTGAAGAAAACATATACCAACAATTTCCAATAAATGTCAGCTCCTTTAAAGTCTTTCATTTAGTTTTTAAAACACATAATTTAAACTATTATAACAAAATTTATAATCACTGACTTTAAATTTTGTTTTCAATATATGAACGCGAAAATGTAAGAGAATTTGTTAAAAGTAGTAAACATCACCTGGAATGTATAAGGAATGTTGAAATTACAAAACTATGCCAGACTTTGTTTACTTGGGCATTTAGTTGAGCACTAGTTTTTGCTGCAAACATTAAAATGTATGATGTATTCAGGGAAGAACATATTATTTCTTGTTGAGGAAATAACTATTTTCAAATGCAGCAAATGTTCACAATTCAATAAGCAGAGCATCCGCGTACGTACTCATTCGATTTATAAAATATTAAAAAAATCCATATACATACAATACAGATCTATCAAACTTTGTAGTTTTTACCATTTTTTATGATTTCATTTATTTAATGTTATTAGTTTAATAGATAGAAAATGAATTAATATTCAACTCTGCAGTAAGGATCATGTAATTTCTGGATTACAACGAAGAAAATATTTAGTTCAATTAAGAGCAACCCAACCTTGATTTCTAGTATTGTAAAGAAAACGCATAATTTGATAACTGATTTATTTTACCGTTACATTCAGAAAGAATCAAACTATTTTTTTAGTATTCTAGTCAAATTATAGGTAAATGTACTGCTAAAAATAAATTGATTATTTGTTTTCGTTATAATACTACAAATCAAGAACTTAATTCAATCTATTTTATTAATAAATTTTATACTTTTTTAGTATTTATGCCATTATAAAAGCCTTTACGATCGTATCTAGAAAGTTGATTCAATTTACTCCACCATCTTAATTACTTAACTAGATTAAAATACTTTATAATTAGGATGGCCCATTTACGCCGCCGCCTCTCTCGGACTAAATGAGATACGATTCGTATAGAATTGAACGAATGAGATATTCTGTAATGGACACACAAATAGAATTACTACATAGTTTAATTCAGAAATGAGAATTCGGTATTCATGCGATGGAAAATGGAAAGTGCATTAACGCGATGCAGCTGCTAAAATAATAGGCAATAATCGCATAACAGATACTGTTAAACGACCATGTTATATAGTTTTGTCACAACATTTTATTGGTTTTTTAGCATTATTTTTAAAATACCCTTTTTAATTTTTATGAAAAAAAAATAATTGCAGTAGTTCTAATAGTAAATCTAGTTTAAGTATAATTAATATCAAAGAAGTTTATTTTACATGTTAGGAAAGTTATTAAAGCCAAAGCATGCAGAGTTTTGAATTAAGTCAAATTATAAAAGACTGTGCTGCCAGGATTAATTAAGTATGAGTTGATTTTGTAGATGGAAAACTGATTAAAGCGTTACTCAATGTGTGCTGCTATTTTATACTATTTAAAATATCTTTGAATTTTAATAAGTGAAACCATACTTACTTAATCTATCACACTAAAAATTTGACAAAAATTGCTCAATAAAGTTCTCTATTAAATAAAATTTACCAAAAATCTCTCAAAAGTAGACAACTTAATGAAAATTTACTAATTCTTGTTTATAAAAAAAAATATTTTACAAAACTCGCTTATAAAAGACACACAATTTGCCAAAATCGCTTATAAAAGTTCTCTATTGCACATAATTTACCAAAAATCGCTTATAAAAATTGTTTATTGCACAAATCATGAGTCAAATTGTTTATAATAGCCTTTTATTTTGTAAAAATCTATCATCAGATCTTTTTGATATACAAAATTTGCATCATAATCATCATTGTTTTTGTTACAAAAAAATACCAAAAATCGCTCATAAAAACTCTCTGTCAATCAAAATTTACCAACAATTGCACATAAAAGCTTTTTTAGTACACATAGTTTAATAAAAATCAATTATAAAAGTTGTCTATTACAAAAATTGCGCAAAAACAGTTTTTTTATTTTATCAAAATAAAGCTTCTAACAAAACTGTGTAAATTTTGTGCAATAGAGAGCTTTTATAAGCGATTTCTAGCAAATTATTGGTAAACTTTGTGAAGTAAAAGATTTGTATAAACAAAATTTGGTAAATTAATTGTAATAGACAACTTTTGGTTACTTTTGTGTTAAAGAAATCTTTTATAGATAAGTGTAACAAGAGCTTTTATAAGCAATTTTATAATATAAAAAGCTTTTTATAAAGAAAATTAAATAAATTTTATATTCAGAAAGTTTTTATGAGCAATTATTTAGTAAATTATGTATAACGTGTTTTTGCCCAATTTTTGGCAAATTTTGTGTAATGAAGCTTTAATGAGCAATTTTTAATGAATTTTGTAGATGACTTTTAGTCAATTTTGAAAAGTAGAAGGTTTGAATAAACAAAATTTGTTAAATTTAGTGTAAGGACAATTTTTATAAGCATTTTTTGTGTTAAAGAAAGCATTTATGAGCAATTTTTTATAAATGTTGTGTAACTAAAGAATAAGATGGTAAATTTTATAAAAAACATCAACAATTAAAGCTACATTTCTGTAATAGACAGCTTTTATAAGCTATTTGGTAATTTTTTGCTAAATTTTACGGTAAATTTTCAGTAAGCTATTTACTTGTGTCATCTTCCTTTTTGTGCTATTTTTTTTTTCAACGTCCATGTTTCCATTCTGTACAATCGCGTTGAAAAAATATACAAACTTTCAAAGTTAGGCTGAGGTTTCTATTTATGAAATGTTTTTATCAAAAGTGGCTGTGGTTTGATCAATTTTGTAGATTAAAAGTAATTTATAAACAGTTTTTGGAAAATTTATGGTAAAAGACAGCTGTTAAGATTGATTTTTGTGTGATAAAGAGCTTTTATGAGTAAATTTTTAGACAAAATTATCTGATTTTTGGTAATTTTTGTAAAATAGTAAGCTTTTATAAATTATATATGAAAAATTTGCTGTAAAAAACAGCTTTATTGAGCAATTTTTTTGTAAATTTTGTTTAATGTAAAGCTTTTATGGGCAATTTTCATTAAATTTTGTGTAACAAAAAGATCTTACAAGAGATTTTTGGTAAGTTTTGTAAAATAAAAGAATTTTATAAACATTGTTTAGTAATAGGCACCTTTTAAGTGCGATTTTTGGTAAATTTTGTGTGATAAAAAGCTTTTATGGGGAATTTTGAATAAATTGTGTGCAACAAATAGATCTGATGGGTGATTTTTAATAAATTTTGTATAATAAAACGCTTTTTGATACTATTTTTAATATATTTTCTGTAAAAAACAGATTTATGAGCAATTTTTAGTTATATTTGTGTAATAAAGAGCGTTTATAAGCAAATTTATTAAATTTTGTGTAACAAAATGATCTGATGGGCCATTTTTGGTAAGTTTTATAAAGTAAAATTTTTTTATAAAGAATTTTTGGTAAATTTCAGATATTTTTATAAGCAACTTTTGGTTAATTTGTTGTAATATAAAGCTTTTATAAACGATTTTAGTAAATTTTTAGTAACAAAGGTGTATTACAATGTTTAAAAAAAAATTGTATAGGGTTTTCCAAAAAGAAGATTCATTTTGATATTTAAAAACAACGGGTTCATTGTAAAGAGGTATGCCATTAACATTTGAAAACTATATCAGTCAAATAGCCGTTACGGTTACGGTTACAGTACCACATTCTTCTTTTCATGAAATTTTCCATGACCAATTCGCACATGTGCGTCTGTATGTCCTCGATAACTTTACGAATTCCATCTTTAAGGTCTTGAATCGATTGTGGAGCATTAGCATAGACTTTATCTTTTACGTGGCCCCAAAAAAAAAGTCTAAAAGCGTTAAATCACAAGATCTCGGTGGCCAATTGTGATCACCTCTTCGAAAAATAACACGGTTAAGAAAATTTTCTTGTAAAATTGCAATTGTTTCGTTGCTTGTGTGGCACGTAGCGCCGTCTTGCTGAAAATAAACGTCGTCCACATCAATATCTTCCAATTCCGGCCATGAAAAATCATTAATCATAGCTCGGTAACGCCATCCATTCACCGTAACAGTTGCACCAGCCTCATTTTCAAAAAGTAGTGTCCAATCTCCCCGCCAGCCTAAAAACCGCATCAAACAGTGACACGTTAAGGATGCAAAGACTTTTCAACAATCATTCTTGGATTTTCTGAGCCCCACATGCAACAATTCTGCTTATTAACATAGCCTCCAAGGTGAAAATAGGCCTCATCACAGAAGATAATTTTTTGATAAAATCCAACGTAGATACGACGTTTATAGTGATCGACCGGCTTGAGTTCTTGTGTTAACTAAACTTTAAAAGCCTTAAGACTTAAGTCTTTATGCAAAATACGGTGTAATGTTGTTTGTGGAATGTCTAATTCCAAAGATCGACAAGGAATCAACAAACCTGGGTTTTCTTCAACACTACGGGCTACATCAGCAATATTCTCATGTGTTCTTGAGCGATGCACACGGTTTCAATTCTTCACATCACAAACTTGTCCCAACAGCTCAAATTTTTTCACCAGGTTTACTATTGTCGGCGGAGAAAGTGCTTTACGATGACCAAAAAGTGCTTTAGTTTTGCGAACTGTGACTGAAAAATTTTCACCATTTTTGTAGTAAATTTTAATAATTTCAATGCGATGTTGAAACGTGTATCGTTCCATTTTTATTAAAAAAATTTTTGAAGATATTATCTTTTGACAGTTGACAAGTAAAAACTACTCTATTATTAATAGCGTAGTTTTTACTTGTCAAATGTCAAAAAATAATATCTTCAAAATTGACAGCTGCTTGGTACATTTTACGTAATAAAAAGCTTTTATGAACAATTTTTGGTTAATTTGGTATAACAAAAGAGTCCTATGGTATTTTTGGTAAATTTTATATAATAAACAGCATTTGGCAAACAAATTTTGGTAAACTCTTTGTAATAGACACTTTTTCTAAGCAATGTTTGGTCACTTTTGTAGAATAAAAAGCTTTTATGAGCGGTTTTTGATTAATTTTGTGTAACAAGAAGATCCAAGAGTAGATTTTTTGTAAAACCATTTAAAAAAAATAATAGACTTTTCTATGAGCAATAAATTTTGTTACAAAATAATTTGATGAGTAGTGTTTTGTAAATTAACTAACTATAAGCTATTTTTAACACTTTTTGATACATAAGGATCAGATGAGAACTAAATAAATAGAATTTATTAACAACTTTTGATAAATTTTGTTTAATAAAAGGCAATCAAAATATTTTAAGTAAGTTTTGTGTATTTGAGAAGTTTTATTGAGCGTATTTAATAAATTTTATTTAGTTATTTTTTTGGGCAATTTTTTGATAAATGACGTTTATTAAAAAAGTGTTATTTGGTATTTTTGGTAATACAAAGATTTTAAGTTTCTTTAAACCTGAACCTAAAAATAGGTGGGCTTTTTAAAAATTGAGGTGGCTTTGCTTGTAGCTGACGCTGCTCATTGCTTCTATCCAAACGATTTAAATGTTTATAATAGAGAAGCTGCGTTATTTCTAATTTGGTTCGTTTTGAATGAGCCAGTATTATTAATAGCTACTTTGTCTTATATGCTTGTACAAAAATTAAAAAAATAATAATTTAAGTAATAAAAAGCTTTTAAAAACAATTTTTAATAAATTTTGTGTAACGAAAGAATCCGATAATAAATTTTTGGTAAATTTTGTAAAATAAATGGTTTTTATAAACAATTTTTGATAAATACTCAGTAATTTTTTAATCAATTTTTAGTAAATTTTTGGCAACAGAAGAATCACTGTAATTTTTGAGAAGTTTTGTGTAGTAAAAAGCTATTATCAGCGATTTTTGATAAATTATGTGTAACAGTCAGATATTTTACTCCGTAAAAATTACTAGTGAATAGAGAGTGTATAATCAAATAAAATTAAAAAAAAGCAAGATCTGGTTTAAGAAAATATAAAAAAACAATGGTTTACTGCAACTCCTGCAAGATTTTTGATTTTTTTAAGTAACTAAATTAATATGTTAAATTTAGGTAAAGTGGAAGAGCTGAACTTTGCCTTTTTAAATTTATTAAAATTTTGTAATTACATAAATGATGAAATAAAGACATACTAATACTAATACAAAACAATCTGATGGGAGATTTTTGCTGATTTTTTGGTAAACTTTCAGTAAAAGAAAGGTTTTATAAGCGATTTTTGGTAAAATTTGTGTAATAAAAAGCTATTTAAGCGGTTTTTGATAAATGATGTGCAACATAATTTTTTAAAATGCAATGTTTTTCTAAACAAAATTGATAAATTGTGTGTAATATTCAACTTTTATATGACAAAAGAATCTGATAGGCAATTTTTGGTAACTTTTGTGTAATATAATAATAATTTATTATGAGCGATTTTTTATAAATTATGTGTAAAAATAAGATTTGATGAAAAAAAAAAAATTAAAATAAAATTGAAATAAAAAGCTTTTATAATAAATTTTGTGTAATCTATTTTATAAGCAATGTTTAGTACATTTTTGTGAGTAATAGAAAGCAATTTTTCTTCAATTTTGTAAAATATTTTTTTTTTATAAACAATTTATGATAAATTTTGCAGAATAGGCAGCTTTATCAAAAAATTTTGGTAAATTTGGTGTTATAAAAAGATGATATGAGAGTAATTAGGATTTTTTTTATTATATAAAATTTACCAAAAATACCATAAAACCCCTTTGTTACACAAAATTAACCAAAAATTGAATAAAAGTTGTCTTTTACACAGAATTTGCCAAAAATTGTTCATAAAAGCATTTTATTAATATTTTTTTCCAAAAAACAATAAAACATCTTTGTTACCAAAAATAACCCATCGAATCTTTTTATTACACAAAATTTAATAAAATCGCTCATAAACGCTCATTATCACACAAAATTTACCAAAAAACGCTCATAAATCTGTTTTTTATACAAAATGTATTAAAAATAGTATCAAAAAGTATTTTAAAATACAAAATTTATTAAAAATCACCCATCAAATCTTTTTGTTGCACACAATTTACTCAAAATCGCTGATAAAAGCTCATTATCACACAAAATGAAATGTTAAAAAAAAAACTAAAAATTTCGAACTCTGAATTTTTTTTTTTCAAAACACTATAAATCAAAAGGTATATATATAACTTTGGAATGTTAAGACCAAAAAAAAACTAAAAATTTCGAACTCTGAAATTTTTTTTCAAAACACTTATCAAATAAAAAAGCTGTTTTTTATACCAAATTTATCATATAAAAGCTTTTTATTTTACAAAAATTACCAAAAATCACCCATCAAATCATTTTGTTAGAAAAAATTTATTCAAAATTACATAAAATTCACTAAAAATCAATCTTAAAAGCTGTCTATTACTAGAAATTTTCCAAAAATTGTTTATAAAATACTTTTAATCTACACTACAAAAGTAATCAAATCACAGAAGTATAGAAATAACTAAAACCACTTTTATCAAACTAAAAGAACGTTTCGTAAATATAAACCTAAGCCTAAGTTGCTATACTTTCTCAACGCTATTGTACAGAATAGAAGCATAAACGTTAAAAATAGCAAAAAAGCTAGGGGCGTTTGAGATGTGGACTTATCGCCGTATACTAAAGACACAAACAAAAGAAACTAATCCTTACGATTAAAAAACAAAAGCTAGGCTACAGAGGTGTCCTTACGCGTAGAGAGAAATACCCAATTTACAAACTTATTATGCAAGACAAAATGCGAAGAAAAAGCTAAAAGTAAATAGCTTACTAAAAATTTACCATAAAATTGGTTATAAAAGTTGTATATTACACAAATTGTAGCTTAAGTTTTTGATATGTCTTTTTTTTTTTTTAATTTATCATCATATATGTCCTTTAATTACACAAAATTTATTAAAAATCGCTCATAAAAGCTTCCTAAATACAAAATAAATTTAATTTTGTTTACAAAATTAACTAAAAATCGTTTTTAAAAGTTTAGTATTACACAAAATTTAACAAAGACTGCGCACAAAAGAATTCTTTTACACAAAATTTGTTCTTTTTTCCGTTTCATAAAATTTAACAAAAATCTTTTATCGTGTCATTTTTTTATTATTTATTATTATTACCAAAAATCGCTTATAAAAGCTGTCTATTACACAAAATGTAGCTTATATTGTTAATCATTTTTTTATTAAAATTTACAATCAGATCCTTTAGTTACACAAAATTTATCAAAACTCGCTCTTTATAAGCTTTCTTCAACACAAAAAAATCACCAAAAAATGCTTATAAAATTTCATTGCACGAAATTTTACAAATTTTGTTTATACAAACCTTCTACTTAACAAAATTGACCAAAAATCATCTACAATCGTTAAAAATCGCTCAAAAAAACTCTCTATTACACAAAATTTCCAAAAATTTTGCAAAAACAATTTTGTTACTCAAAATGTATCAAAATATGCTCATAGAAACTCCAATTATACATAATTTACCAAATAATTGCTCATAAAAACTTTCTGAATACAAAATTTATTTAATTTTGTTAATAAAAGCCTTTTATTAGCTCTCTATTACACAAAATTTACAAAAAATCGCGCAATAACAGTTTTCTTACCCAAAATTTATCATAATATGCTCATAAAAGCTCCTGTTATACATAATTTATCAAAAAATAGCTCATAAAAGCTTTCTGTATACAAAATTTACCAAAAATTGTCTATTACACTAAATTTACAAAATTTTGTTTATAAAAGCCTTTTATTTTACAAAATTTATCAATTGTCAGATATTTTGTTGAACAAAATTTACTAAAAATTGCTTACTATTCCAGAAATTTACATAAAAATTCTATTAGACAAAAATTTCCATTTTTATCAAAATCGCCCATAAAACACAAAATTAAACATAAATTGTTTAAAAAAAATATATATTTTACAAAATTATCAAAAATTTCCATCAAAACCTTTCTTACAAAAAATTCATTACAAATTGCTCATATAAGCTTACAAAAATTACCAAAAATCGCACAAATTGCACAAAATTTACTGAAAATGGTTTATAACCAAAAATTATTAAAAATCTCCCAGATCCTTTATTACACAAAAATTGTTTATAAAACCCTTTCATTTTACAAAAGTTACCAAAAACTTCTCGTCAGATCCTTTTGTTGCATAAAATTTAAATTTACTAAAAACTGGTTTAGCAAAGAACTAATCTCACCTACCAATTAAAAAAAATTGTACATAAACAATATACATTTTCTAGACTACTAATAAACTCTATTGCACTACCATGCATAGTAGCTACAACCAACAACTGCCAAAATTGCAAAAATTGCCGTAAAAATCGCACCGCCAAAAATGTGTAAAACGTAAACCGCACTAAAACTCCACCACTTCGGATCAAACCGGCAACCAGGCAAAAAAAAAAACTTCAAACCAACCAAATATACAAAAGATAAACCTATACTAAAGGCAATGAAAGTGCTCTTAGAAAATGTCTACAATTCGCCATCAAATTACGTTTGCAGAAAATAATAGCATAAGCTACCCTGAGACATCCAAACATAAAGAAATTGTCAGAACCAAAAACAAAACTCTCCTAAATTTCATAAAACTAAACTTTCTTTTAATTGCTGATAAAACACTCATTAAAGCATATATTTAAAATAAAGTCAAAACTTTTCTTCAATCGCCGAAAACCCTTTGATCCACAAACTTTCAGTTTGAAAAGCATCTGAATCGTAGTATAAGGTAAATTAGTAAGTGTTTTTTGTATACTGTATACCTAGTCACAACGTTCCTAATTGGAGTAGGCAATCTAAGTGTTGACCACACCAAGCCACAGAGAAGCCATGTGTATGTTTGGATGCCTATATGAGATAACAGATCCATTTAGAAAGAACGCTACGCTCTGTATCATTTTGTTGGAGACATCCATCCAACTCGACAGCTTCGGCTGTTGCTTAATTTCCGTTAGCGCTGTCAATCATACATAATCTTTCTGCCGTACAGTGTTTTTTTATAAAAAAAATAAAATAAATTGTAAATTAAACAGACTCCGCATAAATTTCAAAAATCTAAACTTTCTTCTAACGTTTCACATGATAAAACAACAGATATTGATAAAATCGCGATTTTGAGTTTTCTTAAAAACTGATGGAATAATTTAAAACATATTGAAATTAGGACAGCGGAATTGTAATCAAGAAAAAACTAGAATAAAACTGGAAAAAATGTTAAAAACACCAGAACAGAACCGTAATTTTTGTTCACACCTCAACTATTTCAGTTCATATCGTTTAGAGTAAAAACTCCATCCATCGTTCCCACCTACCAAAAATTCAAGAAAAAAAATCTGTATCTCAACAAAGTACAAACCCAACCCAAGCTAAAAACTACACAGATCTCTCTACAATCAAGGATTCGTTTTCTTGAAACCCACCTCTTCGTCAACTTCAGCTCTAAAACACTAACCAGTCTAGTCATAAAACATAAATTTTATCAAAAATATTGCATAAAACCCATTTAATAAACGTTATTCATAAAAAAACTCCAATAAACTATTTTATCAAAAATCGCTCATAAAACCTCTCAAACACACAAAATTAATCAAAATTTGATAATAAAATCTCTTGATTACAAAACTTTTTTATTATACAAATTTTACCAAAAATCGTTCAAAACCCTATTTATTCAACAAAATTTACTAAAAACCAATCATACGACTTTTTTATTACACAAACTTTAGCAAAAATTATTCATAAAACCTTTTTGTTAAACAAATTTTTCCAAAAATCGTTCAAAAAAGCTTTATTTATTTATTTAGTTAATTCAATTTACCAAAAATCGCGCATAAAACTGTTTTCTTAAAAAATTTATACTACACATAATATATCAAAAATTGCTCATAAAAGCTGTTTATTACTAAAAATGTGCCAAAAATTGTTTATAAAAAACTTTGATTTTACAAAATTTACCACAAATCTCTCATCATATTCTATTGTTAACCAAAATTTACCAAAATTCGCTTTTAAAAAACGTCTATCACACAATATTCACCAAAGTATCGCTCATAAAAGCCCTCCTTTATTCAAAACTTACCATAAATCGCTCATAAAAACCGTTTATTATAAATAATTTACCAAAAAACACACATCAGATCTTTTTATTACACACAATTTACTCAAAATCGCTCAGAAAAACTTTCTATTATTATATTACATTATTTATAAAATCCTATTATTTTTTAAAATTTAGCAAAAATCACCACATATCAACAGATCCTTTTGTTACATAAAATTTATTAAAAATTGCTCATAAAGCTCTCTATTACACATTAATTACCAACAACTGCTCATAAAAGCTAGCTCTTACTTAAAATTTACAAAAAACCACCATTGAATCCTTTTTAACATAAAAGTTAATAAAACGTTTATAAAAACTCTTTATTACACATTATTTATCAACAATCTCCCACAAAAGTGTTCTATGACACAAAATCTACAAAAACTCGTTCATTAAAGTTCTCTGTTATAAAAAGATTACCAAGAATCGCTCATAAAAGATGTCTATTACAAAACAAAAATTTCAAAAATTATTTATAAAAGCCTTTTAATTTACAAAATTTACTAAAAATCACCTATTAAACCCTCTTGTTAAAAAAATAAAAATAAAAAATCTATTAAACAAAATTTACAAAAAAAACTTTAATTAATTAGATTCTTTTGTTACACAAAATTGACTAAAAATCGCTCATAATACCTCTCCATTACCCAAAACTTACCATAAATTGCTCATAAAAGTTCTCTATTATAAAAAAAATACTAAAAATCACACGTCAGGTCGTTTTGTTACATAAAATTTATTAAAAATTACTCTTAAATGCTCTCTATTACACACTAATTACCAACAATCGCTCATAAAAGCTGTTTTATACAAAAAACTTGCTCATAAAAATCATGTATTACACAAAATTTACCAAAAATCAATTATTAGATTCTTTTTTTACACAACATTTATTAAAAATTGCTCATAAAAGCTCTTTATTACATATTATTTACCAACAATTGCACATAAAAGCATTACTTACTAAAAATTCATTAAAAATCTCCCACAACAGAACTGTAACACAAAATTTACCAAAAATCGCTTATTAAAGTTCTCAATTACAAGCAAAGTACCAAAAATCGCTCATAAAACCTGTCAATTACCAAAAAATTATAAAAAAACTGTTTATAAAAACCTATTATTTTACAAAAATCACCCATTAGATATTTTTGATAAACAAAACTTACCAAAAATCGCTTACAAAAGCTTTATATTACATCATATTTTCCAAAAATCGCTCATAAAAATGTCTATTAAACAAAATCTATAAAAAATTGTTTATAAAAGTTTGAGCAAATCACTTATCAAATTCTTTTGTTACACCAAATTGACTAAAAATCGCTCATAAGAGCTCTCTATTGCCCAAAATATATCATAATCGCTCATAAAAACTCTCTATTATAAAAAAATTACCAATAATCTAGTACTACTAATATATTTATTACCAACAAGATCTATTTTTTAAATAAAATTGACTAAAAATCGCTGATAAAAGCTGTCAAGCACTAAAAATGTACCAAAAACTGTTTGTGAAAGCCATTTATTTTACAAAACTTACAAAAAAATCCTATCAAATCCCTTTGTTATACAAAATTTACCAAAAATCGCTTATAAAAACTTTATATTACACAAAACTTCTCAAAAATTGCTCAAAAAATTAGTCTAATATAAAACATTTACCAAAAATTGTTTATAAAACACAAAGGTTACTAAACATCCACCATCAGATCCAGTTTTTACACAAACTTGACTAAAAATCGCTCATAAAATCTTTCTATTTAACAAAAATCACCAAAAATCGCTCATAAAAGTTGTCAAGCGCTAAAAATGTACCAAAAATTATTAATGAAAGCCATTTATTTTACAAAACTTACCAAAAAAATCCCATCGGATCCCTTTGTTACACAAAATTGACCAAAACTCTATATTACACAAAACTAACATAAAATCGCTCATCAAAGTTGTCAAATACAAAACAGTTACTAAAAATTACATCAGATCCGTTTTCTACACAAAATTTACTAAAAATCGCTAATAAAGCCTATCTTCTACACTAAATTTACTAAAGCTTGCTTATAAAAACGTTCACAATTTTCTTATTTTCACAAAAATTACCAAACTAAACTAAATATTTCAAAACAATAACAATCTGACGCTGATTGTTGTTGTTTTGAACTATCAAAATGACCTTCCACGTGTTTAATAATTAAGAATTCAAAGAAATTCGTATTATAAAAATGCATAAACGATATTAAATTATAAGGTAAATTTGCGCAACTAAAATCCGCTGACTTCATTCCCTCTCATTTAAGTTTATTCGAGCTGAAGCAAAAATAACACAAAACACGAGTTGCTTTACATCATAAGAAAAGAATTTTTTAATCTCATGCACGTAAATAATTTATATTAAAATAATAACAAGTTAGAGAAAAGTTAATTTTTAATTATCCCGTTACCAAAACGCGTTGACAATTTTCCCACGCTTAAAACATTTAGTTAATCAGTGTCAACATATACAAAGAGAATTAAATTTTCCGGTCCGACAGCGAAGAATTTCCAATACATAAACTCCATTAATTCGGTGGAATTTAATAAGCCCAAAGAGGAAATCAATATCAAATTTTAATTAAATCATTTTTATCCATCATGCAATTAACACCAATGAGTGGACCCGTAACGGGAGTAAAGGTCATATACGTTTACCACTCACACAAACGAATTTATTGAGGTCGAATTAGTTTATCATTTAATTACTACATGAGTATGTAAAGATAAATTGATTGAATAATTTTATTACAAAATTTCCTTTTGTGTTTTGAAGGGGTGTTGAGAAAAAAATGTCTAATCCGGCAATAAGAGGCGGTTTTGCTACTTACCCGCAACCATTTGTGATTGAGCACTTCTTGTATTGTTATCCTCTGTTTAGGATCCAGCGTCAGCATTTGCTGGATGAGATCCTTGGCGCTGTCACTGATAAACTCCCATTGCGACGAATCAAGCTGGAACAAAAAAATAACAATTTCATTTTACGGTCAACCAACTCAATCTGTTTATGTAATGAAGTGAAAATCGACGTTTTACATTCGTCTGCTTAAAATTTGCAATTTACTATTTGAAAATCTTAAAATATCAATAAAATTGTATTTTGTGGAATAAATAGAGATTAGTTGCTATGTTAGAGATACATAAAAGAAAACGACTAGTAGCAAATTACACAATGAAGCGGATTAAGTTGTAAAGTGATAAAATAAGATTTTATTGCTACATGAATAAAAGTAGTATAAGATGCAAGGTTATTGTCAATAGATTTTTTTATAAATCCTATACAGAATCAGTTATAGCTTCATACAGTTTCCAATTTTAATAAAATCTAATTTAGAAATTTAATTTAAAATATTTTTCAAACATCTACAATACTACAATTTGGTACTAATATTGCTCATCAAATTTACTAATAATGACCCAAAATTGGTATAAAATTATCGCTAAATGCGTTTACAACTAAAGTCATTATAGCTTCAAAGTTTCACACATTTTCTTTTTGATTTTTGGTTTTCCGGGCATTCGTTGTGTATTGACTTCTAAGCAAATTTAAATATATTAAAGGTCTTTTCCACATTTTTGGCAAAATCATGTTTTAGAGGACTACTTTGATTCCTCTTTTTTGTATTATTATTATTGTCTTTGTACGGTTTGTTTGGGATATAAAAATTCAAAATATAACAGAACAAAGCTGTTTGCTAGACACCAAAATTAATGTTTGCAATTGGGTTCATAGAAATTGAAATAAGCACTATTCTTAGGATGCAAGTACAATGGCGACCCAACACTTGAGCGGTTGAGTATGTCACTCCAGTTTATGAATACCATTAAGTAGTTTCAACCGCCCAAAAAATTGTTATCAAAAAGATAAAAATGTCTTCTTCCTGCAAGCGTTAGAAGTCCCTAAGTCAAAAGAGAAGAAGGTGGCTTCCAATATCTTAATCCCCAAAGTTTGAGCAGGTTGCCAGGTCACTCCAGTTCATGATTACCATCAAGTAATTAAAATTGTAGTGCCCACGCACCTGTTCAAAAATTCGTTCTAAAAAAATTAAAAGTTTCTTCTCTCTTCATAGCAAGATAACAAGTCAGTAGTTTGGATTAGAGTGACCCACCCACCCACTTAAGTGTTAGTTATCAAAATGTTAGATCACGACCTTCTCTTGTGACAAAATGACTTCTGATGCTCGCAAAGAGGTTAAACTTTCAATCTATTGATGACAACCACTTGAAATAACCCACCCACCCAACCACCCAAGTGTTATTTATCAAGTGATAGATCAAGACCTTCTCTTGTGACAAAATGACTTCTTATGCTCGCAAAAAGGTTAAACCTTCAATATCTTAATGACAACCACTTGGGTGGGTGGGTGAGACACTTCATAGCATAATTACAAGTCAGTAGTTTAGATTGGAGTATTCCACCCACCCACCCAAGAGTTAGTTATCAAAATGTTAGATCACAACCTTCTCTTGTGACAAAATGACTTCTGATGCTCGCAGAGAAGTTAAACCTTCAATACTCCATAACATAATAACAAATTACTAGTTTGAATTGGAGAGACCCACCCACCCACCCAAGTGTTAGTTATAAAAATGTTAGATCATGACCTTCTCTTGTGACAAATTGACTTTTGACGTTTGCAAAGAGGTCAAATATTTAATCTCTTAATGAGAACATTTAGGTGAGACACTTTATAGCAAGATAACAAGTCAGTAGTTTAGATTAGAGTGACCCACCCACCCACCCAAGTGTTACTTATCAATATGTTAGATCACAACCTCCTCTTGTGTCAAAATGAATTCTGATGCTTGCAGAGACGTCAAATTTTTAATCTCTTAATGACAAACACTTGGGTGAGTAGGTGGGACACTCCATAACATAATAACAAATTACTAGTTTAAGTTGGAGTGACCCACCCACCCACCCAAGTGTTACTTATCAAAATGTTAAATCACGACCTTGTGACAAATTGACTTTTGACACTCGCAAAGAGGTGAAATTTTCAATCTCTTGATGACAAACACTTGGGTGGGTGAGTAGAACACTCCATAGCATGATAACGAGTCAGTAGTTTAGATTGGAGTAACACACCCACCGACCCACCCAAATGTTAGATCACGACCTTCTCATGTAACAAAATGACTACTGAGATCCAAATCTCTTGATGCCTAACATTTGGCTAAGTAAGTGAGTCTCTCCAGTTTATAATTAATATTAAGTAGTTTAAACTGTAGTGCTCGCACACCCGCCCTAAAGCTAGTTATCAAGAAATTGGAAGTTTCTCCTCTTTGCAATCGTAAGAAGTCTCTAAGTCAGAGAAGAAAAAAAAAATCCAAGTTCTTAATACTCAACATTAGGGCAAGTGGGTAGGTCTAGTTTATAATTATCATCAAATAGTTTAAACTGTACTACTCGCACACCCGCCCAAAAGTTTGTTATTAAGAAATTGGTTACTCCTCTCTGCAATTATCAGAAGTTTCTAATTTAGAAAAAAAAAAAATTATTCAATCTCTTAATGCCCAACATTTGGGGGACTTGCTGAGTCACTCCAGTAATTATATTACTATCAAATAGTTTAAACTAGAATGCCGGCCTACTCGCCCAAAAATATGTTGTCTGCAAGCGTTAGAAAACTCTAAGTCAGAGAAGGGGAAGATAATTAACAATCTCTTGATGTCCAACACTTGAGCAAATTAGTAATTCGATCCAATTTGTGATTACCATCAAGAAGTTTGAACTGGGGTGCCCTTCCACCCGCCCAAACAATTTTTGTTACAATTTGGAAGTTTCTTCTCTTTACAAACGCTAGAAAAGTAGAAAGTGGTATCTAATCTATTGATGCCCAACATTTGGGTATCAAATTTGATATTTCTAACTCATAACCAAGTTACATCAATTTAAACTTTCCGCATTCCTTTGAAAGCAAAATTACACAAAATAAAAAATTGTGCTCCAGTTTCAAAACATTTAAAGATATTTTAAAATTGAAACCAGCATAGTTTAGCCTAACAATCAGAGTATTTGAGTAACAAATTTAATAATTCTAACTTTACTCATAACCAAGTTACATCAATTTGAACTGTACGTATGCTTAAGAGCAAAATTACACAAAATCATAAACTGTGTACCAATTTCTAAATACTTAAAGATAATTTAAAAATGAAACCGATATATTTTAGCCTAATATTTAGTGTATTTGAGTACCAAATTTTATATTTCTAGCTTTCGTAATAACTGAATTACATCGATTTGAATTTTGGACACGTTTGTGACATTTTTGACGTTTAGCGTATTCCGCATTTGTAACGAGTAAAACCCTTATAGGATTAGTGACATTTATAATATGGGAAAACATTTTAACGTTTATTACGTTTGTGAATTATATAGCATTAATGACACTTTTGGCATTTATGAGATTTTAACGGTTTTGGCATTTATGGTTTTTATTACGTTGACTTTTATAGCGCACCCAGCGATGCAAGTGATGCTTATGACATTTATAACATTTGAAGACTACAAAGATATTTTAACGTTTATGAAATTCATTCATAGTTTTTGTGACATTTGTGACATTTAAAAACAATTATAATACTTGAAAAAGTTTATGACGTTTTTGTAACATTTATGACATTTGTACAATTTATAACGTTTGTAATGTTTATGGCCCTTTCCGTGTTTGTTGTGCAAACGATGTTTATTACGTTAATGACGTTTGTAACATTTCATTTTATTTTTACTAACATTGTAACGTTTGTTACGTTGTGACATTTGTAGCGTTTATGGTAATTCTAGCGTTTATGACATTTGTGACGCTTATAGCGCATTTCACTTGTAATAAGTGAGACCCTTATGACATTTGTAACATTTAAAAACGTTTATGACATTCGAAAATATTTATCGTTTATTACGTTTATGAATTATATATATATATATAGCATTTATGACAGTTGTAACGTTATTAACACATTTTAACGGTGTTGACGTTTATGGTTTTTATTACATTTGTGACCGGAGTTTGTGATGCGTGTGACGCTTATGACATTTATAACATTTGAAAACTTCAAAAACATTTTAACATTTATGACGTTTCTGACATTCATTCATGGTTTTTGTAATATTTGTCACATTTAAAAATCATTTGAAAAAGTTTATGACGTTTTTGACATTTATAGTTTTTGTAAGTTTTATAACATTTGTAAAGTTTGTGGCCCATTCCAAGTTTGTAGTGCATGCGGCTTTTATTACGTTAATGACGTTTTTGTTACTGAAATTGTAACGTTTGTTACGTTACTTTGTAATAAGTGAGACCCTTATGGCATTTGAAAACGTTTATGTCATTTAAATTAAAAATATATATAGCATTTATGACATTTGTAACGTTAATGACAATTTTTAACATTTATGACATTTTAACGGTTTTGACGTTTATAGTTTTTATAACACTTGACATTTAAGGCTTGCCGCTTATGTGATGCATGAGACGCTTATGACATTTTTAACATTTGAACATTTATGACGATTCTGACATTCATAGTTTTTGTGACATTTGTGACATTTATAGTTTTTGTAATATTTACGACATTTGTGAAGTTAATAACGTTTGTAATGTTTATGGCCTATTCCGCGTATGTAGTACATGCGACGTTTATTGCGTTAATGTTGTTTGTCACATTCCAATTTATGATTACAAATGTAACGTTTATAATGTTTGTAACGTTTATAATGTTTGTAACGTTTATGACAATTGTAACAATTGTGACAATTATGACATTTGTAACGTTTATAACATTGTTGACATTTATGACATTTAAAA
Organism: Tachinus rufipes; assembly: GCA_963932245.1. Classification (NCBI taxonomy): domain Eukaryota; kingdom Metazoa; phylum Arthropoda; class Insecta; order Coleoptera; family Staphylinidae; genus Tachinus; species Tachinus rufipes. The sequence goes on along the minus strand of OZ010746.1, from coordinate 9,316,029 downwards.
ACATTTATAACGTTTTTATTTGTGATGTTTATGACAATTCTGGCGTTTATAAAATTTTTGACGTTTATAGCGCAATACGCGTTATGATATTTTAACATTTATTACGTTTGTGATTTATGACATTTATAACGTTAATGATACTTTGACAATTATGACATTTTAACGTTTTTGATATTTATGACGCAACTCGCGTTTGTAATACGTGTAACGCTTATGACAATTGTGGTATTTATAACATTTATAAACATTTTAAAGTTTTGTGACATTAATGAATTTTACAACATTGTGATGTATATTACAAAATTAAATGTTTTTCCTTCCTGCAAACGTCATTATTGCAGAAAAAAGATAATGATAACCAATCTTTTTAATCAAAAAATGTTAAAATGATCTTAATGTACGTAATGTCAAAATTAATCTACAACTGTCCCAGAAAATTAAAAAAAAAATAGATGACAACTGCTTTAAATGATCTTCCAAATGTCAAAATTGATCTACAACAGTTCCAAAGAATCGTTAATAAAAATAAAAAAATTACCACCTGTTTTAACTAATCTTACAAAATTGAGCTACAAATGTCAAGTGTCAAAATTGCGATACAAATCCCAAAAAGTCTTACAATTGTCAAAATTCATCTACAAATAATCTTAAAATGTCAAAATTCATCTAAAATCGTCCCAAAAACAATGTTAAACAAAAATAATTAAATTAACAACTGCTTTATGTGTAAAAAGTAATCTACAACTGTGAAATTTTTTTAAATAAAACAAATTGAGTTTAAAATTTGTTATAAATGATCTTATAAATGTCAAATTTAATGTACACATCTACAATTAATTTAAAAAGTGTCAAACATGATCTACAACCGTTCCGAAAGATTGTAACCAAAAAAAGTTGAATTAGCAACAGTTTAAAATAATATTGCAAGTGTCAAAATGAACCTACAAATATTTATTATATTTAAAAAATTTATGACGTTTTTGACATTTATAATTTATGACATTTGAAATGGATATAGCCTGTTCCGCGTTTGTAGTACATGCGGCATTTATTACGTTAATGAACTTTGTAACGTTTATGACGTTTGTGATGCTTATGGCGCATTCCGAGTTTGCAATAAACGTTTGTGACATTTAAAGACATATGTGACATTTGAAAATGATTTATTCGTTTCTGATTTATATAACATTTATGACATAAATACGTAACTTTTGCATTTTTGATATTTTAACGGTTTTGACATTTATGATTTTTATAACGTTATGACATTTATGGCGCATCCCGAACTTATGACATTTATAACATTTAAAAACTTCAAAGATATTTTAACGTTTATGACGTTTCTGACATTCATTCATAGTTTTTCTGACATTTAAAAACATTTATGATATTTGAAAACGTTTACGAAGTTTTTTTGTGAAATTTATAACGTTTGTAATGGTTATGTCCTATTCCGCGTTTGTAGTGCATGCGACGTTTATTACGTTAATAATGTTTGTCACATTTCATTTTATTTTTACTGAGATTGTAACGTTTGTTACGTTGTGACGTTTGTAACGTTTATGACAATTCTAGCGTTTATGACATTTGTGACGTTTATGGTGCATTCCGAGTTTGTAATAAACGTTTGTAACATATGAAGACACGTTAGTGATTTGTATGTCATTTATGACATTTGTAACGTAAATAACTCTTTTGAAATCCATGACATTTTTAACATTTTTGACAATTATAGCGCATCTTTTATTTATGATGCCTGTGACTTTTATGACAATTGCGACATTTATAACATTTAAAAACCTTTATAAAGTTTCTGAAATTTATAGTTTTTCCAACATTTATAATATTTGTAAAGTTTATAACGTTTCTAACCTTATTGACGTATCCTGCGCTTGTGATGCGTGTGACGTTTATGATTTTTGTGACATTTATAACATTTGTAAACTTTGAAAACATTTATGACATTTGAAAACGTTTGTTATGTGTGCAACGTTTATAACGTCTTTGGTGTTCGTCATATCCCATTTTATTATTATATTTGTATCATTTAAGATGTTTTGTTGTATGCTCAGTTTGTTGCACTTAAGAAAAATATTATTCTTGTGACGTTTCACATTTATTAAATTCAATATTTTTGTGGTTCTTTCCTTTTCTGAAATTGATTGCTTTTGTTACGTTTGCGAATTATATAGTTTTTATGACACTTTTAGTATTTTAACACATTTTAACAATTTTGACGTTTATAATTTCTATAACGTTATGACATTTAGGGCGCATCCTGCATTTGTAATGCGTGTGAACTTATGACATTTGTAACATTTTAAGATTTCAAAGACAATTTAACGTTTATAACATTTTTGACATTCATTCGTAGTTTTTGTGACATTTATAGTTTTTGTAATTTAAATGACATTTGTAAAATTTATAACGTTTGAAATGTTTATGAGCTATTCCGCGTTTGTAGTGCAGACGACGGTTATTACATTAATGACGTTTTTAACACGTTTATGACATTTGTAACGCTTATAGCGCATTTCACGTTTGTTATGAGTAAGACCCTTATGGCATTTGTGACATTTAAAGACGTTTATGATACTTAAAAATATTTCAATGTTTATTACGTTTATGAATTATATAGCATTTATGACATTTGCAACGTTAATGACACTTTATAACATTTATGACATTGTAACGGTTTTGACGTTTATGGTTTTTATGACGTTAAGACATTTAAAGCGCATTCCGCTTATGTGATGCGTGTGACGCTTATGGCATTTTTAACATTTGAACATTTGTGACGTTTCTGACATTCATGATTTTTGTGACATTTGAAGATGTTTTTAGTATTTGAAAACGTTTTTGATGTTTTTAACACTTATAGTTTTTGTAATATTTATGACATTTGTAAAGTTTATAACGTTTGTAATGTTTATGGCCTATTCCGCGTTTGTAGTGCATGCGACGTTTGTAACGTTAATGATATTTGTCACATTCCATTTTATTATTACAAACGTAAGGTTTGTAATATTTGTAACAATTGTGACGTTAGTGACGTTTATGACATTTTTGATATTTAATACATTTAAAAACATTTATAACGTTTGTAATATTTGTGATGTTTATGACAATTCTAGAGTTTATGACATTTTTGACGTTTAAGACATTTAAAGCCATGTGTGACATTTGAAAACATTTTAACATTTATTACGTTTCTAATTTATGACATTTATAACGTTAATGATATTGACAATTATGACATTTTAAAGTTTTGTGACATTTATGAAGTTTATAACATTGTGACGTTTACTTCAAAATTAAATATTTGTTCTTCCTGCAAACGTCATTATTCAAGAAAAAAAGATAATGATAACCAATATTTTTAATCAAAAAATGTTACAAATAATCTTAGAAATGTCAAAATTAATCTAAAACTGTCCCAGAAAATAAAAAAAAAAATAGTTAAAATGACAACTGCTTTAAATGATCTTTCAAATGTCAAAATTGATCTACAAATGTTCCAAAAAATCGTTAATAAAAATAAAAAAATTAACAACTGTTTTAAATAATCTTACAAATGTCAAGTGTCAAAATTGAGATACAAATCCCAAAAAGTCTTACAAATGTCAACAGTTTTAAATAATATTGCAAGTGTCAAAATGAACCTACAAATATTTATTATATTTAAAAAATTTATGACGTTTTTGACATTTATAATTTAAGACATTTGTAAAGTTTATTACGTTGATGACCTTTGTAACGTTTGACGTTTGTGATGCTTATGACGCATTCCGAGTTTGCAACAAACGTTTGTGACATTTAAAGACATATGTGATATTTGAAAATGATTTATACGTTTCTGATTTATATGACATTTATGACATAAATACGTAACTTTTGCATTTTTGATATTTTAACGGTTTTGACATTTATGGTTTTTATAACGTTATGACATTTATGGTGCATCCCAAACTTGTGATGCGTGTGACACTTATGACATTTATAACATTTAAAAACTTCAAAAATATTTTAACGTTTATGACGTTACTGACATTCATTTCATAGTTTTTCAGACATTTAAAAACATTTATAATATTTGAAAATGTTTATAAAGTTTTTTTAACATTTATGACATTTGTAAAATTTATAACGTAGTGCATGCAACGTTTATTACGTTAATAATGTTTGACACAATTCATTTTATTTGTACTGAGATTGTAACGTTTGTTTGTTGTGAAATTTGTCACGTTTGTCACGTTTATGACAATTCTAGCGTTGACAACATTTGTAACGTTTATGGCGCATTCAGAGTTTGTAATAAACGTTGTGACATTTGAAAACATAGGTGACATTTAAAATATTTTACGATTTCATACGTTTGTGATTTATAATGCATTTATGATAAAAAAAAAACAAAAAAAAACACTCTTTTACTTTAGTAATCTATGGCATTTTAACGTTTTTGGAATTTTTGATGCATCTTGCGTTTGTGATGCGTATGACGTTTATGACAATTTTGACATTTATAATATTTAAAAATTGAAGACATTTTATGACATTTATGACGTTTGAAAACATTTTTAAGTTAATGACGTACCCTGCGTTTGATGCGTGTGTAACGTTTATAACGTCTATGACTTTTGTCACATTACATTTTATTTTTACATTTGTGTCATTTGAGAATGTTTTGTTGTATGCACAGTTGTGGCAAGATTTTTGTGGTTCTTTCTTTTTCTAAAAATGTTAACGTTTGTGATGTTGATGTGGCTTGTAGAGTTTATGACGTTTAAGACAATTGTAAATTTTGTGACTTTTATGCGCGTAATGCTTATAACATTTGTGACACTTAAAACATTTAAAGACATTTTAACGTTTATTACGTTTGTTATAAATGTGGCATTTGTGACTTTCATGACATTTATGACAACATTTATGAAGTTTATATCTTTTAAACGCAAGTTTATGGCGTATCGTTTATGATGTGTATTGTAACATTCCATTTCATTATTACATTTGCATCATATAAAGGTCTTAACCTTTATAGTATTTGCACAGTTTATGGCGTTTAGTAAAATTAATAATATTTATGGCGTATACAGTGTTAAAATTACAATAATGAAAGTTCCAAAATTAATCTAAAACAGTCCCAAAAAAACGTAAATAAAAATACGTGAATAAATAACTGTTTTAAATATTCTTACAAATGTCAAAACTGATCTACAAATGTTATAAATTATCTTAAAAATGTAAAAAAAATAATCTAGTATTGTTCTGCTACAAGCAGTTTTAAATCAAACTAACTACATTTACAACTAACATAAATGATCTTGCAAATGTCAAAACTGATCAAGAAATGTACAAACAAAAGAAATGTCAAAATTAATCTACAATAAACCCAAAAAAATGCAAACAAAAATAGTTGAATAAAAAACTGCTTTAAATGATCTTACAAATGTCAAAATTGATCTACAACTGATCCAATAAAACGTTAACAAAATTAATTAAATTGTTTTCAATAATCTTACAACAAACAACTATCCCAAAAAATTCTACAATGATCAAAATTGATATAAGGACTTTGTTTAAAAATCGCAATTTTAACTCAAAAAAATAATTTACTAGTGAAATCAATCAGAAATTTTCCGTAAAACCTAAATCTGGCACAATTTAAAGTCTATACCTTCACTATAAGCCGCAAAAGCCATAAAACCAATTTTTTGTTCTCAGTGAGCTGGGCAAAAAAGAACATATTAGATTTTTTTAACAGACAAAGTTGACGTATTTTGATGTAAATTAGTTGGAAAATATAAATTGTTTAAAAATGTTTTGTGTATTTAGGTTTTATGGGTATAAAACTCAAAAAAAACTGCAAAAATACTCCAAATACTATTAAAAATTTGAGTTTTGCAAACAATTCTACAAGGAAAATAGTCAGTGTCGTGTTTATCGGGCGTAGTAAAACCCATCTAAAAAAAAAGTTACAACATTTTTCCTTTACTTGATTTTTTTTTTAGTTTTTTTCAAAGATTATTTTGCTTATTAATTTTTTTAAACTCATTTCAAAAGTTTAACAAAAACATCTTTTGTTGCTTGAACCAATTTTGGGCAATTTTACTCTTTGTTTGATAATTTTTGCGCTTGCGGCAAAATTTGGACTTGATCTATCGACGCCAAAATTTGAGAATATTATTATTTTTAGCATAAACATAAATCCGGCCGGCGCTCATCAAAATTTGACAAAAAAAATTTTAAACCACATCCTAGTGTGTTTATAATATTTTTTGTGAATATGAAAAAATAATTAATATTTAGCGTATTTTTTGCCTGAAAATATTGTAAATATTCCTTTCTAGATGGACTTTTTTACGGCCGATAAGCACTACACTGACTATTTTCCATGTAGAACTTTTAATAATATTTAGTGTATTGTTCCTTTGAGCGCGGCTAAACGTGTATTTGTAAGAGTTTTGAAACCCTAAAACCCAACTAGACCAAATTTATATTTTTTAACTAATTTACAACAAAAATACGTCAATTTCGGCGTTTAAAAAAAAATTACAAAAATGCTCCTTTTTGCACAGATCACTGAGACCAAAATATCGTTTTTTTTTGGGATTTGAAGCGCATAAAAAAGGTGCGGACATTTTTTCTTAACCTCCTCCCTCCCATGTTCTGTTTGAAATAGAATTGCCCATAAATTAACAACTATTTTGAATAATCTTACTAATGTCAAAATTGATCTAAAACTGTCAACAACCTTTTGTACGGTTCGTGTTCTAAATATGTTTAATTTTTTTTTAAATAAAACGATTCTAGATTTCAATTGTTTTAAATATCTTTAAAAATGTCAAAATTGATCTATAAATGTTACAAATAATCTAAAAAATGCCAAAACTGATCTACAACGGTTACTCAGAATCTTTAGTACTGTTCATGTTCTAAAAGTGTTAAAAAAAAGTTGAGCTTACTAATTTTAATAAATAATCTATTTAAATTTAATCTACAAATGTTACAAATAATTTTAAAAGTGTCATATATACAAGAGTCCCAAAAAATCGTATACAAAAATAGTAAATTTATAACTGTTTTAAATAATCTACAAATGTCAAAATTGATCTACTAGTTCAGTCAAAGTAGCTTTTCAACTCTAAAAAAATCCAAAAAATTTAAAACTGTGTACACTGATTTATAGGTACCTAGTGAAGGCTATACTAAAAATCCTGACAAATATGACACGAACTCTAGCGGCAATCACAAAAAACAAGGTACTTTTTTCGATTTTTGTTAATATCTCAAGAACAGTAGGTCGGAGGTAAAAGTTAACTATATACACAATAAAAGCTGATAAAATTTTCAATGTTCATATACATTTTTCTAGTATTCTTAGCGGTTACAGAGTTAAAGAGCACTAATGATTGCGTTTTTTTCAAAAAAAAAATTAGCACAACACAATATGTAATTTATTGAAGATGCCAAAGCAAGAAAAAATAAGTGTACTTTTTACCATCATTTGTTAGACACTTGTAAATCAATAGTTAATAATGCTTTGCCTACACTTTTGGATACGTTGGATCATTGTGGGAGAAGGGTTATACATTTGCAAAAAATGAAATTGAGAACTGCCTCAGGTTCTGCTGCGTCTTCTGTAGTTACTGGGATCAACCGGCTGGCTCAAACTTCCAACCCCACTGTTCTGGAAGAAGTTCAATTCCTAGCCCAACTTGGATTTGGTGGTATACACAAAAAGCATGCTGCATTGCTGCTTCTTCTGTAGACAACAGCGCAGAAAGGTCTAGTTTAGCATTCAAAACTGATTTGGTAAAAGCTTTGTAACAATGCACGTTAAGGAAAGTTTGCTTGTAAGGTGCATTGTACCATGCCAGAAATATTTCGTTTCTAGCTTCAGCTTTATTACATCAGTAATACTTTGCAGTTTAGCTCGCTTCTTGAACAAATTGAAACAGACAAGTTTCTATTTTCGATATGCAGCGGAAGTTTTTTATTTCATTAGTTTGCAATTGCTGACTCAAATATACCTTCCATTCTACTCTGCCGTGGCTTGGTTTAATAAATAATATCTGTCTTTCAGATGAGGTTAAAGCCATGAGAAGGACAATAAGATCAACATATTTGCCAACTATTGCTACTTTGTCACTAGTTTAAGATTTTATGACTCCTTTTAATTCCATGGTCGTGAAAAGCAGTTAAGAGGAATGAAATAAGTGTTTGACTGTGATTTGTGTTTGTGATAAAAGTTTATGTCAACTGACCTCTTTAGCTTGTACTTTGGTTCTATTCAGCTGTCTACGTACTGGATAGTGCCGCTGAATAGCCATCAAACACAACGGTACAGCTCTTGCCGGCATAATGCTTGAAAACATAGGCAACATAACGTTGGCAAATTATTGAGATTGAGGATTTTTGAGCCATACCACCTTGTGTAACAGTAATCCCTTATTCAAAACAATGTCAAAATCAAAAAGATTGGCTTCTTCTTGTAGTACAAAAAAAGGAGCGTATAAGGATTTGTTTGTTTTCATCATTCCAGTTTCCTCAAATAAAGATAAAGGATAAGAAGCAAGCTTATGTTATAAGTAGTTGTTTAAGTCCTTATTACTCTGCTTGTTGATACCTATCTTTAGAAACATCGTTAAAGGGTTGATTACACCTTTCTCCATGAACAAAGAAGGTAAAAGAGAGACCGCACTAACAATACAATTTGACGCGTATGCCACGCGTATCGTGAATCCTATGTAGAAGAAAGGGCAAATAGTTAGGAGAGAGGGAGAAGACCTTCAAAATAAACAGAGGACCAAACAAAAGAAACCGGTTCCTTGGCTCGTAACAACACCAAACTTTTTTTCTTTAGCGCCCTATAACTCTGTAGCCGCTGAAAATACAAAAAAAATGTATATGATCATTTTTATTGCCTACAGTTCTTGAGATATTAACAAAAAACCAAAAAAAGTGCCCTGTTTTCGGTCATTACCGCTAAAGCTCGTCATATTTGTCAGGACTTTTAGTATATTCTTCATTAACTACCTATAAATGAGAGTACAAAGTTTTAAAACTTTTGGAATTTTTTAGAGGTGAAATCAATATTTGAACAAATTTGACTGGACTACTACTACTACTACTGCTACTACAAATGTTACAAAAAACCTTAAAAAGACCAAAATTGATAAACTATCTAAAAAAACTAAAATTTGTTTTAAATGATCTTACAAATGTCAAAATTGATCTACAAATGTTTTGAATGATTTTAAAAGTCTAACTAATTTACAACTGTTAGAAATGACCTTTAGTACTGTTCATGTTCTAAAAATGATACAAACAATTGTAAAAAAAACTATTTGAATTAATAATTTTTATAATATATCTTACAAATGTCAAAATTAATCTTCAAATGCTATAAATGATCTTAAAAATATCAAAATCCCCGCCCACCCTCAAAAGTGTTTGTGATCACATTTCTTAATCACAAACACTTGGGTGGGTAGGTGGGCACTAAATTCATTGATTCTAAAACAGTGGTTTCGATTTTAGTGATCCAATTTCATGATCACAAACACTTTTGCAAGTGGGTGAGTAGGGCACTAAGTTCATTGACTCTGGAACAGTAATTTGACTTTAATTCCTCCCCACCCACCCAACTGTTTATGATCCAGTTTCTTGACAACAACCACTTGTGTAAATGGGTAGGGCACTAAGTTTATTGATTCCAAAATAGTAGTTTTGATTTTAGTTTCCGCCCACTCACCCAAGTGTTTGATTCAATTTTATGCTCACAAACACTTGGTTGGGTGGGCAAGTTCATTAATTCTGAGGCAGTAATTTTGACTTTAGTTCGCGCCCGCCCACCCAAGTGTTTGTAATCAAATTTCTTGATTACAAAACACTTGTGGGGTATTAAGTTCATTGATACCAAGACAGTAGTTTTGATTTTAATCTCCATCAACCCACCAAAGTGGTAGTAATCCAATTTTTTGATCACAAACACTTGGGTGAGTGGGTGGAGGACAAGTTCATTGATTCTGGGACAGTAGTTTTGACTTTAATTTCCGCCCACCCGCCCAAGCGTTAATGATCCAATTTCTTAATCACAGACACTTGGGTGGGTGGGTGGGGCACTAAGTTCATTGATTCTGGAACAGTAGTTTTGATTTTAGTTCTCGCCCGCCCACCCAAATGTTTGTAACCACATTTCTTGATCACAGACATTTGTTGGGCACTTAATTCATTGATTCTGAGACAGTAGTTTCGATTTTAATCTCCGGCCACCCACCCAAATATTTGTGATCCAATTTCTTGATCACAATCACTTAGGTGGGTAGGTGGGACACTAAGCTCATTGATTCTGGGAAAGTATTTTTGACTTACTACCCGCCCGCCAACCCAAGTGTTTGTGATTCAATTTTTTGCTCACAAACACTTGAGTGGGTACGTGGGGCACTAAGTTTATTGATTCTGAGACAGTAGTTTTGTTTTTAATCCTAAGTGTATTGATTCTGGCACAGTATTATTAACTTAATTCCCCCCCCCCCCCCCCGCCCACCAAAGAGTTTGCAATTCCATTTTTGCTCACAAACACTTAGGTGGGTGGGTGGGGCACTAAGTATATTGATTCTAAGACAGCAATTTTGACTTTAAAGTATTAGTAATCCAATTTCTTAATCACAAACACTTGGGTAGGTAGGTGAGAACTAAGTTCATTAATTCTAGGACAGCTGTTTAGACTTTAACTTTGCTCGCCCACCCAAGTGTTTGTGATTTAATTTCTTGATCTAAGTTTAATGATTCTGGGACAAAAGTTTTGATTTTAATCCCCGGCCACCCACCCAAGTAGTAGTAATCTTATTTCTTGATCACAAACACCTGGGTGAGTGGGTGGGTGGGACACTAAGTTCATTGATTCCAAAACAGTAGTTTTGACTTTAGTTACCGGCCACCCACCCAAGTGTTTGTAATCCAATTTCTTTATTACAAACATTTGGGTGGGTGGGTGGAGTACTAAGTTCATTGATTCTGGAACAGTATTTTTGACTTAGTTCCCGCCGGCCCACCCAACTGTGACTTGGGTGGGTGGATGGGGCACTAAGTTCATTGATTTTGAGACAGTAGTTTTGACTTTAATCCCCGGCCACCCACCCAAGTGTTAGTGATCCAATTTCTTGATCACAAACACTTGGGTGAGTGGGTGAGGCACTAAGTTCATTGATTCTGTTACAGTAGTTTTGGCTTCAATCCCCGACCACCCACCCAAGTGTTTGTGATCAAATTTCTTGATCACAAACACTTGGGTAGGTGGGTGGGCACTAAGTTCATTGATTCTGGGATAATCGTTTTGCCTTCCCTTTGTTTGAAGCAATTAAGGCAGCGATGGCAAAACCACTAAAGCCAGCCAGACCACAACCAGGAGTGCCGTTTGTGTTAAAGACGGACGCATGTAACGTCGAAGTTGGGGCGGCCTTGTACCAAGAAATAGATAACCAATGCCACATTAAATCGTTCGCAAGCTCAAAACTAAAGCCGTGCCAAACACGCTTTTACTCCAACGAGCTCGAGTGTATGGCAATAATGTAAGCAATCAATAGGTACAGGCCGTATCTGGAAAATAAACCGTTCAGTCTCAGAACGGATAATAAGGCTCTTGTTTGGCTGGAGAATTCAACTGATGCAAAGGCAAAATTCACTCGCTGGTCGCTGATTCTACAAGAACTGGACTTCACCATTGAACATACGCCTGGAGAGACCAACCTGTTACCAGATGCCTTTAGCAGATACCCTGGCTCAAAAAAAAATGATGGACGTGGCAGAAGAAACAGAGAGGTTGTTGCCACCAGAAAGCCCGGAGGAACAACAGCACCTACGTTAAACCATCTTTACACGCGCCTGGACAGAAGCAACAGAACGGACTTCGCCAGGTTATGTCTCCTAGAAGGAGAAACATTAGCGCACAAACCAAAAGTCAGAACATTTAAGACATAATTCAAAAATACCACATAATGACTGAAGACCCGCCCAGAGGGCAAAGATCTGGGGTACAAAATTGGCGAGAAAGGAGAACTCTTACGGACAAGTGATGCATCCAACCAATTGGTAGTGCTGGTACAAGCGCAGCAAGAGGTGATTAAGCTCCACCCCACAACGACTACCGCTGGACACCCAGGTCGGAACAAAACAACTACGGCCATCCTGAGAGCCTCTCACTGGCCAAGAATCCAAAGAGACGTTCGAACATTTATCAGGAAGTGCCTGACATGTTCAAAGGTAAAGGCCGGAGCGACGCCGTCCAAAGCCCCGCTGAAATCGCAGCCGCCGGGAAAACCCTGGGAGCGAGTAGCCATAGACTTTGTAGGCCCACTCGACACCACCAAGGCAAGGAACAGGTACATCCTTACCATGATGGATACCTGCACAAGATGGCTGGAAGCCACTTCCGTAACGGCAGCTACAAGCAAAAACACCACCAAAGTATTGGAACGGAATCTGTTCCAAAGATAGGGATACCCAAAAACAATACTGTCGGACAATGGATCTCACTTCACCAGGCTATTAAATCGTGGAAAGCCAACGGTCACTTACCACTCGCAGGCTAATCCTGTGAGACGCCGCCATGCAGAACTTAAGAAAAGCTTGCAAGCTTTACATAAAGAGAAACCGAGGATGGAATGGAACAAACACCTGCCCATAGCAGTATACCACTGCAACCGCCGAACAAACGCGGCCACAGGGTGTACGCCAAGCGAGTTGATGCTGAGATAAAAGTTGAATTAACAAATTATTTACATAATCCTAAATGTTACAAATAGTTTATTAAAGTGACAAAATTAATCTGTTACAAACAATGTTCTAAATGAAACAAATTTAAATTTTTTGTAAAGGATATTCAAGATATTAAAACGGATCTACAAATGTCAGAAAATGTTTTAAATAATGTAAAATTAATCTACAAATCCTATAAATAATTTTTAAAATGTCAAAATTGATCTTCAGTTTAGTTGCATAACTAAGATTTTTAGGCTCCACCGCAAAATATTTAAAATGGCTTCCTCTGAGACATATAAAGATATTGAGAACAAAATGGTTTTCGAAAAATCGTACCATTTTGTCATTTTTATTTACTTCATTTTGTTTGTAAAAACAAATTTATAATAATTTGTTAAAAACGGCAAAAACCGAACCAAACAATTCAAAAGACAAAATAAGAACAAAAGCGATTGCAAAATTAAAAGAAGAACGACAAAATTTGATAAAAAACAATAAAAATTAAATGAAAAACAATATTAACAATTTAAAAAGCCAATAATAGAATAAAAACAACTTAAATTGAAAAAAGATGATAAAAAACAGTAAAAAAAGAAGAAAAGAAAAAAAGAAAATTAAAAAGTTTAAAAAAATGAATGAAAAACAACAAAAACTAAACGAGAAACAACAAACAATTGATAAAAAACTATTAAAAACATTATGAAAAACAAAAAAATTAATTTCAAAATAAAAATTAAAAAAAAATATAAATTTTTATAAAGATCATAAAAACTAAACAAAAAACAATAGCAATTTGATAAAAACCAATGATTTACGGCAAAATTCAAATAAAAATTATAAAAAATTAAAAAAATTACAACATTAACAAATTAAAATAAAAAAATAAGATAAAAACAATTAAAAAACAGCAAAAAATAAACAAAAAGTTTAAAGCAGTATAAATCGGCAAAAATCGGATAAAAAATTAATCAAAAATTGCACCAATCAACTGAAAAGACAAAAATAAGATAAATTCAATTCAAAACCAACAAAAATTACAAAAAAAAAACAACAAAATTAAATAAAAACTAGTTAAGAAACGGCAAAAATTGGATTAAAAACAATGAAAAATAAACGATACTAACAATTTAAAAGGTAGAAACAGATTATCGATAAATGCGTTAATATTAATATAAAATTGTAAGCAAATCTAAATCCAAAATATCCTAATTTAAACAGACAGTGTTGATCCTGAAATAGCTTTATAAAGTCAATTTTAAAATAAATTACTGTTGCCTTATAATAAATCCAATATCCATGTAGGTTAAATAAACCCCTATAATCACAGATATTAAAGTTGAATGAACTATTGTCATATTGTAACAATAAACCATTATTATTCTTACATAAACTGAAATAGAATAGCATTTCTTAATTAAAATGTGTTTCCATTCAAGTTAAAACCTGAAAATGTGATCTTGCTGGAAATAGCACAATCCCGACAAATAATTCCAATAAAGTATATTGATACCCGCTGGCGCATTCAATTGTTCATTTTGAATGTTGGGGGGGTTGGTTGAGCGTCTCGAGGGCAATCTACTCGCGCCGGTCGGTATTGTTTAAACGAAATAAACTGGGTGAAGAACGGCACTGGGTGCCGAGCATCGAGCGTGAAACTTTTTTTCTGTTTGCTTCGTGTTTGCTTGTCGTTTCTATTTCATTGGAGGGTAGAAGAAAAAAGCAGCCACTTTAGCTCGGTTAGAAAGAAAACTTGTTAGTTACAACGCGTTGGGTGGGCGATAATGTTACAACTGACGTTGTTAATTACTGAGGAAGATCATAATTGATTGATAAAGTATCTAGTTCAGTTTTCATTGGTTTGAGGAGATACATTATTGATCTTTAATAAGAGTTTTATTAGCTTCAGTTAATATTAATCATAAAATTACGTGTATTTATATATTAATGAATGAAACTGTAGCAGCCAATGCACATTATAGCATTGACATATTCACAGAATATAAAATAATTCCATACATGAATAAATTATAAATATTTAAATTTTGCTATTTATCTTTTTTGTGTATTCTACATCATTGATTTCAATTAGTAATTAATACTGTTGCTGGCAAAAAATATATTACTGTTTTTAATTTAAAATCCTCGCTTTATTAATGATCGGAATGGAAAATTTTGTGTACAATACATCAATTACAACGCAGTGTCGATAAATATCCTCGGCTGGCATTTTTTTGTATGCACATAAAACGATAAACCTCGCAAGAATTATGGGGCTACATTTTAAAACCAGACGCTGTTACATCTGTTACATAATAAATTAGGCTATAATATTGTTTTGATTTTGTTGGAAAGAAAGTAAAAAGCATAAGTTATAGTAAAAATGTAAAAAAATGTTAAAAAACAATATATTTTGTGATATTATTTTCTAATTTAATAACTATGAATGTCAAAGCGATTAAAACGCTGAACAAATTTACAATATTTTACGGCAGAGTAGGATTTAAAGCAGTTTATTCTGCTCTTTTTTTTAATACAAATTTATTTAAAATAAGAAGTCTTAATCAAAACTTTTCCTCAACTCTCACAGCAAATGCATTTTCTCTAGGATAAAGAAATATAGAAATCCTCCACTTATCTCATATGGTTATTTAATCCACTACAAATTACTTCCAACGGAATTTCTAACTAGATAAATAATAATTAGTTATTAAACTTCCTCAACAATGTACGAGGATAATCATGGTCATGTTTCAAATTTAACAGTTCCTTCTGGCTACGCGCGCCGCTCACTGTTATTGTGCATGTTGCACAAGATTAATATTATGTTTCCGATAGTTTAGGATGGTAATATTTTCTTATCTATTAACCATACTCCATCAATACCGGCATGCAAGTTATGTTGGATATTATAGTTTAGGGAGATTAATATGCTTTGAATATTGGCTAATTCCATCATCAATCGATATTTCATGACATATAATATAAAGTTGTTAGTAAGTTTATAAATTTTCATACTAAAAATTTAACTGGCATCAGTTTATCCTAATTATAATTAATCTAATTATTACCCCCTATGCTTTTAAATAAATTAAATTATAATCGCTCGCTTAGACATTATTATTATAACGTTCTCTACATTTAGTAATAAACATAAATCTATGCTGTAATTGTAAATTGCAATATATGTCTGATAATTTTGGTATTAAGTCGTGCGGAAAATGGCAGGACTTAAATATAATTCATGCGCAAATGTTTAGTCGTGGCTGGAATACTAATACTGCATTTAATGAATAATTGCATCAAGAGATATATCAACAAGATATTTAAATGAAGCATTCATAACTTAATTTATATTAGGATAAATATTATTATTTTTATTAATAAATTTAAATAGTGCACTAACAGCAAAGGGTTTTCAATTGGCTGTATACGATTTTGGTCTTTTATTATGTTGTTGTCGCTTTTCCTTCATTTTTCATCAAAAATTTGTCGTTTTTTTTTTTAATTTTATTGTTAAGCTAAAAATAGGATAAAAGTAAACTAAAATTAAATGCTATTATCCTATTTTTCGCCTTTTAATTAGCTAATGTCGTTTTTAATTCAGTTTTTATCGATTTTATCCAATGTTTTTTTACTAATTTGTATCAAGTAAATCAAGTTTCCTCCCTTTTTTAAAATTTTGGTTATTTTCAATTGCCTTATCCTATTTTTAATCATTTGATTTCTTAGTGTAATTTTTTATTAATTTTTTTCTGGTTTTCATCCAATTTATGCCGTTTCTCACAAATTTTTATCAAATCCCATCTTTTTTCTTTTAATTTTTGTTAATTTCAAACTGCCTTTATCCGATTTTTAGCTTTTTAGTTAGTTATTATTGTTTTTCTGTTTTTCATCGTTTTTATCCTATTTTTGGCATTTTCTTTAATGTTACTTCGTTTTTAATAATAATAATAATAACAAACGACTTTATTAAATTAAAGAATACATAAGTATTACATTAAGTAAAATATAATAGTATAATGGCGAAATTCAGCTCAATTGAATTAAATTCAATCAGCTGTTCTTCCATTTAACCGTTACCTATTAAATAGATTGAGATTAGAGAAAAAAAAAATAAACGTAACATAACAAAACAAAAAAATGATTACAATTATAATAATACATACAATGTTACAAAATATTTTAATATTAGATCCAAATTAGAATTTGTTTTATAGGCTACTAAGTTGATCACTAAGTAACCACTTTTTATATTTAGTCTTAAATCCAATAATTGAGCAGTGACATAGCTTGAGGCAAGAGGCAACATGATTATAAATTGCTGTTATAGTATATTGAAATCTTTTAAATAACTGTGTTCTATGTTTTGGTGTTGTGAGTAGTCCCTTAGACCTATCATTAATGTTGTGAACATCAGTGCGGTATTTGATTTTGTTGAATAAATACGCAGGAGTTTTAGTACTGATTAATTTGTGATAAAACACTGCTGTTCGGAGTCGTCTGTGCATGTTAAGCCATCCGATGTCTAACAACTTGTGTGAAATTCTTTCATTTCTTTTTATACCAAATATTAGGCGCAAACAAGAGTTCTGCATTTTTTGAATTCTTTTTGTATCTTCAGAGTCTAAGCAAATGCCATATAAAGTGTCACAGTGAGTAAATTGTACTAACGTTTCACAAAGCATTACTTTTGTTTTTAAATTTAAAAAATGCCGATTATTATTTATAAATTAATTTTATATTTAGAAATGCTTTTCTAATGCACATAGTAACATGTGATTTAAAGCGCAATTTATTATCGACAATAAGACCTTTGAGTGGAATTTTATTGAGTTTATGTGTATATAAACACTATCTTTATACATTGAAACTTTCTTTTTGGATCCAAACATTATCGCAACAGATTTAGATGGGTTTAGTGTTAATGCATGATTTTTAGCAAATGTTGCCACATTATTGAGATCGTAGTTTATGTTAGCAACTGCAAGTTCTATATTTTTAGCAGGAAATGTGATGTATAATTGTGAGATTTTTTCTTTGAATTTAAGCAATTGCGTTTGTCCAATTTTTGACAATTAAATTTCTTAATGTTGTTTTTAATTCTTTTGTATCGTGTTTTATGCAATATTTGCCGTTTTTCACTAATTTTTATACTATTTTTACCTTTATACTATTTGTATCCTTTTTGATCGTTTAATTAGTAAGTTTCGTTTTTTTTGTCGTTTTTCACCAGATTTCTGTAGTTTTTTACTAATTTTTATCAAATTTTGACGTTTTTCTTTCAATTTTGTTATTTTTTAATCGTATTTATTCTATTGTTAGCATTTTAAATTAATTTTTCATCGCTTCCTATCCTACTTTTGCCGTTCTTTACTGATTTTTGTTGTTTTTCAATTACTTTTATTAGGAGTTTCTGCAGAAGTTTTATAAACTTTTTTACAAGATTCTACAAAGCTAAGCTAGCATATTTTAGTACTGTACTATGAGTTTTAATAATATTTTGAAAGCTTTTACACATTTGTAAACAAAGCGTTAAAAGATTTAGTCAGTTTTTGCAAAGTTCTTAGGCTTTAAAAGTTCTGTTCAATTTAGATAATGTTCTTATGAGATTTTTAGAACTTTAACCATATTTTGGTGCTTTATGAAAGCTTTTAAAAACTTATGTAGATACACTAGAAATAGTTGTAAAAACGTTTGTAAGTGTTTATACATTTTTAAACATCTTTTAAAGCTTTTGTATTGTAAAGTTTTTATAAACTTTTAAACCTATTTTTCATAAGCTTTGTATCCTATTTTATCCGATTTTTGTCAATTACAATTTTTTTTAAATAAATTGTCGTTTACTGTTTTAATTTTGCTTTTTTTTCAAGTGCATTCATTCTATTTTTGCCTTAATAATTTGTTAGAATCGTTTTTATTAACATTTTCATAATGTTTGATATTTTTTATCTAATCCCTAAATCTCTGATTTTTACCAAATTTTAGGTGTTTTTTGGTTATTTTTTGTTGTTTTTCAATTGCATTAATACCATGTTTGTTCCTTTATTGTGTTAATTTCGTTTTTCATTTATTTTTTATCCAATTTTTGCCATTTTAATTAATTTTTATAAAATCGTTTTTTTTATTTTCTAAAAAACTTTCATAGTTTTTTTAGATTTTTGTCATTTTCACTAGCTTTTATCAAATTTTTGGCTTTTTTTGTTTAATTTTGATTGTTTTTCTATAGCGTTTGTCCTGTTTTTGCTCTTTTAATTTGCTAGCTTAGTTTTTTATTCATATTTTATGCAATTTTTGTAGTTATTTGTCATTTTTTTGTCAATTTTAGATAATTATAAATTGTTTTTTTTTCTAATTTTGCATTTCAAGTTTGTTAACGTCGTTTTTAATTAATTTTTTTATTGTTTTTTAATCATTTCCATTCAATTATTGCGGTTTTTAATTGATTCTCATAAAAATTTTGTATTTCTATTACAGTTTTTGTATTATTGCACTTTTGATTACTTAGTTAATGTTGTTTTAAATTCATTTTTCATCCAAAGTTTAAAGTTTTTCACTGATTTCATAAAAATTCTACAAAAAACGATAAAAGTTTATTGTTGAGTTTTGATGTTTCTTTATTTGCCTATGGCCATGTATGAGTCAAGTGTACAAAATAAAAATTTGTTTTTGATCAAACAACTAAAAATTCATGTATAGGAAAATCTTGATTATGTAATTTTTTTCAGATTTTTTTCAGTGAGCCGTTTCCGATTAAAGTTTGAAAAAATCAAGGTTTTTGAGTTTTTTTAATTTTTTTGATCATTTGGAACTTCTTAAGATTGCATTTCTAGGAAAAAATAAGAATAATTTTCATAGCAAAAAAAATTTTTTTTTTCTTAAAAAAATATGACATGTATTTTTTTTAAATATGAATAAAAACGTGCTTTTATATGTGCAAAAAATACCCTAAAAACTTCAAGAAGTGCCGTGTACTACATTCCGAGATATCTTACTATGTATCCACAGAAATACATAAAAATAGCAAAAAAACGCTTAAATTTTAAATTTACATTTTTTTAACGTATTAACTTCTTAGAATTGTGTTTTTAAAAAAAAATTATAACAAACTTTTTTCTTCAAATTTGTATAAAGAATAGGATTTCACAGAAGAACTTTTTTTTTTTAATTTTAAAAATTTTACATTACTAAACGTGCTTTTATATGTAAAGCACGTTTTTATCTATATTTGAAAAAAAAAAACTTTTTTTTAAAGAAAAACTGTCATTTAAAGTTCTGCAACAGTTTCAAAATTCAAAGAAAAATAACTTTTGTCTCTGAAAACTTATTCTTTAGACAATTAAAAAAAAATTGCTATTTTTTAATCTAATTTTTATTTTATTTTTGTCGTTTTAATTTTGTAGTAAAGAACACAGTTCACTTCAATAGTTTTTTATCTTTTTCACTTAATTTTTCCGGTTTTCACTGATTTTTGTAATTTTTTTGTGGTTTTCGGTTAGTTTTTGTTGTTTTTTAATTGAATTATTTCCATTTTAGCTACTTCAATTTATTGGTGTCGTTTTTAATTTATTTCTAATCATTTTTGATGCAATTTTGCCCAAATTTGTTCACTAATTTTTATTTATTAATTTGTTCTTGTTTTTCGTTACTTTTCAATTGTGTGTAATTTATTTTTTAGTATTTTTTAATAATTTTTATCCGATTATTGTCATTTTCCAATTTTGCAAATTTTGATTAGATTTTTTTTTTAATTTAAATGTTTTTTAATTGCATTTATCCTACTTTTGCAGTTGTTTATTGATATTTATCAAATTTTGGTTGCTTTTTGGTAATTTTCAATTATGTTTGCCTTTTTTTTTGTTTTTCTAAGTTGTTAGTTTTAATAAAAAAATTATTATTTAAAATTAATAAATGATGTATTTTATATAAATTGCCTTTTCATCCAGTAAGAAACACATACACGTGTGTTTTAGGATACGCACCCATCATCAGCGTGCCTAGCATCTCACTGGGCGAAGAGACAATTTACATATAATCACAGTAACTATTAAACAGTTTATGTTTAGTAATGTAAGTTGCCAGCATTACAAGCAGAGAAGAGGCTAAGACGCTAACAGCGGCGTATGAATGGCTGACAAAGAAGTTTATTAATGTGTCAAAGGTGTTAACACAACGCACCCTATTAGGAGAAACGTTAAACTGTTTGTGTGTGAAGGAGACTGTAATACAGTTAAACCCTTACACGGACAGGTGTGTAAGAATTTAACTGTATTACAGTCTCTTGATTAAGTTTTATTTAAAAATTTTAATGTTTTTCAATTGCAGTTATTTTATTTTACTCTTTTAATTTGTTAATATTGTTTTTCATTAATATTTTCATTTTTGTCTTATTTTTGCCGCAAATAATTATTTTTTTATCAAATTTTTGTATAAATAAGTTCATTTGATTTTATTTAAACATTTTTATCTTATTATTGCCGTTTTAATTTAGTAGTGTCGTTTTTCGTCGTTTTTGGTTGTTTTTCAATGTATCTGTCCTATTTTTGTTTTTTTAACTTGTTTTGTATTAATTTTCTATTGTTTTTGTCCTAATTTTGCCAAAATCATTAATTTTTATTAAATTGTTATTACTTTTTTGTTAAATTTTGGTTGTTTTTCAATATCAATTACGACAAATGTCGTATTTTAACTTTTTTAATTTGTTAATGTTGTTTTTCATGCATTTTAAAATCAATTTTTACCGTTTTCGATCATTTAATCAAAATTTTGTTGTTTTTCAATAAATTTTTCAATTCATTTTATATTAATTTAGTAGCTTTCATTAATATCCAATTTTGATCATTTTTTGATCATTAATATCTATATTTTGATTAAAAGTAGATCAACAGATTTGTATCATTTTTGTGTTTAATTTTTGTAATCCTTATTATATATTCGTATATTTAAATAATTCATTTAATTTTTGTAATTTTTAAAACTATTATGTCTTATATTGCCGTTTTAATTCAGTAATGTCGAGTTTTTATTATTTTTCATCATTTTTAATCCGATTTGTTTTTGTGAATTTTTGTTGCTTTTTTGTTAAATTTAATTATTTTTCAATTGCGTTTGGCTAATTTTTGCTCTGTGTCATTTTTCATAAATCTTTCATAAAATGTTCATATGTATTTATATTTTTTTTGCTTTTCTAGTTTGTTACCGTCGTTTTTAATTTAGTTTTTTATTGTTTTTTAATCATTTTTATCTAATAATTGCCGTTTTTAATTAATTTTTATCAATTTTTTGTTGATTTTCAATTATAATTATCCTATGTTTGCTCTTTTAATTAATTAATATTGTTTTTATTTAATTTTCCATCGTTTTATACCTAAATTCTGAAGTTTTTTACTTATTTTTATCCAATTTTGTGTTAAATTGCATATGGACTATTTTTGCTGTTTTAATTTGTAAGTGTTGCTTTTTATACATTTTTCATCGTTTTTATCCAATATTTGCAGGTTTTCACTAATAAAGTTATTCTATTTTTGCACTTTTATTTCAATTTTTCTCTTTTTTTATCCAAATTTTGCGGTTTAACTAATTTTTATCAAATTTTTGGCGTTTTTTGTTGAATTTTGATTAGATTTATTTTAGTTTAATTTGTTAATGATGTTTTTATAAACATTTGTATCGTTTTTTATTCATTTTCATTTTTTTTTGCCGTCATCATTATTTTTTTATAAAATTTGTATTATTTTTTCTGTTAAATTTTTCTGATTTTTATTTAATTATTACCGTTTTAATTTAATAGTGTCAATTTACTTAAGTTTTTTTCTCTTTTCTTTTCCGACTTTTCCCGTTTTTACTGATTTTTGTTAATTTTTTGTAGTTTTTTAATTAGTTTTTGTTGTTTTTCAATTGCATTCTTTCAATTTTTGCCACTTAGTTTGTTAGTGTTGCTTATCATTCCTTATTCATTACATTTTTGCCGTTTTTTATAAAATTTTGTTGTTTTCAATTGTTTTTATTCCAATTTTGCTTTTCTAATTTGTTAGTCAATTCATTTTTCATCATTTGATATGCAAATTTTGCAGTTGATCACTAATCTTTATAATTTTTTGTTGTTTTTCATTAATTTTCAGTTTTGTTTGTCCTATGTTTGCTTATCTATTTTGTTAGTGTAGTTTTAAATTTATTTTTTATTGTTTTATGTTGATTTATATACAATTATTGTCGTTTTGATTAAATTTCCGTTTTTCAATTGCAGTTAACCATTTTTTGCCATTGATTTTTATACTTTTTTTATTGTTTTTCGTTAATTTTTAACTGTGTTTGCTCTTTTTTCTATTTTGCTGTTGCTGTTGTTTTTAATTTTATTTTGATCGTTTTTTATTCAATTATTTATTATACTTCGTTAAGTTTTTGTAATCTTCAAATAATTTCATTTAATTTTGTTTTCATCTTATTATTGTCGTTCTTCATTAATTTTTCATAATTTTTAATCCCGTTTTTACTAAATTTCGATAAATTAGATTTTGTTGTTTTTCAATTACATTTATTCCATTTTTCATTCATTTTTTATCTGAATTTTGTCGTTTTTCTTTTGTTTTTATTAAATTCTTGTTAAATTTAAATTTTTTTATACGCATTTATCCAATTTTTGCTCTTTTAATTTGTTAGTATTGTTTTTCATTTTTGTTCATCGTTTTCCATCAGATTTTTGACAAGTTTCACTGATTTGTATCAAATTTTTGTTGTTTCTTATTTAATTAGTGTCGTTTTAGTTAGCAATTTGATATTTTTTATTTGATTTTTGCAGTAGATCATTGATTTTTTTTATCATTTTTCGTTTAGTTTTTTTAATCTCCATATTTTTCAAGCATTTATGTCTTTTTTTATGTATTTTTGGCCTTTTAATTTGCTAATGTTATTTTTCATTAATTTTTTATCGTTATTGATCCAATTTTTTGACGATTTTTACTAATTTTTATCAAACTTTGTAGTTTCTTTCAATTGCCATCATAGCTTTGGCCTTTTAGTGTGTTAATATTATTAATTTTTATTAAGCTCTGTAGATTTTCTTTTAATCCTTAGTTGTTTTTGAATAGATATTGTCTTATTTTTGCCATTCTAATTTGTTACTGTAGTTTTTCATTATTTTTTTATTGTTTTTCATCCAATTTTTGCCGTTTTTCATAAAACCTTATATGTTTCATAATTTCGGATAAAAAACAATAAGTTTTCATCAAATTCGCTTTTTAATAATTTTTATCAATTTTTTTTTAATTTTTTGCCATTTTCTACTATTTTTTATCATTTTTTGTTTGTTTTACGTTCAATTTTAGTTTTTTTTTTTTCAATTGCTTTTATCCTATTTTTAGCCTTTTAATTTGTTAGTATTTGCCACTAATTTGTATCGTTTTTCATCCAATTTTTGCCGTTTTTCACTAAATTTTATCAAATTTGGTGACTTCTTTCTATTGCTTTTATCATAGTTTTAGCCTTTTAAAGTATTAGTATCGTTTTGAATAAATTTTTCATCGTCTTTTCATCCCATTTTTGCCATCTTTTTACTAACTATTATCAAGTATAATCGTTTTTTTTTTAAACTGTGGTTGTTTTTAAATTGCATTTGTCATATTTTTGCCCATTTAAATTGTAAGAGTAGTTTTTCATTATTTTTTTATTGTTTTTTTTTCTTTTCTTTTCACACAACAACCTGTGAAAAAAAAAAGAAAAAACTGATGATGGCCTAACCGCCAAAACCGGTCTTAATATATAAAAATAAAATCAGCACAATAAAGTATAAATTTTTCCTCAATTCAATTTTTACTTAATAGTTGCTGTTTTTGACTAATTTTTATCAGATTTAGTTATTTTTTGTTCAATTTTCGTTGTTTTTGAATTGCTTTTGTTCTATTTTTGGCCTTTTATTATGTTAGTGTAGGTTTTCATCAAAATATTGCTCTTTTTCACTATTTTTTACAAACATTTATTGTTTTTCGTTGAATTTTAGTTGTTTTTCATTTGTTAGTGTCGTTTTTCATTCGTTTTTTATCAAAATTTTGTTGTTTTTCACTATTTTTATCATTTTTTTATGTTTTTTGTTCAATTTTATTAGTTTTTTAATTGTCTTTGTCTTATTTTTGGCCTATTAATTGGTTAGTGTCGTTTTTAATTCGATTTTTATCAAAATTTTGCTTTTATTCAATGTTTTTTATAAAATTTTGTTGTTTTTTGTTCAATTTTAGTTGTTTATCAATTGCATTTATCCTATTATTGGCCTTTTAATTAGTTGTATCGTTTTTCATTAAATTTTGTTCATTCAATATTTGCTTTTTTTCACTGTTTTTTATAAAATTTTGTTTTTTTTTTTTGTTCAATTTTAACAGTTTTTCAATTGCCTTTCTTCTATTTTTGACCTATTAATTGCTTAGTGTCGTTTTTAATTCGTTTCTCATCAAAATTCTGCTGTTTTTCACTATTTTTATAAAATTACGTTGTTTTTTGTTCAACTTTAGCTATTTTTCAATTGCCTTTATCCTAATCTTGACTTTTTAATTTGTTAGTGTCGTTTTTCATTTGTTTTTATCAAAATTTTGCTGTTATTTACTATTGTTTATCAAAATTTGTTGTTTTTTAATTGGGAAAAAGTTTTCCACTAGGGATGGATTATATAGACAATTAATACTTTTTAAAAATGATTTATTTTATCATTTGGTCAACAAAAATCACGTAGCAGACGTTGTTTTTTGTTCAATTTTAATTGTTTATCAATTGCCTTTGTCCTATTTTTAGCCTTTTAATTTGTTAGTGTTGTTTTTCATACGTTTTTTATCGAAATTTTGCTGTTTTTTACTATTTTATATAAAGTTATGTTGTTTTTCGTTCAATTTTAGTTGTTTTTCAATTGCCTTTGTCTTATTTTTGGCCTTTTAATTTGTAAGTGTCGTTATTCATCAAAATATTGCAGTATTTTACTTTTTTTTTTTTTAATTTTATTGATTTTCGTTCAAATTTAGTTGTTTTTCAATTGCCTTTGTCCTATTTATAGCTTTCTGATTAGTTAGTGTCGTTTATCATTCGTTTCTCATCAAAATTTTGCTACTTTTCAGCATTTTTTATAAAATGTTGGTGTTTTACATTCAATTTTAGTTGTTTTTCAATTGCCTTTCATTCGTTTTTCAACAAAATTTTGCTATTTTTCACTAATTTTTATTAAATGTTATTGTTTTTCGTTCAATTTTAAGTGTTTTTCAATTGCCTTTGTCCTATTTTTGTCCTTTTTATTAAATAGTGTCGTTTTTTATTTGATTTTCATCCAAAGTTTGCTGCATTTTACTATTTTTTGTAAAATTTTGTTGTTTTTCGTTCAATTTTAGTTGTTTTTCAATTGCCATTATCCTATTTTTGGCCTTTTAATTTGTTAATGTCGTTTTTCATTCGGTTTTCAACAATTGTTTGCTGTTTTTCACTAGTTTTTATCAAATTTTATTGTTTTTTTGTTTCATTTTAGTTGTTTTTCAAATGCCTTTGTCTTATTTTTGGCATTTTAATTTGTAAATGTCGTTTTTCATTCGATTATCATCAAGTTTTGCTGTTTTTTTAGTATTTTTATAAAATTTTGCTGTTTTTCGTTCAATTTTAATTGTTTTTCAATTGCCTTTGTCCTATTTTTGGCCTTTTAATTTGTTGTGTCGTTTTTCATTGGATTTTCATCTAAATTTTTCAGATTTTTATCAAATTTTGTTATTTTTTATTCAATTTTAGTTGCTTTTCAATGCCTTTGTCCTATTTTTAGCCTTTTAATTTGTTAATGTCGTTTTTCATCAAAATTTTGCTGTTTTTCACTATTTTTTATAAAATTTTATTGTTTTTCTTTCAATTTAAGTTGTTTTTCAATTGTATTTATCCTATTATTCGCCTTTTAATTTGTTGTGTCGTTTTTCATTTAATTTTCATCCAATATTTGCTGTTTTTTACTATTTTTATCAGATTTAGTTGTTTTTTGTTCAATTCTTGTTGTTTTTCAATTTCCTTTGTTTTTTTTTTGGCCTTTTTATTTGTTAGTGTCGTTTTTTATCAAAATATTGCTGTTTTTCACTATTTTTTACAAAATTTTATTGTTTTTCGTTCAATTTTAGTTGTTTTTCAATTGCATTTGTCCTATTTTTGGATTTATAATTTAAAAGTGTCGTTTTTCATTCGTTTTTCATCAAATTTTGCTGTTTTTCACTATTTCTTATAAAATTTTACTGTTTTTCGTTCAATTTTAGATGTTTTTCAATTGCCTTTGTTTTATTTTTGGTATACTAATTTGCTAGTGTCGTTTTTCATTTGTTTTTCATCAAAATTTTGCAATTTTTCACTATTTTTGATCAAATTTTGTTGTTTTTTTGTTTATTTTAAGTTCTTTTTCAATTGCTATCGTCCCATTTTTGGCCTTTCAATTTGTTAGTGTCGTTTCATTTCATTTTCATCCAATGTTTGCTGTTTTTCACTATTTTTCATAAAATTTTGTTGTTTTTTGTTTATTTTAAGTTGTTTTTCAATTGCCTTTGTCCTATTTTTGATCTACTAATTTGTTAGAGTCGTTTTTCATTTGTTTTTCATCAAAATTTTGCTGTTTTCTCTATTTTTGATCAAATTTTGTTGTTTTTAATTTATTTCAAAATGTTTTTCCATTGCCTTTCACCTATTTATAGCCTTTTAATTTGTTAGTGACGTTTTACATTCGAATTTCATCAAAATTTTGCTGTTTTTTACCATATTTTATAAAAATTTATTGTTTTTTGTTCAATTTTAGTTGTTTTTCAATTGAATTTATCATATTATTGGCCTTTTAATTTGTTGTGTACTTTTTCATTCAATTTTCATTCAATATTTGCTGTTTTTCTCTATTTTTTATCAGATTTAGTTGTTTTTTTGTTAAATTTTCGTTGTTTTTTCAATTCTATTTTTGGCCTTTTAATTTGTTAGTGTCGTTTTGCATTCGATTTTCATCCAATGGTTGCTATTTTTCATTATTTTTGATCAAATTTTGTTGTTTTTTGTTTATTTTAAGTTGTTTGTCAATTGCCTTTGTCCTATTGTTGGCCATTTAATTTGTTAGCGTCGTTTTACCTTCGAATTTCATCCAAATTTTGCTGTTTTTCACTATTTTTTATCAAATTTTATTGTTTTTCAATTGCCATTATCCTAATTTTAATGTTTTATTTTGTTAATATCGTTTTTCATTCGATTTTCATCCTAGACTTGCTGTTTTTCACTATTTCTTATCAAATTTCGACGTTTTTCTTTCAACTTTAGTTTATTTTCCAACTGTCTTTTTCTTATTTATGAGTTTTTAATTTGTTAGTGTCTTTTTCATTTATTGCTAATCATTTTTCAATTAGATAATAGATAGAAATCTCAAATCAATTCAAAACAAAACAAAAAAATGTTGAAAATATCAAATTCTTTCAGTTTGCAATATAATTGGTTCTCTGCAGCTTTGATGCGTTAAAAGATATTTTCATCACTATTTTGAGAATCATTAATGTTCAAACTCCATTTTACAAAAATTATTTTATAATTTTTTTTAATTACATTAGAAACCTTAGAAACTTTGCAACTCCACATTTTTAAATGTAATTCTTCAATAAACTGCCAAGCAAATACCTATTTCAAATCTACATTTTTAATGTTTGAATATTTACATTTGAAATTTTGTTTATTGCCTTGCTATACAGAAAATAAAACATTCAATTGTCCATTTAGAATTTTAATGTGCAACTGGATTCGCTTTCCAGGCTAACACGTAACTAAGCCTTGCTTTATGGGGTGAGAACCGGCACCCCTGCCGTTCTTCACCTATGAATTATGTACACTTTTATAATCCATTAAAAGCGACGAATTATCTTCGCTGCACACTATAATGTGCCGGCAATCTGTTGAATTGTTTATGTTTAATCATACACCAACATCCCTACTGCCATACATCTCTCGGCATCATAATTGCTTTATTTATTGTCAATGAACAATTTGACCGACATTTCATATTCATCATTGAATTCTCTCTACTAATTAAATCATTTGCAAGAAATACTCTATGTATCGTATACTTAACATGAAATGGTTGTTTTATGCTCCACTGATTTAAGAATACATTACGGACCCATCTTAAAGACAACTTGAAATGAGATTCTAGTGGATACTATAGTATGCATAACATGTTTAAGGATATGTAATGTTTACAAACTATCCAAAGACAATTGATGGATGGATATGCATAAACTAAAAAAATCCCAGTTGTGATATGTTTGCGTAAAACAAAACAATTTTTTTTTATATAATTCAACAATTATTTTTTGTTACCAATTGTTGCTAAATTTTATCAATTAATGCGGACATTTAGTATTAAATTACCCGTTCATTTCATTATTTAATAATGAGCCATAATAAATTATTATTATTTTAAGTTGGTAATTATAAACAGACAATTTCGTCTGTAAATGGTTTCAACTTTATATTTAATGGTGGTTTTGTATCCATTAAGCCTTTAGAATAAGTTGGCTCTCTATTCTACCCACAATTATATTACTGGAACTTGAATTCACTGACCCATGTTTCGGTTCTTGACCATTATTACTGGAACTATTGAAGTTTTCAGAACAATTTAATACTTCCATAAATTAAATTGATTTGAATTATTGGGCCATATGTTAAATTGACTTTGAGAGATGGTTGGGGTTTGCAAAGAAACTATTTAAGTATTTAATCCATGTTAGTTTAATACCAATGTTATATATAGTTGATTTAAAAATTGATTGTACATTTAAAAATAAATGTTTTTATTAAAATCTCCTTTTTATTAGTAAAAGTCTAAATTTTACCTATACCTGGCTTACTCATAAAATACGATAGAAAATGTAAAACTTGACCTGATAAATGTTTGAGAAATTTAATCAAACAATATTTCTTTACAGAATATGTAAACCTAAATAAGTATTAACAAAAGAGTTGCGTTTCCCAAAAGATGTACCCTTTGCGGATATAGCTTCAAGTCAAAATCTAAAACAAATTAAAGAAATAACAAAATTTAGATATTTTTTTTAAACGATTTGGTACTTTTCATGCAATAATTGTCTTTTCTCTGCAATTTTTGATCAATTTCGTGCATTCATTGTGTTTTTTTATAATTGATTGATTTCTTCCACCAAAGTATTTGCCAATATCTAGCACGCGGGTCTAAGTAAAGATTTTTCCTTCCCCAAAACCCTTAGATTTTTTTAAAATGACGCATATAGCCAATGAAAGATAAAGCATCACCCACCAAAGTCAAAAGTAGGCAATATACAAAAAACATTTTAGTGTTGCAGATAAAGAGACAACGTCCAGAATGTAGCTCTTCCACCATCAAGGGTTCCTCTTGATCAGCGTTTCATATGCAGTCCAAACTAAGTGGGGAGTGGATAAAAGATAAGAATTCAGACTCCGCTATCCTAGCAAGGGGTAAGTGTTGAGATAAAGTAAAAAGGTAGAGAACACCCAAGGAGGGAATAGTTTGGGCCAATATAAGAGGTCTGATAGTGTACAGTTGTTATCAATCCAAACTGCAATATGGAATATTATTAGGAATGGATAGAAGAACTAGAACACAGTCTAAGGAAACAAAAGAGCAACCAAATTCTGATAGAAGGCGATTTCAACGCAAAATTGCCAAGATGGGGAGAGACCAAATGCGATAGGAGAGGCCAAATTCTTGAGGAGATGATCTTACAATATGCAATCAAGAAGATAAACCAACGTTTGTAAGATGAAGATCCAAATCATACATTGACATTACCATAGCAACATGGGAAACAGCTGAAGTATTAAGGGGCTAGACAGTGACAGAAGAAAAATCACTAAGTTTACAAGTGCATACAATACAGCACAAACGGAGAAGAAAAGCAAAAAAGAAGGAAAATGAAACATAAGAAGGATGAACATAGAAAGGAAAAACAGAGCTATAAAAGCAGAGGAAGTGACTGAAAACGAGAACTTAGAGGAAAGATGCGAAAGGTACTCGGAAAAATTAAGAAAGGCAGCGGAAGAATCAATTCGCAGATACAGAAAAAGAGGAAGAAAAACCGTACTGGTAGTGCAAAAAAGTCAAGGAA
The DNA here is from genome assembly GCA_963932245.1 of Tachinus rufipes. Lineage (NCBI taxonomy): Eukaryota > Metazoa > Arthropoda > Insecta > Coleoptera > Staphylinidae > Tachinus > Tachinus rufipes. The sequence goes on along the minus strand of OZ010746.1, from coordinate 9,285,145 downwards.
AGCAAGAAAAAAGCAATACAAACAGCAAGAAAAGTCAAAATACAAAAAAGAAGAAGAGAAGATTCTGATCAAACTGAAAAAAGACTAAAAAATGACAGAAAGGCTTTACAGGTAGCGACCAAGGACAGTAAGAAAAGATGCTGAAAAGAAATGTTAAAATCCATAGACAGGGATCCCTGGGGCAAACCATACAAAATAGTAATAAATAAATTAGGAAGATTGAAAGCAGTGTGCTTAAAGAAAGAAGAAAATAAACTAGTAATCATTGAAAAATTGTTTCCCACTAGAGGAATGGTAGAAGAACCAGCAGAAATAGCTGACAAAACAAAAGTAGTCCCTGCAACAGTGGAGGAGATAAAACAGTTTATAAGGAAACTACCTAATAATAAGGCACCAGGTCCAGACGAGATAACAACGGAGATAGTGAAGGCAGAGCTAAAAGAAAATGAGATAGAAATAACACAAATAATAAACAGATGTCTAAAGGAAAGAATTTTCCTGGGTTGCTGAAAAGATGCAAACATAGTACTAATTGAAAAAAGAAAGAAACAAGTATCACATCAACACATTAGCAAAAATTATGAAAAATCGTGAAGAGAATTGAACAGGAAATAGAAGAAAAAAGAGGATGAGAACGGGAACAATATGGATTTACAAAAGGAAGAACGACTCTAGAAGCCATTAAAAAGGTAAAAACCATAGCAAAAGAAGCAAACAGAGGACCATACAGAAAAAGACAACACTGTGTCATAATAGCGCTAGATATACAAAATGCGTTTAACAACATACTATGGAAAGCAATTATAGAAGCAGCAAAAAAAAACTAACAAATAAAACTACGAAGATAATATCTAGCTACCTTCAAGAGAGAAAACTACTGACCAAAAATGGAAAATTTAGGCTGACAAGGTTCTGCACTAGGTCTTAAATTATGGAATTTAGTTTATAATCAGCTACTCTGGATGCGACTGCCAGAAGAAGTGACAATAACTCTGGTAGGTAAGAATATAGACATAGAAGTTCTAAATGAAAGGTTAGAGTTGGCAATAGAGATGATCAAGAAATAGATGAGAAATAAAGGGTTAGATCTGGCTCCACAGAAAACCGAGGCGCCATGGCTATCAAGAAAAAAGACAAACAGGGAAATAAAAAAATACAAATAAGTGAACAAATATTAACCCTAAAAAAAAATTAAATACCTTGGAGTAACACTTGAAGCAAAAAAATGGAATAAACAGATTAAGGATGCGGTAAAAGGAACAAAAAAATAGAAAGAACGCTTAGTAAGCTTATACCAAACAAGGAAAAACCAAGAGAAGGGACAAGAAGGCTAATAGCAACCCCTGCTAGAAGTAAACTATTGTATGCCGCAGAAACAAGGGGAGAAGCTTTGATGACAAAAAAACAGAAAAGAAGTAAGAGGAGCTATGAAAACAAGTTTGTTAAGAATCTGCAGGGCCTACAGGACGGTGTCGCAGGAGGCACTAGGAGCAATTGCGGCAAAACTACCCGCAGATTTGATGGTAAAAGAAAGATTAGGTATAAAGAAAATGGTTAATAAAAAAACTAGTAAACAAAAAGCAAAGAGACCAGCAAGAGAGAATATGATGGAAAGATGGCAAAAACAGTGGAAAGAAGGAGAAAGGGAGAATTGACAAAGAAACTAATATCAGAAATAAAAGAATGAGTAAAAAAAAACCGAAGACGTGTTACTAAGCAACACAACTACTTACCGGACATGGAAAGTACTAACAAAAAATAAATAAGATAGAAAAAGAAGAAAAATGTATATTTTGCCCTGAAGACACGTATGACGACGCAGAACATACGCTAGTAGAGTGCGAAGCGTAGGAGGAAGTTAAGAAAACGCTAAAAAAGATATTAGAAAACAAAGTAGACAAATCTACAATTATTAAAATATGCCTGAGTGACGAAAACAAATGGAAAGTACTAAACAACCATGCAACAACAGTACTAAAAAAAAGATAAAGGAGTTTGAAGCTTTAAAATGAAAGAAAACACAAATTAAAAGCCACAGAAGACAAAGAAAGGAGGAGCAAGAAGCTAAATGAAAGCAAAAAATATGGAAAAAAGTAATAAAGAGGAAAGAACAAAATATATATATATATATATATATATATGTTATTTTTTAAATTTTCGCGGATATAATTATTTTTATTTAAATTTGAGTCCAACTCAAAGAAAAAACGCGGGATAATCCGAAAATAAATTTAAATAAAAATTTATATATATATATATATATATATATATATATATATATATGTTATTTTTTAAATTTTCGCGGATATAATTATTTTTATTTAAATTTATTTTCGGATTATCCCGCGTTTTCTTTTTGAGTTGGACTCGACGTTTCGGCTGAATCTCATCAGCCATCATCATGAGATATTTATTATTAATATTTATTAATATACTATTACATCAATATGACATTGATATATAAACTAATTTTGTTGTCAAAGCTAACTTTCAAGAAACTTTATTGTGTGTAAAGTTTCTTTGTTTGACTTCTGGTAGTTGGTCTATTAATTGATCCTTCTACAGTCAAAACTTGTAAAGGAACTGGTTGTGATTTGGATGCTGTAATTAAATTAGTTGTTGTTGGTAAAGAAGCTGTTAGTGGTTTTTTTAAATTTAATTTAGTTGTTGCCAATGCTGTTTTCCAAGTAGATGGTAAACGTAAAGCATCATCTCTCTTATTGAGATTGTCTGGTCTTTTTTCAATTTCGATGGCTTCTCTAGTTATTCTAGTATGAAAATGATTAATTTTTGCTAAAATTTTAGTTCCTTCAAAGTTAATTTTGTGATGACTTGAATTTACATGTTCCGTTAAAGATGAAGTAGATTCATTTTTTTGAACTGCTCGAATATGTTCTTCTTTTCTTGTGCTAATTTTGCGGTTAGTTTGTCCAATATAAGATCTCGTACAATCTGCACATGGAATTTCGTACACGCCTTGACTTTCTAAAGGGATAATATCTTTTGGGCTTTTTAAAACTTGACTTATTTTTAAATTTGTATTGAAAACTGTTTTTATGTCGTATCTTTTTAAAACTTTAGAAATTTTGTTTGTGGTACCTTTGACAAATGGTAAAAAAGCGTATTTTTGTGTTTCATCTTTTTCTTTGTCGTTGTTTGTAATTTTATTGTTTAATAACAGTTTTAATGATGCTTTATTGAAACCATTTTGTAAGAGGGCGTTTTCTAACGTTTCAATTTCTTCTTTTATGTGATTTTGATCACATAATGTTAAAGCTCTATGTAATAAAGATTTTGTTACTGAATTTATTTGGGCTGGATGATGATGAGAAAGTGCATTAAGATAACGGTTTGTATGAGTTGATTTTCTATGAATAGTATGCCCTAAACTACCATTAGATTGTTTAATTAATAAAATATCTAAAAAGGATATTTTCTTTTCTTTTTCAATTTCAATTGTAAACTGAATTTTATTATTTATATTGTTTATATGATTTAAAAAAGTATCTAAATTATTTTTACCATGTTGCCAAATTACAAATGTATCATCTACATATCTAAGCCATAATTTTGGTTTTAGTGGAGCAGAATTAATAGCTTTAGTTTCAAAATCTTCCATAAATAAATTAGCTATGACAGGGGATAATGGAGAACCCATTGGTGCAAAATTAACTTTGAAGGAACTAAAATTTTAGCAAAAATTAATCATTTTCATACTAGAATAACTAGAGAAGCCATCGAAATTGAAAAAAGACCAGACAATCTCAATAAGAGAGATGATGCTTTACGTTTACCATCTACTTGGAAAACAGCATTGGCAACAACTAAATTAAATTTAAAAAAACCACTAACAGCTTCTTTACCAACAACAACTAATTTAATTACAGCATCCAAATCACAACCAGTTCCTTTACAAGTTTTGACTGTAGAAGGATCAATTAATAGACCAACTACCAGAAGTCAAACAAAGAAACTTTACACACAATAAAGTTTCTTGAAAGTTAGCTTTGACAACAAAATTAGTTTATATATCAATGTCATATTGATGTAATAGTATATTAATAAATATTAATAATAAATATCTCATGATGATGGCTGATGAGATTCAGCCGAAACGTCGAGTCCAACTCAAAAAGAAAACGCGGGATAATCCGAAAATAAATTTAAATAAAAATATATATATATATATATATATGGGTAATTCCATTACTTTCGTCTAATTCGAAAAAGTCCATCTCTTTAATTTTGCTCAAATTTTCAGGGATCAAAATATGGATAAAAAAATGAGATTCTCAAAATTTTGGACCTTAAAATCTTGCCTGTTCAAAATGACACACATTTGAAGGTCAGAAATTTCACAATAAAACGTCTTTTTTAGCTTATTTTGTATCTCAATTTTTGGGCTTCTGGAAAAAGATAAAAGGTCCACGATGGCTCAAATTATTTCTTATTACATGTACTTTAAAACCCATATTTTTATATTTATTATCGTGGCAGTCATTTTGATATATTAAGCTTTAAACATTATTCCAAAAAAAACCGTAAATTTAGCAGAATCGCTAAACTTTGCTTTCTTTAAACCGTTCTAACTTTATCAAATCTTAACAAATATTGATCCACAAGGTCTTAATTTCTTCGTGTTTAATCTCTTTTTAAAGTGATCACACAAGACTTATAGAATCAATACGTATACACCACTATTTTGATGCAGGAAGTTGCACATATTTTCGCGTTCTTCAAAACTTGTAATTTTCAGGTCCCAAAAAATCGCTGTCACCTTATGTCAATTTCAGTCAAAATTTCAGTAAATACTCTTTAGACCACAAAAAAAAAGATTATTTATATGAGAAATGATGTAGTGAGAATTTTTTCATATTCAAAAATCGTCAAAATCGGCATTGTTCTTCAGAAAATCTAAATCACTTTTTGTCTATCTTGCTTTGTTTTTGAGATAGTCAACAAATACAAAATATTTAAAAAACTTTTTATTTAGCAAAAAAATACAAACGAAACAACATTACTTTAACAAGTGTGCATTCATGAAAGCTTTTGATACTTGCCAAAACAGTTTTCTTTGGTTCGGTTAGTATAATTTGATAAAAATGCTGTTCAACAACGGAGAATACGCAGATATCATTTTTGTTTACGGATTCTGTAATGGTAATGCCCTAGCAATTAAGATTTTCCAATAGAAAGGAACTTTTTTGACGCGTTTTTTAGTGAAAATGTTCACCCATAATATTATCAAAAGTACAACACATACAACCAGGCGACGCAGCATAAGTTGCATTTTCTCAATGGCTTCTTGATAATACCTGATATACCATTTTTCATATAAATAACCTTTTTTCTTGTAGTCTGAAGAGTATTTTCTGAAATTTTGACTAAAATCAACATAGGGTGACAGCGTTTTTTCGGGACCTAAAAAATATAAGTTTTGAAGATAGCAAAAACATGTGCAACTTCCTGCATCAAAATAGTGGTGAATATGAATTAATTCTATAAGCCTAGTGTGATTACTTTAAAGCAAGATTGAACACGAAGAAATCTAGACCTTGTGAATCAAATTTCTTAAAGATTTGACAAAGTTAGAACGGTTTAAACAAAGCATAATTTTGCAATTTTTCAAATTTACGTTTTTTTTTTTAATAATGTTTATTGCTTGATATATCAAAATAACTGCCTCAACAATAAATATACGAATATGGGTTTTAAAGTACTTGCAATAAGGAATATTTTGAGCCACCATAGACCTTCTTATCTTTTTCCAGAAACCCAAAAATTGAGATATAAAAATGTGCCGTTTGCCGATTTTGACGATTTTTGAATATATATATCATTTCTCATATAGATAACCTGTTTTCTTGTGTTCTAAAAAGTATTTACTAAAATTTTTACTAAAATCGACATAGGGTGACAGCGCTTTTTCGGGACCTGAAAATTACAAGTTTTGAAGATCGCAAAAATATGTGCAACTTCCTGCATCAAAATAGTGGTGTACATGTATTGATTCTATAAGTATTGTGTGATCACTTTAAAAATAGATTAAACACGAGGAAATCTAGACCTCGCAAATCAAATTTTGTTAAGATTTGACAAAGTTAGAACGGTTTAAAGAAAGCAAAATTTTTCGATTTTGCTAAATTAAATAAGTTTGAAGCTTAATATATAATAATGACTGCCACGATATTAAACATAAAAATATGGGTTTTAAAGTACATGTAATAAGGAATAATTTGAGCCATCGTGGACCTTTTTATCTTTTTCCAGAAGGCCAAAAACTGAGCTAAAAAAGACGTTTTATTGTAAAATTTCTGGCCTTCAAATGTGTTTTAAACAGGCAATATTCTAAGGTCCAAAATTTTAGGAATCTCATTTTTTTCATCTATATTTTGATCCCTGAAAATTTGAGCAAAATCAAAGAGATCGACTTTTTTAAATTAGTCGAAAAGTAATGGAACCCATATATTTTATCGGCATTTTTCATTTAATTTCGTTTAACCATTGTGTTCTCTAAGTAATTTTAAATAAATTAAATGTATTTTGATAAATGTCATAAAAGAAATAAATTTCTCTGCAAATAATAAGCAATAAATTGATTTGTTTTGCATTTTTTATTTAATTTCTTACAAACATTGTTTTCCAAGTAGTTTTAGATAAACTAGTTTGATCACATTTTATAAAAACTTTGTTTTTAGTAAAATTTAATTAAAAACCCAGTTTTTAGTGCAAACAATAGAATCATTTTATAGTTGTCCAAATGTTTTGTGCATATTTCACGCAATATTTATTGTTTCTGCTATTTTTGATTAATTTTGTGCAGTGTTTTCCAAAAATTTAATTTTGAAAACAAGTTTTTTGTACAACTTTTGATTAACTTTGTGCAACCATTGTGTTTTGTAAGCAATATTAAATTAATTAAGTGAATTTACATATTTCTATTAATATTTTCAATTAATTTAATTTAAGTTTTTTGTGCAAATAATATGCAATAATTAACTTTTTGTGTTTTTAAACAGTTTTATATAAATTAAGTGTTTAAACAGAATTTAAAGCATAAGGTTTTTGTGCAATTTTTAACAAATTTTCTGCAAATGATGTGTTTTCTAAGTTTTGTATGCAAATTTTACGCATTTTTTTTTTTAATTTTGATAAAACCATTGTGTTTTCACAGCGCGCATTCTTAAAAAAATTATTTAAAAAAAAAAAGTTTTTGTGCAAATAATATGCAAAATAGCATTTTTGTTTTTTCTAACAATTTTATATAAATAAACTGTATTTATAAAATTTTTTGTGCAATTTTCAATAAATTATTTAATTCAAGGAGCAAGTTTTCTGTACAATTTTTAATAATTTTTCTGCATTTTGCACAAAAACTTAGCAATACATTTTATAATTATTAAAAATTTGAAATAAAACTTTAGATCATTATTTTCTCAACAATATTAAATAAATTTCGTGTAACAATAATAATTTTATTCTTATTTCTTATTTTTGAATTAATTTTAATTAACTTTTGTGTTTTATAAACAATTTTAAATAAATTAATAGTATTAGCTCTGAGCATTTTTTATAAATTTCATAAAACAAATAAAGTTTTGTGCAAACTCTATGCAATAATTTGTTTTTCAAGCTAATTAAAATAATTTCAATTTTTTTCATATTTTTAATTAAATAAATAGGTTTTCTGTAAAATTTTTGATCATTCTTGATAAACCATTAAATTTTCACAACAATTTTAAATAAATTTTGTGTAATAAATAAAGTTTATGCATAAATTCCATAAAATAAATAAGTTTGCAAATTTCATGCAATATATAGCTTTTATCTGTAATTTTTAAGCAAAAGCCTTATAGTACACAAAGTTGATCTAATTCCTTTGATAACTGAAATTTTTGCACAATTCTAGAATAAATTTCATAAAGCAAATAAGTTTTTTGTGTAAATTTCATGCAATAAACAACTTTTGTGCCACTTTTAACAAACTTCATAATTAAATGTTTTTCTCGGCATTTTTTAGTTAATTTCGTTTAATTATTGTGTTTTCTAAACATATTAAAAACAAAGTGAATTAAGTGTGTCTTCTGCTCATTTTTTTATAAAGTTCATAAGACAAATAAGTTTTTTGTGCAACTATTCTGCCATAAATAGATTTTCTCTGATTGATTTCTTACAAGCATTATGTTTTCAATCGGTTATAGATAATTAAATTAATTAATTTTTTCGCACTTTTTTTGATAAATTTATCACAAATTCATCAAATAAATAACTTTTCTCTGCAATTTTTGATAAATTAAATGTATAAAAAAGTTTTATGAGCAATTTTAGTAAATTTAATTTAGATAACTAGTTTATTGTGCTAATAATATGCAATAACTGCTTTTGTGTGTAATTTCTAATAAATTTTGCAAATATTATGCAGCAAATAGCATTTTTGTGCAATTTTGTGCAACCATCATGTTCTTTAAAAAACTTTATATAAATTATGAGAAATTAATTTAGAAATTTTTTAACAAACAGTGTGCAACCATTGTAATTTATAAGCAATTTTAGATAAAGTAAGTGTAACAAATATGTTTTCTGTGTTTTTTTTTAATTTATTTTTATAAAAATTTCATGAAATAAATAAGTTTTGTTCAAATTTTGATGTATTTCGTACATTCATTGAAGTTTTTAAGCAAAAACCTCATTTATTACACAAAACTTATCTATTTCGTGTAACGAAAAATGTTTTTGTACATTTTTTTACTAAATTCTATAAAACAAATAAGTTTTTTGTGCAAAATTCATTCATTCATCGTTTAACTATTGTGTTGTTTAAACAATTTTAAAATAAATTAAATGTATATATGTAGAAAAATTTTTTTTTTAAAAATAGTTTTTGTGCAATAATTAGATTTTCTCTGCAATTTTTCATGTTAACGCCTCCAGAGTAGTAAAATTTCATGATAATATTAACACTTGAGCGGAAACCCCAGTTCAAACCAACCATCCGTACTTATGTTCTGAAATAACCCAAGCACACGCCCAAATTTTTGTCATCAAAGAAGTGGATATCACAATCACTTCCTCTAATATAGAGACTTTTAACACCTAAAGAAAAAAATACTTCATTTCTCGACAACTAACACTTTCGAGAGTCAGCGGAAACTCCAGTTCAAATTACCGGACCGTGTTCATGTTCGCAAGTAGGCCATACACCCGCTCAAGTCATCAAAGGTTTAGATATTATCATCACCTCATGTGATATATAGACTTTTAAGGCTTGCAGGTGGGCAAAAACTGTAGTTCAAATTACGAGTTCGTATTTGCATTCTGGAGTGACCTACTCACCCGCCCAAATGTTTGACATCAAAAAATTAGATATCACCATCACCTTCTCAAACTAAAAACTTTTAACACTTGCAGAAAAAAGACACTTCAATCTTCTTAATAACTAACACTTGGGTGAGTGGGCAGAAACCCTAGTTAAAATATCCGGCAATACTCATGTTTTGGAGTAACCTACCCATCCGCCCAAGTGTTTGTCATCATGTGGTTAGATATCACAATCATCTTCTCAAATATAAAGATTTTTAACGTTTGCAGAGTAGAGAAACTTCAAATTTCTTAATAACTAACACTTGGGCGAGTAGGTGAAAACCCCAGTTCAAATTACCGGTCCGTACTCATGTTTTGGAGCAACCCACCCACCCAAGTGTTTGTCATCAAAGGTACAATTGTGTATTACCTTCACCTCATGTGATATAGAAATTTTTTTAACGCTTGCAGAGTAGAAAACTTCAATTTTCGTAATAACTAACACTTAGGCTTTACTCACTTTCTAGAGTGACCATCCCACCCGCCCAAGTGTTTGACATCAAGTGATTAGATTGTACCGTCCAAAACTATTAACTCTTGCAGAGGTAGGTGTGGCAGTTTAAACTATCCGTCAGTACTCATGTTTTGGAGTTACCCACCAACCCGCCCATGTGTCATCAAATGATTAAATATCGCAATCATCTTTTCAAATATAAAAACTTTCAACGCTTGCAGAGTAGAAAAACTTCAACTTTCTTAATAACTAAATCTAGGGCGGGTGGGAAAAAAAACCCAGTTTAAACTACCAATCCATACTGTTCTGGAGTGGCCCACCCACCTACCCAAATGTTTGTCATCATAAGATTAGATATCACAATCACCTTATCAAAATAGAAACTTTTAACGCTTGCAGAGTAGAGAAACTTCAAATTTCTTGTTAACTAACATTTGGGCGGATGGGCGTAAATTCCAGCTTAAATTACCGGTCCGTACTCATGTTCTGGAGTAACTCACTCACCCAAATTATTGGCATTATATAATTAGATATCACCATCACCTTCTCAATTATAGAAACTTTTATCGCTTGCAGAAGAGAAATACTTCAAATTTCTCAAAAACTAACACTTGTGCGGGTGAGCGGAAACCCCAATTCAAATAACCAGTGCGCACTTATGTTCTAGAGTGAGCTACCCACCCACGCACGTGTTTGTCATCATAAGATTAAACATCACCAACACCTTCTCAAACAAAAAAACATTTAACGTTTGCAGAGATACTTCAAATTTCTTGATAATTAACACTTGGGCAGGTGGGCAAAAACCCCAGTTTAAACTATACGTCAGTACTCATGTATTGGAGTAACCCACCCACCCGCCCAAGTGTTTGTCATAAAGTGATTGGATATCACAATCATCTTCTCAAATATAAAGACTTTTAACGCTTAATAAGTAGCAAAACCTCAAATTTCTTGATAACTAACACTTGGGCGGGTGGGCGGGAACACCAGTACAAATTACGGGTCCGTACTCATGTTCTGGAATAACCCACCCACGTGTTTGTCATAATAAGATTAGATATCACCATCACTTTCTTGAACATAAAATTTTTAAAGCTTGCAGAAAAGAAATACTTCAAATTTCTTGATAACTAACATTTGGGCGGGTAGGCGGAAACCCCAGTTCAAATAACCTGTCCGTACTCTTGTTCTGGAGTGACTCACCAATTGTTAGTTATCATAGAATTAGATATCACCATCACCTTCTCTAACATAGAAACTTTTAACGCTTGCAGAGAAGATAAACTTCAAATTTCTTGATAACTAACACTTGGGCGGGTGGACGGGAATACCAGTTCAAATTACCTGTCCGTACTCAGGTTCTGGAGTGACCGACCCACCCGCCAAAGTGTTTGTCATCTAAAGATTAAAAATTACCATCGCCTAAGTTATATAAAAACTTTTAACGCTTGCAGAATATAAAAACATCAAATTTGTTGATAACACTTAACGGAAACCCCAGTTCAATTTACCGGTCCGTACTAATGTTCTAAAACGGTCTCAGCATTAATCCGCCCTATGTGGCTGATGTATATAATACTTGGAGAAATTTTCCCAGACTTTTATGTCGTATGAGAAAGCCAGAAATGTCATCCATTTGACATTCTTTACAAGTTGGACTGTCTTCAATATCAATCATGTACACGTGTATTCTAAGTTGAGAGTATCCTGTCAAAATCCTTGTCATAGTTTGCAGGTTGTTTCTAAACACTCACAAAAAGTAATCTGTTGTCTGTCTGCAACCCAAAGAGTCATCTACGTTGCGTGTGACAATTTTTAAATTCTTATCAAATTGTCCTCATTCCGCTCCTTTTGTTGATGTGTGCACACGTTGTAGAATCTTTGAAACACAAAAAAGTTATATGTATGCGCTCTTAGCAAAGATGTTTTCTTAACAACCTCTTTCAGTTGAATACATTGTTTCTCAGCTTTCCCTGCATTGTACCAAAATCCAACTGCATTCAGACGCAGAACCTGCCATTGTAGCCTCCTTAGCATAAATATCAATAAAAAAAGCTCATAGAACCCAGAAAAACACAAAAATAAACGACTTCTACACAAAAAACCACACCAGAGAAAACTTCCATGCTTTCTAATTCTCACATGTCATAAAGTCTAGCACCAGCAGCTGTAAAACCATTCCCAACCACTCAGGAGTATTATATGTCACTTTTTAACACAACTTTTGATTAACTATAAATTACTCTTGATCAAATTTAATTTCATCAACAACGCAGGATTAGATTAAGAAAATGGTAACTCGCCATCGACCTTCTTGGCATCTACTACCTAGGTCAAAACCCAGTATTACAAACAGACAATATTTTATTTATTTTATTTATTTATTCAATTGCCTTTTTTACCTTTCGGTGTCAGGCGTATACATTATTAGTTTGTGTAATATTGTCTCCATTTCTTCCTATCCTTGGCTATCTCTTTTATTTCTTCCCACGTGTTTCCTTTTCTTGTAGCTTCTTCCTTTATTGCGCTGTTCCATTCTTTTCTGGGTCTTCCTCTTTTTTGTTCTCCTGTTACTCTTGTCTCATAAATTTTCTTAGTATTTCTTTCTTCACTCATTCTTCTGATATGTCCATACCATCTCATTTGACCTTCAATAATTTTTTCTTGTATTGGTTTTATATTTAAATTCGTCCTATATGTCTCGTTCCTTATTTTATCTTTTCTTGTTTTGTTCTCAATCTTCCTAAGAAATCTCATCTCCATAGCATTTATTCTTTCTATTTGTTTTCCTGTCATCGTCCATGTTTCGCTACTATATGTTAATGTTGGTCTGATTACTTTTTTTACAATTTCTGTTTTTGTTGTTTTTGATATTTCTTTTTTGTTAAAGAAAGTATTTTTTAACATGTTATATATTTTTGCTGTTTTTCCTATTTTGTCCTCTATCTCTTTGTCTAATTTTCCGTTGCTTTGTATTATTGTTCCTAAGTATCTGTATTGTTCGACCTGTTCTATTATTCTTCCTTTTATTCTTATTTCGTGATTCAGTTTTTCTTTTGCAATTATCATGGTCTTTGTTTTTTCATAATTTATTTTCATGTTTATTTTCTTTAGTTGTTCCTCTATTATTTCCATGTTGTGTTGTAACTCTTCTTCGGTTTCAGCAATCACTGCCATATCGTCTGCAAATAGCAGTTCTGCTATTTTTGTTACTTCCATTTTCCAATATCCTATTTTTACCATTTTCATTTTTTGCTTTGCCTGTTTTATTGCCCTGTCTAGCACAATTGAGAAAAGCAATGCGCTTAACACACATCCTTGCTTCACACCTTTTTTCGTTTGGAATTCTTTTGATTCTTCGTTATTCATTCTGACTATGTTTTTGTTTTCTGTGTACATGTTTTTGATTACGTTTATTATTTTCTTCTCAATTCCTCTCTCTTCTAGTTCTTTCCATATGTCCTCTCTCTTGATCCTGTCAAAAGCTTTTTCAAGGTCAACAAAGCATACGTGCATTACTCTATTTTTTTTAATCATTTTCTCACTTAATTGTCTAATTATAAATATTAGATCCTGTGTGCTTCTTCCTCTTCTAAATCCACATTGGCTGTCTTCTATTGTTGTTTCTAGTTTGTCTCTCATTCTTTTTTCAATAATTCTTGTGAATATTTTGCTTGGTATGCTTGTTAGTGTGATTCCTCTATAGTTTTCACATTTCCTTTTATCGCCTTTTTTATGTATGGGTAGAATAATTCCTTTATTCCATTCCTTTGGGGTTTTTCCATTCCTCATTATGTCGTTTATTAATTCCGTTATTTGTGTAATTCCCTCATCTCCCATGTATTTCATCATTTCCGGCGTTATTTCATCTGTTCCCGGTGCCTTCCCGTTTTTTATTTTTTTAATTGCTTCTATTACTTCGTCTTTTTTAATTTCTTCTATTTCTTCCGTTCTTCTGTCCTGTAGCAATTCTTCATCTTCTATTGTTTTGTTTTCTTCTGCTTCTTGTTCTGTTAGTTCTTGGAAGTATTGCCTCCATCTTTCCATTATCTTATCTTCTTCCGTTATTATTTTACCGTTTTTATCTTTTATGTTCATCATATTGTATTCTTTTTTTTGTTTTAGATGTTTTAACGTTCCGTAAAATAGTTTTTGGTTTCGGTTGAAATTTTCATTCATTTCTTTTCCAAATTTTGTCCATGATTTTATCTTTGCTTCTTTTATTATTTTCTTTGTATTATTTCTCTTTTCTTTGTATTTTTCGTAATGTTCTATTTCCTTGGTTTGTAAGTATCTTTTCCATTTTTCTTTTTTGTCCCTTATCTCTTTTTTGACTTCTTCTGTCCACCAATTAGTTTTTTTAGTATCTTTGTTCACTATTTTTGCTGATCCACAGCTTTCTTCTGCAGCTTCTAGAATAATTTGTTTAAAAATTTCCCATTTTCCTTCTATGGACGTTCTTTTTTCTTTCTCTCTGAATTTTTTTTGTAGTATCTCTTGGTATGCCACTTGTATTTGTTCTTCTTTTAGTTTGTATGTTTTTATTTTTATCTTAACTTTTTTCCTTCTTTTGTCTGGTTTAAGTTTTGTTTTCCATTTCATATCCATTCGTAGTAAATGATGATCGCTTCCTATTTCCGCCTGTCTTGTTACTTTTACATTCTTTATCTTGTTCCAGTTCTTTCTGTTAACTAGGTAGTAGTCAATTATTGATTTCTCGTTTCTGGTTGGTTGTGTTCTTGTGTATTTGTGAACTTCCCTGTGTTTGAACTTAGTGTTTGTTATTACTAGATTGTTTTCAATGCATAGTTGAATAATTCTTTCTCCGTTGTTGTTTCTAATTTCTTCTCCTTCTTTTCCCATAGCCTCTTCTATTCCGTTGTTTTGATTTCCTACTCTCCCATTTAGGTCTCCTAGTATCATTATGTTTTCTGCTCCCTCGTCTATTTCTTCTTGTAATTTTGTATAGAAGCTGTCTTTCTCTTCTTTTTTTGCGTCTTCATTTGGTCCGTATGCTACTATCATGGTCCATGTTTCGTTATCTCCTAGCTTCATTTCTACTGTCATAATTCTTTCATTTATGTGTTTTTCTCTTATTGTATCTTTTATCCTTTCCGGAGCTATTATCATTCCTACTCCTCCTTTTGCTCTATCCTTTTCCTCCACTCCTGTCCACATTAACCAATAACCTCTATGTATTCTTTCTATCCCTTGCCCTTTCTTTTTTGTTTCCGTTATTCCTAGTATTTCTATTTTTTGGTTTATCATTTCTTCCACCAATTCAGCTTCTTTTCCCATGTATCCTCTTATATTCCATGTTCCTACTCTTTCTTCTTTATTTTTCTTTTTTGTACTTTTGCTATTTTTGTTCCTTTTGTTTACATCGTTTGCCGTCGTGTTTATCATCTTTCTTATACCATTTTCTCGCCGTGTATTTTTCTTTTTATCTAGCCGTTTTCCTATTAGTTTTTTGGATCTCCAACTTCTTCTAAACCTTTTATTTCTTTATTCCATCTATATTCCTCTCCGTTAATAATTAACTTACGGTAACCTATTCTTACCCTCTTGCCATTCGATTTTTCTTCTCTTGCTATGTCTCTAATTTCTTTTTGAACGTATCTTTCTTCATGGGTTAGGTCACTGTCAATGTAAATTCTGGTCCCTTTTAAATTTCTTCTGGCTTTCATTATTTTTTGTTTTGTTTCCCATGTTCCGGCTTCGACTCTTATTATTTGTTTTTCTTTATGTATTAGCTGAGCTTTTCCTATTTTGACTTGAATCTGAAGTATTTCTCTCAAGAAGTTCTCCACTTTAATTTGTTCCTCATTTTCCTTTGTTTTTATGCCAGTTATTATAATGTTATTTCTTTTTTTCTGTCTTTCTTCTTTTTCAGCTTTATTTTCTAAATTTTCAATTTTTTGTATCATCTGTATTTTTTCTTGCTCCCACTTTACTTCTTTATCCTTCATTTCTTTCTTTAGCTCTCTAATCTCTTCTTTTAGTTCCTTAGTGTTCTTTGCCATCTCCTTCATTAATTCCTTGAACATGCTTTTTAGTTCCTCCATTTCCACCATTTCCTTCCTTGTATTTGTATTTATTTTGTCTTCTCGGCGTATTTTATACTTGGTTTTTTTTTTTTTTTAATTTTCTTATTTCGGTTAATTCCGCACACTCTGTCAACGTCGCAATTACCGCTGTACAAACTACAGACAATATAAAAAGATAAATTATTAACGTATCAACCTCTTTTAAACAATGTTTTAAACCGCAATTGATAAAAACATAAACTGCATAACATCATTTATAAGTATTAAAGCAATATTTTTAAAGTATAAATTTTAAATTTGATTGTATCTGATACTATATAATACTATATAACCATAATCAAATATTAACAAATTAGTCCAATTTGCTTAATCAACAATCCTATTAAATCAAAGCTAATATTAATATAATATTAATCAACCAACACACTATGTAGAAGTAGCAATTATGCTTACATTGTATTGATTTACATACATAATTTAATAATAACTCTCATAATTAAAACTATTAAAAACATATCTCACCTATTCTTGCAACTACATTACAATTAGCATGTTTGCATGCTTGAATAAATTATTAATCTGGGACGCTGCAGAAGCTAATAAATTAATAACGCTATTTAATACCCGGCGCATGCACCATTAATCGTGTTACATAATCATTAAATATAATTATTTGAAATAATATGTTAGGAAAAAGTTTAATTTATTAAAATTCATGTAAAAACAATGTTATAAATCCTTTCAAGCTAATGGATGTAAATTTTAATATAATTCCCTGTTTTGTTTCAGTAAATAAAAATACTCACATATAATTTTCCTCTGCATATCTGCTCGAACAGCCTGCGTCCAGTTCCGTGAAAAGGTAACATCCCCGAAAGCAAAACGTGCAACAGGACACCAGCCGCCCAAATATCAACGGCCTTTCCATACTGCCGCCTTTCAACAACTTCCGGTGCCATGAAGCTCGGACTACCCACTCGTCCTGCGGAAAACGCATATATAATATAACTAAAGCAGACAAATTAAATATATAATCATACAATAGTGAAGCGAGGAGAACAAAGCCATATTTCGTAATGCACTGAAAGTTTAAGCAAAGCAAGTTCTTCTTCTTGTTTCCAACTCAAATTATTTTTATCCAACCAGCATTACGATATATTTGCTTTGTTATAATTATTGTGAATGCAATAATAATGGGCATGTCATGCAGATAAGAATAATGGATGATTTATAAGTTGTCACTGTGTCGGAAAGTTACCATTGACAATCCGGTGATGATCAACTTCTAATTAAACGAGCAGCAACGTGATTTATGTATTTAATGCGAAGCGCGTTGCTTTCTACTGTACATATTTTACTTATAACTAATGATCATTGCTAATTAATACTATAAGTAGTATAATCTATTTAAACTTAATAACAAATGATGGATGGTAAAATGAGGAAATTGTTTTAAAGACTCATTATTATTTAAGCTACTTTTCACAATAATGATTCGCATTATTCATATACACGTATTTGCAATGCAAAAATATTACTAACATCAACACTTTTCAAAATTGTGACTTCATATTTTGCTCAAATTTAATAAACTAGTTGACAACTACTTAAAAAAATTGACAATCAACTAAAAAAATTTTAAATCATTTTTATTGAGTTTTGAACTTGAATTAAATTTAAGAAAAATTGCATCAAGCAAAAATATTACAAACAGCAACATTTTTCAAAATTGTGACTCAATATTTTGCCCAAATTTAATATGCTAGTTGACAATTATTAAAAAAAATTGACAATCGCCAAAAAAAATTCTAAACCATTTTTATTTAAATTTGAACTTGATTCAAATTTAAGAAAAATTGCAGCAAACTAAAATATTACAAACAGCAACATTTGTCAAAATTGTGACTCAATATTTTGCTCAAATTTAATAAACTAGTTGACAAATACTAGAAAAAATTGACAATCGCCTAAAAAAATTCTAAATCATTTTTATTGAGTTTTGAACTTGCATCAAAATTTAGCAAAATTGTAGCAAAAAAAAAAATTACAAACAACAACATTTTTCAAAATAGTGACTCAATAATTTGCTCAAATTTAATAAACTAGTTGACAATTACTAAAAAAAACTGACAATCGTCTAAATCATTTTTATTAAGTTTTGAACTTGAATCAAATTTAAGAAAAATTGCATCAAGCAAAAATATTACAAACAGCAACAATTGTCAAAATTGTGACTCAATGTTTTGCACAAATTAATATGCTAGTTGGCAATTAATAGAAAAAATTGACAATCGCCTAAAAAAAATTTAAATCATTTTGATTGAGTTTTAAACTTGAAGCAAAATTACGAAAAATCGCAACAAACTAAAATATTACAAACAGCAACATTTGTCAAAATTGTGACTCAATTATTTGCTCAAATTTGATAAACTAAACGACAATTACTCAAAAAAATTGACAATCGCCTAAAAAAATTCTAAATTATTTTTATTGAGTTTTGAACTTGAATCAAATTTTAGAAAAAGTGTAGTAAGCAAAAATATTACAAACAGCAAGATTTTTCAAAAATATGACTCAATATTTTGTTAAAATTTAATATGCTAGTTGACAATTACTAGAAAAAATTGACAATCGCCTAAAAAAATTCTAAATCATTTTTATTGAGTTTTGAACTTGAATCAAATTTTATAAAAAGTGCAACGAGCAAAAATATTACAAACAGCAACATTTTTCAAAATTGTGACTCAAAATTTTGCTCAAATTTAATAAACTAGTTGACAATTACAAGAAAAAAATTACAATCGCCTAAAAAAATTCTAAATCATTTTTATTGAGTTTTGAACTTAAATCAAAATTTAGAAAAAGTGCAACGAGCAAAAATATTACAAACAGCAACATTTTTAAAAATTGTGACTCAGTATTTTACTAAAATTTAATATACTAGTTGACAATAATTAGAAAAAATTTACAATCGCCTAAAAAAATTCTAAATCATTTTTATCAAGTTTTGAACTTGAATCAAATTTTAGAAAAATTGCAGCAAGCAGCAACTTATTACAAACAGCAAAATTTTGACTACATATTTTGCTCAAATTTAATAAACTAGTTGACAATTACTAAAAAAAATAGACAATCGCCTAAAAAAAATCTAAATATTTTTATTAAGTTATAATAACAAAACTGATTAAATAAAATAATAAAATCTTTTTTTTTTCAAAAATTCAGCTCCATTGGTTTTATTTACGGTTCCCGTATTTTTAATTTATTTATAGGTGGTAACTACACAATTACGGTTTAAAATAAATTAGTTTTTATGTGACTCTAGGGTATATATGTAGTGAACTTGAATTATTAGTCCCTTAAAGTAAAGTTTCCTACTCGGGGATTAATATATCATGAGATTTTCTAATTTCAAGATTTATTGCTGTTAAAGGTGTTGCTTTCTACTACTAATATTAAATTTATATAAACCATAAATATGATTTAGGTCTAATAACACAAATTTTAGACATATTGGGAAATCGTAGATAATTCTACACTAACAAATCTATTTATCATTTTACTTTATTGGTATCATTTAATTAACCATTCTGTTTGATAATGATGACAAACTGTGGTGAAGCATCAAATATTTGATTTTAAATGCTATTTTGATTAAAATTCTGCAAGTGATAAATTATTACAGCCAACAACTTAATGTAGCCGGAGGTTGCAGTAGGAAAAATGGATGTCCATGCGAGAGAATGAAACTATCCAACTAATTAACTTTTTAATGATGCTGAAATAACAGAGAGTCTTCCTGTAATTAAAGCGTTTATAATCTTTTGTTTGAATTTATTAGTAAAAGTAATAGTAAAAGTAGTAGTAAAGTAATCTACCCTGAAGGTAGATTAAACCAGTATTTAATATAAACAAATCGCTTAATGAACCAATAGTTTTAAATTAAATTTTTAATTAGTTGCCCGACGCATTCACCATTTATTAATTATTGAATAACTAAGATTGTGAAGTAAATAAAAAAAACAATATAGCAGCAAAATTGTTGCAAATACAAAATTTGTTGCTGAAAGATTATAACCCAAAACACGCGCACGTCTAGATGTGTTTCATGTGCGGTCCGTGTAAAAAACTAGTCAGATCAAGATCAAGAAATTGGCTCACAAACACTCTGGTGAGTAATACAAACCACAAATACACAAAATTTAAATTTAGTTCTGGCCCCACCCACCCAAGTGTTTGCGTTCAAAAAATTGGATTAAAAACACTTGAGTGGGTGTGTTAAGAACACTAGTTCAAACCATAAAACTTTAGCTTAATTTCCTTCCACCCACCCAAGTGTTGTGTTCAAGAAATTGGCTCACAAACACTTGGGCGGGTAATACCACTCAAAATTTGAATTAA
Source organism: Tachinus rufipes (assembly GCA_963932245.1). Taxonomy (NCBI): domain Eukaryota; kingdom Metazoa; phylum Arthropoda; class Insecta; order Coleoptera; family Staphylinidae; genus Tachinus; species Tachinus rufipes. Next base: position 9,264,880 of record OZ010746.1, on the reverse strand, counting down.
GTTCTGTCCTACCCAAACAAGCGTTTATTATCTAGAAATTGGATCACAAACCACTTGGGTAGGTTGGCGGAAATACCAGCTCAAGCCACATGCCTACATAATTTGAACTTTGTTCTCGTCCACCCACCCAAGTGTTTGTGTTTAAGAAAATAAATCACAAACACTCAAGCGGGTAATTCAAACCACAAACCCACAAAATTTGAATTTAATTCTTGCCTAAACGCCCAAGTGTTTGTTATCTAAACATTGGATCATAAACAATTGGGTGGGTGGGCGGGAACACCAGCTCAAACCATCCGCCTACATAATTTAAACTTAGTTCCCGCCCCCCCACCCAAATGTTTGTGTTTAAAAAAATTAGATCACAAACACTTGGGTGGGTGTGTTAAGAAAACCAGTTTAAACCATAAAACTTAAACTTAGTTCCCGCCCACCCACACAAGTGTTTGTGTTCAAGAAATTGGACCACACACACTCGGTTGGGGAGGGGGGAGGCGGGAGGCTGGGTGAGAACACCAGTTCAAACCACACAACAATAATATTTAAACTTAGTTCCCGCCCACCTACCCAATTGTTTGTGTTCAAAACATTGGATCACAAACACGCAAGCGGGTTGCTAAAAACACCAGTTTAAAGTACACGCCCACACAATTTTGAACTGAATCAAGTGTTCAAGTAAATAAATCACATAATTTCAAGTAAGTAAGCAAATTTTAACAAAAATTGATTAATTTCTAGAATTGCGTAAAGCTTGGAAGCTTCTAATAACCGACTTATGTATTTTTTAAAAGAATTAAGTAAGCTGTAACCAAATTTTCAAACCACAATAAAATAATTGCAGGAATTACTGCGGAAACTCAATTTAAATTACGTATTTTTACGGAAATTAATTATTTCCAGAATTAAGTAAAGCTTGAAGGCTTCCTAGTACCGATTTAAGTATTTCTTAATAAAATCAAATATGCTGCATCCAAATTTTTATACAACAATTTAATAACTGCAGAAATTAATGCAAAACCTAACTTAAATTACGTATTTTTGGCATAAATTGATTAATTTCATAAATTACGTAAAGCTTCAAAGCTTTTCAGTACCAACTTAAATATTTTTAAATAGAATCAAGTATGCTGAATCCAAATTTTAATACCACAATTTATTAATTGCAGGAATTTCTGCAAAAAAACAATTTAAAATACGTAATTCTGACGGAAATTCATTAATTTCCGGAATTACGTAAAGCTTGAAAACTTTTCAGTACCAAATTAAATATTTTTTTAAAGAATCAAGTATGCTGAATACAAATTTTTAAGCCACAATTTAATAACTGCAGGAAATACTGCAAAAAACAAATTTAATTACGTAATTCTGACGGAAAATGATTAATTTTTTAAATAACATAAAGTTTGAAAGCTTCTCAGTACTAATTTAAATATTTTTGAATAGAATCAAGTATGCTGAATCTAAATTTTAATACCACAAATTAATAAATGCAGGAATTACTGCAAAAAAACAATTTAAATTACGTCATTCTGACAGAAATTGATTAATTTCCGGAATTACGTAAAGCTTGAAAGCTTTTTAGTACCAATTTTAATATTTTTTTTAAGAATCAAGTATGCTGAATCCAAATTGTAATACTGCAATTTAATAACTGCTGGAATTACTGCAAAAAATCAATTTAAATTACGTAATTTTGACATAAATTGATTAACTTCCTTAATTACGTTAAGCTTGAAAGCTTTTCAGTACTAATTTAAATAATTTTTAATAAAACCAAGTATGCTAAATCCAAATTTTAAAACGAGAATTTAATAACTACAGGAATTACTGCAAAAAATCAAATTAAATTACGTAATTTTGACATAAATTAATTAACTTCCTAAATTACGTAAAGCTTGAAAGCTTTTCAGTACCAAATTAAATATTTTTTTAAAGAATCAAGTATGCTGAATCCAAATTTTCATACAAAACTTTAATAACTGCAAGAATTACTGCAAAAAAAAACAATTAAAATTACGTAATTCTGACGGAAATTGACTAATTTCCTAAATCAAGTAAACTTTAAAAGTTTTTCAGTACTAATTTAAATATTTTTAAATAGAATCAAGTATGCTGCATCCAAATTTTGATACCACAATTTAATAACTGCAGAAATTACTGCAAAAAATCAATTTAAATTACGTAACTCTGACAGAAATTGATTAATATCCGGAATTACGTAAAGATTAAAAACTTCTTAGTACCAATTTAAATAATTTTTAATAAAATCAAGTATGCTAAATCCAAATTTTCAAACCACAATTGAATAACTGCAGGAATTACAGCAAAAAATCAATTTAAATTACGTAATTCTGACAAAAATTGACAAATTCCCTAAATTACGTAAAGTTTGAAAGCTTTTCAGTACCAATTTAAACATTTTTTAATAAAATCAAGTATGCTTAATCCAATTTTTAATACAACAATAAAATAACTGCAGAAATTACTGCAAAAAAACAATTAAAATTACGTCATTTTGACGGAAATTGATTAATTTCCGGAATCACGTAAAGCTTGAAAGCTTTTCAGTACCAATTTAAATATTTTTTAGTAGAATCAAGTATGCTAAATCTAAATTTTCAAACCACAATTAAATAACAGCAGGAATTACTGCAAATAATCAATTTCAATTACTTAACTCTGACGGAAATTGACTAACTTCCTAAATTACGTAAAGCTTGAAAGCTTATCAATACCAATAGAATCAATATTGCTGCATCTAAATTTTCAAACCACAATTCATTAACTGCAGGATTTACTGCAAAAAATCAATTTAAATTACGTAATTTTGACAAAAATTGATTAGTTTCCTAAATTTCGTAAAGCTTGAAAGCTTTTAAGTACCAATTCAAACATTTTTTAATAAAATCAAGTATGGTAAATCCAAATTTTGATAACACAATTTATTAACTGCAGGAATTATTGCAAAAAATCAATTTAAATCACATAATTCTGACGGAAATTGATTTATTTCAAAAATTTTGTAAAACCTGAAAGCTTCTTAGTACCAATTTAAGTATTTTTTAATAGAATCCAAGTATGCTAAATCTAAATTTTGATACCACAATTTATTAACTGCAAAAATTACTGCAAAAAACAAATTAAATGGCGTAATTCTGACGGAAAATTATTAACTTTCTAAATTACGTAAAACTTGAAAGCTTTTAAAAACCAATTTAAATATTTTGTAATAGAATCAAGTATGCTAAATCCAAATTTTAATACCACAATTTAATAACTGCAAGAAAACTGCAAAAAATCAATTTAAATTACGTAATTCTGACGGAAATTGATTAATTTCTTAAATTACGTAAAGCTTGAAGCTTTTCAGTACCTAATTAAATATTTTTTAATAGAATCAAGCATACTGAATCCAAATTTTGATACAACAATTTAAGAACTGCAGGAATTACTGCAAAAAATCAATTTAAATTACGTAATTCTGACGGAAATTGAACAATTTCCGGAATTACGTAAAGCTTGAAAGTTTCTTAGTACCAATTTAAATATTTCTTTAATAGAATCAAGTATGCTGAATCAAAATTTTCAAACCACAATTTAATAACTACAGAAATTACAGCAAAAAAACAATTTAAATTACGTAATTCTGACAAAAATTGATTAACTTCCTAAAATACGTGAAACATAAAAGCTTTTCAGTACCAATTTAAATATTTTTTAATAGAATCAAGTATGCTGAATCCAAATTTTCAAACCACAATTTAATAACTACAGAAATTACAGCAAAAAACAATTTAAATTACGTAATTCTGACAAAAATTGATTAACTTCCTAAATTACGTAGAGCTTGAAAATTTTTCAGTACCAATTTAAATATTTTTCAATAGAATCAAGTATGCTGAATCCAAATTTTGATACCACAATTTAATAACTGCAGAAATTACTGCAAAAAATCAATTTAAATTACGTAATTTTGACATAAATTGAATAATTTTCTAAATTACTTGAAGCTTAAAAGCTATTCAGTACCAATTTAAATAGTTTTTATTATAATCAAGTATGCTGAATCCAAATTATAATAAAACAAATTAATAACTGCAGGAATTACAGCAAGAACTCAATTTAAATTACGCATTTTTACAGAAATTGATTATCTTCCAGAATTAAGTAAAGCTTGAAAGCTTTTCAGTACCAATTTAAATATTTTTTAACAGAATCAAGTATGCTGAATCCAAATTTTGATACAACAATTTAGTAACTGCAAGAATTACTGCAAAAAATCAATTTAAATTACGTAATTCTGACAAAAATTGATTAACTATCTAAACTACGTAAAACTTTAAAGCTTTTCAGTACCAATTTAAAAAAATTTAAATACTATTAAGTATGCTGAATCCATATTTTAATACCACACTTTAATAACTGCAGAAACTCAATTTAAATAACATATTTTTACGAAAATTTATTAATTTTCAGAATTAAGTAAAACTTGAAAGCTTTTCAGTACCAATTTAAATATTTTTTATTAGAATTATGTATGCTAAATCCAAATTTTCAAACCATAATTTAAGAACTGCAGGAATTACTGCAAAAAATCAATTTAAATTAAGTAATTCTGACGGAAATTTATTAATTTCCTAAATTACGTAAAGCTTCAAAGCTTTTTAGTACCAATTTAAATATTTTTTAATAGAATCAAGTATGCTAAATCCAAATTTTGATACCACAATTAAGTAACTGCAGGAATTACAGCAAAAAATCAATTTAAATTACGTAATTCTGAAGAAAATTGATTAATTTCCTAAATTACGTAAAGCTTGAAAACTTTTCAATACCAAATTAAATATTTTTTAATAGAATCAAGTAAACTTAATTTAAATTTTGATACCACAACTTAATAACTGCAGGATTTACTGCAAAAAATCAATTTAAATTACGTAATTTTTACAAAAATTGATTAATTTCCGCAACTCCATAAAACTGAAAAGCTTCTAAGTACTAGCTTACATATTTTTATTAGAATCAAGTATGCTAAATCCAAATTTCTAAACGGCAACTTTAATTTGCAGCAAATAAAGCAGTACCTCAGATGCAAAGAAGTATAGAAAAAGCTAGGTAGGCCACTAGTTGGCAGATTGCTGCTTTCTACGTCTTCAAACACAAATGCAATGGCCAGGTTGTGTACCAGAAAGCTCAATGTTATTACAGAGGAGACAAAAGAAATCCAAGAATTCACACCAAAACAAATTGAAACCTAAAAAGTAAAAGTCATTCAGGGACCATTACAATTACTCTTACTGAACATCAAATGTAACTAGAACTTATGACACCAGCAACCGCAAATCACACCAAAATAGAGTGCCATAAAGACGGTATACACTTTAGCTCTGCCCTACTTGCAGTCACCAACACCTGCAACCTCACCCGACATAATAAAGCAGAAAAAAGCCGCAACTAAGACCATCGTACCCCTCTGCACCTCTGAGGTATTGGTAAAAGCACAGACTGGCAATATTCCAAAAAAGTCAAACCAAATCCACTTGCAGATGAGCCCGGTAAAGCTTTCATATGCATTACGCCAACACTGTCATCGCCGACTACATAACAAAGCAAACATTTATTTACAAAAAAAAACTCAAAATATCAAAATTGACAAAACCGGTTTACCGTTAATCGCCAACATATACTTACGATTTAAAGTTAATAACAAACTTATGCTAAACGTTTAGAGGCAAAGAAATTGTCTTAACGTTAATCGCAAAGCAACACAGAAAGTTTCATCTCGAATTTTATAAACCTCCAAACACTAGACTACGGCCATATTTTCTGTGTACATCTTACTAAAATATGTACATTAACAAAAATGACATTTTTAAGATATTCAAGTTTTATTTCCTATACTTTAATTTTCTTTGTTCTACCTTCTGACATGCAACCTTTTGAATTAAGTAAAATATAGTTTACAAAGGTAATTACAAATCCCATTCCTACTCACTAATGAAACTTTTAAATAGACTTAATATTCCACTCACGTCTTAACGTAATAATCCTTAAAACGTTCCCATAAAAACGATCCACTTAAATCTTATTTAATGCACCAACTCGAAGCACTTTATTAATTTACTACATCATTAACAACATACCATTTACGATTGTCCATAAGTATACACTCCGGGGTACACACGTTCCGTCAACATTAATATTGATATTTTACGACATATTTTTATGCATTAAATTCTGGACAATTTCATATTAGAAATAGAAATTACTTAGTAAAATATTGAGTGTTAAGGCATAAATAAAGTATCAGGTTTCTATACAATGGAACTAAAGTTATTTGTTTCGCCTATTGTCATTTAGAATTTATTGCAGCGCATTTAATTTCCTCGTGAAACATTATACTTCAATATTTGTTTCATTTCTTGTTTGTCTCAAAGTAGACATGTATTACATTTCTATTTATCTTGTTAGTTTTTACGATCAATTTTTGTAATATAATGTTTAAATATTTTAAATTATTCCGGTTTGAGAAAATATTGAACACATTTATATATTATGTTCCCCAGTGTTCAGTTCAGTTAGAAAGAGGGAATTTATAATGTACGTAAATATTGGATATAATACCTAGAATTTGCTTTGAATTTTTCCTTATCCGATCTCAAAAGAGAAATCATTTGAATACACTTTGTAGGATTATAATGCGGGTGGAAATAAAAGAAAATCTAAAAAAGGAATGTGATATTTACTGCACAAAGTATATTAAAATTGATTTTTCGTGGCTACATTAATGTTTTTTAACATTACAAGCAATTCCTGGTAGACTTTATATAAAATATTTATATTGTTTCACATTTTATTTTCTGTCGTAATGAAATATAACGATTTATTATTGTTCTTGGCAGTAAAAAGTAAAGAGTGCGATTTATATTCGCTTTTATGGTGTGTGAAAATGAAATTATACGTTGAATGATAAATAACACATTTTTTATGGGCGATTGAGGATGTTTCATACAATACACATACAATGAGGTTGAATGTAAATGTTGCTGGATCATGTTTTGTAATTTTTCTTAATTAATTTATATAATTTTCATAAAATACTAAAAAAAATTTCGTCAATAGTACTACGATTTAACAAAAATTGGATTTATTTTTACGTCAATTGTGTCCTCAGCATAAATTCATACAAAATATTATTTTTGGTAAATTCAAAATATTTCAAAAAATCATAAAAATTAATCATAATTTTTAAAACAGAACTTTGAGTTAGGAACCATATTAGTTAATAGTTTGACTGCAATAAGTCAAAATTTGAAATTATTTAAACATTAATTGTACCCTCAGCATGAATTCATACAAAACATTGATTTTTGCTTCATTCAAAATATTTCAAAAAATCATAAAAATTAATTTTGATTTTTAAAACTGGATTTTAAGTGAAGTGTCATATTATTTATTAGTTGGACTACAAATTGTCAAAATTTGAAATTATTATTACATCAATTGTGCCCTCAGCATAAATGCATACAAAACATAGAATTTTGCCAAATTTAAAATATTTCAAAAAATTATAAAAATTAATTATAACTTTTAAAACTAAATTTTGAGTTAAGTGCCATATTAGTTAATAGTTTGACAACGTTTAGTCAAAATTTCAAATTATTATTACAGTATTGTGGCCTCAGCAAGAATTCATACAAAACATTGATTTTTGCTAAATTAAAAAAATCATAAAAATTCATTTTTATTTTTAAACTAAATTTTGAGTTAAGTATTAGTTAATAATTTGACTATATTTAGTCAAAATTTGAAATTAATATTACATCAATTGTGGCCTCAGCATGAGTTCTACAAAACACTGATTTTTGCTAAATTAAAAAAATCATAAATATTTATTTTTATTTTTGAACTAAATTTTGAGTTAAGTGCCATATTAGTTAATAGTTTGACTACAGTAAGTCAAAATTTGAAATTAATATTTCATCAGTTGTGCCCTCAGCATGAAATCAAACAAAACACTGATTCTTGCTAAATTAAAAAAATCATAAAAATTAATTTTTATTTTTAAACTAAATTTTGAGTTAAGTGCCATATTAGTTAATAGTTTGACTACGGTAAGTCAAAATTTGAAATTAATATTTCATCAATTGTGCCCTCAGCATGAAATCAAACAAAACACTGATTTTTGCTAAATTAAAAAAATCATAAAAACTTATTTTTATTTTTAAAGTAAATTTTGAGTTAAGTGCCATATTAGTTAATAGTTTGACTACGTTTAATTAAAATTTGAAATAATTATTGCATCAATTGTGCCCTCAGCATGAATTCATACAAAACAATGATTTTTGCTAAATTAAAAAAATTATAAAAATTAATTTTAATTTTTAAAACTAAATTGTGAGTTAAGTGCCATATTAGTTAATAGTTTGACTACGTTTAGTTAAAATTTGAAGTTATTATTACATCAATTATAGCCTCAGCATGAAATCATACAAAACACTGATTTTTGCAAAATTAAAAAAATCATAAAAATTAATTTTTATTTTTAAAATTAAATTTTGAGTTAAGAGCCATATTAGTTAATAGTTTGACTATGTTTAGTCAAAAAATGAAATTAATATTACATCAATTGTGACCTCAGCATAAATGCATACAAAACATTGATTTTTGCTAAATTAAAAATATCATAAAAATTAATTTTTATTTTTAAACTAATTTTTGAGTTAAGTGCCATACTAGTAAATAGTTTGACTACGTTTTACCAAAATTTGAAATTATTATTGCATAAATTGTAGCCTCAGCATAAATTCATACAAAACACTAATTTTTGCTAAATTAAAAAAATCATAAAAATTCATTTTTATTTTTAAACTAAATTTTGAGTTAAGTGCCATATTAGTTAATAGTTTGACTACGTTTAATCAAAATTTGAAATTATTATTGCATCAATTGTAGCCTCAGCATTAATTCATACAAAACACTAATTTTTGCTAAATTAAAAAAATCATAAAAATTCATTTTTATTTTTAAACTAAATTTTAAGTTAAGTACCAAATTAGTTAATAATTTGACTACGTTTAATCAAAATTTGAAATTATCATTGCATCAATTGTAGCCTCAGCTTGAATTCATACAAAACACTGATTTTTGCTTAATTAAAAAATCATTAAAAAATAATTTTTATTTTTAAACTAAATTTTGAGTTAAGTGCCATATTAGTTAATAGTTTGACTACGTTTAATCAAAATTTGAAATTATTATTGCATCAATTGTAGCCTCAGCATTAATTCATACAAAACACTAATTTTTGCTAAATTAAAAAAATCATAAACATTTATTTTTATTTTTAAACTAATTTTTGAGTTAAGTGCCATATTAGTTATCAGTTTGACTACGTTCAGTCAAAATTTGAAATTATTATTGCATCACTTGTAGCCTCAGCATGAATTCATACAAAACACTAATTTTTGCTAAATTAAAAAAATCATAAAAATTAATTTTTATTTTCAAACTAAATTTTGAGTTAAGTGCCATATTAGTTAATAGTTTTACTACGTTTAGTCAAAACTTGAAATTATTATTACATCAATTGTAGCCTCAGCATAAATTCATACAAAACACTGAATTTTGCTAAATTAAAAAAATCATAAAATTTAATTTTGATTTTTAAACTAAATTTTTAGTTAAGTGCCATATTAGTAAATAGTTTTACTACGTTTAGTCAAAACTTGAAATTATTATTACATCAATTGTGCCCTCAGTATGAATGCATACAAAACATTAATTTTTGCTAAATTCAAAATATTTCAAAAAATCATAAAAATTAATTTTGATTTTCAAACTAAATTTTGAGTTAAGTGCCATATTATTAGTTAATAGTTTGACTACGTTTAGTCAAAATTTGAAATTAATATTACATCAATTGTGTCCTCAGTATAAATGCGTATATAACATTGATTTTTGCTAAATCTCTCTCTAGTGCTTTTAAACTATGATCAAACCTTCATAAAAAACCACTTTAGTATAATTATTTAATTTATTAAATTGTTACCTTTTCATTATTTCAACAACGCTTCCAATCGTATAATTTACATTTCAGTCACTTCACGTTCTAATTAAACATAATTTAATTAAATATTATTAATTAATTGAATTACTTGACTATTTCACATGCAAATTATTATATTCAGCGCATCAGACTACACCGAGATGTGACAATATACGATTCCTTATTTGAGTGAAACTGATAAGTAATATATGCAAATTTATGTCTTGAGTTCATTAAAGGTCAACGCATCAAAAACATTTCCGATAAAATTGCATTTTTTTAAATAAATCTGAATAAACAAAATAATAATAGAAATAATATCTACCTTACTATCATCAATGTGGATTTAATAAATTGTCATTGTTTTCCTCAAGATTGATAGCCAAGCAATACGTAGTAATAATAATCATTGCCGATAATAACTCTTAAGCATTTTCCCATGTTTATACGACGCACTGCACTAATTTGTAATAATTATAAGTAATTACAATCACACACAATCACAACCCAGAGAGAACTGTCAATTTTGTGCCGATTTCATTACCAACTTAAAAATAACAAAAAATATGAGAACTAATTTGTTGACAAATTTTAAAATAAAAAACAGTCAAGAAATTGTTGATAAAAAAAAGTTATAATAAAGTCAATTTAAGACTTAAGTTATATTTGTAGACTTTTTTTAAATAAGTAAATAAATATTATCAAAGCAAACCCAACCTTTCTCAAAACTTTCAAATGCAACAAACAGTATTATTATTGTTATTAATTACAGACAAACAGAAATTTTGTTTAGAAATTTCACTGTACGAGTAATCCTCCAACAATAAATAAAAATACAAACTCTAAGATTTATAGTATTGATAGAGAATAATTAATTTGGTTTCCATGTAAAGTTGCTTTCCAACTGCATCTCCAAAAACCTTATTTAGAACCCATATATGTTTTTGTACTTCATAGTGAACAAAAAATATTATCTCTATAGATTACAACTATTGACAAGGTAGTCCAAATATCTATCACCATATTCAAGAAAGTATGTATAAATGATTAATCAAATCAAATCTATTTTTTCTGTAATAAACTATATTTATTCTTAAAAAGTAAACGCTTGCGCCATCTATGGTAATTTTAAATAAATATCAATTAAACAATTTATAAATAAATTCACAATCTGTAAAACTAAATTGAAAACTTCGCTTCTAATACTTTTCTCATTACAAATCTGTTTTCATTTTTAAAATCCATACTAAAATAAGGTTTTAATAATGATAAAAATTATTGCTAATTTCGGTAGGTTGGTAGGTAAAGTGACAGATTAAGTCCATAGTTTATCATGGTACACAGTTTATTGTGTTATTGCGTGCATTAAACGTGTGTGTAGTGTAATAAGTAATAACATTAGTGCTAGTGCCCACAATGTCAATATAAGCTGTGATAAGAATAAAGTTTGTGTTTTCTGAAGAATATTTGCACCAATAATACCATCACGGCAGGTCCAGCAGGAATCGTATGGATGGATGGGGTAAATATAAGGTATGTATTTAGTGTAATAGTTTCGTTTTCTTAATGCGTACGAAGAACATGATGATTATGTTTGCATCTTATTTTGCGATGTTAGTGAATAACGCAACAAAGTAACCAATACTTGCAAACAAATTGCTCAAAGCCAAACTGGCGTCGATTCATAGGCGCAGCATAACTCACATAAGTTATATGTACTTAACTTGACATAACAGTTTGTAAATAACTATAGATAGTTTATAATAGACAAATAAGATAAATAGGAAAAGAACACAATAAAAATAATATGTGCTTCTACATAATCTTTGAGACAATTTATAAAAAAACTAACATATAAGAGGAAACAAAAAAAAATCTAAAAACAACAAAAACATAAAACGGTGCAAATCTGTTATGACAGTATAACAATACACATAGAAAATGTGGGAGATAAAGAATTGGTCTGATGATACAAATAGTAACTTATAAAGTCATAGGGAGTAAAAGTAAAGAATGTAATAACAGCTGACAAATGACTTAAGACAGTTTATAAGAACGATATAGAAGAAGAAGTGAAAAGGAGGAAGAGGGAAAAATATTTATATACAAATATTTATAGTATCTTGTTATATCTTTCAAACTTATGTAATATCTCTAAGAGTGAGAACAGTTTGCAAAGAAAGATCTACAAACACTATAATATTTTGTTATATCATTAAAAATTACGTCAGTTTTCAGTTTGAAAATGACTTACAGAAGATAGGAGAAAAGGATAAAAACAATATTAATAATAAGTTATTGATAAAAAACGCAAAAGGGGGTGGGAAGCAAAAACAATAATAAAATGAACGCTTTGCGTCAATTTACATCTACATTATCTGGAAATAAGACTTATAATAAACATATAATAGAAAGGGGGGGGGGGGGGGGGGGGGGAACTTTAGCAGTTTAAAATAAATAAACAGAAAAGAAAAAAAGGAGAAAAAGGAAGACAGAAGAAGAATTTATTAAAAAAATACTAACATTAAGTGCATACAAAGTCACTCAGCTGCGTTATCATTGAAACTGTAAAACTTAATAATAGTAGAGGGAGGGGGAAAGAGTTTAAAATAGAGAAACAAAAAAAGTGTATTAACTTTAATAATAAGTGTTTCTGATCAATCTAAACTTACTTGTGACATCTACATTATCATATCTTAAAGACAGTTTGGAGGGGGGGGGGGGGGGGAATAATTAAAATGAACTAATATAATTGAAACAGTTTGCAATTTGCAAATGACTTAAATAATTTATATTAGACATTAGACAAAAAAATAAAAAATCTAAGAACGCTGCTACTAATAGTTTCTTGAAATGGGAATTATCAAATAACTTATGACAGTTTTAAAGAAAAAACAGAAAAAAATAATCTAAGGATGCTAATAACATCTTGTAATATCTTTAATAGATTTAACAAAAATAACTTATGTGTAATATCTTTGAGACCGTTTGCAAATGACGTGAAAATAGTTTATAATAAATATAAGGGAAGGAGGAAAAATCTAATCGTACTAGAAGTTAACTATAGAGAGGGGGGGGGGGGAATCTAATAATACTAATAGTATCTTGTGATACCTTTAAAAACAATAACAATTTGCAAATAACTTATGACAGTAAAATATTAATAATAAGTAGTTCTAGTCAATCTAAAGTCACTTATGACAGTTGCAATATCTAGGATCTTGAAAACTGTCCATTATAAACATATTTAAAAGAAAGTAAGGGGGAAAGAAAAAATCTAAGTGCTACTATCCGACATTCTTTTGCATTTTTCTCAAAAACTTTAAACTGGGTTTATCTGAACCTAGCAAACTACTAAATTGCTTATTTTTTAGGATCAGTTTAAGCTTGTTACAAAGAGACTAAAGCCTCAACAACATGAACAAACACAATGTTTGCAAAAACTTTAAAGTGGGTTTATACAATTAATGAATTTAGATTAAATTATTTATCTTTTGGAATTTCAACTCGATACAAGAAGGTTAGAAAACTTTAACTTGGGTTTATATAAGCCAAGCTACCACGTAAATTTGCATTAAATTGCTCATTTTTTGAGACTAATTTTAGCTTGATACATAAAGAATTCTCAACAACAGAGACAAACACAATATTTGCATCAAAAGAGTTTTGCAACTTTTATAGTGACTAACCTGCCTTTTTAGTCATTTTTACTAAAAGAAGAAGAAGCCTTATAAGATTTTTTGACAAAAACAGAAGAGAAGAGAGGAGGCAACTAAGAAGGTCCCAGAGAGCGTATTTTAAATGGATTGAGAATGTACCCAGTACCTAAAAGGACTCTTAGAAATCTAACACCTAAAAAAATATTATAGGCAATGAGAAAGTTTAAGAAATTTTTGTTGTAGAAGACTTTAAAAAAGAGACTGATATGATTTAAATGATTTTGCAAAAATAAAAGATTATCAAACTTATTAGAAGCAAGTTGTTAAGAAATCCGAGAAATAAATAAGAAAAGATTGAGACTTTAAGAGCTAATGCAAAAGACAACTATAAGTTACAAGACCTTAAACGTTTTTTTAGTATTTTGAAAGGTTTGAAAAAACTTGACTCTAAAAAGTATTAAAAGATTTGAAAAAAATAGAACATTAAAACATTAAGTGACTAAATAAGTTTTAGAGACCTTCAAAAAGTCAAAAAGGATTTAAAAAAAAAATCAATTTAAGTTACTATTTTTAGAACTAACAAGTCAATCTTTTAAAGTAATTTGAAAGGTTTGAAAAAGCCCATATAGCCTGAAGATTTATAATATATTTTACAAAAATATCACATTTTGTAAGTTACCAGAAGCAACAAAACGAAGGTTAGAGATTATGAAAAGCTCATTTAAGACTTTTGGGGAATTTTAACAAATTGATAAACGACTTTTAGAACTAATGAGTCATGAAACCCTTAACGTTTTTTAAAGTATTTTAAAATGTCCATAAAACCACATAGTTATCATTGAAAAGTCTTAAAAGATTTGAGAAAAGTAAAAGATTTAAATTATCTTAAACTTGTCAAAAATGTTCTTCAAATTCAACATTTCCATAAAATGTTTTTAAACTGTCAAAAACGTTTTTAACTGTAAAAAAAAAATTAAAACGTTCTTAAACTAAGAAGAAATGTTATAAAATGTTTTTCAATTTGTCAAAAACGTTATAAAATGTTTTTGAAAAAGTAATTTGTAATAATTGTAATATTGTGGACTGTCAAATATGTCAAAATATTATCAATAAACTTTCAAAAATGTTTTTAATTTGTCAATAACGTTATAAAAAGTTGTTGCATTGTCAACATTCTTTTTATAAAATGTTCCCGAACTGTCAAAAATGTTATACATGTTCTTGAAACTGTCAAAAATGTTCTTGAACTGTCAAAAATTAATTAAAACGTTTCAAAACTGACAAGAAATGTTATCAAATGTTTTCAAATTGTCAAACATGTATTTAATATGTCAAAAAAGTTCTTGAAATGTCAAAAACGGTATAAAACGTTTTTGAACTGTCAAAAATGTTATAAAATGATCTTGAAACTGTCAAAAACGTTATAAAATATTCTTAAAACTGTTTGTAATTTCTTTGACTGTCAAAAATGTTGAAATTATCAAAAAACTGTCAAAAATGTTCTTAAACTGTCAACAATTTTCTCAAAATGTACAAATTGTTCTTCAACTGCCATAAATGTTCTTAAACTGTCAAAAAGTGTTTTCAAATTGTCAAAAAGTGTTTTCAAATTGTCAAAAATGTTTTTCATTGCCAAAAATCAAACTGTCAAAAATGTTGTAATGTTTTTGATACTGTAAAACATGTTTTTAAACTTATCAAAAATGTTATAAATAATTATCAAACTGTCAAAAATGAATTAAAATGTTCTTAAAATGACAGAAATAGTTTAAAATATTCTTGAATTGTCAAACATGTTTTCAATTTGTCAAAAATATTATAAAATGTGATTGCATGGTCAAAAATATTTCGGAACTGTTGTATAAATATGTCCCGACAGTTTCAATGTTCTTAAACTGTCAAACTTTGTTCCAAAATGATAGAAAATGTTCATCAATTTTAAACAATGTTTCTAAACAGACAAAAAAAATTTAAAATGTCAAAAACGAATTCAAATTATCAAACATGTTTTTGATCTGTCAAAAGTGATAAAATGTTCTTTAAATGTCAAAAATGTTCCAAAATGTTATTAAATGTTCTTTAGCTGTCAAAATTGTTATTATTGTCACTAAATTGAGACTATGTAGCTCACAAATAATCATGAAACAATATATTATTACTAATTTAAGTCATTTTGGTATGTACTGCATCGCAAAGCGACAAATTGTCACTGGAATCATGTACACAATTTATAATCATCTTTCAAAATTATAACAGTTTGCAAATGACTTTATAACAGGTCATAATCGTTGTAAGAATTTGTAAATGACTTATGACAATTTATAGAGAACAGGGTGTAAATATACTAGTGATGTGCGCTTCATAGCAACTAAAACAGAAACTACACTTATCTTATTTTATACCTTTGAGAGTTATAGCAGTTTGTATAACATGTGCTTTGTGGCTATCTAAATACACTCAAGACAGCAGCACTATCTAATATTTTTAAGAAGACAGTTTGCAAATGGAAGAGATATATATGACAGTTCATAATAAATAGTGGGGGGGTTGGTTTTGTATGAATACTTATAACATATACATTGAGGGGAGGGGGGGGCTACCAATAATTATATATGTGTATACGAGTTATCAATTTACAAATTACTTATGACAGGAGTGGAGGGGGGAAAGGAAAAAGTATCTGATAAAAATATACATTGAGAGGGGGGGGGGGGGGAATACCAATACTAATACTTTTGCTTTTTGCGTCAATCTAATGACACATACGACAGTTTATAATAGATATATAGTTTCTAATTAAAACTCTAATTTAGTATCTAAAAATACTAATAGTATCTTGTATTATAGTTGAAAGTTACAAAAGTTTCAAATATTACAACTGTCTTTTAAATTTCTGCAAAATTTTCAAAATTTAAGGAAGAAAATGTTTTGGATAATTTTGAAGAAAAGAGTTCCTTTTAAGTTTTTTCTAAAAATGCATTCCTGACAAGTTACAAACGATCAAAAAAAGTAAAAATACTCATTTTTTTCAAATTTTGGTTGTATATTACTCGGAAATGGCTCATTGAAAAAATCTGAAAAAATTCACATAATCAGGATTTACGTACCAAAAAGAATTTTCAGTAATTTGAGCAAAAAAAATTCATTCCGTACACTTGACTCATACATGAGCCATATATAAAAGAAGGAGGGAGAGTATTAATAGCTCCTATTACCTTTGAGTTAATTTGCAAACAATTTATGATGAGTTTCATTTAGGGAAAAGACAGAAAATCTGATGAAACTAATAGTATGTGCTTCACGGTAACTTGAAGATACTTACTACATCTGCACGTATCAGGTTATATCATTTATTTTATTATAACAGACATTAGGGTGGGAGAAAGGGGAGGCGGAGAGTTACCAATACATATAATATATGTTGGCTAAAATGTATATAATAAAAATTTGGCAAAAAGAAAGATCATCCAATAAAACAAAGAGTGTGCTTGACTGCAACTTGAAGTCATTAATTTATGAAATAAAATGGGGGGGGGGGGGGGGAGAGTTACACATACAAATTATATATGTTCCACAAAATTTTAAGAAACTGATAACTGCCTAATATCATTAAAATAAAAGATGACAGTTTTTGCAAATGACTTATGACAGTTTATAATGAAAGGAGGGGGGTAGTGTAAAAACTGTAATAATATGAAGTTATGTCAATTTACAAATGACATATAACAGTTTTGATAGATAAACATGAAGAAAAAAAAAGGAAAAAAAAGTATAACACTGCTTATTAACAAGTGCTTCGCAAAAATCTAAAAACACGTTTTATAACAACAGCATATATGAGGGGGGGGGGAGACGTTACAAAAATACATACTTATAATATGTATCTTGTTATATCTTTGAGAGTTTATAATAGACATATATAGAGAAGAGGGAGCGGAAAAGCGAAAAGGAAAATCTGAGAATAGTAGTAGTATCTTGTAATATTTGCAAAAACACTAATAATACTCGTATGTGCTTTGCAACAATATAAAGAAAACTTATTAAAAATGACTTGAAAGTTTAAAATGAATTAAAAAAACGTTAGAAGCCTTTTGAAAACTTCAGAATAAATTTAAAAACTTTAAAACTAACCTTGTAAGTTAGTCAAAATTGATTCAAAAACCACAAAATTAATTAAAAAAAAATTCAAGAAAAGTCAGAAAGCTTCTAATATTTTTTATAATAAATTTGTAAACTTCAAAATCAATTTACAAACTTCAGAATTAATTGATAAACTTCAAAAACAATTTATAAATCGTTAAAAGTTTTCTGGAAACATTAGAAACCTTTTAGAAACATCAAAATGGATTTGTAAACTTATTTTCAAAAAGGTTAGGCCTTCTGGAAGATTCCGAATTTGTAAATTTCAAAACCAACTTAAAAGAAACGTTAGAGGCCAGAATAAATTTGTACATTTTAAATCAAATTTGCAAGCTTCAGAATTGATTTACAAACTTCAAAATTGATTTAGAAACTTTAGAATCTATTTATACAATGCAAAATCAATTGATAAATTTCAAAATTAATTAAAAACTGATAAAAAAACCTTTTTAAAAACTTTGGAATATATTTAGAAGCTTCAAAACTAATTCACAAACTTCAGAATCTATTTAAAAGGTTCAGAAAGGATTTAGAAATTTTAAAATCAAACTACGTGCCGTAAAAATAAACTGGAGTGACCCACCCTGCCGCCGTAAGTGTTAGTCATCCAAAACACTTGGGCGGGTGAGTGTGCCACTCCAGCTCAAACTACTTCCCGTAATTATAAACTGGAGTGACCCATCCACCCGCCCAAGTATTACTCATTCAATCCCTTGATAACAAACACTTGGGCAGCTGGATGAGCCACTCTAGTTTGTGGTTACAATAAGTAGTTTCAATTAAACTGCCCCACCCTCCCGCCTAACTGATTTGTCATTAAAGAATTGAATGACTATAACTTGGGCGGGTGAGTGAATCACTACAGCTCAAACAACTGTGTCCCTTAATCATAAACTAAAATGATCCACTCACCCACCCAAATATTAATCATTTAATTCTCACAACTGTTTGTAATTAAGAGATTGAATCGGACTGGTGGGTCATTCCAGTTTATGATTACAGAAATCCAATCTTCTGTTAACAAACACTTGGAGCACTACAGTTCAAACTACTTTCCATAATCATAAACTGAAGTGTAAAACTCACCCGCCCAATCCTTCATTAACAAATATTTGGGCGGGTGCTTGAGTCACTCCAATTCAAACTACTTTCCATAATCATAAACCAAAGTGCCTCACTTATCCGCTTAAGTGTTAGGCATTCTTGATAATAAATTCTTGGGCGGGTAGATGGGCCACTCCAGTTTATGGTTACGGAAAGTAGTTTCAATTAAACAAAACCCATCCACCCGCCCAAGTGTTTGTTATCATTACAACTTAAACGGCTGTCCAGTAATCATAAAATGAAGTAACACACCAATCATCCAATCTCTTGTTAACAAACACTTGGGTAAGTGGGTAGAGCACTCCAACTTCTTCCCCTTAATCATAAATTAGACTAATACACCTACCCGCCCAAGTGTTTGTTCTCTAGAGTTTGGATGACTATCAATTGCGCGGATGGAGCACACCAGCTCAAACTACTGTCTGGTGATCATAAATTAGAATGACACACTTACCCGGCCAAGTGTTTCTTATTAATAAATTGGATATTTCTTGTCGCTGCAAGCCTTAGTAGTTTTATGTTAGAAAAAAAGATGGTGATTATTAATCCTTTTTTTTGACGAGTAGCTCAAACTACTTTTGCGTAAAGCAATGTTTAACTCAAAATCGCAATTTGTACTGATATCTAAAAATGATAAAAAAATTAGCGACGCCGGTTTTGTAAATTGTTTTTCTGCTTTCAAAACTTTTTGAGTTTTGCAAAAACACAATTATTGACTTTGAACAAAAAGTAGTTAGTGACGTAAAAAAATTTAAAGTCAGAAATAAGAAAGAATACACCACTCTGCAATCAAAGCTATTAAGTTTTCGAAAAAAAAATTTAATAATCTATCCATCACAAATTGTAGATAAAAAATTGGAAGAAACAAGAAATGCAAAAAATCAAAAACCAAAAATTTTTAATAACAATGCCGACAATTTTTTTAGAATCTTTATAAAAAAATGCTTTCTACGCCAATGCTTTACATTATCTGACATCTTTGTTATGTTTGCAAATGACAGTTTTAATAAATACATAAATAAAAAGGAGGGGGGGGAGGTACAACAATAGCACTATCTAATACTTTCAACATGACAGTTTGCAAATGACTTATTGCAGCTTATAACGCACATATAAGGTAGGTAGGTATATGTGCGCTTATGCAGGAAGAGGGGGGGGGGGGGGTGCATTGAGAAATTCGTTTTGCGCTTCATCGTTTTTCTTTCGAACGAGACCAAGCCCGATCCTCTGCTTCGAATCCCGAAGCACGTCTATTTTTTTCCCTACTTTAATTTTTTTTTTTTTATCTTTGCACTGCCACACTTAAACGCATAAATACGGAGAACAAAAAACCCAATCGCGACAAAACTCTGGTTCCCGAAAGAAATTGATCCAAATCCAAAGTTGAAACGGCCATAAAACGTCCCCCTTCCGCACCCGCCCAATTTGCAAAAAAAAAAAACTAAAAATAAAACGGTTAACTTTCAAGTCAAGTCTATAAGCCGCAAAAGCCATAAAACTAATTTTTTGTTCTCAGTTGGCTAGGCAAAAAGGAAAATTTTTTTGATTTTCTTACCGCCGAGAGAATTGTGTGCTTCGAAAAAATATGAAAAAAAAATCTTATTACAAATGACAATATATATTAATAACTTTTTATGTTTGCAAATAACTTATAACAATTTTAATAAATAAATGAATGGGAGGAGGAGGGGGGGGGGGAATATAACAATACTTTTTACATGTGTAAGAATCTAAAAACATTTAAGATAGTAGCGCTACCTAATATTTTTTACGTGACAGTTTGTAAATGATTTATGTCAGCTTATAACAAACTTGGGACAGGGGCGGGGAGAGGAAAGTAAACAACATAAAAATACTAATATGTGCGCTTTTGTATATGTACTTCGAGACAATTTTATAATACGTCATTTCAAGATTGACATTGACTCTTCATCTGTCGCTTTTGCAACTGACAGTTGTCTCACGGATGTAGCTTTGATCTTTCAACATGCAATTTAACCTAACCTAGAAATGATTGTTGTGTTACAAATATTGAGTTAAATCTGGTGTGCACTTAACCTCAAAATATATGTTCTCAGTTATCACATCACTATTGTTGTCTCGTAGAATGCTTAACTTGTATTTGTCAATTCAACAATAACTTTGAGATTGATAGTTGTTTTAGTTAATCTGTCTCACCCAACCTAAAAACGTTCAAGATTGACAGTTATCACGGGTATTGTATTTAGTCGTCTATAGCTTTGCAATTTCAGGTGAGTCACGGTATACACCTAACCTGAAAATGTTTGCATCTAATTTGTCATTTTACCACTGAGAATAGCAATTGTTGTCTCACAATATGGGTAGTTCATGTCATTTTGTGATTGACAGATCTGTCGCTTTGCAGTTAACATTGCTATCACAATATGCACAAATATGTGTAACAAATCTGTCGCTTCAATATTGTTGTCTCACAATATGCATCAATGATTTTTGTTACTTCATCTGTCGCTTTCCAATTTGTCAGTTGTGTCACGGATTTAATCTTTCAATATGCAATTTAACCTAATCTAACCCAGAAATTATCTAATCTTTCGCTTTGCAATTTCAAAGTTGTGTCACGGTAAGCATATAGTTTTTGACATGTCATCAAGTATACACCTAATTGAAAATAGTAAATCTAATTTGAATAATGTCACTTATATTTAAATAAATTTAGCAATTCACTTTTAACACTTGTCACGGTATGCACCTAACCTCAAAATTATGTATCTTATCTACATGAGATACAATGCTTAATTTATATTTGTCAATTCATCAATAACTTCGAGATTAATAGTTGTCTCACTTAATCTGACTCACGGTATGCACTTAACCTAAAAATGTATCTAATTTGTAGCTTTACAGTTGACAGTTATTTCACAGATATGGTATTTAATCTAGTTTTGCAACTTTAGGTGAGTCACGGTATACACCTAACCTAAAAATGTTTGCATCTAGTTAGTCATTTTATCACTGACATTGCTAATTGTTGTCATTTCGGTTGAAAGATGTGTGATATTGTGCATAATAAATTTTAGTTTCTTCATCTGTCGCCTTTCAATTAACAATTGTGTCACGGTATGCACAAAAATGTGTAGCAAATCTGTCGATTCGCTATTGTTATCTCATATGTAGCATTTAATCTTTAATTCGCGATTTACCGTTGTCACGGTATGCACCTAACCTCAACATATAATATAGCATCTACTGCTTCGCTATTTTTTCGTCACAAAATACTTAATTTGTCACTCTATCGGAATTGATAGTTATTAAATTTAATCTAACTAACCTAACCTAACCTAACCTAACCTAACATAACCTAACATAACCTAACATAACCTAACATAACCTAACATAACCTAACATAACCTAACATAACCTAACATAACCTAACATAACCTAACATAACCTAACATAACCTAACATAATCTAACATAACCTAACATAACCTAACATAACCTAACATAACCTAACATAACCTAACATAACCTAACCTAACCTAAAAATGTTTGTGTCTAATCTGTCGCTTCACGATTGACAGTTGTTTCACAAATATTGCTTATAGTCTGTTCCTTAGCAATTTACAGTTGCGTATGCGCATAAAGACGTTCATAATAAGCTACTGGAGACCGACGACAGAAACTGGCAACAGTATTGTCGTTTGTTTTGGTCACTGTCATTTGTTTTGTTTAGGTTAAAACAACAATTATTAACGAAATGTAATCTCTTGAGTCAAGGCCGTATTTGGGTTCAATTCTTACAGTCCCCAAAATTTTCACAAGCTCAATCGTCCCATTACCTATTCAATATTGAAGGCCGCTTACAAATTAGAAATTTTGAGATCTTATTTAAAATACTTATTTTGTGGATACTAATAGTCTGTATGCAGTAATCTGAGACTTGTGTAACAAATTTTAAAGTTATGACTTACGACACTTTCAATATCATATAATCATTATAAGTGTCTGATAATATTTGCACAAATATTTATAACCCAACAGAGAAGATTATTTACACAACACTTAATATTCTTGTGATATTAATAGTAGATGACAATCTGAGTGATAGCTTAATGATTCTTATGATAAGTTAAAGACATATTGCGATCTCACAATATTTATAGCAACTCATAAACACCCATAATGTTTTCAAGATCTAAGAGCATGTTACAAATGATGGTTATAAAATCCGATCAAAGATAAGCCACCCTAGCTAAAATGAACAAGCTAATAGTGACATGAAGTGAGAATAGAAGCTAAAAGCTACCCAATCTACTTTATAATATAATTTTGAGCCATTACAATCACAATTGAATGTATAAAATACATTACATCTTAAATGTTCAAATATAAAAATGCTTTAAATGATCTGATTTGTCATAGTTTTTTGACGTATTCATTAAACTAAATTGTGTAATTTATGTTCCGCCTTTGTTCTGAATGAATGCGAAAAGATTTATGAAGAAAGTTCTGTTGTGCTAATTATATCTAAATCTATAATAATAAATAATAAAGTGAGAAGTTAATTATATTTGGTGCAAAATGAATTTTATCAGTTTCCAACTCATCATTAGATCTTGATAAAATCAAAAAAAGGGGTCACATAAAGGCACTTCTAAGGTAACTAGAGGCCCTCGAGCCGCACTCGTATTTCAGCGCATAAATGGCCTCCCTTCCTGCTTAATGTTTCACAGGATCTCGTGGATGTATGGGGATGAATGAATAAATGATGCGATCAGTGTTGTATGTAGAAAGAGAGATGTGGTGCGAGAACGAATAAAAAAGCACCTACGTCCGGTCAGCGGAGGAGCAAGCGTGCAAGCTCAATAAACAAAGTAAAATAAAAACAAACACAAAAATCACCAACAGAAATTAATA
Organism: Tachinus rufipes; assembly: GCA_963932245.1. NCBI lineage: Eukaryota > Metazoa > Arthropoda > Insecta > Coleoptera > Staphylinidae > Tachinus > Tachinus rufipes. The sequence goes on along the minus strand of OZ010746.1, from coordinate 9,241,031 downwards.
CAAAATTTATTATACTGTAGGTAACTTTTGTATTTTCAGCCGGAAGGGCTTACCGGCTCTGTCAGACTTCAAGTACAGTCGTCCCAGTGGACTCAGGTTGGTCCGGAAGTCTGACACTAGGCAGTCTGCACCAACACCAAATATATCAATTACCCAAAAAAAAAATCAAACAAAACTGGCAAATATTTTTCAATTAAATTGTAACAAATCGATTATATTATATTATAAAGCAATTTACATGATCCGTTCTGTAATAATCAAGCTTGATTATGTCGAAATAATTACTTCAATGTTTACAATTTAATTATGTAAATTGTGGGAAGCGTATTAATTTTAGCGCTCGTATATTACACTAAAACTTTGTATGGAAACAATTTTTTGACATTGAAATGGATATAATTAGGTTCTGGTTAAATATTGACCGACGCGGTTTTTAGACTAAAGATCCCTGGCCAATTTATTACTTCATAATCGGGATTTATCTGTAGGGGATTTTAAATGTAGCGGAGTTTGGTATAGGGCTGGGGATTATTGATTTTATATTTGCGGTTGTAGTATTAAGTTACTACGATGTTTTATTGCATCTTACATTTATTTTGCTGAAAACTTAGATGTGTCTAGTAAGATAAATAGTTTGAACAGCTGCTTAATTAAAACCTAAGCTAAACATGTAGGGATTTGAGTTAAAAATATAAATGTTGGATGTATAGTTTTTTTTTTCAAAAATATAATTAAAAATATTCATATATTGTAAATTTAATCAGAAGTATTCAGTAAAAGTATACAAAAAATATAACCATACTCATGGTTGCTTCTTATGAGTACTATTTTAGTATATTCAATTACAAGATAGAGTACAAGAAAACAAATTAATTTTTAAATTCTCTAGACTCGAGCATATAGTCGCGAAATTAATGAACTAAGTGCTCTTCCCGCCCACCCAAGAACTTTAATTGAAACTACTATAACGCATTCAATGAACTGAATGCCTCGCCCGCCTTCCTAAGTGTTTAAAAGTAAGAAATTGAATGACAAAAACTTAGATGAGCAGGCGAGGCACTTAGTTCATTGAATGAGCGGCAGTAGTTTTAACTTTAGTTCCCGCCCACCCACCCAAGTATTAGTGATTTAATTTCTTGCTCACAAACACTTGAGTAGGTGGGCAGGACACTCAAAGCAATGATTGCGCAACAATAATTTTGACTTTAGTTCCCGCCCACCCACCCAAGTGTTTGTCATCCAATTTCTTAGTTACAAACACTTTGGTGGGTGGGCGGGGCACTCACAGGAATGATTGCGCGGCAATAAATTTGACTTTAGTTCCCGCCCACCCACACAAGTGATTGTCATCCAATTTCTTAGCTTCAAACACTTGGATGAGCGGGCGGGACACACTAGCTTATTGAATGCGCGGCAATAGTTTCAACTTTATCCATTGAAGAATATGGTCTACATTTTGTTTTAAGCACTTTTTTTGCCTCTAGGCAATGTGTGTTGCTTCAAAAACCAACCAACAATCTCTCCAATTATAGTCCAGAACTCTCTAGATACCTCTCAACAAACTTCAGCCAAACAAAACCCCACAAATTATATCCGACAACATTTTCGGTAAAAACTTTCCTGAACTTTCCTAAACCTCCGTTAGTGTTCTCAATACAAAAAGAATTTCCATGAAAATTGTACCGCCCGCACTAAACAATCCGCACCAGATGTTTGTGTGTAAATTTTACCCAATAATCTACTGACAGACGCCTTCTTAAAATTCAGATCTAAACTAACTTCATTAAATCAATAAAACCGTTTGTAGAAACCAATAACCAAACTACTAATCTCAAACCATAAATTCGTGGACATCAGAAAACTCCCAGGATGATTAGCCTTGAATCACTTACTAATTTATCAAACTACCAAAAAATTGCCTTACTAATCCTATCACTACCACTACTACTGCTTGTCATCCTTCAACAACAACCACCCTTAAAACTGCCATAAAAACTTCCAGTGTTTAAACAATTCCAATTCAAGTTTAATCCAAAATTGATAAAACTCATTGTTTCCCATAAAAAAAAAATCATTGGCCATAAACATGTTCGGGCACGTGCTACCTTCGTTCAACAAAAGTGGAATCCCTCAGGATTTAGTTATATCTCCAATTAGGCCTGGAGTTACAATCGCTAGTGCATGCTAACAACTCACCACTGTTGTACACTTCAAAGTACCCTAAAGACTACATGCAGCTTATGAATCACTTGAAACCTGACTTATAAACTAGAAGATAAAAATCAACTTCTCAGGAAACGTTCAATATTTTAGTAGAAAAATCTGATTGTCTCAGCAGTACAAGATAAGTCAGAACCTGAGTAATTAACAATTTAAAAAAAAAACAAAATTTGATCTCTGATAGATTTAAAGCTCACATCAAATTTGAAACTCTTTCAACTTCAGAAAGCATGATAACGAGTCATTAGTTTGATCCACCCACCCAATTAATAATTTCACTCCAGATTATGATTACCATCGAGTAATTTTTTCAACTGGAGTGCCCAACCACCACCCCCCAAATGATCGAAAAATTAAAAGTTTCTCCTTTCTGCAAGTGTTGGAAGTTTCTTAGTCAGAAGAAGAGGAGTGTAATATCAATCTCTTGATGACAAATAGTTGGGTGGGTGGGTGGGTCACTACAGATTACCATCAAGTAATGTAAACTGGAGTAACCACCAACCCGCCCAAATGTTTGTTATTAAAAAATAGAAGTATCTCTTCTCTGCAAGTGTTGGAAGTATGTCAGAGAAAAAAAAGAAAATGTTAATCTCCTGATGACCAACACTTCGGTGGGTGGATAAGTCACTCCAGATCATTAGTAGTTTGAACTAGAGAGTCCACCCAACCGCCCAAATGTTTGTTATCAAATAATTTGAAGTTTCTCTTCTCTGCATGTATTAGAAGTTCCTTGGTCAGAGGAGGGGGTAATATCAATCTCTTGATGACCAACTCTTGCGTGGGTAGGTGGGTCACTCCAGATTATGATTACCATCAAGTAATTTGAATTCAAATGCCCAACCACCCGCCCAAGTATTTGTTATCAAAAAATTAGAAGTTTCTCCTTTCTGCTCAAAGTTTCTTAGTCAAAAGAAGAAAAGGGTAATATCAATCTCTTAGTGACCAACACTTGGGTAGGCGGGTCATTACAAACCATGATTACCATCAAGTAATTTGAACTGAAGTGCCCAAAAAAAATTCCTAAACTGTCAAAAATGTTTGAAAAAATGTTTCTAAAATGTCAAAATGTTCTAATGTGCCAAAATATTTCATAAATATATTTTGACGTTTAACAAAAATGTAAAAAAAAATCCTGAACAACTGACTTCTGACAAAAATGCAGAACTGTGCAAACAATGTTCCTAAACTGTCAAAAATGTTTCTAAAATAATCTAAAATTTAAAAAAAAACTTTTAAACTGTCAAAAATCTTTTCAAAAGTTACCAAATCTTACTCAAATGTCAAAAATGTACATTTTTTTAAATTGCCAAAAATGTTTCTAAAATGTTTTAAAGACAAATAATCCTGAATTGTCAAAAATATTCCTAATTTTGACAAAAATATTTCTGAAATGTCAAAAAAATAATCTAATATGCAAAATAATGTTCCTGAACTGTCAAAAATGTTCTTAAAGTGTCCTAAAAAGTAAAAAAAAGCTTCTGAGTTGTTAAAAAATTCTGATTAGCGACAAAATGTTAAAAATGTACAATAAATATTCTTCAATTTTAAAAGTTTTTCTGAAATGTTTTAAAGTGCAAATAAAATGATCCAAAACTGTCCAAAATCAAGAAGTTAGATCACCACCTTGTGCAAAATAACTTCTGACGTTCGCATAGACAACAAACATCCAATTTCTTTATGACAAACACATAGGTGGGTAGATGGAACAGTCCAGTTTGAATTGGAGTGCCCACCCGCTCGCCCAAAAATTTGTTATCAAAAAAGTTTCTCCTCTTTTTACGCGTAAACAGTTTCTAAGTCAAAGAAGAAGTTTGTTATGAAATCTCTTGATGAGCAACACTCCAGTTTATGATTCCAATGTCATAGTTTAAACTAGTTTGTTCACCCTCCCAAAAGTTTGTTATGAAGAAATTGAAAGTTACTCCTCTCTGCTCTTCAAGCGTAAGAAGTCAGATTGAAAAATAATAAAACCAATCTCTTGATGACCAATGGTGGGTAGGTAAGTCACTTCATTTTATGATTACCATCAGGTAGTTTAGACTGGAATGCCTACTCAATCAAAACTATTTATAGTTTTAAAACTTATTTAGAACATTACTAACTATTTGCAAACTTTGTGAACTGTTAGAGACCATTATTGACAGTATAGGATTATGATTAACGTTTTAGAAACATTATTGACGGTTTAGAAACATTTTTGACTTTATAAAAAGATTATTTATAGTTTCAAAACTTAATTAAAACATTATTAACTATTTGCAAACTTTGTGAACTGATGGGAACATGATTGACGTTTTAGGAATGTTTTTGACAGTTTAAGAACATGATTTATGACTTGGAAATATTTTTGACATTATTAAAAGATTATTCATAGTTTCAAAACTTATTTAGAACATTATTAACTATTTGCAAACTTTGTGAACTGTTTGGGAACATAATTGACGTGTTGGAAATGTTGTTGACAGTTTAGGAACATGATTGACAACTTGGAAATATTTTTGACATTATTAAATGATTATTCATAGTTTCAAAACTTATTTAGAACATTATTAACTATTTGCAAACTTTGTGAACTGTTTGGGAACATAATTGACGTGTTGGAAATGTTTTTGACAGTTTACGAACATGATTGACAACTTGGAAATATTTTTGACATTATTAAATGATTATTCATAGTTTCATAACTTATTTAGAACATTATTAACTATTTGCAAACTTTGTTAACTCTTTGGGAACGTACTTGACAGTATAGGAACATGATTGACGTTTTAGGAACATTATTAACAGTTTAGGAACATAATTGACGTTTTGGGAACATTTTAGCATTATAAGAAAAATATTTATAGTTTCAAAACTTGTTTAGAACATTACTAACTATTTGCAAACTTTGTGAACTGTTAGGGAACATTATTAACAGTATAAGATCATGATTAACGTTTTAGAAACATTATTGACAGTTTAGAAACATGATTGACGTCTTAGGAACATTTTTGACTTTATAAGAAAATTGTTTATAGTTTCAAAATTTGTTTAGAACATTATTAACTATTTGCAAACTTTGTGAACTGTTTGGGAACATGATTGACGTGTTGGAAATGTTTTTGACAGTTTACGAACATGATTGACAACTTAAAAATATTTTTGACATTACTAAAAAATTATTCGTAGTTTCAAAACTTATTTAGAACATTATTAACTATTTGTAAACTTTGTGAACTGTTTGGGAACATATAGGAACATGATTGACGTTTTAGGAACATTATTAACAGTTTAAGAACATGATTGACGTTTTGAGAACATTTTTGACATTATTTATAGTTTCAAAACTTGTTTAAAACATTAATAAATACTTACAAACTTTGTGAACTGTTTGGGAACATTATTTACAGTATAGAAAGATGATTTACATTTTAGGAACATTCTTAACATTTTTGTCATTATTAAAAGATTATTTATAGTTTCAAAACTTAATTAGAACATTATTAATTATTTGCAAATTTTGTGGACTGTTTGGAAACATCATTGACAGTATAGGAACATGATTGACGTTTTAAGAACAGTATTAACAGTTTAGAAACATGATTGACGTCTTGGAAATATTTTTATAAGATTCTTTATAGTTTTAAAACTTATTTAGAACATTATTAACTGTTTGCAAACATTATGAACAGTTTGGAAACATTATTGACGGTTTATTAGCATAATTGACTTTTGGTAAAATTTTGACAATTTAAAAAAATTAGTTTCTAAATTTATTTTGAACACTATTGACTATTTGCTAAAGGTATGAACAGTTTGAAAACATTATTGACAGCTTAAGAAGATGCTTGACGTTTTGGGAATGTTTTTGACAGTTTAGGAACATGATTGACTTTTGGAAACATTATTGACATTTTTAGAAAAATATTTTATTTTCTAAGCTTATTTAGAATATTATTGACTGTTTGCGAACATTATGGACAGTTTGGGAACGTTATTGACGCTTTAGGAACATGGATAACGTTTTGAGAACATTTTTGACATTTTGACAGATTAGATATCAACAATTGTTAAGTTATGAAATGATTTGACTCCTCAACTGACAATCGCAAAGCGATAGATTAGATTTCAACATTTGTTAGGTTATGAAATGATTTATTTCTTCAACTGTCAATCGCAAAGCGACAGCTTAGATACTAGAATTTTATTTTATGAAGCGATTTTTTGAAACAAACGTCAATCGCAAAGCGACAGATTAAATATCAACATTTGTTAGATTATGATATTATTTATTTCTTCAACTGTCAATCGCGATGCGACAGCTTATATACTACAATTTTATGTTAAAAAGCAACTTTTTAAAACAAACAATCGCAAAAGTTTGTTATTAAAAAATTGAAAGTTTCTTCTCTATGCACGCGTTGTAAGTCTCTAAGTCAGAGAATTAGATGATAAATCCAATCTTTTAATGACCAGTATTTGGGAGGGTAAATAGATCAATAATTACCAGCGAGAAGTTTATATTAAAGAGTTGGTCATAAAGAAATTGTAAGTTTCTCCTCTCTGCTAACGTTAGAAATCTTTAACTCTAGGAGAAGTTGGTGAATTCAATCTCTTAATGACCAAGATTTGGGTGGGTGGGTAGGTTACTCCATTTTATGATTACCATCAAGTAGTTTAAACTAGAAGGCCCACTCACCCGCCCAAAAGTTGGTTATCAAGAAATTAAAAGTTTCTTTTTTCTGTACGTGTAAAAAATGTTTAATTCAGAGGAAGACTTGATAATGCAATCTCTTTATGACCAACACTTAAATGGATGGCCACTCCAGTTTATAATTCTAAGTGAGTAGTTTAAACTAGAGTACTTAACCACCCTCTCCAAAATTTGTTTTAAAGAAATTGAAAGTTTCTCTACTCTGCAAGCGTTAGTCAGAGTCTCTAAGTCAAAGAAGTTGATAAATTCAATCTCTTGATAAGCAACATTTGTTATATTATAAAAAAAATAAAAAGTTCCCTTTTCTGCACGCGTAAGAAGTCTCTAATACAAAGGAAGAGTTGATGATGCAATCTCTAAACTACCAACACTTGAATGAATAGCCACTCCAGTTTATGACTCCAAGTGAGTAGTTTAAACCGACCCTTCCAAAATTTGTTAGGAAGAAATTAAAAATTTCTCTACTCTCCAAGCGATAGAAGTCTCTAAGTCAAAGTAGCAGATAATGAATCTAACCTCATCATGACTAACGGTTGGGCATGTGAGTAGGTTACTCCATTTTATGTCCATTCCTCTGCCCAATAGTTTGTTATCAAGAAAGTAGAAGTTTCTCTTCTCTGCCAGCGTTAGAAGTCTCTAAGTCAAGGAGGAGTTAGTGAATTTAATCTCTTAATGACCAACAGTTGGGTGGGTGGGTAACTCTATTTCATGATTCCAGCAAGTAGTTTGAACTGGAGTGCCCATCACCCGCCCAAAAACTGGTTATCAAAAAAAAAAAAATGAAAGTAAGAAGTTTCTTAATTCAGAAGAGGAAATAATAATATTTAATTTTATTTGGTAGGTGAGTGAGCACTTCTGTTCATGGTTACCAGCATGTAGTTTAAATTAAAGTGCGCACCCATCCGCCCAAAAATTGGTTATTAAGAATTCGAAGTTTCTCCTCTTTGCATGCATAAGAAGTCTAAACCAAAAATTAATCTAATCCCATAGCATGATTACCAGCAAGTACTTTGAACTAAAAAGTAAATTTTACAGAAATTATCAAAAAACATCAAAATTCTTTCTTAGTATCTTCTACTTTTGACAAACATAGAAATGGGTAGATGTGACAGAAAGGATAGTTTAAACTAGAGTGCTCACCCGCCCGTCCAAAAATTTGTTACAAAAAAACTGGAAGTTTCTCGTCTTTGCACAAGTAAAAAGTCTCTAAGTTAGAAAAGGAGTTTGTTAAGCAATCTCTTGATAACCAACACTCCAATTTATGATTCCAAGAAAATAGTTTAAATTAGAGTGCTCACCTACCCTCCCAAAACTTTGTTATAAAGAAATTTGAAGATTCTCTTCTCTACAAGCGTTAAATGTCTCTAAGTCAGAGAAGAGAATAATAAATCCAATTCTTTTGAAGACCAATACATAGGTAGATAGGTATAGTTACCAGCAAGTAGTTTAAACTAGAATGAATTGGTTATCAAAAAGTTGGAAGTTTCTTCTCTCTGCACTCGTAAAAAGTCTCTAAGTCAGAGGAAGAGATAGTGATATTTAATTTCTTAATGACTAACATTTGGTGGAGGAACACTACAAAACTTGGTTACCAGCCAAAAATTTAAACTAAAATGCCCAATCGCCGGCCCAAGAGAAAATACTATGAGAAGCTCTAAATACTTCTAAAAATCTTTCAATTTTTTTTTTATTCTAAAAGTTTCTTCACATTTTAGAACCTTCTGAGAAGCTCTAGATACTTCTAAAAATCTGCAGAAGATTTTTGAATTTCGTTTACAAATTCTAAAAGTTTTTAAACATTTTAAAATACTATGAGAAGCTTTAGATACTTCTAAAAATCTTTCAATTTTTTTTAAATGTGTTTACAAATTCTAAAAGCTCCTATACATTTTAAAACCTTCTGTAAAGCTCTAGATACTTCTAAAAATTTTGCAAAAGATTTTTGAATTTTTTTTACAAACCCTAAAAGTTTCTTCGCATTTTAGATAGGTACTTCTAAAAATCATTAAATTTTTTTTTTATTTTACATATTCTAATAGTTTTTACATATTTTAGAATCATTTGAAAAGCTCTAGATATATTTAAAAAATTTCAATGATTTTTTTTTTTAATTTTAAAACAAATTCTAAAAAAATTGAATCTTCTGAGAAACTCTATATACTTCTAAAAATCTTGCAGAAAACTTTCTTAATATCTTTTGCAGCTTCCAAAACATTTTAGAATTTTCTGAAAAGTTCTAGATACTTCTAAAAATCTTGCACAAAAATTTTGATTTTTTTTACAAATTTTAAAAGTTTCTAAACATTTTTGAATTTTCTCAAAAACTCTAATTACTTCTAAAAAACTTGCAAAAAAAATTCAAAAGAAGAGGAAATAGTAAAATTTAATTTCTTAATAACAAACACTTGATAGGTAGGTGGGACACTACAGAGATTGGTTACCTGTCAGTAGTTTGAACTGAAAAGTTTGTTATCAATAAATTAGAAGTATCTTCTCTCTGCATGCGTAAAAGTCTTTAAGTCAGAAAAATAATTGGTGATTTCATTTCTTGACACCAATACTTGCGCTACTCCAGTTTATGATTCCAAGTAAGTAGTATAAACTAGAGTGCTCACCCACACTCCTAAAAATTTGTTATAAAGAAATTAAAATTTTCTCTTCTCTGCAAGCATTAGAAGTCTTTAAGTACCAACAAGTAATTTGAACTAGAACACCCACTCACACGCCTAAAAGTTTGTTATCAAAAAATTGTTGTTTCTCTTCTCTGTCAGCGTTAGAAGTCTTTAAGTTGAGAAATTAGTAAATTCAATTTCTTAATAACCAACAGTTGGGTGGGCAAGTGGGTTACTCTATTTCATAATTACCAGCAAGTAGTTTGAACTGGAGTACGCACTCATCCGCCCAAAAATTGGTTATCAAGAAATTGTATCTCCTCTTTGCACGCGTAAGAAGTCTTAAAGCCAGAGAAAGAGATGATGATATTTAATTTCTTAATAACCAACACTTGATGGGTGGGTAAAGCACTCCAAAGCTTGTTTACCGGCCAGTAGTTTAAACTAAAGTGCTCACGCAACGGCCAAAAAGTTTGTTATCAAAAATTTAAAAATTTCCCTTCTTTACATTCAAAATTCTCTAAGTCAGAAGAAGAGTTGGTGATCTAACCTCTTGACAACCAACAATTGAGCGGGTGGATTTTGAACTTTAAGCTAGAATGCCTTCCCACCCGCCCAAAAATTTGTTATCAAGAAATTAAAAATTCTACTTATTTGCAAGAATTAGAAGTATTTTTGCCTAAACTTCCTTTGACGTTTTATAGATATAACCAAGAAACATCAAAAATTTATTATAAAAAAACTGAACATTCCTTTTCTTTGCAAGCATTAGAAGTATTTTTGTCTAAAAAAAACTATGACATTTTAAAGAAATAGCCAAAAACATCAAAATTTAAATTAAATCCAAAACCCAAGCTTAGAGTAACTTCTTTCTTGGTATTATTCATTTTGGACTCATTTTAGAAGCACCACTTAACTCAAATATAAACAAAAGCCCTAGAGATGTTACTAAATCGCAGACTAAATATACTCTGAACATCAAAAACCACAAATAAAGAAGTCTTACAACAAACCAATACTATGACTGTTATAAGCTATAGCACCACCGCCAAAAAACTTCAATTTAACCTGCGCATCTTCAGAAATCAACAAAAAATTTAATTTTGATCTCAAAAAAACAAATATATCAAGCCAAGATTAAATAGTCACTTTCAAAGATCAAATATATCACAATAGTTACGATGACGTATCCAACTTATGTTTTCATAGTATTTGGTAGTAGACATAACTTTTTACAAAGAATTAACATAAAATTATTAGCTAAAGTCTGCCAACAAAAATGTGCACTCCTAACTAATTGGTAAACAAACAACCGGTAGTAACCACAATTTCTGTCAATAAAAAATTTCACTATTAGCACCAATTCTACCGATATTAGGACAAACTAACCCATTCAATGTCAAATGACTTAGGTTAGTCACAAATAAAATTCTACTTTAGACAAACAAGAAGAAAATCTTGCAGTAGCTCGCAACATTTCCAAAGCGTTTGATAGGGTATGGCATCCTAATCTTGCCAACAAGCTCCATTGTATAGGTCTTGATAAAAAAAAACTGTAAATCTCAACAATAATTTTCTTGGCAATAGAAATATTATAGTTAGAATTCATGGTTTTACTTTACTTCATACTTTCCAAAGACCATATCGACAAATATAGCAGAACGTGAATATCTGAATATCTCCCACATGGTCAATTTTAACTCTAAAAAAACTCAACGTCTTACTGTTCCAAATCCGAGGTATCATCAGTATCAAATAATAAACTAAACAACGAATCCATATCTAAATCTTCTACAATTAGTCTTCTAGGTCTTACAATCTCACACTTACTAACACTTGGGTGGGTGGACGAGAACCAAGTTCAAATTTAGTGAGCGTGTGATTTTTACTTGTGGTGCCCGCCCACCCGCCCAAATATTTATAATAAAAAAATTTCATCGCAAACGTTGGGCGGGTAAGCAAGAACTAAGTTTAAATTTAGTGGGCGTGCGGTTTGGATTTGTGTTTCCCAAAAGTTTGTTATAAAAAAATTAAAAGTTTCTCCTCTCTGCACGCGTAAAGAGTCTCTAAGTCAGAAGAGGAGATGGTAATATATAACTTCTTGATAACACACTTGGTAGGTAGGTGGGACACTAGAGAGGTTGGTTACATGTCAGTAGTTTAAACTGAAGTGCCCAGTCGCCACTCGTTCGCCCAAAAGTTTGTTATCAAGAAATTAGAAATTTATTCTCTCTGCATGCGTAAAAAGTCTTCAATTCAGAAAAAAAAAACTCTGCAAGCGTTAGAAATCTCTAAGTCAGAGTAGCAGATAATAAATCTAACCTCTCTTAATGACCAACGGTAGAGCGGGCGGGTGAGTTACTTCATTTTATGATTACAATCAAGTACACACCCAAAAGTTTGTTATCAAAAATTTGTTAGTCTCTTCTCTGCCAGCGTTAGAAGTCTCTAAGTCAAAGAGGAGATCATGAATTCAATGACCAACAGTTGGGTGGGCCGGTGGGTGGGTTAGTCTATTTTATTATTACCAGCAAGTAGTTTGAACTAAAGTGCCCACTCACTCGCCAGACATTAGAAGAAATTAGAAATTTCTCCTCTAAGCACGCGTAATAAGTTAAGTCAAGAAGAGGAGATAGTGATATATATTTAATTTATTGATGAACACTTAGTGGATGGGTGCAGCACTTGAGAGCTTGTTTACCGGCCAGTAGTTTAAACTAAAATGCCAACACGCCCGCCCAAAAGTTTGTTATAAAAAAAATTGCAGTTTCTCCTTTCTGCAACGTTAGAAGTCTCTAAGTGTAGGAGGAGAGTAACACTTGGGTGAGTGGATAGATGGGTTACTCAATTTTATGATAATAATAGTTTGAACTGTTGTGCTTACTAAGCTGCCCAAAAATTTGTTATCAAGAAATTGAAAGTTTCTCCTCTCTGCACGCGTAAGAAAACTTAAAGTCAGAGGAAACGGTGATATTTAATTTATTGATGACCAACAGTTGTTGGGTAGGTGAGGTACTCCAGAGCTTGGTTTCCGGCCAGTTTTTCTGCCAGCGTAAGTCTCTAAGTGTAAGAGAAGTTGGCAAATAAATCTCTTAATGATTAACACTTGGGTGGGCGGGTGGGTTACTCCAGTTTATAATTACCAGCAAATAGGTTGAACTGAAGTGCTCACTAACCCGCCCAAAAACTGGTTATCAATGAATTGGAAGTTCCTCCTCTCTAAACGCGTAAGACAACTTAAAGTTAATATTTCATTTTTTAATGACCAACACTTGGTAGGTCGGTGGGGAACTGCAGAGCTTGGTTACCGGCCAGTAGTTTAAACAAAGTGCCACTCGCCCGCCATAAAATTTATTATCAAGCAATTAGAAACTATTCTACTCTGCATGCATAAGAAGTCTCTAAATCAAAAAAAGATGTAATCTCTTGATAACCAACACTTGGGCGGGTGGGTAAGTCACTGAATAGCATAACTACCAGCGAGTACTTTAAACTGAAATGCCCTCCCATCCGTAAAGTATTTGTTATCAAAAAATTAAAAACTTTCCTTTTTTGCAAGCATTAGAAGTATTTTTGCCTAAAGATAATTTTGACATTTTAAGAAATAGCCAAAAAACATCCAAATTTGTGTTTGATCCAAACCCAAATTATTTGTAATCCAAATTTTTACTTACTAATACTTGGGCAAGTGGGCGGGAACAAATTTCAAACTTAGTGGAAGTGTGGTTTAGATTTCTGTTACTCGCCCACCCGCCCAAGTATTTGTAATAAATTGTTTAGATCACAAACACTTGGGCGGATGAGCAGGAACTAAGTTTAAATTTAATGGCATGTGGTTTGGATTGTGTTGCCCACCCACCGTCCTAAGTGTTTGTAATCAAAATTTTTCTTCAAATATAGTGATCGTGTGGTTTAGATTTTTATTACCCGCTCACCCGCCCAAATATTTGTAATAAACTTTATTAATTACAAACACTTGCTCAAGTGGGCAAGAACTAAGTATAAATTTAGTGGGCGTGTAGTTTGGGTTTGTGTTGTCCACCCACCCGCAAAAGCCGCAAAAATGTTTAAAATTCAAATTTTTACACTTAGGTAGGTGGGCAAGAATAAAGTTTGAATTTATTGAACGTATAGTTTAGATTGTGTTGCCCACCCACCCGCCCAAGTGTTTGTAATCCAAATTTTTATTTATTAACATTTGGGCGGGTAAGTGAAAACAAATTTAGTAAGCGTGTGATTTAGATTTGTGTTATCCGCCCACCCGGCCCTAAGTATTTGTAATTTGTTTTATCACAAACACTTAGGCAGGTAGACGAGAACTAAGTTAAAATTTAGTGGGCGTGTGATTTGGATTTGTGTTGCCCACCCACCCGCCCAATATTTGTGATCCAAGTTTTTGATCACAAACAATCGGGTCGGCGAGCGGGAATAAAGTTTAAATTTATTGGACGTATGGTTTAGATTGTGTTGCCCACCCACCCACCCATCCAAAATTTCGCTTAGTAACACTTGGGCGGGTAGGCAAAAACAAAATTTAAATTTTAGTGGGCGTCTGGTTAAGATTTGTGTTGCCCAACCCACCCGCCCAAGTATTTGTGATTCAAATTTTTTCTTACCAGCACTTGGGCGGGTAGGCGGGAACAAAGTTTAAATTTAATGGGCGTGTGGTTTAGATTTGTGTTGCCCACCTACCAATCCAAATGTTTGTGATCCAAATGTTTGCTTACTAATACTTGGGCGGGTTGGCAAAAACAAAGTTCAAATTTAGTGGGAGTGTAGTGGTTTGAATTTGTGTTACCCGCCCACCCGCCCAAGTTTTTGTGATCAAAATTTTAGCTTGGTAACACTTGGGCGGGTGGGCAAAAACAAAGTTCAAATTTAGTTGCCGTGTGGTTTGGATTTGCTATTCCGATGCAACGCTTTATTTCGTTTGCGTGCTTTGGAAATGTTGTAGTCAAATCAGTACTTTTAAGATTTAAATACCTCTAATCGCTAAAGTGCTTAAAGATTCTCAATCTTAAACCATAGTTTGCTGATCTTATGTCCTCAAGCTCCTATTTGTATTTACTAAATAATCACAAAGCCTAGAGTTGTTATTGACCAGGCTTCAGTATATTTTATCGACGTCATCTATTCCAATAATTACAAAATCCTGTTCGTTACGGTTTACCCTAGTCCTAGTAAACCTACGTCTTGCCATTACTCTATCAAATACTGCAGCTACACTTTACATCAATAAATTTATTGCATACCCGCCAAAGCTGATGCTGATAATGATAGCTAATCTACTCGCTAGAAAGCTATCATGCATTCGTCCAGATATCAAATACACAAAGCCAACAGCAATCACAAAATACTGATAAAAAATACATTTGTCGTATGTTTGGTTTCTTCACAAATCTCATCCTTCGACAATGGATAATGCACTTTTAGTCTGGCAACTACCCAAAACTATTAAAATACATTCCAAGCTAATCAATTTTACATAATCCACAACCTCCACGCCACAGATTATCGTCATCCTCATCCAATCCAGTAACAAAATCGCCGCAATTTTAAACGCTTTGATGGTAGACACACAATGTAGACAATAATGAATCAACATAACCCACCCACTACACAGCAAACAAACTAAATAAATTAAAACTCAAACATTGTAGTGGAAAACCCCCGCACGTGTCGTCAATTTAAAGAAAATCGTACTATTGGGAATTGTAGAGTAAATATTAATACTGTGTTACCTATCACATCTGAATTAAATTTGTTGTGATTAGTTTTCCAAAGCACATAAAATGTAGCTCGTTCAGATCGTATTATTAACCCCTAAACAATTACTGTTGTCTATAATAATAAAAGAAACACTTTAGTGATAATAGACTTGCTAAAATGTTAATGTTCACATAAAAGTGCTGTAACAATCACCCTTTTAATTTTTACAAATAATTAAAACAGGTGGAAACCCCTTCCTACATTAAACGCGCGCAAAGAAGATTTAGAACTTGCCATCAAGAAAAATTGCCTCTGTTCAGTTGCGAATGGGGTGCAAAAACGAATGAAAATTAGGGACTGGTAAAGACCGGATGCAGTTTTATTTACAAAAAAATAACAAAACGAATTCAATTTGCAATGAAAACCCGCATCGAGGATCAAATGTACGATAACTATTTATTTGTTTAGGTTTTTTATTTTTTATCAGTCAACATTTGTATACAATTTACTTCAAAAATATTTGCCAATTTTATATATCTTAAATCTAAATTTTGAAATAATATTTAATTGTTACTTACCGACTTGGTTGACTGGATGCCTATCGGAAAGTTGTATCGCGACACCGAAGCCGCCCAATTTCAATGGTGCTGAATTCTCTTTAGTCGCTAATAGCACACACTCGGGTTTAATGTCTCTGTGGATTATGTCGTTCTCGTGGCAGTACCTGAGGGCTTCCAATACCTGCCGCATGTAATGGCTGCAAAGAGAAATTTCACATTTACAAAACGGCCACAGATATCATCTTTGATTAAATTTTCGGGATGGGTGTTGAAAGAGGATGGAATCTTATTAACGGGGTCGTGTGGAGAGAATTATTAAATAAGATTGCATATCCTGTCCGAAATCCGTTTGAGTGTGTAAAGTGGAAGTGCACTTTAGAGATAAGTTTCGGGTTTACCGAACTGATAAACCTTATCTTTTAAATGATGCAGTTATACGGGTCGTATCATTCGCGTTCGATATTACTTTTATAAAATTGGTTTTTAATGTTTTGCAGACAATAAACATAAAATAAAATTTTCTATTTACTTTAATGCTAATTATTGTAAAGGCATTGAAGAAGAACATAGTAAATAAAATTGTTGGTTAGATATAATGGATTTATGTTTTGCCATTTCTGTCTAAGATTCGCTACTCATGACTTCATTTCACTAGTAGCAGTAGCTTTTAAAGATGATGTCTCAGTAAATAATTCCAATAAATATTGGCTTCTTACAATGCTTTAGAAAACCTTATTAGTTTTTAACTGTTTTGGAGAGCTCTTCTTCAAAAAAAGAATTTTTTGTTGTCTAAGTTGTTCAAAACGCAATTAATCAATTTCCACATACCTTGTCAAAGCGACTGCAGATAAGACAAAAAAATGTACCTACAAGTTACTCATAGTAGCTGTACCATCAAACTCCGTACAATACAAACACGTTAATCTGTAACATTTAGTAGCCGCAATTCATCCAATAAATGCCAATCAGAGTAAAACCAGATCACTCCAATATCTCAACCAACCAAACAGTCTTTTGGAGATCAGTAACAACAATTTCCTGACCTGACCTTGATTAATAACTTTAGATAAACATCAACTCCTTCTTCTCTTCTCCATAGAAAAGATTGCAACCTCAACCTTTACTGAAAGCACACTCCAGTTGCTTTGTAAAAAAACTGGACAAACCCCAAAAACTTGATCTACCATCACCTAACACATCATGTCCCAACAAACTCCTATCACAAAAAACCATCACTCAAAACTCAGTTCTTCCCAACATTCTCTAGCGTGACGTTTCATACGCGGTCTAGGTGCCTATACAGAACTTAATCACTATTGTTACCATCCTCTGGACTTAAAAACAATCAGCCAAGAACAAAATGTCCAGGAGACGGTGCGGATGAGACAACAAATCAGGCCAAAATGCAGAGACTTCTTGGATTTTTTGTATTTTTGTTTGGGTAAGACCCTCTGAAAAGTTCTTTAGGTGCAATGATTGTCACGTGACTTCGGATTATGATGCAAGGCAATAAACCAGTTTAGAGGTTTGTTTGGTTAGAAGTCCTCTAAAGATGTTCCCCATATGCAATAAACCTCCGGTGAACCTCGGACTGTGGTGCAAAGTCTTGGGTTATTCTTGGATTGCTAGTGCACCTGCAAGTCGTTTACATCACAAGAGCCGTCGACAAATTTCGTTGTCGTTCTGTATAGCAGGCATAGTAGAGTGCTTTACAATAGTCTATAGTCTTCAGTAGAATTAGCTTAGAATGTCTTCTTCGGAGCTGTTTCCATTAATGTTTTGGACTGACTCACTTGAGGAATTTGTCTATTGTTCGTTTCTGCCATCTGCACTAGACCATGGTCCTAGATCCAACTGTGTGCGCTGGAAAGATAATTTCAACTTCACTGAACTGCAGGTCAGATGTTCCTAAAATATAAAAAAACTACCTTAAAGTTTGTCTGCAAATGCAACCAATGTGTGCATTAGGAGTAGACTTTTTTAGACCCAGATCTGAGCTGGTCTTAATTCTCGTTCAGTTAATGCTTTGCTATATAAATGTAGTTGGCTCGGCCGGTGGTCTAGCTTGACTAACTATTTGAAAAAAAAATCGCGTTGTGGATAAGCTTCCACTTCTTTGATTAGTTAGTCATCGCATAACAGAATCAATCCCCAAATCTTCAAAACAAGAGCATCATCAAATTGTTAGTTCCTGCAGGTCATGCATCGTAAGTCGTCGGTGATATTGACAGCTGGTAGGTGCTAGTCTTGCGCGCCACTTCTTTCTTCTATCAAAAATGTTTCGAAAAAAAATCAAACTATTGAAGAACTAGGTCAGTTCATCAATAGTTTGGTTTTATTAAGTCTCTTCTTTGTCCAATGTTTCCAAATAGATTAATTTACTACATGTGTAAAAACAATGGCATTTACCACGTGGTTGCCTTCAAAAATCTAATTATCTATAGCGACGGTACTACCCCCGTTGTCAATAATCTTCGCCCTTCCTAAGTAGCTAAAAAACGTGTTCCCTGATTATTCCGATATAAAAACGGTCAGGAGTTCTGCTTCTTCAAATTTTTTTTACCAAATTCCGAGCTCTCTCTTCTTCCATCAATTTCTTCTAGTTTTTATCTTCTTCTATATTGTTTCCTTCAGTTTGTTAATGTTTCGTTTCTCTTCTCCATTTCTTTGTTCCAATCCTTTGTTGTTTCATTTCTTCTTGATACCTCATAAATATCTTCGTCGGTGTCATCTTCAGCTTTAAGGCAGTGTTAAAGTTAGTAAAGGCACCATGCCTTTGTATGCCCCACGTTGGGCGCCAATTGTAACTGTTTTCAAAACTTAAAGTCCGCTAAAAACATGCACAAAATCTTCAATATGCAGAAAGTTTTTTTCGTGTTTTTGTTACGATGACACCCGCGGAAGAGTTCTCAAAGTGCTATAGGTGTCAAGTGACTTCGATTTGTGGTGCAAGAGCAGAAGCCAGTTTGGTGGTTTGCCAATATAGTTCCCTCATTACTAGACGCAGACCTTAAACTCTATGGAGTAGATCCCTTAGGACAGCATCAGGATGACCTTAGCCTGCCCAAAACTCAGCAAGTGTAATGAGTGTCACGGTTTCAAGTTGTCGTGTAAAGGTTTGCCAACATGGTTCCCTCTATACTGGACGCGTATCTTTAAATTAGAACCCATAGAATAATACCAAGATATTCTTAGTCTGCTTAAGACTAAAGTGCCCACGTCCAGAGAGAATTACGTCCCTCAAACCAAAAAACCGAGACAAAACCAAGCAGTCTTCAACGCCAACTCAACAACAACGCTGCACTCAAAACCTGAACCCAAGCACGCTACAAAAGCCAGACGCCTGCAAAGCCTTCAAGTTCCAATGATTGTTTGTGAACCGCGTGCAAACTATAGTAGGTCAAACCACAACTAACCAATAAAAACAACTCAAGTCATGTCCGACTTTAGTGTAAACCGGAATTCACCACGTGTTCCATTCGGCGCACAACCCTTCCGTGAAACCCTAGATGGTAAAGCAGAGTCTTAAAAATAAAGAAATTGTTGCAGGCAGGTATCTGCAAAAACCCCATCGTGCCCGTTGCGGCTGTAAGACTGAATCACCCATTCAGGCACGACCACTGGGCAAAACCAAATAAAGTATAAAAGAAATCCGGATCAAAAGTTTAATCAATTTAAGTCCGGCTGATCAAATTTATAACTAAAACTGAACCGTTTGAAATGAAAACTGCGACTGATCCCAGCCAAACTCATGACAAACCCATCTACATCTTCTTATCTCGCTACAAGTGTATGAACCCTTCTCGTATGTTTGTGAAGTGCAATAATAGTTGTACACAAACGTGCAAAACCTACAGTTTAACGTGGAATCAAACCACACCAATAGAGAAATTTACTAGGCAAATACTTCGCTGGTTTGCTATTGCTTTGCAAAGAAAATGACCGCATCAAAATACAACAGTCCTCGCCCCAGGAAGCATTCCACCAGCTTCCGGTTTCACCCGCTCCAACACTATAGACAAGATCTGGCATAGTATCCCGGACGCTTGTCTATCATTCACACAAAATCAAAAGACTCCACCGTCTCCTTCACTAAACCAACAACTCCATCACAATAAACAGCTTCGGTACCGGAACTGATAACAAATTGAGCCCGAGCAGAGACAACTAAAGATATAATGCCTTTAAGTCCTCTACAACCACCAAACATGATGTTTTCATCAACATAAAATTTAAAAAAGTAGAAGAATATGATGCCATATTACCCACCAGCAAAATTGACAACAAGCACCCAATACAATCCGTTCGTAAAAGCTACCAAGAATGCTGCCCCAAGATTGAATCAAGAACCTTCTTAAAAGCGATGCTTTCAACGGTCAAACCACCATAAATAGCCATATGAAACAACTCTCCCTTCGATCGCCCTTCAAACCAAAAAAACGACAACCACTTCGGATGCCACAACCAAGTTGACTCCAAAACCTTTGCATGAACAAACAGTAGTTGGCCTATTAGCAAAGCCCTAGTACCCGACGCCATCAACATCGGTTGAATCAGAAGTCCAGACGGTACACCCAAACGCTTGGACAAATCCATCGGTAGAAACATATCCCAGAAAAACTGCATCTCCAGCGTTAAACCCAAAACACATTCTACGTACTCAACACCGCCAAAAACCACCTAGACCACCATAGTCTGTAAAACCTGCGTAGCTAGAACCAAACAAAAAATAGAAAAGAACCTACCCACCTTTAGAAGGAAACCCCACAAAACCCCAATGAGTTTCAGCAACGACTGCAACAATACTTCCAAAGTTAGTGTCTCACAAAGCCTTCCATTAAAATCTAAAAAAAAAACAAAGCAAAAAACTTCAAAGAAAAATTCTGATGCAAGCTCCATCTTGACTATAAAAAGTCTAAAGTCAGGCTTTGAACTATACCTCGACCCTGCCCCCATTACCTATTTGGCCAAAAGTTTGATGACAAACGCCTACCAAACCCTTTGTATCACCACACCTACACAACCAAGCAACAATAGCCAGTATGTTAGCCACGCTTGTAAAACCCCAAATCCAACAATTGATAGAGACATAAAATTTCAAGTTGTTCAAAAAAATTATGAAGATGACTAACAGCGCAAAAGTAGCGATAGAACGCCAAAAATGCATCGCAACATTCCCCAAAAACCACAAACGCTCCAAATTTCCTAAACAATCGGACAATAAGCGACAGATCGGTCTAAATCCAAATACCATCAAAGGTCTTGACCTTGTTTTGATGGTATTTGGATCTGTCGCTTATTGTTCGATTGTTTAAGAGATTTGAAGCGTTTGTGGTTTTTGGGGAATGTTGCGATGCATTTTTGGCGTTCTATCTCTACTTTGGCGCTGCTAGTCATCTTCATAATTTTTTTGAGCAACTTGAAATTTAATGTGTCAATCAATTGTTGGACCAAAGCTCGCCAATAAGCGTCATCCTGGTAAAGGCAGCCAAAAAAGCAGACCGCTTACTAGGCATATCGTTCACTAATAATGGCCTGAACCAGAAAGCCTTGATAGACACCAAAACCAACCAAAACTCCTGACCTAGGTAAGATCGTGATCTTAGAACATCCGTTGTTAAAAAAATGTCCATTGATTATATCAGCGTTACCCCCCATAAAAAAATAAAATCGTTTTGACAATGATGGATTTATGCATCACGTGGGTAGAAGCAAAGATTACCGTCCGTTTGCTGCAGAAAAAACTGTTTCATCGTTTTAGGTACCCAAAAGCCATGCTATCAGACAATATCCAAGAATTCACAAGCCAAAGATAGAATTGCGCCTACCTCACCAAGACCATCTACCACCTCCCAGCAAATCCAGTAGAGTATCGTCAAGCTGAGCTTCAAAAAGAGCATTCCAAAGCTTACCAAACAATACCTACCCGTCTACCACAACAACCAACGCAGCTACAAGACAACGCCCAAGCTAACTGTTGTTGAGGCAAGACCACAAACTAAAAATTTGGAATAAAAACAACGCCAAACAAGATCAGAACGATCTCGACCGGCTAAAAACAGCCCTAAACTCCTCATCACCAAAGTTACAAAAAGTTGTTTCTGAATAGAAAATTTACCATACCGTACACGCCAACAAACTCGAACATACTATGTCCTAAAGATCATCCCCAAAACAAAACACCACCAAACTAGATCCACACTCAAACACGCTAAGTAAGCAAGGCCTAAGTATAAACAAAAATTCGAATCAAAAATTAAATCACTCTAGGTAACCATTCCCCTTCAAAGTAGAAGCAAGGGCCAAAACAGGTGTAATGTAGCAAAAGCATTCTCAACACCTCCGACTCCAGGAATCAAAATATTTCCCGCAGAGTTTAAAGCTTCTGTGCATCCCGTATTAGTATGTTTCCGACACAGTAGTAGAAAGCCGAGAGCGGAGCTGGTGGTCTCAGTCTCGTTGGTATTGGTTGCGTGGAGTAAACTAGGAGAGGTGTGTCGTGCAGTTTCCAACTGAGTCAAATGTGGGTCCAAGAAAATAATTCCGAGACGCAAAAAATGGCATCGTATAGAGGTCGGCATATAAGTTTCAAAAAAGTGTATGAAAGTCAGCAGATAAGTTTAGCTTAGTAATTCATTTGGGCGTCGGTACATGGCGTAACACGTTGAGTTATCTTGATGGTATAATTTCAATCAAAGAATATTTCAACCGACAAACAATAAATTCTGAAACGGATTGTTTTATGTGCAACAGCTAACGGCAAGCAAAGTTTCCATTAACTGTTGCACATTTTCAAAAAAAAAAAAAAAAAACGTGATCAGCCAAATACATCAATAGCTATAACTATAGCGTTTGCAATAGAAACTGCAATTAAACAAAGGTAACACAATCTGACCCCATTTACAACAAATTCCGCTACGTCTCCGACAAACCCTTCTACACCATCACCACCCTCTTCAGCACACTATGTTACCATGAACAAAACATAGCATAGCATCCCTGACGCTTAAGCCTCATACACCCAACACAAAACACACTAACAAACAACCACGCTGTAGCCTCTGCACGCCCTTCTACGGTGAGCTTATCGACAGACTCCACCGTTTTCTTTACCACCCACCCACACTCCCATTAGACCAAAGTCGCCCTCACGACTTCTGGCGGTGCCAAAAACAGGCTAAAACTCCAACTGTTTCAAAGCCACAAAACGCCTTTCCTTGAAGAGACTGATTATTTCCGAACGTCTAAACACAAAAAGATTCTCTGAAAACCTTGTGGTACCTTGGAGAGTAACCACTGCCCAATAAACATAACTCAATTCCCCCCACCCCCCCTAAGAATAAACTAGAGATACAAAAACTCAAAATAACAATGATAAAAGTCAAAGAAGTAGAAAAAGTCCAAAACAAGCCGGAACCTTCTCAGGAGTTGCTGAACGACCCTTCCAGAAACTTCATGTAAGAACAAAGCTCCAAAGACAAAGCTGACAACATAGAATTAGCCCAAATCAAGCCAATCCAAACCAAAAAGCCAATTTTTTTTTTCAAATTACCAATTTTTTTCAAAAATTTCGTACTTTTGTACACTAGAGATACAGCAACTCAAGGAAGCTATGGTAAAAGTAGAAAAAAACACTGAACAACACTCCCGCCTAACAAAACCACAAGAAAACCTAACCTAACCTAGAACTAGCCTCGATCAAGCCGACCCAGAACCTAAAAACCAAGCTCCAGCAAATGCCAGCAAAAGTCCAGAGACGTCAAACTCAGATAAAACCGACCAATAGAAAAATAAGAAGACAATAACCCTAGTTAGTTTCAGTAAAACCGGACAAGATAAAAAGTAAGTTACATTACAACTCCTAATCCGGTAAGTAACAGATTGCATCAAAAAAGAAGCAAAAAACTTCCCATTCCCGACACCAGCAACAAACTTGGTCCATTTCAACAAGACACGTCCAGAGAACAATCAAAGACCAACAAAACAAAAAAACTTAATTGAGACAAAAAATAAGTGGAAAACTTCTCTACTAAGCCAATCCGATTGCCCAATACCAGTAGCTTGGTGTCAGGCAACAAAACACATAACAACGTTCCACCAAAAAAGACAAACTCAATTGTAACAAAAAAAAAGCAAAAAGCTTCCTACCCCTAACTGAGCAAAACCGTCCGCAGAATACCATGAGCCAGAACAAGATACGTCCAGAAAGCCATCAAAGACCGACAAAGCCCCCAATAAGCAATGCGACTCCTACCCCGATTCGTAACCTTCTACCACCAAAGAAAGCAAGGCAACTAAACAAGAAGCAATCTAAATTAAATAAATCGCCTGCAAAAGCCGCAAGCCAGTATCAAGAAAACAAAAAGTAATAAAGACCGACAGCCCCAGAAGAAGGAAGAAAGAAAAGTGCAAACCGACTAAATTGAATCAACGACCGACTACGGATCCCTGACAATCAAAATCACTTGAAAAAGACGCAGGCCAGCATCAAAAAGAAAAAAAATCCGGGTATAGCAGCAAAGCTAAAGAAATCCCAATAGAAAACGTCACCATCAACACAATCCAGATGGACGTGCCACCTGGCAGAGAAGGAATCTTTTGAGCAAGACTAGCAAAACCGCGACTACTACCACAGATAAAAAAACCCATCCCAAAATCATCCAACGCTAAGGCCAATAAACCCAAAAGTCATTTAACATCAAGAATTAAACTACAGTGGCCACCCCACTAAAAGAAAGGACAACCAGCCACCTTCCAAATACTACTCTAACCTCCAACGCCGTACCTAAAGCTCAGCCACCTAAGAAAGGAGATTGTACATAAACAACAATCCTGAGACAACTACTGCCGCTAGTTTTCCGCACCGCTGCCACCCACAACAAACATCAAAGCAGATAAACACCAAAAAACATACTGACCGGCGGCATATCCGTTTAATGCTTTGAAGTGTCACTATCTACACTGCCAAACTGCAGCTTTTGCTAACAACCACCAAATCTGGTGCAGTCAAAGCTTCTGCAGCCTCACACACCCTAAAGTTGCACATCTGGCCAAGTCCTTTAACAACAAAACCTTTAACATAGGAGTTCATCATCGCTATACTAAGAATCTTCAACCCCAAAGCTCTTAAACTATTCTATTAAAACTTGAATAAGTTCCCCAACCACCCTCCCATAGGTTTGTCATCATGAAATGTAATCTCAAACATTGGGGCGGGTGTTCCAAACACACGCCCATAAAACTTGATAAGTTCCTCGCTCACCCACCCATGGGTTTGTTTCAAATTCAAACTACACTAGGTTCCATTAATCAAAAGCAAAGCTCTAAATCAAACACTGCTTTGGTTAAGAACACTTTTTGCTCTTATTTTTTTGTTTATGTCAGATGAACGTCAGCTAATTTCTCATATTTTTTTGACGACAACACTGAACAATTTTTGTAAGGTTTATAAATCAAAAAGGGCATAAAAAACCTTTTAAGTTATTGTCTGTATCTTCTTAAAGCCGTCCCTGATTTTTTTAAATTGTGTTAAGTCAAATCGTAAATTGATGTTTCAATCTAACTTATCTTTTTGATGTACGACGCTAGTACTCATTAGCCATTCTTGGCAAAAAAAATGTGGTACCTTCTTCGGAAATTTAGAAACGCGATTCCTTCTTTGAAAAAAAAAATTTGTCGGTCAAAATTGCTTTTTCTTCAATTTTAGACCAAAAAATAGACCATTTTTAACCATTTTAATGATTATCAAAAACTCGCATCGCAGAGACAGCAGTGCTGCAAGAAAAACAACCTTAGTTTATTGTACTTGTAAAAGACCACCAGAAAACCTCCAATAAAACAAATCCCAAATCGGCTATGAGTCTAGCACCTCAACCAAAAAACCACGTAGTATATTGCTTCTGAAGATATTCTCAAGTGGGTGTCACACAAAACCTGAAGGCAAAATACTCCACGCACTGTTTCGTTCGACAACCTTTGACCCCATTAGCCAAAAACGTGCCGATATCAAATGACGCTCAAAGCAAACAAAGACATAGTATCTTTATTAACCCCAAAACTATATCCAAAAACAAAAAAATGGAAAAAAAGTGCAAAAAGTTACACCACAGACAATGACGACCCAGTAATTCAATCTTTTTACAACAAAAACCTCAAAGATGATCAAGTACCATGTTGACCACAACCACAACACCTATCATTGAAACCCTCTAAAAAACCAATAAAAAAAAATGGGAGAATAAGAAAAAAAAAAAGATTTAAAAAAATTATAATAAGAAGAGCATGATGAGAGAAAAATAGCTGAGAATTGGTTTAGAGAAGAACAAATTTTGGAAAAACCAATAAGATCAGTTTAGGAAAACACTTCCTATCCGCTTTCAAAACAAAAATCAAAAACACGATAATATTTAATAGGAACGCCACATGTCGGCATCAATCCCCCCCCCCCCTAACTTTCAAAACAAAAGCATCATATGCCTGCAGATTGTTGCTTTCTGGTGTGTCGTTAAGTCGTCGATAATATTGGCGGCTAGTAGCTGCAAACCTTGAGCGTCTTTTCGTTATTCTTTCTGGAGTGTGATAGTTCCGATAGTGACCTAGTTCTTTAATTATTTAGTTTTCTTAAACATTTTTTTCGTCTAATGTTTCCAAGTAAATTAATCTTCTAAATATGTAAAGACAATAACATTTGCCACGTTGTTGTCTTCAAAAACCCAATCTTCTGGAGTGACGGTACACTCCATTGTCAACGATCTTATTCCTTCCTACGTAGCTACAGAAGCGTGGTTCCAGTATTCCGATTTAAAAACGATCAAAAGTTTCCACCGCAAACCGCCAATCATCCCTATGTAGTCCAGCTTCTTCAACATTTTTCTAACCAAATTCTCAGCTTCTTTAATCATTTTTTCTGTTGATTATCTTTTTTTATCTATTTTCTTGTTTCTAATCCTTCTATCCCTTTTGTTAATGTTTTGTTTCTCTTTTCCTCTTCGTCTTCGCCTTCGTTTCTTCTTCGTTCTTTTCCCTTTTGGTTCTTCATGGCTTTGGATTGTGGTGCAAGACCAGAAACCGGTTTGGGGGTTTACCTATATAGTTCCCTCACTACTGGACCCAAAACTAAAACCCTATAAAACAAAATTTATAAAGCGGCTTCAGGATAACCTTAGCTTGCCCAAGGCTCAAGTACCCTCATCTAAAAAAAACCACATTCCCCAAACTAAAAAAACCTAAGCCCAAGCCCGCTAAATAAGCCAGACGCCCCAAGCCTCAGTGATTGTTTGTGAACGGCGTGCAAAGTATAGTGAGTCAAAACACAACTAACAAATAATGACAATAGCAGAAATAATTCTTGGACATGATTAGTAGATAGAGTAAACCGGAATTTACACTCACAACGTGGTCCATTACTAGAGTGCAATTCTGATTACTGTAATTTTTCTCATACTTGCTCAAATAAGCATTTCATCAGCCCCCCATTTCATCCTCTCCATAGAACATATTAACAAACAACCACCTGTGGCTTCTAGAGGGTCTCCTACAGCAAGTTTATCAAAAACTCCAGCATCTCTTTCACCGAGGGGCACCCATACCCCCATAAGCACAAACAATACTTCCCCAACCACCTCCGGTAACGGCGCCAATAACAGATAGCGCCCGAGCAGTGACAACCAAGACCATGGTGCATTTGAGTGCCCTACACCTATCAAAGATAATGTATCAATCTATATAGATTTCAAACAAACAAAAAAGAAAATGACGCCGGAATACCCACCGGCAGAATTAACAATACAATTTGTCCGTAAAAAGTTACTACAAATGCTACCCCAAAGTTAAACTAAAAACCTTCTTAAAAGCGACGCTTCTAACGGCCCTAAACCGCCAACCCAGGTAGATAACTATAGCGTACTATAGAACGACGCTCACAACGTCCGCTTACTATCCGATCTATAGCAACGACCCTAAGCCTGCCTAATAAGCACTGCTGAACCAGATAGCAAAACAACAACTAGTCAACTACTTTGAATGCTACAACCATCAACCAGGTTAACCCCAGAACCTTTGACACTAACAAATAGCGGAGAACCACTGCCGAGTATACCTATTACTAAACAACCGTGTCATCGACACGGGTTAAACCAAAAATCCAAACACTTGGGTAAATCCTTAGCCACTATTTTTTATTCTAGATTCTAGATTAAAAGTTGGAAAGTAAACCAAAATCTACTGCACGTAGGCTTCATTAGACTCTTTGTACCTCCTCCAGTGATAACCTCACTGGATGAGTCCTGGCATTCAATCACTCTATGTAGCTGATGTATGCAAGTACAACGCTTAAAGGGGTTTCCCTTAATCCATCGCCACTTATAAGACCACAAAAACCACCTGAAAGCGCCAAGCCACCCCAGTGCTTACAAGTCT
Organism: Tachinus rufipes; assembly: GCA_963932245.1. Lineage (NCBI taxonomy): Eukaryota > Metazoa > Arthropoda > Insecta > Coleoptera > Staphylinidae > Tachinus > Tachinus rufipes. The sequence goes on along the minus strand of OZ010746.1, from coordinate 9,212,820 downwards.
AGAAAAAGAGTGTGCTTTGCGCATCACCACCCCAAAGTGCATAGACTGCACCAACCAAAAAGATCCATTTGGAAGAAAAATCCACAAAAATCACAAAAGGTTTCCATAAAAACTAGAGGATTACTGCCAACAATACAAAATCCCACCGTAGACCTACCACAAAATCTACCTTTAAAGTCTAACCTTACTATGAAAGGTCTAGAACCAGGCTAGTCCAAAAACACGTCAACTCCACCGCCATTGCAAAATATCTGAAAGTCTGATCAAGCGGGAGAGCCCTTCAAAACGTTTTTACGTCAACAAGCTACATTGTGTCGATGTGCGATGCATCTACCAAAATCCCAAACAGACAACAATGGTCAATAGGAAAGCCATGCTTGTAGTCGCTGACTGTTCATGTCAAAGTAGCGCTAAAATGCCAAAAAAATGACTCGCAACTTTGCCCACAACCTCCAAAACAACCAAAAAAAAGGCTACGAGTAGAAAAAATTACTCTCGAACATGTCTTTAAAGTAAACCGAATCTGAGTTCAACACGTAATCCATTCCTGGACGTAATTTACTATTTTATTCTTCGGGCAAGTGCAAGACACTAGTGCGTGTCATAATATCGCTCGACCTTTCTGTGATACCCTTGATGGTGAAGAAAAGTAGCAAAAGTGATAAGATTATTGCAAACACGAAATCCGGAAGAAACGTGGCCTCGATGTTAACAAAAACCCGCCGCCCCTGTTATAGCCGCCAGACGACGTCACAAGACTAAATCCTTCACTCGGACAAGCGTAGTGAGCAAAATCTAATAAGGTACATAGAAAATCCGAATCAAAAATTTGATCACTACAACGCTACGACTTCAATAAACTCATGGCAAACCTCTCTACTACTTCATCTTATAGTGCGGTGTTCGCTATAAACGTATATAGGTGCTCCTCTCATATGTTTGTGATGTGCAATAATAGTTCTACGCAACCAACAGTTTAACGTAGAATCCAAACCACACCACAAGGGTTTACTAGGCAGATACTTAGCTGGTTTGCCATTGCTTAACAACACAAACGACAGCATTTATATTTAACAAATTGATTGTCGCTGCTGGGAATCAAACCCAGGCTGCCTACTTAACAGTCTTCGCACTAGATTATTGGGATACTGTCGCTACAAAGCAGTCAAATACTCAACGGGAGCATTCTATCAATTCCTGGTTTCACCCGCTCCAGACAGATACCTGGCATAGCATCCCGGATGCTTGTGTATTATTGCACCACAGAACATATTAAAAAACTACCACGCTATAGCCTCTAGATGCCCTCTTACGGCGGGCTTATTAAAGGATTTTACCCACATCTCCCTGAACCACCAACATTGCCCCCCACAAACACACCCGGTACAAAAGTTGGCCAGTAACAAATGGCGCCGAGCACAGACAACTAAAGACATGATGCTTTTGAGTCCCCTACACCCATCAAAGATGATGCATTTATCAATATGGAATTCAAAGAAGAAAAGATGAAAATATATATATATAATAATTCAAAATACCCACCAACAAAATAAGAATGTTGTTGCAAAGTTAAATCAAAATACTTTTAAAGTTAGTGTCTCACAAAGCCTTCCATTAAAATCTAAAAAAACTTTAAAGAACAATTCTGATGCAAACTTCATCCTCACTATAAAAGGTCTAAAGCCAGGCTTTGAACTATACCTCAACTCTATCGTCATTGCCTATATGGCCGAAAGTTTGATGACAAACGCCTACCAAACCCTTTAAAACGTGTTTACGACAACAAGCTGCATTATATCACCGCACCTACCCAGAAAAAAAAAATTCGAGTCGTTCAAAAAAAAAAGTGGAGATGGTCACCAGAGTCAAAGTAGCACTAGAACGCAAAAAATAAATCGCAATTTTATCCAAAACCACAATCCCTCCAAACCTTCCAACCAATCAAACTACAAGCGACAAGTCGATCTAGAACCAAATACCACCAACCAACCCGGAAACAAAACCAACGCTTGCCAATAAACGTCATCAGGGTAAGGGTAACCAAAAAAGCAAACTGCTTACTCCGCATATCAGTCACTATTAATAACCTAAATAAAATACAAGATTTACCATACTGTCCCTCCACCAAAATGCACGCTAACAATCTCCGACCTGTACCACCTCCTAAAAATGCTGCCCAAAATAAAGTTCTTAATATGCTAGAGTAGGCAAAGCCTAATAAAATATGAAAGAAATCCGGACCAAAAATGTGATCACTCTAAGTTTAAACAAAAGACAACAAACACATCAATAACCAGTACTGAATCGTTTGCAATCAAACCTACAACTAGACCTAACCACCACAACCTAACCCCATTTACTACAACCTCCACTAGAACTCCAACATCTATCTCCCGGTTTCACCACTTTCACCGACAACTTTAAATCTGCTTCCATCAATGTTATTTGTATGTATTTTGACCTATCTGACAGATTAAAAAAATAAACTAAACTAAACTCTCCACCAACAACTACTAAAGAAAATCTACCTGTCGCTGACCATCTCCTCGGTCAAGGCTAGACCGTATTATCTGTGTTGTTGCGCATGATCAGGATGCACCGCAGTTTCACGACTACATTTAAATATCAAACTTTTCTCTCTAACATGTCAGTCGAGTCCAAAAGCTAGAGCAAAACTCATAGAAACAAAAATCACCAGACCACATGTAGACCGTATAGTGCCACCAAGTGTCACATTATACAACACTAAACTGCAGCTTCTGCTAACGGCCACCAAACCTGGTGCCATCAACAACTCGCTAGCAGTAACATCCTCCAAAAACTCCGAATACGTTCTAAACAATCTGGACCCGATATTGAACGATTCAGATGATTGCTACTATCTATCCAACTGTCATCTTTGCTTACATTAGTATTAGTGATTGTCATGGTGTAAGTTTCAGATGTCTCTTCTCCATTTGTGGTTGTAATGGTGGATGCATTCTTATTTGTACTAAGATCAGAATCAGCTTTTTCAGTCGAACTAGAATCATTTGAATATGTAGAACTTGTACTATCAATACTGGTCTGAGACGGTAGAGCCACTGGCATAGTTTGATATAGTTTGTCAGTCTCATCTACTTTCCTTTCAACCTGAAGCAAATCATCTAATTCATCCCATTCCATATTCTTGATGTCAAGCTTGTTAGGTAATGTGAGACTTTTTGGCATAATTTCAGAAGTTCCTGAACTGGAATCCAAAGTTTCTGATGTAGATGTGTCTGTGCCAGAATGTATACCCGTATCAGTTTTTTCATCCGGACTGAGTGTATCCGTCGAAGATGTCATTATGCTTGAAGAAATTGATGTGTCATTGTAACTGCTATCAGTGGTAATATCCTGAACATCATCATCTGAATCAAAATCTGAGCTCATCCTGTAGGAGTTGCGTTTACGAACAGTAACCACTGTACGTTGATCATCATTCTCTTTCAGATGAATCATCCCCTGGACACCCCAATGTATTCTGAGTGAACCCTCCAATACTAAACGGCCATTTACTTCTTGACTACGAATCTCTCCACTTCTACCATCGTAATATTTATTATAATCCTTCAATTTAGATTCTAAATGAGATCGAGGAAGAGCAGGTCCATTTCCAATCTTGGGAGATTCCTTCTGCACACACCTTAAACTTTCACACCCTAGTAAGGTCTTTAACACTGAACCCTATGGACATAGAAGAACATTAATCCTAAATTACTCCTAAAACATTCCTAAAAAAAAACGTCAACTCCAAAGCTTGCAAACTATTCCTCAGCAACACCTCCAAAATCTTTACCAATTCAAACCATACACTCACAAAACTTGAATAAGTTCCTCAAACACCCACTAAAGTGTTTGTAATTAAAAAAATGGATCACAAACACTCAGGTGGATGGGCGGGAGATCAGGGCAGACCACTTTAAAGCACACATATAACTTAAACTTACTTCCCCGAACGCCCACCCAACTGTTTGTTGTCAAGATATTTGATTACAAACACTCGGGAAGGTGAGCAAGCACATAAATTCAAACCACAAAACCTTAAGCAAGTAAAAAATTAGATCACAATCAGTTGGGAATTTAAACTTTCCCGCCCACCCGCCAAGTGTTTGTTGTCAAGAAATTTTATTACAAATACTTGATTACCGTAGGCAAGGTTCATAAATTTAAGTTTTTCGACACCCATCCAAGTCTTTGTGATCAGGAAATTGAATCACAAATACTTGTAGTAGAGTAGGCGGGGTAAACCAATTTAAAGTACACGGCCACAAAACTTGAATAAGCTCTTTGACCACCCAACAATCAAAAAAATTGATCACAAACACTCAGCCAAGTGAACATCAAACCAATATAATGTTTTGGTTATCAAAAGAATAGAAAACCAAACCGCCGACTTAAAATCCAAATCGGTTTTTATGTAAAAAAAACGGTAATAAGAAAGGTAACGCTGCAACCTTCAGTTAGTCTCTAGCAAGTTTTTGAAGTGCTCTTCTAGATAATCTATCAGTTTCTTCCTATATTTTCTTCTGATTTGCAAAAAGTTTCATAATATCAATAGAAAACTCCAAATGTTTGTTTTCTCCGTTGGTTCAGTTCACTTCTAAGCAATCTATGTGGTTTCTATGGTTCAAAAAGGTAGAGTAGTTGTAATAAATTGTCAACTGACATTTGGGAAAGGTACTTTATTCCATGATTGCGTCTGTTTATCATTAAGGGATTCGATTATCTTCTTTCTACAAACGTCAGTTGTCACTAAATTAGTGGAAGAACACCAATCAAAGCAATATACCAGCCAAGTCACAATCTAAATTAGGGTAAAGACCAAACCACCTCAACGCAAAAATTTGATGCGCTGTAAGCAACAGTAGCGCTTAGAGAAATCGAGTTGTGCGTAGAAGAATCAGAAACAGTGCTGCAAGAAAGACAATCCCAGACTTTGCACTACAGTCCAGAGTCTAAAGGAGATTCATTGCACCAAAAAATCTCCAATAAAACAAACCACAAACCGGCTCCAAGCCTAAAACTACGTCACACCCATTGCACCTGGAAAACTCCTCCAGCTATTCTGTCACAGAAAACAAACGGACCAAATCTCAAGACTAGACAAACTTTTACCCCACAAGCCAAGGACGTGCCAGTCAAATGACGCTCAATGTACGGTAAAAAAAGGCATGTTTACTTTACCCCATTGGTCATCTTAAGCGTTGCTATAAAAATACGAAATGGAGTGTCACAGAAAACCTCAAAACGGTAACTAATAGCGCCCACTTGTAGTAAATAAACTCAATACTACTCCTAAACAAAGAAAGATAGACAAAAAAGAAAAGAGATAGTTAACAAGAAGATAACACCACATCGATCGACGACCCAGTTATTCAACCTATATCACCACACCAACCGTTGATGAAAAAAAACACAAAATTACAAAACACACTTCCTGGCCGAAAAAAAAAGATCATCAACAATAGTAAAGTGCCGTCACCACAAACAACTGCTTTCTTGAAAACAACTACGTTGGAGCAAAGCAAGCTCCAGTATGAAGAACTCATTAAGATGTCCAAGTATCTAAAATGCATTTTTTTTTTTTTTTTTTATTTATTTAACGTTGTCTGCCTATTTCTGCTGCATGGCTAATTACCGAATCCAAAGGTTAAGACTACTTCAACTAAAGTTGTTGGTGCAAATTTTTGGGTTCATTAAGCGTGCATGCAACAGTACAAACCTACTAAAGTTTCTCTTCTTATCTCAACACATTTTTTCTTAACCAGAAAAAAGTGACCTCTACATAAAGAAACCCAAAACCTCCGGTATAGCAATCAAACACGTTAATCACTACACCCCTTACACGGTAAAATGATTAAAAAGAGAACAAATAAAAAAGCGTCAACTCCGATTTAATAGTAGAGTACAAAGTGTAAGAAACAATTTAACCGCAATTTTTAAACTAAAATTAGAATTAAATTTTCCATCAATTTAATATATTATCATATAAATTGTCAATCAAATCGATCTCATATATCCTCCCCAAGGAACGCGTTATATTTTACCCCTAAGTGACAACTTAATGAAAAAACTAAATTTGTAGACTATACAACAAAATTTCCATCGGCAACAAAGCACATCATTCGAATAAAATATACTGTCACTACCCAATAGTATTAAACCAAGTTTGTTCTGTTATTTTAACAAATCAATATCAAACAATTTTGACCTAATTGAATGACCGATGCATTTATTTATTATACATTTCATGCTACAAATCAAAATCACAATCAAATATTTATAAATAAAACGTTACTACTAAAATATAATCCCTCGCAAATTGAAATTTCATAAAGCGTATAAATTGTGAAAAATGATGTTTAATACGATCCTTCATAACAGTAAGTAAATTATCTTCTAGCTTAATCGCTTTACGTTTAATAATCTCGTAAACGAGACGGAAAAAATAGAATTTAAGATGAATCCTTCTGTAACATAATCATGTATAAAATATAATTAATCTTACCTCGCGACGGCTTCGCTGTAGACAAATCCCTGGTTGGCCCTACGTACAACTTCAAAACAAAGATCTTGACCATCCATGCTGAAACACAATGACATTAGTAAAAAAAGAGTAATAAATATTAATACGTTATCTGATTCCCAAAAGGCGCATTGTTTTCACAAAAATACAAGTTACGATAGTAGGTCCCCACTATAGCTAGGTTTACGATCGCGTGAAAATAATTCCTATTGTTGTTTGGAGGCTTTATGATTCCATAGTTTAGTCGTAAAGTAAAGGTGTATAAATATAAAAAAAATATAATAACCTATAGAAATCGTCCAATTATAAAAACAGCAAACATATTGGGGAAGTTTCCGCAATTAATCATGCTTTTGCAGCTGCTATAACGTTGGGGGGAAACGATTCAGAGATTAAATATATATTTAGTGGAGGAATTGGAGTTGTAATGAATTGAGGGTGCAGTTGTAGTATGCAATTGCAATGTGTTAACAAAAACGATTTATTAATTGCGTTGGATGGAATGCTCGATATATCATGTAAATTGTCATAATTATAATTCTGTTTAGTTAAACATAAAATGTATTATTGAAGTTTGTGGAGCATAATATAGATATTTTAATAAACACAAAAATAAGTATGTTAAATGTGGGGTTAGCTTGATTATTTTATTATATAGCCGGGTTTCTGGTTTTCATATGAGGGTGCAGAAGGGGTCAACAAGTGGCCCAGTTTGCGGTCACAGGGATGACAAAAATTGAAAGTGTAATTTATTCTACTTTGTCTTTGTGTCGTTAAGCTTTGGAGGTAATTGAAGACAGTTTGGGGTTCAACTTTTTCTATCCAATTTGTTATTTTTGTTAGGCTCAGTTATTTAAATTTATTTTTCCAATTAATTGCAAATGCTTAACCACCCAACCACCACACCAAGCGTTTACATTTTATATTAAATAATTAAAGTTTATTTTCACTATTACCGCCCCGCCCATTTTTTCTAACCATCATCAGCTGCTGTTTTATGCAACCAGCTTTATTTCACTGCAAAAAAAGCTTTCCTTGCGCCGCTTTAACTTGCTCAGTTCAAGTCATTCCTTAACTTTAAGTACTAAGACGCTTCAAACTTTAATTTATTATATCGCTTCACAATTTTATATAAATCAATTTAAACAAATTTTGGTGCTCAGTGTACCAATGTGCCAACCGCACGGGGATGATGTGGTACTACGTTTGTTTAGTGTGTATATGTGGGGTCCAAAGATAAAGTTCCCCAACAGTTTTTTATTAAAAACCTGCAGTCTGTGTGAGTGTGTATTCCAAGATGCAGCAAAATATCCATGTAGAAATATTGCACCCTCAAAGCTGCTTTATTTCTTAAAAAACAAGCCCGTACCATCTCTAAAAAATATAACTGTAATAGTTGGCGCACAACGTAGGGCAATAATTGTCATAATGTCTTCACGACACTACAAGTCACACGCAAATAACAGCTTCCAAGATGCAGCAAACTGTTACCTAAATCCTGTAATAGTTAAAGTGGGGTGGACCTCTAAAAGATACGACTGTAGAAATGGCGCCCAACATAGGATAACAAACGGTATGATGACTTCACAACACCCCAAGAAGAGATCAAGCTACGGAAAACCAAACATAGGCAAACTACCTAAATAATTTCAAAGAGTACAACATCAACTTTCAGTCTACAAAGACAACCAACCAAGTCGCATGCAGCAACCACCTTCAAAGATGCAGCAAAAACGACTTTAATCATAAGTCCTGTAACGCCAGCCCATGCCTTAGCTCTAGAAGATACGACTGTGACAAATGGCGCCCAAAGTTGGGCTTTAATTAATAAAATTTTGTAACCCCACAGCTGCTTAATTGCCCCATAGTTCCTGTCCCCTATTCCACCTTTAAGAGATGCATCTGTAACAAATGGCGCCCAATGTGGGCAATCAATGGCATAATGCTTTTTCAGCCCCAACAACACCCTGAGAAAAACCCAAGCTATAGAAAAACAAGTATTGGCAGACTACCTAAGTGCTTCTAAAAAGTACGACATCAACCTCTAGTCTACCAAGATAGCCTACCAAGTTGAACATAACAACCACCTTCCTTGACCAAATTTCGCAACTTCAAAGCTGCTTATCTGCCTCCTAAATTCTTTAACGGTTGACCTCACCGCACCGATGAGCGGAGACAAAATTTTAAACCACTGCCTTAATATTCATAAACTGTGCTCCCGCCCACCCAACCAAGTACTTCTTATTTATTATTTAGTGCAGTTTAATATAAACGACCTAAGGGTGTCAAAGAGATATTTTATATACAATATTTGTGCTTAGAAAATTAGATTCAAAAGTAGTAACCTAACCTAACCTAACCTAACCTGGCCAAGGAATTGGTTACATCATCTATTTTTTTTAATTTAATGACATTTGCCAGATACATTGTCATGTTGTAGTTGCAACTAAGAGTTTCTTAACAACAAACATTTGGGCGGGTAGGCGGGGACACAATTGCAAACCACTCAATATTCTTAAACTGTGTTCCCGCCCGCCCGCCCAAGTGTTTGTTATCAAAAAATTACATCATAATTCTTTTTTTTTAATTTAATGACATCTAAAGTGTCTGACACTTTGTCATGTTCATTAGCTGCAGGGACGCGGTGTGTAATTGCAACTTAACAACAAGCACTTGGGCGGGTAGGTGGGAACATGATTTCAAACTACTGACTTAATATTTATAAACTGTGTTCCCGCCCGCCCACCCAAGTGTTTGTTATCAAAAAATTGATTACGTCATCTTCCTTTTTTTAATTTAATGACATCTGTCAAACACTTAGTCATGTTTATTAGCTGCAGGGACGCGGTGTGTAGCTGCAGCTAAGAGTTTCTTAACAACAAACATTTGGGCAGGTAGGCGAGGACACGATTTTAAACCACTGACCCAATATTTATAAACTGTGTTCCCGCCCGCCCGCTCAAGTGTTTGTTTTGAAGAAATTTGTTAAATCATCTTTCTTTTTTAAATTAATGACATCTGTCAGACACTTTGACAATTAAATGACAATTCATCTGTCAAAATGTATAATTTATAAATAAAACGAGTTGGGGTGGCAGCTTCTAATACATTCGTTAACTGCGGCTAGCCACACTTTGGGGCATCGCTCCACCAGAGCTTTGACAATTTCTGCGGAAGCCGAAGCTCTCGAAGAAGGTTTTTCGGTAGTTGAAGTGCATTTTAATCGTAATTAAAAGTATTCACTCATACACATAAACCCAGTATGCGTACTCATCCACCGTCCAAATTCACACAGAACTAAGTGGTTTAGTTTGGAACGACGTGGAAGTGCATATAGTAGCTACCAGTGGTCGTCGAAAAACTCTAGCGGAGTGTGCAAGCACAAATTAGTTTTTGGGATTCGCCACAAAATCTCCAAAAGTCAAACGTAGGGGAAGTCGACGGTGCCGGCACCGTAGGTGGTCGTTGCAAAAGTTTGTCTTTAAAACGCACCGCGCCGCTTCCGCACTCGGACCCCGCAACCCATTGCAAACGCAAACCGTTAACAAATGGCGCCCAACGTGGGGCGTCAAGAAGAGACAGACCAAAGAACTCAGACAAACTTCAGGAACCGTCTCTAATAATGACAGATGACAACGTGTCATCTGGGTAACCATAACAACACAAATCGCTGTGACCCTAATTACAGTATCTGACCTACCTGATAAACGGTAGAGGCAGAACTAAACCAAGACATCAATGACGTTATACATTGGCAACCACGAGAAATAACGCACTTGCTGACGATAATGCAGGGGCGCACAAGACAAGCACGTTCTTGTTGAATATTACCAACTACATGAACAACCGAGGGAGATGTCTCATTGTGCAAAGTCAATTAAGGCAAGCTTACAGGGAAAACTGAAAAAGTCCAGGAACTTATACTGGAACCAATCAAAACTTGGCCAGTGCACGTCATTGAGACAGAACACCAAGTGCCAACAGATAGCCACCGTAAAAAACGTCGAGGGCGAGTACCACAAAAACGTCTCAACCGTCACCAATACCAGTGACCTTCTTAAAATTTTGCAACACCCTACCTTTAAGCGATACGACTGTACCAAATGGCGCCCAACGTGGGGCAATAAATGATATGATGCCTTCACAACCCAACAAGACCCTGAAAACCAAGCTACAAGTCGCACACAACAACCACCTTCCAAAATTCAGCAAAGACATTCTAGACGGAATTTTGAAATCCCAAAGCTGCTTAACTGCAGCCCACTATCAGTTAACCCTACCCCACCTCTAGGGGATACAACTGTAACAAATTGCGCCTAACGTAGAGCAACGACTGGCAAGATGCCTTCACAACTCCAACAAAATCATGAAAAAAAAACTAGCTACGGAAAAACAAACATAGGCAGACTACCTAAGTAATTTAAAAAAAAAACGACATCAACCTCCAGTCTACCAACGCATCAAAAACGTCTTTGACCCTAAGTCCTGTAACGGCTGCCCCTTACCAAGCTAAAAAAAACAAACATGGGCAGACTATCTAAATGATTTCAAAAGGTACTACATTAATCTCCAATCTACCAAGTTGCAGCAAAAGACTATCTTCTTGGAATTTTGCAACCCCTAAGCTGCTTAACAGCTCCCAGAGGTCAACTCTCGCCCACTTTTAAGGAATACCACTTTGACAAATGGCGCCCAACGTAGGGCAATAAAAAACATGCTACAACTTCAGTCTACCAAGTCGATACTCTAGAGAAGTACGTTACAACCAATACCGGTCATATGACCACTCATTGAGTCACCTTGGTAGCATTACCACTACCGCTCCCAGTCAAAACAGACGAATCAGCTACTATCTGTATTTCTTACTTCTTAATAAAACAGCTTGAGTGGGTAGGCAGGGCATAGTAATTAAAGCCACACGCCTACAAGATTTGAACTAAGTTCCCCGCCCACCCTACCAAATGTTTGTCTTAAAAAAATGACTCACAGACACTCGAGTGGGTAAACTTAGTTAATTAGTAGTAATAAAAAAATTAGATAACAAACATTCAAGCAATTAGGAAGAGCACTCCAGTTTAAACCACACGTCTACAAAACTATTTTCCCCGCCCACCCTTCTGAATTGTTCTTATCAAAAATTACTTTATTCTCTAACTTTATGACAACTGACACTAACAAACGGAGAAATATCAAACTATTGAATGGGTGGATAAACGGAGCACAGTTATAGAAAACAGACACCCACCAAACTTAAACTAAGTTCACCGCCCAATCATCTATGTGTAATTAATAAAAAAATACATCACAAACACTTAATCGGATAGACAAAACATATTAATTAAAACTAAACGTCTATAAAATTTAAACAAAGTTTTCCGCTTTGACTGACACTAACAGAACGATTAACACTAAGGCGGGTGAACGGGACATCAATTTAAACTACACGTCTACAAATGTTGAATTAAATTTCCCGCCCACAGCACCATTTGTAATAAAATTGAATCACTAACATTCGGGTGGGTGGGCGGGGCACACTAATTAAAACTACACGCCCACAAAATTTGAACTCGGTAACCTGCCAACTCTTACAAAAAAATTGTGATAAAAAAACAAACACTCGGGTGGGTAGGCGGGGCACACTAATTCAATCCACACACCCACAAAACTTAAACTAAGTTTAATGCCCACCCGCCCAATGTTTGTTAGAACAAAAAATAGATCACAAACCCTCAGTTAAGGTAAGCGGGCACACTAATTAAGGTCATAAGCCTACAAAACTTGAACTAAGTTTCCCATTTACCAATGTCTTCGTACTAAAGAAATAGAATCACTAAAACTCATCAGAAGCAACAAAAAATTTGCCCTTTTTGATAGCAAAGTTCATTAATCCACTCTTCTGCGGCAATTCATCGACTTTGATATCATCATCAAAAACTGCCTTGTACATGCGGATTTATCAACATCAGCAAGCAAACCATAGCTAACCAGCTAATCAACTCTGTAGGCTCACATATCAAAAAGTTACAGAACCTGACCCATCTCATCTCCCTTGCTCTTACCGCCCCTTTTATGTCTGCTACAAACAGAGCCACAAAACGGTAGAATAATCGCGGCATATACCGGATTTAGCTACTTTTGACATTTTATAAAAAATAAAAATTGTGCAGTGCCTAATTGTAGCGTTTTTGAAAATGTTTTTACATTTTATAGTCACATTTTGCAATTTTTGAGATTTTATTACGTATTTTACACTTTGTAATAGTTTAATGTTGGATTTTAGTCTTTTCTAACAGTATTTTGATGTTTCAAACTCAGAGATTGTTGTTTTTGAGCAATTTATAGTCCGATTTTGGTGTTTTATGACGTTTTTTAGAACTTGGTACTTTCCGATAGTTTATGACCGGATTTTGGTTCTTGTAACTATATTTTTGGCATTATCAAGCTGCATTTTGCTAAAAATTGTAAAAATAGATAATATAGTACGAAAATGTGGCTATAGATTAAATAAAATACCAAATTCCAATTATGAACATAAAAAAAGTATTAAAAAGATATTTAAAACGTCAAATTCTAGCTATAAAATATAAAAATGTTGCTCATAAGTTTAAAAAACTATAAAAAAACAAGCAATAAAATTTAAAATTTGGGCCTCAGAGTATCTAAAATACCAAATTCTGGAAACAAAAAATCCAAGTATTTAAATATGTAAATATGGCCTAGGTTAGCAAATTCCAAATTCTAGTCATAAAATATTAACATTTAGCAAAAACACTAAAATTTAATCATAAAAAAGTAAAAAAAAAAAACTTAGCTATAGATTATTAAAATACTAAATGATTGAAATTTATGCCAAAAACACTCAAAACTGATTAAAAAAGTAAAAAAAATAAAAAAATCGTGTTTTTAATAGTTTATGGTGAATTTTGGTACATTCTGACAATATTTTTATACTTGCTAGCTGTATTATGCTATTTTTGACGTTCTATGTATAGAATTTTGCACTTATTGACAACTCATGACCAGATTTTAGGTCTTTCTAAAAATAATTTGATATTTTATATTTGGATTTTTGCTGTTTTAAAGATTTTATGAATTTTATTGTCCATTTTTACTATTTATAATTATAATTGTGCATTTTTTATAGTTTATTTTCAGATTTTGATGTTTTTGATTTTTAATGAAAACAATTTTGCACTTTCAACAGTGTATAGCAGAGTTTTGTTACTTTTTATCAGTATTTTTATGTTTTAAAGCTGAATTTTGCTATTTTAGACATTCTATATTTATAGAGTTTTTTTAACAATATTTTGATTTTGCGATTTTAATAAGCACCAAATGCTTTCTAATAATATTTTGATGTTTTAAGACCAGATATTGATATTTTTGACTTTTTATTTATAGAATTTTACACTTTTTAGCAGTTTATAGCTAGATTTTAGTACTTTCTAATAACATTTTGATGATTCAAGGCTGAATTGTTGGATTTTGTTATTTTTGACATGTTATGATAGAAGTTTACACTTTTCAACAGTTTGTGACCGGATGGATTTTGTTACTTTTTAACAATATTTTGATGTTTTAAGGTTGGGTTTAGCTAATTTTGATATATTATGAATAGAATTTCACTCTTTTAACAGTTTATGGCTGCAGTTTAGTAGATTTTGCTGTTTTTGTTATATTGTGAATGAAATTTTACGCTTTTTATGAGTCTCTTGCCGAATTTTAGTAATTTTGCTTTTTTGACATTTTATGAATTAGAATTGTACATTTTCGAACAGTTTATAGCCGGGTTTTGATGTTTTAAGACCAGATTTTGATATTTTTGACTTTTTATTAATAGAATTTTACACTTTTCAACAGTTTATGACCGGATTTTGGTAATTTCTAACAATATTTTGATGTTTCAAGACCGGATTTTGCTATTTTTGGTTTTCTTTTTAACCAATTTAGTTTATGGCCGGGTTTTGTTACTTTTTAACAATAATTTGATGTTTTAAAATTGGATTTAGCTATTTCTGATATATTATAAATAGAATTTTACACTTTGTAACAGTTTATGGCCGGATTTTAGTACTTTTTAACAATATTTTGATGTTTTTAGGCCGGATTTTGCTGTTTTTGACATGTTATGATAGAATTTTACACTTTTTAACAGTTTGTGGCCGGATTTGAGTGCTTTCTAACTATATTTTGATGTTTCAATGCTGGATTTAGCTATTTTTGACATTTTATGAATAGAATTTTGCACTTTTTTTTAAGAGTTTATGGCCAACTTTTGATTTTTTTAGAAATACTAATAGTTATTTGCTTTTTTATATCAGAATTTTGCTATTTTTGAGATTCCATAAAAACAGATACATTTTGCAACTGTTTATGGCCATACTCTGGTATTTTGTAACAATATTTTGATAAATCAAGCTCGAAGTTTTGCACTTTTCAACAGTTTATGGCCAGATTTTGGTAATTTTGAACAGTATTTTTTAAGACCGGGATTTGCTATTTTTTGTTTTTTTTTTTAAACCAATTTTGTACTTTTCAACAGTTTATGGCCTGGTTTTGTTACTTAACAATATTTTGATGTTTTAAGGTCCGATGTTGCTGTTTATAGCTTTGTTTTGATGTTTTTAGGCCAGATTTTAATATTTTTAATTTTTTATTTATAGAATTTTACACTTTTTAACAGTTTATGGCCAGATGTTAGTAATTTCTAACAATGTTTTGATGTTTCAAGACCGGATTTTACTATTTTTGTTACTTTTTAACAATATTTTGATATTTTAAGGTTGGATTTTGTCTTTTTTGATATATTATGAATAGAATTTTACACTTTTTAACAGTTTATGGCCAAATTTGATTACTTTTTAACAATATTTTGATGTTTTAAGGCTGTATTTTGCTATTTTTGACATATTATGATAGAGATTTGCACTTTTTTTAGCAGTTTATGGCCGAATTTTTTTTTTAATATTTAGAATTATTTGATATTTTATATCTGAATTTTACTATTTTTGAGATTCCATAGAAAAATTACATATTACAACTGTTTATATATATACTTTGGTATTTTCTAACAATATTTTGATGAATCAAGGCTGGATTTTGCTATTTTTTATATGTTTTGATAGAGCTTTACAGTTTTCAACATAAAGGCCAGATTTAGTCATTTCAGAGACTAATACGTTGCGAGGTGATAGTAATTAGTCTGTAACTTTGCACCTGGTTGCTTGTTGTCGTATACGAGAAGGCTTCCCTTTTGACCGGACTCACTGCCACGTTCAAGGGGAACACGCGAGCCCCATAACCACGTCAATGTAACGACCTTTATTGCAATTTGGTTGCCAGTTGAGATACTGAAGTTTAATCGATGATATTCGGTTTTTTGGTTGAAGCAACATGATGGAGCTACAACTACTTTGCACCACCAATTATTATCTAACTTGTGTTTGAGAGCACATAAATCAGTTATTCGAATTCATTCTTCACCATCAAGCTATGCCGTACCACCAAGATGCACTGATGAGGATTTGTGAAAACCGAAACAATTGTTTGTATTTGGTTGGCCGCTTTGGAGTTTGATTGGGTTTGGGTAATTGATTTTAAACCTTTGTTTTTCATTAAACTATATTTGACTGGCTACCTCTTTAGACATTGAAAAGCAACATGATGGAGCTACAACTACTTTGCATCAATTAGAAGTTTGCACGTTTTAACAGTTTATTTGCCGATTTTAGTGTTTTTTTGAATATTTTGTTGTTCCAAGGTTGATTTTATGAGCGGATTTTGTTTCTTTTTAACATAGTTCTGATATTTTATGGCCAGATTTTGTTATTTTTGTATTTTTGACATTTTATGAATAGAATTTTGCTCTTATTAACAATTTTTGATGAATTTTGGTGTTATTCTTGATGACATTTGATAAATAGAATTATACATTTTTAACAGTTTATTGGATAGTAAATACGACACACTCAGCATGCACAAAAAAGTAAAAGAAACTGCCGGCCTCAACAAACCCAGGAAATATGCAATGTTGCTCGACAATCAAGAAAAAGTTATTCTAGACCTAGAAAAGAAGCTAGCAAAATGGAAGAACTATATCCAAGAACTTTTTCAAGATCAAAGAGTAAATCATCCGGCAGAATACAATGTGACAGAAAGACCCCCAAAAACAAGAACCGAAATAATACATGCAATAAAAATGTCCAAAGAAGGTAAAACGCTAAGGCCAGATAACATATCATCAGACATGTTAAAACTCATTGAAGAAAATCGAGCTTTAAGCGTACTTGTGGACTTCTTTAATACCATTTATGCAACCGGAAACATTCATAAAGACTGGTTAATCTCCGTTTTTGTAACACTGCCAAAGAAAGCAGCTGCTAAAAACTGTGGTGACTATAGAACCATCAGCCTTATGAGCCACGTCTTAAAGATTTTCTTGAAGATCATCCAAGCAAGAATATACCGTAAATGTGAAGCTTGCCTAAGTGATACTCAATTTGGGTTTTGCAATGGGATGGAAACACGTGAAGCTTTGTTCAGTATCCAGGTGTACGTGTACGCGTGCTTTATTGACTATCAAAAAGCGTTTGACCGTGTAAAACATAGCAAGCTCATAGTGATCCTGCAAGAACTAGGTTTAGATCGCAGAGACATTCGTATCATTGAAAAACTTTACTGGCACCAATCCGCATCTGTGAGAGTAGATAACAACAATACATATGAAGTAGAAATCCAAAGAGGAGTTAGACAAGGGTGCGTGTTATCATCACTTTTATTCAACATATACTCCGAACGAATATTTGTCGAAGCCTTGGATGGAAAATCTAAAGGTACGCAGATGATACGGTCCAGATGGCGAATACGGAGAAAGATCTTCAAGAATTGCTGAATTGTGTCGTGGCTAATAGTGAACAAGCAGGCCTAGAACTAAACATAAACAAGACCAAGGTCATCGTAGTCAGTAAGGAGCGCAATGTAGTGACAAACATAAAAGTAGGAAATCAGCAAATTGAACAAAACGCCTAATTCAAATATCTAGGGTGCTCCCTGAATCAGCAATGGGACCAATCGAAAGAAATTAGATCCAGAATAGAACAAGCTCGCACGGCCTTCAATAAAATGAAGCAAGTTATGTGCCACAGAAATCATAATCTCAATCTGCGAGTTCGGTTGCTACGTTGTTATGTTTTCTCCATATTAATGTGTTGGCGCAGAGAACTGCAAGCTCACAGATGCTATGTGCAAAAAGTTAGAAGCATTCAAGATGTGGTCATACAGAAGGATGCTACGTATAGTGTAGACAGATAGAATATCTAATGCCCAAGTTCTTGCACCACTCAAGGACACAGAAATTCTATATCTTCTGAAAAAACGCAAGCTTGAGTATCTTGGCCATATCATGCGAGGCTCGAAGTATAGATTACTGCAAAATATAATGCAGGGAAAGATAGCTGGTAAGCTAAGGCCAGGTCGCAGAAAGACGTCCTCCTGGTTGAAAAACCTACGACAGTGGTTTGGGGTCAGCACTACATTTCTATTTCATAGATCTGTCAACAAGACCCAAATAATGTTGATGGTTGCCAACGTTCGTGGAGAACAAGGCACGTAAAGAAGAAGAAGCGGAGCTTTACTGTGTTTTTTAATAATTATTTAATGTTTCAAAGTTGGATTTTGCTATTTTGACATTTTATGAGTAAAATTTTATTTTTTTTAACAAATTGAATGGCCGGATTTTGATAAGTTTATGGTCGAATTTTGGTGTTTTCTAGATTTTGTATGAAATTTTGCAAAACAGTAAAAAAAATTGGATTTTGTATGAAATTAGCTATAATAGTAATAAATTTTGTCTACTGTAGCCATAATTACAACTTTACCTGTAGTAGTTTTGGTTTAAATCTATTTTTAAGCGCGGTTCAAGATTTTCTTTTGTACAAACTTATACAAAACAGTAATTAATTTGAATCATTATTGCTATAAATATGACTTAGACATTACAACTTAGCTTCTAGCTTCTAGCCCGACTGCCCAGTGCTAACAAATCATCCGACTCTTCGCAGCCAAAGTTAAAAAAAATATTAATATCTATTTTTATTGGGCCATAAAATAAAAAAAACTATATTTTGATTACTTCCCAGTTGTAAAATAATAATCAAACCTAGTATTTCAACATTAAATAACAATAGACATGAACAGGGAGGAGATAATTAATCAAACAATCCCATCGCTGACAGGCCTGATGATAATTAAAAATAAGTGAATTTGTCCTCTGCACGGATATTAATCAATCGGAATCAAATAGTTTTGTTTGCTGATCTTTCAGTGCACGTTTAATGTTTAATATGAATCTACCCATTGAGGCTACTGTTCCCAATGCAATTTCGCTTCGTAATGTCATCACACGACAAATCCCATTTACCTTATAATTATCATCCTGCACAGTGTGTTAATTCCATGGACCGTGTATTAGGTTAACTATTATGGGAACTTGATTAATAAATAATGGTTTTTCCGGAAATATGTAACAGGAATCGATTATTTTGATGGACGTTCGGAATTTTTTATACTGCTATGCGGTTGATTATCATGGTCAAGGTATTATTGGATATTTTCGTAAATTCCTCTGTGAATGACATTGTAGTCCATTGGAGTTTTTCATTAATTTAAAATTTGAAATAAAAAACCACCCTTTCATAATGCTAAATCAGTGCAAAAGTATGTATATTTGTATCTCTTGTAGTCTTAATAAAGTAGGTTTATTGTATAGTTTTATTCCTAAAAAAAATTGAGCCTATTTTTTGGGTGACCTTTTTCACATTTTCATCTTGCAGTGGTGAAAATGGTACAATAAAATAAACAAATATGATTAGTTCTAGATAGAATCAATGTTAACAATCCTCATCTCATCATTTCCACAAAAAATATTTTTATCCATCTCATCAAGATAAAAATCATTCCTCATTTGATTACATGCCATCATGGGAAAAAAAGTCGACGTATTATCTATCGACTTTCCGTCTAACCTCAAATAAGTACGGACGGATAATCCATTTGCTGGCTATAAAATGTGCACGGACTGTTGTAATTCTAGTTCGAATAACCAATGCTTAACCCTCAGACCTTAAATCGATAGTTCATCGTATAATTTTCTAGCCCGTTTCTCGAAATGTTTATTCCCTCGTCTCAACTATCCGCATAATTGAATTTGTGTTCAATTGATATTATAATGATAACAATTGTGTTCAATTTATTCCGGATCAATTGCAAGCAAGCAAATATGAAATTGATACAGAATTTGACGAAGGAATCAGATGATAATGTAAACAGATTCATAATTGAAATTAAATTTAAGTTTTAAATTTAATATATTTTATTTTGCTTTTGCATCGTAATCGCCTATGTAAAAGAACGTCTTTATATCGAAACCGTTAAATTGTTAGAGAACTGTCAAACTTCTATAAAAACTGCTCAAATTGAACGAGAATTGTCAAAATTATTGCAAATCCTGTCAAATTTGTCGTAATAACTCCCAAATATTATAGTAATGTTTGTAAATATTGTCAAATTGTTAAAAAACTGTCAAATTTCTATGAGAAACTGTCAAACTGATTTGAAATCTGTCAAAATTGTTGTGGAACCTACAAAATTTGTTGTGAAAACTGTCATATTGCTGTAAAAAATACTAATGATTCTTGTAAAAACTGTTAAATAGATGTGAACACCGTTAAATTGTCAAAATATGTCAAACTGAAAAAAAACTGTCAAAATTGTTGCAAAATCTAAAGAGATTTGTAGTTAAATTTTTACAGAACTGTCAAACTTGGTAAAATTGATGTAAAAACTGTCAATATTCTTGCAAAAGCTCTAAAATTAGTAGTAAAAACTGTCAAATTGCTGTAAATACTATAATCATGTTTGTAGATACTGTCAAATTTTTGGAAAGTGTCAATCTGATTTAAAAACTATCAAAGTTGTTAGTCAACCTACAATGTTTGTTGTAATAACTGTCAAACAATGATTTTTGTAGGAACAAAATGATGATAAAATAGTCAAATTTTTATAAAAAGTACTCAAATTGATGCAAAAACTGTCAAAATTGATACAAAACCTGTAAAGTTTGTTGTAAAAACTGTCAAACTGCTATAATTACTTTAATAATGTTTATAAATACTGTCAAACTATTAAAAAAGTGTCAAAAATGTAGTAAAGCCTACAAAATTTGTTGTAAGAACTGTAATTTTATTGTAAATACTATAAATCTTGTAAAAATTTGTCAAACTGTTAGAGAACTGTCAAATTTCTATAAAAAGTACTTAAACTAATGGGAAAACTGTAAAATCGTTGCTTAACCTGTAAAGTTTGTTCTAAGAATTGTCAATTTGCTGTAAATACTATAATAACAATTGTAAATACTGTCAAACTGTTGTAAAACTGTCAAAATTGTTGTAGAACCTACAAAAAACTGTTATTTTGTTGTAAATACTATAATAATTTTTGTAAAAACTATTAAACAGTTAGAGAACTGTCAAACTTCTATGAAAAAATCTATATTGATGCAGAATCTGTCAAAATCGTTGCTTAACCAGTAAAGTTTATTGTAAGAACTGTCAAACTTTTGTAAATATTATAATAATGTTTGTAGATACTGTCAAATTGTTGTAAAGCCTAAAAAATTTATTGTGAAAACTGTCATTTTGTTGTAAATATAATAATTCATTAAAAACTGTCAAACAGTTAAAGAACTGTCAAATTTCTATAAAAAGTACCTAAATTAATGTGAAAACTGTCAAAATTGTTGCTTAACTGACAAACTGCTATAAATACTATAATAATGTATGTAGATACTGTCAAAATTGTTGTAGAACCTTCAAACATTGTTGTGAAAACTGTCATTTTGTTGTAAATACTATAATAATTTTTGTAAAAACTGTCAAACAGTTAAAAAACTGTCAAATTCTTATGAAAGTACCTAAATTAATGTAAAAACTGTCAAAATTGTTGCTTAACCTGTAAAGTTTATTGTAAGAACTGCCAAACTGCTATAAATATTATAATAATGTTTGTAAATACTGTCAAACTGTCAAAAATGTTGTAAAACCTACAAAATTTATTGTGAAAACTGTTATTATATTGTAAATACTATAATCTTTCTTGTAAAAACTGTCAAACTGTTAGAGAACTGTCAAATTTCTATAAAAAATACTTAAATTGATGTAAAAACTGTCAAACCAGTAAAGTTTATTGTAAAAATTGTCTAACTTTAGTAAATACTATAATAATGTTTGTAGATACTGTCAAACTGTTAAATTTCTATAAGAAGATGTCAAACAAATGTAAAAATTGTTGAAAACCTACAAAGTTCGTTGTAAAAACTGTTAGATTGTTGTTAATTGTTAGAGAACTGTCAAATTTCTATAAAAAGTGTCAAATTGATGTAAAAAATTCTGTAAAATTTGTAGTAAAAACTGTCAAACTGCTGTAAATACTGTAGTAATTCAAAACTGTCAAATTTCAATTAAAAATTGATGAGGGAGCTCTCAAAAAAGCTGCAAAATCTGTAAAGTTTCTTGTAAAAACTGTTAAATTGCTGCAGATACCTAATGTTCGTAGATACTGTAAAAAGTTAAAAAAAACTGTAAAATTTCTATTCTAAGAAAGTGTCAACTGACGTGAAAACTATCAAAATTGATATAGAACCTGGAATGGTTGAAAACAATCAAATATCCATAAAAAAAAGTGAACTAATGTAAAAACAATCAAAGTTTGCTTCGGGATCTACAAAGTTTATTGTGAAAACTATCAAACTACGGTAAATACACTTAAAATTCTAGCAAAACCTGTAAAAATTGTTGTAACAACTGTCAAATTGCTGTAAATACTATAATACTGTTTGTAGATACTGTAAAATTTTTGGAAAGTGTCAAACTGATTTAAAAGCTATCAAAGTTGTTAATCAACCTACAATGTTTGTGGTAAAAACTGTCAAACAATGATTCTTGTAGGAACAAAATTATGATAAAATAGTAAAATTTCTATAAAAAGTGCTGAAATTAATGTAAAAATAGTCAAAATTGTTGCAAAACCTGTAAAGTTTGTTGTAAGAACTGTCAAACTTCTGTAAATACTATAATAATGTTTGTAAATACGGTCAAACTATTGGAAAACTGTAAAACTGTCAAAACTATTGTAGGAACCTACAAAATTTGTTGTGAAAACTGTCATTTTGTTGTAAATACTATAATAATTTTTGTAAAACTGTCAAAAAGTTAGAAAACTGTCAAATTCCTATAAAAAGTTCCTAAATTAATGTGGAAACAGTCAGAATCGTTGCTTAACCTGTAAAGTTTGATGTAAGAACTGTCAAACTTTTGTAAATGCTATAATAATGTTTGTAGACACTGTCAAACTGTTGGAAAACTGTCAAAACTGTTGTGGAACCTAAAAAACTTGTAGTGAGAAAAGTCATTTTGTTGTAAATATAATAATTCGTAAAAAAAACTGTCAAACATTTAACACGGTAACTGCCAAAGTACTTTTTATTATATTTTACGTTCGAGCCGGGAGCTATATTCAATATTGGGCAAAAACTTCATTTTTTGGGCCATATTGCGCAGAAGTAAGTATCCATTTGACACTTTTATTTGCTATTTCTTAGCCATTAAATTTGAACGCACTAAACCCGGTGAAAACCATTAGATGCCGAGAGTCTGGCGTGTAGGACGCAAAAAAGAAAAAAACTGACTCGGTCATATTGACCGAGCCGGCGTGGCAAACAAAAAATATGCTCGGTAATATAGACCGGCCGGCTCGGCCTTGGCGAAAACATTTTTTTCGGTCATATTGACCGAGACGGCAGTCAACGTGTTAAAAAACTATCAAACTCCTATGAAAAGTAAAACTAATGTGAAAACTGTTAAATATGTTGCTTAACCTGTAAAGTTTATTGTAAGAACTGTCAAACTGCTGTAAATACTATAATAATGTTTGAAAACACTGTCAAACTGTTGAAAAACTGTCAAAATTGTTGTGGAACCTACAAAATTTATTGTAAAAACTGTTATTTTAGTGTAAATACTATAACCATTCTTGTAAACTGTCAAACTGTTAAAGAACTGTCAAATTCCTATAAAAAGTACCTAAAAAAATGTAGAAACTGTCAAAATCGTTGCTTAACCTGTGAAGTTTGTTGTAAGAACAGTCAAACTTCTGTAAATTTCTATAAAAAAATGTCAAACTACTGTAAAAACTGTTAAAATTCTTGTAAAACCTACAAGATTCGTTGTGAGGACTGTCAAATTTCTATAAAAAGTGTCAAATTGATTTAAAAAATTGTTGCAAATTCTGTAAAATTTGTTGTAAAAACTGTCAAACTGTTAATACAGTAGTAATTCAAAACTGTTAAATTTCTATTAAAAATCCTCAAATTGATGTGGGAGCTGTCAAAAAAGCGGCAAAACCTGTAAAGTTTCTTGTGACAGTTTTGACAACAAACTTTGTTGTAAAAACTGTTAAATATTTGTAAAAACCGTCAATTTTTTATAAAAAAAGAGTGAACTGATGTAAAAACTATCAAATTTGTTTCGGAACCTTCATAGTTTGTTGTAAAAACTGTCAAATTACGGTAAACACACTAATAATTTTTGTAATATCTGACTAATTATTGAAAATCTGTCAAAATTTCAATAAAAAACTATAAAACTTATGTACAAACTGTCAAAATTGATGCAAAATCTACAAAGTTTGTTATAAAAATGTAAAATTTTTGTAATTACTATAATTATGATTGTGGGTACTGTCAAAAAGTTCAAAACTGTAAAAAAATTCTATAAAATAGTGTCAAGCTGTCAAAGTTTATTGTAAAAGCTGCCAAACTGCTATAAATACACAAATTATTCTTGTAGAAACTGTCAAATTGCTATAAATACTATAACAATGTTTGTAGATAATGTCAAACTGCTAAAAACTGTCAAATTTTTACGATAAAGTATTAATCACAACAACTTTTGTTGTAAAACCTACAAAATTTGACACACTGTAAAAATTCTATAAAAATTGCTCAAATTGATGTGTAAAAACTGTCAAAATTCTTGCAAAACTTGTAAAGTTTAGTTGTAAGAGCTGACAAATTGCTGTAAATACTATAATAAAGTTTGTAAATACTGTCAAACTGTTAAAAAACTGTCAAACTAATGTTAAAACTATCAAAATTGTTGTAAAATATACAAAGTTTGTACTGAGAACTGTCAAACTGCTGTTAATTATTAGAAAACTGTCAAATTTCTATAAAAAGTGTCAAATTCATGTAAAATCTGTAAAATTTGTTATAAAAACTGTCAAAACTATTGTGAAACATACAAAATTTGTTCTGAGAAATGTCAAACTGCTGTTAATTGTTAGAGAACTGTCAAATTTCTATAAAAAAAGTCAAATTGATGTAAAAACTGTCAAAATTGTTGCAAATTCTGTAAAATTTGTTGTAAAAACTGTTCAATTACTGTAAATATTATAATATTTCTTATAAAAACTAATTTGACAGTTAGAAAGCTGTTAAATTTCAATGAAAAAGTGTCAAACTTGTATAAAAACTGTTAAAAAACTGCTACTTAATAAAGAAGTACCAATTTTTTCTAGTTGGTGTCAAGGCTAATAACTTACTACTTAATTTAAATAAGTGCAAAGTGATGAAGTTTTCTAGACGTCAGTCCACGGTGATCTATGATTATACTCTCATGAATAAAATGTTTTCGAGAGTTAACACTATTCGTGATTTAGGCATTACGTTTGATTCAAGGCTTTCATTTACACTACTCATCGATCGTGGCTAAAGCTTATCAACTTTTAGGATTTGCCAAGCGTAACTCTAAGAAGTTTTGTGACCATTGTACTCTAATTTTATTCTTTACAACGCTCTAATACGCCCCGATCTCAAGTATTGTTCAAATATGTAGTCTTAATACACCGCAGTCCGTAAAGAAAATATCGAACAAAATCAAAATTCGTTTTTTAGCGTATAAATGCAACATTGCAGGCAGCTACACGGAACTGCTCTCTACATTTAACATAACCAGTCTTAAACTGACACTAGTTTTTAAAGTGCTTCGTGGGTTTATTGACTGTCCTGACTTGTTCAGCTTAATTGGTATTCATGTTTCATCTCGAGAATTACGCAATGGCAACTTATTTCATATACCGTACAAACGTACAGATTATGCGCAGCACTCTGCGTCCACACATATTTTTCAGCATGCCAACAAAGTTAAAGTATATTTTTTAAAGATTCTTTTAGTACCGTGCGACTTGCACTTGTCACCCATACGTGACCTTTTTAAGTTTTATTCTTATTTTTAGTATTAGTTGTTTTATATTTAATTTATATGTTTTTTAAGTTGTAAATATATACTTATGTTGTAATGGCTTCTGTTGACTAGTAAATAAATAAATAAATAAATAAAATTGTGTAAAACCTGCAAAGTTTGTTGTAAAAACACTGAAACTGCTGAAAATACTGTAGTAATTCAAAACTGTCAAGTTTTTTTAAAAAAAGGAGATGGGAGCTGTCAAAAAAGCTGCAAAACCTGTAATTTTTTTTGTAAAAACTGTTAAATTGCTGCAGATACCCAATGTTCCTAAATATTATCAAAAGTTTAAATAACTGTTAAAATTCTATTCTAAGAAAGTGTCAAACTGACGTGAAATCTATGAAAGTTGTTATGAAGCTACAAATAGTTTATTGTGAAAACTGTCAAACTGTAAAATACTATAATAATTCTTGTAAGAGTGTTAAATTGATGTGAGAACTGTCAAAATTATTGTAAAACCTATAAAGATTGTTGTGAAAACTGTCAAAATATCGGTGGGATAGCAAGGTTATAGAGCGTCCGGGGTTCGATCCCTAAAATATGACTAATATAATAATTTGCTCTCTATCCACCGGGGTGATGATCCCTTCAACCCCCTTAAGAGAATCGTAAGACTTCTGAGACGATGTAAAAAGCTGTAAATAGCACAATAAAAACAAAAAAAGAGAAAACAAAAAAACAAAAAAACTGCTTTAAATATAGAAATAATTTAAGTACAAACTGTCAAATTGTTAGAAAACTGTCATTTTTTTTTTAAAACGCTCAGATTGATGTAAAAGTTGTCTAAGTAGTTGCAAAACCTGTACAGTCTGTTGTGAAAACTGCCAAATTGCTGTAAATATTATAATAAACTGATTTGAAAAGTATGTAAAAACTGTCAAAATTGTTGTGAAACATACAAAGTTTATTATGAGACCTGTCAAATTGCTGTTAATTGTTAAAGAACTGTCAAAGAACTGTCAAATTTCTATAAACATTATCAAATTGATGTAAAAACTGTAAAATTTGTTGTAAAAACTGTCAAACTGCTGTAAATACTATAATAATTCCTAAAAAAAAACTAATTTGACAGTTTCAAAACTGTTAAATTTCTATAAAAAAATGTCAAAACTGTTAAAATTGTTGTAAAACTTACAAAGTTTGTTGTAAAAACTCTAAAATTGCTGTAAATACTATGATGATTCAAAACTGTCAAATTTCTATAAAAAGTACTCAAATTGATGTTGCAAAATCTCCAAAGTTTCTTGTGAAAACTGTCAAATTGCCACAATTACCTAATGTTAGTAGTTTCTGTCAAAAGTTTGAAAAACTATCTATTCTAAGAAAGTGTCAAACTGAGGTAAAAAGTTGTTATAGAACCTACAAAAAATTTATTGTAAAAACTGTCAAACTGTAAAATACTATAATAAATCTTGAAAAAACTGTCAAACTTATATAATGAGTGTTAAATTGACGAAAAAATTGTCAAAATTGAAGTAAAATCTACCAAGTTTGTTATAAAAAATGTCAAATTTCTGTAAATACTATAAATATGATTGTAGATACTGTCAAATAGTTGAAAATTATAAAACTTCTATAAAAAAATGTCAAACTAAAATAAAAACTGTCAAACTTGTTGTAAAACCAACAAAGCTTATTGTGAAAACTGCTATAAATACACTAATTATTCTTGTAGAAAGTGTCAAATTGTTTAAGAACTGTTAATTATTTGTAAAAACTGCTCCGATTGAAGTCAAAATTGTTGAAAAACCGACAAACTGATTTAGAAACTGCCAAATTTATTATGGAACCTATAAAGTTTGTTGTGAAAACTGTCACATTGTTGTAAATACTACTTTAATGTTTGTAGATACAGTTAAATTGTTGAAAGCTATCAAACTTCTATAGAACAAATCTCGAACTGATGTGAAAACTTCAAAATTTGTTGTAAAAACTTTCAAATTGCTGTAAATAGTATAATGATCTTATAAAAACTGTCATTTTTTTTTTAATTTCAAATTTATATAAAAATTGTCAAATTGATGTGAGAACTATCAAATTACTGTAAATACTATAATAATGTTTGTAGATACTGTCAAACTGTTAAATTTCTATGAGAAAATATCAATATAATGTAAAAACTGTCAAAATTGTTTTACAAACATACAAAGTTTGTTGTAAGAACTGATAAATTGTTGTTAATTGTTGAAAAACTAACAAATTTCTAAAAAAAGTGTCTAATTGATGTAAAAAATTGTTGCAAACTCTGTAAAATTCGTTGTAAAAACTGTCAAAATACTGTAAATACTATATTAATTCTTATAGAAACTGTAAAAGTGTTAGAAAACAATTATATTTCTATAAAAAAGTGTCAAACTTGTGTTAAAATTGTTGCAAAACCAACAAAATTTGTTATGAAAATTGCTGTACATGCTGTGATGATTCAAAACTGTCAAATTTCTATAAAAAGTACATAAACTGATATAGGAACTGTCAAAAATGTTGCAAAACCTGTTTCTTGTGAAAACTGTCAAACTTCAAAGAAAGTGTCAAACTGACGAAAAAAAGTTGTTGTAAAAACTGTCAAACTTTAAAATACTATAATTATTCTTGTAAGAACTGTCAAACTTATAGAAATTAATGTGAAAACTGTCAAAATGTTTGTAAATACTGTCAAATGGATGAAAACTGTGAAATTTTTATAAAAAACTGTCAAATTGTTAGAAATCTGTCAAAGTTCATATAAAAAGTTCTCAAACTGATGTGGAAACTGTTAAAATTGTTGCTTGACCTGTAAAGTTTGTTGTATAAATTGTCAAATTGCTGTAAATACTATAATTAAGTTAGTAAATACTGTCAAACTGTTAAAAAACTGTCAAACTAATGTAAAATTTGTGAAAACTGATGTGAAACGTACAAAGTTTGTTGTAAGAACTGTTAAAATGTTGTTAATTGTTAGAAAACTGTCAAGTTTTTCGAAAAATTAATGTAAAAACTGTCAAAATTGTTACAAATTTTGTAAAATTTGTTGTAAAAACTGTTAAACTACTGTAAATACTATAATAATTCTTATAGAAACTGGCAAATTATTGGTAAACTGTAAAAATTGTATAAAAAAGTCTTAAAATTGTTGTAAAACCTACAAAGTTTATTGTAAAAGCTGTCAAACTGCAATAAATAAACTAATCAATCCTGTAAAAACTGTCAAATTGTTTAAAAACTGTAAAATTTTTATAAAAATTGCTCCAATTAACGTGAAAACTGTCAAAATTGTTGCAAAACCTCTAAAATTTGTTGTTAAAACTATCAAATTATTAGTAAACTGTGTAATTTCTTTGAGAAAGTGTCAAACTAATTTGAAAACTGCCAAATTTATTGTGAAACCTATAAAGTTTGTTGTAAAAACTGTCAAATTGCTGCAAATGGTGCATTAATATTTGTAGATACTGTCAAATTATTGAAAGCTATCAAACTTCTATGGACAAACCTTAAACTGATGTAAAAACTATCAAAGATGTTGTGAAACCTTCAAAGTTTGTTTTGAAATCTTTTAAATTGCTGTAAATACTATAATAAATCTTGTAGGAACTGTCAACTTTTTTGAAAACTGTCAAAGTACTAAAATTAATGTGGATACTGTCAAAAAAGTTGCGTAATCTGTAAAGTTTATTGTAAAAACTGTCAAATTGCTGTAAATACTATAATAATGTTTGTAGATAATGTCAAACTGCTAAAAAACTGTCAACATTTGATGGAAAAGTATTAAACTGATTAAACAGTTAGTAGGTGGGCATGTAGGGAACAGTTCCATTGCAATTTTTTGTTTGTTTATCCTTTAATGTGGTTTGTTAGATAAAGTTTAATTTTGCAAAGTTTTCATTTTCATCGCAAACTTTGTTTCAAGCGTGTTCTTTTATTTTGGTGCAAGCTGAGGTTTTTTTCCTCTTCCACCTTCTAGTTCATGTATTCTCTGTATCATTTGATCCAAATAGATAGTTAAAACGATAAAATACCTTGAAGCACTCCTAATGAAAGTCGTTTTTTCCTACTTTGTTTATTATGGCTAGGTTTAACTGTGCCATCCACTCCTGCATTAGTAACTCCTCTTTTTCATATATTGCGTCTCCCCACAGTCTTGCTCTTAAGTTCAAATCGCCCGCAATTAGGGTTGGTTTTTTCTGTGTCATGATACTTTCTCCAAGCTCATATAAGTATTCTTCGTATTCAGTTATGGTTTTGTTGGTAGACCAATAACAGGAATATCTTCCACTTCCTCCCAGACAAATCGTTTTTGTCCTTGTTCCTGCTAGATTTTTGTTGTATATTCTTAAAGCTGCATCAACGTTTTTGTTAGCAAGCCAAGGTCTATTGGATACCATACTTTTATTAGATTCCAAAACTACGCATAAGTCAACTTTGTTTTCTTGTAAAGGAGACTCATAGCTGCCCTACCCCTACCCATATTACATTGTAGAACTTTTATATTCATGCTGGGGATTTTCAGTGCTTTTGGTGTTTTCATCTTTGTCAGCATTGTGCCTGGTTCATGGCATACTACTTTCTTTTCCGTATTAATGTCTAAAACATCATAGGCAGCCACCAATCTGCCTACGTTAATCTGCACAAGTTTTCAACATTTTTGAGCTTTGCAGTATCCCCTCCAGTTGCTCCAATATACTGTTTCTTTTTTGTCCCGTGCTTGACCGGACGTCTTCTTTGCTCAGGGATTCCTCCGACTGCTTCCCCGTACACCGCGCAGCCCATTGAATCCATCGAGTGTTCGCCGTATCACATACGGGACAAAGCCTCTCCTTTTTGCATTTTCTAGCAAAATTGACTAACTCCATGCATTTTTTCTTGCCAGTGGCACTCTCCTTGTACTCTTTTTTGGTATGTCCAAACTTTAAACAGTTCGTGCATCTCCTAGGGATTATTCTTCCTACCATTTTGCCCGTAGTCCATCCTACTCGAAGTTTTCCTCTTCTGAGTAGAGATGCTACATCTGTGTCTTAAGCTAGGTGTTTTAGATTGCTAAAAGCTTTCTCTGTCAAAAAAAAAAATAACTGTCAAATTGCTGTAAGTACAGTACTGATCTATGTAGAAACTGTCAAATTGTTAGAAAACTGTCAAATTTCTATAAAAAGTGCTCAGATTGATACTATAATGATTCTTGAACTTGAACTGTTTTTTTCCAGAATGTTGCAAACTAAACAAGTTTTTTAAGAATTTCTTTGTTGTGACATTAGATTTAATATCATATTGCAAATTGGAATTTAAATTAATGACAATAAGATTTTAAACTTTTTGTTTTAAACCATAGTCAATATTCTTACAGTAACTCTGAAAACAATAAAAATATTAATATCTATAAACCATCCTACTTAGCAATGGAGAAATAAAATGCAACGATAACTGAAATGCAATCTCTTAAACTGTTTGAAGATAAAATATTCCGCTATGCGAAACTACAACTATTTTCGGATGCATCTCTTTTATGATTATAGATGTAAATTTAAGCATTTCAAGTTGAAAACAGAAATGATTGATTTTACGATTACAAGACATTGATTTCGTGCATTTCGCATAAGTTCGACGAACTCATCAATTGTGATGATTCATGTGCAGCAGTTCAGAATCGTACAATGTAAACAAATATCCGTACACACCTGCGACGACAGCACCCCTTTGCAATTCGTCGCTGTCATCACCGCTACCAACAATAACGTCTTTACGAATTTTCGTAGCAAATAAATCACCATAAAAATAATAATCACTAAAATAAATTTAGTAATATTTTTTTACTATATAGTTATTGTAAGTCTATTTATATAACTACAACAAAAAGTTTTGTTAGACTTGTAAACTTTTTGGCTCTGTTCCATTTATTCTAGTCGCGGTTTCCCTCGTCTCCACCTTCGATTATGTTCGTAAATCCACTTAATGTTGTTATGTATTCCACTACACTTCCTAAATATCAAGATGCTTTTCTATGGTTTGTTACATCCGTTTTTGCTTCCTCATTCTTGTGCGGGAAACGTTGTTGAATCTGAATAGCTTCAATTTGTGGAATTGTTTTGTGTCTTATTAATAATTTTGTATTCTAGAGGATTACATTGTAAATGAAAAATATTATTCAAAATGGTTTATTAAATGTTATTGTTGATTAATACAAATATTTTAAATTTGACTATCTATTATATTTTTCATAACAAATTTACTTTAGAAATTTAATTCGAAAATTGCTCATAAAAACTAACATATAAAAATAATAATAGCATTTACCCTATTTTAAAAACCTATAAGCGAATTTGTACCATGTAATATACGCACAAAAAACTTATTTTTCGTAACATAAGTTTATTTAGCGCAAGTAATCCAACTTAAAATTTGTTAGAAACATAATAGTTCAGAAAACGCTGAAATACAAGTGGAAAGCGAAAGTATTGCTGGAACTTAAAAAGTAACGAAGAACAAACCTATCAAAAAGTTATAGTTCTTTTACGATATACAAAGAACAAATTGACCACACCTTGGAAGTAACGATATTTTTATTTATATAAAAAAATATAATTAACACTTTTTCACAAATACAAACTGAATCTACTATTAAAAGACTAGAATTAATAAACAAATTACCTACTTTGCTTGTGATAAATAATTGAATACACCATTCCATTATGCATCTATCCCTCGAGACTTTGAACGCGTATAAAAACTGTTTGAGAATGTTAAATGGAACACAAAAACGAGTTTCCCCTAAAGTTTCAGTCGTAGCATCTTCGACAGATATGAGATTTCTTCTGAAGTTTCGTGACAATAATTACATTTCATTATAATACCTGATATTCAGGATCGATACGTAGATGTCGTTCCAACCCTTGCCCTGTCCTGTTAGAATTACCCGTTTGGAGAGCTTGGAATACTCGGAGACATTCCAGCCGGCCACTTCCCATGTCTAAAGTTAAATACTTGCTAATTGCTTTAGACAAGATTTCCATGAATTAAATTTACTTTGTCGGTTACTTTATATAATTATATTTTTTGTTTCAAACAATTAATTCCGTTTGTTTTGTTATGAGATAACTTTTTGATAGGATTATAGTTTTCTTATATACAATATTATTTACGTAATACTCAATTTAATAATAACAATGATGAGTTCTTATAAGAACTTTCCATTTGTATGTATTTTTCAACATATTCTTTCATATTTATTTTTGTTGACATTGTTAAGCTGATATAGTCGCCCCGACGTTTTCGGGATTAGAAAAATAATGAGAAAATAAATTGTTTTCTTATAAAACATTATTTATGATTTTGTAAAGAATGAATGCTTTCAATACGTACAATTTAATTAATGTTGTAACAAATAATATATAATTGTTGATAGAGACAAACGGTGTATAAAGACGTATTTACATGCAACAATAGAGAAATAATTACTTTTTTAGCTAATTTCATACAGAATAAAGTTCTGAAGATCCAAATTTTTAAACCCCATTCAAAAATTGCTTCACAAATCTAAAAAAACTGACAAATTTCAGCTTGAACCAAAACTATTAAACTTAATTTAAATTGTAATTATACCAATAATAGATAAAATTAATTACTGGTTTGCATAATTTCATACATAAAGTCATGTGAATCTAAAGAAGAATTATTTAGATGTTGCGGAAATATTGACTAACCATGGATATAATTTTTACATTTTCTCAATATTTGTAATCAAGAAGTGGATGATTCTTCCAGTTAAAACTATTGACCGTCATCATGCTCTGGAGTTGCCCACTGAAGTGTTTGTAAACTAATCTTTTGATAACACACACTCAGGCGGGTGGGTGGGCAACTTTAGTTAAAACTATTGACCGTCATCATGCTCTGGAGTTGCCCACCCACCCGCCAGAGTGTTTGTTATCAAAAGATTTATTTACAAACACTCGGGCGGGTGGGTGGGCAACTCCAGTTGAAACTATTGACCGTCATCATGCTCTGGAGTTGCCCACTGAAGTGTTTGTAAACTAATCTTTTGAAAACACATACTCAGACGGGTGGGTGGGTAACTCCAGTTGAAACTATTGACAGTCATCATGCTTTGGAGTTGCCCACCCACCCGCCCGAATGTTTGTTATTAACAGATTTATTTACAAACACTCGGGCGGGTGGGTGGGCAACTCCAGTTAAAACTATTGACCGTCATCATGCTCTGGACTTGCCAACTTAAGTGTTTGTAAACTAATCTTTTGATAACACACACTTAGGCGGGTGGGTGGGCAACTCCAGTTGAAACAATTGACAGTCATCATGGTCTGGAGTTGTCCACCCACCCGCCCGAATGTTTGTTATCAAAAGATTTATTTACAAACACTCGGGCGGGTGGGTGGGCAACTCCAGTTAAAACTATTGACCGTCATCATGCTCTGGACTTGCCAACTTAAGTGTTTGTAAACTAATCTTTTGATAACACACACTTAGGCGGGTGGGTGGGCAACTCCAGTTGAAACAATTGACAGTCATCATGGTCTGGAGTTGTCCACCCACCCGCCCGAATGTTTGTTATCAAAAGATTTATTTACAAACACTCGGGCGGGTGGGTGGGCAACTCCAGTTAAAACTATTGACCGTCATCATGCTCTGGACTTGCCAACTTAAGTGTTTGTAAACTAATCTTTTGATAACACACACTTAGGCGGGTGGGTGGGCAACTCCGGTTGAAACAATTGACAGTCATCATGGTCTGGAGTTGTCCACCCACCCGCCCGAATGTTTGTTATCAGAAGATTTATTTACAAACACTCGGGCGGGTGGGTGGGCAACTCCAGTTGAAACTGTTGACCGTCATCATGCTCTGGAGTTGCCCACTGAAGTGTTTGTAAACTAATCTTTTGATAACGCACACTCAGGCGGATGGGTGGACAACTTCAGTTGAAACTATTAACCGTCATCATGCTCTGGAGTTGCCCACTAAAGTGTTTGTAAACTAATTTTTTGATAACACACAGTCAGGCGGGTGGGTGGGCAATTCCAGTTGAAACTATTGACCGTAATCATGGTGTGGAGTTGCCCACCCACTCGCCCAAGTGTTTGTTATCAAAAGATTTATTTACAAACACTCGGGCGGGTGGGTGAGCAACTCCAGTTGAAACTATTGACCGTCATCATGCTCTGGAGTTGCCCACCCACCCGCCCGAGTGTTTGTTATCAAAAGATTTATTTACAAACACTCGAGCGGGTGGGTGGGCAACTCTAGTTAAAACTACTGACCGTCATCATGCTCTGGAGTTGCCCACTGAAGTGTTTGTAAACTAATCTTTTAATAACACACACTCAGGCGGGTGAGTGGGCAACTCCAGTTGAAACTATTGACAGTCATCATGCTCTGGAGTTGCCCACCCACCCGCCCGAATGTTTGTTATCAACAAATTTATTTACAAACACTCGGGCGGGTGAGTGGGCAACTCCAGTTAAAACTATTGACCGTCATCATGCTCTGGACTTGCCAACTAAAGTGTTTGTAAACTAATCTTTTGATAACACACACTTAGGCGGGTGGGTGGGCAACTCCAGTTAAAACTATTGACAGTCATCATGGTCTGGAGTTGCCCACCCACCCGCCCGAATGTTTGTTATCAAAAGATTTATTTACAAACACTCGGGCGGGTGGGTAGGCAACTCCAGTTGAAACTATTGACCGTCATCATGCTCTGGAGTTGCCCACTAAAGTGTTTGTAAACTAATCTTTTGATAACACACACTCAGGTGGGTGGGTGGGCAACTCCAGTTAAAACTATTGACCGTCATCATGCTCTGGAGTTGCCCACCCACCCGCCCGAGTGTTTGTTATCAAAAGATTTATTTACAAACATTCGGGCGAGTGGGTGGGCAACTCCAGTTGAAACTATTGATCGTCATCATGCTCTGGAGTTGCCCACTAAAGTGTTTGTGAACTAATCTTTTGATAACACACACTTAGGCGGGTGGGTGGGCAATTAAAGTTGAAACTTTTGACAGTCATCATGGTCTGGAGTTGCCCACCCACCCGCCCGAATGTTTGTTATCAAAAGATTTATTTACAAACACTTGGGCGGGTGGGTAAGCAACTCCAGTTGAAACTATTGACCGTCATCATGCTATGGAGCTGCCCACCCACCCGTCCAAGTGTTTGTTATCAAAAGATTTATTTACAAGCACTCGGGCGGGTGGGTGGGCAACTCCAGTTAAAACTATTGACATTCATCATGCTCTGGAGTTGCCCACTAAAGTGTTTGTAAACTAATTTTTTGATAACACACACTCAGGCGGGTAAGTGGGCAACTCTAGTTAAAACTATTGACAGTCATCATGCTCTGGAGTTGCCCACCCACCCGCCCGAGTGTTTGTTTCAAAAGATTTATTTACAAACATTCGGGCGAGTGGGTGGGCAACTCCAGTTGAAACTATTGATCGTCATCATGCTCTGGAGTTGCCCACTGAAGTGTTTGTGAACTAATCTTTTGATAACACACACTCAGGCGGGTGGGTGGGCAACTCCAGTTAAAACTATTGACCGTCATTATGCTCTGGAGTTGCCCACCCACCCGCCCGAGTGTTTGTTATCAAAAGATTTATTTACAAACATTCGGGCGAGTGGGTGGGCAACTCCAGTTGAAACTATTGATCGTCATCATGCTCTGGAGTTGCCCACTGAAGTGTTTGTAAACTAATCTTTTGATAACACACATCAGGCGGGTGGGTGGGCAACTCCAGTTAAAACTATTGACCGTCATCATGCTCTGGAGTTGCCCACCCATCCGCCCGAGTGTTTGTTATCAAAAGATTTATTTACAAACATTCGGGCGAGTGGGTGGGCAACTCCAGTTGAAACTATTGATCGTCATCATGCTCTGGAGTTGCCCACTGAAGTATTTGTAAACTAATCTTTTGATGACACACACTCAGGCGGATGGGTGGGCAACTTCAGTTGAAACTATGAACCGTCATCATGCTCTGGAGTTGCCAACTAAAGTGTTTGTAAACTAATCTTTTGATAACACACACTTAGGCGGGTGGGTGGGCAATTCCAGTTAAAACTATTGACCGTTATCATGGTGTGGAGTTGCCCACCCACTCGCCCAAGTGTTTGTTATCAAAAGATTTATTTACAAACACTCGGGCGGGTGGGTGGGCAACTCCAGTTAAAATTATTGACAGTCATCATGCTCTGGAGTTGCCCACCCACCCGCCCAAGTGTTTGTTATCAAAAAATTTATTTACAAACACTTGGGCGGGTGAGTGGGCAACTCCAGTTGAAACTATTGACCGTCATCATGCTCTGGAGCTGCCCACAAAACACCAAAATCAAAGCATAAACTGTTAAAAAGTGCAAAATTCTTATCATAAAATGTCAAATCAGCTAAATCTGTCATAAATCATCAAAATTATATTAGAAAAAACAAAATCCGGTCATAAACTGTTGAAATGTGGAAAATGTATCTATAAAATATCAAAAATATTAAAAATATTAATTTCAGAGTTAGAAACAACAAAATATTATTAGAAAACACCAAAACCGGTCATAAACTGCTCAATACTTCATTCATAAAATGTCAAAAATAGCAAAATCAAAATATTGTCATAAAGCACCAAAATCCGGCCATTAACAGTATAATTTTTTTAAAAAATTAACAATTGGTTTTTGTTTTAGAATCGGTTAAGCAAAAAAATACCAAATTTTCAGTTTTAAAGATTTTTAAACTATTTTATTGTAAAATTTTTAAGGTTTTTATTATGTTTAACAATATCTAGCCTACTATCCAACAAGTTTTAAACAAAATGGCCAATTGGTTTTTGTTTAACATTTTTGTCAGTTCATAAACATTTTATTTTACGCCATGAGTATTTTTGACATTTCAAAAGCTGTTAAAAATGTTTGACAGATCAGAAGTGTTTTTTTCTTATAAGAAAATTGTTCATAGTTTAAAATCATAATAAGTATTGATGACATTTGACTGTGAAAAATTTTATGATTTGTGACTAATTATAACAATTTTGACAATTTAGAAATATTTTCTTGTACTTCAAAACATTTTTGATAGTTTATGAAAATTTTGTTGCTTAACAGAACATTGTTGACAGTTTATAAACATTTCATTGCACATTTTTGACTATTCAGATTTTTGGTTATATTTTTGAAAGTTCATAATTTTTTTTACATTTTGCATCATTTTTGACTGTTAGAAACATTTTTTTTGAACAAAAAAATTATGAAATCTCAAAAATAGCAAAATCCGGCTAGGAAATATCAAATTATTGATAGAAATAGCCACATTATTGCAAAAAATAATAAAATCCTAATACAAAAACTAAAAATATTGTTAGAAAAAGCAAAATCTAGTAATAATTTGTCAAAAGGTGCCAAAATTTATTTATAAATGTCAAAAATTCTGAAATTTTTTTTTTATAAAATTTCATAAATAATAAAATCTAGCTTAATAATATCAAAAATATTGTTATAAAGAACTAATGCGGCATAAACTAACAAAAAGTGCAAAATGCAACCATAAAATTTTAAACAATTGTAAGAAAGCACTCTTAAAAAATGTAAAATACTTTCCAATATTTCAAAATTAGCAAAATCCAGCAACTAAGTATAAACAATTTTGTTAACCAAACCAAAATCCGGCCATAATCTATAAAAAAATTGCTAAACTATATTTTGGGTAAGTCAAAAACAGCAAAACCCTACCCCAGCCCTTTCGGTACGCAACTGACCGCAAAACGTATACAATACTATTAAATATCAAAATATTGTTTAAAAGTATCAAAATCCTCTCACAAAATTGTTGAAACTCGTAAAATTCTACAAATAAAATATTAAAAATAGCCAAATCCGGTCATGAAACATTAAAATATTGTTAAAAACACCAAATTCCGGCCACACTTTATGTTAAAAAGCCTTCATAACTGAATTAGTGCTTCTTTTTCCAATTTCCAAATTTATTGTAAGTCATTTTGACTGGATCCAAGTGTTTTCTTTTTATTTTTTTGACTCAATTTACTTTTTGATTTTTTTAGATCAAAAATATAAAATTTTGCTTGCAAAACCAACATTTTATCACTAAACAAATCAAAAATATATAATATATTTGAGCAATCAAGTGAACAGTCCATTTCACGCGACCCTCTCCGATATAGCTTAAATTTTGTACACTTATTTGAGTACCCAAAATATGACTTCATGCCAAATTTCAGACCTGTTGGTCACATAGTTAGCTTCGTAGAGCCAATTGAATTTTACGGCAGTTTTTAAGTTTAACTTTTAACTTTATGTATCTTAACTGCATTTCAACCTGGAAAATTTTTGGAATAGTCATAACCGATGGGAAATTTCTCATAAAACTCAAAATAACAGTTTTTTTTTCAAAAGTTCATTTCTAAAAAGTTGTCACCGATTAAGACTCCAAATTTTGGGCAAAGACGGCCAAAAGTATGTACTTTAAGATGCTTAAATAAAAACTTCCCACACTAGTGGTGGTTCTTGCTCTAGAGTCTCTTGAACGCACAAAACCATTTTTTAATCAAAAATTTTGAAACCAGCTATAGAGTATCAAAATATTGTTAAAAAATTTAAAAAATGGTCATAAACTATTGAAAAGTGCAATATTCTATTCATAAAAAGTCGAAAATAATTAAAATCAATTTTTAAAAAAATCGGTTTAAAATGCAATAATATTTTCATAAAATGTAAAAAAATATTAGAATCCTAAAATCGGTCCATAAACTGCACATAAGTATAAATTTCTATTCATAAAATCCGACCATAAACTAATAAAAAGTGTAAAAAACTTCAAAATATCAAAATATGTCATAAAGTCGTAACAAACTGCACTTTTTTCTTAAAATATTAAAAATAACAAAATCCAATGCAAAATTCTTTAAAATCTGGACATAAAGTATGAAAATATTGTCATAAAACACCAAATTTGTAAATAAACTGTTAAAAAATGTAAAATTCTATTTCTGAATAATAAAATCCGGACATAAAATATTAAAATAGTTTTAAAAAGAGCAAAAATCCGCACAAAAACGGTTGAAAACTGCAAAATTCTATTCATAATATGTCAAAAATAACAAAATACTGCCTTAAAATTTTAAATAATAGTAAAAAACACCAAAATTCTTAAAAAATATGTTTTTTTAAATCTTAAAAATATCAAAAATATTGTTAAGAACAACCAAAATCCGGCATAAACTGTTAAACAGTGTAAAATCCGGCCATGACATTTAAAATAATAGCACAAAAATCCAGCTATAAACTATCGAAAAGTGGCTCGAAAGGGCGCTGTATGCTTGTAGGTCTTTCCGCTTTGCAAGCTCGTGCTTACAGACATCTACGCCACTGGTTAGAGGAGTCCGCAATAGTCTTTGTTTTTATATATTTTATTGTATTTATTTTTTAACATTTTTGTAGTGATTTACGACCATTTTTAATGTTTTATGACCGGAATTTGATAGCTTAGTTAATCTTCGCCCGTGTTTTTGTATTTTTTATTTAATTTTGTAATTTTTTAAGATTTTAGTGTTTTTTGTCAAATTTTAATGTTTTATAGCCGTAGTTTAGTATTTTATGATCGTTCTTCCATTTTTTTTTTTTATTTCAAATAGTAATTTTAATTTTTTTTTTTACTTTTTTCTTTTTTTAATCAGATTTGAGTGTTTTTGACATAAATTTCATTCATTTTGATAAAATTGATGATAAAATCTCAAAAATAGCAATATCGGGCTAAGAAATGTCAAAATAATATAAGAAATCACCACAACCGGGCAATAAACTAGATATATCTTTTCATCATCATCATCATCATTCAAAATCCGGTCTAGAAACATAAAAAATATTGCTAAAAAGCACCAAACTCTTACCGTAAAAAATTAAAAAATATAATATTCTAAAAACTCGACTGTGAAATATCAAAACATTATTATAAGTAGCACCATTTTGGTAATAACTGTTAAAATGTGAAAAAGTCTATTAATAAAAAGTTAATCAAAGCAAAATGCGACAAAAAAATACTAGTATTGTTAGAAATAGCAAAATCCGGCAGTAATATGTCAACAGATGCAAAATTCTGTTTATAAATATCAAAAATAGCAAAAAACTGGCTATAAAGTATAAAAATTTTGTCACAAAACGCCAAAATTTGTTCATAAACTGTTGAAAATGCAAAATTTTATCTATAAAAGTCAAAATAATAAAATATTTTTACAAAGAACAAAAATCCGGCCAAAAACAATAGAAACTAAAAAACTCTGTTCATAGTATGTCAAAAATAGTCAAATCCGACCTTATAATTTTAATTAATTGTAAGAAAATCACCAAATGTTTAAAAAAAATGTGAAATTAAAAAAAAAATCAAAAATAATAAAATCCAGCTCAAAAATATTGTTTTTAAAAACTGTAAATATTAGCCATAACATTTTAAATAACTGTTAGGAAGCATTAAAATCCAGCCATAAACTATCAAAAGATGCCTCTCTCGAGAGAGCCCTGTTTGTTGGTCCATCCACATTGCCAAGCTACGTCTCTGGTTGGGTTTTTCAACAATTTTGTAGTAATTTACGAAAATTTTTAATGTTTTATTGCCAGAATTTTACTTAATCTATGCACGTGTTTTTAAATTTTATTACTTAATTTTGTAACTATTTTGACAATTTATAATAAGATTTTAATGTTTTTGTATAATTTTGATGTTTCTTACCAGTAGTTTAGTATTGCGCATATTTTATGATCGTATTCTGGCATTTTTCATTTCATTGCAAATTACATTTTTTTTACTTTTTGACTTTTTAATCAGATTTGAGTGTTTTTGACAGAAATTTCATTCATTTGAATATCAAATTTCAGCCTTGAAACAATAAAATATTGTTAGAAACTGCTCAAAATCAAAAATAGCAAAATTTGGTTTATTCTTAAAACCTACTTTACCGGTGGTATATAAGTCTCTGAAGTATGAAAATATTGTCATAAAACACCAAAATTTAGTCATAAACTGTTAAAAAATGCAAAATTCTATTTATAAAAAGTCTAAAGCAGTAAAATCCGGTCATAAATCCCATTAAAATATTTTAAAAAAAAAAAAGTCAAAACGGTTAAAAATTGTATAACTGTGTTCATAATACCTATGTCAAAAATAGCAGATTCCAGGTATAAAATTTTAAATAATAATAATTGTCAGAAAGCATTAAAATCCGGCCATAAACTTTTCAAACGTGTATTTATTTTTATAAAAACTTAAAAATAGCATAATCGAACTAGGAAATATCAAAAATATTGTTGGCCTAAACAAATACCAGCCAATAATTTTTTAACAATTGTCAGAAATCATGAAAACCCGTCAATAAACTCTTAAATCGCGGAGAGTGGCTCAGTTGGGTGAAGCACCTAACTCAAATCTCGGCGCATAACTTATCGCAAGTTCAAGCCCCAGAGCCGGCAGGAATTTTTTAAGAAATTATAGCCTTAATTAATTCAGGACGTTTTTCTAATATATAATATATTTAACCATAATTACATTTAATATGAGAGTGTAGGTGGACTAGATACTAAGCCTCGTCAATATCTACAGCGCCTCCATTCTCTCAATTAACGGGTGTGATAATATATATAAAATTCATCTCAAAAACAGCAAAATCCGCCCAAATGATTTTAAAATAAACGTCTAAAGGGCCTATCTATTAATTGCTTCAAAAACTTCAAAATACTGACAAAACTCGGCTTAAGCGTAAACTACTGAAGTAAATTCAAGTAGTAATCATTAGGGCATTATTTGGTATAATATCATGCAAAATCAAGTCTTGCGATTTTTAACTCAGTGACGTAGTTATAAAACAGCCGGACTATAAAATATCAAAATAGAGATAGCAAGAACCCTTCGATAAACTGTTAAAACGTGCAAAATTCTGTTCATAAAAAGGCAAAAATAATTAACATTAAGTCATAAAACATTAAAAAATTATTAGGTGGTATCAAAACGGTTTAAAAGTACAAAATTATATTAATAAAAAGTCAAAAATCCAGTCTTATAACCTCAAAATATTGTTACAAAACACAAAAACTCGGCTTTAAACTGTTGAAAAATATAAAAAAATCTATGAAATTTCAAGAATAGCAAAATTCGGCTATAAAAATGTATATTTTTATTCATCAAATATCAAAAACGGTATGAAAATATAATTTTAAAAAACCAAAATCTGACCATAAACTGTTCAAAAGTTTAAAATTCTATTTATAAAATGTCAAGAATAATAAATTCCAGCCTTAAAATTTAAATATTATCAAAAAGCAGCAAAATTGAGCCATAAACTGCAAAAAAAATGCAAAAATCTTACCAGAAAATTTCAAAAAAACAAAACTACAAAATATGGTAATAGAATATCAAAATTAAGTTACAAATAAACAAAATCCAGTCATAAACTGTTTAAAAATAAAACATTTTATTTATAAAATGTCAAAAATATCAAATTAAAACATAATAATTTTAGAAAACACCAAAACCGGGTCATGAACTGCTTAAAAATGTAAACTTCTATTCATAAAATGTGAGAAATAGCAAAATCTGGTTTAAAACATCAAAATATTGTCAAAAAGTACCAAAATCCGGCCAAAAACTTTCATATAATCTTAAAAAATCACAATCCGGCTTTACAATACCAAAATTTTGTTCAAAAAACATCTAAATTCAGCCATAAACTGTTGAAAAATGTAAAAAAAAATATAAAACCTAAAAAAATAGCAAAAACCGGCTATACAATATCAAAACATTGTTAGAAATAGCAAAATCTGGCCAAAACCAGTCAAAAAGTAAAAAAATCTATTTATAAATGTCAAAAATAGCAAAATCTGACTATGAAATATATATATATAGAACATATTGTCACAAAACACCAATATTTACTCATAAACTGTTAAAAATACAATTTATATATAAAAAATGTAAAATCCGGTCATAAAATAATAAAAAAACTATTTTAAAAAACAAAAATCCGCCCAAAAACGGTTAAAAACTGCAACATTCTGTTCATAATATGTCAAAAATAGCAAAATTTGGCTAAAAAGTAAAAAAATGTATCCACAAATTAAAAACTGCATGCAAAATTCTGTTCATAATATGATAAAAATAGCAAAATCCTTAAAATTTCAGTTTTCAAAAAGCTCCAATATCCAGCCATTAACTTTTAAAAAGTGCATTTTTTATAAAATTTGAAAAATAGCAAAACCCGTCTTGGAAATTAAAAAAACAATTGTAAAAAAAACCAAAACCCCGCCAAAACTGTTAAAAAGTGCAAAATCTGGTCATGAAATTTGAACCAAAATCCGGCCATAAACTCTTAGAAAGTGTAAATTATTCAGGAACTCTCCAAAATTGGTCAAAAAATAGCTCAACATAATATTGTGAAAACCAATCCAGAAATGA
This sequence comes from Tachinus rufipes, assembly GCA_963932245.1. Lineage (NCBI taxonomy): Eukaryota > Metazoa > Arthropoda > Insecta > Coleoptera > Staphylinidae > Tachinus > Tachinus rufipes. Next base: position 9,168,487 of record OZ010746.1, on the reverse strand, counting down.
CAAGCATTAAGCCTTAAAACTCAAATGAAACATATTTAGTCATTTTTATTTGACCAAAAAATACTTTAGGAAATTATTCAATAGACCAACCATAAACTTGAAGGTGTTAGGGAGCTTATGGCTCTTCTTATGTTGACAGCAGTTTATCGGAAAGACATGTTAACACTTTTTTTTAACAAAATCTAGTGAGCGTCCAATATGTTTGTAAAAAGACTTGAAATCCTAATAGCGGCTTTCATCTTCTTCATTAGCCTTATTTTGTCCACTTCTAAAAGTAGGCCTTCCCCAATAGTTTGTCATTTGTCAAACTAAGTGCTACTTTCTTCCACCGCATCTGTGCTCTCCCAACTCTACGTTTATAACATGTTGGTCGCAAGTGTATGAGCTTATTCGTCCATTAATCAGAGCACTACCTGGCTACGTAGCTCACCCAACTCCACTTCAGTCCTGCTGTTCGTACCATGACATCTTGTACTCGAGTTTTTCTTCAGATTTCCTCGTTCCTGATCCGTTAAGACTCACCCCCAACATCGCCCACTAAGTAGACTGTAGTTAGTTCCCACTTTTTACTGTTAGTACCATGGTCTCCAATCTATATGTCATGATCAACAAAATGGACATATCAAAGACTTTCTTCTTTAAGCCAGGTTAATTCGCAGCTTTGCAAACAGAACTTTTGCTTGTATTAATGAATTTTTCCCTTTTCAAGGGCACTGTAAATTCAATGTTTCCTTGCCAGCAAAATTTCAAAAAATATTGGAAAGTCCCAAAATTAGTCCATAAACTGCTCATAAGCGTAAATTTCTATTCATAGAATAAAAAATCTGACTTTGAAAGATCAAAATATTGTCAGAAAACACCAAAATCCGGCCATAAACTAATAAAAAGTGAAAAAACTTTATAAAATCTATAAAATATCAAAATAATTTCCACCACTTTCTGGTGAAAAACTGCACTTTTTGTTCATAAAACATTAAAATTAGCAAAATCCAGTAAAAAATTCTATTTATAAATGTCAAAAGTAGCAAAATCTGGACATATATAAGTATAAACATAAACTGTTAAAAAATGTAAAATTCTATTTATGAATAGTAAAATGCAAACAAAAATTATTAAAATAGTTTTAAAAAGAACAAAAATACGCCCAAAAGTTGAAAACTGCAACATTCTGTTCACAATATATTAAAAATAACAAAATACGATCTTAAATTTTTAAATAACTGTTAAAAAACACCAAAATTCATAAAAAGTGAAATATTTTTATAAAAACTTAAAAATAGCAAAATCCATCTTAAAAATATCAAAAATATTGTTAGAAATAACCAAAATCCGGCATAAACTGTTGAAAAGTGTAAAATCCGGACATGACATTTTAAATAATTACCATAAACTATCAAAAAGTGGCAAATTATATTCACAAAAAGTCAAAAACAGCAAAATCCGCCGCCCAAGATTTAAAATTTCGAAACTGACCTGTATGCTTATGAGTCCATTTTATAAATAAAATAGTAAAATCCGGCTATAAAATGTAAATATGATCAAAAAAGACCGCAAATGTTTTTTAGAATAGAAAAGTTAGTTATGAAATATCAAAAATATCAAATTTCGACCTTGAAACAACAAAATATTGTTAGAAAGCAACAAAATCTAGCCATAACTGTTGACAGATGTAATGTGTTATTCATAAAGTGTCAAAAATAGCAAAATCTGGCTTTAAAACATCAAAAAACACTGTAAAAAAAAAGAAAGCACGGAAATCCAGCCATAAACTGTTATGAAATGTAGAAAAAAATATGGAATCCCAAAATCTCGACTATAAAATATCAAAATATAGTAATAAATAGCAACATTTTGGTTATAACTATTAAAAAGTGCAAAATTCTACTTTTAAAAAGTCAAAAATAACAAAATGCGGCTAGGAAATATTAAAATATTGTTAGATACATCAAAATCAGGCCAAAATCTGTTAAAAAGTTCAAAATTCTATTATCAGGAACAGCAAAATCTGGCTATAAAGTCACAAAACACCAAATTTTGATCATAAACTGTTGAAAATGCAAAACTCTATTTATAAAAAGTCAAAATTGAAAAATATTTTTAAAAAGAACAAAAATCCACTAAAAACGGTAAAAAACTAAAAAAATCTGTTCTAATATGTCAAAAATAGCAAAATCCTGCCTTAAAATTTTAAATAATTATCAGAAAATCACCAAAATTTTTTTAAAAAGTGTAAAGTTTAAAAAAAAAGTCAAAAATAACAAAATCCAGTTTGAAAATATCAAAAAAAAAAAAAACAAAATCCAGCATAAACTGTTGAAAATTGTAAAATCCGGCCATAACGTTTTAAATAATTGTTAGAAAGCACCAAAATCCAGCCATAAACTATCGAAAGGTGCCTCTTTCGAGAGGGCTACAGAGCCCTGTTTGTTGGTCCTTCCACCTTGCCAAGCTCTTGCTTTCAGATAGCTACATCACTGGTTAGAAAAGTCTGCAATAGTCTTTGTTTTTATATATTTTATTGTATTTATTTTTTAACATTTTCGTAGTAAATCACTACAAACATTTTTAATGTTTTATGGCCGGAATTTGATAATTTATGTTAATTTAATATTTAAATTTTATTACTTCATTTTGTAACTATTTTGACAATTTATGATAAGATTTTAATGTTTTTGTATAATTTTGATGTTTGTTAGCAGTAGTTTATGATCGTATTCTAGCATTTTTCTTAATTTCAAAAGGTCATTTTACATTTTTTTTACTTTTTTGACTTTTTTAATCAGATTTGAGTGTTTTTGACAGAAATTCATTCATTCATTTAAATATCAAATGTCAGCCTAGAAACAATAAAATATTGTTAGAAATCACCAAAATCGGTCCATAAACTGCTTAAAATCAAAAATAGCAAAATTTGGTTTATTCTTAAAACTCCTAAATCCCGTCTCGGATTGTAATTATGTTAACTGATGCATTAGTTATCTTGGCGCCTGTATACATGTAATTCCCTATACTAGCCGGTGATATATAAGCCTCTAAAGTACAAAAATATTGTCATAAACTCTTAAAAAATGCAAAAATTTATTTATGAAAAGCCTCAAATAGTAAAATCCGATCATAAACCATTAAAATATTATTAAAAAAAACAAATATCTAGTCAAAAACGGCTAAAAATTGTAAAACTGTGTTCATAATATGTCAAAAATAGCAAACTCCAGGTATTAAATTTTAAATAATTGTCAGAAAGCACCAAAATCCGACCATAAACATTTCAAACGTGTATTTATTTTTATAAAAACTTAAAAACAGCAAAGTCCAGCTTGGAAAAATCAAAAATATTGTTGGCCTAAACTGTTAAGAAGTACAAATGCCGACCATAATTTTTTTATGAATTATCAGAAAACCCGGCAATAAACTCTTAAAACCCGGAGAGTGGCTCAGTAAGGTAAAACGGCTCATAATTTGTCGCAAGTTCAAGCCCCAGCTCCGGCAAAAAAAAAAAAAGAAATTATGGCATTTGATAATTTAAGACTTTAGTCTAATACATGATTAGTGTCCATTTAACCATAATTAGATTTAATATGAGAGTGTGGGTGAACCAGATACTAGGCCTCGTCAGTATCTACAGCGCCTTCATTCTCTCAATTAACGGGTGCGATAATATATATTTGGGTTTTCAGGTAGATATTCAAAGGCAGTTTGTGTAATAGTAACATAATCGTAAACCGTAAAATATCGGCCCTTTCAACTGTAAAAAACTCTTAAAAAGTGTTAAATCCTTCATAAAATCTCAAAAACAGCCAAATCCTCCCCACTGTTTTAAAATAAACGTCTAAAAAGTCTTATATGCATGAGTGCTCTTCCACATTGCAGACCCTTGCTTACAGTTAGCTACCCCACTGACCCCATCCAAAAACTCCCATTAATTGCTTCAGAAATATCAAAATACTGACAAAACTCGGCTTAACCGTAAATTACTAAAGTAAATTCAGGTCGTCATCATTATGACAATAATTTATAGAATAGATTATTGTTTTGCATAATTTCATGCAGAATCAAGTCTAGTGATAACAAATTTTGAATTGATGACGTAGCTATGTAATAGCCGGACTAAAAAATATCAAAATATTGATAGAAATAGCAAGAATCCTGCCATAAACTATTAAAACGTGCAAAATTCTGTTCATAAAAAGTCAAAAATAATTTAAATCAAGTCATAAAACATTAAAAAATGATTAGGTATTATCAAAACGGTTTAAAAACGCAAAACTCTATTCATAAAATCACAAAAATCCAGTCTTAAAACATCAAAATATTGTTACAAAGCACATAAACTCGCCCTAAAACTGTTAAAAAATGTAAAAAATTATGAAATTTTAAGAATAGAAAAATCCGGCTATTAAAATGTAAATTTTTATTCATCAAATATCAAAAACAGCAAAATCTGGCCATAAAATATCAAAATATTAAAAGCTCAAATATAGTTTTATTTCAAAATTTTGTTAAAAAAACTAAAATCTGACCATAAACTGTTAAAAAATTGAAACTTCAATTTAGAAAATGTCGAAAATAATTAAATTTGGCCTTAAATTTAAATATTGTCAAAAAGCAGCAAGCTTGGGCCATAAACTGCCAAAAAGTGCAAAAATCTTACCAAAAGTTTTCAAAAAGACAAAATCATCAAAATATTATAATGAAATATTATGTTCCAAAAAAACAAAATCCAGTCATAAAATGTTTGAAAATGCAACATTATACAATGTCAAATATATATATATATATATATATATATATATATATATATCACGCCGCACGCTTTGAAACATCAAAATATTTAAAAAAAAAACACAAAAATCGGGCCATGAACTGCTAAAAATATAAATTTCTATTCATAAAATGTCAGAAATAGCAAAATCTGGTTTAAAACATCAAAATATTGTCAAAAAGTACCAAAATCCGGCCAAAAACTTTCATAAAATCTTAAAAAGAGCACAATCCGGCTTTACAATACTAACATTTTGTTAAAAAAACATTTAAATTCAGCCATAAACTGTTAAAAAATAAAAAGAAAAATATAAAACCTAAAAAAATAGCAAAAACCGGCTATACAATATCAAAACATTGTTAGAAATAGCAAAATCTGGCCAAAACCAGTCAAAAGGTAGAAAAATCTATTTATAAATAGATAGATAGATAGATAGATAGATAGTTTATTGATGTTGAAAATTAAGTACATTAATTTACACAAGTCAGGTACACAGTAATATATAATATAAAATTCTGATTAATTAAAATATAATAAAATGTAATAAAATATGATAAAATACACTTACAAAACTAATACAGAAGTTTCAGACTCAAATAAACCAGTTACGTTGTGAGCTGTAAACTCGGCTATATCAAAAATTTCTAATTTAATTAGACATTTTTTAATCACATATTTAAAAGAACTCAATGGTAAATTTTGGAGTTTTGTTGGCAATTTGTTCCAAAAGAGTGGTCCATAGTAGGCAACTCCAGTTCTTGATTTGTATATTCTGGTATACACTGGCAATAAATTATTTGCAAAACGAGTGTTATAACTACTTCTATTGGTTGCATATTTATCTTTGTTGTTTTTTACATGTAGTAAACATTCATAAATATAACTGGATGGCAACGTGAGCAATCCCAATTCTTTAAATTTTCCATTTACTTTTTCAGTATATTGTAAATTACAAATGGCACGAATAGCTCTTCTTTGCAATTTAAATATTTTATTTGCATGAGGAGAATGTCCCCAAATGTCAAAAATAGCAAAATCTGGCTATGAAGTGCAAACTTCTATTTATCAAAAAATGTAAAATCTAATCCGGTAATAAAATACTAAAAAACTGCAACAAAACTCATAATGTCAAAAATAGCAAATTCTTCAAGGCGGGATATTAAACAATTGTCAAAAAGCACCAATATCCGGCCGTAAATTTAAAAAAATGTAAAATCTCAAAAATAACAAAATCCTTGATAATATCAAAAACTTTGTTATAAAAAACCAAAATCCGGTCATAAACTATCTAAAAGTGCCAAATTCTAAAAACGTCATAAAACACCAAAATCGGTCCATAAAGTATTCACGAAATGTCAAAAATAGCAAATTCTGAGTTTAAAAAATCAAAAAACTGTTAGAAAACTTCAAAATCCGGCCTAAAAGTGTAAAAAACGTGATAAAATCTCAAAAATAGCAAAACCCGGCCATGAAATATCAATTTATTGTCAGAAATCACATAAAATGTTAAAAATTGCAAAATCCGGTCTTAAAACATCAAAATATTGTTAGAATCACCAAAATCCGACCATAAACTGTTTAAAAAAATCCCAAAAAAAGCAAAATCCAAGTATGAAATATCAAATATCAACATTTTAGTAATAATTGTTAAAACGGGCAACATTTTGATCATAAAAAGTTATAAAAATAGCTAAATCCGGCTATATAATATCAAAATATTGTTAGAAATAGCAAAATCCGGTGCAAAATTTTAATAATAAATGTAAAAAATGTCAAAATCTAGTATAAAAATTTGTGTTATAACCAAAATTTGCTCACAAAATTCTGTTCATAATGCCAAAAATAGCACAATCTGGCGTTAAAATTTTATACACTTGCTCCGGCGTACCATAATCATTGCCAATGCGCGTTTTTTGCGATTAAAACATCAATCCATTCAAGGTCATCGTTTTAATTTTTGCTATTGTGTTACAAAACATTGGTCCTTCGAACGGGATTAAACCTTAAGACCCACATATAATTTACGTTGTCAAACCTTTTTATATTAATTTACATTGACAGTTCATATAATAAATAGTCGGGTAACACCAAGAAAAATTTCCAAGCCTACAATCAAAACCTAAGTGACCCGCCCGTTCAAATTTTAAATATTGGCCCATTAATTTCAGCAACAAAGTTTATTTTAAATCAATTACCTGCTCTAGAAACTTTTTTTTTATTCGATGAGATAAATATTAGTAAATTTATTAAATAAATTTCATCCAAGGAATAAGTTTTCTGCAAAAATATCATTTCCTGAGCTAAATTTGACATTTTTCCTGCTGTGTATGTGCTTTGTGGCTTTTATATACTTTAAGCGAATAAATATGTTTTTTAGACATTTTTTTAATGAAGTTCTTGCTATATGTGGCTTACTATATATCAAGTCTTATAATTTTTTTAATTTAATCGTAACAAGATTACAATTTGACCTCATTGCTTAAAGGTTAAAAGATTAATATAAATCTTAAATGAAAGGGATGGATCTCTCATCAGGAAGCACACAAAAAAAAAGGTTAATATAAAAACAACCAAACGCTCGATCAAGTTGACACCGCCTTGAAATAACTTGTTGCTAATAACGCACACATTTCTAGTCCAGAAACAAAGACAACCCCGCTTATATTAAATATAATTGAATTGCACGTCATAAAATACGAAGCGCACATTGCCTTCTCGTTAGTCTGCGACCATAACCCTGACTGCATAATGAATGAACGCGAAAAGAATTACCATAACAATGTAATGTTTGCATCTGAATAGGTACTTACATTTCGAATACCATGTAGAGCATCCCCTCCGAGGAGTAGGTTTCCAGCAGTTCGACTATGTGGGGATGTTTCAACATGTGACAGATCGTCGCCTCTCTCTTCAAATCTGTAAAAAACAAAATAAAGATTGAGAGTTCTGTTGAACACGACAAATCAGATCAATGAGAGCTCATTTTGTTTTGTACTTATGTTATCGCTACTGTTATTGGATATAAATAAAGAGGCAAGATGGGATTTATTTTATACTAAGAGATGTACATTTTTTATCAAAGAATGGAATAAAATGTTTTATTTTAAACATAAGTGTAAAGTTGTTAAACTTATCAATACTAAGCTGAAAATATACAAATTTCATACATTATATGTAGTTCTTGATCATATAAGCACTCGCCAGTTTATAACTTAAAGTTTTACAAATTACTAAACTTCTAAGAACTTCAACCATTAATTTTTCAAAATGTAAGTTTTGCAGCCAACTAATTATAGATAATGTTTGTAGTGCTCATTGAGGGTATTATAATCACAATTTTACTAACAAAACATATTTTATGTTTAACAATCGGTTGCATAAATTATTTATTATGTCTTATGCATTGACTAGGCAAAAAGATGATATTGTTAGGAAATATTTTTCTTGTTTAGTGGTGCCTGACCTAAATAATCAATATTATGTTAATTTCTTCATATTTGTTGAACTGTTTAAGATTAAAGCCTATTTTCCAATTAACTAAAATTCTTTTTTGTTCTTCAAATACGTCCTCTAAGTTCATTGCAACCTCCTTTATCAGTTTCAGTCTTTGCAGCATCGTTAAAAATACCTTGAAGTTTTTTGAATCACTTAAATTGTTTAATATCATCATCACACCCTCTCAGTATCAAACTTGACAATGGTTACTATAGTTTTAACATTCTTTTAAGTATCACGCATCTTTTTGTCTTATGTAAACTCAAAAAACTCTAAGAAATAAGATTCCTACACCTCCAGTGGGGTAGCTAGGATTTTTGGGCCCCACCGCAAAACATTGAAAAGGGCTCACTCATAGAAAATATTGAAAAAAAAAAGTACAGTTTTGTCATTTATTTAACTTTTATTTTGTAAATTTTGGGGGGCCCCAAGTTTTGAAATAATCGTCGGAAGGCCAATATGCTTGTGGGCCGTTCCGCATTGCAGCCTCTTGCTTACACCTCCCAAAATCAACCAACAGCAATCAACGTTGCCTCTAAACCTTCACTTAAAGTCTTCCTTAATTCTCGCAATATCTTTTGATTCTCAAACTATTCTATTCAAACATCTAGCAGCTCTCAAAGCCTTCAAGAAGCATTCGTAGAACCGTTTAACACTTTGCAGTTTATGTCTGAAGTCTCAAAATTTTCTAAAAAAGGTTAAAAGCTTTTAAGATACTCTCCATCACTCTACAAATTATATCTCAATCTCCTGAAACCTCGTTATTAGTTTATCAAACCTCGTTAGTTCTAAAAGTTATTTTCTAATTTGTTAAAACTCATTTATCAGCTTTTGAAAGTCTATAAAACTCACTTAGTCGTTTCTGATGGCCTAAAAATGTTCTATTCTTTTAAGACTTTCAGAGTCAACTATGTGGTCTTTCGCAAAAAACACTAAAAGATATTACGGGACTTAGTTCTAAAAGTCGTTTCTCAATTTGTTAAAACTCTCTAAAAATCTTTAATTAGCTTTTGAAAGTCTCAAAATTCACTTTGTCGCTTCATTTTTTTGTCAATGTGGTCTTTCCCAAATCTTTCAAAATACTCTAAAAGTAGTCTGATGACTTATTAGTTCTAAAATTCGTCTCTCAACTTGTTAAAAGTCTCTAAAAAAAATTTGAGTTTTTGAGGGCCTCTAATACTGATTTAGTCGCTTCTCATAAAATACAATCCAAACTACACACCCGTAATCATAAACAAGGGTTCCTGCCCACCCACCCAAGTGTTAGTGATCAAGAAATTAGATATCTCATCTCTTTCTCCATCATAATGACTATTAACGACTGCATAGAAAAGAAGTATGCAATTTTTTGATAACAAGCACTTGGGTGAGGCACTCCAATCCAAACTACTCGCTCGTAATCATAAACTAGGGTTCCCGCCCACCCATCCAAGTGTTTCTGATCAAGAGATTAGATATTCCATCTTTTTCTCCAACATAATGACTATTAGCGACTGCAGAGAAGAGAAATATGCAATCTTTTGATAACAAACACTTGGGTGGGTAGGTGGATACTCCAGTTTATGATTACGGACAAGTAGTTTGGATTGGATAAACAAACAATTATATATCTTATCTTTTTCTCAAACACAATGACTAAGAACGACTGCAAAAAAAAGAAATTTGCAATCTTTTGATAACAAATACTTGGGTAGGTAGGTGGTGCACTCCAATCTAAACTTTTCGTCCGTAATCATAAACTGGGGTACCCGCCCACCCACCAAGTGTTACTGATCAAGGGATTTTAGATTTTCCATATATCCCAACATAATGACAATTAGCTACTGCAAAAAAGAGAAATATGCAATCATTTAATAACAAACACTTGGGTGGGTGGGTGGGCACTCCATTCGAAACTGGGTTTCCCGCCCACCCAACCAAGTGTTAGTGATCAAACGATTATATATCTTATCTTTTTCTTGAACAAAAACATTTGCAAAGAAGAGAAATATGCAATCTTTTGACAGCAAACACTTGAGTGAGTAGGTGCATAGGTTACTTCAATCCAAACTACTCACCTGTAATCATAAACTAAAGTTCCCGCCCACCCACCCAAGTGTTAGTGATCAATCTTTCTCCAATTAATGACTATTAACGACAACAAAGAAGAGAAATGTGCAATCTTTTGATAACAAAACTTGGGTGGGTGGATGGGGCACTCCAATCCAAACTACTCGCTGGTAATCATAAACTGGGGTTCCCGCCCACCCACCCAAGTGTTAGTGATCAAACAATTATATATCTCATCTCTTTCTCCAATATAATGACTATTAGCGACTGCAAAGAAGAGAAATGCAATCTTTTGATAACAAACACTTGGGTGGGTAGGACACTCTAATCCAAACTACTCGTTCGTAATCATAAACTGGAGTAGACGCCCAACCATCCAAGTATTACTAATCAAAGGATTAGATATCCCATAGTTTTCTCCAACAGAATGACTATTAGCCACTGCAAAAAAAAGAAATATACAACTTTTTTGATAAAAAACACTTGGGTAGGTAGGTGGTTCGCTCCATTCCAAACTGGGTTTCCCGCCCACCCACCCAAGTGTTAGTAATCAAACAATTATATATTTCATCTCTTTCTTCAATATAATGACTATTAGCGACTGCAAAAAAGAGAAATGCAATCTTTTGATAACAAACACTTGGGTGGGTGAGGCACTCTAATCCAAACTACTCGCTAGTAATCATAAACTAGAGTTCCCGCACACCCACCCAAGTTTTAGTGATTAGATATCATCTCTTTCTCCAACATAATGACTAGTAGCGACTGCAGAAAAGAGAAATATGTAATCTTTTAATAACAAACACTTAGGTGGGTGGGTGATGCACTCCAATCCAAACTACTCGCCAGTAATTATAAATTAGAGCTCCCGCCCATCCACCCAAGTGTTACTGATCAAAGGATTAGATATCCTATCTCTTTCTCCAACATAATGACTATTAGCGACTGCAAAGAAGAGAAATATGCAATCATTTGATAACAAACACTTGGGTGGGTAGGTTCAATCCAAACTACTCGCCCGTAATCATAAACTGGGGTTCTTTTTCAAACTTTTTAAAATACTCTAAGAACGTTAGGTCGTCTTTCAACTTGTTAAAGCTCTCTAAAACTCTTTCATAAACTTTTGAATAATTTTAATACTCACATTTATTCTAAAAGTCATCTTTAATAAGCTTTTGGAAGTCTCTTAAACTCATTTTATTGCTTCTGGTAGTTCACCAAATGTTCTAGTTTCCTCATTTTTTTTTTAATTTCTCTAGATGGTCTTTATCAGTTCTTTCAAAATACTCAAAAAGACGCTTAAGTTCTTAAACTCGTCTGTCAATTTGTTAAAACTTTCTAAAAATCTTTTTTAAGTTTTTGAAGGTCTCTACAACTCACTGAGTCACATTTGGTAATTGACAAAATGTTTTATTTTCCTCAAACCTTAAAAGACTTCTCAAAATCATTTATGTTGTTAAAAAAATAATTTATCATAGTCTTCAAGGTCTTCTCGGATCTCTAACAACTTAAAATGTCTAAAACTTTCATAATTGCCTTTACAAAATCCAAAAATCTTTAATTTTTGTTGCAAAATCATTCAAATTATTGAAAAAGTCTACTACATAAGCAAAATTTGGATAACTTTCTTAATCGCCTCTAATATTTCTTTAGCTATTTTTATTTTAAAAATTTTAAAGCAATCAATAGAATTTTTTGAATGTGAAATAAAAAATTTATTTACAGGACTAGATTCTGTATGAAATTAGCAACAACAAAGATTAATTTTATCCAATTTTGCTATAATTACGACTTAACTTCATTATCTTTAGTAGTTTTAGCAAAATCTGAGTATTTTCAGTGTTTTGCAAATTGTAAAGTAGTCAATGAAAATTTTTGAATCCAGATTAAAAATAAACTGAATTACCAGTACTAGATTTTGTTATAAATTAGCCAATACACTAATTATTTTTTTCTAATAATGCCATAATTACGACTTGAATTAACTTTACTAGTTTTGGCTTAAATGGAGTATTGTCAGTATTTTGAAATTTGTGAAACAATAAAAAGGAATTTTTAAATCCTGTTTAAAAAATTAGGTTCACAGTATTCGATTCTGTATAGAATTAGCAAAAACAGTAAATATTTTCATTCATCGTTGCCAAAATTATGACTTTAATTAACTTTAGTAGTTTTGGCTTAAATCGAATTTTGTCAGTATTTTGAGATTTGTGAAGCAATCAAAAGAAATTTTTAAATGCGGTTTAAAAATTTGTGTTCACAGCACTTGATTTTGTATAGAATTAGCAAAAACAGTAAATACTTTTATCCACCGTTGCCATAATTACAATTTGAATTAACTTTAGTTGTTTTGGCTTAAGCCGAGTTCTGTAAGTATTTTGAGATTTGTAAAGCTATCAATGAAAATTTTTGAATGCGGTTTAAAAATCTGGTTTTGCACGACTTGATTCTATATAAAATCATATAAAACAGTAATTAGTTTTATCCATTGTTGCCGTAATTACGACATAAATTAACTAATTGTTTTGACTTATGCCGAGTTAAGATTTGTGAAGCAATAAATGGAATTTTTTAAATGTAATTTAAAAATTTTCGATTTACAGAACTTAATTTTGTATAAAATTAATCAAAGTTGTAATTGATTTAATTCATTGCTGCTGTAATTATAACTTGAATTAACTTTAGTTAAAATTTCTGAAGCAATCAATTTTTCCATGCGGTTTAAAATTTAGATTTAAACTTGAGTAGTTTTGGCTTAAGCCGAGTGTCAATATTTTAAGATTTGAGAAGCAATCAATAAGAATTTTTAAAAGTAATTTAAAAATTTGAGCCCAAAGCACTTAATTTTGTATAAAATACACCAAAACAGTAATTAAATGTATCCATTGTTGCCATAAATAAGTTTAGTAGTTTTGGCTTGAACCAAGCTTTGTGAGTATTTTGAGATTTCTAAAGCAATGAATAGAAATGTTTAAATACGGTTTGAAAAGTTAAATTACAAAACTTGATTCTTTAAAAAGTAATAATAATTGCAAAACTGTTTCTCAAATCTAATGTCTTGCCAAAGACCTTAAAACCTTGTTTTGTGACTCTAAAACCCTTTAAACTTAAATATAGCAACTGCCTACAAAACTATTTTTTCTCAAAAAATCCTTTAGATTCCCTCAAGGTCTTTTAGGTTATTCTTAAACCTATTAAAAACTTCTAAACATTGTTTAGAGCCTTCTAAGTTGCTTATAAAAACTATAAAAAAGGTTTATTCTTGTCGTAGAACTGATTAAACATTCTCAATAATCTAAAACTTTCTCAAATTCTCCATCTATATACCATCAAATGTCTCTTAGTAACTTCTAGTACCTCTTAATACTTTCTGTGTACCTTACCAAATGCTTTAAAACTGTATGAAATCGTCCTTCAAAAACCATTAAAAACCTCTTTGGCTCTCTTAGTAACATTTAAAAACTTCTATTTATTAAAATTGAACAGTAATGGCCGTTACTATGTGATAGTTCATTATAAAATAAACAAAACACATTTATTATGTACTATATCACGAATATATTTAAAAACCTTAGTATCAACCTTTACAGGTCTATCATCAACTTCCAAAAACCATTTTTTGCAAAATCTCCAAACACTGTTCAACACTTTCTAGATTCTTTTAAAATTGTTTTAAACGCAATTTAATATCTCTAAGCTACTCAAATTCTTCTAATGTCTCTTCAAAATGTTTTAAAATTTTATAGGTTTTCTAAGTCGTAGCAAAATTTTCCGAACACTCAAAACTCGTCTTTAAAACTGTCTTAATATTATCTAATCCTTAAAAATCTGCTCTTTTAGCTTGCAATTCCTTCTACTTTCCTCAGAAATTATTTAAAAAATTTCAAAATATTGTATATTTGGGTTTTGTTTATTTCTCTGAAACAAATCGGTACAAATTTGGGCTTAGATAGTCTTATGATTGTCCAAAAGTTTACGAAAAACACAATCGAAGAGTTTCCACACCTTTCGTAGTTTTCTGAAATGATAAATTAATGTAGACTAATCGGTGTTGAAGTTCTAACCCAGTGTCCTGGTAGTGCAACTTTCGTCCTCTTCCACAGTCACCAGAAGAGCCTAGTCATCAAAATCCAAAGGTTTCTTTCTGCTTTGTAGTCTAAGTTTTTTCTTCTTATAGTGCCTATCTGTTTTGGATGTTAGCAATCATCATTGCAATTCTGACTTTATTGGTCACGGCCACGGTTTAACCAAAACATTCTTCTCCCTCCTGGTCCTCTAGCTCTTTCATTCCACTTTGCCTTGCAGGATCAATTGCAACAGTCCGTATTTTTGTTTGTTCTTCATAATGTGTCTCAAGTATTCTATTTTTCGTGTTTTTATCGTTAAAAAAAGTTCTTTCTCCTTGCCAATTCTTTCGAGGACATCACATGACAAAAGTCAATTATACTCCAAATTCAAACAGAACGGATAATTATGCATCAACCTAATAGGTCTATGTCATCATTAAATTTTCTAAAAATCACAAAACTCTCTCTAAACCTCTGTTAGTATTATTAGATTCTTGAAAGTTTTAATTTCGTTGCAAATTCCTTTAACATTTTTCAGAATCTTCAAGTTTTCTAATTTCCTCAAAAACCATTTAAATCTTTCTAAAGATCTCTACTTTTAATAACTCTTTAGATTATTTATATTTATTTAATTTTCATACAAAAATTGCTGTCAAAAATTTCAAAAAAAAAAGTTTTAAAATCTTCTTAGTATCTTCTAGTAATTCTAAATTTTTTTCTTAACTTGCTTAGCAAAATTCTTGAAAACATTTCACAATCTTTAAGTTTATACAATTCTTTCAAAATTTTTCAAAATCAATAAAACGGTTTTAAGACCTTAAAGTCTTCTACTAACTCAAAATCTTCTATATTATTAACAAAATTCTCAAAATCCTTTCACAATCTTTTAGATGTTTACAAATATCTCAAACAGCCTTAAAATTCTTTACAGCGTCCTTCAAGATTGATGTCAAAGTTTTTTCAATTCTTTTTAATTATCTGAAAATCCTTAAAAGTTTCTAGGTTGGCTCTTGTCTAGGCTTGCCAACGTCTTCTACTTTCACCAAAAAAAAATTAATATTATTTAATTTGTAACCTCTCAAAGTACTTTAATAATCGTTACCGGTCATTAAGACTCTTTTAGTTAGGTTTTCTAAACGTTTCAAAAACCGTTAAAGATAGTCAAAGTCTTTTTTTACGCATTTCTTGAGTACTAAATCTTTTAGGTCTTCTCAAAGTTATAAAATTCATTTCAACAAATTTTAAGATTTTTAAAGACTTTTTAAAGACTACTAGATAGTTTCAACTACTCTAAAAAAAATTAAATTGTCTTCACAATATCCTTCATATAAGTATCTAATAACTCTTAAATTCGTCTTTCTTGCAAAAAGCTTAAAAAACTTGTGAAGATGTTGTAGGTCTTTTTTAAAAACTATTAAATATCCCAAAATCTCTTTTATTGGTCTCAAAATCTTTTATAACCAACTCAAAACTTTTGACGACTTAAAAAATGCCCAATTTAATATAGATTTAAGTCTTTGAAATGACTTTGAAAAAAGTTCAGTTCAAAGTTTGTGAAAAAAAGCAAAAAACTGTCTGAAAGTGACATTTTAGGTGTTCTGCAGAAACTAAAACTCAACGCAACAAACTAAAAATTGTACCAAAAGATGCGCAATTCAATGTAAATTCACGTGTTTGACTTGACTTTTATAGTCTCAGTTCAAAGTTTTTGAGAAAATGCAAAAAAACTCCAAAAATTACACTTTTGGTGCAAAGTCGTGTTCGGCTCGAACTGAACTAAACTGAACTAAACTAAAACTCAACGCAACAAACTAAAACTTGTCCCAAAAGATGCACAATTCAATGTAAATTCACGTGCTTAACTTGACTTTGATAGATCCAGTTTAAAATTTTTGAGAAAATGCAAAAAACTCTCCAAAAATTATACTTTTGGTGCAAAGTCGTGTTCGACTCAAACCAAACTAAACTAAAACTCAACGCAACAAACTGAAACTTATCCCAAAAAATGCGCAATTTAATGTAGATTCACGTGCTTGATTTGACTTTTATAGACCCAGTTCAAAGTTTTTGAGAAAACGCAAAAAAATCTCAAAGAATTACACTTTTGGTGCAAAGTCGTGTTCGATTCAAACCAAACTAAACTAAAACTCAACGCAACAAACTGAAACTTATCCCAAAAAATGCGCAATTTAATTTAAATTAACGTGCTTGACTTGACTTTTATAGACCCAGTTTAAAGTTTTTGAGAAAACACAAAAAAATCTCGACTCGAACTAAACTAAACTAAAACTCAACGCAACAAACTGAAACTTGTCCCAAAAGATGCGCAATTCAATGTAAATTCACCTGCTTAATTTGACTTTTATAGTTCCAGTTTAAAAAAATTGAGAAAATGCAAAAAACTCTCCAAAAATTACACTTTTGATGCAATGTGTGTTCGACTCAAACTAAACTATTTTCAGTTTATTTTAAAAGTTATTTGGAGTCTATTAATAATTCTCAAAATTTGGCCAACAAATTCTTTAATATTCTTGGAGCTAAAAAAATATGTTTAAGAGTATTCTAGAGTCTTCAGTTTACTACCTCAAACTTTTCAATAACTTCCTTAGTAGCCTCCAGTAACCTTCAACGTCTATAATCTTAAGAAATATGTTTAAAACTTCTCAGAACCTTCTTAAACTTCAAAATCTATTTCAATTTTCTGCAAAGTCTTTAAACACTTTTCAAATTTCCTAGTTTCACTCTAAACTTTAAAAAGTTTAAACTCTATTTAATATCTCATAACAGCTTCTCAGATTCTTCTAAATGCTCTAAGAGTTTATAGGTCTTCTAAAGTTTTTCTTAATTTTATTGCAATTTTCATTAAAATTATTGAGAAATCTTCAAATTTTCCAAAAACTGGTATCAAAAATTCATTGAAAAGTTTCTAACAGTCTTTTCTCAGTATGTTCTAAATCCTCTCAGAAATGTCAAAAAAATCTAAAAACTGTAAGAAAAAAAATCTCAAGATATTCTAAATCCTTTCTGTACAAAATCGTTCAAAATTTTAAACATTTTTTAATTGCCAACAATCTTTGTGATTGATACTTAAAGTTCTCCAAAATCTGGTCTCTTAGTAGTTCTAGTATCTCTTTAAGTTGAACATTTTCATCAAAAAAATTCTTTCGAATTTCTCAGAATAGTCTTGATTCTTCTAAAACTAATTTTTGTTTCAGTTTCTAAAATTCTCTTAATGTCTCTAGTAGATTTCAAACTCTCAAAAACCTTTTCAAATATCTCAAAAATTTTAAGCAACTCTCAAAATCTTCTTGATTCCAAAAACAAATTTAAAGTTTCTTTATTCCAAAAGTAGATTAAAGTTAACAAAGCTCTCTTAATATTTCCAGTAGCTTTTAACTCTCTAAAACCTTTTCAAATGTCTTAACGTTTTCTTTGAACTGTTGGTGATCTCTAAATTCGTCTTGGTCGTGTCAAGCAACTCTCAAAAACTTCTTAACCCACCCAAGTTTTATTGATCAAAGGATTACATACCCCATCTCTTTCTCCAAAATAATGACTATTAATGACTGCAGAGAAGAGAAATATGCAAGCTTTTGATAACAAACACTTGGGTGAGTGAGTGAAGCACTCCAATCCAAACTACTCGTCCGTAATCATAAACTAGAGTTCTTTTTCAAACTTTTTAAAATACTCTAAAAACGTTAAGTCGTCTTTTAACTTGGTAAAGCTCTCTAAAACTCTTTCATAAACTTTTAAATGATTTTAATACTCACATTTGTTCTAAAAGTCATCTCTAAACATGTTAGAATTTTCTAAAAATCTTTAATAAGCTTTTGGAGGTCTCTAAAACTCATTTTGTTGCTTCTGGTAATTCACCGAGTGTTCTAGTTTCCTCAATTTTTTTTTAAATTTCTCTATATAGTCTTTTTCAAAATACTTTAAAAAACGTTCTTAAAGTCACCTGTCAGTTCGATAAAACTTTCTAAAAATATTTGATAAATTTTTAAAGGTCTCTACAACTCACTTAGTCCTTTTTAGCAATTCACAAAATGTTTTATTTTCTTCAAATCTTCAAAGACTTCTCAAAGTCAACTATGTAGTCTTTCACAAACCTTTCAAAATACTCAAAAAATGTTAAGAGTCTCATTACTCATTAGTTCTAAAAGTCGTCTGTCAATTTGTTACTTAATCGCTTCTGGTAGCCCAAAAGATGTTTAAAACCAATTATATAGTCTCTCTCAAATCTTTCAAAAAACTCTAAGGCAATATAGGTCTCATGACTCTTTTATATCTATTTTGCGTTGACTATAAAGGTCTCAATCTTCTCTTTTTTATATTTATAAGTTTCTAAAAATTTACTCTCATATCACCATTAGTAGCTCTCAAAATCAAATTCCTTAAAAAAATTAAAATTTATCACAGTCTTTAAAGTCTTTCTCTAACAACTTTAAAGGTCTAAAGCTTTCATAATCTAAAAATTTTTAACTTTTGTTGCAAAATCATTCAAAATTTCTAAAACTTTCTTAATGGCCTCCAATATTTTCTTTATTTTGAAATTTGTAAAACAACCAAAAGAATATTTTTAATGTGCTATAAAAACTTAGATTTGCAAGACTAGATTTTGTATAAAATTAGCAAAAACAGTGATTAATTTTATCCATTTTTGCCATAATTACGACTTGGGTTAACTTTAGTAGTTTTAGCAAAACCCTACTTTGCTCAGTATTTTAAGAATTATGAAGCAATAACAAGAATTTTTGAATGCGGCTTCAAAATTTAGATTCACTAGACTTGATTCTGTATGAAATTGTACAAAACGGTACGAAATTTCATTAATTGTTGCCGTAAATACGATTTGAACAAACTTTAGTAGTTTTAGCCAAATCTGTCTTTAATCAGTATTTTGAGAATTGTTAAGAATTTTTGAATGCGGTTTAAAAATTTAGATTCACAGAACTTGGTTCTCTAAGAAAAATTATGCAGATCAGTAATTAATTTATCCATTGTTGCCATAATTACAACCTGAATTAACTTTAGTAGTTTTGGATTAAGCCGAGTTCTGTCAGTATTTCAAGATTTGTGAAGCAATTAATGAGAATTTTTGAATGCGGTTTAAAAATTTAGATTCACAGGACTTTGTTCTCCATGAAATTATGCAAAACGGTAATTAATTTCATCCATTGTTGCCATAATTACAACTTGAATTAACTTTAGTAGTTTTGGATTAAGTCAAGTTCTGTCAGAATTTCAAGATTTGTGAAGCAATCAATAAGAATGTTTAAATGCGGTTTAAGAATTTGGGTTCACAGAACTTTATTCTGCATAAAATTTGCAAAAATATTAATTAATTTTATCCATTGTTGCCATAATTGTAACTCGAATTGACTCTATTATTAGTTTTAGCTTAAGCCAAATTTGGTCAGTATTTTGAGAATTATGAAGCAATCAATAAAAACTTTTGAAAGCGGTTTAAAAATTTAGATCCACAGGACTTTGTTCTCCATGAAATTATGCAAAACGGTAATTAATTTCATCCATTGTTGCCATAATTACAACTTGAATTGACTAGTAGTTTTGGATTAAGCCGAGTTCTGTCAGAATTTAGTAAATAGTAATTATGTCCATACTTGAATTATCTTTAATAAATCTGGCTTAAATCGAGTTTTGTTAGTATTTTGAAGTTTGTAAAATAATCAATAAAAATTCTTAATTCTAATCTTCTAAACATTGTTATAAGACTTTAAAAACCTCTAAGTTGCCTATAAATACTATAAAAAAAATATTTTTCTCAAAAAAATCCTTTAGATCCCCTCAACGTCTTCTATGTTTTTCTCAAACCCATCAACTATGTTATCTTTTTCAAACTTTTAAAATACTCTAAAAATGTTAAAGGTATCAGGTCTGTTGTCTTGTTCTACAAGTCGTTTCTCAACTTGTAAAAAGTCTTTAATGAGCTTTTAAAGGTTCTGAACTAAATTAGACGCTTATAGTAGCTCACAAAATGCTCTATTTCTCTCAAATCTTTTAAAACTTCTCAGAGTCGACTATGTTTCTTCATTCATTTGTTCTAAAAGTCGTCTCTAAACTTATTGAAATTCTATAAAAATCTTTTGGAGGTCTCTAAAACTCACTTTGTTGTTTCTGGTAGCTCACCAAATGTTCTAGTATTTAAAATCTTCTCAAATCTTTAATTTTTGTTGCAAAATCATTCAAATTATTGAAAAAGTCTACTACATAAGCAAAATTTTTATAACTTTCTTAATCGCCTCTAATATTTCTTTAGCTATTTTTATTTTTATTTTGAAATTTGTAAAGCTATCAATAAAGAATTTTGAATGCGGTTTAAAAATATGGTTTTGCACGACTTGATTCTATATAAAATCATATAAAACAGTAATTAGTTTTATCCATTGTTGCCGTAATTACGACATAAATTAACTAATTGTTTTGACTTATGCCAAGTTAAGATTTGTGAAGCAAAAAATGAGAATTTTTAAATGTAGTTTAAAAATTTGGATTTACAGAACTTAATTTTGTATAAAATTAATCAAAGTTGTAATTGATTTAATTCATTGCTGCTATAATTATAACCTGAATTAACTTTAGTTAAAATTTCTGAAGCAATCAATTTTTCCATGCGGTTTAAAATTTAGATTCGCAAGACTTAATTCTGTATAAAATTATGCAAAACAGTAATTAATTTCATCAATTGTTGTCATAGTTACAATTTGAGTAGTTTTGGCTTAAGCCGAGTGTCAATATTTTAAGATTTGTGAAGCAATCAAAAAGAATTTTTAAAACTAATTTAAAAATTTGAGCCCACAGCACTTAATTTTGTATAAAATATACCAAAACAGTAATTAAATGTATCCATCGTTGCCATAGTTACGACTTGAATTAAGTTTTGTAGTTTTGGCTTAAACCAAGCTTTGTCAGTATTTTGAGATTTGTAAAGCAATCAATAAAAAATTGAAAAGTTGAATTACAAGACTTGATTCTTTAAAAAGTAATAATAATTGCAAAACTGTTTCTCAAATCTAATGTCTTGCCAAATACCTTAAAACCTTGTTATGTGACTCTAAAACTCTTTAAGTTGCCTATAAAATCTATAAAAAAGCTTGAAAATCCTTTAGATTCCCTCAAGGTCTTTTAGGTTATTCTTAAACCTATTAAAAACTTCTAAACATTGTTTAGAGCCTTCTAAGTTGCTTATAAAAACTATAAAAAAACTTTATTCTTGTCGTAGAACTGATTAAACATTCTCAATAATCTAAAACTTTCTCTAATTCTCCTTCTATATACCATCAAATGTCTCTTAGTAACTTCTAATACCTCTTAATACATTCTGTGCACCTTACCAAATGCTTTAAAACTGTTTGAAATCGTCCTTCAAAAACCATTAAAAACCTCTTTGACTCTCTTAGTAACATTTAAAGACTTCTATTTATTAAAATTGAACAGTAATGGCCGTTACTATGTGATAGTTCATTATAAAATAAACAAAACACATTTATTATGTACTATATCACAAATATATTTAAAAACCTTAGTATCAACCTTTACAGGTCTATCATCAACTTCCAAAAACCATTTTTTTGCAAAATCTCCAAACACTATTCAACACTTTCTAGATTCTTTTAAAATTGTTTTAAACGCAATTTAATATCTCTAAGCTACTCAAATTCTTCTAATGCTCTTCAAAATGTTCTAAAATTTTATAGGTCTTCTAAGTCGTAGCAAAATTTTCCGAACACCAAAACTCGTCTTTAAAACTGTCTTAATATTATCTAATCCTTAAAAATCTTAATTTTATTGCAAAAATTGTTTTAAACCTTCTTAGTGTCTTCTGGTAGCTCTAAATTTTTTAAATTTTCTAAGCAAAATTCTGTTTTTACAATTTTTCCAAAAACCGTTAACAGGTTTTAAGAACTTATTAGTCTCAATCAGAGTTAAAACTCAAAATTACAATCTTTAAGATTCCAACATTTTTTTAATCTTCTAAAAACTCTTAAAAACGTTGCTCTTTTAGCTTGCAATTCCTTCTACTTTCCTCAAAACATTATTTAAAAAATTTCAAAATATTGTATATTTGGGTTTTGTTTATTTCTCTAAAACAAATCGGTACAAATTTGGGCTTAGATAGTCTTATGATTGTCCAACAATTTACGAAAAACACAATCGAAGAGTTTCCACACCTTTCCTAGTTTTCTGAAATGATTAATAATTGTAGACGAATCGGGTGAAGTTCTCACCCAGTGTCCTAGTAGTGCAACTTTCGTCCTCTTCCACATTCACCAGAAAAGCCTAGTCATCAAAATCCAAAGGTTTCTTTCTGCTTTGTAGTCTTAAGTTTTTTCTTCTTATAGTGCCTATCTGTTTTGGATGTTAGCAATCATCATTGCAATTCTGACTTTATTGGTCACGGCCACGGTTTAACCAAAACATTCTTCTCCCTCCTGGTCCTCTAGCTCTTTCCTTCCACTTTGCCTTGCAGGATCAATTGCAACAGTCCGTATTTTTGATTGTTCCTTATAATGTGTCTCAAGTATTCTATTTTTCGTGTTTTTATCGTTAAAAAAAGTTCTTTCTCCTTGCCAATTCTTTCGAGGACATCACATGACAAAAGTCAATTATACTCCAAATTCAAACAGAACGGATAATTATGCATCAACCTAATAGGTCTATGTCATCATTAAATTTTCTAAAAATCACAAAACTCTCTCTAAACTTCTGTTAGTATTATTTCATTCTTGAAAGTTTTAATTTCGTTGCAAATTCCTTAAACATTTTTCAAAATCTTCAAGTTTTCTAGTTTCCTCAAAAGCCATTTAAATATTTCTAAAGATCTCTACTTTTAATAACTCTTTAGATTATTTATATTTATTTAATTTTCATACAAAAATTGCTGTCAAAAATTAAAAAAAAAAAAGTTTTGAAACCTTCTTAGTATCATCTAGTAGTTCTAATTTTTTTCTTAACTTGCTTAGCAAAATTCTTGAAAACATTTCACAATCTTTAAGTTTAAACAATTCTTTCAAAATTTTTCAAAATCAATAAAACGGTTTTAAGACCTTCTTAATGTCTTCTACTAACTCAAAATCTTCTATATTATTAACAAAATTCTCAAAATCCTTTCACAATCTTTTAGATATTTACAAATATCTCAAACAGCCTTAAAATTCTTTACAGCGTCCTTCAAGATTGATGTCAAAAAAATTTCAATTCTTTTTAATTATCTGAAAATCCTTAAAAGTTTCTAGGTTGGCTCTTGTCTAGGCTTGCCAACGTCTTCTACTTTCACCAAAAAAAAATTAATATTATTTAATTTGTAACCTCTCAAAGTATTTTAATAATCGTTACAAGTCTTTAAGACTCTTTTAGTTAGGTTTTCTAAACGTTTCAAAAACCGTTAAAGATAATCAAAGTTTTTTTTACGCATTTCTCGAGTACTAAATCTTTTAGGTCTTCTCAAAGTTATAAAATTCATTTCAACAAATTTTAAGATTTTTAAAGACTTTCTAGTAGTTTCAGCTACTCTAAAAAAAAATTTAATTGTCTTCACAAAATCCTTCATACATCTACTCGGATTCTCTTAGAACTTTAAAAAAAAATCTGAAAAATTCTCTCAAATTCGTCTTTCTTGCAAAAAACTTAAAACTTGTGAAGATGTTGTAGGTCCTTTTTTAAAAACTATTAAATATCCCAAAATCTCTTTTATTGGTCTCAAAATCTTTTATAACCAACCCAAAACTTTTGACGACTTAAAAAACGCCCAATTTAATATAGATTCAAGTCTTTGAAATGACTTTGAAAAAAGTTCAGTTCAAAGTTTGTGAAAAAAAAGCAAAAAACTGACTGAAAGTGACATTTAGGTACCAAAAGATGCGCAATTCAATGTAAATTCTTGTGTTTGACTTGACTTTTATAGTCTCAGTTCAAAGTTTTTGAGAAAATGCAAAAAAACTCCAAAAATTACACTTTTGATGCAAAACGTGTTCGACTCGAACTGAACTAAACTAAAACTCAACCTAACAAATTGAAACAAGTCTCAAAAGATGCGCAATTCAATGTAAATTCACGTGTTTGACTTGACTTTTATAGATCCAGTTCTAAATTTTTAGAAAATGCAAGAATCTCTTCGAAAATTACACTTTTGGTGCAAAGTCGTGTTCGACTCGAACTAAACTAAACTAAAACTCAACGCAACAAACTAAAACTTGTCCCAAAAGATGCGCAATTTAATGTAAATTTACGTGCTTAACTTGACTTCTATAAATCTAGTTTAAAAATTTTAAGAAAATGCAAAAAATCTCCAAAAATTACACTTTTGGTGCAAAGTCGTGTTCGACTCAAACCAAACTAAACTAAAACTCAACGCAACAAACGGAAACTTAACCCAAAAATACGCAATTTAATGTAGATTCACGTGCTTGACTTGATTTTTATAGACCCAATTCAAAGTTTTTGAAAAAATGCCAAAAACAATCCGAAAAATACACTTTTGAAGCAAAGTCGTGTTCGACTTAACTAAAACTGATTGCAACAAACTCAAACATGTTTCAAAAAATGCGCAATTCAATATAAATTCATGTGTTTGACTTGACTTTTATAAGCCCAGCTGAAAACTTTTAAGAAAATGCAAAAAACTCTTCCAAAATTACACTTTTGGTGCAAAGTCGTGTTCGACTCGAACTAAACTAAACTAAAACTCAACAAACAACAAATTCAATGTAAATTCACGTTTTTTACTTCATTTTTATAGATCCAGTTGAAGGTTTTTGAAAAAATGCAAAAAACTCTCTAAAAATTACACTAAACTGAACTAAACTAAACTAAAACTCAACACAACAAACTAAAACAAGTCTCAAAAGATGCTCTATTCAATGTAAATTCACGTATTTGACTTGACTTTTATAAACCCAGCTCAAAACATTTAAGAAAATGCAAAAAACTCTCAAAAAATTACACTAATGTTTGAAGATTTTTCACAAAATATTCTATTTTCCTAAACTGTTTCAAGACTTCTTATAGTCAACTATATGGAATTCTTAAACCTTTCAAAATACTCTAAGAGACGTTATGGATCTCATGACACATTAGTTTTCTTAATTTGTTAAAACTCTCTAAAAAATCTGTAATAAAATTAATCATTTAGTTAAATCTTTGAAGACTTCTCAGAGTTAATTATGTGGTACTTCTTTATTCATTTGTCTCTAAACTTGATAAAACTATCTAAAAATCCTTTTTGATTTTGACTTCTCAAACTTTAAAGATTTCTCAAAGTCAACTATGTGGTCTTTCTCAGACCTTTTAAGAGTCTAATGTCCCATTAAGTTCTTAAAGTCACCTGGTAATTTGTTAAACCTCTCTAAAAATCTTTGATGAGCTTTTGAAAGTCTCAAAATCTTATAATCTATAATCCTTTCAAAATACTCTTAAAGACGTTAAGAGTTCTGTGACTCATTAGATCTGAAAAACGTCTATCAATTTGTAAAAAATTTTAACAAGCTCTAAAACTCATTTAGTTGCTTCTGAGAGCCTTAGAAAATTGTTATTTTCCTCAAATATTCTAATACATCTCAGACTCAACTATGCGGCCTTACTCATTTTTTTCAAAATATTGTAAAAGAAGTTAAAAGTCTCATGACTCATTAGTTCTAAAAATCGTCTCTCAATTCTTTCTTAGCCATTAAAAAATGTCTCGGTAACTTTTAGCTGCCTTCTGCATCAGCTCTTAAAGTCTTTTCCAATTCATATTGCTAAATGTTATAAATCTCTCTAATCGTCTTTAATAACTCTCAAAATCATTTTTTTAGTTTTATTATATTTTTCAAGTTTTTTATAACTTTTAAAACTTTCCTATTTGCATGTAACAAGTTTGAAAACTTTTTATTTTTGTTGCAAAACCATTCAAGTCATATCAGTCTTTTTCTTAAAGCCTTTTACAACAAAATTGTCTAAAACTTTCTTAACCGTCACTAATATTTTTAATTTTTTTGAACAAAATCCTCTAAGACTTCCAAAAGTCCTTCTAAGAAACCTAAATACTTGCAAAACCTTTCATCGCCTTTTAAAGCCTCTAAAACTTTCAATTGTCAAAGTTTCCTTAACAAAATCTTCAAAAACATTTCAGAATATTCAAGTCCTTTCTAAGTTTCTTGTTAAATGTTAAAACATTCTAAAAATCTATTTACCGTTTAAAAACTTTCAAAATATTCTAAAAGTTATTTGGAGTCTATTAGCAACTCTCAAAACTTGACCAACAAATTGTTTAACTTCTAATAATATTTTAGGAGCTAGAAAAATAAGTATTCTAGAGTCATTAGTTTTACTACCTCAAGGTTTTCAATGACCTTCTTAGTAGCCTCTTATAACCTTCAACATATATAGTCTTAGCAAATATGTTTAAAACTTCTGAGAACTTTCTTGAACTTCAGAATCTATTTCTATTTTCTGCAAAGTCCTTAAACACTTTTCAAAACTCTCAAAACTTGTTTAAACGCTATTTAATATCTCATAAAAACATTTCAAATTCTTTTAACTTCTTTTCAAAATGCTCTAAAACTTTATAGATCTTCTAGGTCATTGCAAAGTTTCCCAAAAATTCAACTCTTCTCTAAACGTCTCCAAAAATTTAAAAAATCTTAATTTTATTGTAAATTCCAATAAAATTGTTAAAAAATCTTTAAATCTTCCAAAAACTGGTCTCAAAAACCTTTAAAACTTCTGAGTTTCCAAAAATCTTTTCTACTTAAAAACTCTCAAAATTCTTTATTTTGTATCAAACTTCTCAAAAACTTTTCTCAATCTTCTAGATATTCACAAATCTCTCAAATGACGTTAAACTCTTTACAGCATCCTTTAAGATGACCAACACTTATCATGAGTCACTTCATATCATGATTACTATCAAGCAGTTTGAACTGGAAAGCCCAACCACCCGCCCAAAAATTTGTAATAAAATAATTAAAAGTATCTCCTCGTTGCAAGCGTTAAAAGTCTTTTTGTCCAAGAAGGAGGAGGTGATATTCAATCTGTTAATGACCAACACTTGAGTGGGTGTTTGAGTCGCTCCATATTAGGATTACCATCAATAAGTTTGAATTGGAGTGCCTACCCACCCGCCCAAGAGTTTGTTATTAAAACAATAAAAGATTATCTTTTTTGCAAGCGTTAAAAGTCTGTTTCTCCAAGAAGAAGGAGGTTATATTCAGTACTTTAATAACAAACACTTGGGCGGGTGAGTGGGTTACTTTGTATCATAATTACCATCAAGTAGTTTGAAGTGAAGTGCTTACCTGCCCGTCGAAAGGTTTGTTATCAAAAAAAAAAAGTCTCTTTTTCCAAAAAGAAGAAGGTGATATTCAATCTTTTGATGATCATCATTTGGGTGGGTAATTAAGTCACTCTAGATTATAATTACCATTGAGTAGTTTAAACTGGAGTACCTGCCTATTCGTCCTAAAGTTTGTTATTAAAAAATTAAAAGTTTCTCCTCTTTGCAAAAGTTAATAGTCTCTTAGTCAGAGGAGAAAAGTGTGATATCTAATCTTTTGATGACTAACACTTAGGCAAGTGGGTTTGTTACTCCATGTCATAATTACTATTAAGTAGTTTGATCTAAAGTGCCCACCTAGTTTAAGCTGGAATGCCCAATTATCCGCCAAAAACTATCTTAACAAAAAACTGGAAGTGTTTCATCTTTGCAAACGTTAGAAGTCTTTATGTTAGAAAAGGCAATCAACAATCTTTTAATGATCAACATTTGGGTAGGTTCCAAAAACAAATTTTCTTGATTCAAAAAGTAGATTGAAGTTAACAAAGCTCTCTTAATGTTTCCAGTAGCTTTTAACTCTCTAAAACCTTTTCAAATGTCTTAACATTTTCTTTAAGCCGTTGATGATCTCTAAATTCGTTCTGGTTGTGTCAAGCAACTCTCAAAATCTTCTTGATTCCAAAAACAAATTTATAGATTCTTGGTTTCAAAAGTAGATTAAAGTTAACAAAGCTCTCTTAATGTATCCAGCAGTTTTAACTCTCTAAAACCTTTTCAAACGTCTAAGCATTTTCTTTGAACCGTTGATGATCTCTAAAATAGTCCTGGTCGTGTCAAGCAACTCTCAAAATCTTCTTGATTTCAAGAACAAATTTAAATTTTCTTAATTCCAAAAGTAGATTAAAGTTGACAAAGCTCTCTTAATGTTTCCAGTAGCTTTTAACTCTCTAAAACCTTTTCAACTGTCTTAACATTCACTTTGAACCGTTGATAATTTCTAAATTTATCCTGGTTGTATGAAGCAACTCTTAAAATCTCCTTAGTTCCTTGCAAAAATCTTTAAAATTCTTCTTCTCAGTTTTAAAATAATCTCAGACCTTTTAAAAAATATCCCATAAAACCCTCTTATCCACCTATATAACTTTCAAAAGCTTCTGCAAAATATTTTTTACAACTTCCTAGGAAGCCTTATCAAAATTCTTTTTACTATTTAAAGACTTTCTGAAACCTATTAAAATCTTCCAAAAGTTGTAATCTAAAAATCGTTATCTCTCTACGTTTTTTTGCAATTTTATAAAATTACAGTAATACTCGCACAAAACTGCGTACTTTAAATCAAATTAAATTTTATTTCATTAGTATTTAAAAACTTTCAACAATGTTATCAATCAATCAAATACATACCAATTTATACAAAGCTAAATCAAATAACTACAACAAATTAAATTATAATTGCATTTACAATTTGATTAAAATAATAATAATAATTAAATCGCAATTAAATAAACTAACATTGCATACAAAATTTAATTGTATATTTTATACAACCCATATTGCAGTCTAACAACATAACTAGACTAACTTGATGAATATAAATAACATTACAACGTTGGTTACACGTACGCTTTTAATTGAATTGTTTGTGTTTGAAAAACTTTTGTAATATATTTTACATTCCATCGAAACGGTAAAGTTTGTCTATTAAAATTTTTCACAAATCCAGATATATAAATTTATCATAGCTTAACGGAAATAGGCAAAAGGGAATAGGGAAAACTAACAAACTTTCATACTGTTCATCATTTTTATTAAAATCGCTCAATAACTTGTTATTTAACTAAATAGATAGATAATGCAAAGTTTGTAACCAAACATAGAATTAGCATATTTACTACAATTCAGCTTATATTACTTAAGTTTATTATGAGAGATGTAACTTGCATAGTTATATTCTTGTTGTGTTTGTATAATATTGTTTACTTGCATTGTAAGTTACTATAAAATGTCGGTGCGAGTTTAGTACAAGTGAAATTAATATAATTACATAGTGGAAATGTATTTTAACTTAAAATGATTATATTATGTATTTGTTGAGAAGTTGATTGTTTAACAATTTTAAATTGTTAGAGATAACAAATTTATTGTTAATCTGTAGACTAGAAAATATAATCTTTGTAAATTTTTATCATAAAATCATTATTTGCTAACGTAAAAATGAGAAAAAATCGGATATGGTAAAAACTTCTTGTATATAATGCTGGCTGAGCTGGTTACATCTAAGACACAACATAAGAAAAAAAAAATCGCAAAAACCCCTTAATGAAAAAAGTGTCTATACACAGAGTACTTGTTTTAATTTCAAAATGCCCATAGTTCACCCTGTGAGGTCGTAATTAGTATTTTCTAAAGACGCATACATTAATCATTCTGTTCTTCCTAAAGACATCCAAACCCCCTCAAAGTTTTCCAAAAACTATAAAAAACCTCAAGGTTTTGAGCATTATTAGGTAATCTACATTTCAAGAAAAAAAAACCGTTTACAATTTTTCAGAATCTTCTTAATCTTTTCTTGTTTCATACAAAAACTTTTTAGAATTTTTCAAACTCACTCAAAATATTTTTTAATCGCCAAATGTTTTTATGGTTTTTTACAAAGTCAAAGTTCTCCAAAAAAAATTCTTTCTTAGAAATTTCTAGTAATTCTTACAATTGCATATTTTGATCACAACAAAAATTTCTCAGAAATTCTTTCTTGGTTCTCCTAAAACTCTTTGTTACTTTTTAATAGCTCTCAAAATCTTCTAGTTTTTTAGACAACAATCAACAACTTTTAAAAAATCTTTCCAAAATCTGTTAAAATCTCTAAAACTTTCACAAAATTGTTTAGAATTTGTCAGAAATTCCTCTTTAATTGTTCCAAAATTCTTTGTGATTTTTTAAAAAACTTTAAAAATTCTTCTAGGTGCTCAAAGTTTTCCAAAACTGTTAAAAACTTAAAGACTTTTAGTAACTTCTCATATTTTTATCACAAAATCCTTTAAAATTTCTCAAACATTTCTTCTTGGTTTTCCTAAAACTCTTTCTGACTTTTTAATAAACTCTTAAAGGTTCCTAATTTTTTTGACAATAAAGGCTTTTGAAAAATCTTCTAAATACTCAGTTTTCCAAAAAATTGTTAAAGTTCTCTAACACTCTTTTATTAGCTCTTTGTGACTTTTTGGTGAACTCTCAAAACCTCCTAGTTGTTTAGACAACAATCGACAACTTTTTAAATTTCTTTAGATAAAATCTCTAAAACTCTCATAAAACCGTTTAGAATTCCTCAGAAACTTCTTTTTAGTTCTTCTAAAACTCTTTGTGACTTTTCGGTAGACTCTCAAAGTCATCTACTGCAAAAAACCACACGATAATAAGGCACAGACTTTTAAAACATTTTCTAGATGCTCAAAGTTTTGCAAAACTGTTAAAAACTTAAAACTTTTAGTAACTTCTCATATTTTTATCACAAAATCCTTTAAAATTTCTCAAACATTTCTTTTGAAAAACCTCCTAGATACTCAAAGTTTTTCAAAAACTGTTAAAATTCTCTTTTATTAGCTCTTTTGTGACTTTTTGGTAAACTCAAAAATATTCTAAATACTCAAAGTTTTCCAAAATCTATCAAAACTCTCTGAAAATCTCTTAGTAACTACTATTAGCTCTTAAAATCATATATTTTCATCACAAAATCCTTTAAGATTTCTCAGATATTTCTTTTTGGTTTTCTTAAATCTCTTTGTGACTTTTTGGTAGACTCTAAAACTTCTGAACTATTTTCTAGATACTCAAAGCTTTCCAAAATCTATTAAAAGATTCTCTCAGTAGCAACTAGTAACTCTTAAAATCGTATATCTTCATCACAAAATCCTTTAAAAACTCTCAGAAATTTTTTCTTGATTCTTCGAAAACTCTTCGTGTCGGATGCTTACTTAGACTATTGTGCAACGCTCCCCTACTCTCTTAGTAGCTTAAATTCGTATATTTTTATTACAAAATTCTTTAAGATTCATCAAAAATTTCTTTTTGGTTTTCCTAAAACTCTTCCAAAATCAGATTAAAATTTCCAAAATTCTTCAAAAATCCACTGTTAAACGTCCGTTGTATTCCTGATCAATGATAAGATAAGGCTCGTAAAATGATCTTGGTGAGTATGTCTTTTTTCCTGGATGGGTTTTCAGCGTATATAAGACGGATTGCTGCATTGTAAACCGACAGATGGTCTTCTCCCGTCCTTAGTAAGGCACCGATTTGATCTAGGCTATAGCTCAGCGTCGTATAAACCTATTAGTTTGCAGTTGCAAAGATATACAATTTTAGGATAATTAAGAGAGCAAAGTGTTGGCGTTAGTTCCGCTGGTACATATTGTAATATAGTTTTCGTATAATTACCAGCCGGTCTACGCCGTTTGGATCTTTGAACATGATCTTTCCATTAGAGTGTGTAAAAAATGCGTCCAGGAAGTAGTCGGTCTATGTTCTTAACTTAAGTTTTTACACAAAAAGCCTTATATACTTTGAGAGTGCTCAGTTATAAAACGTTAGCATAGCATGCTAACAGTCCGAGGTTCAATTCCCAAAATATGACTTGCTCTTTATCCACCAAAGTGATTCAAAAGTCACCTAATAAGCAGAATAAAATATATTAATATTAATTATAAATAAAAAGATTATAGTTAAAACTCTTGCTCCCTTAGTCCGACCATAGCATTGTATATTTGCTCAACGCTTTGAAACTAAAACACCGGAGTCTCGATCCTAGTTTGGCACCATTGTTCATTGCTCCAATGTTCATATTTATATATTTCAAAGCTCTAGTGTTCCAGGATCGGAGCGCCAAGCAATGAGCAAGGGTACAATGCTATGATCTGTCGGACAAGATCAGATCTGTAATCATCTTTTTCTCGTCTTGTTTAATCAATAATTGCTTTACAAAGACAACTTTGTAATTAACTTCTAAACCATATCTGATTTTCTTATAAAATTCTTCTGTTTATGACGTATCTGGTGTTTTAGATTTGTTGGAAATCTTCTTCATTTATACACATTTTCACTTTTTTTTTGTAGAAATCATACCCCGTGAGTTACAATATTAGAGTTGTTTTGCTCTTCCTACAAAAAAAACAAACGGTAGTTCAAGAATTGTCATAGTTTTTAATGTGTAGTGTTTGGTAGTTCTCGAGTTTATATTCTTACATTTCTTCACGATAAATTTGTAAGAATTAGAAATAAATTTAGAATCTTGCTAGTGACGTTCGCCGGAAGTAACTTTGTAGTAGATATCAGGCGTATTTAGTAATTTCTTTAGTCCGTTTAGTTGTTGCATGCTTTAAGCAGCTTCTGTTGCAAAATTAGTGATTACGCCAATCTGATCATAAAACTATAAACAGAAAGATTCTAAGTTTAATTATTTTTCATACATTGTTGCTGACTTCTGATTCAGTTCACAACTAATAAAAGTTTTCTTTTGGGAATAAACCATCAGTAAGTTTTATTTTTTATTCTTTAATATTAGCGCTTTCCAAAATTTAAAATTCGATTCTTCTAAAAGTTCCATCGGTGTTGTTGTATTAATAGAGACCAATGATAATGATAAATTTCTGGGTAATTTTGTTGGCGTTTGATAATTATTAAAATCAGAAAGAAATTATTTTTCTTCTTTTTTGAAAAAACTTTTTTAGTAATTAATCAACTTTTGAAGGTTTTTCTGTTACTACAAATTTATTCATTTAGAAATTCAATTCTTTAACTGAAACATCTTAAATTTTTTTTGTCTTCAAATTCTCACTAATAATTTCTTCATCAACAGAAATCTTTTTTCTTCAACATTTCAACTTGCACTTTCTCTACCTGATTTTCTTTTTTTTTTTCTTCACTAGCTACTCTTTTGACGTCATAGATCATACATTTTTTCATTTCTTTTCCAGATTTATTCTTTTCTGTATTATCTTCTTCAACCTTAGTATCTTTTGATGCTATTGATCTGCAACATTTTCTGTAGATTCTTTATCAGTAATCTGAAGATATGGTTCTTCCAATTACTTCTATTTTTTCCAGATTTATTATTTTCTACACTATCTTCTTCTTCTTAAACCTTAATTTTTTCTGACTATGCTGATCTGCAAGATTTCCTTTAAGTAAAAAGTTTTATTTTGTTTTGTCTTCTATTTCATGGGCACTAACAATTTCAACACCAGATTTCTGCAGCAATATTTTTTCCAATTTACTTTCTTCTTCAATAATAACAAACTTGTAGATGATCTGCGTGATTTTAATCTACTTACAAAATTTTTCATCACTAATGACCTCTTTTTTAAAAACGCAAATGTTTCTTTTTCTTTAATCATTTCTTCAACATCGGACTTCTTTGCCAATTCTTTGGTGATACTTATTCTTCAGTTTCCTTTAGTAATTCCAATCTTCCAGATTCTTCATATTAATCTTTAGCGCCAAATTTCTTAAAAGTAACTGACAAAGCTCAATTGATTTCTTGGGCAATAATACCAATTTTCCAGTTTTCCTGTTATCAAAACTTCTTCTAATGTTTCTACTAACACCTCTTTTTGATTCATTGTTTTCGATGCAAGTTAGTTTTAAAGAGTGTCTTCATAAATTTTATTTCAATAATAAAATAAATAACCTTATCAAACTCAATATTACTTTTAACAGGTGTAGTATTTCTTTCCACAACTTTTGAAAAAACAAACAACACCTCAACGCATTTGTTACTCTCAACTGCGCAACGTACTAGTTTCAGATCATGCAATTTAGACTAAAAAACATTCGCAACGTTCCAGAAGCTTGGGCAGTCCAAAATCAAATATTTAGACTATCAGATCACCGCCAAGATCAACAAACTAATCTGTGATTACCCAAAAATTCCACCAACCACCAATAATCAACTGCGGAGCTTTTAAAGCATTTGCAAGTGACTGTGTGAGTACTGTTTCTATAAGAAACAAAAACCTACCAAACTTCCAAAAATATAAATACCAACTACACCTCTGCCAACTATAATTAAGTTTAAAGTTTGCATTGCAAACGAGTACCAGCCGGGTTCAGAAGATGTAAAATCCGAAAGTTGCACCAAGTGTCCAAATATCGGGCAACGTGGAGCAGCAACACCACGGTCCCCAACCAGGTCAAGAACCCTGCCAACTAAACAACTGTGACCCCAATCAAACCCAACACAGTCATGAGACATTTCCCGGCATAGCTTCCGTACAAATTCCAGACATAATACGAGCACGCCTAATACGGTAACTTACAACACAAAAATAGACCAGACCAAAAAATATGCAAATCAATCAGCAAGATGCAAACCGATACTTGGCATTATACCCATCTATTAGCACCAAAAAGTATTGCAGCACGGTAGCATATAGAGACGGCTCGATCACCCTAACGCATCCCTCCGACATGACGCAACAGCTCATATTCTTAATAAACAATTACTAGATGCATGCAAAACCGCACAAATATGCCGCAGGTTACACCCAAATAAACAAGCTACTAGGACACACTACTATTAACCTGGCAACAATGCTTGTCAACCCCAAGCTTCTCTGCAATGTACAAACAAAACTGTACGGATACATTCTACATATAGTAGACTACCTGATTGGCAAATTTTAATAGTTGGCAGTAAAAAACCAACTCCAACATGGTAGCGTTACCAAAAAAAACCAAAGAATATGTATCATAACTTGTCAAAATGCAAACAATAATATACCACAAACATCCAGCACAACAACCTGCGTCAATGAAAAATACCACAAAAAAGTTTTACACTTCGGTCGATGCTCCATATAGTCACAAACATCTGTGACACCACCAAAAGCTGCTTCACAGTCGACTCAGAATATCGTATCTTTATGCACCCCAGAGAAATCGGCAAAAACACTGACCGACAATTTTCCAATTCCTTCTAATACGACTTTCCATAAAAACCAAAGAAATCGAACAGGAACCACCTACAGTTAAGCCCCTCAAGACCCTCAACATAACACCGTCATTACCGTCAATCACAATAAAAAAAAAATCAAAAAGAAGAAGAAGAAGAAGAAGAAGAAAAAAACAGCAGATCAACATCCTCAGTGGATATCGTTGTACATAACACTACCGCGTAGTGTTTTAAGACATATGGCGCAAGAAGTTAAATTAAATAGTGATGTGCCACCACAGTGCCGCATACAGCTAAAACTAGTGCTGAGTTTTGGCAGAAACCTACATAATTTCGGACTAACTCGTGCCACATGTACTACACCCGTCCAAAACAATAAAACAATAAACCAAAACAATCGACAATATGTAGACACCATCTCAAAAGCTTAGTCTAAGAGATTAGGGGAAATTGTTGCAACGCGTGAGCGGAACCCAGCTCCACCAATCACAACACACCAACACCTAACAAACTTGCATAAATGTCAGCATTTTCTTCCTAACTAGTCAGCCAGTCCAAAAACCAAGCAGACAACATTGTATAAAAATATCGCCGTGTGCCTATGTCCTTAAGCGACTCTAATCTAATCACATAACTGCAACTTTCGCTTAACCAGTAAGCTAGTGTCGTCGACTATCTTAGTAGTAGCAGACATACCCGCGGCTACTTTCACTCGGCACCCCTATCAAAAGCCTAGGCAAACCTAAAACTCTCCTCAATGACACACACAGCCGCACCCTTAACATCTACAAGTGCTCAGCCGGTGATACAACTTGACTCTTCATTGTTCCACAATAAACATTCACACTTCGAGGATCTTCTAAAAAAATGATCTGCTCCTGCAGCAACCCTAATATAGTCATATTGGACACTACGTCCAACCGAGTTGGAAAAGAAACCCCTGGGCGCACTACCCAGAGCTTTCAACACCAAAAACAACAACCTTCATCAAGCACTCTAATCACCGCCTCCAATAACTACAAGGCTAAGCGGCAACATCAGAATTTATTTATATAGAATGAGACCTAGATATGTAGCGCCGCCTGGCCACAACAGTTGACTTATAAGTTATTAATTTGTGTAATTTACGTAAATTGTTAAAATCTTTGTAATAAAAACTAAAAAAAAAGAAACGTAAACATTCTTGAAAGTTTTTAGTAAACTTAATCTTGCGTCCTCTGGAGAGTTTTTCTAAGTAGAGAAAGAATACCAAATAACGTGGTAGAGTTGTAGAATAAAAATTTTCAACTTCATTGATTTTAAAATATCTTTGCCAAGAGCTTTGGAACTTAAATCTCTTTGTTAAGTCTAACACCAATTGTTGGAGAATAAACCTACTCATTTTTCAAAATAGCTTAATGTGCTACATATAAGATTCTTAGTTAGAAAGCGTCACTTAGGTTTAAAGGTTAACTAACAAAAATATCGCGTTGACTTCCCATCTAGTGTAGTAAAGTGACAAAGTAATCCCTGCTAGTAGCACAATTCTGTCAAAATGTTTCTAAAGGTTTTTTGGGAGCTGTTAGAGGCGTAGAACAGTTAGGACTCAGTGCGCTAAAGACAAAGTTGCTGTGGATCTCCAAACTGAGTTTGAATGAATAAAACTAAACACCCTTCATCGGTGTGCCTATACATCTCACTGGTCAGAGACAATTTACTTAAAATCACAATTATTATTATACCTTTTATGTATAAATATATGTGAGAGGTGATAACTCAACGACCTCTATTACAAAAAGTTGATCTGTGTATGTATCTGTTTTCTTCTTATTTTTGTTTTGAATAGTATCAAAATTATTCAATTCAAGATTATTAGTTTTTGTTTTCGTTTTACCAAATCACCAGCTGCACTGGAAAAAGGTGCATTCTAATTTGACTATTTTAATACAATATTTACACTCGTGCTTCTCTTTTAATGCTTTCAGGAGAGTGGCAAAACATGACTAGTCAGTTGGGTGAGGCCCTTTAGCAATTATTAGCAGTCTTTTAATGCGTTGACGTTGAAAATATTCATTTTTCCTGTAACCTTACTCTAAGCCAGCATTAGATGATAGTTAAATTTGAGAGATTATTTAAGAATGTTATTAATATATCTGCCAATTTCAGTGTCCCAATCTTAAATACAAACTATCTAACTTCATGTTCAATTGTTGCTAAACGCTTTGAAATTTGCGTTTTTTATATATAAACAATTTTATTTGTGTTTGATGCAACCAACAAAAAACCCAATAAAAAATTCATTCATCAAACTACATATTAAAATTTCATCTACTCGTTTTGATTTAAAAAAAAAATTGACCACTCATAAGTTATTTAAATCGAATTAAAAGGTTTGCTTCAATCCATCTGTTTCAATAAATAGTTTATGTATTTAATTCCCTTAATGATTTATTCATCCATTGATACATTTTCGTGTGAAACCGGAACATAATAAATGAATTTATCACTTTCCTCCACTCCCAAAGGATGAAAATGCATTATATTCCATTCCACCCTTCGTTGCTTTGATACAATATACTGCTACCAGTTGTGCAAATAATCCTAGCTGACCGAGTTCGGAAATAGGAAATCTTGAAACAAAATTCTATTTCAAATGCAAAACATAATTATTAACAATACTAAATTGATACTTTTGTGTTTCAGAACAATTAAACAATTTAAATTCCAATTGGTAAATAAACTGTATACCGCATTCAATTAACTCTAATACATTTATTACAATGTTTTGCACACAACAAAAGCCCATATTTCATTCATGAAACAATTTTATCAAATTGATGAACAATCATTCAGTTTGTGAACATGGAAGAGCCAAAATTAATTATGAAAGGAGTCCATAAAAATAATAACATCATAAAATGGTCAGGGGTCGGAACAAAAATGCTTTTTCAATATCGTAAAAATCCGTTCGCTATAAAAAAAGGGTAGGTGAACGCGTTACGTAATGTAATTCCTAAGTGACGAATTGCTTTTAGGGTGTTGTTGTTATTTTGATGAAAAAGCGTCAACATTTTTAATTTTTTGTATAGTATAAGCTGAATTTATGAATAAGTAAATTAGGGTCATCTCTAGAGACCTTCCACATCCTGATAATATTAATTTATATTGTTTTAATTATTGTTTACCTTCCGTGCTGAGTCCCGGACTTGAGGTAAATTTTGCGACGTCGACGATCTTCACAGCGAACTGCTGTCCTGTTTGTCTGTGAAGACATCGTTTCACTACACTAAATGGTCCCCTGTAACAAAAAAAAATAAGATATAAAATAACATTTGATAAATAACTCTGAATAAAACGCATTTGCATCCAGACCTCATTTTTTATATGTCAGTCTTTTCCCATTCACCATCGGGTTATCTAAGCGTTATATATTTTTTCCCTACTACTAAACATCAAAGAGAAATTGCGGTATTATAGAATGGATTAAGCCGCTGTTTATACATCTGCTCAGGGATCATAATTGGACTGGTATTTTAAATAATTATTTACTTTGTATTATTATGATGGGGGACTTATATTTTATAATTAATATTTAATTTACTAAATGGAAAATTAATTAAAACTACTTCAATATTTATATTTTGTTAGTTAACTTTATTTTTTTAATACAAATTTATGTTTCAATTTTCCGTAAAATGATATATTAAATACTGTCTCCGCAATGCTCTGGCGCAGTGGTGCGTAACTTTTACACGGGTGGCTATGTTTCAGCTGAAAAAATTCCATGAGTCATATCAAGTTACATTCTTAACGGATCCGTGTGCTTTTTTATAGTAAATGTTTGAATAATTATATTCATCCAAAAATTCCACCGCTTTTATGCTTTATAACTTACTAAAACCATTGTAGGAATATTACAATTTATTTTAAACTTGATGTATCGAATTGGCTGCAATTTACATAGTTGGTAGCAGTGATATTGCTAAGCATTATTGCCAAGTTGTAAAAAAAAATATTAATTAATACAAAAGTTACGACAAGAATTTAATCCCTTACAACTTCAAGCTTGATGTAAGTGAACTCAAATATATTCAGATTACTCCAAACTCACAGTATCAAATTAGCTGCAATTTACACAGTTGGTAGTAACCCTATTGCAATGCATTGTTGTAAATTTCTATACAAAATTAATAATTAATACAGAAGTTATGTCATGAAATCTATCCATTTTGACTTCAAACTAGACGTAGGTGAACTCGAATAGATTTAGATTACTCAAAACTCAAAACTCATCGTATCGAATTAGCTGCAATTCACATAGTTGGTAACAATGCTATTGTAGTGCATTGTTGTCAAATTGTATAAATATTGAATGATTAATATAGAAGTTCTGAGATGAATTTTATAACTTATGTTTTCAAGCTTGTAATAAGTGAACTCAAATAGATTTAGATTACTCAAAACTCACATTATCGAATGAGCTGCAATTTACACAGTTGGTAGCAATGCTATTGCAATGCATTATTAGCATTGTATACAAATTCAATGATTAATACAAAAGTTATGAAAAGAATTAAATCCCATATGACTTGAATCTTGATGTAAGTGAACTCAAATAGATTTAGATTACTCAAAACTCACAGTATCAAATTAGATGCAATTTACACAGTTGGTAACAATGCTATTGCAATGCATTGTTGCCAAATTGTATGCAAATTCAATGATTAATACAAAGTTATGAAAAGAATTAAATCCCATATAACTTCAATCTTGATGTAAGTGAACTCAAATAGATTTAGATTACTCAAAACTCACAGTATCAAATTAGCTGCAATTTACACAGTTGGTAGCAATGCAATTGCAGTGCATTGTTGTCAAACTATATACAAATTCAATGATTAACACTAAAGTTATGAAATTAATTTAATCCCATATGACTTCAATCTTGATGTAAGTGATCTCAAATAGATTTAGATTACTCCAAACTCATGGTTACAAATTAGCTGCAATTTACACAGTTGGTAGCAATGCTATTGCCATGTATTGTTGCCAATTTGCAGAAAAATTCAATGATTAGTACAAAAAGTATGAAATTAATTTAATCCCATATGACTTCAATCTTGATGTAAGTGAACTCAAATAGATTTAGATTACTCAAAACTCACAGTATCAAATTAGATGCAATTTACACAGTTGGTAACAATGCTATTGCAATGCATTGTTGCCAAATTGTATGCAAATTCAATGATTAATACAAAGTTATGAAAAGAATTAAATCCCATATAACTTCAATCTTGATGTAAGTGAACTCAAATAGATTTAGATTACTCAAAACTCACAGTATCAAATTAGCTGCAATTTACATAGTTAGTAGCAATGCTATTGCCATGTATTGTTGCCAATTTGCATACAAATTCAATGATTAGTACAAAAGGTATGAAATTAATTTAATCCCATATGACTTCAATTTTGATGTAAGTGAACTCAAATAGATTTAGATTACTCAAAACTCACAGTATCAAATTATCTGCAATTTACACAGTTGGTAACAATGCTATTGCAATGCATTGTTGCCAAATTGTATACAAATTCAATGATTAATACAAAATTATGAAAAGAATTAAATCCCATTAAAACTTCAATCTTGATGTAAGTGAACTCAAATAGATTTAGATTACTCAAAACTCACAGTATCAAATTAACTGCAATTTACACAGTTGATAACAATGCTATTACAATGCATTGTTGTCAAATTGTATATAAATTCAATGATCAATACAAAAACTATAAAATTAATTTAATCCCATAAGACTTCAATCTTGGTGTAAG
This sequence comes from Tachinus rufipes, assembly GCA_963932245.1. Lineage (NCBI taxonomy): Eukaryota > Metazoa > Arthropoda > Insecta > Coleoptera > Staphylinidae > Tachinus > Tachinus rufipes. The sequence goes on along the minus strand of OZ010746.1, from coordinate 9,127,091 downwards.
TGAAATCAAATAGATTCAGATTACTCCAAACTCATCGTATCAAAATAGATAAAATTTACACAGTTGGTAACAATGCTATTGCAAAGCATTGTTGCCAATTTGTATAAAAATTTAATAACTATTACAAAAGTTATGACATGAATTTTATCGCTAATAACTTCAAGTTTTATGTAGGTGAACTCAAATAGATTTAGATTACTCAAAACTCACAGTATGGAATTAGCTGCAATTTACACAGTTAATAGGAATGCTATTGCAATGCATTGTTGTCAATTCGTATAAAAAATTAATAATTAATACAAAAGTTATATCATGAGTTTTATAGCTTATGACTTCAAGCTTGATGTAGGCAAACTCAAATAGATTCAGATTACTCTAAACTCATTGTATCAAATTAGCTGAAATTTACACAGTTGGTAACAATGCTATTGCAGTGCACTGTTGTGAAATTGTATATAAATTCAATGATTAATACAAAAGTTATGAAATTTATTTAATCCCATATAAGTTCAATCTTGATGTAAGTGATCTCAAATAGATTTAGATTACTTAAAACTCACAGTATGGAATTAGCTGCAATTTACACAGTTAATAGGAATGCTATTGCAATGCATTGTTGCCAATTTGTATAAAAATTTAATAATTAATACAAAAGTTATGACATAATTTTAATCAGTAATGACTTCAAGCTTGATGTAAGTGAACTCAAGTAGATTTAGATTACTCCAAACTCATCGTATCAAATTAGCTGTAATTTACACAGTTGGTAGCAATGCTATTGCAGACCATAGTTGTCAAATTGTATAAGAATTCAATAATTAATATAAAAGTTATGGCATGAATTTTACCTCTTATGCCTACAAGCTTGTAGTAAGTAAACTCTAAAAAAATTAGACTACTCAGAACTCATCGTATCAAATTAGCTGTAATTTACACAGTTGGTATCAATGATATTGTACTACATTGTTGCCAAATTGTGTACAAGTTCAATAATTAATACAAAAATTATAAAATTAATTTAAACCCATAAGACTTCAATCTTGGTGTAAGTGAAATCAAATAGATTCAAATTACTCCAAACTCATTGTATCAAATTAGCTGCAATTTACACAGTTAGTAGCAATGCTATTACAATGCATTGTTGCCAATTTGTATAGAAATTTAATAATTAATACAAATTACGATAGAGTTTTATCCCTTATGACTTCAAGCTTAATGTAAGTGAACTCAAATAGATTTAGATTACTCGAAACTCATTGTATCAAATTAGCTGCAAATTACACAGTTGGTAGCAATGCTATTGCAGTGCACTGTTGTCAAATTGTATATAAATTCAATGATTAATACAAAAAATATAAAATTAATTTAATCCCATAAGACTTCAATCTTGGTGTAAGTGATCTCAAATAGATTTAGATTACTCAAAACTCACAGTATGGTATTAGCTGCAATTTAGACAGTTAATAGGAATGCTATTGCAATGCATTGTTGCCAATTTGTATACAAATTTAATAATTAATACAAAAGTTATGTCATGAATTTTATCGCTTATGACTTCAAGCTTGATGTAGGTGAACTCGAATAGATTTCAATTACTCAAAACTCATCGTATCAAATTAGCTGAAATTTACACAGTTGGTAACAATGCTATTGTAATATATTGTTGTCAAATTGTAAAAATATTCAATGATTACTATACAAGTTATGACATGATTTAACTCCTTATGACTTCAAACTTGATGTAAGTGAACTTGGTCAAAGGTGGCTCAATAGTGGTAAGCAAATAGATACATTCAGATAACTTCGTTGACACTGACGTAGTAAGTTTCAATACTGTTTTTCTTAGACTCATTTTATACGATACTGTTTAGGTTCATCGGAGTATGGAACCTTTGACTCTAGACGTTCATATCTGCTACAACTTGGTTATTTGAAAAAAATCATATAAAAGACGCATTCGGTAGATGAAGATGAAAACAAATACTGGCTAGTACACAATGGTCAAGAATTATGTTGCCTTAAGTCAGTATTGCGTCCTGGTAGCTTGCATTTTTCGATTTGTTCGTTGCATGTGTTTGGCATAAAAATCAAAATGGCGCAGTCGGTAAGTAAAATGTTTTGTCTTCATAGTTCGCTCAGGCCAATTCTTTCCAATCTTTAAATTATTTGTTGAATAGAATCTTGTCCAACATGAGAATCAAAAAGGCGCAGTCGGTAGGTTAAATATGTCATCTTCGATGGATATCATATCTGAAGCAGTTTGATCTGATACCAAATGCGGCAGACGCCTGGATTTAAAAATGGAATAAAATTAACGTAGTAAATTTAAGTTTTGAACAAAGTATCCCCCAAATAGCGCATCTCATACTCCAAACACTGAGTAAGCCTTTTTCTAAAGTTTTCTTTGGAACTTTCAAAGTTTTCTGACGGTATTCTGAGGCCCCCTTCTTATCATGGGCATATTTTCAATTCAAGAATTCAATATCAATCTAATACGAAAAGCTCGCTGCACACAAGCGGGCGTTAGACAAATAAGTCTGCACACAAAAAAGACGTTCTTAAAGGGACCACTCAACATAAATTTCTCATCCCCCTTTTTTGAACCGCCCCATTTTCAAGATTCTAGAACCATCAGGAAGGGATAAATGACCTTTTTCATGCGTCACCTTGTATGTCTAGCTTGCTTCAAAATGGCGCAGTCAGTAAGTAAATTTATTTTTTTTTTAACTTGGTTTGGGTAGCAAAAAGTATCCTGTAGTTGAACCCATTTATAGCCTGAAGTCAATTGATGTATCTCGGTTTCATAGTAAGCACATAATACTTGCATGTTCCTGGTTCACTGACCTTTGTGAGTATATAAATCATTGTAATCAATATCAGCGGCAAAAAGTCTTACTCATTATCGTAATATCGGTAGTCATCAATGTAGTCACCTATGTTATATTGTTCAGATTGTCTTTAATATATTCTTAGGTGGAAATTCGTGTAAAACACCAAATTGGCGCAGTCGGTAGGTGGTGTTTTTTCCGCTATTGGCGCCTAATTCCTGTACTCACAATTTACACATAACTAGCTACAATAAACGGTATCATTTAGCTTTCATAGGTAGTGCGCAAATTATTCAATATCGTAGAATGGTAGATGTAGTCTTAATTCAGTACGTCCAGCAGATTTTGCGCTAATGTTTGTTTCCCGTGCTCTATAGTAGTGCTGTATTCCATTTTACAATAAGTGTCGACAACATTTCAAAAATTGGAATGCATTTTGTCCTCCAGACATTGTTTTGGGTTATCTCTTCCATGAGGATGGCTTTTGTGATTGATGATGACCCAGTTTTTTCTAGTGATGGGGTAGCGTCTTTTAATAAAAACTATTTTTTCGTCTCAAATTGTTGGCGTGTTATTGTCGCTTATACCATTTCGTAGAAGGGTGATCCGTAATAAAGTAATCCGTAGTAGGGTGATCACTCTACTGTTTAGCATCGTAGTTCGTTGTTGATTTTTTGTTTGATAGTAATTTTGCAGTTCGATTATTGTTACTATTAATAAGAAAGAGAAATCATTCAGCTCATGACATACAGCTTTAGGCAGCTATGCCATCAGAGCTTCGGTTTTACTACTTTAAAACTCTCAGGGCAAAAAAGCCGCGATTGTTCTTGCTTTTGGGCCCATAGTGGACATCGTTGCAAGTTTCTTATTTGCTTTTCGAGTCATAACAAACATTAGAAACACTATCAGTTAAGATTTTCAGTTGGCTTCGGTTCGTCATGATATAAATCCGCCACCAAAAGCAGTTCTTTGGTAAAAACTGTAGATATGATTGACCACTATTCAATTTAGGTTTGCCAAACTTGCCCAGTTGTCACTATTAGACATATCTTGGTCTGGAAAGGGGAGGGGGGAAAATATTAATGCAAATCACACGCCCAAGTTTAAACATTGTTCACGCCCAAGTGATTATGAGCAAGAAATTAAATTACAAACACTCGAGTTAGTTATTGAGGAACACCAGTCCAAACCACACATTCAAAAAATTTAAATTTTTGTAATCAAAAAATTAGATCTCCAACACTCGAGCGGGTGGGCGGAAAACACCAATCCCAATCGCACATCCGCATAATTTAAACTTTTTCCCACCCACCTGTCCATAGAAATTAAATCAGAAACACTCAGGCGGTAAACAGCAATCTAAGCCACGCGCCCACTAAGTTTAAACATTCTTCCAGCCCACCCGCTCAATCCAAACCACCAAAACTTTAGATTACAAACACTCGCAGGTGATTGGAAATCACTAATCCAAATCACAAGTCCGCATAATTAAAACTTTGTTCCCGCCCACCCACACAAATGTTTGTGAACAAGTTGAATCACAAACACTCTGTAGGGTGGGTGGGTCTCGCAATTGCCGTTGTTCAATTAAATCTTCAACAAATATCTTACTGGCATTGGTTGCATTCTCGTACGTTTAAGCAAATGTATTCTTAAAAAAAAAGACCCCAAATTTGCGCAGTCAATAGGTGATGTTCTCCTTAAACTTGGCGGTTAACGACTAGACACAACTTGGTGGTGTTGTGAATACGGTGATTGATCATTACGCAGTTTAGATTCGTCCAAAGACATCTGTCGGTAGGTAGTCTCTTAATTGCCGTTGTTCAATTCCATCTTTGATAAAAACTATACTGACACAATGGCGCATCTTGGTACGTTTAAGCTAAATATCTAAATATCTGGCAAATTCTTATAAAACACCCAATTGGCGCAGTCGGTAGGTGTTGTTTTTGTCCAATATCAATGAAATGGTTTCCATGTAATTTTCGTAAGTTAAATAACAGTTAAGGACAGTGAAAAATGCACGATAATCATCAATCAATCAAGCTAATTGAACTGCTTGTCCCACGAAACTGTATGTTGGTTATCTAACCTTTGTTAATGTAGATCCTACATATTTTTCCAATAAATGTGTACTGGGCATTAAGAAAACTCTTATTTGTTATTGTAACATATCTCGTCAAAAGTCTCAACTCGCTCTGGTAATTCGTGCAAAAATCGCTCCAATCAATTTCAATAAAAAATCTCGATCCAAGTTCCATGAAGATGTTTTACAATCTCATCTTTTTGCAACTTTGAACTTCTGTAGATATTCAAGACTTTCTTGTTAGTTTACTAGTGGAATATTAACAAGCCCTTAGAGTACGTTGCGGTAATGATTGTTAGAAATATTGGAATTATAAATCAATACTTTTTGTTTATTCTTATCATTCAGACTGACTTTATGGAAAAATGATGCTGCATAGATCATTAAATATTATCTCAATCCAGTTTACGACTTCAAAAGATAGAAAATTTTATTTTTGATTTTATATAATTTTAATTCGAATCTATAATGGATCATTCTTCATCAATCTATTGACCCGTTGTTAAGATCTGAAGTACCCCATTCATTCGCCCAAGTGTCCGTCATCAAGAAATTTATTATTTTCTTTTCTGCAAACGTTATAAGTCTTTTAACTTTTTGATAACAAACTCTTGAGCGATTAAGTGGCCCATTCTTCATCAAACTATTGACCCGTTATTCAGATCTGGAGCGTCCCACTCACCCGCCTTAGTGTCCGTCATCAAGAAATTGAATATTTCCTTCTTTGTAAACGTTAAAAGCCTCTTCATCACAAGAGAAGGTAATGATATCCAGCTTTTTGATAACAAACACTTGAGCGGGTGGGTGGATGATTCTTCATAAATCTATTGACCCGTTATTAAGATCTGAAGTACCCCACCCACCCGCCCAATTGTACGTCATCAAGACATTTCATATTTCCTTTTCTGCAAACGTTAAAAGTCTCTTCATCACACGAGGATATAATGATATTTAACTTTTTGATAACAAACTCTTGGGCTGGTGAGTTGGCCATTCTTCATCAAACTATTGACCAGTTATTCAGTCTGGAGCATCCCTTCCATCCGCCCAAGTGTTCGTCATCAAGAAATTGGATATTTCCTTCTCTGCAAACGTTAAAAGTCTCTTTATCACAAAAGGAGAAGATGATATCCAGCTTTTTGATAACAAACACTTGGGCGAGTGGGTGGTCCATTCTTCATCAATCTATTAACACGTTATTAAGATCTGAAATACCCCAACTACTCGCCCAAGTGTCCGTCATCAAGAAATTGAATATTTCCTTCTCTGCAAACGATAAAAATCTCTTTATCACATGACCTAACCTAACCTAACCTAACTTTTTGATAACAAACACTTGGGCGGGTGAATAGTCCACTTCACATCAAAGTATTGACCCGCTATCAAGATCTATAGTACCCCACCCTGTAGACCCTAGTGTCCGTTATCAAAAAAATAAATAATTTTTCTCTGCAAACGTCAAAACTCAATCTGCCACAAGAAAAAATAACCACTCCACTCCAGTATAAACAAGTTTGAGACCATGACCAATAGTAGCCAATAGCTACTTTAAGACTTCTTAGAAACACCTTAAAAACTTTTAAGAAACTATATATAGCATAAACAATCTCAATAAGTTATGCAAAAGCTACAAAATTAATATAAAATTTTGCAAATAAATTTTAAAACTTAACTTTGTTATTAGATTATAAAGAAATGTTTGAACGTCGTTTTTTGTTTTTAAACATTTTAGAAGATCTGGAGAAGCCGGTAAAAACTTTAAAATGTTGCAAAAAATAATAATCAAAGTTTTGAACATTTCTAGCTAACATAAGAATCATCATTTACCAAATTCTGAAAATTCTTGAAGAGTACTTTAAAAAGATTTTACTAAATTCTAGAAAAAATAATTAAATTTTTTGACTAATTCTAGAAATTCCAAAAAAGTTTAAAAAATTTGGATCAATTTCTAAAAACTCTTAAAAATAGAAGAAACTTTTAACTAACAACAAAATTTTACAGACATTTAATTAAATTCTAAAAATTCCTAAAAAGTTTCTAAAACCTTTGGCCAACTTTAAAAGTTTCTCACTAAACTCTAGAAACGTTTAATTAGGTTTTAAAAACTCCTAAAATGTTTTAGACACTTTTGGCAAACTATAGAAACCTTTCATCAAATTCTATAAACTCCTAAAAATGTTCAGAAACCTTAAATCAAATTTTAGATATTCCTAAATTGTTTTTGGAGCCTATCAATAAGCTACAGAAACTTCTAAAAAGTTCTAAAAACCTTTGAATAACTCAAAAAATTTCTGAAGAACCATGGGATTAAATTCCAGAAACTCCTAAAGTGTTCTAAAAATTGTTAGCCAATTCTAAAAACCTTTTACCAAATTCTAGAAACTCCTGAAAAATTTAAAATTCTGGTTACTGTGAGCAAATTTGAAATGATTAACAAAATCATTTTGGAACCATTTATATAAAATTAGTTTCATATATTTTGCGTTAGTTTTCTTACGTAGGCAGTACGGCAAAGAAAACATGCGCTAACAAAAGATAAACAACGGCTAGAGCGGTAACAAGTTAGATGAATGTCCCTAACAAAATGATGCAGAGCGTAACGTTCTTTCCAAATAAATCCGTTACCTCATATAGGCATCCAAATATACACATGTTCACTGTGGCTCGGTGTGTCACAAATGAACAAACATGGAAAAAAATCTTGCAGTAACTTTAGACATTTCCAAAGAATTTGATAAGGTATCTCATCAACAAGCTCAATTGTATAAGTCTTAATTATAAATCTGTAAATTTTATTGATAGTTTTCAACTCTGGTCTCAAAATCATAAATGCTGGTGTTCCTCAAGGTGCTACTCTTTCGCCAACTTTATTTTTATTTTACATTATAAAATAAATAAATAACTAAAAGTCTTATTCATAGTTTTGCACATGACAGCACCTATCATACTTCATGTATATAAAACTTATATTCATCCTTGTATTGAATATTGTTCGTAAGTATGGGAAACAGCATCCCAAACTATACTATCTCTTCTAAATTCTATTCAAAAACGAGCAATTCAGATCATTGCTGACCCAAAATTGACTAATGACTTGTTCAAACAAACTACAAGACATATTGCAATCTAAACAAATATTTACTCCTAGTACAAGGCTTGCTAGAAATTCTATCAAATATTCACATACAGTTCAAAGATGTAAGACCAGAACTTTTAAGAAAGATTTTTTAACCGTACTATCGACTCGCAAAATAAACTTCCAAATTCATTATTTCCCGAGTCTTATAAGCCGCAAATATTCAAGGTCAATGTTTACAGACTGCTTAAATCTAGTCTTCAATATAATAGTTTCAGCTAGTGTGGTTTCACTCGTTGAAACTCATAAGTATTTTTATGTTGTTGTGACATATTAAGTAAATCTTAAATATCACATTTTAAAAATCAAATAAAAATAAAATGTCTACTAAACAATTGACCACAAAGGGTTAAAACTGCCATTCAAACTACATGATTTTCCAGGATTATAGCATGAGCATATATAAGGTTTCGTTTAATTTCGCTTTAGTTGCTCAACATAAATTCAGTTTAAAACTAAATTGGAAATGGAGTTAAATTATGAAAGTTTCATAAATTGAATACCAACCAACTCTGAAAGGAATAAACTATTATAATTATTGATATTAATTGTAAGCAAATTAGTTCAATATGAAAGTAAATAAATAAAAATACATAACAGTTTTTTAAACATGACAACTGCAATTTATATTTATTATATCTAATATAATGATTACAAATGTGCGTGCGTGTAGAATATTTTATCATATTTGTTTGGGTTAAATAAAATTATAACATCAATAACAGCATTTTCTGCCGCCGCTACAGCGGATTATTTTAGTGGCGCTGGCTTTATCAAGTGTAAACTACTTTATCTCTCCAGTCTGCTGCCAAAATCGATGCAACCACGTATAACACTAAGATTTCGGTGTGATATCTAACAAAAGCACAACACTATCTTGTTAAAAAAATCCTTTCATTAAGACATTTGAATGCAAATTGAGCTAATTAGGAAGACACACTGTTCCACCAGGATTAATTTAATTAAATGTGAATGTCGCGTGTAGATTCATTATCATTTCAAAATGAATATGTCAATGGGAACAATACTTTATATTTTAATTAAAATTTATTTGTGTTGCGTGTGTTTTAGTAACAGGCGTGCATTCATATTTATTTTTAATGCAGTTTGTTACACACCAACTATGTCAAGCAAGTGTCTGCGTCACCAACATATGACATTTATGAAATTTTTAGCATTGAAAAGGCGCGACTTTTAAGGGTTGGTGATTCATGAATATGAGTAATTAAAAAATATATTTGTGTACATACATATAAGGATAGAAAAACGTGGACGTAAATAGTACGAAGTGCAAAGGCTATTGTACCGTGTCACTGCCTACCCCGAAAGAGAACGACACATTTTGCAAATTAACTTTAATACTTGAGGCACAGTTAACAATTATAACTTTAAAACCGTTTATTGGAATTTGATCAAATTCAATACCAATATACTTTAATATCATTAGTACCAACTGTGTAAAAATAATTGAAATTGATACGCTCAATAATGCATAAACTCAATTTAATTAATTTTGCAACTTTACCTTAATACTTGAGGCGCAGTTAACATCTTATAACTTTAAAACCGTTTATTAGAATTTGATCAAATTAAGTACCAATATACTATAATATCATTAGTACCAATTGTGTCAAACTGATTACAATTGATACGCTCAATGTTGCATAAACTCAATTTAATCAATTTTGCAATTTAACTTTAATACTTGAGACACAGTTAACAGATTATAACTTCTAAACTATTTATTGGAATTTAATTAAATTTTGTGAAAATATAGTTCAATATAATTAGTACCAACTGTGTAAAAATGGTTAAAATTGATACGCTTAATGTTGCATAAACTCAATTTAATCAATTTTGCAAATTAACTTTAATACTTAAGACACAGTTAACAGATTATAACTTCTAAACCGTTTATTTGAATTTGATCAAAAATTTAGTACCAATATACTTTAATATCATTAGTACCAACTGTGTAAAATTTATTAAAATTGATACGCTCAGTGTTGCATAAACTCAATTTAATCAATTTTGCAAATTAACTTTAACACTTGAGACACAATTAACAGCTTATAACTTCTAAACCGTTTATTACAATTTGATCAAATTTAGTACCAATTTACTTCAAAATTATTAGTACCAACTGTGTAAAAATGATTAAAAATGATTCGCTTAATGATGCATAAACTCAATTTAATCAATTTTGCAATTTAACTTTAATACTTGAAACATAGTTAACAATATATAACTTCTAAACCGTTTATTGTAATTTCATCAATATTAGTACCAAAATACTTTAATATCATAAGTACCAACTGTGTAAAAATTGATTAAATTGATACGCTTAATGTTGCATAAACTCAATTTAATCAATTTTGCAAATTAACTTTAATATTTGAGGCACAGTTAACAGTTTATAACTTCTAAACCGTTTATTGGAATTTGATAAAATTTAGTACTAATATATTTTAATATCATTAGTACCAACTGTGTAAAAATGATTAAGATTGATATGCTCAATGTTGCATAAACTCAATTTAATCAATTTTGCAATTTAACTTGAGACACAGTTAACAGATTATAACTTCTAAACCGTTTATTGTATTTGATGAAATTTAGTACCAATATACCTTAATATCATTAATACCAACTGTGTAAAAATGATTAGAATTGATACGCTCAATGTTGCATAAACTCAATTTAATCAATTTAGCAATTTAACTTTAATACTTGAAGCACAGTTAACAGTTTATAACTTATAAACCGTTTATTGGAATTTTTCCAAATTTAGTACCAACATACATTAATATCATTAGTACCAACTATGTACAATTGATTAAAATTGATACCCTCAATGTTGCATAAACTCAATTTAATCAATTTATCTTTATTACTTGAGGCACAGTTAACAGCTTATAACTTCTAAACCGTTTATTGAAATTTGATGAAATTTAGTACCAATATATTTTAATATCAACAGTACCAACTGTGTAAAAATTATAAAAATTGATACGCTCAATGTTGCATAACTCAATTTAATCAATTTTGCAATTTAACTTTAATACTTCAGGCACAGTTAACGGATTATAACTTCGTATCCGTTTATTAGAACTGGATCAAATTTAGTACCAATATACTTTAACACCATAAGTACCAACTGTGTAAAAATGATTAAAATTGATACGCTCAATGTTGCATAAACTCAATTTAATCAAATTTGCAATTTAACTTGAGACACAGTTAACAGATTATAACTTCTAAAACGTTTATTCAAATTTGATCAAATTTAGTACCACGATACTTTAATATCATTAGTACCAACTGTATATAAATGATCAAAATTAGTACGCTCAATGTTGCATAAACCCAATTTAATCAATTTTGCAATTTAACTTTAATACTTGAGGCACAAGTTAACAGATTATAACTTCTAAACCGTTTATTCAAATTTGATCAAATTTAGTACCAATATACTTTAATATCATTAGTACCAACTGTGTAAAAATTATAAAAATTGATACGCTCAATGTTGCATAAACTCAATTTAAGCAATTTTGCAAATTAACTTTAATATTTGAGGCACAGTTAACAGCTTATAACTTCTAAACCATTTATTGAAATTTGATCAAATTTAGTACCAATTTACTTCAAAATTATTAGTACTAACTGTGTAAAAATGATTCAAATTGATTCGCTCAATGATGCATAAACTCAATTTAATCAATTTTACAATTTCACTTTAATACTTGAGACACAGTTAACAGTTTATAACTTCTAAACCGTTTATTAGAATTTAATTAAATTTAGTACCAAAATACCTTAATTTTATTAGTACCAACTGTGTAAAAATAAAGCTAATTGATATGCTCAATGTAGCATAAACTCAATTTAATCAATTTTGCAATTTAACTTTAATACTTGAGGCACAGTTAACAGATTATAACTTCTAAACTGTTTGTTGGAATCTAATCAAATTCGGTACCAATATAGCTTAATATCATTAGTACCAAATGTGTAAAATTGATTAAAATTGATACGCTCAATGTTGCAGAAACTCAACTTAATCAATTTTGTAATTAAACTTTAATACTTGAGGCACAATTAACAGTTTATAACTTCTAAATCGTTTATTGAAATTTTACCAAATTTAGTACCAACATACTTTATTATCATCAGTACCAACTGTGTAAAAATGATTAAAATTGATACGCTCAATGTTGCATAAACTCAATTTAATCAATTTTGCAAATTAACTTTAATACTTAAGGCACATTTAACAGTTTATAACTTCTAAACCGTTTATTAGAAATTAATCAAATTTAGTACCATTATACCTTAATATCATCAGCACCAACTGTGTAAAAATAATTAAAATTGATACGATCAATGTTGCATAAACTTAATTAAATCAATTTTGCAAATTACCTTTAATACTTGAGGCACTGTTAGCAGTTTATAACTTTTAAGCCGTTTATTGAAATTTGATAAAATTCAGTACCAATATTCCATTATATCATTAGTACCAACTGTGTAAAAATGAATGAAATTCATACGCTCAAAGTTGCATAAACTCAATTTAATCAATTTTGCAAATTAACTTTAATACTTGAGACACAGTTAACAGCTTATAACTTCTAAACCAATGTTTAAAATTTGATCAAATTAAGTACCAATATACTTTATTATCATTGGTACCAACTGTGTAAAACTGATTAAAATTGATACGATCAAAGTTGCATAAACTCAATTTAATCAATTTTACAATTTAACTTTAATATTTAAAACACAGTTAACAGTTTAACTTCTAAACCGTTTATTAGAATTTATATAAATTTAGTACCAATATACTTTAATATCAATAGTACCAACTGTGTAAAATTGATTAAAATTGATACGCTCAATGTTGCAAAAACTCAATTTAATCAATTTTGCAATTTAACTTTAATACTTGAGACACAGTTGACAGCTTATAACTTCTAAACCGTTTATTGAAATTTGATGAAATTTAGTACCAATATATTTTAATACCATCAGTACCAACTGTGTAAAAATGATTAAAATTGATACGCTCAATGTTGCATAAACTCAATTTAATCAATTTTGCAATTTCACTTTCAGACTTGAGACACAGTTAACAGTTTATAACTTCTAAACCGTTTATTGGAATCTGATAAAATGTAGTACCAATATACTTTGATATCACTAATACCAACTGTGTAAAACTGATTAAAATTGATACGCTTAAACTTGCTTAAACTCAATTTAATCAATTTTGCAATTTAACTTTAATACTTGAGGCACAGTCAACAGGATATAACTTCTAAACCGTTTATTGGAATTTGATGAAATTCACTATCAATATACTTTATTATCATTAGTACCAACTGTGTAAAAATGATTAAAATTGATGCGCTCAATGTTGCATAAACTCAATTTAATCAATTTTGCAATTTAACTTTAATACTTGAGGCACAGTTAACAGCTTTTAACTTCTAAACCGTTTATTGAAATTTGATAAAATTTAATTCCAATATACTTTAATATCATTAGTACCAACTGTATAAAAATGATCAAAATTAGTACGCTCAATGTTGCATAAACCCAATTTTATCAATTTTTGCAATTTAACTTTAATACTTGAGGCACAGTTAACAGCTTATAACTTCTAAACCGTTTATTGGAATTTGATCAAATTAAGTACCAATATACTTTGATATTATTAGTACCAACTGTGTAAAACTGATTAAAATTCATACGCTCAAAGTTGCATAAACTCAATTTAATCAATTTTGCAAATTAACTTTAATACTTGAGACACAGTTAACAGTTTATAACCGTTTATTGGAACTTGGTCAAATTTAGTAACAATATAGTTACTTCAATATCATTACTACCAACTGTGTAAAAATAATTTAAATTGATACGCTCAATGTTGCATAAACTCAATTTAATCAACTTTGCAATTTAACTTTAATACTTGAGGCACAGTAAACAGTTTATAACTTTTATACCGTTTATTGGAGTTTGATCAAATTCAGTAAAAATATACCTCAATATCATTAGTACCAACTGTATAAAAATGATTAAAATTGATACGCTCAATGTTGCATAAACTCAATTTAATCAATTTTGCAATTTAATTTCAATACTTGAGGCACAATTAACAGATTATAACTTCTAAACCGTTTATTGGAATTTGATCAAATTCAGTTCCAATATACCTTAATAGCATTAGTACCAACTGTGTAAAAATGATTAAAATTTAATTATTATTTGATACTTTATAATATTTTATATATTTTAAATCGTTTATTAGAATTTGATCAAATTTCCAAATATTATTTACAATTTCAAAAATAAAAATTATTATGATTGCTACAGTATATAAAGTTCCAGTATTACAACTCAAAGTAAAATCTTCTATATAAAAAAAATCGTTTGATCATTGCATCGCATAGTAGTAATGTAACACTTTTAAATCGGTATTTCCAACACTTTTTTTCCAACGCGGTTGAAGCAATTAAAATTGAATTACAACCTCGACAAACCGATGAAAAAGCCATAAAATAAATAAACTCTGTGACTATTTTAAATCAGTACGCAATCATTTAATTAACTGAAATTTAATTAATTTAAATCAAATCAAATTAAATTATATTAAAATAAATCATAATGACCACAATGTATTAATATAGTTCATTATTCATAAAATTGTTCTAGGATGAATAAGCTAAATCCAAACAAGTCTCAATGGATTATATAAAACAAAGACCTTCAGTCATGTATGTGAATTTGTATACATACGTGAGCTGAAACATCAATAACATTTTTTTTTATTGAACTCGTTCGTTTGCACTCTCACACTGTAATTAATTCCAGACATGTTGAAACTAACAAAAAAATTACATCCAATTGACATGACAAAACACTCGAATATAGTATAAATGAGTTACGTAATCAAAAATCTTTGAAGTTGTCTCTATTAGATTAATTTTGTTTAAATTAATTCGTTTTTTAACTGTGTGAAGTAAAATTAGGTTATTTTATACTCTGGCGACTTTGATTTAAGCAAGCAAAGATGCTATATAATCTATAGATATTTCTTAGATTTACTTCAAAGTTTAAAATAAAGTAATGAAACTAAATTGTTATTATTAAATTATTTAATAATAGAAACTGATTTTATATTAAAATAAATTTAATGCACAATGTTAATAAGATTATTCCTGAATATTGTTAGAATTTTCTAGAACAATTCGATAAATGTATAGATAGCCAAAGAACACTATCAATTTCATTGTGAATCAATAGATAAGAAAAAATATTCGTCTCGGATTTAATGCATAAACAATTTTTTACCAAGCGTGCTTATCTCAACATTCTTCTTCCTGCGCAAAGCGATTGCGCTCAGTCGCACTCCTCTAACACAGTACCGTGAGTCATCTCAGTGCGTTTAATTGTTAGGTGAAAATTTGTGCATTATTTATAGTAATAATTAGTGAAGTGTAATTAAAAATGGTGGTTGCAATTGGGATTTTACAGGTAAAAAATTATCAATTTATTACTAAATGTTTATTGATTGTTGTAAACATTATTTTCTTAAGTACATTTAATTGAAATTATTTGATACTTTTGTCATTAGCTTCTTGTAATTATTATTTCAGTAGACAAATTCTCATTTTTTCAATATTCATTTCTCAGGATGATTACAATAAAATCGTAAGTTAATTTCTAATGTACTTCATACACAAGGCCGTACCTAAGGAAGAGTTTTAGCGGTTTATGTACATTTCTTCTGCCTCTACAATTCTCATAAACTTTGTCTTGTCTTGTCTTTGTTTATACTCAGTCCATAAATTGATTCCATTTCTTCAAGTTCTTTAATTAACATTTTCTGTGCTCTCTGCAAACACAATTATATAGTAGTTTAAGCGTTAGAGGTCTCGTAAGTCAAAAAAGGAGATGATAAATTTAATCTATTGATGACCAACACTTGGGCGGGTAGGTGGGACACTCCAGATCATGATTACCATCGAGTAGTTTAAACTGGATTGCCTACTCACCCGCCCAAAGGTTTGTTAATAATAGAGTTTCTCCTCGCTGCAAGCGTATGAATTCTTTAGATCAGAAGAGGAGGAAGTGATATCCAATCTTTTGATAACCAACACTTGGGCGCGTGGGTGGGTCACTCCAAAAAATCATGATTATCATCCAGTAGTTTAAATTGTAACACCAACCCACCCGCTCAAAAGTTTGTTATAAAAAAAATTGAAAGTTTCTCCTCTACGTAAGCATTATAAGTCTGTAAGTCAGAGCAGCCAATAATATCTTCGTTGATGACCAACAATTAGGTGAGTGGGTGATGCAGGCCAGCTCATCATGAATCAAGTAATTTAAATTAAAGTAGCTAACTAATCACCAGATTGTTTGTTATCAAAGAATTTGAAGTTTTTTGCAAGCGTTAGAAGCTTTTTTGTCCAAGGAGGAGGAAGTGATATCCAAGCTATTAATTACCAACACTTAGGCGGATGGGTGGTTCACTCCAATTCATGATTAATATCACGTAGTTTCAACTGAAGTGCCAACCCACTCGCCCAAAAGTTTGTTATCAAAAGATTAAAAGTTTTTCTTCACTGCAAGCAATAGATCAGAAAAGAAAAAAATTATATCCTATCTTTTAATGACCAACACTTTGGTGGATGATTGGATCACTCCAAATCAAATTACTTAGTGCCCACCCACCCGGCTCAAAAGTTTGTTATCAAAAGATTAGAAAATTCTCCTCTGCAAGCGTTAGAAGTTTCATTTGAAGAGGAGGAGAAAGTAATATCCAATCTGTTGATTACCAACACTTTAGTTTATAGGTGGATCACTCCAGATCATGATTACGAGTAATTTAAACTGAAGTGTCCACCTACCCACACAAGAGTTTGTTATAAAGAGATTGAACATTTCGTCTCTGTATTTGATTAAAAATTTCTCTTCTACAAGCGCTAATTAGTTTCTTTGTCAGAGGAAGATAAGATAGTAACATCCAATCTCTTGATGACCAACAACACTTGAACAGATGGGTGGGTCACTCCAGATCATGAGAAATTTTTGATGAAATTCTAGCAACTCATAAAATGTTCAAGAACTTTTTGACTAACTATAAAAGCTTTTTCCAAAATCCATAAGCTCTTAAAAAGAACTAAGTACCAAAAAAACATATTACAGCGTTCTAGAATCTTTTGGCCAACTCTAAAAATCTTTTATTAAAATCTTTCATCAAATTCTACTCTTGTAGAATTTTAGATCAAATTCTAGAATCTCCTTTCATTAGGTATTCTCCAAACGATTTGCTAACTATAAAAACCTTTTATTAAATTCTAGAAATTCCTGAATAACACTTTGACCAACTCTTTCTCTTTCTGAAAAATTTAAAAAAAAATATCAAATTCTAAAAACTCCTAAGATAATCTAAAAACCTTAATCCAACTCTAGAAACCTTTCATTAATTTCTAGAAATTCCTGAGAAGTACTAGAAATTTTTGACCAACTCTAGAAATTTTAGAAACTTTTGTACAAATTCTAAGAACTCATAAAATGTTCTAGAACTTTTTCACTAACTCTAAAAAAAATTCCAAATTCCAAAAACTCTTAAGACTATTCTAGAAACTATTTCTAGACAATCCTAAAAAATTCAGACACTTTTAGCAAATTCAAGAATTTCCTAAAATAATTCATAAGCCTTTGGCTAACTCTAGAAATCTTTCACTAAAGACCAACTCTAACAGTTTCTGAAAAATTGCAGAAATATTTGACTTACAAAATTTCATAAACATGGTCAAATCCAATATAATCCTAAAATAATTTAGAAACTTGTGGTCAACTCTAGAAACCATTCATTAATTTCTAAAAACTCCTAAAAAGTATTAGAAACTTTAAACCAACTGCAACAATTCTCCTGATCAACCTCTCAAAATTCCTAAAAGGTTCTAGAAATCTTTAGTCAAGTCTAGCAGCATTTTATCAAACTCTAGGAACTTATAAAAAGTACAAAAAATCTTTATTTTTTTTTCATTTATTGTACTTTTTACGGCTATTTTACATCGCCACAGTAAGTCTACGATTAAAGTTATTGACTATTGACTATTTAATCTAAATGACAGTGTTCTAAAATCTTTTAGCCAACTCTTGAAGTCTTTTATAATTTTTTTGAAACTTCTAAGAAACTCTAGTAACTCGTACAGTGTTCTAAAAGTCGTTTGACAACTCTAGAATCATTTCACTGAATTTTAGAAGCTTCCAAAAAAATACTAAAAATATTTTACCAGCTCTAACAATTTTTGAAAAAATTCAGAAACATTTGATCAATTTTAAAAAGTGTTCTAGAACTCTTTGAAAAATTCCAAAAACATTGATCAAATTCTAGGAATCTATAAAAACTGTTTATCAACTGTAGAGTTTCCTGAACATTTTAAGAAACTTTTGAAACTCTTAAGGTATTCTAGAAACTTTTTGCTAACTTTCAAGAATTTCTAGAAAATCTTGAGTAGTACTAGAAATCTTTTACCAACTCAAAAAATCAAGAATTTTTTAACAATTTTTTTATTACATTCTAGAAACTGTTAAAATATTCTAGAATCTTAAGCCAACTCTAGAAACCTTATACCTAATAAAATTTTAGAAGTTTTTGAAAAGTATTAGAAACCAACTATAGGAACTCATAGAGAATTTCATAAAATAAAATTTTGAAAAGTAATAAAGACCTGCAACAACCTCTAAAACTAGAAAACCCTAAAAAAAACATTCAATCAAATTCTAGAAACTCTCAGAGATTCTAGAAAATCCTAAGAAATATGAGAAACCTTTGACCAACTGTAGAAATACCTGAAAAATTTCAAAAACTTTTGATCAAATTCTAGATACTCATAAAATGTTCTAGAACTTAACTCTAAAAGCTTTTTGTCAATAATATGCTCTTAAAAAATTCTAAAGATCTTCAACTAACTCTATAAAACTAAACTTTATAAAATAATCGATTAAGTGTTCTAGATCCTTTTAAAAAATCTGGAAACATTTGATCCAATACTAGGAATTTTTAAAGTAATCTAAAATCTTTTGACTAACTCTAAAAGCCTTTCATCAAATTTAAAAAAACTTTTTATCAACTCCAAAATCTCCTGAATTTTTTTAGAAACATTTCATCATTTTTTAGAAATTTTAAAAAACTTTTGCTAACTTTAAAAACCTTTCAACAATTTCTAGAAGCTCCTGAGTAGTTGACCAACTTCTTAAAAAAATCAGAATATTTTAAACATATTCTAGAAACTTGCAAGATAATCTAGAAACCTTAAACCAACTCTAGAAACCTTGAATTAGATTCTAAAAATTTCTGAAAAGTATTAAAAACTTTTGACCAATTGTAAGAATTCCTGAGAAATTTCAGATACATTTTATCAAATTCTAGAATCTCTTAAGGTAAACTCTTGAGTAGTACTAGAAATCGTTGACCAACTTTAAAAACTTCTGAAAAATTCCAGTAAAAATTTATCAAATTCTAAAAACTCTCAGGGATTCTATAAAATCCTGAGAAATATTAGGAAACATTTGTCCAGCTAAAAAATTCAAAAAAACTCCAAATAATCCATAAACCTTTGGCTAACTCTAGAAATCTTTCACTCAACTCTAGAAACTTCTAAGAAATAATAGAAACCTTTGACCAACTCTAGAAACTCCTAAAGAATATAATCCTAAAGTAATTTAAAAAACTGTGGTCAACTATAGAAACCATTCATTAAACTCCATGGAGTACTAGAAACCTTTGGCCAACTCTAAAAATTTCTGAAACATTTCAGAAACTTTTGATCAGGCTCTCGAAATTCCTGAAATGTTCTAGAGACCAAAGGAATCAAGTCCAATTTTAAAAACTCTTAAAGTGTTCTAGAATTCTTATAACCTACTCTAGAAGCCGTTTACCAACTTCTAGAAACTCCTAAAAAGTACTACAAACATTTGACTGACTCTAGAAACTCCTGAAAAATTTCAAAAACATTTTATCAAATTCTAGAAATTTCTTAAATATTCTAGAATTCTTTAACCAACACTAAAATATTTCAATTAATCTTAAAAACTCCTGAGAAATACTAAAAACCTTTTTTCGCCTACCTCTACCGAAACCATCTGTTTCGGCCCTAAATGAAGGCCAAAACAACAATTTAGAAGCCCAAGGTCCAAAAAGATTTTTGCTTAAAAATCTAACTTTAGTTTCAATTTAAAATAAATTTTAAAACTTCCTGAAAAGCTGTTCTTATTTGAGGCAGGCAAAAAATATCGAGTGTAATTCATGCCAAAATGTTTTAACTGCCCTTTGCAGGGCAGGATGCTTATTCGGTCTTGATTCACTATATACTATAAGTAACTCCAAAGTATATATATATATATATATATAAATAAAACTTTGACCAAGTCATTTAGTAAATTCTAGAAACCCCAAAAAATACTAGAAACATTTGACTAACTCTAGAAACTTTTTAAAAATATTTGATTAAATTCTAAAAACTCCTAAAGTGTTCTAGAAACCTTTGGTCAACTCTAAAAGCATTTAATTCTATGAACGTTTTAATAAGTACTAAAAACCTTTGACTCTAGAAACACCAGAAAAAAATTATCAAATTTTATAAATTTTTGGCCAAGTTTAGAAACCAAATTCTAAAAATTCCTTTTGACCGACCAGCTTTAGACTACTGAACTATTGAATAACTTAAAAAAAATTTGAACCGATCTGATCTAGAAACATTTAAGCAAATTTCTGGAAGGATCTTTAGCCAAATTCTAAAAATTGATCAAAAGTTCTTGAAAACATTTGCAAGTTTTAGAAGATTTATCTATAAACTTTTCACTAAATTTTAAAAGCTTCTATAAAATACTAGAAATATTTGACCAACTTAAACAATTTCTGAGAAATTTCAGAAACAATTGATCAACCTCCTTAAGAATTTCTAAAGTCATCTAAAATTTTTGACCAAATCTATAAGCATTTTATTAAATTCTAAAACTTTTTATCAATTCTAAAATGTCCTGAACATTTTTAAAAACGTTTGATCAAATTGTAAATTTTCTTAAGGTATTTTAGAAACCTTTGGCTAACAATAAAAACTAATTTAAACTAATCACTAATCACTAATTTAAAAATTCTTTAGCACTAAATATCTTTGATCAACTCTAGAAGCTTCTGAAATGTAATAAAATCTTTATAAAAATCAAAAAATCCTAAGATATTCTGAAAGCCTGAAGGCCAACTTTCATTAAATTCTAAAAATTCCTGAGGAGTACTAGCAACCTTTAACAACTGTATTATCATTTGAGAAATTTATTGATCAAATTCTAAAAATTCAAAAAAATTCTAGAACTTTTTGACTTACTCTAGAAGCTCTTGGAAAGTACTATAAACCGTTAACTAACTCTAGAAAATCTTAAGAAATTTCAGAAACATTTATTCAAATTCTAAAAAAAAAATTCTCTACTCTAAAAATCTTTCACTAAATTCTAGCAACTTCTAAGACGTACTAGAAACCTTTAGTAAACTCTAGAAACTCCTGAGAAATTTCAATAACATTTCATCAAATTCAATATAGTCCTAAAATAATTTAGAAACCTGTGGGCAACTCTAGAAGCCATTCAATAACTTCTAAAGACTTATAAAAAGTACTAGAAACCTTTGACCAACTCTATAAACTTCTGAAAAAATGAGAATTGTATCAAATTCCTTTCAACAAATTTTTAGAAACTCCTCAGTAGTACTATAAATCTTTGACTAACTGTAGAAGCTTCTGAAATTCTAAGAAAAATTTTATCAAATTCTAGAGGCTCCTAAGATAGGAACTTTTCATTAAACTCTGGAAATTACTGAGAAATACTAAAAATCTTTGATCAACTGTAGGAAGTTCTGAAAAACTTTAAAAATATTTAATCAAATTCTAGAAACTCTTTAGGTGTTCTAGAAACCTTTTGCTAACTATAAATGTCTTTCACAATTTTTTAAAAACTCCTAAATAGTACTAGAAATTTAAAAAAACTGTTCTAGAAGCAGTGTGCTAACTCTAGAAACTAGAAACGTTTCACTAAATTTTAGAAACTTCTGAAAAGTACTAGAAATTTTTGACCAACTCTAGCACCTTCTGAAGAATTTCAAAAACGTTTGATCAAATTAAAGAAACTCCAAAAATGTTCTAAAATCATTTTTAGAAATCAAATTCTAAAAATCTCTAATGTAATCTAAAATCGTTTGACCAACTCAAGAAATCTTTCATCAAATTTAAAAAAAACTGTATACATTTTTTATTAACTTAAAATCTTTTAATAATTTTAAGAAACATTTGATCAAATTCTAAAAACTCTTTAATGTATTCTAGAAACATTTTACTAACTGTAAAAGCCTTTTAGCAACTCTAGAAACTTGTGAAAAACTTTTAATTAATTTTATCAAATTCTAAAAACTCCTAAGATAATCTAGAAACCTTAAGCCAACTCTAGAAACCTTTCATTAAATTCTAGAAATTACTAGAACTGTAGAAATTCCTAAAAAATGTCAGAAACTTTTTGACTAATTTTAGAAGCTTTTTGCCAAATTCCGAAAAACTCTTGAAAAGTACTAAAAACTGTCAACTAAATCTAGAAAATCCTAAGAAATTTCAGAAATATTTAATAAAACTCTAACATCTCCTAGCATAACTTTATCATGAACCTTTAGAAATCAGTTATTAAATTCTAGAAACTTCTAAGAAGCACTAGAAATCGTTGACCAACTCTGACAATTTCAGAAACATTTGATCAACCGTTCAACTCTTAAGAAATTTTATAAACATATGATCAAATTCACAACATAGTCCTAAAATAATTTAGAAACTTGTGGTCAACTCTAGAAACCATTCAATAATTTTTAAAAACTCTTAAGTAGTACTAGAAACATTGAACCAACTCTAACAACCTCTGAAAAATTTCAGAAACGTTTAATCAACCTCTCAAAATTCCTAAAGTTTTCTAGAAATCTTTAGTCAAGTCTAGAAGCATTTGACCAAACTCTGAACTTCTGAGAGAAATATAAAAATTCTTTGACTATTTCTACAAACTTTTGCAAAATGTTATGTCACGCTTTTTTAAACAGCAGATAGTTTGTCTTGTCAAACTGGTAGTAGACAGTTTACGCAACAGATTTGTGAAAAAAATTACATTGTCTTTTAGCCAACTGTAGGAGTTTATTAAATTTTAGAAACTCCTTAAAAGTAATAAAAACCTTTGACTAACTCCTTAGATATTTTAAAGATCAATTTCTAAAAATTTGTAAAGTGTTCTAAAAGCCCTTTGCCAATTCTAGAAACATTTCACTTAACTTTAGAAGCTTCTAAAAAATACTAAAAATATTTGACTAACTCTAAGAACTTCTGAGAAATGTCAGCAACATTTGATGAACCTCTCAAAACAGCTAAAACTTCAGAAACATTTATCCAATTTTAAAAACTCCTTAAGTGTTGTAAAACCCTTTCAAAAATTCTAAAAACATTGATCCAAACAAAATAATCTAAAATCTTTTGACCAACTCAAGAAGCCTTTTAGAAATTCTAAAAACTTTTATCAACTCTAAAAACTCCTGATTTTTTTTATAAACATTTAATCATTTTTTAGAACACTTAAAATATTCTAAAAACCTTTCCAGAAAAAATTTAAAATTTTTGTTATCAAATTCTAGAAACTCCTAAGATAATCTACAAACCCTAAGCAAACTCTAAAATACTTTAATTAAATTCTAGAAGTTTCTGAAATGTATAGAAACCTTTGACCAACTGTAGAAACTCCTAAAAAATTTCAAGAACTTTTGATCAAATTCTAGATACTCTTAAAGTATTCTAGAAACCTTTGCTAACTATAAAAACCTTTCACTAATTTCTAGAAACACCAGATAGTTCTAGAATTTTTTAACCAATTCTTTAAACGTCTGAAAAATTTAAGAATTTTAATCTAGAACCCTTAAACCAACTCTAGAAACCTTTTATTAAATTCTAAAAAATCCTAAGAAATACCAAAATCCTGTAAGAACTCCTGAGAAATTTTAGAAACTTTTAATCAAATTCTAGAAACTCATAAAATGTTCTAGAACTTTTTAACTAACTCTAAAAACTTCTTGCCAAATTCCAAAAACGTTTGAGAACTACTAAAGGCCGTTAATTAACTCTAGAAAACTTAAAAAATTGAAAACCTTTAATAAAATTCTAGAATCTCCTACAATAATCCATAAACCTCTGGCTTTAAAAATTTTTCAATAAATTCTAACAACTTTTGAAAAATACTAAAAACTTTTGACCAACTTTAGAAACTCCTGAGAACTTTTATAAACATTTCATCAAATTTAATATAGTCCTAAAGTAATTTAAAAACTTGTGGTCAACTCTAGAAGCTATTCATTCATTTTTAAAAACTCTTAAGAAATACTGGAGAACTTTGACCAACTATAACAATTTTTGAAAAAATTTAGAAACATTTGGTCAACTTCTCGACATTCTTAAAGTATTTTAGAAACCTTTGGCCAAGTCTACAAGCCTTTTCCCAAACCCAAACAACTTCTGAAAAATACAAGAAATCTTTGACCAATTCTACAAATCTTGAGAACACTTTTTTCAAAAACTGCAACAGATTTCTGAAAAAAAAATTACAGTGTTCTAGAAACTTCTGGCAAACTTTAGAATTTTTTTAGTGAATTTTAAAAACTCCTACCTTTGACTAACTTCTGAGAAATTTTAAATACATTTGATCAACCTCTCAAATTTCCTAAAGTAATCTAGAAACCGTTTGCCAACTCTTTGATCCACAGTAAGAACATCAAAGAAACTTCAAAAACATTTGATTAAATTCTAGAAACTAAGATAATGTAAAAACCTTTTGCTAACTATAAAAGCCTTTCACCAGTTTCTAGAAATTCCTTAGTACCAAACCTTAAAAAAAAAAAAAATTTATCAAATTTTAGAAAGTCCTAAGATAATCTAGAAAACCTTAAGCCAACTCTAGAAACTTTTTATTAAATTCTAGAAATTTCTCAAAAATAGTAGAAACATTTAAACAACTGTAGAAACTCCTGAAAAAAGTCAGAAACATTTGATCAATTTTTAGAAACTCCTGAGTAGTACTACAAATCTTTGACTAACTGTACAAACTTCTGAAATTGTAAGAAAAATTTTATCAAATTCTAGATACTCCTAAGATAACCTAGAAACTTTAAGCCAACTTCAGAAACCTTTCATTAAATTCTAGAAAATAAGTACTAAAAATGTTTGATCCTCTGTAAGAACTTCTAAAAAACTTCAAAAATATTTAATCAAGTTCTAAAAACTCCCTAGGTATTCTAGAAATCTTTTGTTAACTATAAAAGCTTTTCACCAATTTTTAGAAATTCCTGAATAGTACTAGAAATCTTTGACCAACTCTAGAAACTTTAGATAAATTTAAGAAAAAGTTTATCAGATTCTAGAAACTCTCAAAAGTTCTAGAAATCTTTGAGAAATATTAGAAACAATTGTAAGAATTCCTAAAAAAAATCAAAAGCAAGTTTTCTAGAACCCTTTAAATAGTTTTAGAATCATTTTATCAAATTCTAGAAATCTCTAAAGTAATCTAAAATCTGTTGGCCAATTCTTAAAACATTTCAATAAATTCTCGAAATACTTTTAACCAACTGTAGAAACTCCCGAAACATTCCAAAAATATTTGATCAAATTCTAGAAAAATCTCTTCAAGTATTCTAGAAACCTTTTGTTAACTATAAAAGCCTTTCAATAATTTCTAGAAGCTCTTGAGTATTTCCAGAAATTTTTAACCAACACAATAAATGTCTGAAATTGTTGAGAAAGATTTAATCAAATTCTAGAAACTCTTAAAATAATCTAAATAAAACCCTAATTAAGCCAACTCTAGAAACCTTTTATTAAATTCTAAAAATAAAATTTAATCAAATTCCGAAAGCTTTTTGGCAAACTCCATAAGCTCTTGAAATGTAGTAAAGACCTAACTCTAGAAAATCCTAAGAAATTTCGGAAACATTTGATCAAACTTTAAAACTTTCTAAAATAATCGATAAAGTGTTGTAGAACCATTTAAAAAAATCTGGAAATATTTGATCCAATACTAAAAATTTCGAATGTAATCTAAATTTTTTTGACTAACTCTAGAAGCGTTTCATCAAAATCTAAAAACTTTTTATCAACTCCAAAATCTCCTGAAATTTTTTAGCAACATATCATTTTTTAGAAACTCTAAAAACCTTTTGCTAACTTTAAAAGCCTTTCAACAATTTCTAGAAGCTCCTGAGTAGCTGACAAACTTCTTTAGAATATTTTTAACATATTCTAGAAACTCTTAGGATAATCTAAAAACCTTAAGCCATCTCTAGAAACCTTTAATTAAATTCTAGAAATTTCTGAAAAGTATTAGAAACCTTTGACCAACTATAGGAACTCTCACTCTAGAAAATCTTGAAAAATATTAGACACATTTGAAAAGTTGTAGGATCTTTGAAAAAAACTCATAAAATGTTCTAGAACTTTTTGATTAACTCTAGAACCTCTTAAAAAGTACTAACAATCTTTACTAACTAGAAAATTCTAAAAAAATTCAGAAACATCCTAAAATAATCCATAAACCTTTGGCTAACTCTAGAAATCTTTCAGTACATTCTAGAAACTTCTAAAAAGTACTAGAAACCTTAGACCAACTCTAGAAACTCCTGAAATTATAATCCTAAAATAATTTAGAAACCTATGGTCAACTATAGGAACCATTCATTAATTTCTACAAACTCCTAAAAAGTATTAGAAACCTTTCACCAACTCTAACCATTTTTGAGACATTTCAGAAACATTTGATCAGCCTCTCAAAATTCCTGAACTTTCTAGGATCTTTGCTCAATTCCAATTTTAAAAACTCCTAAATTGTTCTAAAACTTTTATAGCCAACTCTAGAAGCCGTTTACCAACTTCTAGAAACTCTTAAAAAGTACTAAAAACCTTTGTCTGGTTCTAGAAACTCCTGAGAAATTTCAAAAACATTTTATCAAATTGTAGTAACTTCTCAAGTATTCTAGAATTCTTTAGCCAACTCTAAATTATTTCACTTAGTCTTAAAAACTCCAGACAAATAATAAAAACTTTTTTCGCCCACCTCTACCGAAACCATCTGTTTCGGCCCTAAATGCGGGCCAAAAAAACAATTTAGAAGCCCAAGGGCCAAAAAGATTTTTGCTTAAAAATCTAACTTTAGTTTCAAATTAAAATATATTTTAAAGTTTTCTGAAAAGCTGTTCTTATTTGAGTCAGGCAAAAAATATCGAGTGTAATTCATGCCAAAATGTTTTAACTGCCCTTCGCAGGGCAGGATGCTTATTCGGCCCTTGATTCACTATATACTATAAGTAACTCTAAAGATAATCTATAAATAAGACTTTGACAAAGTCATTCAGTAAATTCTAAAAACCCCAAAAAATACTATAAACTTTTGACTAACTCCAGAAACCTTTTAAAAATATTTGATTAAATTCTAAAAACTCCTAAAGTGTTCTATAAACCTTTGGTCAACTCTAAAAGCATTTAATTAAATTCTATAAACGTTTTAATAAGTACTAAAAACCTTTGACTCTAGAAACACCAGAAAAAAATTATCAAATTTTATAATTTTTTAGACAACTTTAGAAACCTTCTACCAAATTCTAAAAATTCCTTTTGACCGACCAATTTTAGACTACTGAACTATTGAATAACTTAAAAAATATTTGAACCGAGCTGATCCAGAAACATTTGAGCAACTCTAAAAATTTATGGAAGCATCTTTAGCCAAATTCTAAAAATTGATAAAAAGTTCTAGAAAACATTTGCAAGTTTTAGAAGATTTAAAAAAATAATTATAAAAATCCCTAGAAGATCTAGAAAAAGTTTAAGAATCCTTTTACAATTCTAAAATTCAATGACAACTTTTAGCAAAACTCTGAAAAGTCCAAAACATCTCAGATCAATTTAAAAAAAAACTAAATTAATTCATTTAAATAAAGTTTAAGAAGACATTGAAGCAACTTTTAGAATTACATGAGAAGTTCAAAACTAAATTTTATTATAAACTACAAAATAATTGCCAATTTCTGGAAAATGTAACTAATTCCTCCAGAAAGTATTTTTTTGAATGTACCGCGACCGGAATTGTAAATCGGAAATCATTTGCAACAAAACATTTTAATTTAATTTATTAATTAATAAACCCTAAAACAAATCATATTAAATCAATGAACAACCAAAACAAAGCATTGTATAAAATTAATTAACAACGTAAACTTTTCCTTAAAATTTTCCATATATATTGTACAAATATTACTCATATTTGTGTACGCACTCACTGAATTAAAGCACATACATAGCCATGTTGAAAACATAGTAGTAACTTAATAATAATTACTTAACATAAATTCGTCGAGTTATAAAGCTTGATACATTTATATATAAAGTCAGAGAGAGTAACTGAAACTTCGTCGGGGCTGTGACGAAAATAAAGGGGTGAGGGTGTACGAGTTTTGAAGGGAGAATTTAGGGTTGTATCCGTTTACAAAGTATTCGAATAAAATAGCCATTGTCAAGTGAATATTAAGCTGAATTGTGTGAGTTATTAAATTTTCTTATAAATAATTTTGAACAAAATTGTAATCAATTTAATGACGTTTATTTTTCTTACACTTATCAAATGCAATGATACGCTTCATGATGTACTTTAATCAATAAACGTTGTGTGTAGAAAATTATGCAGCCTTGCATATTTAGGGTTCACGTGTGAAGCCGTCCTGACCCTTACATTCGTAAATATGTAAATGGCTTGTGTGTGGTGACTAACCATGCATAATTATTATTTTATTTATAATCGTAACATTTTTTTTTAATTTATTTCGATCTTCATCAAATTGACAAATACTATCCAGGACTGTAAAAGGTAACTTATTGCAGACCCCTATAAATTGCCCAGAACCCTTAAAATCCCTTTAGCCAATTGATCGGAATTTTAAATCCACAATTTTTTCGCAAGGAAATTGCAAACATTCTTTCCATAAGAAAAATCTACTTTAGTATTTTGTAATAAATTTTCACACTTTTAGTCGTGAAGAGAATAATCCCCATTTTCTGTTAGATGGTATTATACATAGCAAGGCAGTAACGAGGGTATGATACGCTTCAGAATACAACAGATTTGTGAAAAAAAGCATTTTATGTAAACTTATTACTTCAATAAGTGCTTTAAATATAAAAGCTTATTATAGTTTCATGTAAGATCATGTCATTGCATATTTATTACTACTCTTCAAAACCCTACACACAAAGTAGTCCCAAAAAATACGCTTACGTAGAGCACGAGGAATGTATCGATTCTACATCACTGTCTGAAATTACTTGATGCACTTCATGTACACGCGAATTGGAACAGGTAAACAAAATTCCGCCAAGTGATTCAACTAATTAACTCCGTTTAACATATTAAGATATGATAACAGGACATAAATTAAATTCCATTGAGTATTACAATTTATTACCACATGTTGACATGTTCTGTTTATTTATTAGTCTGAATGAAATCGATAATATAATTAACACGTCCGTTTTGTTCAATTTGTTTATAAAATAAAAGCTTAAAAATCTTCAACCAATTATGATTTCCAAATGTTAACAGGCTTAATGAGATTGTTCAGAACAAACTTTAACATTGATATTAACTAACTTCGCTGTTGAAATCACTTTTTACCAATTGGGTATCAAGTTTTTATTAAAAAAATCCTATAAAAGTTCGTTTGTATATGAATATTTTATTACAAATGAATTGCTTTTAGTATTTTGATTAAGTTTACAAACCAGAAATAATAAATGACGATGTGGGTAGTAGTAGACGTACTTCCGATTTCAATTATGCGATAAGATCTGGTATCAATGTTTATTTAATAAACAGTCAATGGACTACTATTGTAGATAAGCATTAAAAAAAATTAGTCAAAATATATAAACTGAAACGTGTGTGACCGGCTTAATAAAAAAATGTGTTTTATCATCAACAATTTTGTGTTTTATTTATAATGAGATATTATTTTTAATTGTGACATTTTTGTTAATGTAGGAATGGGTGTCCCCAACAAAATTATGCAGAAGATAGCGTTCTTTCCAAATGGATCCGTTACCTCATATAGGCAACCAAACATACACGTCTTTTCTGTGGCTCGGTGTGCCTGACACCTCGATTGCATACCCCAAAAGAGAATAGGTAGCAGCAGTATATAGTGATTGTTGTATATCAATTGCTTTAGTAAGTAGCCTAAAGTACGAAAAAATATCAGCATTTTTGTGATTGAAAATGCTACACAATTTCCATTTTATAGCATATGAGAGACCATCCATTGGCCTACGTACGTGTGCCTTAAATAGAAATGAGACTTGTAAGGTACTATTATTGAAAAATATGTTTTGTACCTTAATTTATACTCGACATTCAAATTAATTTGACGAGTATCAAAATCAGCATTTTTGATTGTTAAAACGTCAAAATTTTGAAAAATACTATTTAAACTTCTTGTTGGTAACATAATTATCACCTTCCTCTTCCGACTTAATGGCATCTGTCAGTCATTGGGAGGGTGGGCAAAAACACGATATTTAACTACCGGCCCAAAATCTATAAACTGTGTTTCCGCCCACCCGCCCAATGTTTGTTATCAAAAAAATTATTACGTCAGTATGTCAGTTATTCTATCATGTTTGTAAGCTGCAGATTCACAGCAGGCGATAGTAACATCAAATTTTTTAATAACAAGCACTTGTGCGGGTGGGCGAGAACAAAATATTAAACTACCGGCTCAAAACTCATAAACTGTGATCCCGCCCACCCGCCCAAGTGTTTGTTATCAAAAAATGTATTAAGTCACCTCCCTCTTCTGACTTAATGACATCTGTCAGTCATTCTGTCATGTTTGTTAGCCGCAGATACACGGCAGGCGATAGTAACATCAAATTTCTTGATAACAAACACTTTGGCGGGTGGGCGAGAATAAAGTATAAAACTACCGGACCAAAACTCATAAACTGTGTTCCCGCCCACCCACCTAAGTGTTTGTTATCGAAAAAAAATTATGACGTCACGTCCCTCCTCTGACTTAATGACATATGTCAGTCATTCTGTCATGTTAGTTACATGGCAAGCGATAGTAACATCAAATTTCTTAATAACAAACACTTGGGCGGGTGGGCGAGAACAAAATCTTAAACTACCGGCCCAAAACTCATAAACTGTGTTCCCACCCACCCGCCCAAGTGTTTGTTATCAAAAATCTTAATACGTCACCACCCTCTTCAAACTTAATGATATCTGTCATTCTGTAATGTTTGTTAGCAGCATATACACGGCAGGCGACAGTAACATCAAATTTCTTGATAATAAACAGTTGGGTGGGTGGGCGGAAACACAATATTAAACTAACGGCCCAAAACTCATAAACTGTGTTGCCGCCCACCCGCCCAAGTGTTTGTTATCAAAAAATTTATTACGTCATCTCCCTCTTCTGACTAATGACATCTGTCAATCATTTCGTCATGTTTGTTAGCTGCAGATTCACAGCAGGCGATAGTAACATCAAATTTTTTGATAACAAACCCTCGGGCGGGTGGGCGGGAACAAAATATTAAACTACCGGCCCAAAATTCATAAACTGTGTTCCCGCCCACCCGCCCAAGTGTTTGTTATCAAAAAATTTATTACGTTACCTCCCTCTTCTTACTTAATGACATCTGTCAGTCATTCTGTCATGTTTGTTAGCTGCAGTTGCAAGGCAAGCAATAGTAACATCAAATTTCTTGATAATAAACACTTGGGCGGGTGGGCGGGAACACAATATTAAACTACCGGCCCAAAAACTCGTAAATTATGTTCCCACCCGCCCGCCCAAGTGTTTGTTATCAAAAAAATTATTACGTCACCACCCTCTTTAAACTTAATGATATCTGTCATCCTGTAATGTTTGTTAGCTGCATATACACGGCAAGCGATAGTAACATCAAATTTCTTGATAATAAACACTTAGGCGGGTGGGCGGGAACACAATATTAAATTACCGGTCCAAAATTCATAAACTGTGTTCCCGCCCACCCGCCCAAGTGTTTGTTATCAAGAAATTAATTACATCACCTTCCTCTTCTGACTTAATGACATCTGTCAGTCATTTTGTCACGTTTGTTAGCTACAGATACACGGCAGGCGTTGGTAACATCCAGCCCACCCGCCCCTCTGTTTGATATCAGGAAATTAATTACGACACCATCCTCTTTTAACTTAATGCCATCTGTCAATCATTCTATCGTGTTTGTTAGCAGTAGATACACGGCAGGCGACAGTCACATCAAATTTCTTGATAACAAACACTTGGGCGGGTGGGCGGGAACACAGTATTAAACAACCAGTCCAAAACTCATAAACTGTGTTCCCGCCTAAGTGTTTGTTATCAAAAAATTATTACGTCACCTCCCTTTTTTGACTTAATCACATCTGTCAGTCATACTGTCATGTTTGTTAGCTGCATATACACAGCAGGCGTTAGTAACATTAAATTTCTTGATAACAAACAATTGGGCGGGTGGGCGGGAACACAATATTAAACTACCGGCCCAAAACTTATAAACTGTGTTAGTACCCACTCGCCCAAGTGTTTGTTATAAAAAACTTGATTACGTCATCTCCCTCTTCTGACTAATGACATCTGTCAGTCATACTGTCATGTTTGTTAGCTGCATATACACAGCAGGCGTTAGTAACATCAAATTTTTTGATAACAAACAATTGGGCGGGTGGGCGGGAACACAATATTAAACTACCGGCCCAAAAATCATAAACTGTGTTCCCGCCCACCCGCCCAAATGTTTGTTATCAAAAAATTATGACGCCACCTTCCTCTTCTGACTTAATGACATCTGTCAGTCATTCTGTCATGTTTGTTAGCTGCAGATGCACGGCAGGCAATAGTAACATGAAATTTCTTGATAATAAATACTTGGGCGGGTGGGCGGGAATACAATATTAAACTACCGGCCCAAAAACTCGTAAACTATGTTCCCACCCGCCCGCCCAAGTATTTGTTATCAAAAAAATTATTACGTCACCTCCCTCTTCTAACGTAACAACATCTGTCAGTCAGTCTGTCATGTTTGTTAGCTGCAGATACACGATAGGCGATAGTAACATTTCTTAACAACAAACACATAGACGGGTGGGCGGGAACACAATCTTAAACTACCGACCCAAAATTAATAAACAGTGTTCCCGCCCACCCGCCCAAGTGTTTGTTATCAGGAAATTGATTGCGTCACCTCCCTCTTCTGACTTAATGACATCTGTCAGTCATTCTGTCATGTTTGTTAGCTGCAGATACACGATAGGCAGTAGTAACATCAAATTTTTTTTATAACAAACACTTGCGCTGGTGGACGGGAACACAATCTTAAACTACCGGCCCAAAACTCATAAACTGTGTTCCCGCCCACCCGCCCAAGTGTTAAGTATCAAAGAATTAATACGTTCCTCCTTACTGCACATATTAATGATAAGTGACATTTGATTTCTTATGTTTTTTTACAGAAGCAGCATCATCGATGGTTTAATATTAAATCACTAGATCACTAACACTTGGGTGGGTGGGCGGGCCACGGTATTTAAATAATTAGGCGTGACTATGTTTATTGTGTTCCCGCCCACCCGCCCAAATGTTAGTTATCAAGGAATTAGTATGTTCCCTCTCCCCGCGCATATTTGTGTTAAGTGACATTTGATCTCATGTGTTTTTTTGACAGAAACAACATTACCGGTTGTTAATATTAAATCACTAGATCACTAACACTTGGGTGAGAAGGCGGGCTACATTATTTCAATAATTAGGCGTGACTATGTTTATAGTGTTCCCGCCCACCCGCCCAAGTGTTTGTTGTCAAGAGATTTCATAACTAACACTTGGGTGGGTGAACGGGGATACAAGATTATGATTACGCGCCAGTTATTTCAATTGGAGTGCCTAAATGTTAGTTATTAAGAGATTAGATCACGAACACTTGGGTGGGTGGGCAAGAACACAAGTTCATAATTACGCGTAAGTAGTTTTGATTGAAATTCCCCACCCACCCGCCCAAGTGTTTCTTATCAAAAGATTGTATAACTCATACTTTGGTGAATGGGCGGGGTCACAAGTTTATGATTACGCGCAAGTAGTTTTGATTGGAGGGGAATTGGATGGCTAACACTTGGGTGGGTGAGCGGGAACACAAGTTTATAATTACGCGCAAGATTTTTCGATTAAAATTCCCCACCCATCCGCCCAAATCTTTGTTATCATAAGATTAGATAACTAACACTTGGGTGGGTAGATGGAGACCAAAGTTTATGATTACGCTCAAATTATTTCAATTGGAGTACCCCACCCGCCCGCCCAATTGTTAGATATTAAAGGATTAGATCACAAACACTTGGGGGGCGGGCGGGGACACAAGTTTATGATTACGCGCAAGTAATTTTGATTGGAGTGCCCCACCCACCCGCCTATGTGTTTGTTTAGAAAAGTTTGGATAAGTAGCACATGGGTGGGTGAGCGGAAACACAAGTTTATGATATGAGTGAGTAGTTTTGATTAGAATTCTCCACCCTAACGTTTGTTATCAAACGATTGGATAGCTAACACTTGGGTGGGTGAGCAAGGACACAAGTTTATAATTACGCGCAAGTTATTTCGATTGGAGTGCCTCACCCACCCACCCAAATGTTAGTTATTAAGGGATTAGATCACAAACAGTTGGGTGGGTGGTCAAAGACATAAGTTTTTGATTACGCGTGAATAATTTCAAATAGAATGCCCACCCACCCGCCCAAGTGTTTGTTATCAAGGAATTGAATGACAAACACTTGGGTGGATGTGCGGAAACACAAATTTTTAATTACGCGCGAGTAGTTTTGATTAGAATTGATTGAGAGTTAGTAGTTTCAATCGGAATCCCATCCATCCAAGTGTAAGTTACTCTCTTATATGTAATTAAAAAAACATCAACGGTGGTTGATAAACAAATCTCTGGACATGTGGGCGGACCACAGTAGTCGCAATAATTGGGCGTAACTATTTTAATATTTGCATTTCCCCTTTACCCGCCCATCAAAGTGACAATTGACATTAACTCTCTCAAATGTCACAAAAGAAAGAACGGTGGTTAATAATAAGCAAACTTTTGGATAATAGACACTTGAGTGAGTGGGCGGGCCACAGTAGTCTAAAATCTGGGCGTAACCATTTTAATATTGTTCCACACCCACCCTCCCAACTGTTGTCAAGAAATTTATAATTCCCTCTTGTCCTCCCATCATAAAAACAATTGACATTAACTCTCTCAAATGTCATAAAAAAAGAAACATCAACGATGGTTGATAAGCAAACTCCTGAATAATAGACACTTGGGTGAGCGAGCGGGCAACAGTAGTTGCAATAATTTAGCGTCACAACTTAAATAATGTTCCCGCTCATCCGCCCAACTGTTAGTAGTTAAATAACAAACACTTGGGGGGTGGGCGGGCCGCAGTAATAAAACATTTGGACGTAACTATTTCAAAATTGTTCCCGCCCACCCGCCCCTCAGTTAATAGTCAAGAAATTTGTAATTGCCCCTTAGCCGCCCATTAAAGTGTCAACTGACATTAACTCTCTCAAATGTCATAAAAGAAATCATCATCACCAGAGGTTGATGAGCAAACTCGTAGATAATGTACCGTTCGGTGAGTGGGCGGGCTATAGTAATCTCAACAATTGGGCGTAACTATTGTTCCCCGCTCACCCACCCAAATATTAGTTGCCAAAAAAATTGTAATTGCCCCTTACCCGCCTATCAAAATGACTACTGACAATAACTCTCTCAAATGTCAAGAAAGAACATCAACGGCGGATGATAACAAACTCTTGGATAATAGACACTTGGGTGGATGGGTAGGCCAATGTAATCCAACATTTGAGCGTGACTATTTTAATAATGTTTTGACATTTTTATCATCTCAGAAACGTTTGACGACATTTTAAAAACAATTTTTGACAGTTGAACTCCGTTTTGCGACAATTCAGTTACGATTTGCAACAGTTCAATAGCGATTTACGACAGTTTAACAATTTTTTTAAAGCTCAAAAACTATTTTGACATTTTATTTATCATCTAAAAAATGTTTTCGACAATTTAAATACATTTTCTACAGTTTAATTCACAATTTTTGTCACAGTTCAGAAGCAATTTTAGTGTTTTGTAACATTCTACATTTTAAAAACTATTTTGAAAGTTAAACTACGATCTGGGACAATTTAGTTACAATTTACGTCAGTTTAAAGATGGTTTATGATTTATGTCACAGTCCGGAAGCTATTTTGGCATTTTTGTAAGAATATTTTTTAGAAAGTTTAAAAGCAATTTAACAATCTTTGTCTTAAAAGTTTAAAAGCGTTTAACGCCAATTTAAATATGATTTTTAAGATTTTAGCTACAATTTGCGTCAATTTAGTTACTATTTACGATGGTTTAAGAGCGATTTACGATATTTGTCACAGTTCAGAAGCAATTTTGGTAGTTTCATCATTTCAGAAAAGTTCTACATTTAAAAAAAAAACGTTTTATGACTGTTTATAAACAATTTTTAACAGTTAATTATGATTTGCAACAATTCAGTTACGATGTACAGTAGTTTAAAAGCAAATTACAATATTTGTCACAGTTCAAAAGTAATTTTAGTGTTTTTATCATTTCAGAAACGTTTAACAACATTTAAAAAATAATTTTTGTTAGTTCAGAAGCAATTTTGGCATTTTTATCAACCGGGTACCGTTTTACGACATCTTAAATATGATTTTTGACAGTTGAGCTATAATTAGTGAGAATTTACGACAGTTTAAGAGCAATTTACAACAGTTTAAGGTCCATTTTGTCATAGTTCTGAAGCAATTTTTTGGGCTCAGCTTGTCTATATTATTCTGAATTCAATCAATTTTATGATATCAATCTTTCTTCAAGAGAAAAACTGAAGAAAAACATCGAATACTCTATTTGCTATTCTAATATTTCAACATTTTTAGTATTGTTTTATACAAATGCAAGTAAAAAACATAAAAATAAATAATGACACAATTACAAGCGATAAGAGCATTCTTTACGTTTCATTAATCTCAGTATTTAATATTAATAATAGTCGGGCAACGTCGATGGGTGGCATGCGTATTATTTTTCCACGCCAATTTGCATTTATATAAGATCTAAATGTGGGGTAGGTAGGTCATAAACTATATCAACCCCGCGTAAATATTCTTATATAAAGAAATAGGATAAAAGACTTAATATTTATAACTTTATAAATAATTTAGCAGTAAATTATAAAATTACATTTACATATTTATGTATTAAAAATTAATAATTTTAGAATATACTAAACAAACAATTAAGTTGTTTTGAATATATTTTGCTTGGGGAAGCTGAGAGAATAATATTAAATTGTGGATTCTAAAATTAATTTATTTTGTTAAATAAATAATTCTGGAACAAATATTTGTTGCTTTACAATGTTTAGTAGAATATAAACTTTATAATTTTATCTGTAATTTGTTACATAAGGTTTGGATTTTATTATTTCTTTTGACCTTGGCCTTTTCATAAATTATTATCGTTTAATTTCATTGATAAGAATTTTAATATGTAAGGCACGTTTCTTAAAATAGATTGTATTCTTTTGTTGTGTTTAATAAAAGCAAGAAATAAAATTAAACTCTAATTAGCGCAATTATATTATCTCGATCTAGATTAAAACAATTATATAGTTTTAATTTATTCATTTCAAACTATTTAACACTGAACGATTTTACGTTTTTGTTTGAATACTTGAAGACCGTCATAAAATCTTCTAAAATGTCACAAATGTTAAATAGTCTAAGCTTGACGCTTCTAAAATTCGAAAAACGGACCTAGATTATCGTAAATCATCTTTTTGTGTCGTAAACTTTAAGTACATTATCATAAATCATATCAAAACTGTCAAAAAATCATTTTTTAAATGTCATAAATCGTTTGAATGACACAAAAATGTTAAAATCGCTTCTGAACTGTGACAAAAATCGTAAATCGCCATTAAATTGTAGCTAAATTGCCTTAAATCGCAGCTCAACAGTCAAACATCATTTTTAAAATGTCGTAGAACGTTTCTGAAATGGTAAACATGACAAAAACGCTTCTGGACTGTGATAAAAACCGTAAAACTTTGTAAATCGTAACGAAACCGTCAAAAATCATTTTCAAAATGTCGTAAAAAGTTTCAATATCCCAAAAATGTTTCTGAAGTGTAAAAAAAATGTAAATCGCCCTTAAACTATCATAACTACAAATCGTACCTCAACTGTCAAACATCATTTTTTAAATGACGTCTTACGACATTCTGAAATGGAAAATAATACAAAATCGCTTCTAAACTCTAGCAAAGATCGTAAATCGCCATTAAACTTCGTACATTGTAGCAAAACTGTCAAAAATCATTTTTAAAACGTTTACAACCATTTCTAAAATAGTTAAAACCGCAAAATTGCTTCTAAACTGTAATACAAATCGTAAATAACCTTTTAACTGTCGTAAATCGTAACTTAACTGTCAAATATAGTTTTTAAAATGTCGAAAATCTGTAAAATTGCCAAAATCACTTCTCACTTGTGACCAAAATCGCAAATAACACTTAAACTGTCAAAATTCGTAGCTCAACTGTCAAAAATCATTTTTAAATTGTCGTAATACGTTTTTGAAACAGTAAAAACGACTTCTTTGTTTCTGAACTAAGAGAAAGATTTAAATCACCCTTAAACTATCAAATATTGTAGTTGAATTGTCGTAAATCATAGCTTATCTGTCAAAAATCATTTTTAAAATGTCGAAGAACCATATCAATATCACAAAAAAGCCAAAATCACTTCTGAATTATGAAAAAAATCGTAAATTGTCGTAAATCTTAACTAAATTATCGTCAATCGTAGCTCAATTGTCAAAAGTCACTTTTAAAATGTCGTAAAACATTTTTGAGCTTATAAAATGCCAAAATTGCTTCTGAACTGTCGTAAACTGTCGTTGAATGTAACTAAATTGTCAAAAATCTTGGCTAAACTGTCAAAAATCTTTTTTAAATCGTCGTAAAACGTTTTAATCCCACAAATGCTAAAACCTCTTTTTAACTGTCACAAAAATCGTAAATCGCTCTGTCGTAGCTAAAATAATTTTTGACAGTTCAGTATGTTTGTCGCAAATCGTTGCTAAACGTTTCTGAAATTATAAAAATTACAAAATCGCTTCTTAACTAAGAAAAATATCGTAAATCGCTCCTAAACTGTCATAAATCGTAGCTAAATTGTAGTTAATTGTAGCTCAATTGTCAAAAATCATTTTTTAAATGTTTTGAGAAAATTATCAAAATCACTTCTGATCCGACAAAAATCGTAAATTGCCTTAGACTGTCGTAAATAGTAGCTAAATTGTCGTAAATCGTCAAACCTCATTTTTAAAATGTCAAAGATCTTCACCAAAATGCCAAAATTGCTTTTAAATTATAACAAAAATCGTATAACTGTAGTAAATCGTAAGCAAATATTGTAAATCATACCAAAATTGTTAGAAATAATTTTTAAAATTAACAAAATTTATAAATTGCCCTTAAACTATGATACATTGTAGCTATATTGTCGTAAATCATAACAAAACTGTCAAAAATGCATTTTTTTACTTCAATCCAAACTGTGACAAAATTTGTGGATTTTCTTTTAATGTCGTAATTTGTAGCTAATTTATCGCAACTGTCAAAAATCAATTTTAAAATGTCGTAAAACCTTTTCTGAAACTTCTAAACTGTGACAATTGCATCTGACAATGACAAAAATCATAAATTGTCGTAAATCGCAGAAAAATTATTGCAAATATTAAATAAAAATGCTATTGTCGTAAATTCCCTTTAAACTATCGTAATTTGTAGCTCAATTGTGGTAAATCGTACTTCAATTGTCAAAAACCATCTTGAAAATGTCGTAAAACTGTTTCTGAAACTTCTAAACTGTGACAAACATTGTAAATCGCCTTTAAACTGTCGTAAATTGTGTCAAAAATCATACTGAAATGATCAATAAACGTTTCTAAAATAATAAAAATGCTGGAATCGCTTCTTAACTGTGATAAAACTATAAATCGCCCATAAAACGTCGTAAATTGTAGCTTAATTGTCGCAAATCGTATCTGAAATAATAAAAAATCTAAAATCGTTTCTGAAGTGTAACAAAGATCGTAAATGACTTATAAACTGTCATAATCACCCTAAAATTGTCGTAAATCAATTCTTAACTGTAACTAATATTGTAAATCTCCTCTAAAATGTCGTAAATCTTGGTTAATTGTAGCAAAATGATTTTTTTAATTTTTGCTTGATAATTGCGGATTTTTACTCCACAAATTAAATAACACATCTGAAGTTTGGATAAAAAACCAAAATTTTGCTCGTTTTGCCCAAAAATCCGGTCTTCTTGGGCAAAAACTCAAAACTTAATACTAAGAGTATATATTTCAACATAACCTCAATTTAATAAACTCTGCTTAACCAAATCAAAAGTCACAAATGATGACAAAAATAACCGTAACCTCATAACGGAACATTGGATATTGATGCAAAATGGTACCAACATTTCTTAATACCATGATTAACAACTTTTCAAAATTAATAAAAAACTATACGCTCAATTTTGCATAACCTCAATTTTATAAACTTTACCAAGTCAAAGAAAAAGATTAATTGGATGAATTCAAATTCTGTAACTCCCAGCCGGTATATTAAATATTTATAAAAATTGTTACCAACATAGCTTAATACCGTAAGTACCAACTATATAAAATTGGTTTAAATCCACAAGCTCAATTCAACCTAATCTCAATTTGAACCACACAAGATAACTAAAAAATCCATAACTCAAAAACTGTATATTGAATATTGATGCAAATTGGTACCAATTTACTTCAATATCATATCAACAGTCCAAAATTCATTAAAATCCATACGTCTAATTATGTATCAAGAGATTGAATGTTTGACCTCTCTGGGAGCGTAATTCTGTTACAAGAGAAAGTCTTGATCTAAATCTTGATAACTAACAATTGGGTAAGTTTATGGGCCACTCCAAGCCAAACTACTGACTCGTTATTATGCTATGGAGTGTCCCAACCAGCCACCCAAATGTTCGTTATCAAGAGGTTTAATGTTTGAGACCTCTCTGCAAACGTCAGAAGTCATTTTGTCACAAGAGAAAGTCGTGATCTAACCTTTTGATAACTAATACTTGGGTGGGTGGGTGGGCCACTCCAATCCGAACTACTGACTCGTTATTATGGTATAGAGTGTCACACTCACCCACCCAATTGTTGATCATAAAAAAATTGAATGTTTGACCTCTCTGCAAACGTCAGAAGTCATTTTGTCACAAGAGAAGGTCGTGATCTAACCTCTTGATAACTTATGACTCGTTATTATGGTATGGAGTGTCACACTCACCCACCCAATTGTTGATCATAAAAAAATTGAATGTTTGACCTCTCTGCAGACGTCAGAAGTCATTTTGTCACAAGAGAAGGTCGTGATCTAACCTCTTGATAACTTATACTTGGGTGGGTGGGCCACTCCAATCCAAATTACTGACTCAATATTATGCTATGGAGTGTCCCACCTAGCCACAAAAGAGTTCGTCATCAAGAGATTCAATGTTAGACTTCTCTGCGAGCGTCGGAAGTCATTTGGTGACAAAAGAAGGTCGTGATCCAACCTTTTGATAAGTAACATTTGGGTGAGTGGGTAAACCACTCCAGTTCAAACTACTGACTTCTTATGAAGGTATGGAGTGGCCCACCAACCCAACCAAGTGATCGTTATCAATATATTGGATTTTAGACCTCTCTGTCAAAAGTCAATTTGTCAGACGACGCAATAACGCTGAAATTTTGACAAATAAAACCAGATTCTCACTCAATAAAATCAAATACTAAACTTTGCTTAATAAGACCCGATTTTTGCTTGATAATTGCGGGTTTTTACTCCACAAACCACATTTTTTTACAATAAAACCAGACTTTTGTCCAACCAAGCAAGATTTTTACTAAAAAGAGAAAATTTGCATATTGTATAATTGTTTAATAAAATTTTTGGAAATTTCTACTTAATATGACCGGACTTTTGTTTGTAAAACTATTTTTTTTACCAATTAGCCTGAATTTTTGCTCTACAAACCAAATTTTTGAATAACACATCTAAAGTTTAGACAAAAAAATAAAATTTTACTCAAAAATTCGGCTTTATTGGGCCAAAATCCAAAATTTTGCTCAAAAGCCTAAACCAAAAAAATGGGTTTTTGCTATAAAAAAACAAAAATTAAT
The DNA here is from genome assembly GCA_963932245.1 of Tachinus rufipes. Classification (NCBI taxonomy): domain Eukaryota; kingdom Metazoa; phylum Arthropoda; class Insecta; order Coleoptera; family Staphylinidae; genus Tachinus; species Tachinus rufipes. The sequence goes on along the minus strand of OZ010746.1, from coordinate 9,084,518 downwards.
TCTATAAGACGCTAGTTTTAGCTTAGAAAAACTAATTTTTGTCTAATAAGGTCGGATTTTTATCAAAAAAAAAATATGGCCTTAATAAAATCAAGTTTCTAGTCAATTTTTTTCTTAACACAACTGAATTTTTGTTCTATAAACCAAATGTTTACCCAATTTTATGCTCTATTAATCAAACTTTTGACCAATAAAGCCAAAATTTTGCTCAATAAGACCAAAATTTTTTTCAAATAAAAAAGTTTTTGTCAAAAAGCCGTATATTTTTGATAAAAAGACTAACGATTTGACAAAAAAAACAACATTTTACTCAAAAAGACCGGATTTTAGGTTTATAATAAAGCTTTGTTCGTAAAGCCGCAAATAATTGACTATTGGGTGAGTGGGTGGACCAATTCAACCCAAACTTTTGACTAATTATCATGATTTGGAGTGACCCACCCACCCACCCAAGTGTTCGTCATCAATAGATTGCATGTTTGGCCATTCTGTAGACGTTAGAAGTTATTTTATCGCATGAAATGGTCGTGATCCAACTTTTTGATAACTAACATGTTAGACTTCTCTTTCAAGTGTCAGAAGTCATTTTGTCCCAAAAGACGGTCGTGATCCAATCTCTTAGTAACTAACACTTGGGTAGGTGGGTGGGACACTCCAATCCAGATTACTGACTCGTTATCATGCTCTGGAGTAACCCACCCAAGTGTTCGTCATCAAAAGATTCCATGTTTGACTTTTCTGAAAACGTCAGAAATCATTTTGTCCCAAGAGACGGTCGTGATCTAATCTCTTAGTAACTAACACAGGTGGATGGGACCCTCCAATCTAGATTACTAACCCATTATCATGCTTTGGAGTGATCCACCCACCCACCCAAGTGTTCGTCGTCAAAAAATTGTATGTTTAACCTCTCTGTAGACATCAAAAATCATTTTATCATAAGAGACGTTCGTGATCCAACTTTTTGATAACAAACACTTGGGTGGGTAGGTGAGCCACTCCAGTTTAAACTACTGACTCGTTATCATGATATGGAGTGTCTCACCAACTCACCCAAGTGATCGTTATGAAGAGATTAAATGTTTGACCTCTCTGCAAACGTCAGAAGTATTTTTTTCCCAAGAGACTGTCGTGATCCAACCTCTTCGTAACTAAACACCTGGGTGGGTGGATGGGCCACTTCAATTCAAACTACTGACTCGTTATCATAATATGGAGTGTCTCACCCACCCACCCAAGTGTTCGTTATGAAGAGATTGAATGTTCACAAAATACGGTCGTGATCCTACTTTTTGATAACTAACATTTGGGTAGGTGGTTGAGCCACTCCAATTCAAACTACTGACTCGGTATCATGCTATACTAATAAAGTCAGATTTTTGCTATAAAAAAACATTGCAATTCAATAAGACTAAACTAGTATAAAAAAAAAACAAAAATATGGCCGGAGCTTAATAAAATAAGATTTTTAGTCAATAAAGCAAATTTTTCTTCCATCCAATTGAATTTTTGTTTTATAAACCACTATAAACCAAACTTTTGACAAATAAAGCCAGAATTTTGATCAATGAAACAAAAATGTTGTCTAATAAAAAAGGTTTAGTCAAAAAACCGTATAGTTTTGACAAGAAAACCAAATTGCTTAAAGAAACCGGATTTTACCTTTATAAATAAAGTTTTACGTCAAAATTGTAAAATAGTTTTTTCAATGAAAACAAAATTTGCCAATTAGTTAAAAAAAACAGATTTTTGCTCAATGAGATAAAAATTTTGCTTTACAAACCAAATTATTGCTCCACAATGCAAAACTTTTAACAAAAAAGCCAATTTTTTGCTCAATAAGGCCGAATTTTTGTTCTATAAACTATTTTTTTTTTTTATTTGTCGCACTCCATACTATAATAACCAGTCAGTAGTTTGGATTGCAGAAGCCCACCCAAGTATTACTTATCAAGAAGTTAGATCACGACCTTCTCTTGTGACAAAATGTCCGCAGAGACACTCCATACCATAATAACGAGTCAGTAGTTTAGATTGCAGTAGCCCAATTTCTTTAACAAAACCAAATACTAAGTGAATCTTTATTATTTTTTTTTCTATAATAAAGTTAAGTTTCTGACAAAAATGCAAAAACTTTGCTGAATCGGGCAAGATTTTTACTCAATAACAAAATATTTGCAACAAGCTGAAATTTTGACAAATAAAGCCAGATTCTCACTCAATAAAACCGGATACTAAATTTTGCTTAATAAGACCCGATTTTTGCTTGATAATTTCAAATTTTTGCTCCACAATGACTGAACTTCACATATTGTATTTTTGCTTAATAAAACCAGATTTCTACTTAATGTGACCAAACTTTTGTTTGTAAAACTAATTTTTTTGTCCAATCCAATAAGTCCAAATGTTAGCTCTACAAACTAAAATTTTTAAATAACACACTCGGAATTTGGATAAAAAACCAAAATTTTGCTCTTTTTGTCTAAAAATCCGGACTTATTTGGCAAAACTTCAAGATTTTGCTCAAGAGAAACAACTTTTACTAATAAATAAAGAAACAATTTGTAAAAGTTTAGGGATTATACTATAATTTAAGTGCATTAGTAATATCTTTAGGAACATTTTATTATTATCTTAAAAAAAAACTTAGATAAAGATACTTAGAAACATTTTATATAAAATAACATTAAGATTTTTAGATACTTCAAAAACATTTTTTGAAAGAACTTGGTACTCTGGAACATGTTATAACAATTTTAGTTAATAGAAAAGCGTTCTTTGGGTTCCTTCTCCTACTGGAGGTTGGAAATCATTAGACCATATAATGCTCAATCAGAAGAATCTTCTTCTCTCTATACTCCTTTTTCCAAAAAACTTTCCTTACATAATTCTCTCTTCTCATGACATGACCTAGCCATTTGGGTGTTTTATAACCTTCATAATTTATTTACCCATTCTACGCAGTATTTATTCGTCACTCTTTCTGTCCATGATATTTTCCACATCCGCCTATAGCACCACATTTCAAAAGCCTCGATATTATCAATATTACTTTGTGCAAAAAATGTAACTTTGTAAGATCTAGGTCTGCAGCACAAGAATTTCTTCATCAGTGTAAATGTCTATCTTGGCCTTGTCCCCATGCCATCTGAACCACATCTGCTATCGTTTAAACCTCCTACTATTTTATTTAAATATCTTTTTGTGTATTATTTAATGAATACCTTCAGTGTGTGGCTTATTAAGCAACATCTTTAAAGGTTATTAAATATTTCAGATACATTTTACGACTCGTTTGATAGAAACTTAATACTTTGAAGACATTTTATGACAGTTTACAATGTTTTAAACGTTATATGTCACATCATCTTTAAAGGTTATTAGATACTTTAAAAAGTTTTTGTGACTTGTTTGACAGGTACTTGATATTGTAGATTATATCAATGTTTCATTTTATCATTTTTTTAAGTTATTTGACATTTTAGAACATTTTATGAATTGTTTTGAATCCTAACAATCGTTTTAGCCAATTTTAACTGTTATGAGATTTGAAAGTTGCTAGTATTACAGTTAATTTCTGTTAGTTTGACAGTAAAATGACACATGTTTGACAGTAAAATGACACATGTTTGACATATAATTATTGCCAGTTAATTGTCATTTTTTCGACAGTTTGACAGTTAATTAAGCTAATAATAATTGTCGCTAATTTGACATCTAAATATAGTAGTGTTAACTGTTAATTGTTTAATTATTATTTCTTGCTAGTTTGACAGTAAAATGCCAATGGTTTGACATCCAAATATCATTACTTTGACAATTTGATAGTCAATTGTAGATAGTTTGATTTATCTATTGAGAGTACAAGAGTTAATTATAATCATTAATAACTTTGACAGAATGTTTTTTGTTTGACAGTTAATTGTCAACAGTTTTGCAATTGTAATCATCATAATTCCGTACTCCCTATCAGCAAATTCTCAAGATTAGTGCATACATCATTGATGTTTACATAAGGTTAAAACTAACAAAAAAGTGTTGTTAATATTTGTTCGAAAAATATAAACATTTATGAAATCATAAGTGATTACTTTTATATCAACACATTAACGCTCCAATATATTAACTGCTTTGGTAGGCAGTAACAATTTGTAATCACAATTACGTAAATTATCTTTTATTTACATATAAATAAATAAATAAAACTATTTAACCTTGCCTATTATAATCGCAAATAATCCAATTAACTAACCTACCCTACTACATATTTATTCTGTTTTGAAATAACCTAATGGATTAAAAAATTAGCAATTTAATGCTCCGACATTGAATTTAAATCATTAATTTCACTTCCAAAATTTGTTTTATATTTAACGATCTGTTCATAATAATAATTAATGCTTAATAAAATTGTTTTTTTTATTTAAAGCAATTACAGGAATTTTAAAATCTAATCGAGCAGGAATGTGTTATTTACTTAAAAGGAAAAGTGACGAACATAATAACATTTTATTATTCCTAGAACATTTCTTTGAGTTAATATTTGTTTTAAAGGATTAACAAACAGAATTTTATGGTTTAATTGTTTGCTTCAATATTTGTTTAATATCATGCATTATTGAATGAAACATAAAAGGGGTGCTGAATTTGGGTAAGCACACGAAACTCACCTTCCTACTTCCTCGCATAAATCATACACATCATCGAAAAGCACTTCCTCGTCAGCCATGGTCCGAACAGAAATAACACACTATTCCGAAAAGAAAACTACGAAAATTGAACAGAATATCCTCCTATATAATAAGAAACGACAATTCCTGCTAGATACAAACAAATCACGCGCGCCTATTTTCATGCATGTAATGTAAGGGTGCAGACGACGCCTGCCGGATGATGATGTGTGGTGGGGGGTGTGGGGGAAGCCCCCCGTACTCGCAGCAGGAACCGATATGCAATCTGGGTTGCCTACGGGACAGGCGAGACTCAAACAAAACTGAACGCCCGGAGTTGCACTAATATGGCCGCGCCTCCTAACTGCTTACACCATAATTGTTGCACTCTCATTTAAAATTGGTTACATTATAAATCCACTTTTACACATGGGACGCGAGTTTATATCACACCGACACCTGTCATGTATCGGTTGAGCCGAACGCCGCCGTGTATACGCACACACCCAAAAAGTCACGGCACTCTGAAGCAGAACAATCTGACAGCAGTGACAGTGAGAGTACCGGCGCCCGAGCCCGAACAGCACGACGGCCATACACATGCGCCATAACACGCCCGCTCATTTTCAACATTAATTTTGTATTTATTTCATCAAGTTACAAGTCTACTAATCGACTATCAATCTCATGTTTTGTATCCCGGAAATGTTTTTTCTGGATTCCGCCCGGAGTAGGCGTGTATTATTGTTCCTGCTGATTGCCCGACCAAGCCGGCACAACTCTCAATCACGTGTTTAGTCAGTTACAACTATTATAATTGGAAGCAATAATTTAAAGTTTGCACAATTTCATATCAATTACAAATCAGCTGATTACACATTTTTATACATTTTCTATATCCTTGAAAAGCAATTGTAACTAGTTATGTAACATAACCTTTATTTCTTTACTTGGAATTATCTATGAGCTAATTGTCGCAATGAACTAAATTATTGTTAACATTGAAGTTAATTAATGTTAAATTTTTATTAACAGGAATGTGAATTATTTATTAACAAACATTTTTTTACATAAAATATAATATAATAATAAAAACGCAATTTCATTCAATACGTTTGATTTATGGTAATGTGGCATTCTGCATTCACCGATGCACAATAAATAAACGTGAAGTTGCCCATGAATGATTCCTGCTACAAATGGATTTTGGGATGCTATAGGCAACTTTGTTTGCTTACAGCTCGATTACATTATGCGAATCTCTAACTTGTAATATATTACATTACATCAGACATACCATAAGTTGTTATTTAAAATAAAAAAAAAAATTTAATTGTAAATCTGAACGTTTGAAAAATAAAACTAAATAAAAATATGATTGATATTTAATATGTTTTATGTAATGCATCACTATTTTTACTCCACTAATGAATATAAACAGTATAATCAATTAAATATAATTTAAATTTGCAAAATGTAATCAGTGGCGTACATATAAAAATATTATAATATTTAACGTTTATGACACTTAACAAACGTTTTATGACACGTATGACAACTCACAAGCATTTTATAAAGTTTATGACAACTCAAAAATATTTTATATTGCGTTTATCACAGCTCGAAACCAATTTACAACATTCACAAGTATTTTATAATATTTGTGACAGCTCACGGACATTTTATGTCGTTTATAACATCTCATAAACATTTTATGACAGCTTAGGAACATATTAAGACATTTATGACATCTCAGAAACAATTATTGACTGACATTTTATAACATTATGACAGTTCACAGACATTTTATGATATTTCCTAAACATTTTATAACTTTTATGACAGTTTAAACACCATTATTGACAGTTTACAAACATTTTATAACATTATGACAGTTCACGGTTATTTTGTAACGTTTATGATATCTCTTAAACTTTTTATGACAGTTCTGAAACATTTTATGTTGTTTATGACATTTATGATAGCTCAGAAACAGATATTGATTGCTCACAAATATTTTATAAAGTTTATAACAGTTTACAAACAGTTTGTGACATTTATAATATTTCTTAAACATTTTGTGACAGTTTGAGAATATTTTATAACATTTATGACAGTTCAAAAACAATTGTTGACTGCTCACGGACATTTTAGACGTTTATAATATTTCACAAACATTTTAAGGCAGCTTAGGAATTTCTTATGACATTTGGAACAGCTTGAATACAATTATTGATTACTGGCAAACGTTTTATAACATTTATGACAGTTCACGGATAGTTTATGATAGCTTAGTTGAGTTAAAGCCAGCGCCATTTTGTTTTTAGTTCATTTAAATGACCTAAACCTGTTAGGTTGTATGCCTGATAGGTACAAAACGACCTTCTTCCTTTCAATGATAGGCATCAAATTAGGCATCATTGTCACTGCTTTTTTGGTTTATTCTAAAACCATTATTTCATATCAAAGTGAAAGTGTGAACTAAAATATTGACATAAAAAAGGGTGCAAGAGTCGCACGCTTTCAGCTGAAAAAAGAAAGGAATTAGAAACAGTTGAAGAGCAATATAGTTTGAGATTAAATCGTTCAGCTTATTAGAAAACTTTGTTTAACTCACTCCATTGTTGCCAAGTGGACTTTTAAAAAAATTTTAAAATTTAAAAAAAATTAATTTTACTAAAAAAATTGAAATAAGTCGGCAATCTTAAAATATTTTTGAATTTTGATTGAAATTTTAGAACCAGCATACTTGATTTTATTAAAAAATCTTATTTGGGCGCTCAATTGTTGTCTTTAAATCGCATTTAAATTGAGTTTAATGAAATTTAAGAAAATCAACTTAATTAAGAAAATTGAAATAAGTTGGCAACCTTAAGATTTTTTTGAGTTTTGATTGAAATTTTAGAATCAGCATACTTGATTTTATTAGAAAACTTTATTTAGGCATTCAATTGTTGTCTTTAAATTGCATTTAAATTAAGTTTAATGAAATTTAAAGAAAATCAACTTAATTAAGAAAATTGAGATAAGTTGGCAACCTTGAAATATTTTTGAATTTTAATTAAAATTTGGAATCAACATACTTGATTTTATTAGAAACCTTATTTGGGTACTCAATCATTAATTTTAATTTGCATTTAAATTGAGATAAAAGAATTTTTTAAAAATCAACTTAGTTAAAAAAAATTGAGATTTCTTGGCACTTTAATATATTCTTCAATTCTGATTGAAATTTTGGAATCAGCATACTTGATTTCATTAGAAAACTTTATTTTGGGCACTTAGTTGACTTTAAATTCCATTTAAATTGAGTTTAAGGAAATTTAAGAAAATTATCATAATTAAGAAAATTGAGATTACTTGGCAACCTTAAAATATTTTTAAATTTTGATTAAAGTTTTAGAATCAGCATATTTGATTTTATTAGAAAACCTTATTTGGGCATTCAATTGTTGTCTTTAAATCGCATTTAAATTGAGTTTAAGGAAATTTAAAAAAATCAACTTAATTAAGAAAATTGACATAAATTGGCAATCTTAAAATATTTTTGAATTCTGATTGAAATTTTGGAATCAGCATACTTAATTTTATTAGAAAACTCTATTTGGGCATTTAATTGATGTTTTTAATTTGCATTTAAATTGAGTTTAATAAAATTACAAAAAATCAACTTAATTAAAAAAATTGAGATTACTTGGCAACCTTAAAATATTCTTCAATTCTGATTAAAATTTTGGAATCAGCATACATAATTTTATTAGAAAACCTTATTTAGGCACTCAATTGTTGACTTTAAATTGGATTTAAATTGAGTTTAATGAAATTTAAAAAAATCAACTTAATTAAAAAAATTAAGATTTCTTGGCAATCTTAAAATGTTCTTCAATTTTGATTAAAATTTTGGAATCAACATACTTAATTTTATTAGAAAACTTTATTTGGGCACTTAATTGTTGTCTTTAATTTGCATTTAAATTGAGTTAAATGAAATTAAAAAAAATCAACTTAATTAAAAAAATTAAGATTTCTTAGCAATCTTAAAATGTTCTTCAATTTTGGTTAAAATTTTGAAATCAACATACTTTTTTTATTAGAAAACCTTATTTTGGCACTTAATTGTTGTCTTTAGTTTGGATTTAAATTGAGTTTAATAAAATTTAAAAAAATCAACTTATTTAAAAAATTGAGATTTCTTGGCAACCTTAAAATATACTTCAATTTTGGTTGAAATTTTGGAATCAACATACTTGATTTTATTAAAAAACCTTATTTGGGCACTCAATTATTGACTTTAAATTGCATTTAAATTAAATTTAATATAATTCCAAAAAATCCACTTAGCTAAAAAAATTGAGATTACTAAGCAACCTTAAGGTTTTTTTTAATTCTAGTTAAAATTTTGCTAACAAAATAATTGGTTCTATTAGAAAACTTTTATTGAAGCATTAAATTGTTGCTTTAATTAGCTTTAAAAACAAATTTAAGTAAATTTCAAAAACCTTACTCTTCAGTAATTTAGGATTTTTAAAGCAACCGGTAACAATTTTTAAATTAGCTTCAAAAACAAATTTGAGAAAATTTCAAAAACTAAACTCTTTAGTAATTTGGAATTTTTGAAGCAACCAATGAGAATTTTTAAATACGGTTTAAAAATTTGAAACCAGCATACTTGCTTCCATAAGAAAGCTTTATTTAAAGTATCAATTTATAGCCTACTTAATTTTAAATTAATTTTAAAGATGAATTTAAGAAAATTTTAAAAACAAAAATCTTCAGTAATTTGTGATTTTTTTAGCAATCAGTCAGAATTTTTAAATGTAGTTTAAAAATTTGCAATCAGCATACTTGGTTCCTTATAGAAATTTTATTTAAAGTATTCAGTTGATCCTATTTCACTTTAAATTAGATTCAAAAACAAATTTAAGAAAACTCCCAAAAACTAAACTCTTCAGTAATTTGAGATTTTTGAAGCAACTAATAGGAATTTTTAAAAGCAGTTTAAAAATTTGAAACCAACATACTTAAATTTGGTCAGAAAATCTTATTAAGGAACCTAGTTATGTCCAAATTGGACTTGATTGGCTACTAAAATAAGATTTTAAAAAATCGAAAAAATTGATTTTTTTAAGAAAATTGAGATAAGTCCTCAACCTTAAAGTTTTTATAAAATTTTATCAAACATTTGCAATTAGCATACTCGATTTTATTAGAAAATTTTATTTAAGAAACCTAATTATGTCCAAGTTGATCATCAAAGTGAAATTAAAGAAATTCAAAAAAATAGACTTGATTAAGGATATTAAGATAAGTCAGCAACCTTAAGGTTTTTTTAAATTCTGTTTGAAAATTTGCAAAAAACATACTTGATTTCATTAGGAAACCTTATTTAAAGAACTTAATAATGGCTAAATTGGCCTTAGTTAGCCTTCAAAGTGAGATTAAAGAAATTAAGTCAGCAAACATGAGATTTTATCAAATTCCAATTAAAAAAACTTCAATCAACATACTTAATTTAAAAAAAAAAAATGTGTATAAGAGACTTAGTTATGATCAAATTGGCCTTGGTTAGTCTTTAAAGTGTGATTGTGAAAATTAAACAAAATTGATTTATGTAGAAAAGTTGAGATAAGTCAGCAAACTTAAGGTTTTTATAAAATGTTGTCAAAAATTTGTAATCAGCATACTTGATTTCATCAGAAAACCTTATTTAAAAAACTTAGTTATATTCATGTTGGCCTTGGTTTACCTTCAAAAAGAAATTTAAAAAAATCAAAAAAATTGACTTTGTTATAAAAATTAAAGTAAATCAGCAATCTTAAAGTTTTTTCAAATTTGTATTGAAAATTTGCAATCAACATACATTATTTTACCAAGAAACACTATTTAATGCAACCATTTCATGCTTTAAATTGCCTAAAATGGTCGAGTTTAAGAAATGTCAAAAATGAGTTTCTTCAGTAATTTGACAATTGTCATGCAAGCAATTGGAATTTTTAGATGTAGTTTAAAAATTAGCTTTTAAAGACTTGATTCTGTATGGAATTACCTAGAACAGTAATAAATTCCATCCAGTGTTTTCACAATTACTATTTGAAATAACTTCAATGATCGAATTATTTTCAGGCAGTAAATTCCAATTTTAGTTTATGATAACTTAGAGACAAACAAATAAACTCTTCCCCCTAACTGTTAAATGAAATTGAAAGTTTTTCTTCTCTGCAAGCATTAAAAGTTTTTATGTCAAAGAAGGTTATGATGCCATTCAATCCTTTGATGACGGACACTTGGAAGAGTAGGTGGGTCACTTAAAAGTATGAGTACAGACGGTAAGTTTGAACTGGAGTTCCCGCCAAGCCGCCCAAATGTTAATTATTAAGAAATTGGTAAGGTGGGCTGGAACACTATATTAAATTAGTGGTTCAACATATATAAACGGTGTTTCCGCCCACCCGCAGGAGTGTTTGTTACTACTTTCAAAAACTAAATGATATCTGTCAATCAATCTGTCTGTTTGTTAGCTGCAGGAACTCGGAAAGTGTTTGTTACTTCTATTTTTTTATGACAAACACTTGGGCGGGTGGGCGGGAACGCTATATCAAACTACCGGTCCAACATTCTTGAACTATGTTCCCGCCCACCCGCCCGACTGTTTATTATCAAGAAAATTGTTACGTTAAGTACTTTTGCAAACTTAATGAGATCTGTCAATCAATCTGTCATGTTTGTTAGTTGCAGGAACGCGGAAAGTGTTTGTTACTTTTAATTTTTTATGACAATCACATGGGCGGGTGGGCGGAAATCAAACTTAACATTCGTAAACGGAAATGCAAGTAGAAGAAGAGCCACAACATCCAAATGGTACTTGCTTACAACAAAACGCAACATAGATTTGGGTAAACGTCAGTAATCCGGTGTGCGTTTGATTGCAGAAGCTTGAGGAAAACTTTCTTCAATGTTAGATACACTATGGTATTTGAGGTCAGCTTTAGCAACTTTGAAGATAAAAGCGTGTTTTGATCAAACAAACAAAAAACTTGTCCGGATGTTTCAAGGAGCAAGTTTTATATTTTGTTGAAAACGAATTGGGGAATGGGAAATGCTTTAGTCATTAACGGTAAGGGTTGTACTGTTCATAGTTTTTCTGTAAAAACACCGTAGAAATATATGCAATACGTAAACCCATGCTACTGTGAGACGTTATTTTACATTTTTTGCCACAGGAAATAGAAACGGTTGTGGAGGTGGCATTCCTTCCGGAAAATTGCGTTAAGAAGATAAAACAGAGGTTACTATTTAGGATACTACTACTACTATCTTGGCGGAGATTGTCGGAAACATCTTTTATGGTTAAGCGTGTTAGAATTGGTGTCTTGGTGGCTTATTGTAGCCTGAAACTGCTCTTAGTGGTTGACTCGTGACGCAAAATTTGAGAGATATTTTTAGTATTGTCACTATTGGGTGGTTGACTCACTAAAGTTTGTATTTGGTTTACAACCACTAGACTTTAAGACTTTGCGGGTGTTCATGACTGCTTATTTTTGCCTTGGTCTTTGTCGTGAGCACTCAAGCTAAAGTTATCTTAGTGCTGCCCTACAAGTATTGTCCCATAGGGTTTTAAGTCTGCATCTAGTAGTAAAGAAATCTAGTTGGCTAGTAGTGGTGGTTGTCTTTAGCTAAGTTTAGGTTCAGTTTTTTGAGTATTTTTTCTGGTCAACCAGATTAAATGTTGAGCACCTACAAATCTGGTATCTAAACGGAAGCGTTGCAGGTTTTATCTAAAGTTAGTGGGGAGTTCTTGTTTACAATAGTAAAACCTATGTATTTTATTTCTTGTTAATCAGAAATTTTACAAAATAAGTTAATCTTTAGAGTTTAAACCAAGATGTACAATTTGGTAATTGATAACTTTTGACAATGTTTCTTAGGTAGTAGGATTGTCTGAAAGTTGTCGCGTTGGTGTAAATTTTTGGTTAAATCCTGTCCAATCCTTAGGAAAACTTCTTGAGGTATTGGAAGTTTCTTGTGGTAACGTGGGGTTAAAGCGTCTTTACTTCAAATTACCCTACGTTGGGTGCCAACTGTTGCAATCTTGTTTAAGGTAGTGGTTAGTAACGGTTTTGACCACATCATTTGCTGTCTTGAGTTACCTCAGGTCAAAATCCCAATACAACGTTGCACCTTTCAACTGACGACCATTAGCTAAAACTTTAGTGCTAGTGCAGGCAAACCTTGCGGTACTTTAAACCAAAATTTAACTATCTCTACTCTTAATGTTTCAATGCAATGTAAGTAACAAATTGTTACAAGATTTCCGTTTATGGTCACCAAACTACGGAATTACACATTTACACTAATGACCGCATTGTATGTTTATACATTCCGACCTACACGTAAAATACAGATTTGTACCTTTAACCATAGGTTTTTTATACGGGTAGTCTGACTTTGCCTACGCCTACCAACTTTTAGACTACAAGAAAACTAAAACTTTATTATCAGAAACATTTAAAACTTACGGCATTGCCCCTTTAGTGTAAGTCACTTTCCAAACTCTAAGGAAACAAATTTACTAACGCACTACAAAAACATGAATCACTAGATTTTGTTCAGCAACAACACGGAGCATGCACACACTTAGTTGTTATTATGTGTTTAACTAAGTTGTACCAGTTTCCGCAGTATAAAGACGCAATCCATACTCTAAACCCAAATGACCATGTTACATAAGAGTGCATTTGCACTAGATAAACACCAAGTTGCATTCTTTTGATAAATTGGCACTGGAAGACGTACTAACGTTCCTTACAGGACAAATAATATCTGCATACTAGGTATAATAAAACTACAAACTTCTAGCCTGCCCGCACACGTACTACCGAGAGACTACTATGTAAGATTAGAGCCGGTAACATTTTTATTTTGCGGACTTTAATACAAGACAAAATCCGTGATCATTGCAGGTACTAAACAGAAGAAAGAAACCAAAAAAACCTTATTGGTTTGAATTCAGTCGCAAGTCAATCTACGCCTTGGCTTGACGTTGATTGCACGTAAAACACACATTGCATAAGAATAACTGGTCAGATGTCCTTTAGCCGTTATTTATCGTTTGTTAAGGCTGCTTTACGTTTAATATTGTTGTACCAGCATTGTTGAGGTCTTCCAGTGCTTTTTCTTTCTCCCCATGGTTGCTATCTGAATACTTAGGTGTTCCAGTTTGTTGAATTTTTGGCAACTTGATGCATGGTTCTAAACAAAAAGTTTGAACTGGAGTTCCTTACCCATTCGCCCATCCGCTAAACTATTTGTCATCAATGATTACAATTTTCTTAGCACTGCAAATATTAGTTGTTACTAAATTGAAGATGATAATTATCTAATTAATTTATAACAAAGCCTTGGGACACTCCAATTTATGATCACCCACCAGCAAGTTGTATATATAAACTTTGTTTTACTTATCCGTTCAAGTGTTTGTTATAATGACTACAATTTCCTCTAGTCTGTCAACGTCAGTAATCACTAAGTTTCTAAAGAAGATGTTAATATCCATTAACTTGATAAGAAACACTCAAACGAGTGGACAAGATAGCATAATTCTGGACAAGTGGTTTGAACTGGAATGCCCGACCAAGTCTTTGTCATCAATGACTATAATTTTCTATACACTGCAAACGTCAGCCATCAAGCGAGTAGATGGGTTACTTTAGAGCATAGTTCCAAGAAAGTAGTTTAAATTTTAATGTTTCTCATTAATGATTACAACTTTCTTTACACTGCAAACGTTGGGAAAGATGATGGTATTATCTATCACTTGATGACAAACACTCGAACGAGTAGACGAGACACTCTAATTTATAAGTACCAGCAAATAGTTTGAACTAGAGTGTCATACCTACCCGTCCAAGTTTGACGTTTGATTGCTGCTGTTTGATGCTAATGCTTACCGCGATGGTTACAATACAATTGTAGCTTTTACTTTAAATACAAACGCCATACAAAAAGTAGCTAATCCAAGATGGCCACATATCAGAGTATAATCTTCATTTGTCGCCTACTAAATAAAAGTTGGAGGGTGGAATATACTAATCACAAACAAATAATTTTACATAAAATAAAAACTGTTAATAGTTTTTGGTAAAACTCATGTATTCAAGCATTAAGTTCTTCTTTTTATGGTGCTATATTTATTTTCAAACATTGGCGATTATCATGTCAATAATTCTTTGCACCATTTCTCTCTACTTGCAAGCCCGTCCAGCTTCTTATGTTTCTAAGCCACGATAGCCGTTTTCTGCCAACTCAACGTTGTCCTTCAACATATGATATTGTATACCGCTAATGATGTGATCAAAGTACAGCTAGACACGAATAGTGTGGCCTGTATAATAGGCAACTTAGTATACACAAAAATTTTGTTGAATGTGGTTAAACTAATGCCTTTGCCCGTTTTAGCATCTTTCAATCCCAGAACGTCGCCCATGGAATGCTTAAAATGTAAGTGCAAATGAAAAATGCTATAACGGGCAAAGGTAACCATATTCAACATAACTTTTGTGTATACCAAGTTGCCTATTATATAGGCCACACTATTCGTGTTTAGCTGTAACTACTTTTTTTTTAATCTAACAATATTTATCAATAAACGCTCACCATGTATTAGTTGAAGTGTATTTCTTCAATCAAAGTGCAATATGTCTACGAGTTATTAATCATTCTGCGGTAACACCACAAACAATTCTGGTTTATTAACATCGAGTTAGATGAGCTTAAAACAAGATGGCGGTGTATTTACGTAAAACTTTTTTTAGCTTCGTCAAGTTTAAATAATATGTGGGTAGTTAAATGTGACATTCTACACAAAACAAATGAATTATTAATTGAAGAAAGCTGACAGTAGTCAAAAATAAAAGTTTTAAATTTTAAACCAAGATGGCGGCGTATTAAAGTAAAAGTTTTAACTGTGAATAGAAGGAACATACTAAACTAACAAAAGCATAAAACATTTTCTACATTAAGTTTATTTTAACTATTGTTTGACAATATTTTGTACATTAGATTGAAAGAAACTCCCATCACCTTTGGTAGCTTGCTGATTGATTGCTTTGTGCCTATCCTTACTGACTATTTCTTCAATCACTTCACCATCACCTTTTATCAATCTGAAACGGACATAGTATTACAATAATTAATAAGTACTTCATATAATCTATATGAGGATTATTTAATCAAAACACGTACAATAAAATTATATTTTAAGTAAGCCATGCAAATTGATTTATGTCATTCTGTTAATAAATAATACTTCTACCTATGCCTTCCAGTAGCTTCATCGTAAACCTTCCTAACAACACTCTGCTTCTTCTCCCATTCCTCTTTAGTCATCGGTGCCATCGATTTCGTCATTAAAGTAACCGGTATTTCAACCGCAACATCTTCATCACCCTTATCTTTCTCCTCCTTCTTCCGCTTCTCCTTTTCCTTCTTCTTCAATTTCTTTTTCAACTTCTTCGCCCTTTTCTTTTCCTTCCTTTTCCTCCGTTCTTCATCAGTACTACTATCATCACTTTTCTTCAATTTCTTTTTATCGCTCTTCTTACTCTTCTTCCTTTTAATTTCTTCATCATCCGTATGAGAACTTGCACTATTACTCCTTTTATTCGGCTTTATTATTTTACTCCCATCAGAATCTGACCCCATAATTATGAAGGTTATGTTTTGATGTTTATAAGGGTTATGTTGACTTGGTTACCTTTACTGTGTCAAAGTAAGAATCATATAATCATGGATTTCTCAGGTTTTACACCTAATCAACAAATATTAGACACCATGATGGCAATGGGTATTGCAAAACATGTCGCTGAAATAGTAAGAAACAAATTTCTTAACAATTCATAAAATTTATTATTGATTTCTTTGTAGGCATTGTATAACACAGGTAATGAGTGTTGTGATGCTGCTGTTTCATACGTATTTGATAATCCAGAATCAAGTTCTTTTAATTTACCCCCTGCACAAGAATCCAGAACGAATGAAAGACGTAGACGTGTTAAGAAACAAACAGCAAAGACTACTGATGAAGGTGGTGAAACACACGAAGAAAATGAGGATGCTGATGAAGACGATTACGAATCGTATAAGATGGTTTTTGTTGTTAATTCGTCTTTGGAAATGGGGACTGGGAAAATTGCTTCACAAGTCGCTCACGCTTGTTTAGGTTTGTTTAGAATTCTACAGGCTCGTGAAAGGGATTGTGAAGATTTAGATTCGTGGGAAGATGATGGGTAATTATTCAATTTATTCTTTATTTAAACATTATTGATTAACATGAAAATTTAACAGATTTCCACTATTGTAAATGTGCTTATTTCAAAAACAATTTGTTAACATAAGCTATACTTTATAGATTTGAGCATGATTCTCATTTCATCTCAAAGCAGTGCAATATCATGATTGAAATGTTTAGTGAATTGTTGTAATTGGGAAAAACATGAAACATTTTTATTGAAATATACAGGGTGTACATTAATAACTGAATTTAGGCAACCAAACTTACACCTTAATTTTGATGGCAACCTAATCAAAATAACTTTATATTTTATAGCCCATTTTGCTAGTCTTGAGATTTTATGAATATTTTTACAAAAATTGAATGGTGGTGGCTTGAATATTTTTAATTTTTTAACAGAATGTTTGTGTTTTCTAACAATGTTTTGATGTTTTATGGCCAGATTTTGCTATTTTGACATTTTATGAATAACTTTTTGCTCTTTTAAACTGTATTTGGCCAAATTTTGATTCTATCTGCAAATATTTTAATGTTTTATGAGCGGGTTTAGTTATTTTTCACATTTTACAAATAGAAATTTGCACTTTTTAACAGTTTAGGACAAAATTTGTATGCTTTTTGACAATATTTTGATGTTTTAAGGCGAGATTTTGCTATTTTTGATATTTTATGAAAAAATGTTGCACTTTTCAACAGTTTATGGCCGGATTTTGTTTTTTTTCCGAATATACGGATACTTGGATATTTTAAATTAATACTATTCTCGATCTAGGGTAGGACTTGTCATAATTCTTTTCTTATTTATTGACCGCCAACATTTGTAGATGGGAGAAATGAACCCACTCAACTATGTGATCTAGGTTTGGATCTGTCATAATCTTCCTCCAATTTATTGACAGCTGGAGAAACATTCAATCTCTGGATTAACATTTGGGTGGGTAGTTGGAGTGTTACCGGCTGGGCTCCGTGATTGTGCAAAAGGAGGCAGCTGGTTTATGTCTGGAACTTGCTCTGGAGTGGTTTTCCGGAGCGTAGGAGACGGTTTGTTGTGATGGTTGTATTTTGTAAACAAACTAGAAGTTTGTACACGCACCTTTTCCTAGAAAGCAAAGTTCACACACACACACACATACAGCGTTCAGGTCCACTAGGACTAAGGTTTTATTGGATTGACGTGAAAGTGCTTTGGCAGCTATCAGTGACCGTCCTGAAACTCGGCGGGATGCGCAAGCACAGTGTGGTTGGGGTTGATACTACGCGGTTGCGGAATAGTCTCGGAATATGCCAGAGGGTCTATTTTCTGAAGTTGAAGATATTAAGGGTCTTGCGGAAGCTGCAGTGTTGAAGGAAGCAGGTCATCTAGGGGCACCAATCGGAAATAACCAGACAGTGGTGGTTAGATAAAAGTCCTCCCTTATTGTTGCGTTACTTTGTTGGACTCGGCTGAGGTGTGAGGGTAAAATGTTACCGGCACGTCCCCAGGTGTAAACCTGGGGGTAACGGTGGAGCTCCACAGGATCTGGAATGTCCCTGTGGAGATGGTGGATGAAGTTCCATGTATGTATTTGTGGTTGTTGAGTCGAAGCCTGAGTGTTTGGGAAGCGGCTTCCGCGCAATGACACGGAGGGTAGTATACCCACATATCGGGAGTGAAAGGCCGTGATGCTTCGGGCAGGAGATTGAAGCGGGATCCCGTCGAAGCACCGACTTATACTAATATATCAACTCCATTTACTTCGACAACACCGGGAGCACTAGCTCCGGACCCGGCCCTCTACCGCCGTGTTGGATGTATCACGGGACCACATATGGAACCCTGGGGGATATACATTGACACCTGGTGCTGGAGATGTTGAGACTGCTATACCGACATCAAACCACACCTACAATCAATATTCTAAGTAGCATCACTTTGAGGGGGAAACCGGTAACAGCTTCCGTTTTTCACTAGTGCAAATTTTGTCCAGGTATTGTCGATGTCTTGTTCGGGGCGGGATTAGTCTGTTAAATAAAGCAGAAGTGTTTATTATTAGTTTGATGGCACGACACACTCGCGGCATAGGCTTCTCCAAAATGTTTATGTTTCGGGCTTTGGCGGTGGTTTCTGCACTGGGGCACATGATGCGTCTCTGCAACCTGTCGCGGGACACTACGCGTTAGGCCTACGGCACACGATGTCCACCTGCGCTGTTGGTCGGTTGAGATGGCTTTCTTTCTTTTTTTTCTCACGTGTTCATTCACTATGTGCAAGATGTTCTATACCCTTTGCTAGTTTGGCTTGCCTGTGCCAGATCACCCTGTCTGTCAGGAGCGGTGGTGTCGGTGAGTTGTGCATGGGTTGCATACATTGCGTACCACTGCTTTGTGGTACACTTCCTCGATTTTTTCGGAGATGCATGTCGGCTGACTGTTTGTCCTCGCCTGTTGCTCTGTCTTGTCGGCCAGTTTTGGTGTGTATACTTGGGCTTCTTTAGTCTCTTCAGGGATGACGTAAATGTCGGCGTAGCTTAGTTTGTATCTAGTGTCCAGGCTTTGTATGGTAGAGTTTAGGTCAGTCTAGAATTATCATGGTTATTCCTTTGGCATTTGGCTTGCGCCATGAAATCGTCCATCATGAACTTGAGGTGACCCGTCATATCGGAAGGATAGTCCGGGTGATGAGTGATTCAGCCGTTACCATAAGCTACGGTGTCGCCTTGTCTTTTGTTGGTAATCGACGGGTTTAGTACCAAGTATCGGTTCGCTTGTATATAGCTGGGTTACCATTGACCTCGTCTGACGCCGCGGTATATGGTCACGTATGGTAACTCGGATGACCGGCTGTGCTGTCATCTGCAAGGATATTTCTATATTATTTTTCTCCACTCCAGTCCAAATTACTGAATCGTTATTTTGTTATGGAGTGGCCCACCCACCCACCCAAGTGTTCGTTATGAAAAGATTGCATCACGACCTTCATTTGTGATAAAAGGTCTTCTAACGTTTGCAAAGAGGTCAAACTACCAATTCACACCGGATGGTCTCCGTGATTGCCTAGGACTTATCCTGGAGTAGTTTCCCGCAGCGTCGGAGACGGATTGTTGGGTTGTATGCATTTTTATAGTTGAACTATAAGTTCCTGCACATACGGTCACAAAGAACGCGGAGTTCACACACACACAGCGTGCTGGTCCACTAGAACTAGGGTTTAGTTGGATCGACGTGAAAGTGTCGTGGCAGCTATCACTGGCGGTCCTGAAACACTGGTGGGGTGTGCAAGTACAGGGGTTGATGTGTATTTTTAATTGGAGTTACGTTACGTTACTGATCCAGAAATTGAATGTTTCTTTTCTCTGCGAATATCATTTTCCATTGGAAAAAGTGGGTGACTGATCCATTTTGTTTTATTTAACAGTTGGGTGGACGGAATCTAACTTTTTGATAAGAAGCAGTCTGGTGGGTGGGTGAGCGGGGCACCCAGTAGTTTCAATCGGAATGTATGAGGTGGATGGCTGCGTTGGCATCTTTGTAAATGAATTACGTTTTTCCAGTCTTGGGTGCTGCGCTACCGTGGACCGTTACTAAGTTTTAGTCGGAGGCGGTTGCTTGATGTTTGGTGGAAGCTGATGATATGTCTGGCTTCGAAATTGTGGGTGGAACTGGCGCGGCGGTGTTTTGTTGACTTCTAGGATTACTCTGCTTCTATTTTCGAGGGTTGTACGGAAGGGTCGTGCGCCCTTATTGTACGCACTATTGTCTTGCACTTTGCACGGGGTAAAAAGTAATAAACCAGTCAATCCTCCTGGAAGTCACGTCTAGGATTGGTTTACGTGGGGAGCTCACTTACGGTTTTCACTTATTGGAACCTTGAAGGCTCACGCCGCTCGTTTGGCTTAGGTTCCGGGTGCTGCGTCATTTATTCGGTATTGACGTTTTGCTTTGGTCGTCGCTGTGGACGTGTTCCATTTCTAAGGTCGTCCTGGTGCTGCCCCATGGGTTTTGCTCCATAGGGTTCTAGGTCCGTGTGTGTTAGTGAGGGCGGTGTTCTGTCTTCGATCAAATCCAACTCGATAAGATCGGGCACTTACAGATCCGGTGACAAGACGGAGGCGTTGTTGATTTCGTTCAGGGATCTACTGCTAGTGTTAACTCGGTATAACTGGAAGATCTCGGCTTGAACTATCCAGTAGTTATGTAGGAATTATGTTGACTTAAAAGCTACGCCACTTTGTTGCAGGCACGTGCCCGCAAGGAGTGTGACCTTTGCGTTAATAAAACCGCGCCAACCAGTTTCACCGCAACTTCGAGGCAACGAACATCAACCAAACAGCACTAGGAACAAATACTGCTAAGATGTATCTACTGGCTGCGAAGGGGTGACTTCGACGACCTCCGCCAAGACCCAGCAGTGTTCTCATACCACTAAGCTATCGGCCGGGATAGCCTTAGCTAATCTATTTCCGGAGACATTGTGGTACCCTGGAGTGTTACTCTGTCCTACTTCACGACGCAATTCTCTGGACGGACAGTCCCTACCACTGTTCCACTCCCTGAAGCATTCACAGGGGGAACAAAGCCCAAACTGCACTAACCCATCATGCACGTTGGGCGCTATTTGTTACAGGCCGGTCTCCGAAAGATGGCTGCGGCTCTCAGTGAAGGGGTCTGGTATGTCGGATGAAGTGTGCCTCTTGCTTCTGTGAGGCTGACCTTCCACGTTTCTGCTTCCTCAAATGGCAACCTCTACCTATACTATAATGGTTTTGTACTTCTGGCGTTATTGGCATTCGATGTTTGATATAAGTTCGCTCGGCGACTGTAATCGCTATCGTTTTCATAGCTTTTATCATCTCAGTTTTTCCCGGCCCTGAGTTAGCGGTGAGTGCGCTGATTATCAGTTCATACAGCTAGCCTATAAGAAGGACGGTTTTGGGATTATCATCAGTTAGGTCTTTGGAACTTTCCGTTTCTCATCTTTTCGAATGTCAATTGGCTCTAAATTTAAGGAGGATCACAGATCTAACGTTTGCTTATAAATGAACATCGCGGCAGTGAATGAAAAATTTCTGAAGTTCAGTACGTAATTAGTAGATGGCGTTTCCAGTCTAAATGAGTACTCACCGTAGACTAAAAACACAATTTAAAAACTCGTGTTTTTTATTAGTCGCAAAAACTACTCAAGGTTTGTGTTTGCAAGGGGCACGTAATGAGTATCCGGTTTTACATAGCTTTGTATTCTAAACACAAACAATTAACTTGCTTCTATAATAAGTTACTATTTTTTAAGTGGCGCGTAATGAGTAGTCGGCGTTAGAGCATTTTTCTTGCTCCTAAATGGACGGCAATTAAAAGTTCGAAGTAATAAGTAAGCGTTTTGCATCTTGTTGCGTCTGAATGAACGATCACGGTTTTAGGTAGCGTTTCTCAACTTAACAGAATGCATGTTCATAGGAAACTATAATATTGAAATGAATAATGATTTTTCTGTAAATATTTTGTTTTACTATATTATTTTTTGTTTCAGTGAGAAGAAAGTTGTGCTGATGGGAGTAAACCAATTACATTTAACAGAATTAAATAAAAGTGCAAACAATTTAGGCCTTTGGTCATATATTGTAAAAGATGCAGGACGTACAGAAATAGCACCTGGTTCTCATACAGTTTTAGCCATTTTTGGTAAAGAAGAAACCATTGACAACGTGACGGGAGATTTGACACTGCTGAAATAAGTAACAAAAACTTAATGAATAATAAATTATATTTTAAAATTTTACAATATAACTTTCTCCTATACTATAATAGATGTAAAATTAAAAATCAACAATGTAAATATTACAGGATAAGTAGTGGTTAGGGATGACATTTTGGCTTCAACATTAATTTAATTTTGTTAAAATAGTTGTATAAAAAATGACGTCGAGCCATCTCGCCAGGATGGATCATCGACGATTTTCGATCTGCACAATGGACACGTCTGTTCTCTATCGAACCACGTCGTCACACAACTCTCACAGAATATATGTCTGCATTGCAACAGCACCGGCGATTCGTATTCATCGTGACATATTGGACAATGTTCGCCGGCTGTTTGGATCTGTTCTTTACTTGGAGATGAACCAACTGTCTACAGAAAACAATAGTTATTGTTAATAATTAGAATAGATGAATAAATAAAAGTTGCTAAAATTATTTCAGTTAATATTGGAAATTTTATTATTGCTTACCACATTCTGAAGAAGTTTGAATATGGCCATTTTCATTAGTTTCAGTTTTGTCATCAGATCAGCGCCTTTGGATACCATGTAAGCAGCAGCCAAGAATACACCGACAATTTTTTCATTGCCTTGGTATGATTCTAATAGGTAATATAACCAAGGTTGAATCGTCGCTAAACCTCTGTATAATTGGGAGATGGCTTCTATAAACAGGTAAATTTTTCCCTGAAAAAAAAAATTGATTAGGTACAGTTTGTAGACTGTTGAGGTTATGTTTATTCTGTTTTAAGTTTTTATTATTATAGTAAATTGTGTATAATTAGTAAAAGTATATAATTTTTTGTTTAAACTTTAAAAGTGTACCCAATCAGATTGTAGATCACGCTAATAAAAGTGATCACCAATAATATATTTCGGTACGATCTAGGTTTTGTAAACAGGATCTCAGATTGCTACTGCTTAACGATTATCATAGGACAGTGTTAAAAACGAAGATGCATAATAAAATGTTAAAATTTGCCATGCATTAATAGTTCTAGCGAGTGCGGCGGATTTTGTTCCAGTTAAAGTCCAAGGTGAGTCACTGCACATTCAACGCAAATAAAATGTTATTGGCGAGGATTTTATTTTCCCGGTCCCATTCAATCAGTCATGTTATTAACAATTAAATAAATTGATTTATAACTATCAACTATCAAGAATAAATTCAAATTATTCCTTCGAACAAAAGAATATAAATTTAATTGTATAATAAGAACTATGTCAAGTTTATTTATTATTTCTAAACAAACTGAATAAAACATAAATGCTTCCTTAATTACAATGGAATTTGTACTTTTATTGTCATTAAAATTATATTAGTTCAAATTGAATCTTATCAGTTTTAGACAGTGTATAAATAGTAATTGATATGATTTTATTGGAAATGCAATGACTCATTCATTGCAATATTTTGAAATATTTATTTGCATGTTTGGTATGTTTTCATTTAGTACACTTATCATAAAACCACATATAAATTCAAGGTTAATGTATGATTTGCAAAATAAATATAAGCAAATATAATTTAATCGTACTAAAATTATTCATAGTCTCATATGATAGTTTATTTTACATTGTTTCTTATATCGGCGCAACACTATGAAGACAATAATATTACCTGATAAGAGTGATCATACTACATAACTGCTCACATCGGGATTTCTCGTGCAAGATCGGAAATCGTAAAAAAATTAAGTTTATCAATTGATTTTTGGGTTTGAAGTTTCTAAGTGGATTCTCTAGTTTCTAGAAGATTTTGAATTAATTCTAAAGTTTATCAATTGATTTTGCGATTTATAAATTTATTCTGAAGTTTCTAAATCAATTATGAAATTTCTAAACTTATTCTGAAGCTTCTAAGTGGATTCTGAAGTTTATCAATTGATTTTGCATTTTATAAACTTACTCTAAAGTTTCTAAATCTATTCTAAAATTTCTAACTTTATTCTGTAGCTTCTAAGAGGATTCTGAAGTTTCTATCAATTCTGAAGCTTTTAAGTTTCTAGAAAACTTCTTCTAACGATTTTGTACTCATTCTAAAATTTATCGATTGATTTTGCATTTTATGAACTTATTCTAAAGTTTCTAAATTTATTCTGTAGCTTCTAAAAGGATTCTCATGTTTCTAGAAAACTTCTTCTAACGATTTTAAATTAACTCTAAAGTTAATGAATCAATTTTGCATTTTATAAAGTTATTCTGAAGTTTCTAAGAGGATTCTGAAGTTTATAAATTTATTCTAAAGTTTCTAAATCAATTCTGAAGCTTCTAAGTGCATTCTCAAGTTTCTAGAAAACTTCTAACGATTTTAAATTATTTCTAAAGTTTATCAATTGACTTTGCATTTTATAAACTTATTCTAAAGTTTCTAAATCTATTTTGAAGTTTCTAAATTTATTCTGTAGTTTCTAAGAGGATTCTGAAGTTTATAAATTTATACTGAAGTTTCTAAATCAATTCTAAAGCTTTTAAGTGGATTCTAAAGTTTCTAGAAAACTTCTTCTAACGATTTTGAATTAATTCTGAAGTTTATGAATCAATTTTGCATTTTATAAACTTATTCTTAAGTTTCTCAATCAATTCTAAAATTTCAATATTTATTCTGAAGCTTCTAAGAGGATTCTGAAGTTTATAAATTTATTCTGAAGTTTCTAAATAAATTCTAAAATTTATTCTGAAGCTTCTAAGAGGATTCTGAAGTTTCTAAATTTATTCTGTTGCTTCTAAGAGGATTCTAAAGTTTCCATAAAGATTTGGAATCCATTCTGAAATTTATTAATTGATTTTGCATTTTATAAAGTTATTCTGAAGTTTCTGAATTAATTCTAAAATTTATTCTGGAGCTTTTAGAGGATTCTGAATCAATTCTAAAGCTTCTAAGTGGTTTCTTAAGTTTCTGAAAAACTTCTAACGATTTTAAATTAATTCTGAAGTTTATCAATTGATTTTGCATTTTATAAACTTATTCTGAAGTTTCTTAATCACTTCTAAAATTTCAAAACTTATTCTGAAACTTCTAAGGAGATTCTGAAGTTTATAAATTTATTCTGAAGTTTCTAAATCAATTCTGAAGCTTCAAAATGGTTTCTAAATCAATTCTGAAGCTTCAAAATGGTTTCTCAAGTTTCTAGAAAACTTCTTCTGACGATTTTGAATTAATTCTGAAGTTTATAAATTGATTTTGCATTTTATAAACTTATTCTGAAGCTTCTAAGGGGATTCTGAAATTTAAAAATTTATTCTGAAATTTCTAAATCAATTTTGAAGCTTCCAAGTGGATTCTCGAGTTTCTAGAAAACTTCTTCTAACGATTTTGAATTAATTCTGAAGTTTATTAATTGATTTTGCATTTTATAAACTTATTCTGAAGTTTCTTAATCAATTCTAAGATTTCAAAATTTATTCTGAAGCTTCTAAAGGGATTCTGAAGTTTATAAAATTATTCTGAAGTTTCTAAATCAATTCTGAAGCTTCTAAGTGGATTCTCAAGTTTCTAGAAAACTTCTTCTAATGATTTTGAATTAATTCTAAAGTATATTAATTGATTTTGCATTTTATAAACTTATTCTAAAGTTTCTAAATCAATTCTGAAATTTCTAAATTTATTCTGGAGCTTCGAAGAGGGTTCTGAAGTTTCTAAATCAATTCTGAAGCTTTTAAAACAATTCTGAAGCTTCTAAATAGATCCTGAAGCTTCTAAATAGATTCTCAAGTTTCTAGAAAACTTCTTATACCGATTTTGAATTAATTCTAAAGTTTATGAACTGATTTTGCATTTAATAAACTTATTCTGAAGTTTCTTAATGAATTCTAAAATTTCAACATTTATTCTGAAGCTTCTAAGGGGATTCTGAAGTTTCTATAAAACTTCTTCTAACAATTTTGAATTAATTCTGAAGTTTATAAATTGATTTTGCATTTTATAAACTTATTCTGAAGTTTCTTAATCAATTCTAAAATTTCAAAATTTATTCTGAAGCTTCTAAGAGAATTCTGAAGTTTATAAAATGATTCTGAAGTTTATAAATTGATTCTGAAGTTTCTAAATCAATTCTGAAGCTTCTAAGTGGATTCTGAAGTTTCTATGAAACTTCTTCTAACGTTTTTGAATTAATTCTAAAGTTTATAAATTGATTTTGCATTTTATAAACTTATTCTGAAGTTTCTTAATCAATTCAAAAATTTCAAAATTTATTCTGAAGTTCTAAGGGGATTCTGAAGTTTATAAATTTATTCTAAAGTTTCTAAATCAATTCTGAGAGCCAGGTTTCTAGAAAACTTCTTCTAACGATTTTGAACAAATTCTGAAGTTTATCAATTGATTTTGAATGTTATAAACTTATTCTGAAGTTTCTTAATAAATTCTAAAATTTCAAAATTAATTCTGAAGCTTCTAAGTGGTTTCTCTAGTTTCTAGAAAACTTCTAACGATTTTAAATTAATTCTGAAGTTTATCAATTGATTTTGCATTTTATAAACTTATTCTGAAGTTTCTAAATCTATTCTAAAATGTCTAAATTTATTCTGGAGCTTCTAAGAGGATTCTGAATCAATTCTGAAGCTTCTAAGTGGTTTCTCAAGTTTCTAGAAAACTTCTTCCAACGATTTTAAATCAATTCTGAAGTTTATTAATTAATTTTGCATTTTATATACTTATTCTGAAGTTTCTAAATCTATTCTAAAATGTCTAAATTTATTCTTTAGCTTCTAAGAGGGTTCTGAAGTTTCTAAATCAATTCTAAAGCTTTTAAGTGGATTCTCAAGTTTATAGAAAACTTCTTCTAACGATTTTGAATTAATTCTAAAGTTTATGAATAGTTTTTGCATTTTATAAACTTATTCTAAAGTTTCTAAATTCATTCTGGAGCTTCTAAGAGGATTCTGGAGATTCTAAGTGGTTTCTCATGTTTCTAGAAAACTTCTTCTAACGATTTTAAACTAATTCTGAAGTTTATCAATTGATTTTGCATTTTATAAACTTATTCTGAAGTTTCTAAATCTATTCTGAAATTTCAATGTTTATTCTGAAGCTTCTAAGAGGATTCTGAAGTTTATAAATTTATTCTGAAGTTACTAAATTTATTCTGAAGCTTCCAAGTGGATTTTTAAGTTGCTATAAAACTTCTTCTAACAACTTTAAATTAATTCTGAAGTTTATCAATTGATTTTGTATTTAATAAACTTATTCTAAAGTTTCTAAATCTATTCTAAAATTTCTTAATTTATTCTGAAGTTTCTAAATCAATTCTGAAGCTTCAAAATGGTTTCTCAAGTTTCTAGAAAACTTCTTCTAACGATTTTGAATTAATTCTGAAGTTTATAAATTGATTTTGCATTTTATAAACTTATTCTGAAGCTTCTAAGGAGATTCTAAAATTTAAAAATTTATTCTGATGTTTCTAAAGGGATTCTGAAGTTTATAAAATTATTCTGAAGTTTCTAAATCAATTCTGAAGCTTCTAAGTGGATTCTCAAGTTTCTAGAAAACTTCTTCTAACGATTTTGAGTTAAATCTGAAGTTTATCAATTGATTTAGCATTTTATAAACTTATCTTGAAGATTCTAAATCAATTCTGAAATTTCTAAATTTATTATAAAGCTTCTAAGTGGATTCTCAAGTTTAGATTTTGCGTTTAATAAATTTATTCTGAAGCTTCTAAGTGAATTCTGAAGTTCATTATTTGATTTTGCGTTTTTTGGATTGATATTTGAGTTTTATTAAATTTTTAACAAATAATGAAATTTTAAAGATTCATCGAAGCACTATGAAGTTCAAAAGGTTCAAATATAAAATATTACGTTTTTGATTCAAATTTGATCAAAATTCTTTACAATTTGACATATTTGATAGATTTTTATCAAACAAACATTTGAATGAACGCAGATCAACGAACGTTTTTATATATTTTGACAGATTAAATTTGTTTCAGTAATGTAAACTTTATTAATGAATAACAAAAATGGCGCAGCCGGTAGGACAACACTTAACAAATCAATAAATTTCATTAAATTACAAATTTCAGATCTAGAATGTTTTTAAATATACCATTTTTATTGCAAAACTGGCTAAAAATTGATCTGATCGATTATTGTTTGGCAAAAATTAATAATAAAAAACTGGCGCAGTCTCTAGGAATTAAGTGAAATAATAACTTTGGAAGCTGCAATTAATATAAAAAAAATGACTCACCCTTTTCTTATAAACTATAATGGCTTCAGGCAACATCGTCAAAATAATTTTCAAAAACACAGTAATCAATTTTAATATACAATCTGTAATTCCAACAAACCATAACAAATCCCATGCCGTAAATGGTTTCTCATATGTTCTTATAAAAATAAGATTCAAAAACAACTTTTCAGGTTCATGAAAACCAAATGAATATATGTTTAAAAATGATATAAGTATACATAATGCAGCTAAAAATAATTTCAACAATTTCGTCCCCGATTTAACGGACTGTATCACCACCGTATCACCGAGCATGAACGGGCAAAACAACAAAAACACATTGAATGCTCCTTCATGATGATCGTATAAACATTTAGCGAGCAATATCAATACAAACGGAAGGCTAAAATGTATTATCTGTTGTGCTTGTCTTAGCGCTTGTCTTTGCGCTTGTATATTCCTAGATCTTTCTTCAGTCTCGGGTAGATTCTCGTTATTTTCGACATGTTCCACATCTACTAGATGTATTTCAGGATTATTTTGATTGACAGGTTGTTCTATGTTAATAAAAACACTATTACTAGGTGGATTATTGGCGGGGTGTTGTATATTAGGTTCTGATTGTGGTCGATTCAGTAAGAGTGGTTGAATTTCACGTAATTGTCGGGCCTCAACTGTACTTTGGTCTATATTAATGGCTGATGTTGTTCTTGAGAGGGTTGGTAATGACGAATGCCTTAATAGCAAACCACTATGTTGCGAATGAATGCTACCATCAGTTGATTGGCTTCTTAAAAAATAATGTGCATCACTTTCGTTTACAATGGCCATTATAAAACTGAATCACTTATTTATTTATTATTGTGTTTCGGAGACACTTCACCATTGTCATGAGATAAATGAAAAGTTTTATCTATGATAAATAATAAGAGTATCACTATTTTTGGAATAGATTAGATGAATAGTCATTCAAGATAAAAACTACTGATTCTGGATTTAAGTACAAATATTTTTAATGTACGTAGATGAGGCCTGAGTCACTTTGGGTCTTTTAAATACACAGTATGGTGGCATTAATATATCTGTTTGCGCTCCTAGTAAATGTGTTTTTTTACAGCCTCTTCTAGGAGGGAACAGTGTTTGTCGACCCTTCTTGCAGTGCTGCTGATGTTGCTATTACCTCAACATAGATGTCGAGGGGTGACAGACATTGCTTCCGTCGGTTGGTGCCTTAGACCATACACACTTGTAGACACGCCTTTTGCCAACGCAGTAAAGCCAACATGATCACTGCTCTTTTACTTAGTGTATACTAATACTATATATTTTATTGTGCTCATTATTGTTTACTAAAAACTGTAAAATGAAACTTTACTCATAAGGCATATGTCCATAATTAACGCGTGACGTCAGTTGTGGGCATAGAACGTTGTTATGTTGGCTTCACTATGTGACAAGCGAGATATAGAGCACGGCGCGTCTATAAGTGTATATGGTCTAAGGTTGGACTTTTCAAACCCCGCTACACCAAGACATATAGTGAAACCCCAATGAACACTTTTACGTTTACAGACTACTTACTCCCAAATTTATTGCAATGCGTCATTCTTCGGCAAAGATTGATACCAAACGATGACATCAAAATGGACAAGTTGGAGCTCAAAGAGACCTCATCGCCCTGTGTAAGAAATAAGAAAAAGTGAAGCCGCCACAAACGCGGCCACGTACTCACTTATCGCTAGGCACACCACCTAGCCAACTGCGTCAGCGGAAGATGCGACCCAGACCTCCCCTAAAGAGGTCCCAAAGACTCTAACGCCCGCCAAGCGCCATCCCACCAAGACTCCAAGTCCTGACCTCCAACAAGAGGGCTGCAGAGAAAGTGGTCGACTCCAGTCCCTCCGAGGACAAAGAGCCCATGGAGAGTAATGTCGCCGCCCACAAATAAACCCCACCCCCAGAGAAAAAGAAGAAATCAAGAATGGAGTCCTTTTTGATTTCTTGCTCCACTAGATCTACATCTAACCCCACACCTCGGTTGCCTTCAGCGCCCCTAAAGCACAGACGACCAACTCTGGTTCCACTACTAGCTCTCTAGGTTCTCACTCATAAATTGACAAAAATAGCAAAATTCGGCCATAAAGTATGAAAATATTGTCAGAAATCACTAAAAATTGGTCTTCAAATGATAACATTTCAAAAATTCTATTTGTAAAAGATCAAAAATAGGTAAATCCAATCGTAAAACATTAATGTTTAGATAGAATCAAAATCTGGCAAAAAACGGTTTAAAGCGCACAATTTCAGACCGCAGTATCGAGAGTGAGCACACTACCTTTGTCAAAAACGAACGTGCTCAAGGCGCGCATAACAAAGTGCCACTACCGTTTCCTGCTGCTTATGGAAACCAACATCACTCCGGAAAGAACTTCGCTCCAGGCGCGGGAAGAAGAGTTGCAGACCTTGCAGTAGAAGAAGTAGTTAAGTACATACACACACAACATACATTGTGGCTCACCCACCCGTGCAAAGGATTATTATTTCATCCACCTCTTTTGTTCCTGCTGCTATTCTTAACAAGAGAATAATTGTTAGTTGTTAGTAATGCAACAGACGATTCGTTTACAACAAATTCCTTGACGACGGACGCTTGGGTGGGTGGGTGGGAACTAAGTTGAGATTGTGGGCGGGTAAGTGTTAGTTTATAACAAATTTCTTGATAACGAACGCTTAGGTGGGTGGGCGGGAACTAAGTTTTTTATTGTGGGCGGGAACTAAGATTAGATTGTGGACGGGTAACTTCTTTTACTATGAAGGAAGATAATATGCCACTATCTGCAGGATAGAATTATAGTGTGCAGCTCCGGTGTGCCACAGGACTCCGTTATGAGCCCCATCCTGTGAAACATTTATTATGATGTCTGCGAGGGTACAAATGCCACAAAGAATGACCACAATAGCCCATGCGGACTTTCTTGCCATGCTTGTCAGTGGTAATGGTATAAGAAAAATACAAGGTGCGGCAGGGAAACTTGCTGATTTGAATTGGGCGCCAATGAGCGAGACGTGGTCAGAAAGGGGTAGGGAGAGTCTCATTCGAAAGATGGGGTCTTGAAGTTAAGGACCGCTCAAACCAGTTGTCGTCATGCGTTGGACAAAGGAGGAGCGTGCGTTCGCCGTCGAGGTCTACTTTTCCAATGGCTGTTCGGTGATCGCCACCCAACGTGCCTTCCAAACTCGGTTCAATATTCATCCGACGGGTCCCGTTGCTGGCCAGCAATCGATCGGTTCGTGGGTGGACGCATCCAGGGAAAGTGGCAGTGTGGCAAAAAAAAAACTTGTAGGTCAACGGACTTCCAGATCCCCAGAAAACGTTAAGAGGGTAAAGCTGTCGTTTTTGAGCAAAAAGCGACAACATAGAGAAAGAACGGAAAGCCAAAAAAATAAGAGGAAGAACTGCAGATCAAGGAGACTCTTACACCATTGATGACACCGTAGGTAAACAGAAAACAAGAAAACCTAACTGCCATCTTACACAGACCCTTACAGGCCATGGATGCTTTAGGAATGTTTCTAGCGGTACATGACGGCTGCCCTTATTTTGCTGAAACAGATTACCTTGATTACCAGTGCTCTCGCTCGAAAAACACCAGAATAGAGATGCAGGATAAAGTTAGAAAATTGATAAATGTCTACAAATCTGACCCACATTGTGCTGGAAAGTGCAAACAACTGAAGGGCCATTGATGAAAGCGTAACAAAAATAATGGCACAAAAGAAGATGAAGAAAAGATAAGACTGAAGCCCAAAATAGGAAGTTTCTTATACTTGTAAAGTAATACAACAACAACGATGATTCCGCAAGTTCAAGATAGAGCTTCGAAATTTTGGTGGGTAGCTGGGAGCTCCATACAACGTGCAAAATGTATTTGCAAAAAAAAAGTGTAATAAAGTATTTTCGGTTAATGTTGATCTGTTCCAGTGCAATTTGAGTTGTTTTAAAATGTTCCCAGTTGCACCTTCACTATTCCTATCGGCACCTTCTTTATATTCCTATTTGAGTGTTCTCAGATACATATGAACTATTCTCAAGTGAGCTTTTTAAATTAATTTCCATGTATTTGAAATTGATCTAAAACTGTTCCCAACTCTGCACTTCAAAGAGTTCCAAACTGTTCCTAGGTTGTACTGAGCTATTTCAATCAGTGGCGTAACTAGCATTTTTGACGTTATCGCAAACTATTGAGAAGGTTTTGAAAAAAAAAACAATCACAAAAGTGGCGCAGTCGGTAGAACAAAATTTAGTCATAAAACTGGCGCAGTCTCGTTGAATAAATAGGATAGTTTTCAAAAAATAATCAAATTTGTTTCAGTAATGTTGATTTTTATTGATAAACCACAAAAGTGGCGCAGTCTGAAGGACAAAATTTAACAATCTTCTTTGTATTCCTATTTGAGTGTTCTCGGTTACATATGAACTATTCTCAAGTGAGCTTTTCAAATTAATTTCCATGTATTTGAAATTGATCTAAAACTGTTCCCAACTCTGCACTTCAAGAGTTCCAAACTGTTCCTAGGTTGTACTAAGCTATTTCAATTAGTGGCATTTTTGACGTTATCGCAAACTATTGAGTAAGTTTTGAAAAAAAAAAAACAATTACAAAAGTAGCGCAGTCGGTAGGACAAAATTTAGTCATATAACTGGCGCTTAATAAATAGGATAAGTTTCAAAAAATAATTTTAAATTTAAAAATGATCAAATTTGTTTAAGTAATGTTGATTTTTATTGGTAAACCACAAAAGTGGCGCAGTCTGAAGAACAAAATTTAGCAATCTTCGTTGTATTCCAATTTGAGTGTTCTCAGTTACATATGAACTATTCTCAAGTGAGCTTTTCAAATTAATTTCCATGTATTTGAAATTGATCTAAAACTGTTCCCAACTCTGCACTTCAAGAGTTCTTAACTGTCCCTAGGTTGTACTGAGCTATTTCAATTAGTGACATTTTTGACTTTATCGCAAACTATTAAGTAGGTTTTGAAAAAATCACAAAAGTGGCGCAGTCGGTATTACAAAATTTACAGTCATAAAACTGGCGCAGTCTCTTTGAAGAAATAGAATAGTTTACAAAAAATAATTTTAAATTTTAAATGATCAAATTTGTTTCAGTAGTGTTAATTTTTATTAGTGGCGCAGTCGGTAGGATAAAATTTAACAAATCAATGTTTTAATTAAAACAAAATAATTAACCTACAAATTTCTGATCCAGTATCATCATTGTTTTCAGAATATCCAACATTATTACATTTATAATTGCAAAACCGGCGCAGTCTATAGAAGCAAAATTTAATTAATAAAAAAAATTGATTAGCATATTCTAACAATAATTAAATTGATAATTTAAATCTAAGATTCAATTGTTTTCAGTTACATTAATAAAATCAAAATGGCGCAGTCTTTGAAAAAAAATCAAATTTTATTAAAAGTAACCATTCTAATGATTATTCACTTACTTAAATTAATTGGATATTATTCTGTGATTGAGTTAGCATCCTATCAACCTACATACTATTTAAAAGCAGAGAAAACAATTTTAGATTTGTATAAATGAATTATTTATAGCTACTTCCTTATCACATCAAAGTTATTTAACGTCAGCAATAATATTCGCATAAATAATCAATATATCTACTTATTACTATTACATAGCAGCAGTGTAGGTCACATTCACTTTCCTTCCTGTTCATACAATTCATTTTCTTCTCAGATATTAACTAACATTTCACTTTCCATAGTGAAACTTAATAGAAAAACACATTAAACATAATTAACTATTACTTAAAGCTACAATTAATATAAACAAATGACTCACCCTTTTCTGATAAGGTACAATGGCTCCAGGCAGCATTGTCAAAATAATTTTCACAGTAACCGTAATCAATTTCAATATAAAATCTGTAATTCCAACAAACCATAACAAATCCCATACTGTTAATGGTTTATCATACGTTCTTATAAAAATCAGATTCAAATACAACTTTTCTTCATCGAAAATATAATGTATGAATACAACTCCTATGACTATATATAATGCAGCTAAAAACAATTTAGATAAATTCCTCCTCCCTCGTTTAGTGGCTTCTTTTTTCACCACACTATTAGCATGCGCAAATATGGCAAACAAAACAATCACATTTAATATTCCCTCTTGATGATCGTATAAACATTTAGCAAGCAATATCAATAAAAACGGAATGTATTTTTGTATCAAATTTAAAGCTTGTTGTGCTTCCATATTCGTCGATATTTCCTCAGCTTCGGGTGGATTCTCGTTATTTTCAACATGTTCTACATCTACTGGATGTACTTCAGGATTGGCATTTTCGATAGGTTGTTCTACGTTTATAACAAAACTATTACTGGGTGGATTATTGGCGGGGTGTTGTATATTAGGTTCTGATTGTGGTCGATTCAGGAAGCTCGATATATTTACAGTTCTTGCTGTATCAACGAGTGGTTGAATTTCACGTATAACGTTTTGTAAATTATCACGTAATTGTCGGGCCCCCTCAACTGTACGTCTTTGGAAATTTACCCGTACTATATTATTGGCTGATACTAATGATGTTGTTCTTGAAAGGGTTGGTAATGTTGATGAATGCGTTAATAGCAAGCCTCTAGGTTGGGAATTTATGCTACCATCAGTTGATTGGCTTCTTAAAAAATAAGGTGGATCACTTTCGTTTGCATTGGCCATTATTGAGCAGCTGAATCACTTTTATTTATTATTCCTATTATAAAAAAATATGATTTTGGGGTTTTTACTATATTTTTGGTTGCATGATGTAATGTACGCACGTTATGTTTCGGAGACACTTCACCATTGCACTATTGTCATGCGAATTAATAACATGGTGAATGAATAATAATAAGTGTGTGACTATTTTTTTACAATAACACTTTCTCGGTGCCCCCTTATGGTATTGAATGATATGCATCCAACTATTATTCTACGTTTGCAAGTTGCCTAACTTACGTATGATGAAATATGACTTGATAACGTCAACAGCTACATCTATGTGCAATAGTTAAAACTAATTTGAAAAGAGTCTCATTTGTTTTGCATCATTTGGCAACATAGAATCGTACTATAGAAAGAGTTCGTACTATTAAAGGACCTGTGTAGGCTACTTTCTTTATTCCACTTACGTGCTCTTATAGATCAATTTGACAAAAAAAGTATTTTGTGTAATTAATTGGACTTTTAAAGACTTGGAAATACATTGATAACAAATAATACATTCCAAGCTTTAAAAATATACAAACAAAATTAAAAAGTTTGCAAATACTACAAGGGCGGGTCAATAAGTCCGTGACTTTTTAAATGATACACAGGTTTTTGGATAAAAAATTATTTTATTTTTCAACGTAGTCTCTTTTGAGCTCTATATACTTTGTCCAACGTTTTTCCAATTTTTTTATCTCTTCCAAAAAATAAAATTTGTCGAGGTCATCAAAATAGGTATTTGTTTGTAAGATGATTTTATCGTTGAAGTCAAATTTCTTTCCGCCGAGCCATTTCTTCAAGTTTGGAAACAAGAAATAATCACTCGGGGCTAAATCCGGAGAATAGGGCGGATGAGGGAGCAATATGTTGCCTAATTCATGGATTTATGTCATGGAAACTGCACCTATACATTGTCCTGGTAAAAAAGAACTTTTTTCTTGGTCATTAAATCGACCCAATAAGTTGGCATAAATTTATTGGCTGACAAACCCACTTTGACCTTCTTTGGCGCCGTTTTACCTCGAGAAACTCACTGTTTTGACGGCTGTTTGGTCTCTGGTGTGTTGTGGTGGATCCACGTTTTGTCCACGGTTACAAAACGTCGCAAAAACTTGTTCATATTGAGGTTGAACAACTGTTGCCGCTTAGCTACAGTAAACGCCTGTATGGCGGTGTTCAAAGTGCAAGGGTAGGTGTTTGCTCCTGAAGATGCTGTTTGGTATTTGTTTTTGATGTCGAGCCCGTAATGACAATTGAAGTTGTCGGTGAGATTGCTGGGGCGGTTGAACCTCTCGAAGTTGTCCTAGATTAGAAAAGATCTTGGCTGATTGAACGATGTTGCTTAGAGAAAACTGCCGGAGCGCCAAGACTTGGTGTGGTTATGTTCTCATTTAGGCCACGCTCATTGGCGTCGCGCGCTTGCAACAATCCCTTCTACTTTCTCGACATCGTTTACGTCGGCAGGGTTGTGTGGGTCCTACAGCTACAGTCCAACGCACTAATGCCCGTACTAATAGTCAGAGATTAAATTTCGGATTCATGAATCCGAGATTTATTTTGTTAATCGTTGATTGGCTCTAATCCAATTCACGGATACCGTGATAGTGAATATAATTGCGATCGGCCAATGTAATTTAATACCAAACGTCAGAATTAATATAAGACACACTAATAAACAATCTTGGGTGGACCCAAAATTATTTGAATCTAGGATTATATTGACGGTTGCATAGTTTTCAACTTGATCCGAGAAATAAGCGAGAAATGCATTGGTCGATCGCGACTAATAATATCCGTGAATTGACTTAGAGCCAATCAACAATTAGCAAAATGAATCTCGGATTCATGAATCCGAGATTTAATCTCTGACTATTAGTACGGGCATAAGGGAATCATGTGAGATTGATACTTGCGCACTAAAGTTTAGCACAAAGATCGAGCGGGGTGCCGATCACATTAGAGTTTGGGTTACACTACACTATGTCCCGGTAACGCGGATAGTAGACGCACACCGTCTTTATCGTTGTTTCCTGCCGGTGGTGCTCCAAGTGGATTAATCCTGGGGTTGCACTGTTCTGGTTTTGGGCGGTGTGGTAGTGGAGCGGGCCGTATGTTGTTAGCATAGGTCTTGACGAAAGGGCGCTGTAGATTGTCTTTGATCCAGTGGCAGTGTCTTCCGGCCGCGGTAATCAGCCGCTTTGGGCCCATCCATTTGGCCGCTAGTTCTAGCTTTCTTTTGCGCACCATGACTTGGTCACCAAGTTGATAATTGATGGCGGCGTTCCGTTTCTTGGCTCTTTGTTGCCGCGTTCTCTGACAGAGAAGTGTCCCATGCTCCGGGTTCAGCGATGTTTGCTCTTAGTAAGGCTTTACTTGGCAACAAAGTTGAAAGGTGGCCAGTGGCAGTAATTTGTCTCAAGGCGTGCCTGGGTGGCTGTCTAACAAGCACCGCAGGGATTTTTTTTGATTCGTGTGACGTTGTTTCACGCGAATGGTACGTCGCTGTGGTATGGTGATGGCATTTCTATTTTGCAGTAGCTTCCTTAAACTTGTGGCTTACAAATTGAAGGCCGTTGTCAGTCAAGACAATTTTGGGGTAGCTAAACCGGTAGAAAATGTGCTGTTCTAGCGTTTTGATCGTGATTTTGCTGACCGTGTAATGTATGGCAAAAGCTTTCATCCAAAGGGTGCACAAGTCCATAACCGTCAGAATGTACGTGTTTTTCTTGAGGGTGGTGTCCAAAAGGATTACATAATTTACGGCGATACGTTGGGATGAGACTGTAAAGCGGCGGCCTCTCGGGTGTCACTAGTGTAAGACACCCCCGGACGTACACCTTAACGTTTTTCCGGACGCCGAGCCAATGGTAACCTTGTTGCGACAGGTTTTGTCGCGCTCTGGATGTCCGGCGGTATCGTTGTTGTGATGCTGCTTTATGACTTCTTGGCTTTTTCTGCATTGCGGGTGGCACTGCAAATTGATCCCAGCCGGCCCGGGTGCAATACAACGCTCCTTCTGCGTCTTGTTGGTAGCCCACGTCTGCATCTGGGTCGGCCAACCGTTGGTGTAATTTGGCCAGAATATTACGCACCTGCGGGCATTCGGTCTGGCTCCTCTTCACGGCGGCGGCTAGAGTTTCTACTCCTAAAGGCAACCACGCGCCAATGCTGTTGATTTTGTCGCTACAGTCTATGATATAGTCCTATTAGACTGATCGGCGGGCTTGCCGTGTCGGAAGACAGTAGCCGGTCCAGGTTGTTAGCGTCGCCTTTGGCATCTTTGTCTTTGGGTGCTTGCGACAGTGCATCCGGCAGATAGTTTTTAGCGCCTGGTTTATATTCAATGAGGCGAGGAGCAGCGACAACCGCATATATTTGGAGGTTGTGTCTTGCGAGCCGGATAGCCACACCAATGCCCGGTTGTCTGTCTTTAAGAGAAACCAATTATTTTCCAGGTAAGGTCAATACTTGATAATTTCTCATTTAAAGGCATAGCACTCCTGCTCGTTGCTATGGTAGCGTTGTTCAGTGTGTGTGAATCTTGAACTAGCGTAGCTAATTATGCGTTTCTTATCTCCTTCTTTTTGACAGAGCATCGCTCCAATGCCCACTTTGCTTGGGTCGGTTTGGAGAACGAACCCCAGACCAGGTTGCGGGCGGTTTAGAATCAGATTTAGATTTAGATTCCTGGAGCCACGTGCAGATACCCATAAAGCTGCGGAGCTGCTTTCGGGTTGTTCCAGGGGGTGGTCGCGGATGAGCCGAAGATGGTGTTTTAATGGTTTGTTCCTCTGAGCGGTGACCTTGTGCCTCAGGTACTCAAACTCCGTTTGGCTTTTAGTTGCACTTTTTTCTGAGATGTCCTATGTGATTCTGGTAAGTGTCGGAATATACCACTATGTCGTCGAAGTAGACAAGCACAAACTTACCAATCCTACCCGCCAGTACTTTTGCCATTAACTTTTGGAAGATCGCTGCGCTTTTTTAAGGTCAAATAGCATAACCTTAAAATGGTAGGTGTGGCAAAGGCGGTTAGATGTTGGCTTGCCTGGTGTAAGGAAATCTACCCATATCCAGTGGTCAAATCTAACTTTGAAAAAACGGCAGCTGACCCAAAGTCCTTTAACGTCTCCTGAATCTTTGAGAGTGGGGCCGTTGTTAAGGGCCCGGAAGACGACGCAAAAGCGCGGTTTTTTATTTTTTTTCTTGATAATGACCACTGGTGCGCAGTAGTAACTAGTGGAAGGTTCAATCACCTTTTTGGCATGTTGTTTACTTGTTTGTAGATTATTGCTTTTTTATCGTTATTGCAGGCATATGGTCTTTTTCGAATCGGCGTGGTGTCCACCAATTCAATTCGGTGCGACACTGCGTTGGTAGTGGACGGCTCTATGTTTGTGGAATTTTGAACCATCTGGAAAAGCGTGTCTGGGCATGTCGGTTATTGGTATGTCAACCGGTTTGGTCTTGGGGTATGCTCAATACACAACCTGGCGGACTTTGCGCTTAAAGTAGACAAAGTGCCGCACATAATCAAGGGTGGCATGATGTTGTAGGAGCCACGGGTAACCTAGGATGATCCGGCGCGTGTTAGAATGTGACTTGTTGTTGTTGGATACCGACTTGGATCACGGGTAGGTTGTTATTTGTGTTGGCTTAGTGGACAACAAAGTCAGTCCGGTGTAGTCTAGGCAAATTTTGGCTGGCTCCGCTGTCAATTAGGGCAAGGGTTTTTGTTTCTTGGTAAGTAATGTAAATTTTTGGCAAGTGGTGGTAGTCGCCGACTACTTCTATTTGAACAGGGATTGATAGTCGCGTCGTGCTCACGCTTAATCAATCCGCTGCTTGTTTTCTAACTGGAAGGAAATTGCCAGAGTGTCTTTTGTTGGTTGTGTTTACCGCTCGTTAATGCGGTTTTTCCGGAATCTAACCAACTTGGTTTTGATCCGAGTGGCCGTCTCACAAAAGTGCTTCAGATTTTGAAACTCTGTGATCCCTACCGTTTGTTAAATTTGGTGATCTACCAGGTTGATTAAGCCTTTTTGGAGACATCTGGTGCGACACGCTTGTATAGCGCAATTTTTTGGCGCAAAAAAGTGCCAACCGGTTTTTTCGTCTGGTGTTTTTCAATCTTTAACTGCTGACTTAGGTCTACTATCAAGTCTGGGTCTGCGTATTTCTGCAGATAGACCTGTTTTGTTTTGTTGTAGACGGGTTTGAGATTGCCATTGGCCAGTTCTTGCTAAGTCTTGGATTTGCTTTTTAGGGTTTTTATCAAACAGCTGTGGTGTATTAGCTTGGGCACTCGGAAGACACAGAAGTGGTCCTTGAGTTTAGTAAAGAACTGGTGGGGATCTTTGTGTTCAAGCCCCTGAAAAGTTGGCAAATGATGTCTCATGTTTTATCTTTGTATGGAACTGGGTGTTCTCTGGTTTTTTTGGTCTTGGTGTATGACACAACCAGTTTGGCAATGTCATCGGTCATTGTGGCTTCCTGAGCCAGGTTGCGTAACGGCGTGGATTGGTGCGTGTTTTGCCACCCCAGCTAGGTGGTGGCCGGGTCGGTCTTCCGTGGAGGAGAGGGTTTGGTCAGGTCAGGGGGCATCCCAGTCGGCCACATGTTTGAGTTTCACTCGTGTTGTGTTTTAGATGAAAAACCCGATGGAGGGTTGCGAGTGCGCGGGTTTTTGGCCGGCGAAGCAACATTTTGCCTTGAGAAGTTCAGGTGGCAAACGGTATTCTGGCCAGGCTTGCATAACCGGAGGGGTTTTTGTTGATGCCGGGGACTTCCCGGATTTGTTAAACATTTTGAAGTTTTTTTTTTCTACCTGATCGAACGTATGTACAATATGTGTAGGGCTAATTTTTTTTTGCTACGAGGGTACCCGTTTACAGGTTTCAAAGCCTACGTAATTTTTATCAACGTCGATCAGGTCCTGTTCTACTACGGTTACTACTCGGTAAATACTTTAGATCGTCTGATTTGAGAAACAAATAGGAGGTTTGGTGGAGAAGTTTTCCCTAGTCTTGAGGAGTTCTGGGTGTTGAGTCGGTGGTGTTGAAGCGCTTTGTCCTAAGTTGCCCTATGTTGGGCGCCAATTGTTGCCGCTTAGCTCTGCGGTAAACGCCTGGCGGTGTTCCGGGTGCAGGGGTCGGTGTTTGCTCCTGAAGATGCTGTTTGGTATTTGTTTTTGTTTGTTTTTGGTTTCCTTGGGGAATACGTTCAGGTGCTGCTGTGGTCCAATGTCGGTTTTTGCCCACTCATCCAAGCGTTAGTTATCAAGAGATTTATGTTAAGGAATTCTCTGATATTAAAGTGCAGGCACACAAGAAGTTGATCAAACACTAGATTCTTTAAACACTTGAGTGGGTGGGTGGGCTACAATAAAAGACATTTTAAACTTGGTTCTCGCCTAACCACCCAAGTTTTAGTTATCAAGAGATTTATTGTTAATGAATTTTTTTGATATTTAAGTGCAAGCTCACAAGAGGTGGGTCAAACACTAAATTCTTTCGCAACTCTTTTCCTTCCCTAAAACTTTTCTTTAGATACGCCCTT
Source organism: Tachinus rufipes (assembly GCA_963932245.1). Taxonomy (NCBI): domain Eukaryota; kingdom Metazoa; phylum Arthropoda; class Insecta; order Coleoptera; family Staphylinidae; genus Tachinus; species Tachinus rufipes. Next base: position 9,042,307 of record OZ010746.1, on the reverse strand, counting down.
GGCTATAAAATTGTTTGAGTAATTGTTGTTCTTTGCAAGCAACAAGTTTAATTTTAATTTGCAATTAATTAGTCAGGTAAAACCAACTAATTAATTATATTGTTGTAATCCTTAGTTGGCAATAAAGTCATAAATGTATTAACTAATACTTATATCGTACTACAACATCAAACCTAAATATAAATATATATTGAAATATAAAATTGCAAATATTAAAATAATATTATTAAAAAGCATCGTCATCCTACAAAAATCTTACAAAAACAACAAAGAAGAATGTACTAAAAATAGAAGAGATAAATCCGAGCTCAATATAAATTCCTTATCGTAGTTGCAAAAATAATTCAACGAAGATTACCTTTAAATAAAGCACAAATGTATAAATATAAATGTATCCAAACGCCAATCGCGATAAGCGCTCGGGAATGTTCGTTTGATGAGTGGGGTACGACTTCAGCACAGAACAGAGCTCAGCGCATCCTGTCCTTGACTCGCCCTCATTCCGTAGTAACAAGCAAGCAGTGCGTGTCGGTGGCTTAGCTTTGATTTAATTAAATTAATTATATTAAACTAGAAGTGCAAGAAGATAAGAAGAGGAATTAAATTATTATTACTAAAATAGTAATCGGCCAGAATCGGTAATTAATGTTTTAATACAAATTTGACAATTCTTTGTAATAAATTTAATTTAATTATAATGTTGTACATTTTATATTGCTTAAATTGTGGTTAGGTATGATTGAAGGAATTAGAGGAATGTAGTAAGTAGTGGTTGTACGTGAGTAGTTATTTGTTGTAGTATTGTAGAAGGTTGAAACTTAGGTTTAGTACATGTCAATCTATTAACTTCAATCTTTTTATGTAATAAAACTTTAGAATTGTTAAATTAATTACAAAAAAATGTCAAATCATAATAATTCAATTTGCTTACATCTTCATTTATAACAATTTTATGCGATTTTTGAATTTCTCGTATGGGGTTGCATCAAATTGAAAGAATCCAATCAAACCCTGCTGAATTTATAAATAATAAAAGCATCAGGGTTGCATTACCATAGTAAAATCACTTAAACGTGTCGACTCTTACAACAAAATCTTTAAATTTTGCAAGTTTTGAGGTTAATTGTTGTAATTACGTAGCGTGAGTTACCCGTACACTATAAATTTAACCTCTCCTCGACTGGATCCTTCTGGATATCGAGCTTGTAGGTTGACCATTTATAATGTACGGAACAGGATGGGTTTGGGTGATATATAGATTGGAAGTATGACCCAACCTCATCACATTAGTAAAGATTTGCAGCCTGGATTCAAATTGAATCTAATGTAAGAGTTGAGGCCGGCATACCTTATCCCCATCCTTGCATTTTGACGATTGGGTCAATCTTTTTAAAATGTAATGCTATAAGCGTTTGGTCTAAGGACTTTGACCCTGATGGAACAGGTTACCTTTTTAGGTTAAATGAAGATGCAAACAAAATTTTTATTAAATTCTGGTTGATAATGAGTAAAAGTGCGTTTCATTGAGGGGTATGCAGAAAAATTGAAAACTTCTATCCTCACCTTTAAGCAAATTAAAGTAGGTCCGGCATTGAAGGGCGCCCAGAAGACGGGTGCCTAGTTGCATCTCATCTTAATAGTAAATCCAACTTGGTTCGGTTTTTTTATGCGTCAAAGTGGGTTTGTTTTATTTAGTAAAGTGACCATGATCCGATATCATGCTCCATCCCCAAAACGCGAGGAGTGGGTTGGGCATTGAATCCTTAAGTGATTTCATTTACTTTATCCTTTGTATCCGGTCCTCCCTCTGCTCAGGAATTTCTTCTTTGATGTGGAAAACAGGCTGTAATACAATGAAATAAAATTGCATTTAATTTTATTTTTATTGTAGGACAAAACTAATCCCTCATTGAGAAACAGACCAAGTTTTCAAAAGTTGAATTCTGCTGTCTGTTCTTAGGGGTCTCGACGTCTAGGCGGTTGCGGCGGATCGGCAAGAATTGGCGTCGTCTTAATTGACAGTTGATTGTTTTGAGTTGCAAGTTTATCTGGTGTGGATTTTGCTTTGTATCTTGCCGTCTTTGGAGCAACAGTCTTTGCAACAAAAACAATTTTCCCATTTTGGCGGCAAAGTCTTGGGGTAGTCCTTGTTGGTAGGCTTCGTTTGGGGTAGGCGGACGGCCTCAAGTAGTCTAGGTGGACCTTGATAGGAGGCCTGTGTACATTATCTGTGATCCCCAGTAACAGTTCTTACCTGCTGTGACGGAAGACTTTTTTTGGTTCAATCCATTTTAGAGCAAAATCCTTTAATTTCTTTCAAACTAGAACTTTGTTTTCTGGTCCGTAGGTGATGCCAGCGTTATTTTGTTAGGGATACCTGTTGCGGTAGGTACACTATTGGTATTGGATCTGTTGTAGGCGCTTTTCTCGATTTTTGGGTTTGTTTTTTGTCTTGCGTTTTCTTTCAAAATTGTTCTAGTTGCTTGGTACCGTGAGGTTTGCTCCCAGTAGGTCCTTGCTGTGGGTTAAGTTAGTGGCTTTGTTTTACCGGGTTGGCTTGGGGATGATAAGTTGCAGTGGTGTGGTTCGAACATTTTTATTTCTTGCAGGCTTTGGTGAACATCTGGCTGGTGGGTTCATCGGAGACACATGTTCATCACCGTTAGTGCAAAGCGGATCCCTCGGGCTTATGTAGTCTATCAATATCTTCTCCCATAATCTGTCTGTTAGTTGGGAGTGCAGCTCGGCCTTCTCCTGTTTTATTCCTTTCTTTACAGTAGCATTAGACATATCTGGATAAATTTACGTTTTTGGTGACGTTCGGCCAGTGATACGCCTTGCAGATAATACGGGGTGTCTAGCGGTTTCTTCTTTGTGATGGTATCGAATGACGGTTTTTTGTATTTTTGGTGATACGACTAACTGGTCTCGTCTTCTTCGTGTTCTGATTATAGTTCTGTTTTTGTCCACTTGGTATTTGCTGTCCAGGTTGGCTGGGAATCACTTTTGTTCCGCAACTCTTTAAATTGGCGGAAATTTTTTTTAGTGTGTTGGCAGTTTTTCTGAGCAGATTTCCACTTTTGCCGCTTGACCCGTGTTGACAACTTTGTCGGTTTCTTCTATTGGCTTGTCGTCTGATAGTCTGGAAAGAGCTTTGGGTAAGTGGTTGTTCTCTCCTGGGACGTGCTTTACCTGAAAGTTAAACTAGGTTAGTAAAACAGTTCATTTGATGATCTTAAATTTGCAGGCTGATAACGAGTTCAACCAAACTAGGACGCGGTTCTCTGTCCGTAAGATGAACGTCTTGTCCTTCAGGTACGCTTGAAATCTCTTGATCGCCCACACAACGGCTTGGCACTTTAGTTTGTTGCTGTGGAAACGCTGTTGTTGTTTGTTAAGGAAAGAGTTGGCGTAAGAGACTACTCTTTAATCCTCCCTACCTTCTTAGTAGAAAACTGCTCCTAGGCCTAAATGGCTGGCGTCCGTTTGTAGCTCAAATTTGCTAGTGCAGACGCTTAAGAACTTTGCTGCTGTTTTTGCATTGTGAGTTTTGGGTAGTTTTAGATAAGGGTCAGGTGCGTGCTAAGTGGTTTGTGGCTTCCGGCGGTGATTTTTGATCCAGGTACTTAATCTCGGATCATCCAAACTTGTACTTGGAGAGTTTACACGTCAGTCCATAGCTCTCCAGTGGCTTTTTTAGGTTTGTCAGATGTTTTTTGTGGTTCTTGGCATATGAGAACAATCTTACCTAGTAATCTCGCCAAGACTCTGGCCATTACTTTTTGAAAGTTGGCTCATTCTTTAGTCTAAGTGGCATCACCTAGTCTGGAGTCTCAAACGCTATCAGGTGTCTTGACTCCTTTGTTATAGGTCAGTCGTATAGCGTCTTGTAGATTTTTGGTAGTAGGGCAAACTTGTCTTTGGTGGCGCTATTTGGTCATTGGTAATCCACGCAGAACCGAGGTGACCCATTTTCAAACTGGGTTTTTGGTCGGTGTGTATGAGTATAGCCTGACTTTGATGGGGGTAAAGTTTTTAAGTTGAATGTAGTGTAGAACCGTTTTGGTGGTGCATGTTAACTGCGAGTCGGCAGCTATTAGTTTTAAAAACTTCTTTTGGTCCGGTAAGCCGTTCTTTGAAACTATTGTTTCGGCGGCGGTCGGTTTGTTGGTTGATAATTTGGTGAGGAATGTTCTGATTCAGTACATTTTGGTTCTGGACCTTGTTTTAAAGTAGAGGCATTGCCGGCCGTAGTCTACGTTTGCCTTCATCTCCAATAGCCAGGTTTGTCTTAGAATTACCTCTTCTCTTAACTTAGGAACTACAAAGAAGTAAGTGTAAGGTAGAAGAGATGTTTTTTATCTAAACTTCTGTTTGGTCACTCCGGTTATAACGAGGTGGGACTGGTCGTCTTGTGTTATGGGCGTCTTGTTTGGGCAGAGGTTGGACAGCTCAAACCGGGTCAGGTTCAGGCTAGCTCCGCTGTCTATAAGAGCAATCCGTTGAGGTAACTTTTTATCGTTCGGGAAGCCGTTCTCCGGTATTATCGTTTTGGGGGAGGGGGGGTCGGTTTGGTGATTGATGTTTCGGTGAAGAATATTCTGATTCAGTAGACGTCTGTTCTAGATTTTGTTTCAAAGTGGAGACATTGCTGGTTAGTCTTTGATAGCAAGTCTTGTCCCAGAATTATCTCTTTTTTTTTAACTGGGGAACTACGAAGAAGTAAGAGGTAGAGAAAATGTCTTTTACCTGAACTTCTGCTTTGGTCACTTTGGTTATAACGAGGTGGGACTGGTTGTCTTCTGTCACCGGCGTTTTGTTCGGGCGGAGGTTGGGCAGCTCGAACCGGGTCAAGTTCAGGCTAGCAATCCGTTGAGGTGAATGCAACCTTCAGTTCCCAAAACTTTTTCTAGTCCAAGAAGCCGTTTGATAGTTTGGTAAGAATTGTTCTGATTCAGTAAACGTTGTTTCTTAATCTTGTTCTAAAGTGAAAGCATCGCCGGTCGTAGTCTAAGTTTGCTTTTACCTTTGATAGCAAAGTTTGTCCCAGAATTACCTTTTTTTTTTAACTGAGGAAGTATGAGTAAGTAAGTGGTAGAGGAGATGTCTTTTATCTAAACTTTGGGCTTGTATCACGGGCATCTTGTCGATAAGGACAATCCGGAGTTGGTCGTTGGTGGTAATCTGAATCTGCGGTAGTTTTTACAAATTTTTAATGGTCCCCGGCTTTTCAGGAGTTTCCCGACCGGTTGTTTGCTTGTTTTGACTTGTGTTGATAGCAGTCATCAATCCTGGCTTTGATTTTTTTATAGCTACTGTCAGCAGATTGTTGACTATCGACGGCAAGACGGTGTTCATGGTTGTTGCAATCCTTAGTTCCAACTTGTTGCCTAGCGCGTTGGCCAACTGCTGTTTGCTGTGGTATGGATGCACTTTCTGATATAGTAACCTTCTCTTGAGTAAAAATGCTTCTACGAGTTTTCTGGCTTTTTGGTGGCCCGTGAACAGTTTTCTTGATAGGTATCAGGAATGAATCGCTTTTAAGAGTTGGTGCCTGTGGGTCAGCGCTAAAACCTGAAATTTTTTGAAGTGACGCTTCAGTTTTTTGAAGAAGATTTCCAGATCTTTATGGACGTACTCATTGAACTTTGGCAGGTAATTTGTCGGGTTGACGTTTGGTATCCTCAGTTTTTTTTGTGCTACCCACTCAGTTTAAGTTTTCTTTTTGCGGGCCGTTACCCCTTCTCAGACCTGAAGTTCTAGCCTTTTTATTCTTAGAGATTGTAAAATTTTTCGGCTGCAGGTAGGATTGTGGGGTTGAGAAATCTTCTATTTCCGAATGTTCTACGGGTTCGGCTCCAATTATTATCGGTCCGGTTCTGTGATGACTTAGTCACGGTAGCTTCTGTGTTCTGTAAACATAAAACTATTAATTAGTGGGTGGCGGAGTACTAACGCACTTTGTTTAGTTGCATGAGGTTGGTTTGAAAAAATCAAGCCCGGCGGCAAACTGAAGAGCTATTAGTCAGAAGACATTAAACGACGCTCGGAAGTTGCCGAATAAGTGGTCCGAGTGAAGTGTTGCTAGTGCAGTTGAGCAGGGGCAAATTTTGCTATCTGTTCTCAAAGCTTTTGACGTCTAGACGGTTGCGGCGGATTGGCGGCATCCTGATTGACGTGGCGTGTAGCTTTGTTCTTTGCTTTTAAAACTGGCAACGTACATCACAAGTGGATCTAATGGAACGTATACGTTTCAAAAGGTTTTTGGTTTGTAAAATTTGAACATTTTGAAGCCACGGTTTTTAGATTTTTAGTGCAGAAATCAGTGGCGGAGCTTATTCTTCTTTAAAGATCTGCACGATAGCACATGAGAACGCTACCGTTTATTTCTAATTGAGGGATTGATGCCTAAACTTTGACCACGCTTTCCGCGGTATTTTGATTAGTTCCTGAATGTGATGGTATTTGAATTTAGTTTGTTATTCTCGGTTTTTGTATTTCTAAAATGAAATATTAAAAACTTTTACGTGTTTGCTGAAAATCAAAATCTGGGTTAGTGTTGGTTTAGTTGTTTTTTTTTCTTTATTTTTGATTTATTGTTTTCTAAAACTTAGCAAGTAAACTTGTTTAATTTGGATTCACTAGAAGTGCTTCCAGAGTTTTAGTTGATAGGTTCTTAAAAGCTTGTTGAAATGCTGCAATGATGCCATGTTATGTTATTTTGGTTAACGGTTTGTTGCTAAGTTTAGACCGGGTATTAAGTCTGCTAATTTATTTGGCTTGAAAACCTTTGTTTCTCGTAATAACCCAAGAGGATTATTGGCGCAAACCTGGTGGTGACGCCTTTACCGAAGCTTGGTGGATTGTAAAAAGTTTGAAGGTTTTTTCTATATTTTTAATTGTTCTTACTGGGGCTAGGTCCAGGAATTGTGAGAAAAGAAGGCAATCCGTATGTATTATGAATTTTTCTCTTTTCCAGAAAGATAACCTACCTAACAGATTCAGTAGTACTGGGCTGAGATTAGATTTGAGGTTTTTGATAACTTGGTAGGTCTATTAGAAGTTGGTAATCTGCAGAATGGTAGTCGATTAGTTTATCTGGACCTTTTACTTGTAATTCTTTTTGCTCTTTAAACGCCCTAGTTTTGGCGTTTATTTTTAAGCTGTTTTACGCCGGGTGCTTAGAATTGAAGTCTCCAGAGAGGATTGTGGGGAGAGGATTAGATAAGACCGCAATTGATGAGGTTTCGAACAGATGCAACAAACGAGATATTTAGTAAAACAACGTTTGCTCCAGTTGCTGGCACTTGTGGCGTTATGGAATGCCTTTACTACGTTTCTTTGATTTGACCGACACCTTTAAGCCTAGCAGCTTGGTCAAACTTATGATTTTGGTGCTTTTGGCTCCTTTCGTGAGCTGCACTTATACTATACTGAATCGGATGTATTCATTACTCATGCGATGAATGTTTGGGGGGGAGGGGAGGAATCTCAGAGATTTTAGTAACTCTACTTTTTTATTGCTCAGTGATTCGGCAGTCAACCACGTGTGGAAGGCCGCTGCAGCGGAATTGAAATGGGCAGTAGCCCTTCTGTGATTATCACTAGAGGCAGGTGTCATGTTAATACCTTCTTGGGTGCTTTCCAAAAATAAAATAGCAATACAATTGTAATAAATATTTAGATAATTCTAGTGCTGCGCGCTTATCTGTAAGCACGAATGCCGGACGACGGGAATTAGATAAGCTTGTAGGAGGTTGAAAAGGGATAAATTTGTTTGATTTTACTAGCGTGGTTGAGGTCCGTGGCAGCTGACCGAAACCTCACTTTAGTGAAGGCTTTCCTTGCGATCCCTTATTTGCTGCTCGTTGTGTTGTCGAGGTTTATCTAAGTTGACAACGGTCTTATGTTCTTCATTCTTTTTTTATTCCGATTTGGTTCAGATGGTGGTGGTGCTGTAAGACACAATTAAACGGCATCGTTTGATATGCTGTGGTTGGGGACACTGACAATGGTTTTTTCTTTTTGACTTTGCTGTTAAAACCGTTTCTATCTTCAACGTCAATTATGCAATCGGCGGGATATGGCATTATCAAATTAATATTGATTGTGTGTACGGGTTTATGCATATCGACTGTTTGATTGAGGAGCATGGTATATTCCTAAAGCACTACTTTTTATCGACAGGGTTTTTGAGTAGCGAAAGAACTAATATGAAAACTTTCCCAACATAATATGAAAACGTTTTTCAGTCTATTTTTTGCATGTTGTTGAGTAGCTAACTTGTTGATATAGCTTTTAAAGTTGCGCAATGTACTTAATTATACCACATTTTTGGACATTTGTTATTTGTTTGCGGTTTTGTAAAAAAAAATCTTGAGTTCATAAGTTGGTTTGATTGTTTGTCTTACTTATTTGTGATCAATAAAACCAAATTTTTGCTTAACAAGATTGGGTTTTTGTTCATCTCCTTTGTGGTCGGGCATTGCATTTAATTATCAAAATTATCAGTAATAAAGTGAAGCAGTATTTATATAATAACATGTATAATATATTTTGCAAAACTCTTTTTAAAATATTACAAAATATTAAAAAAATTTTTTGTTTAATTTGTAAATCTTTATTTAAAATTTTTGCGCACGCCTATGCTCTGCATTGTGCAGCTATCTTTTGATAAACGTCAAATTTAGTTACGCAAACAGTCACAAGATGGCGTCACCTGTCACATTTGTAATTAAAATGCCAACAACTGTCAAAGTATGTTGTCAAACAAGTTGTTTTGATTTCTGTTTATGTTCAAAATGTTAGATCAATTCTCACCAAACAAACCCACATAACATTTTTCAGAATTAATTAACACTGTTATAAATGTTGAAATTAATCAGTTATGAGTGAAACGGATGACACTGATGATCTCCTCATCCTAGCCCCAGACATTTTCACAAACAACATTATATTAGAAGAAATACCTTATTTCAATATAGTAGACAATTTAATATCACAAGTTCACACCCTCAATAATCGTGTTAATTATATAGAAAGAACCGACTCATCAATACTAAGCGAACCTGGCTTCAACATGGATGAAATACGGAAATATAATAGTACCGACGATTTATTAAAAGTTAACGACCGATATACAAGTAGCACATTTAGTACACCAGTAAAACCACGTGAGAGGTACCGATTAAATCCATCAACTCCACCGCATAAATCACCAAAACCACGCAGCCAATTTACAATGAAACAAGATAAGCAACAAATGTTAAAGGATATTGATACGTATTTATCGAATAGTGAATCAGCCCGAACTAAATTATCATTTGATGATCCTACCAATGATGTTCTTAATATAAACGGAAAATCGATTAATTTAAAAGAAATTGAAGATATGCTTCAAGATCTCGATTTGCAAAAACGTAAAACCGAAATGCGTTTGAAAGAAAAAGAAAATGATTTATTAAAACGTAAATCAACATCACCGCAAAGTTATAAATTTAATTCTTCAATGAATACCGAATCCGGTTTGGGTGATAGATCATGCAGTAGTAGCGATTCAACTCAGATTACAGCTAGACGGAATCAAGTTAGTCCTGAAAGACGATTAAAACAAGCAAGTCCTGATGGCATTCGAAATAATGCACTTACAGTTATGACAGTACATCAAGATTCAGCTAGTAGTGAGCATTATGATGATAGGAAATTATTAAGTTTGCGTGATTTGTGGAATCGGGAAGGTGATCAATCTTTGAAGGAAAAATATGAGGAGGAGAAATTGCGCAGGCAGCATTGCGAGGATTTGATTCAAGATTTGCAAGCGAGAGCTTTGGAATTGCAGGAGAGATTGGCTGTCGCTTTACAGGTTGATCAGGCTAAGGATAAGGCTATTTTGAGGTTTCATGAAGCATGGGAACAGGTTTCTATGAGGTTGAAGAGTTTGACGAAGGAGAGGGATTCTTTGGAGGAGGATATTAAGGAACTTCAGCAACGAAGTGTTAGTGATTTGTCTGCTACTGCTAAGGTAAGCTTAAAGTTTCAATGAGTTATGTAGTCATTGATCATCTGTAATAAAATATAAGCAACATTTACAAATATAGACTTGAATCATTTATTTTTGTTACTATTTAGGCTTATCAACTTTAATTTTTAGAAAGTCTAAAAAATTTTTATGGATTTTGTGCTTATAAGTCACACTTATTTTTCAAATACTTTCTTTGGTGACTAGTTAGAACATCGAAAAACTTGAGTTTCTTTACTAATTCTGTACTACGTCATACAAACAATAGTAAAAATACTAATTTTTCAAATAGTTTCTTTGTTCACAAACTGGAACTTTAAAATCCTTAAATTTTTAGGAACCTTGTAATTTCTTTTAGGATTATAAACTCATAGGTCATGCAAACATGATTTTTTTGCGGGTTTTGTAGTTCTAGGTCATGCAAATTATAGTAAAAATAGTAATTCTTTTATTACTTTATTTGTTGACTAGCTAGAACATAAAAAAACTTAATTTTTAAGAAGTTTCTAATCTCTTTACGGATTTTGTAGCCTTAAGTCATGTAAACTGTAGTAAAAACACGAATTCATTAAATGTTTTATTTGTTGACTAGCTAGGACATCAAAAAACTTTATTTTTTAGGAATCTTGTTATTTCTTTATGGGTTATGTAATCAGAGGTTGTGTAAACTATAGTAGAAACACAAATTCTTTGAATAGTTTATTTGTTGACTAGCTAGGACATCAAAAAACTTTTATTTTTAGGAAGCTTGTCATTTCTTTACAGATTATGTAGTCAGAGGTTGTGGAAACTATAGTAGAAACACAAATTCTTTAAATAATTTATTTGTTGACTAGCTAGGACATCAAAAAACTTCAATTTTTAAGAAGCTTTTAATTTGTTTACTGATTATGTGGTCTTAGGTTATGTAAACTATGGTAATAACACTAATTCTTCTAATACATTATTTGACTGGGCATAACCTCAAAAAATTTGAATAGTTTGTTATTTTACGGATTCTGTAGCCATAGGTCTTGTAAACTATAGTTAAAACATTAATTCTTTAAATACCATATTTGTTGACTAGGTAGAACATCAAAACACTTTAATTTTTAGGAAGCTTGACATTTTTTTATGGATTTTGTTCTAATAGATTAAGTAAACTATAATAAAAATACAAATACCTTATTTGTGTCTAGCTAGAACATAAAAAAAATTGATTTTTTAGAAAGTTTAAATATTCTTTAATGATTTTATACTCATTGGTCATGAAAACTATTGTGAAAACACTATTTTTTAAAATACTTTATTTGTTGATTAGCTGGAACATAAAAAAACTTGAGTTTTTAGGTAGCATATAACTATTTTACGGATTCTGTAGTCATGGGTCATGCAAACTGTAGTAAAAAGATTAATTCTTTAAATATTTCATTTGTTGACTAGCCAGAACAACAAAAAAACTTTATTTTGCAGGAAGCTTATATTTTTTTACGGATTCTGTAGTCAAAGGTTGTGTATACTATAGTAAACACACTAATTCTTCAAATACTTTGTTTGCTGGGAGCTAGAATATTACAAAACTTTATTTTTTAGGAACCTAAAAATTTTTTTACAGATTCTATTCTTGTAAGTCATGTAAACTATAGTAGAAACATTAATTCTTTAACTTCTTTTTTTGTTTACCAGTTAGTGCGTAAAAACTGCCAAAAAAGGTACAATTTTAACTAATAAGACAAAATGTTTGCTCTAAAAAAGCCAAAAATTAGTTCAGTAAGACTGGATTTTGGCCAGAGAGGCGAGTTTTTAGTTAAAAACTAAAGTTTTGTCTGGACTTTTACCAAAAAAAAAAAATAGTTTAATATAGCCGGAATTTGCTTATACAGCCGAGTTTTTGACCAACAAAGCAGATTTTTTTGCAATAAAGCAAATTTTTGTTCAATACGACCGTTTTTTTTAAATTTATAAATTAAATTTTGGCTTAATTAGTCTCTTTTCGCTCTATACACCAATTTTTTTACAAATAAGACCACATTTTTACTCAATCAAAAAGTTATATTTAATAAAACCGTAAATTTTGACCAATAAAACCGTGTTTTTTGACAAAAAGGCCAAAGTTTTTATATAAAAACCGGACTTTTGCTCTAAAGACCGGATTTTTTTAACTTTTAACCAATAAATCCAATGTTTTGATCAAGAAGACCAAATTTTTTGCAACGACTGGAATTTTGCGCAAGAAGAATGTTATGTTCGATAAAAACAGTTTTTATAAAGCAAATTTTTGCTTAATACGACCGGATTTTTTTAATTTATAAACCAAATTTCTACCCAATTAGGCCGGATTTTTGCTCTAAAACCAAACTTTTGATCAATAAATCTTGAATTTGTTTAAAAAACTGGAATTTTGCTCAAAACGCTAGAATTTTGCTCTAAAAACTGGATTTTTGATCTAAGTTTTAGTCAAATATTTGACCAACAAAGCCAGATTTTTTACAAAAACCCCAAATTTTTGATTAATAAAAGCAGTTTAGTCAAAAAAGTCATAGTTCTTGTATAAAATATAAAAATTGATCTAATAACACCGGATTTTGTCAAGGAAACCAGTTTTTAGTTAAAGAAACCAAATTTTTGTTCAATAAAGCCGACTTTTGCCAAAATAAACTTTTTTATTTTTTTTGCTGGAGTGTGGAACTTCTTCTCTTATTCTAAAGAGAGCCTACCCACTAAACCAATCAAAAAAGGCGCAAATTTATCATCAATTTTTTTAAGTCTGATAATAATTAATCAAAACGGCGGATTTTTGACAAAAAATAGACTGGAATTTTGCGCAAGACCGGACTTTTGGCCAATAAAAGCAGTTTTGGTTCAAAAGCCATAATTTTAACTGTAATTTTGATTAAAAAAAAATTGGTCCAATGAGACAGGATTGTTGCTAGAGAACTTACTTTTCTATAGTTTAAAATGTGGGCGGAAATTTTGTTTCACTGTGACCTACCCACCCACTCAAGTGTTAGTCATCAAAGGATCTATTATTTGTATCACTTTTTGTGTGCTTGCACTTAGATATCAGAAAATTGTTTAACAATAAATCTGTTGATAACTAACGCTTGGGTGGGTGGGCGGGAACCAAGTTTAAAATGTGGGCGGGTAGCTTTTTTTACTGTGGCCCACCCACCCAACCAAGTGTTAGTTATTAAAATATCTAGTGTTTGACCTACCTCTTGTGTGCTAGCACTTAAATATCAGAAAATTTGTTTGGGCGAGAGGACGAGAACCAAATTTAAAATGTGGGCGGGTAGCTTTTTTTACTGTAACCACCTTCCCACCCATCAAAGAATCTATTATTTGTACTACTTCTTGTGTGCTTTTATTAGATATCAGAGAATTCCGTAACATAAATCTATTGATAACTAACGCTTGGGTAGGTTAGTTAAAAAAACAAATTTTTATTTATTCAACCGAACTTACCAAAACAAAAATGTTTTGATTTATATAGAACTAAATTTTTAACCAATTAGACCGAATTGTTTCTTCTATAATCCAAATATTTTGTCAAAATTTTGATCAATAAGATCAAATTTTTCCGCAATAAAAAAGTTTTATTAAATGTTGCTCAAATAGACCAGATTTTTGCTCAGTAAAAAAGTTTTGCGCAAAAAGACCGAGTTTTTGTCCAATAAAAGCAGTTTTAGTTAAAAATCTATACAATTAACCGATAATATCGGAGAGCAGTGTTTAGTTACTAAACTAACTTCATTCAATAAAGCGGAATATTACCTAAAAAATGTTAATTTTTTGAATAACGAATTTTTACTCAATATGATCAATTTTGCGAGAGGCGAACTTTCAGTTAAAAAATCAAATTTTTGCTTAATACGATCGGATTTGTCTTCTGTAAAAAATCCGGCATAGTTGGGCCAAAATTTACCTAAATTATGCCGTTTTTTGACCAATATGCTAAAACTTTGATCAATAACAGATTTTTTTTGTCCAATAATAATAGTTTGACTAAAACTTTGCTCTATAAAAAAAGTTTTAGTCAAATAGTCGTAAATGATCTATTAAACTGTAAAAAGATCAAAGTTTTGACATAAATATCAATATTTTTGACCAAAAACCAAATTTTTCCCCAATAAAAAAGTGTTAGTCAAGAAGCTGTTATTTTTTTACTAATAAAATTGTTTTTTTGATAGTATGACCAAACTTTTGACAAAAAAAACATTATATGGATTAAAATGACCAGATTTTACAAACTTGAAAGATCAAAAAGATCAATTTTTGACTATTAAAAAACTTAAATTTTGACCAATTTAATTGGTTTTTTGACAAATAATGTCAAAATTATGATCAATAAAACCAAATTTCTGTCTAATAAAACCGTTTTTTTACAAAAAGACCAAAGTTTTGACAAAGACAACGGAACCGGATTTTACAAACTTTTGATCAATAAAGCCAAAATTTTGAACAAGACCAAATTTAAAAAATACCGTAGTTTGCGCAAGAAAATCAAATAACACAACCAAAAATTGCTTTAATGTTCAATAAATCTATATTTTAGCAACAAAAAATTCATCATTTTTGCTTAATACGAACTTTTTTTTTAAATTTATGAATGAATGAAATTTTTACTAAAATTGGCCTAGGCTTTATAAATCAAACTTTGGCTAATAAAACCACAGTTGTGTTTAGATTTTGAACAATAAAAGCAGATTAGTCAAAAAGCTTATAGTGTTTGCCTAAAAAACAAAAATGAATGAATTTTATGATTGAAATAAGACCGGATTTTTGAGAATTTTTAGTTAAAAAAGCCGAATTTTTATTTTTGTTCTGTAAACCTACCTTACTCAATTATGTCGGATTTTTGCTTTATAAACCTAAACTTTTAATCACCAAAGTTTTTGCTAAACAAACCGGATTTTTGTTCAATACAAAAAGTTTTAGTCAAAAAGCTGCATATTATTGACTAATAAAACCGTTTTTTACAAAAAGATTAAAGTTTTGACAACAATATTGCAATTTTGTTCAAAAAGTACCGGTTTTTTTTACGTAATAATGAAGTCTAGAGTTTTTAGCTAAAAAATCATAGTTTCATTTATTTAACCGAGCTATTGCCAACAAAGTTTTGCTTAATACGATCGGATTTTTGATTTGTAAAAAACCAAATTTTTACCCAATTATGCCGAATTGTTCTTCTATAAACCAAATTTTTTACCAACAAAGACAGGATTTTGAACTTTTAAAAGAAGTTTATTAATTTATTTATTTATTATGGTTAAAAAAATTAACTAACTTGTATATATATATATATATATATATATATATTTCACAAAAATACTGGAATTTTGCTAAAAAAAACCATAAGAGCAGTTTTAGTCAAAAAAAAATAATTTTAAGTTTTGACATTAAAACCGGATTTTTGGTCTATAAACTTTTGAACAACAAAGCCAAAATTTTAATCAACAAGACTAAGCTTTTGTTTAATAGACCAATTGACCAATAAAACCGGTTAACAAAAAAAACTGATTTTTGCTCAAAAACGTTTACTTTTTTCAAACTTTTGATCAATAAAGCTTACTTTTTCCAAACTTTTGATCAATAAAGCTAAAGTTTTGACCAATAAACAAAGTTTTAGTCAAAAGCTGTAAATAATTGATTAATAAAAACATTTTTAAATAAAAAGTTTTTTTGAAAAAAAAAATTGAATTTTGTTTAAAAAGACCGGATTTGTGTCCAATAAAAGCAGTTTTTGTCGGAATTTTGCCTAATACAAAAAAACGGATTTTTGCTCAAAAAAGCTAAATTTTTCAAACTTTTGACCAATAAAGCCAAAATTTGGACCAAATTTTTGCCCAATAAACAAAGTTTTAGTCAAAAAGCCGTAAATAATTAATTAATAAAAACGGTTTTTAAGTAAAAAGATTTTGGTAAATAATTTACCAGTAACGTAGGAGTTTTGCTCAAGAAGACCGGATTTGAGCTCAATAAAAGCAGTTTTTCTCGGAATTTTACCTATAGAGCCGAATTTTTGACCAACAAACTAGATTTTGAGAGAAAGATTTTGTTGCAGTGAAAGCAGTTTTAGTTAGAAAGGCCATAGTTTTAACCAAGTTTTTGCTCAAATAATCAAAAATTGGTTTATTACGAGCGGATTTTTCTAAGCGTTTTTTGTTTCATAAACCTAATTTTTATTTAATAATGCTGACTTTATTCAAACAAATAAAAAATTGCTTAACAACCAAGTTTTTACCCAATAAAGCAAATTTTTGATTAATAGGACTTGATTTTTGTTTGGTAAACTAAATTTTTATCCAATTAGACTGGATATTTTGCTGTATAAATCAAACTTTCAACGAATAAAGACAATATTTTGATCAAAAGACCAAATTTTCGACCGGATTTACATTTTTTTTAAATCAAATTTAACTTTATTAGGCCGGATCTTTACTTTACAAGGCGAGTTTTTAGTTCAAAAACCAAGTTTTTATTCAACAACTTTTACCAAAAAAATGAAATAATAAAGCAATTACTATGTTTTTTATCATATATTAATTCTTACTAGTTTCGGTTCTTCTAGAGTTTTTTGCAGATGTAATAAGTCATCTGTTAAAGGCTCCAGTAGAGCCGAAATTATTATTTTATAGTCAATTTTTTTGATTAATAAAAGAAGTTTGATTCAAAAAATTAACTAAAAACTCAAAAAGATTAGAATTTTGGACAAAAAGGACATTATTTTAACTAAGAACCAACTTGTTACCCAAAAAACTAAAAATTGGTTTAGTAAGACCGGATTTTTGCCAGAGAGGCGAAATTTTAGTAAAAAATTCAAGGTTTTATTCATTCAACCGCATTTTTGCCAAGAAATGGCCGGAGTTTTGCTTTATAGAGTCGGATTTTTGGTTTATAGACCAAGTTTTTGATCAATAAATCCAAATTTATTTTATTCTATAAACCAAATTTTGCTCAAAAAAACGGATAAATATAATAATTTTTTTGTCAAAACGTCATAAATAATTGAAGAATAAAGCCGGATTGTTGACAAAAGAGCTAAATTTTTGACCAATAAAAGCAGTTTTAGTCAAAAAAGGCCATCAAAAAAACCAAACCGGATTTTTGCAGGAGAACCAGTTTTTATTTAAAAACCAAATTTTCATTCAATAAAGCCGGATTTTACAAAAAAATATCGTTGGATATTTGACCAACAAACCAGTTTTTTTTTTTTTATTTTTACTCAATAAAGCAAATTTGTGGTTAATACTACCGGATTTTTGATTTATAAACCCAATTAAGCCGGATTTTTGCTCTATAAACCAATAAAGTGGAATTTTTATTCAATAAACTAAGTTTTAGTCAAAAAAACTATAAATAATTGACAAGATAACCAGATTTTTACACAATAAACCAAATTTTTGGTCAATACGACCGGATTTTTGTACTGTAAACAACATTTTTGCAAATTTAAACCTGATTTTTGTAACCCAAGTTGTGACAAAAATAGCGGATATTTGTCTAATATAAGCAGTTTTAGTAAAAAGGGCGACAATTTTAAACCAAAGTTTTGATAAATAAGACCAAATTTTTTCACAGTAAAAAGGTTTTATTAAAGAAGTCATAAATTTTTATTTAATAAAACTGGTTTTTGACAATAAGACTGAAGTTCTGACAAGTAAAACTGGGTTTTTGATCAATTTGGGCAGATTTTTTAAGCGTTTGACCAGTCAAGTCAAAATTTTGACCTAAAAGACCAAATTGTTGACCAATAAAAAACAACCGGATTCTTCAAACTTTTGGCCAATAAAGCTAAAACTTTAATCAAAATCAAATTTTTGCTCAGTAACTAAAGATTTCGTCAAACAGCCGTAAATTTAATTGGTTTTTTGACATATAATGCCAAAATGTTGATCTATTTCTGTCTAATAAAAACGGTTTTTTACAAAAAGACCAAAGTTTATTTAGTTAAAAAAAACGGATTTTACAAACTTTTGATCAATAAAGCCAAAATTTTGAACAAGGCCAAATTTTTGCTTAATAAAAAAGCAAGAAGATTAGATTTTTATTCAATAAGAGCAAAAAATGCTATAATTTTAACTAATAAGACTAATTTTTGCCTAAAAAAACAAAAATCGGTCTAATAATAATACCAGATGTTGGCGAAGGACAGCTTTTTGTGGTGAAAATTAAAGAAGTTGTGACGGTTTTGTGTTGCGGCCGACCGAAACGGAGATTCCGGCTTCTATTGACGGCGCACGCTTGGTTTGAAACCGCGGATTTTGAAAATTTGCTCTGCGCCGAAAGATGCCTCAAGCCGCGTTCTAAAAAAATCTTCTTTTGATCTTTTATAGCGAAAAGTTACGGCTGACCGAATTGGCGACAGTTGCTCTTGATAACGGCGACTACTTTGAGTTCCACCTCAAACTTTTTCTCATTTGTCACTTTTTGGAAAACGTTAGTGGTCGGAAGCGTTGTCGGGTTGTGATTCTGTATTGACGGTTTTTTTTTCTGGATTTGTTCTCCTGTTCGTGTTTGTACTACGTCCGAGAGTCGGTGTAACGGAGGTTTTTGACTTACGCATTAAAAATTTTTGCGTGGTAAGCGAAAAAGCTACATGACCATGTTCTGAAAATTTAAACGTTTCCTTTCGATCTTTCATATTGTTACGGCCGACCGAATTGACGACGGCCGTGGGACTCACATTTTAGGCAGGCTTTATACATCAAACCTTTGTCTAATAAAGCTAAAATTTTGCTTAATAAATGAAGTTTTAGCCAAAAAGCTGTAAATTGGAGTTCAAAAATACTGTTTTTTTGACAAAAAGACTTGATCAAGAAGAAACCGGTTTTTTTGACAAAAATACTAAAGTTGCCAAAAAACCCGAATGTGGTTAAAAAATACCGAATTTTTGCCCAATATAAGCAGTGTTACTAAAAATGCGACAATTTTAACTAATAGATTAAAAATTTTTCTCAAAAAACTAAAAATTAGTCCAATAAGACCGTATTTTTGCCGGAGAGCCGTGTTTTTAGTCAAAAGAAAAACAAATTTCTATTTAATAAAGTAAATTTCCTTAAATTGTCCAAATTTGTGTTCTAAAAATTATATTTTTTACCCATTAGGACGGATTTTTGGTCTATAAGTCAAAATTTTGATTATAATTGACCAAATTTTTGTCCAATAAAAAGATGTAGTCAAAAAACCGTAATTTTTTTGTAATCAAACCGGTTTTATTACAAAAAGTCGAAAGTTTTAATACAAAAACCGGAAACTTTTAAACTTTTTACCAATTAAAGATTTAAAGAAGAAGATTAAATTTTTGATCAATATCAAAAGCTATAGTTCATTTTTGACCAGTTCAATCGATTTTTTACAAAATGACTAAGATTTTGACACAAAACCCGGATTTTTGCTCAAAAAGATTGATTTTCCAAATTTAATAACAAAAACGTTTGCAATGAGGAGAAACATCTAACCTCTCGATAACAATTGCTTGGGTGGGTTGGCGGGGCACTTACAATCAATTATTTAAACAGAAGATCTTTTTTTTTGTGTCTCAAACTATGGAGGAAGTGTAGATGGTCTTTATGGCGAATCATGGAGGAGATGTTTTTGTTAGTAAGGCAGTGCTGAGTTTTGTAGTAGACTAGCAATGTTAGTGTTGTAAGCAGTGACGCCTAAGTCGGGTTTTTCTGAGTCTTTGACCCTGACGTTCCGATGTTGGGTGGTTCATGGCTGCGGCTTTCAGATGTTTTTGGGATCTATAGGTAGTTAGCCACCAGTCTCAGATCAGGAATGTTTCAAACTGAAGGCTCTAATCGTGTGATGGTTTGGGGCGGTTTGGTAGACCTACGTTGGGCGCCAATTGTTTCTGTCTAGCTCCATGAGTTGGTACTGGAGACTGTGTAGGTGTAGGCGATGCTTGATTGAACAGTTCATTCAGGGTTTTCTATGTTCAGTCAGTTGTCTCCCAAGTGTAAGCAAACGCCGTCATTGCGAAAGGGTTTATAAGCACAGCTTTATGCATACTAAAACCGGTAGCGTTACCATAACTGTAGGAGAGATTGTGAAAAATCCTTAATTTGTTTGATGTAATTAATCAATTTATGCGTTATTTGACCTGTAGCGCTACCGAATATGTTTTTCCTATTAGTTATCAATATTTTGATTTGCAATGAAGGCTTATACTGAGCATTTCAAATTTGATCTCATTGCTGACAATGTTTATTGAAAATAGTCACTATTTCAGAAAATAGCGTATTACGAAAACGAAGCATCGAAAGCACTCAATTTGGCTCACAGCAATCAAGATAAACTGATAAACTTGGAACAAGCCAATCAACAACAAGCCGAACAACTGAATAACTTAGAGATACAATTAGATGAATGCCGCAATAGACTTCAAAAAGAAATCGAATCTAACATGCAACTGAATCAAATTATAGTACAAAAAGAAATTGAAATCAATCAGGTAATTTTGTTAAAAGAAACTGGACAGCAGTAAATGTAAGCAACATTTTGATTTGCAGAGCAAGCATGTATTGGCAGATTCTAGAAAGGAGATCGGGCAAAGCAAACGGGCCGTCGAAATGTGCCAAGCAGAATTAGCTAACATGCAGTCGCAGTATACTCAACTGGAACTTCTTTTGAATGATAAGCAGGCTATTATTAAGGATTTGGAAGTGCAGAAGAGGAATATACTGAGTGACAACGATAATCTCAAAATGCTTCAGGTATTTAATTATTTCACACTAATAGTTTAGAGTAAAACATTTTATTTTTGCTAATTAGAAACACCAGGAAGAAGATTTGAAGAAATCAAGGGATCAAATGGAGAAAAACAAGTCTGAACTCCGCAGTTTCTACCAGCAACAAGTCGAACATGTCGTAAAAGACAAATTGAAGGAATTCCAAGCCGAATTGGATAAATCCGAAACGTCTTGGCTGGAAGAAATCAAGAGTCGCGAACTAAGCATCGCCAAAACTGCCGCCGTACACATCCAACAACTTTCCGAGAAGCATGAATTAGAAATAAATTTAATAGAAAAGAAACACAAAGAGGAGATCAATTTATACCAAATGCAAGTATCGCAGACGCATCAACAAATCGATCTTTTACAGACGAAATTGAAACAATTGAACGAACGCCGGGCTACTGTAGCCCAGCAATTGCATAAGGTGATGGAGGCGCAGTGGTTGGAAGCGCTTAAAATTATTAATAGTAGTAGTAGGACTCCGTCGCAGGATCAAACGATGGATCAATTGAATTCGCTTAAATCGAAATCTTATTCGAATTTGGAAGAGGTGTTATCGCAACGTATGGATTTGGAAGATGAGAGGAGAGCGAATCAACCTACTTGCTCTGCGTTTAACGATTCTTATGGGATAACGGAAACGCCTGTCAATTCGAAATTGCATCGAGGGAGGCAGCAAGTTGAAAATGATTTACAGAAATATGTCCATTTGGTGAGTAATTTCTATTCACTAATTCTTCTAATTTGATTTACGTTTGTTCTAAAGTTGCTGATTATTTATTTTAGTTATTGAGCAAACAACCTGTGAAAACATTAGGTGTCGAACCATTGGCTGAAAACGAATGTTGTGGTAAGGTGGAAAATTTAGACAAAAATTGGGCAACAGATACTGTGAGTAGAATTTAAGTTGTAGTCTGTTGTCTGATTATTATTTTTATTGATATTATAATCTAATGCATACTATTTTAGGGCGTTTCTGAAGATGGCAAAAAAACGCACAGAAGACATACTAAACCTCCGTGGAAATGACAATAAATTTAAAATGACATAAGTGGAATCTAGTCTGAATTGAATTATGTATTTTATTTGTATCATTTCCGGTGTATATATTTACTTATTATAAAAAATATATATAAATGACTGCAATATGAAATTATGTCAAAGAAATAACTAAGTACAAAATGAAAATTGTTTTTAGGCAGGCTGTGGTTACATTGGATGCGAAAAGATATGAAGAAAAGCAGTGTGACCACGTGAATAGAATATGTGGTACGAATTGTTTGAAATTTTATATATTATATTTGTACATTATTTATGATATGAATCAAATTTACATTTTTAATAAAATTGATTTTTTATATAACTTTTACTTAAGAAGGGATTCCACGTGATTCTTTTACTTTGGTAGGACTTCTACCCGAGACCATGGCTAGTCGCAGAAATGATTTTTTTTTTGTTGTCCGAAATTCAGTGATAGAAATAGAAAGTGCAATCTGGTTGCCAAAACTAGTGGTACATTTTCATTAAGCAAGCAGGAATATTTTTGACTAATACTCTGGTATCAGAACTAATAAGTCAACTGGGTTAGACGCGGGGGCAGAAGATGAAGACCCAACATCTCGATTTACTACACAACAATTTACCACCACCTGCACGGGTGTGGGTGTCTGGGCAGAGCAAGCGTAGTGATAAAATGAAAGCAGCAAGAAAAAAAAAATTAAAATTAAAACTTGTCATGAGAATTTGTGAGTTGCTACTATCTTAATCTTTTATTAACAAAACAAATTCTACAGTTTATTACGATATTATAGAAGGCACCACCATTTGATTTAATTTTGAAATCTTTTCATTAACGATTAATTTTCTACAAACTTAAATTATTAAATTTATTATTTTATCAATAATTTAAAAAATATAAACTACGCCACTGCTTTCCAATAAGACGTCTGCTTCTATCTATCGACAAATTAAAGAACTAACTAACATCGGCGCCATCTTGAACTGTTTGATACCAACCCAAATATTACAAAAAGAAAATTTCTAATACAACGCGTGATTTATCAATACAGAAATATGAATTAAACCCATTCACAGCCCATATCATAATTATAAATTCTGCAAATCTAATTTAATATATTAATTTAAAAAAATAGAATTTAATTCAAGGCCGGTTTGATTACAGGCAATAAACATAACCTATAAAATAAATTTAATAATTTATCGATTAGAGGTGCTCATTAGCTAACCAACATTATTATAACGATAGTTCTCCAAATATATCGATCAGTATGGGAGATTTAAAGGATGATTTGAAGAGCTTGATGAAGGCTATTAATTTCGCCGCAATCAAGCATAAGGATCAAAGAAGATTGGATTCTGAGCAGACCCCATACATTAATCATCCCTTAGGTAAAGTGTTATAAATTATATTAATAACATTAGTATTATTATTATTAACTTGTATAATCAAATTTTTAAAAACGGAATTGCCGAAATTTTCTAGAGGGTTGGCAACCACCTGTAATAATATACAAGTCATACATGACTCAGTGGCGTAGTCACAATCGCTTATAAACTATAAAATTGTGTTTTAGTAATATTATGATTAAAAAATAGTTATTTATGTAATTAAATTATGTTGTTTATTAATTAAAGTTTCTTCGGCACCTCATGGGTGTAAGAGGAATGGATTATGATTAAGTTTTAATGCTAATAGGTTTTTTGTCTTGAACGTTATTTGTGCGATTCAGGTTAGGTTAGGTTCGGTCATTTTTTTTTTTTGTAGGAATCCTTTTTTACGAAATATTTTAGGCGATTTTTAACAGTTATTGATTTTTACTAAATTTCAAGCATTAAATGTGCGATATTTAAGCTGTAAATGTGTTTTTTATTGTTTTTGGCGAAGGAAAGTATTTTTTCCGAATAATTTTTAAGCGTTTTTGTGTATAAAAATGGCATTTTTTTTTAAGTTTTAACTGTTTTTCAATGAATATCAAGCATTAAATGTGCGATCATATAACTATAGACGCGTTTTTGTGCGGAAAATGTTTTTTTTTTACGTTTTAATTGATTTACATGCGTTTTCAACGCATTTTTATTCCTTAAATGTTAAAAAAAATGTGTATTTTTGTGTAGAAATTCTATTTCCGAAATATTTTTGGCGTTTTATTGATTTTTGCTCAATTACTTGCACTAAAATGTACGATATTGAAGCTATTAATGCATTTTTAAATTGTTTTTTAATTTTTTTAAAATGGTTTTAATCGTTTTATTGATTTTTAGTCAATCAAGCATCAAATGTACAATAGTTTAGCTGGAAATGCGTTTTCAAAGCGTTTTTCTGCAGAAAACGAGTCTTTCCTAATGGCTTTATACATTTTAATTAATTCAAATGCGTTTTAAGGCATCTATTTAGAAAATGGGTTTTGTAAAGGTTTATTTTAAATGTTTTTATTGATTTTTAGTGAATTTCAAGCAATAAATGTGCGATAATTTAGCTGTTAATACGTTCTTAAACCGTTTTTGTGCAGAAAATGCATATTTCTTTGCGGTTTTTAAATATTTTATTTGATTCAAATGCGTGTCAAGACATTTTTATTTAGAAAAAGTATTTTTTGAATGAGTTTTTCAAATTTCTACGCGTATTTGTGTAAAAATTGCATTTTTTTTTTAAGATTTTATGCGCTTTACAATAGTTTTTTCGATTTTTATTGAAACAATTACGGTTTTGAGCAGTAAACGCATATTTCTTAACCTTTTTTACATTTTAAATATGTTTTAAATTCATTTTTATTCAGGAAACGTAGTAGTAGTAAACAAATTTATTTCATATACACACATACAATTTTTTTTTTTTTAAGAAAATTAATATATATAGAAGTAAGATAGAAATGAGTATGGATATGAATATGAAAAAGGCTATCGACCAAAGTCTTTCTGCCCCCAGGAAACGTATTTTTTAAAGATTTTTTAAATGTCTACGTGTATAAATTGTATTTTTCGAGATATTTGTGGCTTTTTTTTACAGTTTTGTTAGTTTTTGCTTTAAGCAGAAAATGTGCGATATTTAAGTTGCAAATGCGATTAGTATATTTTATTTCATCATATAATTACAATAAATGAAAAAGGCGTTCAGCACAATTGCTGCTCATCCACTTAACCTTAATTTTACATATTAATTTAGTCACTTAAAAAGGAAAAATATTTGTTTCCAAAAATTGCATTTTTTTACCGTTTTTTTTTTAAATTTTTTGATGTGCGCTAATGTAGCTGCAAATGCGTTTTTAAGTTGTTTTTGTACAGCAAAAGTCATTTTTTGGAATAATTTTGTATGCATTTTTGTGTAGAAATGGATTTTTTTTAGATTTGATTGATTTTTTTGGTTCTTGCTAAATGTATTTAAGCTGTAAATACGTTTTTGATCAGCAAAAGTGTTTTTTCAAATAATAATAAAAAAATTGTTGAAAGGTTTTGGTAGTTTTTTAATAGTTTTATCGATTTTTAGAGAATAGAACGCTTTCTTGCAGAAAACGTTTTTTTTTTTTAATATTTTAGAATTTTTGAAAAAAGAATGTATCCTTTTTTGTGTAGAAATCTTGTTTTATGAGATATATTAAGCGTTTTTGTGTTTTTTTTTTAATTTAATTGATTCATATGCGTTTCAAATCATTTTTATTCAGATATCGTATTTATTTAACGATTCTTTTATATTTCTAC
Source organism: Tachinus rufipes (assembly GCA_963932245.1). Classification (NCBI taxonomy): domain Eukaryota; kingdom Metazoa; phylum Arthropoda; class Insecta; order Coleoptera; family Staphylinidae; genus Tachinus; species Tachinus rufipes. The sequence continues at coordinate 9,016,855 of OZ010746.1, read as the reverse complement.
GCATTTTTGTGCAAATTTCAAGCAAAAATTGCGTTTTCAAAACGTATTTATGCAGGAAAAGTATTTTTCTTGAATGATTGTAAAACAATTTGTTTTTTAAAAGAAGTCGTTTTTTAAATTTTGTTTATTTTGGAAAAGTGTTTTATCTGCTTTTATTATTATTTTTTTTAATTTAGTGCGTTTTTCTGTAGGAATGGAAAGTTTTAAGCATTTTTTAATACTTTATCATTAGTTTAAAGCGTTTTTGTGCAGGAAAGCATATTTTTTAAAGTTTTTTTTTACATTTTAATTGATTCCAATGTGTTCTCAAGGCATCTTTATGTAGAAAACATATTTATAAACAATTTATTAATGTTTCGTTGATTTTTGCTAAATTTTGTGTACAAATTGCAGATATTTTAGATGCTTTTTTAATTTTTTTTTTGTTTTATTAAAATTTTGGAAGATTTTAACAGTTTTTGAATTATTTTATTGATTTTTGATGAATAACAATCATTAAATTTGCTATAATTTAGTTGTAAATGTATTTCTAAAGCGTTTATGAGCAGTAAACGTATTTTGCTTAACGATTTTTTTTACATTTTAACTATTGATATACGTTTCAAGGAGTTTTTATTTAGAAAACGTATTTTTGACGTTTTTTTTTTTAAACAATTTTTGAGATTATTTGTTTTCTATGTTTTCAGCATTGACTTTTGTTGTTAATTTCTATGCTTTTTGTGTAGATTCATTGATTTTTAGAATATCAAACATTAAATGTGAAACAATGCGTTTCTAAAACGTTTTTGTGCAGAAAACGCATCTTTCTTTATTCTTTGAGTAAATTTCAAGCATTAAATGTTTTTATTTTAGCTATAAATGCGTAAATTTTTTTTAAATCTTTGTGTTTTTGTGTAGAAACAACATTTTTTTGAAAAGTTTTAAACGTTTCTTATAAGTTTTATTAATTTTTGGTGAATATCAATCATTAAATGTGTGACAATTCAGCTGTAAATTTGTTTTCAAAGCATTTTTTTTAAAGAAAACACGTTAATGTTTTTTTTTTTATTTTAATGCATTTTCTAGGCATCAATTTAATTGAACTATTTATTTTCTGATATTTGTAAATATACGTTTTTAAATGGTTTTTGTGCAGAAAAGTGTATAGTGTAACGATTTTTTAAATTTCGGTGTAGAAATTGCATTTTTTGGAAGGTATTAAGCATTTTTCTTAACGGTTTTTTACATTTTAATTTATTCAAATGCGTTTCTAAAGCATAATGCATATCTTTGTTAATTTCTACTTTTTTGTGTAAAAAATGCATGTTTTATGCGATTTAAATAGTTTTATTTATTTTTGCGTAATTTTAGGTTAATTTGTACAGACAACGCATTTTTCTTAACGGGTTTTTAAGATTTTAATTGATTCAAAATATTTTTCGAAAGGTTTTGAACGATTTTTAATAGTTTAATTAATTTTTTAGAGAATATCATACGTTTTTGTGCAGGAAACGCACTTTTTTTAATGGTTTTTTAGATTTTAATTGACTCTTATGCGTTTCCATGGAATCATTATTCAGAAAACGTTTTTTTGATGTTTTTTAACTTTTTACGCAAGTATTTCAAGCATTAAGCTCTGAACGTGCTTGTAAATTATTTTTGTGCAGGAAAAGTATTTTTTGAATGGTTTTTTTAAATTTTCTGGGTGTTTTTGTGTAGAAATTAAAGGATTTGCAAAAATATTAAGCAATAAATGTGCGATAACTTAGCTATAAATATTTTTCCAATGCGCTTTTGTGCAGAAAACGCATCTTTCTTAAATGATTTTAGCATTTTAATCGATTTAAGTACGTTTTTTTCAAGGCATTTTTGTTCAGAAAACGTATTTTGAACAATTTTTTAATTTATACGTTGGGCAATTTCTATTTCAAACGGACCAGAGCAGGTTGGGGTGTCGAGAAACTTGCTTTAGTATTTTTTTTTTCTATAACTTATTAGTAGTCTTTTGATCGGTTCATGCGGGTATGAAACCCTTAAAAGGGTTTATGTTGAAAAATATTAATATTTTTTACACAAAACAAATTTATATTTTCTAACTAATTTACATCAAAATACGTCAACTTTGGCGGTAAAAAAATCTAAAAAATGCTCCTTATTGCCCAGCCCACTGAGAACAAAAACATGGTTTTATAGCTTTTGCGAATTATAGACAGGGTATAGACTTGAAATGGCGCCAGATTTCAGATTGATTTCACTAGTAAAGTTTTTTTTTAGTTAAAATTGCGATTAAGTTAAAAAATGACAAACAAATGTAGAATTTTTTTAAGGGTTTTATACTCTCATGAACCGATCAAAAGACTACTAATAAGTTATAGAAACTGAAAAAAAAAATACTAAAGCAAATTTCTCAATGCACTCTGCTCTGGTCCGTTTGAATGGCCCCGTTAGAAATCGCATTTTAGGCGTTGTTTAAGGCTAGAGAATTGCCGGGTTTAGTCGCCCCATCCTATTGTGGTGCCACCAGTAGTATTGTTATGGAAAAATATTAAATTCTATCACATCTACGAGAATATTGGTGAACCTTTCTCTTTAGAAATATTTTAACACGTACATCGCCGTTTTTAAATTAAAATTGGTTCTTATAGAGCAAAACGCCAACCAACTCAATATCCAAACGATAAGATTTTAGTCATCACTTTTTTTATATGTTGAACTACATACAATATCCTATGTCTTCATGTTTTTGTATAAAGATTTGAAGTTATATTTAACCAGTAAAAAATTAATAAAGAACTAATTAAAAACGTCACTTTTTAATAATTAATTGCGAAGAAACGACTTATTGCATCAAATTTCTACAAATTTGAGGACACAGATTGGACTTTCTTCTACAATGTGTGAAAATTTTATTAAATTATATTCAGGCCTTTTCTTGCTGAGTTGGATTCTGTGAACCCTTAAAATAGCGCAACTATTCTCCCCCATTAACAGTTTTATTGATTTTTGCTCGATTTCAAGCATTAAATGTGCGTCATTATTTTTATTATTTTTTACTTTTTTTAATAGTTTTTTTTTAATTTTTAGTGAATATTAAACATTAAATGTACGATATATAAGCTGTAAATACTAATTTTGTAAAAGTTTGTGTGCATAAAACGCACATTTTTTAATGTTTTTTAAATTTTAATTGATTCAAATTTGTTTTTGAAAGTATTTTTTTAAGTTTTATTGATTTTTGCTAAGTTTCAAACGTGTAAATGCGTTTGTTTTTATTAGAATTATTACAAATTATTTTTTAACTTTTTATCAGTTTTTGTGTATAAATTTTATTTTGTATATTTTGAAACGATTTAAACATTTTTTTATAGTTTTATTAATTTTTAGGAAATATCAATTATGTATTAAATATGCGATAATTTAGCTATAAATGCGTTTCTAAACCGTTTAAATTAAGAAAAAGCATGTTTAATAATTTTTTTAATACTTTATTAATTTAAAATTATAATTTTTGTTGATTTGTTTTTGTAACAGAAATGTCACGTTTTGAAATGTTTTAAGTGCTTTTAATAGTTTTATTGATTTTTAATATATCTAATGCATTAGTTGTGCAATAATTTATTTGGAAATGCGTTTTCAAAACTCTTTTTTTTTGACAGAAAACGCATTTTTCTAAATGTTTTTTAAGGCATTATTCAGAAAACGTATGTTTAACGATTTTTTAAATGAAGGAGAAATGTATTTTTTTGATATTTCGTCTTCGTGCGATATGGGCATACTATCCACTCTTGTTATACAAAATACTATTTTATGTTGTATATTATGTTCTTTTTTTTTACATTTTGTTTGATAAAAAATTAGTGCCAAGGCATCTTCAAATTTTTACTTGTTTTTGTGTATTTTTACGTACATATTTTTTATCATTTTATTGATTATTAAGCAATAAAAGTGCGATAATTTAATTGCAAACACGTTTTCAAAGCGTTTTTGTGCAGTAAACGCATATTTCTTAATCTTTTTTACATTTTCCGAATGGTTTTCTTTTTAATTTTTTATGTGTTTTTGACTACACAAATAGCATTTTTATTGATTGCCAAGCATTAAATGGGCGACATTAGAGATATTTTAGGCCTTTTCAACGGTTTTATCTATTTTTGCCAAAGTTTAGAAAATATGTCTTAACGATTTTTTTACATTTTAATTGATTTAGATGCGTTTCCAAGGCCACCTTTATTTAGAGAACATATATTTTGAAACATTTTAAGCAAAATGTTTGATATTTAAGATATAAATGCGCTTTTAAATTGTTTTTGTGCAGTAATAGCATTTTTACCGAAAGATTTTTTTAATTTTTTTTGTAAATTAAGCGTTTTGTGATAGTTTTATGGATTTTTGGTATTATTAAATGTATAATTTTTAAGCTGCTTTTAAAACGTTTTTGTGTAGACAAAGAAAATTCTTTAACTGTTTTTTTTTTACATTTTACATGCGTTTTTAAATTGTTTTTTGAAATTTCATTTTTGAATAGTTTTAACTGTTTTTTTAATAGATTTATTGATTTTTAATGAATATCAAGAATTTCTACGGGTTTTAGAGTAATGTCTACATTTTTGCAGATATTTTGCTAAATGTTCAGCATTAAATCTATAATTTAAATGCATTTTTAAATAGTTTTTGTACAAGAAACTTATTTTTTTATTATTATTTAAATTTATATAAGTAATTGTGTAAAAATTTAGTAGTTTTATTGGTTTTAGTGAAAATCAAGCCCTTAGTGTGCTATAATTTAGTAGTAAATATTTTAAAGTTTCTCTACATTTCAATGCGTTTTAAAACTATTTTTATTCAGAAAACGTATTTTCATCTTTCAAGCGATTTTTTGAATTTTCTGCGTGTTTTCTTGTAGAAATTGTCTATTCTAAACTACTGACTTGTTATCCTGCTACGAAGTGTCTCACCCAGCTACCCATACAGTTGTTCGTCATCAAGTGATTGGATGTTTGACTTCTCTGCAAGCGCTATAAGTCATTTTGTCACAGGAGAAGGTCGTGATCCAATCTCCAATCCAAACTACTGACTAGTTATAATAATAATAATAAACTTTATTTCTATTACATATAAATTATACAAATAGAAAAAGGCGAAATTCAGACTAGGTCTGTTCTCCCACTTAACTAATTTTATCTTGCTATGGAATGTCTCACCCACCCGTCCAAGTCGTGATCCAATCTCTTAACAGCTGGTGGCCCGCTCTAATCGAACTACTGATCCGTTATCCTACTGCGGAGTGTCCCAACCACCCACCCAAGTGTTCGTCATCAAGAGATTGGATGATTGACCTCTACTAGTGTCAGAAGTTACTTTGACACAAGAGAAGGTCGTGATTCAACCTCTTGACAACTAGCACTTGGGTGGGGTGGGTGGGCCACTCCAATCCAAACTACTGATTTGTTATTCTGCTACGGAGTGTCCCAACCACCCACCCAAGTATTTGTCATGGGTAACTCCAATCCAAACTACTGACTCGTTATCCTGCTATGGAAAATACCACCCACTCACTCAAGTATTTGTCGTCAATAAATTGGATGATTGACCTCTGCAAACGTTAGAAGTCACAAGAGAAGGTTGTGATTCAACCTCCTGACAACTAACACTTGGCTGGGTGGGCCACTTTAATTTAAACGACTGACTCGTTATCTTACTGCGGAGTTTGACCTCTCTGCAAGCGCCAGAAGTTTTTTTGTCACAAGAGAAGGTCGTGATCCAACCTCTTGACTTATTATCATGCTATGGCAGGTTTCAACCAACCGCCCAAGTGTTTGTCATCAAGCGATTGGATGTTTGACCTCTCCGCAATCGCCAAAAGTCACTTTGTTCCAAGAGAAGATCGTGATCAAACGTCTTGACAACTAACACTTGGGTGGGTGGATTACTCCAATTTAAACTACTGGCTCGTTATCTTGCTACGGAGTGTTCCAACTACTCACCTAAATGTTTGTTATCAAGAGATTGGATAATTGACCTCTGCGAGCGTCAGAAGTCTCTTTGTCCCAAGAGAAGATTGTGATTCAACCTGTTGACAACTAACACTTGGGTGGGTGGGTGGGCCACTCCAATTCAAACTACTAACTCGTTATCCTGCTATGGAATGATCTACCCACCCGCTCAAGTGTTTGTTGTCAAGAAAATGCATGTTTGATCTCTCTGCAACCGACAAAAGTCACTTTGTTACAAGAGAAGGTTGTGATTCAATCTCTTGACAACTAACACTTGGGTGGGTCACTCCAAACTACTGACTTTTTATCCTGCTACGGAGTGTTTGATCTTTTACCGAGCGTCAGAAGACATTTTGTCACAAGAGTAGGTCGTGACAACTAACACTTGAGTGAGTAAATGGGTCACTTCAATCCAAACTACTGACTTGTTATCCTGCTATATTTAATATGTAAATACGTTTTTAAATGGTTTTTGTTCAGGCAAAATATTTTTTTTACTGTTTCTTGTTAAATTCCCATGCGTTTTCGTGTAGAAAAAACTTTTTTCGAAAGACTTTAACCGTTAATAGTTTTATTGATTTTTAGTTAATTTTGCGTTTTTAAAGCATTTAAGTGCAGAAACGTATTTTTAAAATTATTTTAATTGATTCAAAATGCTTTTCCAAAGCGTTTAAGTGTAGAAATCGCATTTTTCTACATTTTTTAGACGTTCTTAAACAATTTGTATTGATTTATGCTAAAGTTTTTTTTTTAATGATTTATTTAATTTTTATTCGTTTTCGTGTAAAAATTCTATTTTTTTTTTAAACGTTTTAACTATTTTTTAATAGTTTCATTAATTTTTAGTTATTAATAAGCTTTGAATGTGCGATTATTTAGCTGTAAGTGCGTTTCTAAAGCGTTTATGTGCAGTAAACGCATTTTTATTAACGGTTTTATTTACATTTTAATTGATAAGTGTCAAAGGTATCTTTAGAAAACGTTAATTTTTTACGATTTTTTTTAGAAATTGCATTTTATATGTTTGTTATAAAGAAATTTAAAGTTACTACTACCTGCCGTGTTCCAGTTGCTAAAAAAACCTAATAGAAGGACTGACAGAAGTCATTAAGGTATAAGAGAGTGATAACGTAAACAATTTCTTGATAACGTAATCAATTTTTTGATAACAAATACTTAGGCGGGCGGGCGGGAACACAGTTTAAAAGAATTGAAACGGTGGTTTCAAACTGTGTTCTTGCTCACCCGCCCGAGTATTTGTCAGTTTCTGCAACTAAAAAACCAAACAGAAGGACTGACAGAACCAGTCATTAACCTACAAGAGAGTGATAACGTAAACAATTTCTTGATAACAAATACATGGGCGGGCGGGCGGGAACACAGTTCAAAAGAATTGGACCAGTGATTTCAAACTGTGTTCTCGCCCACCCGCCCGAGTGTTGTCATAAAGAAGATTGAAGTTACCACCACCTGCCACGTTTTTGCAGCTAAAAAACCTAACAGAAGGACTGAAAGAAGTCATTAACCTACAAGAGAGTGATAACGGAAACAATTTCTTGATAACAAACACTTGGTCGGGCGGGCGGGAACACAGTTCAAAAGAATTGGACCAGTGATTTAAAACTGTGTTCCCGCCCACCCGCCCGAGTATTTGTCATAAAGAAAATTGAAGTTACCACCACCTGCCACGTTTCTGCAGCTAAAAACCTAACAGAAGGACTGACAGAAGTCATTAACCTACAAGAGAGTGATAACGTAAACAATTTCTTGATAACAAACACTTGGGCGGGCGGGCCGGAACACAGTTTAGAAGAATTGGACCGGTGGCTTCAAACTATGTTCCCGCTCACCCTCCCAAGTGTTTGTTATCAAGAAAATTAAAGTTACCACCATCTGCCATGTCTCTGCAGTTAAAAAACGTAAAAGAAGGATTGACAGAAGTCATTAATGTACAAGATGGTAGTGACGTAAACAATTTCTTGATAACAAACACATGGGCGTTCGGGCGGGAACACAGTTCAAAAGAATTGGACCAGTGATTTTAAACTGTGTTCCCGCCCACCCGCCCGAGTGTTTGTCATAAAGAAAATTGAAGTTACCACCACCTGCCACGTTTCTGCAGCTAAAAACCTAACAGAAGGACTGACAGAAGTCATTAACCTACAAGAGAGTGATAACGTAAACAATTTCTTGATAACAAACACTTGGGCGGGAACACAGTTTAGAAGAATTGGACCGGTGGCTTCAAACTATGTTCCCGCCTACCCTCCCAAGTGTTTGTTATCAAGAAATTTAAAGTTACCACCATCTGCCATGTCTCTGCAATTAAAAAACTTAACAGAAGGACTGACAGAAGTCATTAATGTACAAGATGGTGGTGACGTAAACAATTTCTTGATAACAAACACTTGGGCGGGCTGGCGGGAACACAGTTCAAAAGAATTGGACCAGTGATTTCAAACTGTGTTCCCGCCCACCCGCTCGAGTGTTTGTGATAAAGAAAATTGAAGTTACCACTACCTGCCACGTTTCTGCAGCTAAAAAACCTAACGGAAGTCATTAAGGTACAAGAGAGTGATAACGTAAACAATTTCTTAATAACAAACACATGGGCGGGCGGGCGGGAACACAGTTCAAAAGAATTGGACCAGTGATTTCAAACTGTGTTCCCGCCCACCTGCCCGAGTGTTTGTCATAAAGAAAATTGAAGTTACCACCACCTGTCACGTTTCTGCAGCTAAAAATCCTAACAGAAGGACTGACAGAAGTCATTAACATACAAGACAGTGATAACGTAAACAATTTCTTGATAACAAACACTTAGGCGGGTGGGCGGGAACACAGTTTAGAAGAATTGGACCGGTGGTTTCAAACTATGTTACCGCCCACCCTCCCAAGTGTTTGTTATCAAGAAATTTAAAGTTACCACCATCTGCCATGTCTCTGCAGTTAAAAAACATAACAGAAGGACTGACAGAAGTCATTAATGTACAAGGTGGTGGTGACGTAAACAGTTTCTTGATAACAAACACTTGGGCGGGCGGGCGGGAACACAGTTCAAAAGAATTGGACCAGTGATTTCAAACTGTGTTCCCGCCCACCCTCCCAAGTGTTTGTTACAAGAAATTTAAAGTTACCAACATCTGCCATGTCTCTGCAGTTAAAAAACTTAACAGAAGGACTGACAGAAGTCATTAATGTACAAGATGGTGGTGACGTAAACAATTTCTTGATAACAAACACTTGGGCGGGCGGGCGGGAACACAGTTCAAAAGAATTGGTCCAGTGATTTCAAACTGTGTTCCCGCCCACCCGCCCGAGTGTTTGTCATAAAGAAAATTGAAGTTATCACCACCTGCCACGTTTCTACAGCTAAAAAACCTAACAGAAGGACTGACAGAAGTCATTAACCTACAAGAGAGTGATAACGTAAACAATTTCTTGATAACAAACACTAGGGCGGGCGGGCGGGAACACAGTTTAAAAGAATTGGAGTAGTGATTTTAAATTGTGTTCCCGCCCACCCGCCTGAGTGTTTGTCATAAAGAAAATTGAAGTTACCATCACCTGCCACGTTTCTGCAGCTAAAAACCTAACAGAAGGACTGACAGAAGTCATTAACCTACAAGAGAGTGATAACGTAAACAATTTCTTGATAACAAACACTTGGGCGAGCGGGCCGGAACACAGTTCAGAAGATTTGGACCGGTGGTTTTAAACTATGTTCCCGCCCACCCGCCCGAGTGTTTGTCATAAGGAAATTTTTAGTTACTACCACCTGCTGTGTTTCTGCAGCTAGAAAACCTAACAGAAGGACTGATAAGAGTCATTAAGATATAAAAGAGTGCTGACGTAAACATTTTTGTCATACAAGGCACACTGACAGGGTTTGTAGAACCGAAATAATTGTTTTCGCTTGACTTTTGGCTGCCGTGATCGTTGAATTAAGTTTGAATAAATTATTTGTTTATTTCATGTCGCAAAACAAAAGATTGAGAGTCTCAAAGACGTCATTCGTACCAAAGTTTGGTTTGTTCAAAAAAATGGGAGCAAACTGCTACGTTGGTAGCACTTGCTCCCGTTTGGTTCTGGTTTGCAAATTGTTAGCCGAGAGGTGATATCTTATTGTTTATTTCCGGTAGCATTGGGTACCGCTACAAATGTAGCTTCTGTCTTTGTGGACGCACCAGTTATTTATATATCACTAGCTACGATAAACTAGGTATCATTTAACATTCAATTTCGCAAATTATGCTACATTGTGTAATAGTGAATGTTCACTTAATTTAGTATGAAGAGCAGATTTTGCGCCAATTATTGTTTTTCGCGCTCAATATATAAAGCAATTGATGTCGTCTATTTTATAATATAATTTGATTTGCAAACCGCGACAATTAGTTTGTCTATCGAGACATTTAGTTTCTAGTCTACCAGGAAACAACTCAATAAACCGGGACGTATTCCAGTCTACCGGGACTGATACTATCGCTATTTTAGTCGCATAATTACGACAAATAATAAAATAATAGAACTTGCAGTTTGGTAAGATTTATAAATATTAATAAGTTTCATCCCTTTACCAGTGATAACATAAAATGATTATTTTTGCTTCCTTACAGGTGTTGCCAATATATTAACAGAAGAAGCACACATAACAAACACAACAGTCCTAAAAGCAGCAGTACTCCACGACACTGTAGAAGACACCAATACTACCTTTGATGAAATAGAGGAATTATTTGGTAAAACTGTTAGAGATATAGTTGATGAAGTTACAGACGACAAATCACTCCCTAAAGCAGAACGCAAACAAATACAAATAATAAAAGCTAAAGATTCAAGTTACGAAGCAAAACTTGTAAAATTAGCGGATAAACTTTACAATTTAAGAGATTTAGAAAGACAGACTCCACAAGGTTGGACCGCACAAAGAGTACAAGAATATTTTCAATGGAGTAAATATGTAGTAGCCGGATTAAGGGGTACCAATGTACAAATGGAAAAGAGTTTAGATGAAATATTTAAGAAACGAAATGTTTGATTATAATTATATTTATTTAAAAAAAATATTAAACATAAATTACGTGCAAATACGCTGAAAATGGCCATTTTCCTATCATCCTCACAGGGTTTCCTTAATTAAAATAAATAAAATACATTTGATTCAGTTTTAATTTAATTTACTTTTGATTTTGTTTTTGGAATTCTTGCATGGCTTTAACGAGTAATTGCACGTCGCTTAAAGTGACTGCATTGTAGAGGGAAGCTCTCATACCACCAACGCTTCTGTGGCCTTTAAGTTGATGCATTTTAACTTGTTCGGATTGTTCAAGGAATTTTTTCTCTAATGCGTCGTTACCGGTAGTTCCACCAACTCTGAATGGGACGTTCATACGGCTGCGACAATTTTCAGCAATTGGGCAATGGTAGAATCCTTTGGAATCGGCAATGGCTTTGTATAAAAGATTAGATTTTAATATAGCTTGTTTTTCCATTTCTGCTACTCCTCCGTTCTTTTTAATCCAATCGAAGACTTTGTTCATTACATACACTCTGTAATTGATAAATTTTAATTTTTGATGATTATGAACAAAATTGAATTACTTACGAGAATGTAGCTGGTGTGTTATGTACGGAATTTTCTTTGTTAATGTTAGTGAAATCGAAAACGGATGGGCAAATTTTCATTGGGTTGCCCAGGAGGTCTTCACGGATGATAACTACGGTGACACCAGCCGGTCCAATATTCTTTTGTGCTCCTCCGAAAATTACTCCAAATTTAGATACGTCGATATCTCTAGTCATGATGCTTGAAGACATGTCAGTTACTAATGGGATTCCGTTTGTTTCTGGGATGAATGAGAATTCAACACCTGAAATAATAAATTTAAATTAAATTAAATTATGCTTTGGTATTGTTATTGTTTTTAAATGTTACCATCTACAGTTTCGTTGGCACAATAGTAGACATATGATGCATTTGGGTTTAAAGTCCAAGTTGATTGATCCGGAATTGTACCAGGTGGTGGCTTAGGGAATACCATATTGACATCACCATACTTTGCTGCTTCTTTGGCTGCTTTACCGGACCATGTTCCGGTGACCATGTAATCGGCAGTGCCGGTACGGTTTAAGAGATTCATAGCAATGGCGGCAAAAGCTCCTGTGCCACCACCTTGCATAAATAAGATCTTGTAGTTATCTGGTACCTTCCTGTAATGTAAAAAGCATAAAAATATGATTAAAAGCCAATTTGATAGGCACTACTTAAACATTAAGCATTACTTAAATATTAAGCATTACTTAAATATTAAGCATTGCTTAAATATAAGACGTCGATACTGAAGATTTTAATTTAAGAGAGTGTGTATGTGTCTCATACTGGATGAAGTGGCAATTCATATAAAATACATCAATTATTAAATTTAAGTAATGCTTTAATAAATAATTAAGGGTAATATAATAAGTTTAAGTTACCACAAATTTTTGTTTAAAATAAAAAATTATTTTTTCTGTGATGATAAAAATTATATATTGTTTTTAAACAACACAAAACTACATTAATTTTTAATTAGTTAAACCATTAGAGGTCATCAATTCAAATTAAACTTTATTTCACACTAAAAGTAAAATAATCGTTAATTGCCGTAAGATAAGAACCAGGTTAATAGTTCGTAATTATAGCTTTAAATAAAACGTAAATTATAGTCTTCATTCAACAACCCACTATCCTCAATTAACTTACATTAATTCCCTGATAGAAGCTTGAGCATCGTTGTTGATTTTTGTATATTCAGCAGATCTGTGTGACATTTCCATAATACTCATGCCCATACCTTCGAAGTCGACAAGTTCTTTTTGAACATCTTCGAGTACCTATAATAAAAATATATATATATATAAGCATCAATTGTATGTGATTCAATTATCTATATAACCTTGAGCGACACTTCATATTATTAATTGAGTCAGTTTGTGTTACCAAGTTCAAAAGTGATTGTCAAGGATATCATAATTTCAATGAATTTTATAGCTTAGCAAGTGTGAACTGAAATACAATTGGTAAAACGCAGTTGGCGATTTTAATTACAGTTTTATTGATTGATAAGGGGGTTTTCTATTGTTGTTATTGTAATAGTGGACGACGAATTGATTAAATAAGTGACATTCATGATTGATAGTAAAACATATTTAAACAAAAATAATATAGAATTCTTTTTCTGATCATTGGCGTTTAATAAATTAAATTTTTAGATTGGTAACAATAGAATTTTGACATGTTCATTCACAGTTGGCAGCAATGAAGTCTTTTTTGTTAATATTTAATAGTTGGTAACAATGAAATTTGACAGTTGTGACAAATCAATTTGACAGTTTGATGCAAAATCTGATTTTTCATAAAATGTTGGTAATGGAATTTGACAAATCAACTTATTTATTTGAAGGTTGTTTACTGTTTTGGCATCAAGATCAAGTTATTCAACTTTAAGGTTGTCTTTTGTTTTTTGACAGTTTGGCATTTTATTTACATTTATTATGACAGTTGGTATCATATTTGACAGATAGTTTGACAAACAAATTGTGGAAATACAGTTTGACAGTTGTGTTTGGTGAATAATTTTTACGGTTCTCTTTATTAAATTTTATTTGTGTTGGTAGTTGACATCAAAATCAAGTTATTCAACTTTAAGGTTGTCTTTGTTTTTTTGACAGTTTTATTGTATTTGACAGTAACAATGAAACTTGACAGATAATTTGACAGCGGCCTTTTAAGATATTTTATAAGTGGAAACAACGAAATTTTACAAATTGTGAGAAAATAATTTGAAGTTGTTTATTGAACAGTTTTGACAGTTCACTTTATTAAATTTTGTTTGTGTTGATAGTTGACATTAAGATATTTGACAGTTGTTAACAATAGAATACAATAAAGTCTAACAGTTGGTAGCCATTGAATTTGACAGTTCGTAAGAAAGGAATTTTGATTCCATTTTGACATTTATTTTCGTTTTCATAGTTGGCATCGATGACAGTTGTTGACAATAAAGAACAATTTGAGTTCATAAAATTTAACATCAATGAAATTTGACAGTTTTTATATCTTAATTTGGCAACTGACATTTTATTAAATATTTCATTGCTGATAGTTGGTAGCAATGTAATTGATCACAATTCAAAGCAGTTTGAACATTGACAGTTAAAGTGATACCAATGAAATTTGACAGTACTTAAACATTTTTTTTTGCACAATTTGATCATTTTTTAACAGTTGGCGGTACTCGTGGTAACAATTGATTTGTTTCGACACTTAACCTTTATCAACTGATTTGCTGTGATAGTTTGACAGTTAATGTTGTTTTCGATACAAACGTCAGATTATTAAACATTTGTCGAAGACTGTTGGTACCAATGTAAAGTGATTGTTATGTAGTTTGACAGTTTTAAAATTGATTTGGTTTTGTTTAGTTGGTATGAATGACTTTTGACAGTTGTTGTCGAAGAAGTGAAGTAAAAAATACACTTTTTTCAAAACCGATTCTAAGAAGCCAATATTTTACGGAAACCCTAGCTACGCCACTGACTACAACTCTTTAAGTGCGTACGTAACTGTAAATTGCAAAGTAACAGACTAAATGCAATATCCGTGAAGCGACATATTAGATACAAACATTTTTAGGCTAGGTGCATACCGTGACACATCAATCGCAATCGTAAAGCACACAATACCATTTGTGCATACCGTGACGCAACTGTTAATGGCAAAGAGACTGATGAAGAGACTAAAATTTATTATGCATAAGGTCACACATCTGTCAATCGGGAAATGACAAATGAAACGACATTTTTAAGTTAGGTGCATACCGTGACCAATCTGAAATCGTTAAGCTAGACAATAAATGCAATATCCGCAAAATAACTGTCAATCGTGAAGCGATAGATACAAACATTTTTAGGTAACCTCACCTAAAACCACGATGCTGCAGACTAAAAGCAATGTCCCTGAACCAAAACAAACTGTCAATCGTGACAGATTAGATACAAACGTTTTTAGGTTAGGTGCATACCGTGCGACAACAATAAATTTCGAAGCCATTGATGAAATGATAAATAAAAATTAAGCATTGTACAATACAACAATAGCTAAGCGACAGATGATATACAAATATTTTGAGGTTAGGTGCATACCGTGACAACTATAAATCGCGATTCGCCAGATTTAGTTCAATTCACACATCTATCAATGGCAAAGTGACATATGAAACAATAAATGACATTGTGAGACAACAATTGGTAGAATGACAAATTAGAGCAAACGTTTCTTGGTTAGGTTTATACCGTGACTCACCTAAAATCACGAAGCTACAGACTAAATACAATATCTGTGAAACTCAAAGCCATCGATAAAGTGACATAAATAAATTAAGCATTCTGCGAAACAACAATAACAAATCGACAAATGAGATTTCTATATTTTGAGGTTAGGTGCATACCGTGACAACAGTAAACTGTGAATTGCCAAATTTAATTCAATATACATGACAAGAGTCAAGTTAGATTCACAATTTTTAATTAGTTGCATACTTACTAATGAAATGTTAAAAATTTCAAACTATGCTTACCGTGACACAACTATCAACCGCAATCGTGAAGCGCAAGATTAGATATAAACATTTCTAGGTTAGATTAGGTTAAATCGCATATTGAAAAGTTAAAGCTACATCCGCGACACAACTGTCAATCGATGAAATTACAAAAATCATTGATGCATTCCGTGAGACAACAATAGCAAAGCGACAGATTTGGTTTACATATTTGTGCATACCGTGACGCAAACATTTTTAGGTTAGGTTAACATCCGTGAATCAACTGTCAATCGTGAAGTGACAAATTAGATACTAATATTTTTAGGTTAGGTGCATACCATGAGACAAATTAAATGCAACATGCGTGAACTACCAATTTCGAATCCTTCGATAAAGTGACAAAAATAAATTAAGCATTCTGCTAGACAACAATAGCAAATCAATAGATGAGATACATATATTTTGAGGTTAAGTGCATACCGTGACAACTGTAAATCGCGAATCGCCAAATTTAATTCAATATCAATTATGTGCATACTCGATACTTACTACTAATGAATTGTCAAAAACTTCAAACTATGCTTACCGTGTCACAACTATCAACCGCGAAGCGCAAGATTAAATATAAACATTTCTTGGTTAGGTTAAATTGCATATTAAAAGATTAAATGCTGCATCATTGAGATATAAACTGTCAAGTGACAGATAAAATATCAAAAACGTATTATACAATTACCGTGACACAAGTATCAACCGCAATCACAAAGCGCAAGATTAGATATGAACATTTCTAGGTTAGGGCGTATTGAAAGATCGCGAAACGACAGTTAAAGTAACAAAAATGATGAAGTATTTTGTGAGACAACAATAGCAAAGCCACATATTTGTGCATACCGTGACGCAACTGTTAATGGCGAAGAGACAGATGAAGAAACTAAAATTAATTATGCATCTGTCAATCGCGAAATGACATATGAAACAACAAATGACATAACCTATTCATATTAGAAAACAACAATTGCTAATCTCAGTGCTCAAATTAAATGGAAACATTTTTAGGTTAAGTGTATACCGTGACACACCTAAAATCGCAAAGCTACAGAAAAGCAATTCCGTGAGTCAATTGTGAAGCGATAGATTGGATACAAACGTTTTTAGGTGAGAGATTAGTTGTCGCACAAACTATCAATCTCGAAGCCATCGATAAAGTGATAAAAATAAATTAAGCATTCTCCGATACAACAGTAGCGAAGCGACATATGATATACAAATATTTTGAAATTAGATGCATATCGTGACAACTGTAAATTGAACTTACTATTAATAAAATGTCAAAAAAATTTAAACCATGTGCTTACCGTGACACATCAATCGTAAAACACAAGACAAGATATAAACATTTCTACGTTAGGTTCAGAGTTAAATCGCATATTGAAAAATCAAAAGCAATAGATGAAGTGGCTAAAATGTTTGATGCATTCTGCGAGACAACAATAGCAAAGCGACAGATAAAATACATATATTTTGAGGTTAGGTGTATAACGTGACAACTGTAAATTGCGAATCGTCAAATTTAATTCAATACCCGTGACATTAGTCATATTAGATCCACTATAAATGTACAAAACTTCAAACTATATGCTTAGGTTAGGTTAGCTTAAATGTCAACTGTCAATCGCAAAGCGACAGATGAAGTAACAAAAGTGATTAATGCATTCTATGAGACAACAATAGCGAAGCGACAATTTTTTGGTATTTTTGTGCATACCGTGACGCAATGAAGACACTAAAATTAATTTTGCAAGTCACGCATCTAGCGCAAAGTGACATATGAAACAAGAAATTACAGGTGTATACTGTGACTCACCTGAAATGGCGACTATTGTCGATTGCAAAGAGACAGATAAAACAAAAGTAATGACCGTAACAATCGCCAAGAGTGATTCAAAAATTTATAGGCTAGGTGTGTGACTCAATTAAGAAATTGCAAAGTGATAGACTAGACGCAATATTCGCGAGACAACTAACAATCGCGAAGTGACAAAAATGAATGGCCTAATGAAACCTTGAGACAACTATTACTAAGCGTCAATATTAATCGCAAAGACATCAGTTTTAAATATTTATAGGTTAGGTGGGTGACTCAATTAAAAAATCGTAAAGCGATAGACTAAATGCGACATCTGTGAAACAACTAACAATCGCGAAGCAATGACAAAAATGAATTAGGCACACTCTGGCATAACTGCTAGTCGCTAAGCGGAAGCGTCAATGTCAAACGACAGATTAGATAAAAACTTTTTTTAGGTTACGTTAGGCAAAGCCATAGATAAGTGACAAAAATTGAGACTATCGAGATGCAATAGATGAAACAAATTATGCTTATCGTGACTCAACAATCGCAAAGCGTCAATATCAACATTTTTCTAATAAGTATTGCAACTGGCCATTAACAGTTGCGAAACCTAAGCTAACCTAAAAATGTTTGCTTAATCTGAAATCGCGAGTACAAGAAGATCTGACCTGTGAGACAATTGTCAATTAAACAAGGGTAAACAAATGAAACAAAATAAACTATGCATATCGCGGTAGAGCAATTGCGAAGCATCAGGTTAGATTTTTAGGTTAAGTCTACACTCTCATACAATTGTGATAAGTCACGTCATGCTCTTAACCTAAAAATATTTGTCTTTGATCTGTCGTTGCTTTGCGATAGATATTGATAGTATAGAAACATTTTTAGGTTAGGTTGAATGCACCTAACATAAAAATGTTTTATTTTTGTTTATCTAGAAACATTTTTAGATTAGGTTAGGTTAGAAAACTGTCTCTTCACGATTAATCATTAAACATTTTTAGGTTAGGTTTTTTCAACCTAACCTAAAAATATTTCTATACTGTCAATAGCAAAGCGTCAATATTAATCGCAAAGCAACAACAAATGCTTAGGTTAGGTTAGGTTAAAAATGTTTCTATATAAACTATCGCTTTATGATTAATATTGACGATTTACGATTGTTATCCAGTATGCATAGTTTTGGCGTTTCTTGTGTTCCATAAGAGATGTGAGACGTTACATATTTTTTGTCACTTTAAGACAGTTCTCACTGATGCTGCATTCTCAGTGGCGTGCTACAGCAAAAGAACTTTTTGCGCACGCACTGGGGTGCCGTCGAAGCATACTTTTGTGTTACTGCTGACAACGCTCTTACTCAGACACGCCACATAGTTAGATAGACGGATATGCACCGGCAAAGTTGATATTGCTTTTACGGGCGCCACAGGGCAACCTCAAACGTCACAGCCGAAAATGCCATGAGTTCCACCCAGTGGCTCAAGTGTTTGTTGGATACTCAATCACTGATGATGATCTAGCACTTAAGACATAAGAGGTGAGGAATAAACCAATCTCTTGACGAAAACTTGGGTGGGCGGGCGGGACATCAGAACTTTTTGTTCGAAACTGATTAACAACTGTGGCCCATCCACTCATCCAAGCGTTTGTCATTAAGTTGTTCGATACTGAATCACTTATGATGCATCAACAATTAAGACATGTGACAGTCCCCCACCAATCTCTTGACAACTCAGATTTGGGTGGGTGGGCGGATCACGAACAACTTTTCCTTAAAACTCGTCAGTGAGACAAATGCCAATAGCACTAGCAATCGCAAAGCGACAAAGTAGAGGAAACAATGTTCATCTCTCTAACTAGCAATCGAGAAGCGATAGGTTAGATGTAACTTACTGAGTTAGGTTATACCTGTCAATTGCAAGCGACAAATGAAACAATTTTCTTCTTTCTGCAAATGTCATTTGTCTTTAAACTGGAGGAATAGAGTGACAGATCCAAACAGTCGGGTAGGAGGGCGTGTTTCTAAGGTTTATCGATTGCGAGTCAATAGTTTCAACTAGAATGCCAATTCCGCCCAGGTCTTTAAATTGGGGGAATGGGGTGACAAAACCAACCTCTTGATAACAAACAGTTATGTGGGTGGGCGGGGCACGCAATTTATTGATTGCGGGTTAATAGTTTCAAATGAAGGACCCGCCCGCCCAGTATCGAAGTTCAAGAAATTGGTTCTCCTTCTTTCTGCAAATATCATTTGTCTTTAAATTGGGGGTAGGGAGTGAGAAAACCAACCCTCAGTTCATTGATTGTCAATAGTTTTAACAGAAGTGCTCCGCCCGCCCACCTAAATGTTGATGTTTGAGAAATTGGATTTTCTTCTTTCTGCAAATGTCATTTGTCTTTACATAGAGTAAAGAGAATAATATATTCTACTTCTTGATAACAAACAGTCGGGTGGGTGGGCAGGGCATTAACTTCATTGAATGCGGGTAAAAGTTTCAACTGGAGTGTTGGTAATCCAGAAATTGTATTTTCTTCTTTCTGTGAATGTCAATTGTCATTAAATTGTGGAAAGATGGTGACAAAACCAACCACTTAATAACAAACAGTCGAGCGGGTGGGCGGGGCACTCAGTTTATTGATTTCGAGTCGGCGAGGTAACCACATAGCGACAGATTAGATGCAACATTTTTAGGTTATGTGCATACAGTACCAAAATTGTAAATTGCAAAACAGATGAAGTTACCAATAAATTGACAAAAAACAACGTCTGAGCCTCCTTGACAGTCTAAGATATATGTTTTGTTACCAATTGTTTAAACTTAAACTGTTTTTGTAAGAAAATGTGAAAAATGTCAAAATAAATGCATAAAATATATGTCAAATTAACTTACAAATCAAATAAAATGTGATAAAATCAGCAGTTGCTAATGAAATTGTCAAATATCGATTCAAATTGTAGGAATAAAATATCATAAAATCAAAAATGTCAAATAGATTAAAAAAATATGTGAAACCTGTCAAAAATAAGTCAAAATATATATAATTTGATTAAATAAATATATTGCATCAAATGAGCAAATAATTGAATCAATCAATATAAAATTTAATGTAAAACTGATAAATGTTGATTAAAAATTATTTTTTAGTAACATAGAATTACTGTCAAACTAACAACAAATTTAAATACGTCAAACTAAATGTATTAAAGTCGTCAAAAGGGTAATCAGTTCAATCAAATATGTAATAAAACTGAATTAATAGAAATTGCTCCCAACTATTGCATCATATTAGCAAATATTTGTGTCAAACGAGATATGCGCACATTTTATTTAAACATCAGACACATAACAAATGTAAAACATTAAATTTTTCCAGAATATTTAACAAATTGTGTCAAAATATTTGTCAAATTGTGTCAAAATATTTGTCAAATTGTGTCAAAATAATGCATCAAATTGTATCACATTTTGACAAAATAAATATGAAAACAAAACAAACTATTATTGAATATAAGTAAAATTAAAATATAATTAAAAACCTATTTCCATTAATTGCATATATTCCAATTAAAAACAAATATTTTGTTATGATTAATTTGTCATTAATAATTACTAATTCCTACTTACTTCTCTTGGTAATTTAGCTGGTCCGGCTCCAAAATTCAATACAGAGTTTGATGCACCCATTGTATATTTTTAATTATTAGCAATTCTTGTATAAAGAAATATCTATTAACTGTTCGCGAACGGAGCACGATAAGTGACTGGAGACCGAATACTAGCTGACTTGTTATTTATAACGCTTGATCACACAGCGTGACTTGTTGATGTTGATAAGGCGATATCTGAGCGCGATTTGAGTTTCCAACTGATATCTTTTTGTTTTATATAAACGGCGGGCGGACAGTCGTCGTCGTGTTAACGTAAGTTGCATAAATGATGTTTATATGATGGATTTTTATTTGGACATTGAAAGGTCTCACGGGTTAACGTACCACATGTCTGTATAGCAACCGGTTCGCATACTTTTTTTTCTGTTATTATATAGTTAGGCATACATATTCGCTAGTGCGCATGGATATTGTTTATTGTTTTCAATACGTAATTTAATATCTTTGATTATGCAGATTTTTAATTGTTATGGTATTAAATAATAATTTATGTGTATTTATTAATAACATATAAAGAGGTCAATCTTTTTTTTTTTGGAAATAAATTCGTCAATATTTTGTTGCTACTCAAAACGTGTGTTCAATTACTCAAGCAGTTAAGCCTCAAGAATTAAATAACCAAATTAATTAGATATATTGATCCCTATGGGGGGGTTCTGCGACGTTTATTCAATATCTGAGGAGTTAAATAATACACTTTATTCAAAACCATATTAATTTTTTGCGATAAGGCCTACAAATCTTAGCTACGCCACTGCTTGAAATAGCTCTGTACAACCTAGAAACAGCTTGCAACACTTTAAAGCAATTTCTAGCACTTGAAAACAATTTAAAATTAATTCAGAACAGCTCACCAAACTTGGGAACAGTTCAAGTGCAACTGAGAACACTTGGGAGCAACTCAAATTGAATTCAAACAATCTATATTAATTGGAAATGATTAAATACGTTCAGAGACAGCTTGGAACACTTTGGTGCAGTTTCAGTACACTTTAGAGCAAAATTTTGAAAAAGTTTAAAATTAATTTGAGCTGACATAGCTCAATACATCCAGGAACTGTTTAAAACACTTTAGGAACAGTTGTGAAATGTTACGGTACATCTTGGAATACTTTAGAGCAATTTCTAATTTATTGAACAAAATTATAGCTCACTGTAAAGTGCAACTGTGAACATTTGAGTGTAACTCAAATTTTATAATTAATTGGAACATCTTGGAACAGTTTACGTGCAATTCTCAACAGCTCAAGCACAGTTGAAAACAATTCAGATGCATTTTATTATCTTTGAATGCAACTCATATCTTAGTGGAACATTAACAATCTCAGTAGACCAATGAACAGCTTAGAACACTTCAGGTACAATCTGGAATAGTTCAGGTTCAACTGGCAACTTTTGAGAGCTATTCACATCACATTAAAACAACAATATTAACCAAAAATACATTATAAGAAACTTAGAACAGTGGCGTAACTATCTGTAAATAAGGCTCTGCAAAATCTGGGGGAAGGGGTTAACAAAATAAAGTTAAAAAATTAGAAAATTGTACGTTACAAATTATAAAAAGTTTACTAATAATATTTATTACTTACAATGATGCAATTCGCTATTTTGCATCAAATCTGTTTTTGCAATAATTCTGCGTCATGTTTGTTTCGATTCTTTTCAATGGAAAAATTTGGCGCAAATAATTTCAAAATTAAATCAATGCAAACAAACATTTCTGATTAAGCATTTCTAATTATTCGCTATCGTGTTTTCGGATTGTTGTTGTTAATAAACTTGTAGATAACCCCCGCGCAAATCTTAATATTTTCTATTGTCGTCATAAGTGTTTATCATCACGCAGGTCACTCAGGGACAGTTATGATATGATTTATGTAATTTTTATTTTTTGTTTCTAGGACAACGGAATAACAAATTTTGTTAAATAAATAAAATTAAGCATTGCTACTTAAACGTTTTATGTTTATTCAATTCTAAGGTAGAGTATAGAAAAACATAAATAGACGTGAACAGAAATTAGAGGAATCTGATCACGCACGAATAGTTGCCGCTCACCCACCTAAATGTTTCTGATCAAGGAATTGGATGTTACACTAGTTTTTCTAACTTAGTTTTTACTGACATTTGTAGAGAGGAGTTCCAAACACATGAGCGGATGGGTGTAGAATTCCAATTTATGTTTTGCAAATAGTTTTTGTTAGAGCACCCCACCTACCCGCCTACGCGTTTGAGATCAAGAGATTGGATAGAACACTCTTTTCCAGATTAAATGACGAATTTTCCAGAAATAAAACCACCACCGGCCCAATATTTATAAACTGTGTTTCCGCCCATCCGCCCAAGTGCTAGTTGTTAAGAAATTTGTTATTGCACCCATTTCTGACTTATAAGTGACAAATGTCATTCAATCTGTCATATTAAAAACAGCAGAAACGCAACAAGTGTGAGAATAAGCAATTTTCTTGATAACAAACACTTGGGCGGGTGGGCGGGAACACTGTATTAAACCACCGTCCCAATATTTATATACTGTGTTCCCGCCCACCCGCCCAAGTGCTAGTTATTAAGAAATTTGTTATTGTACCCATTTCTGACGTATAAGTGACAAATTTCATTCAATCTGTCATATTAAAAACAGCAGAAACGCAACAAATGTGAGATTAAGCAATTTTCTTGATAACAAACACTTGGGCGGGAACACTGTATCAAACCACCGGCCTAATATTTATAAATTGTGTTCCCGCCCACCCTCCCAAGTGTTAGTTATTAAGAAATTTGTTATTTTACCCACTTCTGACGTATAAGTGACAAATGTCATTCAATCTGTGATATTAAAAACAGCAGAAACGCAACAAATGTGAGATTAAGCAATTTTCTTGATAACAAACACTTGGGCGGGAACACTGTATCAAACCACCGGCCTAATATTTATAAATTGTGTTCCCGCCCACCCTCCCAAGTGTTAGTTATTAAGAAATTTGTTATTTTACCCACTTCTGACGTATAAGTGACAAATGTCATTCAATCTGTGATATTAAAAACAGCAGAAACGCAACAAATGTGAGATTAAGCAATTTTTTTGATAACAAACACTTGGGCGGGAACACTGTATCAAACCACCGGCCCAATATTTATAAATTGTGTTCCCGCTCACCCGCCCAAGTGTTAGTTATTAAAAAAATTGTTATTGTACTCACCTCTGACTTATAAGTGACAACTGTCATTCAATCTGTCATATTAAAAACAGCAGAAACGCAACAAGTGTGAGAAGAAGCAATTTTCTTGATAACAAACACATGGGCGGGTGGGCGGGACTACTGTATTAGACCACCGGCCCAATATTTATAAACTGTGTTTCCGCCCACCCGCCCAAGTGTTAGTTATCAATAAATTTGTTATTGTACCCACCTTTGACGTATAAGTGACAACTGTCATTTAATCTATCATATTAAAAACAGCAGAAACGCAACAAGTGTGAGAATAAGCAATTTTCTTGATAACAAACACATGGGCGGGTGGGCGGGACTACTGTATTAGACCACCGGCCCAATATTTATAAACTGTGTTTCCGCCCACCCGCCCAAGTGTTAGTTATCAATAAATTTGTTATTGTACCCACCTCTGACGTATAAGTGACAACTGTCATTTAATCTGTCATATTAAAAACAGCAGAAACGCAACAAGTGTGAGAATAAGCAATTTTCTTGATAACAAACACTTGGGCGGGTGGGCGGGAACATTGTATTAAACCACCGGCCCAATATTTATAAACTGTGTACCCGTCCATTTGCCCAAGTGTTAGTTCTTAAGAAATTTGTTATTGTACTCACTTCTGACGTATAAGTGACAACTGTTGTTCAACCTGTCATAATAAAAACAGCAGAAACGCAACAACTGTGAGAAGAAGCAGTTTTTTTGATAACAAACACTTGGGCGGGTGGGCGGGAACACTGTATTATACCACCGTCCCAATATTTATATACTGTGTTCCCGCCCACCCGCCCAAGTGCTAGTTATTAAGAAATTTGTTATTGTACCCATTTCTGACGTATAAGTGACAAATGTCATTCAATATGTCATATTAAAAACAGCAGAAACGCAACAAATGTGAGATTAAGCAATTTTCTTGATAACAAACACTTGGGCGGGAACACTGTATCAAACCACCGGCCTAATATTTATAAATTGTGTTCCCGCCCACCCTCTTAAGTGTTAGTTATTAAGAAATTTGTTATTTTACCCACTTCTGACGTATAAGTGACAAATGTCATTCAATCTGTCATATTAAAAACAGCAGAAACGCAACAAATGTGAGATTAAGCAATTTTTTTGATAACAAACACTTGGGCGGGAACACTGTATCAAACCACCGGCCCAATATTTATAAATTGTGTTCCCGCTCACCCGCATAAGTGTTGGTTATTAAAAAAATTGTTATTGTACTCACCTCTGACTTATAAGTGACAACTGCCATTCAATCTGTCATATTAAAAACAGCAGAAACGCAACAAGTGTGAGAAGAAGCAATTTTCTTGATAACAAACACTTGGGCGGGAACACTGTATCAAACCACCGGTCTAATATTTATAAATTGTGTTCCCGCCCACCCTCCCAAGTGTTAGTTATTAAGAAATTTGTTATTTTACCCACTTTTGACGTATAAGTGACAACTGTCATTCAATCTGTCATATTAAAAACAGCAGAAACACAACAAGTGTGAGAAGAAGCAAGTTTTTTGATAACAAACACTTGGGCGGGATCACTGTATTAAACCACCGGCTCAATATTTATAAATTGTGTTCCCGCACACCCGCCCAAGTGTTATTTATTAATAAAATTGTTATTGCACCCACCTCTGACGTATAAGTGACAACTGTCAATCAATCTGTCATATTAAAAACAGCCGAAACGCAACAAGTGTGAGGATAAGCAATTTTTTTGATAACAAATACTTGGGCGGGTGGGCGGGAACACTGTATCAAACCACCGGCCCAATATTTATAAACTGTGTTCCCGCTTACCTTGCTAGTGTTAGTTATTAAGAAATTTGTTATTGTACCCACCTCTGACGTATAAGTGACAACTGTCATTCAATCTCATTGGAATAGCAAAAGTCGTAATATTTTTAATCCAAATAAAAAATTTACTAAAAAAACACAAAAATTGTTACATAATTTGCAGTAAAACAAAAGTTGCTATTTTTATAAAACTTTTGACAGTTTATCTGACAGATTTGTGAGATTGTTAACATTTGATTTTTACAATTGATAGTTTTGTAAAATAGACAATTGCTGCTTTTGTTGAATTGGCAATTTATATGACAGATTTATTGAGAATAAAATTGGCAGGGCATATCATATCAGTGCCGTAGCTATAATTTTTGGGCCTCAATCCCCTTACGGTTTAAAAAAAAGGGTTATTTTTTTGTAAATCCGGTCCGGTTTGCTACTTGGTAATCATAGTTTGGAGTGGCTAACCCAACCGCCTATGTGTTGGTCATCAACAGATTGAATATCATCTGCTTTTCCTCTGACTAGACACTTGCAAAAAAGAAAATTGTTTAATTATTTAATAACAAACACTCGGAATTGTAAGTGGGCACTCAAATTTAAACTATTCCATAGTAATCATGATTTGGTGTAACCCACTCACTCGCCCAAGTGTTATACATGAAGAGATTGGATATTACTTCCTCTTCTTCTGATTAAGAAAATTCTAAGACTCGTAGAAAGGAAAAAGTTTCAACTCTTTGATAACATACATTTGGGCGGGTGGGTAGGCACTCGGATTTAAACTACTTGATTGGAGTGACCCATCCACCTGCCCAAATGTTGGTCTTTAAAAGCTTTAATTTCATCTCTTTCTCCTCTTACTAAAAGACTTTAAACACTTGCAAAAATGAGAGAGTCCAAGTGTTTATCTAAATTACAACTGCAAGTACAGTGTGTGCAATGCAGCCAAGCGCGTGTAGTCTACGTGGTGGTAGTAAACCGCTCCTTCGAATTGAGAGTGTGGCGTTCGTTGGTGTACAGGTAGTTTCCATTACTTTTCTTAACCAGTCCATTACTAGGATTGTTCTTGTGATTTTGTTTGGTTGCTGTGTTGCAGTTTTGGTCCGGTCCTTCACAATAATCTTGATCTTCAATTTTAATTTTTTTTAGAATTTCTTTTGCGGAGCTGCTTCCGTGATTGTGACTAACTAGTGATCTGTTTGCCATCCCGTGTTTGCTATTTGCACTAGGCCATGCTTCTGGTTCCATATGTGTGCGCTGGAGGATAGTTTCAACGTTTTTGTGTGATATTTCTGCAGGCACATTTTGACTTCACTGGGCTGCAGGGCAGATGATGCTTGGTTCTGTTGGCACGGCTTGGAGTTTGCAAACAATATATATTTTGGTTGGTTTTCTGAACCCAGACCAAATTTTCTAAAAACTGTCTAATTCACCTTCTGAACAAGTGCGCCTACAGACTTCTTGATCATACTTAGAAGTTTGAGAGCGTATGCCCATATAGCTTTCATTTGGAGATTGTATTTTAGGAGAAAATTGGTTACGACGCCCTATAGGCTGTAGGTTAGGTCTGGCTTAGCAAGCCTAGCCAGATCCGAGTTAGGAAAAACCGGTTGTTGAAGTACTTTTTGTTCAAAATTTTGATGAGTTGGTGCAGGGGATACCAACTTAGTAAGACCTTGGAAGGCTTGAGACAATTGAGTTGCGTGTTTGCAGCCGTTCTCTAGACTAAAGACGTAAAAGTAATTTCCGGTCTGATTATGATGGTGTACATCCGGATTTTGTTCCAGAACGATATGCCTCTGTTTTCTCAAAGAATTGAAATTAGCAGGTTTTTTTTTGCCAACCCGGCTTTGTCTAGGATGAACTATTTGTGCAATTTGTACGCAATTCTTTTAATGAAGGTAATATCCAAACAATTATTAGCATGAAGGTCAGAGAGAAGATCGTTGGAGAATAGTCTCTTTATGATTTTACTTAAGGTGCATAAAAGACTTATTTTATTGCATGAGCCGTTATTGCTTTATTCGAAAAAGAATTGAGTGCTTTGTTCGAAATTCTGTCAGGCCTAGAAACAGATTGAGTCTTCAGCTTTGAAATAATTTCTTTGATTTGAAAAGGTCAAACAAAAGTTATTTAGCGGTGTGTCGTCGTCAGTGTCTTCTAAGAAGTCATTGACTTTTTGATGAATCCTTTTGACGTTCTCCAGATTAATGTCTTCATTCATTGTGGAGGAACGTTGGAGTTCGAGGCTGCAATGACTGCACCGACTGGTGAAAAATCGCCTTTTTATAGCAGCCACTTTGTTGATAAGCCCAGTACAAAATTTTGAGTAAAATGCAAAAAGTTTTAAGTTTTAAAGGTTTATTTTTGGACAATGAATTTAGTGTCTAGAGATGCAATTCTTAAAGGTTAATGTCTATGTTTTTAAACGAATCAAAATGTTTTGAACTGGTCTATGACAATTTACTAAAGTGATCCGGATTGACCAAAAGTCATTCAAACAGATTTTAGGATATTATTTTTTATTGTGCGTTTTTACAGTTATTGTAGATTTCTGCAGTTTTTAAAAAAAGTTGTTGGGGTGAAGGGCAATGGATTATTAGGCGACTTCCGAATCACTCCGGTGGATAAAGAGCAAGTTTATATTTAGTCATATTTTGAGAATCAAACTTTGGACTATTAACATGCTAAGCTAACGCTCTATAACTGAGCTATCTCAAAGTTTTTAATTCAAACTAATTCAAATTAATGTGATCTGTTGGGCCACTAATCCAAAAAAGCTCAATTGGTCAATACAAATTTGAAACCATTCAAACTTATTTAAACTAATTTGAAGTAATCAAACTGTTCTAATGTGATAAAAAATAATAAAGTGTTTTGAACTGATTCGAAATAATTGCTAAAATGATCTGAAGTAATCTAAACTAAGCAGATCGCAAAGTTCAGATCTTTGGTCTGATCCGTACTAACCCCAAATGCTTGAAATTATTGCAAACTAATTCAAAATAATTAAAATTAAACAGAACTGGCGCAAACAAATGTGTTGAAGTGATTCATTTTGATAAAAATTCAGTCTAAAATGTTCTAAACTGTTTGAACCAATGTAACGTGTTCTGAAGTAATCTAATTTGCTAAAGCGATCCAAAGTTCATTAAAAAATTAAAAAATAGTGTCCAGATTCTGGAAAACTAATCCCAATTAACTAAACTGATCCGAAGTGACCAAACTGTTTCAAAGTAATCAAAAATAATTTAAACTTATACAAAATGATCTGTTAAAGTGATCTACAAAGTATCTTAAACTAATTCAAACTAAAAATTTATGGAATGATCAATTTATTCTGAACTGTTCTTACAAGTTTTCATTCTGATCTGCTAAAGTAATCTGAAGTGATCCAAAGTGGCTCAAAGTATTCCAAACAAATCCAAACAGATCAGATAATAACAAAATTGATTGCAATAACATAAATTCATATCTTCTCTAACTACCATAGATACATTTTTAAGTTATAAATCAGAAACTACCTCAAACCCTGATTCATCAAAAAAATTGGAAACTGCAGCAAAAATTAAGCATAAAATTAATGAAAAAAATAGTGCTCAAACTTAGGCTCTGTTGGTTTAGTGGGCGATGTCCTTTATTATCACAAGTTAATTGAATAACGGTCGCTTTTGATGATTTGAAATAAATATTTTTATCAATAACTAAACCTCCTGAAAGTTTCAATTATTTACAAGATATATTCACATATTTTTGTTTGAATCAATTATAATTTTATTTATTAACAATGTTTTTATTAGAAATAAATTTTAAAATATCTCAACAATACTCATTTATTAATAAATAATTCACAGCATATTTTTTCCTTGACATGGTAGATGACACTTTGATTAAACAGAGATTTGTTATTCAAAGTTTATTACACCATATCATGCATACAACAAGTCTGATTAATATAATTCTAGTTGATCTCGTTTCTCTATTATGATTATAGGTACCCGCAGATAAACTATAACACATAAATCGGTTTAAACCAGTTTTGTTAAAACTATGGAAAATTACTAATCGTGTGTTATTTATCAATAGCAAACATACGATTCGGTTTTAAATAAATCAAATTAAAGACGTAAATTGTAATAAATTTCAAAAATAAATACCAATATTGTAACTGCAATTAAAGTTAGGTAAAAGTAAAAAAATAATTTGAAATCATCATATTGCAACATATCATTTTCTTGATTGTTGATTGATTTCCGATACATTTCTTTAATTTTTCTTTTATACAAGCTCATTTCTAGAAAATAATTTGTAATTCCTGCTGTTTTTAATTTGCTAATGATATTATTAAGGTTACCTTTTAGGAAATGATTTTGATACATAAAAAATCTTATATAATTAAAAGCTAATGCTTCTGGAAAACAATAAAGCAATAAATTACCTTTAGCATTAGCATAAATATATTGATCATATCTGAAATGATTCATTTGAACCCCAACACCAGCTGATTGATTTATTAATAAATCTTCTAAACATTTGGTTACATTTTTACAAACTATATTGCTTTCAATTATGGTCGAATCAATTGATGAATTTGTAAAATATCTGTGATAATTGTAAGGTAACCTAACATCAAGTTTACTAGCAGCTAATTCTTCTTTATTACCAATTTGAAATTCGTAATTTTGTTTGTTAAGCATTGCAAAAAGTAGGGTAAAACATGTCGTATTCATTAACAAAACAAAGAATAACCAAGAGCAGAAAATTAATCTAATTTTGTTAGTTTTGGGGGTTAAATTTGTTGGAATATTATTCCAGGCAGCGTAATAAATTAATAAAATATTACTGAATTGTCTATAACTCAATCTTTCATGCGATTGTATTGCTATAAAATAGGTAATTAAACTGGATATAATAATAGGAACCAACATTACTAATTGTATGTAAACCAAAAATATTAATTTCTTCCATTTTTCTTCCAATTCAGCTTTAGGCACACAAATTGTATCAATTTCTGTATAATACCAATCACTATAATCAAATAATTTGAATCTAATTGGTGTTAATATGATTGAACTCACAATTATATCAATTTCCTTAATATATAAACGATTAAAAACATTATTTTCACGCAAATGGGTTGAATTTTCATTCCAATTCTCTTCTTCTCTTAGTATTGTATAAACTGGTGTAAAATTTAAAGTAGAAGCCAGCAATCCAATCAAATCAATTTCAATTCCTTCTTCAAATTTGTAGGTTAAATTTTGACGATTATATTCGGCATTATGGATGTACGGTTTGTATGTTTCAGTTTTGATTTTAATTGGATAATTGTTTAAATTTTTGGGTATTTTTGAGGGAAAAATATTCAAATCACATTTTGTTGTCTTTGTAATATTTCCGAATGGAAACCAAGTCAAAATTTGCGATCCATTTATTATTACAAAATTAACAATATTGTAAGACCATAATAGTTCTACAATATTGTTAGATCCTATCAAAATAAATTTTTGTTTTTGCTTAAGTTGCTTATTCAAATATAATTTTTCTATTAATATTTTTAATTCTTGTTTATTATTATAAGCTATGATATAAATATTACTTAAATAATCATAGCTGGTGAAGGTATAATTTTTATTTATTACAACCACACTCCATTTCTTCATAATATAATCTATGTCAGTATCACCATTATTATATACAGTTATGCCTTCATTTTCTTCATAATAATTATCAGCAATTTGTATTAAACATTCTGATTGTAATTTAGTAATTATAAGTAGTAATTGCAATCCGATCATGGTAAAATTCTGTTGTTTTGAATAAAGCGATTCATACTAATGTTTACATAATTAATGAATTCATGTTAAAGCAATATTAATTTTTTATTGCAATTAGTTAAAACGTTGAAAATGAAATGGCTGTCTTATTAATAATTTATTTTTAAATTATATATTATGCACTTTTCATTTCAAGATTGCTGTTTTGATAATCATAGTATTTTATATATTCTTATTACTGGAATTGTAATAAAAGTTGATTTATTATTAAAATAGTTATTTATGTTGTAAATATTATCTACGAGTGAAAAATTTTTGGTATTTCTATCTAAATATATCATGTTTTTAATGTAATCTTAGACACGTGTCATGAAATCTCATCAACGGGTTAAATAATATTTTGGACGTCTCATACTCATAACACATTTATTAATGATGAGCGTATTTGTTTTTTGAATCAGCAATGATAGAATCTGAAGAATAATGCAAGTTTACAAAACTATTAATGTTGATATAAATAATTAATTATAAACATTTGTCTTTGTTTATTATTATTACTGTATCGCTCTCTTTTCCATGTGTCCATATTTTTATATATCTTCAAACTTTAAAAATAATCGAGATTACATAAATAGCATTCTATGCGATTGTGTCGCCTGTTACGTCATCATGTATTAGACCTAAGTATAGGGCTGCACGTTTGATATCGGAATTAGCCAGTCAGCGAGGTGTCTGCTATAAAAGGACGATTTTTTACTAGTCTGTGCAGTCATTTGCTGACATCCTCAAACTCTAATGTTTCTCCACAATGACTAACGTCTAAAGGGTTCATCAAAAAGTCAAGGACTTCTTAGAAGAAAAACGGAAGAGTCAATCTGCTTCTGGGTCTGACAGAATTCCAAACAGAAAATTTGCAAATTTGCACCGGGTACTAGCTTGGAAAGGCTCTCACTTTATAAATATAAAAAAAAAAAGTTTTTTTTCAAAACTACCGATCAATAAGTCTTTTATGCATTTTAAGTAAAGTCATAAAGAGGGTAGTCTTCAATAATGTTCTCTTTCCTTTCTAGCATGGGTTTCGACGGGGTTATTCTATAGTCTACCAAATAAACCGAGTGACTGACTACATTATTAAAGGTTTTAGACTGAGAAAAACTACGGGGGTAGTCTTTTTCAACGTTGAAAAAGCGTTTCACAAGGCTTGACACAATGGTATACTTTTAAAACTGCACAGACTAAAATTTCTTTTGCGTCTCAACAAGTTTTATATCTAAACTTTTGAACAACGTTTCTATTTCGTGGTTCCATGGTGCCAATTATCTGGATATTAGTCTTAATAAAAGACTTACGTACAAATTGCACGTGCAGTTTCTCATCTTTTTCTTTTTTTCCAGACTTTATTCTTTCAATATTGGATATAGTCCTCTCTTTTAGTTTTCCATTCTTCTTTGTTTCTTGCCAGTCTTAACCATTTCTTTTCTGTTACTTTTCCAACATTGTCGCTCCATCTTTTAGGGGGCGACCTATGTTTTATTCCGCATCTTGGTCTCCATACTAAGATTCTGTGAGACTATCTGTCATCAGTTGTTTGTAGGATATGCCCAGCCCAACTCCACCATATCCGCAACATTTGTTTTCTTCCGCACCCATTCGTTCCTTTTCTTGGCGTAACGATATACCTAGCATCTTTGCGCAACGGCCAGTTTATTCATGTTCTGCTGGGTAAAAGTTGTGGTTTCTGCGCCATATGTGATAACCGGTGCAACACATGAATCAAATATTCTTGTTTTCAACTTTATTAAGAACGTCTTGTGGGTTAGAATAAAATCCAGCCTAGTTCTATTTTTCTTCTGGTCTCCGCATCTTGGTTTTCTTTGTCTATTTTTAGTTTATGTCCCAAGTAAATGTAGTTCTCTACTCTTTCCATCGTGACCCTATCGATGACTATATCAGGCCGGTGTGCAACATCAGCTGTCATGATTTTTGTCTTGCTCATATTCAAGTGAAGACCAGACTAGCTGAGTCATCAATCTCAGTCTCTTCAGTGGCCACTAAAACAATTTCATCCGCAAAGCGCAAGCCTTTTGCCATCAACATTTATTCTTTTGTCCGTCCAGTTTAAAATTTTAAAGATATTCTCTAGATCTAGTGTAAATAGTTTAAGGGTCAAGGTATCTCCCTGGCCGCACTCCGCATCTCATAGGTATTTTGTCCGATAAATCTTGTAGTTTTAGCGTCATAGTGGCAAAGTCGTAGATGGTTTTAATTAGAATATCTTGAGTCAATGCAACAGTCATTCAAAGCGTCCAAAATAGGCAACATCTTGATGCAGTTTATCTTAGACAAAGCCAGGTTGACAAAAAAAACTGCTAGTTCCAATTCTTTGGCAAAACAGCGGCATATTGCTCCTGAACAAAATCCACCATCATCAGACTTCAAATTACTATTACGTCTGAATTACACGCACCTCAATCGTTTTGAGCCTTCCAAGGTCTTACTTGGTTGGTATCCCCCGTTGCACCAACACATAGAAACTTTTATTGAAAAGTACTTCAATAACCTTAACTCTGATCTGCCCAGGCTTGCTGAGTCAGACTAAAGTGGTTTACTCTATAACCTATAAGGTGAAAGTCTGTGCAGTTGAGTCAGGCTACTAGCTGAAGTAGCAGACATTAACCAAACCAAAGTAAGGACAAGCTAATATTCGGGTTCAGAAAAGTCTATTACCAACGTACAAATTGTTTGCAAATATTACACTAAAACGCTGAAACTATCTTCCAGTGCACACAAATGGATATAAGAACATGGCCTAGTGCAGATGTCAATATCTAATCTTTTGATGATTAACAATTGAGCTGTTGGAAAGGTCCACTCCAAATCATGCTTACTATAGAATAGTTTGAATTAAAGTGCCACTTACAACCCCGAGTGTTTGTTATCAAATAATTAAAAATGTCTCTTCTCTGCAAGTGTTAAAAGTCTTTTAGTCTTAGTCAGAGGAGAAGCAAGTGATAACCAATCTTTTGATAACCAACACATAGGCGGGCGGGTTGGCCACTCCAAATCATATTTAACAAGTAGTTTGAACCCACCCACCCACAAAGTTTAATTTGTGTTCGAGTTACTTCTTCTACTGTAACCCATCCATCCGCCCAAGTGTTAGTCATCAAAGGATTTATTGTCTGTCCCACCTCTTGTGTGCTTTGATTTAGATATGAGTGAATTGTTGAACAATAAACAAAGTTTAAATTTGTGGGCGACTTACTTTTTCTACTTTGACTTACCCACCCGCCCAAGTGTTAGTGTTCAAAGGCTCTATTGTTTGTCACACTTCTTGTGTGCTTGGATTTAGGTACGAGAGAATTGTTGAACAATAAATCTCTTGATAACTAACGCTTGGGCGGGTAGGTGTGAACAAAGTTTATGTTTAGGCCGAGTTACTTGCGTATCTTGCTTTTAACAAAGACCACATCCTGAGTTGAAAAATATTCTCTTAGGGGTTGGGACTCTAATGAGCATTTTGGTGGGGTCAAGTCTGGTAGGAATATTTCCTAAACAGTGGCGGCTTGTTCTGGGTTTGCTATTCCGAGAATAGTTATGTTTTGGCGGTCTTGACACGTTGTCGTTCCATTGAGGGCTGGTATCTGTATCTAATTAGCGTCTACCTTCCAGTAGACAACAGCTTCCGATGGATGTGTGGCTTGTTTCGTTAGCTTGCTACTCCGGTTTTTGTTTGAAAGAACTGGTATGCACGGTAAATCTGTTTTTCTTAAGTTTGCCAGTCTAATTTGAACAGGCTCTTAATATTTGAGTATAGCTCGGATAACTCATTTTCTAGTTCAATGCCGACGGGGTGAAGGGAGCTTTGCGCCTTTTCATATATTGTGGAGGATTCTATGCGTACTTCTCAAATGTTATGACTTCCAGACTTTTCAGTATCTGTGGTTGACACGGAACATTTGAAGAGCTTGGTTTAATTTGTTCACAATGTTTTAATCCGGATTTTATGACCTCTATTGATAGTATCTGTCAATTGGTACAAGGTACTTTTCTGGACTACTTTTGGTCTTTTTTGATTTTGATTTTAGTTGTAAATGCTCTATTTTGGAAAAATAGGGTGTTCTTTAGGTGATCCTACTTTTGTGTGGAGACGTTTTTTTCCAAAAGGACCCATGTTGGGCGCTAAATTTGTATGGTCAGCGCGTTGGTTTTTTGGTCTAGAGTCAGCGACAACAAAAAATGATGATCGATGATCAATGTCTTGGTTTGACTCCACTACTACTAACTTCCGACGTCCGAGATCAGGCGTCGTGTTTATTCTTCCTGCTCAGCTTCTTCCAATCGATCTTGCTAAACTTCTATTGATCTGGTTTTGGCTATAGATTTTGACATTTGGTTTTTATAGATTTCTGTTGATGTCAAGACTGCTAAGGTGTCTGTAGATACCGCCTTAAGTGCGTTTTTTAGCCGATCCAGATGTCATGCAGCATTGAAGAAATTACTTTAATCAGAGAAGAAGATGGTAATATCCAATCTCTAGATCATGACTACCATTGAGTAGTTTAAGCTGTTGTGCTCATCCACTCGCCCAAGTTTTTTTTATCAAAAAATTGGAAGTTTCTCTTTTTTGCAAGTGTTAGCATTTTTTTAGTCATAGGAGGAGGAGGTGATATCCAATTTTTTTATTACTAACACTTGGGCGGTGAACGTGAGTAGTCTACGCATTCAACTGCTGCACTGAAGATCGTTTGTTTGAATCTTACAACCCACTCTCACCTTGACAACGTGGGGTTTCATGACTAAGATTCTTCTCTAGTCCGGAGTAAATGAATAATCTCTTCAGTAGATTGGAATCCACTCAAAACTGTAGGTTTACCTGCAATGTAAGTTGCCAGCATTGTTTGCAGAGAAGAGGTTGCTTGCTAGCAGTGGTGTGTATAAGGCTGTTAAAAAGAAGACTTGGGCGGGTGGGTGGGTCACTCCAGAGTATGATTACCATTGAGTAGTTTAAGCTGGAGGACCTACCCACCCGCCCGAATTAAACTTACGTTTAAGTTTTGCTATAATTTGCAATTTTTTTGATCAACTGGGGTTTATAGTTTTTATTGTAATTTTTTAAACATATCTTAAAAATGTATGTATGTATAATAAAGAAGAATTTATTTCATTTTAATCAGTTTGGTAATTTTGGATTAGTTGGTGCAGTATAGTTTGTATTGAGCTAAATCATTTTAAATCAGTTTGGATCTGTTTGGAGTACTTGAATTATTTTAGAGTAGTCCAGATTAATTTCGCAGATCAGTTTGGATGAATACTTTACTTAATTGCACAACATTTTAGTATAACTTGGTCATTTTGATCAATTGTAACAGTTTGAACTAATTTGAATTACTTTATAAGATTACTCTGGATTACTTCAACAGTTAATTTTGTATAAGTTTGTATTACTTTAGATCATATTAGTTTTGATTAATTTATTGTATTTTCAATTAATTTAAAACTTTAAATCAGTTAGATACTTAAAATTTTTCGCAGATAATTTAGCTTATTTTTAGATTACTTTATACAGGTTAATAGTAGTTTGGATCACTCCAGATTACTTCAGCACATTGGTTTGTACCACTTTAGTTCAGTTCTGTTTACTTTTGATTACTTTATTGTTTCAAAACTTTTTGTGAGTCATTTTGTACTATTTTAGATTAGTTTCAAAATGTTTGGATTAGTACCAGTTCATATCTTTGAGATATGCTTAGTTTGAATTACTTCAGATCACTTTAACCATCAATTCGGATCAGATCACGGTACGAGTACCTGCACTGCAAGTAACTGACTAGTCAGCTCGGATGCTAGCTCGCACAGTGTAAACAGGTCTTT
The DNA here is from genome assembly GCA_963932245.1 of Tachinus rufipes. NCBI lineage: Eukaryota > Metazoa > Arthropoda > Insecta > Coleoptera > Staphylinidae > Tachinus > Tachinus rufipes. Next base: position 8,979,105 of record OZ010746.1, on the reverse strand, counting down.
AGTGACATAATATGCTTATAGGAACATTCTATTGCAACAATATTAAGGTTTTTAAATTTTATAAGAATTGTTTGGTTGATTTCTTTTGAATTTAAATTCAAATTCTAGTCTCCCTCATTGTAATAAATTAAATGTTTCATATCAATTTGCAACGCGAAACATAGCGTCATTTCCAGATGTTCATATCATACATATTTATATAATCAGCATTAATTTAAACTAGTTATTTATGTTATGTAATTTTAATGATTCATACAGCGATAATATTCAACTCGTCTGGCTACAAAATGAAGATTATTTTTAATATAATATAATAATTTATTAATTTTTGTTAATAAAATAATTTATTGTTATTACTTTGACTATTTAATGTATTGTGCAATAATAAAAGTGATAAAAGACTATTGGAATCAATCAACCAAATGGACTTGATACGTAAAAAATACATCTTAACCCAATTTAACAGTTCATTGAGTGGACTAATTAAAACATTAATGAAACTGGTACTTTCCGGATTATTATGAAATTTACATCATTCCAGATATGAAGAACAAAGTTATTGATAATTGTACATAGTTCAAACATATTTTATATTTGATTACAAAGTTTTATTTGTTAAGGCAAAGTATGGATTAGATTATAATTATATACAAAATGGGGTGTAAGGGATGACAATTAGAACAAATGTCATCCAAAAGCCAACCTTACCTGCACGCGGTGCACCCTGCTAGATAACTAACAAGGCTCTGGCGACCGAATATTGGCGGTATAACCACATATCTTCTAGAAAGCTTGCTAAACAAACTAATATGATGCTAGAGAAGAAGATTTTACCAAAAGCGTGTGTTGTTTATGAAATTAAATTCAAATTTCAAAATAATTGAGTTAATATTTTTTTGTAAATATGATTTAATTATATTTATTATTTTATGCTTTCGGTTCTCATGTAAACATTGATTATTTATTGAATGGAATTGATAAAACAATGAATATGTATAGCTGCGTAATAAAATTGATAGTCATAACATAAACGTTAATTATATTTTATAAAATTAGAAATATTCCAAATTATAAATATTATATTAATTAGGTTTTAACTATTTTAAAAATGCATTTTTTTATTGATTCTTAAAACTGAATAATTAATGTTAATGATAAATTGGTAAATTTATTGTAATTAAGGACGGTACCACCAGTCTTATTAAGTTAGAATTCCATGCAACAAAGCAATACCCTCATAAAGGAGTGCCGGGTTAATTCAATCCGTGAACCAAAAAAACGCAGATATTTCTAAAACGTTTTGACCCTATCGGACTACGAGGAAAAAAGACGCGTACTTTTTCAAAACTCGATTTTTAGAAGATGTTATTCAAAGATTTTTGGCTGAACATTTTTTTCTAGGAAAACTTTTGCAGCTCATTTGACAAATTTTTAGGACACCAACTTAAAGTTTTTGTACCCGTAGAGCAACAAAGTCCATTTAATTTTCAGTTCAAAGTAAACGCGGTGGTTGGTCACTACTGTTGCAAGAATTTTATTTGTTTTTTTTTTTCTAAAACTTAGTTCTGAAGCGAAAACTATGGAGACCAAAGAAGTGGATCGGTAAATATCTCCGGTCTACCTTGTCAATTAAACAAAACCACACCAAAGAGGCACAGTGACATCTCAATAGCGATCATGAAATAAAATTTTAAGCTAGTCATCTACAGTTTTTACCGGGAATTAGTACATCAGAATGATGGATTCTATGAAATAATACAATTCTTATAGCAGCCACTACCTGAGCTTTAAAGCCAACGTTGCTATTGACTATATCCCAAGGCCCCAAGACATACTGGGAACCAACATTGGTAAACCCAAATGCACCGAGAGCTATAGTCAGCAAAGTTAAGTATTACCCAAAACGCCGCAATGCCACTAAAGTTTACTAATCCGCATATCTGGACATACAATTAGAGAACCACTGTTGATAAAGCCTTTAGTGAAGGTTTACCGCAGTAGTATAGCTAGAATTGTTGGGCCTTATCACAAAATATTGAAATAAGCTGAAGTTTTGGAAAAAAATGTAATTCTCCTCTAAGTTTTAAAGTGAACGTCGGGAGGGGAAGGGGACACTGTGTTTTGTGTTTGTGACATTTCTCTTGCTTACAAGTAGCTGCGCCACTGTCTGGATGACCTAGGGTTGACTTTAAACCCAAAAAACTTGAAAATGATCCTGGATAAACTTTTCAAAAGCACAAACTCAAGTGAACACCTAAAATAGTAGTATACAAACGCGTGCCGGGCGTGATTTTTGTTAGAAACAAAATATTTCTTATCTTTGCAAACGGGAGTAGTTACTATGTCATAAAAAGAAGAAATGATATCAAATTTCTTCTAATTTTTTTACTAAGAGCTAACACTTTAGAAAACAGATAAGAAGTTTCTCCTCTTTGTAACCGTTAGAAGTCTCTGTGTTAGAGGAGGGGATGATGAATCTAATCTCTTGATGCCCAAAACTTTGATGAGTGGGTGGGTCACTCCAGATTATGATTAGTTTAAATTGAGGTGACCAACCAGCCAAACAAAAATTTGTTATCAAGAAATAAAAATATTCTCCTCTTTGCAAGCATGATAAGTCTGTTTGCCCAAGAAGATAGGTAGGTGATGTACAAATCTTTGATAAGCAACACTTGGGTGGATGGTTGGCTCACTCTAGGTCATGATTACTAACAAATATTTTGCATTGAAGTGATATTTAACCAACACTTAGGCGGGTAAGTGGGTCATTCTATATTTTGATTACCCTTGAGTAATTTGAACTGAATTAAGTGATGAAGTATATTCTCTATGCAAACGTTAGAAGTCTCTATATTAGAATTAATAAATCTAATTAATTTCTTAATGATAAACACTTGGGGGAGGGGGGGGGGTCATTCCAGATCATGATTATAAAAAAATTGTTTGAACTGTAATACCCAACCAACCGCCCAAGAATTTGTTATTAAGAATTAGAAGTGTTTTCTCTTGGCAGGCGTTAGAGATCTTTAGGTTAGAGGAGGAGGATGATGAGTTCAATCTCTTAATGATCAACACTTAGGTGAGTGGCTGGGTCACTCCAGATCATGATTACCAAAAAGAAGTTTGAATTGTAGTGCCCAATGTATAATGAATTTAATCTTTTAATGACCAACACTTGGATGGGGGGGGGGGGTGAGTCAGTCAGTCCAGATTATGATTACCATCGAGTAGTTTAAACTGAAGTGCACACCCACCCGCCCAAGTGTTTGTTATCAAAGAATTGAAAGTTTTTCTTCTTTGCAAACGTTAAAAGTTATTATGTTAAGAGGAGGGAATGGTAAATCCAACTTTTTGATAACCAACACATTGGTGGATGGGTAGGTCACTCCAAATCATAATTACTATTAAGTACACGAGACAGTCCAGTTTATAATTACCATCAAGTAATTTAAACTCGAGAGCCAACCCGCCCGCTAAAAAGTTTGTTATCAAAAAATTGAAAGCGAAGTAGTCTCTAAGTCAGAAGAGGAGTTTTTTATGCAATCTCTTGATGACCAACATTTCAGTTTATGATTTCAAGCAAGACTTTAAATTAGAGTGCTCACCTAACCTCTCAAGAAATTGTAATAAAAAAAATGAAAGTTTCTCGTCTCTGCAAGCCTTAGAAGTCTCTAAGTCAGAGTAAAAGATTGATAATCAACGCTTGGGTGGGTCACTCTATTTTATGATTACTATCAAGTAGTTTAATTTTTCTGCACGCGTTAGAAGTCTCTTAGTCAAAGAAAAAAATGATAAATCTTATTTTTTATAACCAATACTTGAGTGGGCGTATGGGTCACTTCAATTCATGGTTACCAGAAAGTAGTTTGAATTGAAGTACCCACCCACCCGCCCAAGAATTGGTTTTTAAGAAATTGTAAGTTTTTTCTCTCTGCTAGCGTTAGAAGTCTTAAGTCTAAGAGGAGTTGGTGAATTAAATCTCTTGATGACCAAGATTTGGGTGGGCGGGTCGGTTACTCCATTTTATGATTATTAGCGAGTAGTTTAAACTGTAGGGCCCACTCACCAGCTCAAGAATTGGTTATCAATTAGAAGTTTCTTTTTTCTGCACGCGTAAGAAGTCTTTAATTCAGAGAAGGAGTTGATGATGCAATCTCTTAATTTCTAACACTTGGATGGATAGCCACTCCAGTTTATGAGTTCAAGAACAGGTCATGAAATTCAACTACCTAGGGTCGCAAATATCCAGCAGCAGAAACCTGATTGAGGAAGTAAGAGCGAACTGCATCAAAGCATCATTTATTTCCGGTAGCCTAAGAAACCTAATATGGAAAAACAAATATATGTCGGCAGAATGCAAGATAAGAATATATAAAACCTGTGTAAGACACATACGCTGCTGAGACCCGAGCCGAAACAACAAAAATTAAGCAACTTTTGAGAAGCACCGAAATGAAAACGCTGAGAACAATAAAAGGCGTAACACTATAGGATCAAATAAGAAGCAGCGCCATAAGAGATGAGCTGCAAACAGAAGATGTTGTCATATGGGTCAAATCCCGAAGAAGATACTGGAGAGACCATGTAGACAGGATGGATAAGGGTAGAATTGCCAAGTGGGCAAAAGACGAAAGGCCACAAAGCCCAAGAGATGGCAGGAGTCTTGGTCCGAATGGCAAGAGAGGTAGACAGCAGTATAATACAGGACAAAGTCCTAAATTAAGAAGAAGAAGAAATTATAAAGAAATTGGAAGTTTTTCTTCTCTGCAAGCGTTAGAAGTCTCTAAGTCAGAGTAGCAGATAATGAATCTAATTTGTTGATGACGAACGCTTGGGCGGGTGGGTGGGTTATTCCATTTTATGATTACTATCAAGTAGTTTGAACTGGAGTGTCTACTTACCCGCCCAAAAGTTTGTTATCAAAAAATTTAAAGTTATTTCTCTGTCCACGCATCAATTTTTTAATAACCAGTAATTGGATGAGTGGATAGGTTAGTGGTTACTAACAAATAGTTTAAATTGAAGTATCTACCCACCTGCCCAAAAGTTGGTCATCAAGAAATTGTAAGTTTTTCCTATGTGCCAGCGTTAGATGTGTTTAAGCCGATGAAGAGTTGGTGAATTTAATCTCTTGATAAACACCACTTGGATGACTAGGTGTGTTACTTCATTTTATGATTACTAGCAAGTTGTTTGATTGAACTAGAGTGCCCACTTACCCTCCAAAAAATTGGTTATGAAAAAATTTGAATGTTTTCTTCTCTGCACACGTAAAAAGTCTCTAATTTAGAGAAGGAGTTGTTGATGTAATCTCTTTATGACCAACACTTGGGTGGATGGATAGCCACTCTAGTTTATAATTCTAAGTGAGCAGTTTAAATTAAAGTGTTCACCCACACTTTCAAGAATTTGTTATAAAGAAATTGAAAGTTTCTCTTCTCTGCAAGCGTTAGAAGTTTCTAAGTTAGAGTAGCAGATAATGAATTTAACCTTTTAATAACCAAAGTTGGGCGGGTGATTGGGTCACTCCAGAGCATGATTTTCAGCAAGTTGTTTGCACTGTAACGCTCACCAACCGCCTGAATGTTTGTTATCGAAGTATTTAAAGTTTTTCTTCTTTGTAAATGTTAGAAGTATTTATGTTAGAAGAGGGGATAACCAATCTAATTTTCTGATGACCAACTGCAAATCATGATTACCAGCAACTAGTTTGAATTGGAATGCTCACTCATCCGTCCAAATGTTTGTTATCATACAATTTTAAAGTTTCCCTCTCTGTAACTGTTAAAACTTTCTATGTTAGAGAAAGAAATGTTGAATTTAATCCCTTGATGACCAACATTTGGGTGGGTGGATGAGTGCGTTACTTCAAAAAAGAATTTGAAGTTTTACCTTTTTGCAAGCGTTGCAATGCTAGATGCATCTAATATCTTGTTGACCAATACTTAGGCGGGTGGATGGGCGCTCCATATCATAGTTATTAGCGAGTAGTTTGAACTGAAGTATTTACCCATTTATATCAAAAATTTGAAAGTGTTTCTTATCTGAAAGTGCTAAAAGCCCTTTAGCCAAAATAGGAGGAGGTGAACTAGTTTGAACTGAAATGCCCTTCCGCTTGCGCAAAAGTTTGTTAACAATAATTTAAACAATTAAATTGAGTTTGTCCTTTTTGTAAGCGGTAGAAGTTACTATATTAGAAAAGAGGATAATGAATCGAATTTTTTAGTGACCAACACTTGGGCAGAAAGGTGATTTACTCCAGGTCATGATTACTATCAAGTAGTTTTCACTGAAATGCCCACCAACTTGCCCAACACTTTATTAACAAGAAATTGTAAGTTTCTCCTCTTTGTAAGTGTTAGAATTGTGTCAATGTTGGAAGAGAGGATAATGTATCTAATCTTTTGATGACCAACACCCGGGTGGGTGGGTGGGTGACTGCAAAACTTTATTATCATAAATATCTTTGAACTATAATACTTACCTACTCGCCTAAGAGTTTGTTATAAAGAAACTAAAAAAATTCAAGTTTGTCTACTTTCCAAGCGTTTGTTTTGTCCAACAAGGAGAAAGTGATATCCAATCTTTTAATGATCAACACTTGGGTAGATGGGTGGTCACTCCAGATCATGATTACCATTGAGTAAGTTTTGAATGGATTGACCATCTACTCGGCCAGGTTTGTTAGCAAGAAACTGAAAATTTCTTCTTTTTACAAGCATTAAAAATCTGTCAGAAGTCAGAAGACGGTATGATGAACACTTGGATGGATTGCTAGATCATTCAATTTTATGATTAGTATTCAGTAGTTTGAACTGGAGTAAAAAATCAAACAAAACCATTTGAAAAATTATGCACATCATGAACAGTTTTTTTTTCTTTAAGATTTACATCTTCATTCTTAGTTTCCTTCAAAACACGTACAGTTTAAAATGTTTTTTACCACTATTGTTAATTCCAGCATCCATTTTAACAACAAATTTTAAAGTTCTTATGAGATGCGGCTTTAGTGTCCCGCAAAAATTAAAAAAGTGTTTTGCGTTTATTGAAATCTTAATTGGTGGCAGAAGTGTGCAAGACCAACAACGTAAATAATTTTTTATTGAAATTTCAAAACCGGTTTAAGGGGGTGGGGCTTTGAACATGTTTAGCAAAAGTAGTTCAATGTCGAGCCAGACTCCTAGGTATTTTACCACCTCTTTAGGCCTGACAACCGTGTTATTTTCTTTTTTGTCATTAAGAGTACTGCTTTAGGTTTTCGCAAAACTGTTCTAAAATTTTTTTTGTTAATCCACTTTTTACTAGTAGCACGCACTCCATTGTTGACCGGGTTTATAAAACTATCTTCACTTTGGGTTTTTTAACGTGCACGCAACATTGAAGCAGTACACAAAATTTACTAATTAAAGTTTTTTTTCTTATCCAAAAAAGGCATGCTCATTACAACGCATTTTTTCTTAACCAGAAGAACTGACCTTCCAGATAAAGGACTTTAGCTCAAAACCCCTAGTGTAGCAGTTAAGTACGCTAACTACTACACCACCTGAGCAGTGTTTGTCTAGAGAAGAGCGTAGTAATGGATGTTTTAAAAGGTTGGGCCTAGCAATAACCCCTGTGGAACACCACTACTCTGACGTTTTCTGACTAATATTATTGGACAATTTTTAAATTAAGGTTTTTTCTTGTTTAGTGTTGGTTTATATAAGCACGGCGTAGTAAATTGGTAAAAATAGTCTTTATTCAATTAAGGTAACGAGTGTACAGTGTATAGACAACGTCTCAACTCCGCGCGTGGTATAGAACTGAACTCGTACCCCAAGAAGCGGTGTTGCCAACTTGCTTGGTGCTTATTCAACATACACACAACCATGTTGCCGCTTCTTAGGCACATCAGCTGTGATTAAGTTGGTTTACAATTTCAACACCCACCCATAATCTCAGCTGACTAATAATTTCATAAAAACAAGAACAAAAAGGATTAAGTATTAAGCAGATATTTCTGAAAGAAAAACTAAAGAAAAAAATGTAAATATGACAGAGATTTTCTCTTTATGACACTATGACAAAAGGTGCTTTCTTATAGCATGATAGGCAGCTTTGTTAAGTGGCTTTGTAAGTATGTCAGCTAACTGATCAGCTGACTTTATATATGCGATATCAAATAGTCCTGATTTGACTTTTTTTTTTACGAAATGGTACTTAATTTCAATGTGTTTGATTCTTTTTAGTTGCTCATTACTTTTGCATAATTTAATCGTGCTTTGGTTGTCTTCAAATATAGTTATTTTGGTGATTGTCTGAAACAGTTTTAATTCATCTATTAACTGCTTTAACCAACATGCTTCAGATATTGATTGACTTAGAGCCACATATTCCGCTTCAGTAGTTGAGATTGCTACCGTTGGTTGTTTTTTGGATGTCCAGCACTCTAGTCCTCCAAGTACAAAGAATAGGAAACCGCTTGTGGATTTCCGATCAAGTGTGTCGCCCCCCCCAATCTGCATCGGCATATCCCGTTAGTAGATTGTTGGACCCCTTTTTATAAACTAGCTCTAAGTCAAGAGTTCCCTTAATGTATCTTAGTACACGTTTCAAACTGGTTAATAGGTTCTCGCTTGCACAATTTTGATATCGAGATAGTAGACTAATGCTAGAGCACAGATCTGGTCTTGTGTCCAACATGGCATACATAATCGACCCAATGATCTGTCTACAAGTGTTTTCAAGTTGAATTGATTCTGATTCAGAATATTTTAAATTTTCAGTTATGAAATTGCTTTCCATTGGAGTACTCACCTCCGAGCAATTGTTCATACCAAATTTTTCAAGAACATTCTTTAAATATTGTTTTTGGTTTACACGGATCATTCCATTTTCAGTGTCCTGTGTAACATTCATTCCCAAATAATAAGTTAATAAACCGAGATCCTTAATTTTAAATACTTTGGACATTTCTGATTTCAAAAAATTTATTTCATTTTGGTCAGATCCGGTGATTAGAATGTCATCGACATAGACACATACATGCATGTTAACTCTACTATTTACCTTGATGTATAAACAGCAATCTGACACAGATTTTTCAAATTCGTTCTCTTTCATGAACTTATCAAGTCTAGTATACCAGTATAGAGGTGCCCTTTTTAAGCCATATAGTGCTTTAACCAATTTACAAACTTTGCCTTACTCTGATTTACATCCCTTTGGCAGCTTCATGTATATGTCTTCATTAAGTTCTCCATGTAAGAAAGCATTACAAACGTCTAGTTGATATAATTTCCAACCCTTATTTACAGCTATACAAAACAATACACGTATGGTGGACAATTTTACTACAAGAGAGTAGATATCGTCGAATACATTTCTTTGTTGAAACCCTTTGGCAACCAACCGACACTTGTATTGCGTCACTTTACCGTGTTGATCACGTTTCACTTTAAACACAAATTTGCTGTCGATCACTTCGCAGTCGGGAGGTTTTTTAACAACTTCCCATGTACCGTTTTCAATTATCGCGTCTAACTCACGATCAATCGCGCACTTCCACTGACTACCATGCTGTCCCGTCATTGCTTCATCGTATGACGTCGGTTCGTCGATGTCGATTGTAAAGAGACTTGTGTCGTAGTCTTGAAGATAAGAAGGTGCCCTGAGGTTCCTTCTGGGTCGTAGAAGACGGTTGCCTTCTTGTTCAATGATGTCTTCTTCGTCGCCTTCTACGATGATTTCTTCTTTGTTGATTTCTTCTTCGTTGACTTCTTCAATGATTTCTTCTTCGTCGACTTCTTCGATTTTGTTGATCATTTTGACTTTGTCGGCGTCGTCGGACTTAGGCACAAAAACTACGTCTCTGGCTATTTCGATTACATTCTCTGAAGGAATGAATACCCTTAGACCTTTTACATCCTCACTATAGCCCACAAATATTCCTCTTTTGGCTTTTGGGTCAAGTTTTTTTCTCTTTTCTTTTGGCACATGAATGTAAACTTGAGCACCAAACGTCTTCAACGTGTTAATGTCGAACGATTTCTCATGCCATAATTCAAATGGTGTCTTGCCTTTCACTGGGCTGCTTCCCGACCGGTTGATTACGTATACAGCCGTATATGCCGCTTCCGCCCAGAAGCATTTTTCCATATTATTTCCGAATAACATTGTCCTTGCTGCTTCCATTATTGTCCGCATTTCTTGTTCTGCGCGCCCATTCTGTTGTGGCGTGTAGGGTACTGTTTTCTGATGTGTGAGACCTCTTGATTGTGCCAGTTGATCGATTTCTTTATTGACAAACTCGCCGCCGTTGTCCGAGCGCAAAGTCTTTACCTTATTTCCGGTAACCTGCAGTTAAGCATCTATTTTCACTATTCGGAAAAGGATTTCTTTGGAATTTTCCAAGTTGGCATGCATCACAAAACGTAGTGTCTTGTTTGTAGTCTATGTTTTCTCGTTTCAGAAAGGATTTAACGTGAGCGAAGTTCTGATGAGCTAATCTTTCATGCCACTTACTCAAATTCACACGTTCCTTTTTGGCTACCAGTCCCATTGCGGTCTCTTCTTTGAAGTTCATTACGTACATATTGCCATTTATCTTTGCTTCTGCGTTAACAATTCCATCAGCGTTAAAAAATTGACTTACATCTTTGTTTGCTGACATTGTGTAACCCTTATCCAATGCAGCTGAATGAGAAAACAAGTTACACGTTAATTGAGGCACGTATAAAACATTTGACAAGGTAGTGACAATTTCTTCTGATCCGACAACTGCTTTGAGTTTGACTTGACCACTTCCTTTGGATTTCATGAACGAACCGTCACCGATTTTAACTCGTTTTTCAATTTCAAACGCAGTGTACGAGGAGAAGTTATCGATTTCGGAGCTCATGTGTTCGCTTGCGCCACTGTCCAAGTACCAAGAACTTTTATTTAAGTCTTTGTTTAACATTGCACAACTCACGAACGCGTTTTCTTTTACCGAACTAGCTGTACTAGCAGAACTTTCACTACTTTCACTGCCTGTTTTCTTTAAAAACCAACAATCTTTTGTTACATGTCCCACTTTTTTACAATTGGTACATTTTATAACTGTTCCTTTGTTTGAGCATCTGTTCCTCATATGACCGAAACGTCCGCAACCATAACACTGGAACTGCCGCTCTTGTTGTGCATTGAGTGCCGCCACTGGGGCCGAAGATTCCCGGATCTTCATTCGGTCTTCTTCTACTTGTAACCTTGAGGTTAATTCGTTCATAGTTTGGTTGGATGTCGGTGCCGATTCCCAAGCCGAAACGAAGTGTGCCCATTGTTGTGGCAGTGACATGAGGATTTTTGAGATGACCATTTTATCAGGTATTGGCTCTTTCATGTTTTTCAATTGACAAGATAAGTCCTGCACTTTTGAAATGAATTCAGCTATGCCTTTGCCTTTGTATTTTATGTTATAGAATTTCTGTTGTACTAAATATACGCTGGTTTCTGATTTCATTTCATACACGCTCAGTAGTTTTTCCCACATCTCTGCTGCTCTTGTGCAGTTCAGAATGTGTGTCGTTGGGCCATCTTCCAGCCGCGAAACAATACCGTCTTGCGCCTTTGCGTCTTTGTTATCCCATTCTTTACGTGCTTGATCAGTTGTACAAGCTTCCCGCTTATCGTCACCATTTACGATGGTGAATAGCTGCTTCGATTTCAAGTAAATTTGGGTGTGGAATTTCCATAAATTCCAGTTATCCGCACCCTTAAGTCTTAACACGGCATGATGAACAACATCTCTTTCTGCCATTTTTATTCCGGTTCTTAACCTTCAATGCACACGCGGCCACGAGCACGACCACTCACAAAGAAAATAACACTTGTGACTCTAGTTCAATGCTTTTCACCAATACACTTTACAAGTACGATGTCTGGGCCCATAACCTGTTGGTTTATATAAGCACGGCGTAGTAAATTGGTGAAAATAGTTTTTATTCAATTAAGGTAACGAGTGTACAGTGTATAGACAACGTCTCAACTCCGCGCGTGGTATAGAACTGAACTCGTACCCCAAGAAGCGGTGTTGCCAACTTGCTTGGTGCTTATTCAACATACACACAACCATGTTGCCGCTTCTTAGGTACATCAGCTGTGATTAAGTTGGTTTACAATTTCAACATTTAGTTCTTTTGCAACTTTTGCACTGCACTGTTAAAAGATTTTGGACGTCTATAGTAGACTCAAAACCTTCTGTTGAATACGCGGCCTCATTTTTTGTAATATCGATTAATTCTGAGAGCATCTACTGTTTGACGTTCTTCTCAGAACCCAAATTGTGTTTCTGACAAAACTCTTGCTGCTTCTTAAATTGATTGTGAAACAAATGTTTGTAAAATACTGATTGATTTAAAAGACTCCGAAGCCTTAAGTTGCATTGTTTTCCTTTTTTAGCATCGTTGAAATTTTTAGTAAACTTTTTTCTTTTTGCTAGACATAGCTCAATAATTTTGTCATTCCACCAATGTACGGGCATTCCTCTTACAACGTTTTTTTTTTGGGCATCAATTTTTCACAGATTTTGGTCAAAAATCTTAAAGTTTTTTTGTCCAACTTTTTTATTTACCAAATGGGAGCATCTAGATACGTCAATGTTGATTTAGATTATCATACATCAAACCAAACCAACACCAAAAGCATCAACAAAATTGATATGTTTTCAACCACATAGGAGATAACATCAACTACCAATAAAAACAATTCTAATTGACAATAAACTACTTAGAAATGAACTTAATGCAATTTGAGCGTAAGTAAGCCCACATTGACCAAACAAACCCAATGCCAAACTGGCATCCGGCCTAGTAGGGTAGTCTGTTACGCTTCCGTAGACTTAAAGCATTGTTTATAATGTTTTTCTGGTATGTTTTTGGCAATTTAGCGACTATAAACATGTTGTCTAAAGATCTGTCTGTTGGTTTATGTGTACATTTTGTTGTTTTGTTCTCTAGGTTTGTTTTAGAAGTTTAACTTTAGCGGCTGTTAGCAGTTTGTGACATCTCAAAGGGGATGTTGTGATCTCTAAATCTAAAACTGTTGTGTGGTATTTTTGTCAAGACACCATAATAGCATAATAGTTTCTGCATTGTTATTCAGTAGTTTTGTAGAAAATAAAACCTATGTGTTGTTTGTTGCAAAAAGACTACCAAAGAAACAGCTGGCTTAAACGGCAATAATGATTTTTTCAGTTAACTATGTTCCCTTGCTATTAGGTTTTTGGACTATGTCCATCAAAACACACACTACTTGCTGGTGGACAACCAGCAACGTAAACATAGTCCAAACTTCCATCAAAGAAAGCTCCAAGACAGAGAAAAAACAGTAAGAAGCAAACCAGCAGCTGACCTTCTTCTCATCTTGTTCACATGAGCCTTTCATTGGCCGATCATTTTAGTTGCTCAGAAGTAGTTTTTTTAGTTTCTATCCTATTGACCAAATTGAAGTATCTCGCTTCTTTAAAGTGAAGATTTTCATTTGAGTAAGACATTTCTTAGTCTACACTCAAACATAATTCCAGTTAAAAATAACTTCCATTTTAATTATATTTTTTATCAAGCTCTATAGAGTATAAATAACACTTGATTAGTGCCAGGCAGTAAAATTCGCTAATTAATTTTATAACACAAATATTTCTAGTTACTAATTATTCAAACTAAACAGTCATTAATTATTTACAATTGTAATTATGTTTCTTGGCACGCAATATCCACACGAAGCAAAATAAAAAATACCCTATAAATAATAAAAACAACATACATATTTCAATTGTAATTTAAACAGAAAAACAGATCACAATGATAATTTCCATATAGCAAACAACAACCATTTCAACCTGCAAGCATAATTAGTCCTGAGATAATTCGTCGTCAACAGTTAATAATAAAGATAATAATTTTATTGATGTTACCAAGCCATCAAATCAAATGAACTTTACTCGAATTTGTTGTCAAGGTGTGCATTAATGTTATTGACTCAAAACAAATTAGTTGGTAAATATTTTTTTAGGAATCAATCAATTTGAGGAAAATATAATTTAGTCTGTTTGTGACAATGAAGAAAGGATATTTATTAATAATAATCATTGGTTTAAGTTTGGGAAAAATTAATGAAATCAAGTTGGAAATTGATTCATTAAATGGATGTTTAATTGAGTTTGGTAGAAAATATTTCAATTATGACGAAATAGTTACAATAGTCAGTAATCAATATTATGAAGAATTTTTAAATTATATTCATCTACATACGAATTGGAGGGTTGTATTGGGGAATTATACAGATTACGCCAGCAAATTCTTATTAATTGATGTAAGGAATATTGTTGATTTAACTAAATTATTAAATAAAAGACAACTGGAACAAAATCAGAAATATTTACTAATAATACACAAAAGTATCAAATTGGAATCAATTATTAATATTTTATGGAATTTAAGCGTAATAAATTTTGTCCTAATTAAAGAAAATGGTGAATTAATCGATTTTTATGTTTGGTTTCCTTATAGCAACAAAAATTGCGGACAAAATTATGAACCAATTAAATTAACCTCATGCAATTCATCAAAATTTACTAATAACAAAAATTTGTTCGAAAATAGGATTCCTAAAAATTTAAATCAATGCCCAATATTGATAAAAACTGAAACTTGGAAGCCGTACATATATGATTCATTAAAAATCTACCCAAACTCAACACATGATATAAAAGAAGGGGTTGAAATTACTTTAATAGAAATTTTAAGTAATTTAACACATTTCAAACCTAATTACTATATGGTTGCTGAAGATGAGAATTGGAATGAAAATCGTACGGATTTTGAGGATAAAAATGTATATTTTGATTTGATTTCCAAGAAACGTGATATTGTAATTTGTAGTTCAATATTAACATCAGCAAGATTTAAACAATTGGATTATAGTGATTGGTATTATATTGAAATGGATACCATTAGTGTTCCACGTGCTGGTATTAAAGAATCCTGGAAGAAACTAATAATGTTAATGTATATACAATTAATAATGCTATTTCCCATAACAATTCACAGCATATTAACATATAACATAGCCTTAAGACTTCCTGAAAATAATGCTTATAGAAGCATCATAAAAGTTTTTTTGATTTATCAAGGAGCTTGGACCAATCAAGCTTCAACACAAATACCAAGAACGTATACATTACGCATATTATTCTACAGCTGGTTAATATTCGTATTACTAATGAGCACAATTTCTTTCACCTTACTATTTGGAATATTGAATCATAAATCATACGAATTCCAAATTAACAACAAAGAGGAATTAGTTAATAGCCATTTGACAGTGCATATACCAACAAATTTCATGCGATATTTTTCCGATTCTGAAACGGATCAAGCGATTGTTGCAAGGAATGTTGGATGTAAAAATATTAAAAAATGTTTGGAAATTTCTTACAAAAACCGATCTTCTGCAGTTGGTGTACAAATGAATCAGTTACTATATGATGCATATAAATATATAGATGATGAAGGACAAATGCAACTATATTATTTTCAAGAAAGTCTGCAATTTAATTACATACGATTTTTCATGAGAAAAAATTATCATTTGAAGGATCGTTTTAATGAAGTAATTACTATGATTAAACAAGCCGGATTCTCTGCTTATATTTTAAAAAGTACAATGCATAGGAGGACCGTTAAGAGATTTTATGCTACTAGAAAAGTTCAAGATGCAGATCCCACTTCTGTAGAAAGAGTTTTGAATTTTAAGGATTTTAAATTGATTTTTAATTATTATTTTGTTTGTATTTTCTTTAGTGTTGTGGTTTTTGTATTGGAATTTTTTTAATAGATTAAATATGTAGATAAATTCACAAAATTTGTATAAAACATTTTTATTAGAAAATAATAAATAAATTGTTGGTACTTTAATATAAAATAGCATTAAACCTATTGATCAATAATATAATTAGGATGAACCACCAACATAGGATCTTCTTCATCATGTTGATCAACACCTTTCAAACCAACTTTTGTTAACGGAATAATAATTTGATCCTAAAACAAACAAAACAATTAAAAACCAATCAACCTACCACCAAAGACAACTTACATGATAGACCAACCTATCAAGAACCTTCTCAACCAACTCTTTCTTCTCCAACAATTCATCTTCAGATTCAATTTGATCAGCAACTAAAGTAAGATACCAAGTTACAACATCACTACGACGTATCCCTCCTTGATTATCTAAAATTAAACAAATAAATTCCATAATTAAAACAAAGTTAATAAATTACCTTCTTCAACTCTAGTTTCTTCTCTACGCATATGCACAACAATCATATTACTGAGCGTTTTATACTCCTCAAAACTAAGCACCAATTTCTTCTTAGTAGGTTGTGATTGCGATTCCTCCACAGTTGTATTTTGTGATGGTTCATCGTCCTGAAGTGGTTGATCATCATCATCCAAATGAATATCAGGTTGCTCTACTCTTATAATACTTTTATTTAAAAGCCTGAATGCTTCCTTAACATGTTTGGTTTGTACCTCATCTGAAATCTCCATTCTAGCCATAGCTTCAGCTAAACGTATCATGCTTTCAAGCTGACGTACTGTAATCCTCCAAGTGGATTTACCAGTGGAAGTGCTATCACGTAATCGCAAATGATTATAATGTCTTACTAATAATTCAGCAGCATCTTTATTGATAACAGGTTTGAATTTACGCGCAAATGTTATGTATTGTAGGACTTCTTCTTTGGAATAAACTCTTTCAACTGATTCTTCAATATTACTGTGTAAATCAACAATTTTTCTAGCAATTGCATAATCGACAACTTCATTACATTCATCGACTAGGATGAAGAATAAATCGAATCGCGACATGATCGGTGCTGATAGGGCGATATTTTGTTGTAACGATTTCGCGCGGTCATATCGTCCTCCTATTGGATTAGCGGCTGCTAGGATTGAAGTACGCGCATTTAAAGTAGCTCGAACGCCGGCTTTCGCTATGGAAATGGTTTGCTGTTCCATGGCTTCGTGGATGGCTACTTGATCGCGTGGATCCATTTTATCGAATTCATCGATGCAACAGACGCCATTGTCGGCTAACATAAGTGCACCGGCTTCAATGACGAAATCAGATGATTCTTCATCTTTCACAACAGCTGCTGTCAAACCGGCAGCTGATGAGGCTTTACCGGAGGTGTATACGGCACGTGGGGAGAATTCGGAAACTTGTTTTAGGAATTGGGATTTTGCTGTACTGGGATCTCCTACTATGCAGCAATTTATATCTCCTCTGAGGGCAGTTCCTTCAATTGTTGTTTTTGAAACGCCTCCAAATAACATTAGAAGAATACCTGAAAAATTTAAATTTATTTAGAATACACAAAATGGTAGCAATCGTGTGATTCATGAAAATATACAAAATAGATTACCGACTTTAAATTATTGCAAGACAGTAGTTTCTAATGGAGTGCCACGCCCACCCACCTAAAAAATTTGATTTTCTTCTCTTTACGATTGTAATTTGTTTTTAAACTGAAGAGGAAGTTGGCAGATCCAACCTCTTGATAACCAACAGTCGGGTGAGTGGTTGAAGCACTTAGTTCATTAACTGCGCAAGAGTAGTTTTATCTGGAGTGCCCCGCCCACCCAACCCAGTGTTGGTGAATTAAATTTTCTTCCATCTGCGAATATCATTTGCCTTTAAATTTGGGGGAGGAGGTTGACAGATCCAACTTTATGATAACCAACATTTAGGTAGGTGGGCGGGGCATTTAGATCATTTATTGCATAGTTTCAACTGGAGTGCAATCCTGAAATTGATATTCTTCTCTTTGCGATTGTAATTTGTCTTTAAACTGAAAAGGAGCTTGTAAGATCCAACCTCTTGATAACCAACAGTCAGGTGGGTAGGCGAGACACTCAGATCATGAATATCACATGATTGATGGTCAGTAATTTCAACTAAAGTGACCCGCCCACCCATCCGATTGTTAGTAGCCAAGAAATTGGATTTTCTTCTCTTTGCGATAGTAACTTTTCTTTAAAATAAAGAGGTTGTTGACTGATCCAACCTCTTAATAAAAAACAATCGGGTGGGTGGGCGGGGCACTAAGTTCATTGATTGCGCAACAGTATTTTCATCTTCAGTGCCATGCCCATCCAAGTGTTAGTTATCCAGAAATTGAATATTCTTTTCTTTACGATTATAATTTGTAAAACTGGGAAGAAGTTTGACAAATCCAACCTCTTGATAACGAACAGTCAGGTGGGCTGAGCACTTAGTTCATTGATTGTACAACCGTAGTTTTATATGTAGTGCCCCGCCCACCCACGAATGTCATTTGTCTTTGGCACTCGAGATCATTGATTGCTGGTCAATAATTTCAATTGGAGTTCCCCGCCCACCCACCCAAGTGTTAGTGATCCAGAAATTGATTTCCTTCTCTTTACGATTATAATTTGTTTTTTAACTAGGGAGACGGTTGAAAGATCCTAAACTCTTGATAACCAACTGTCGGCCGGGTGGGCGGGGCACCCAATTGTTTGTTGGTGTTTCAGCAATTGGATTTTCTTCTCTTTAAACTGGGGTGAAGGTTGACAGATCCAACCTCTTGATGACAAACAGTCGGGTGGGTGGGTGGGACACGCAGATCATTGATTGTAGATAGGTGGTTCTAACTGGATTGCTCCGACCGCCCACCCCAGTGTTAGTAATCCAGAAATTGATTTTCTTCTCTTTGCGATTTGTTTTTAAACTGGGCAGAAGGTTAACATAACAACCTCTTGATAACCAACAGTCGAGTGGGTGGGCGGTGCACTAAGTTCATTGATTTCGCAACAATAGTTTTATCTGTAGGCTTTGCCCACCTACCCAAGTGTTAGTGATCCAGAAATGTAATACCCGTCGAAGAGCTATACCATCTACGACATCACCAAAATGGTCAACGATGTCTGTCAAGAACCACGTCGACACTTACGCCTGCAAGTCGAGAACCCCGTTGACCAATCGCCCAACTCAACCACCCGATCGTGGATAACCCAAGTCCAATTAACAACCGCCTGGAGGAACAAGCGGGTCCGGTGAAGATCCTTGTGGAGTATAAACCACAAACCTCAATGGTCCCTCCTACAACTCCCCAAGAGCCTCCACAGAAGACGAGCCAGGTCGGCCGCCAGCAACTGCAATTCTTGTTCTAAGCGGACTAAGAGAAACTGCTACACGCGGCCGACTGCTTCCATGGCAAAGAGACCGAGAACGTCATAGACGCTAGCTCGGACCCTCCAGTACAGGCGAGTATAAGTAACCTTATCCTCCCTGATCTTAACAACTTAACTTAACAACAACGCAGCCGAAGTCACTTTACCGCAAGAGACCAAAGAAGAGGCTGGCCATAGTGTGGCCCTCCCGAACATTTTGAGCTCGGAATTATACCATCCCCAACCGTTCCGCTCATACAGTAGGAGTCCCACGTAAACAAGACACCCCTATCGGAAAAACCGAGAGCTGAGTCCGGCACTACCCTCAGCATTGCAGTCACCGTCTCCATCGCAACACACAGCGAAGACGCCGTCGCCCCAAACATTCCAGGGAGGAAAGCTCTTACATATAAACCAGCACAGGTTGCGCCAAGGTTTCCACAATCGCCGGACGCATCGCTGGACCAAACAACTCGCCGCCGCGCTGCAGTGTTTAGTGTGTCAAGTTCGCGGGCCGATTGACGCATAGTGTTCTGTGTCTTGGACAAGTGTATCCCCGCAGGAAAGACGGGCAGCAAAACCACCGCCAAAACCCGGGACCTGACAATCTTAGACTGGCCCCTGCTACGAACATGAATCTTGATGTTGCAGCCAGTAGGCGGAGTAACGGTCAATCAGATCGCGTCGTTTCTAATTTTACGACCACCAGGCGGCACCGTCTACCCTAAAAATGTTTAAGCAGATCCCGACTACGCATCTTTACCCGAACTCTATAACGAGCTCCGCAATGAACATGGATTATGCAACCTTCCCGACGACGACCTCCGCTACGTACCCGACTTATGCAACCGGACATACTACGGCGGCCCCGCTACGTACCCGACTTATGCAACCGAATATACTTCCATGATGACGACACACCGAGTACACCGCGCCTGCACTCGACCCTCTTTAACAATTATCTGAAAAGCCACCTTCAGTCAGTCGCTAGACGCCACCCTTAGCCTCTGGATCGACTAGATTTACACCGTCACCCCAAAACAACATACCTCAACATACTAGACCACGGAACTTGACCGACGATTCTCCTATAACTCCTGGGCTGCACAGGACCCAGCGGCTTGCACCCCCGCCGTAAGTCCCTTGAACAAGTCGTGCACATCACTATAACAAACCGATCACCACTCAGCCAACTATTGGGGAGGGCATTCTCTTAGCCGCGGGTTTGTCCCTAACCAAGTTACGCACCAGGTGGACGTTGAGTGGAAGTATCAAACCAACCTCATGCGTCGTATACGACCAACATAGACGACTGCTTTCACCACCAAGAGAATATCTACTTTTATTCACCCTCTGCCAACGCAAAGATAATGAAAGAATATCCCTTACACCCTTTCACCACCACCGACTCCACCCCTCTTCATCATGTGGGACAAGAGCCGGTAACAAATGACGCCCAACGTGGGACTTATGAAAAGCATAGTGCAACCGGCTAATGTGCAGGTAACCTCTCAAACGCTGATGCTCAGTCGGGTACCACCCCAAACTACCGCACGTAGACCCACACATGTTTCAACGTACTGGTACAACACTTTTTCCAGCACCGGATTCCCTACACAGCGCTCTACCGCTTCTGGCACAGAACCTGAAACCCCTTTCAAACCTATGAGAGTCCCCACTCTCATAGGTTTGAGCAAAGATTCAAACTGAGACCCTCCCATTCGTACGAAAACACAAAACACCGCATACCGCGATAGTACGCCGACCCGGCGGCAGTAGCCAGATTGCCTAGCCACCTTGGTCAAACCTAGATTACAACAGTCACTAGAATGTGATACATTTCCAAACATTTTACCAGCTGCTCGCAATGGCATCGAAGTGCGAAACCATTATCGCCCGCCGGCGAGTAAGAACTGGCAATAAAAACAAAGCACCTGGTTCCACCCGCAATAATCAGAGTTCGGGAAACGAACCAATGGCCGGTCAGAAAAGAAACGCAAGACCTACCCGGCCCTCTACCAACAACACTCCAAAAAGCACCCCAAGCAACCACCACCTACCCCGAAACACAATCACTATTGATGGGATAAAATTGGCACTGGTTGACTCAGAAGCCAGCGACAACTTTACAAAGCTACAACTACCTAAGGCGACGATGGCTATCTCACAAGCTGACCGTACAGCTCCGCTGATAACCATGAGAAAAGCAAAAGCTAACGTGAGCATCGGAGATCAGACTCCCGCCATCTCTTTTTTAGTGACCCCAACCCTGGCTGAAGAAGTCATACTTGACAACCCTTGGCTGATAGACTATCAAGCCACCATGGATTATCTACGCCAATGCATCTACTGTTACAAGGCTCGACGCTCTACAATTTATTGGGTACCACCGAAGACGGAGGCGGGATTCGAACGACTGGTCCGCGAATTCCCGACCGCTTTGTGAGAAGACGTCACTCCCACAGCGACAGCCCAGTTCGATCGACAAGGTACTCCTTCAACGCACAGAAAAGTCGATGACCAGCAGCTACTGCGTTCCACTAGTGATAATTAAGAAAAAGGACGGCACACCGCGATTCTGCGTGGATTACCGCGCCTTGAACAAAACCACCCGGAAAGAACCAGCCCTACTGCTCAAGATAGAAGAGACCTTGGCAAATTCCCATGGACGAAAGCCACAACTATCTGACTGCCTTTGCCTCCCCCGACGGTGAAGCAAATCAATTTAAGGTGATACCCTTTGGGATAAAAAACGCACCAGCCTCTTCGTCATGTAGGACAGGACACATAACATTTCAGACTTCCAGGTCCGGACCGCACGCAGACCTTCAACGCAAGTCACACCGTCAACCTTGAGCTCCTGGAGAAAGAAGCTCGTGACTCAACGACTGGAACTCGGTCGAACAGTCACTTCCACTTCAATCCCAGTAGAACACCGAAACGGCGACCACGGTGAAGACACTGGGCACTCAACAACTGTACAGGGGTTTGCCCACTAGTATCGCAACCCCGCTAAAGGGCAACGTTCTGTACGGTCCCTATGAGTAGCTTTAAGCTCCTTCAAGTCGTACAACACAAACATCACCAGGATCTTCCGAGAACCGCACTCTGGGTGAGTGCGTTTGAGTATTCGTAGTGTAGACCTTTTGTGTGAAGGCGTCGACAGAATGATTAATTTTTTAGCACTACCCCCATTAAACTTGCAGTTCATTAATTGCGCGACAGTAGTTTTTTTTCTAGAGTCCACGCCCGCCCACCCAAGTGTTAGTGATCAAGAAATTGGAGGACTAGTTTCAACAACTTTTAACGATTCTTGAAATTCAAAATGGCCGCCATCACATGATGGTTCTCATGACGACAAACAAAATGGCAGTCATTATATGTATAAAAGAAAAATGGCCGTCATCACGTGACATAAATGAAAAATGGCCGCCATCACGTGATATAAAATGTCCGTCATCAATGTCCAAATTAGCCGCAAATGATAAAAATAAATTACAAAAAAATACATTACCTCTTTTAACTTCATCATTTCCATGAATACTGGGAAACAAACTGGTAATCAAATTCTGATACAAATTCCTATCATGACTCATCTCATACATATGTTTCCATTCACCATCAGTCATCTGCCTCTTCATAATTTCTGGAGTAATTTCATCCAGTGGCATTTCCACACCACCAAATCTAGGATTCGTTGGTTGCACACTACAAGCCAAGAAAGCAATTCTATAATGCAAATCACGTACACCCAACGCTTTCAATCCTCGAACTCCTTCAGCCTCATCACCACCCTTATGACGTGAACTGATTTGTGATCTGGCTGATGATAAAGCACCAACATCTGGTACCACAATTAAAGTACCGGTAAAATCGTATCTGTCTCCAGCTTGTACTACTTCTACATTTTCAGCTCGGAGGACTATTTCAACACTTCGTGGGATGCAACCTCTGGGGAGTTCGGCTTGGGTTTCTTGAATTCGGACTTTTTGGAAATCAACGAATAGGGATTTGTCTACATCTAAGACAAATTTAGCTCGGTTGTTGCATACTGGATTGCGACAAATTGTTGGATTGGTATACTAAAAATAAATGAGTCTAAAAGTTAATTATTCAATAAGTTAGGTTAGGAAAAGTCTTTCATAATGATAGATTAGAAAAATAAGTTAATAGTGTTGCTTTAGGGATGTTAAGCCCTTAAGAATTTGTACTTATCACTTTAGTAGCATCAAACATATTAAAAGTAATGAAGGTTAAGTTAGTAAGGAATAGGAACAAATTAGCTTTTATTTTATAAAAATTACTTTAAATTGTTGCTCCACATTCTTCGTAATAGTTTGACAATCGACGCAAACAAATGTTCCGGAAACCAGCTCAGGATGTACAGGATGCGTACGAATAACTTGACCAGAAATACGAATCAACGTTCCAATCTTCTCAGTCTTCAATTCACGAACTTTATGTCTCGTCGGGACATCCGTGAAGCTCACATAACATTCTTTATCTTTTTTCGATTCACTTCTATCTTTAACAAAATTCGAAACAGCTTGGCAAAGATACGGATAAATTCTATAATACTCTTCGATAACAGTCGTAGCTAAATTCTGATTAAAACTTTCAACATCTTCGAAACTAACTTCAATTGTACTGCGTTCTTGATTGAGGAGTTCTTTAGCCGGTTCAAGATATTTATAATCACCATCCTCTTTGAATCTAGATAGATTTGATTGAGTTAAATTGTGTTTTGTTGGGAATTGGAAGTTATGTACTTACTCTTCTAAGAAATCTTGGAATAGTTTTTGGCATCTTACTCCTATTTCATCGCGAACACGTATTTGTCCAACTTGTCCGTCAGCTACATCCATTTTATATTAACAATTGTAACAAATAACTTTAAAAAACGACAACACAACTTCACAAACAACGAACGGGAGAAGTGTTTTTACTGTTTTCCCGCTAAAACAACATAACCTGTAACGTTTCCCGCCTTTTAATATTTAGAAATTACTAGCGACATCTATAAATGTATTTTGTAAGGTTTAATATTAGGCCATCCAAAGCGTTGTCAGAAGTTCATTTAACATAACATCCAATTATGTTTTAATAAATTTTTAAAAATATAATCCTAATGTTTTAAAGATAAACGTGTATCTTTGTAGTTACAAAATTGCATTTTTATGAGTTTTACCATTATTTAATAATAAAATAAATTATTGTGTGCCCAACGCAAAAAATATGTAGTCATTTTGGATCACCTTATTGGGATTAAAATAGGTCTTGCCATCTGTTACAAATACAATGGACTAATTATAAGCTCTGCTGTTAATGCCATCTATTAGATTATTGTAGAACTTGGCTAATTGGTCAAAACATACCTCAGTGGCGTACGGTGTCAGAATTAAATATATTATTAAAGTTTTTAATCTTTTCCATCAGGTTTTGTTTTTCTTTACTTGCAATACAGAACACTTGTGTAATAAATAAACAAACTGAAGATGCCTAACCATTTAATACGGGTTGCACAGTTTATAATAAAAAAAATAGTTTCTTTTTAACTTAAACATTTATATTTTTCAACAATTTACAAAACACAAATTACAAATGCATACTTATTTTTTTAAGCTTCTTCATCTTCTCATTATGGAGAATCGAATCAAAATCTGAAGCATAATAAACGTTCATACAATTTGTAAAACCTGATCCAGGTCTGGCTCCAGTAACAACAATAATTGTATCTGCTGCTCTAATAAACCCATTATATTTTCCATAAGTTATACCAAATTGTACTCGTTTTCTGACATCTTTAAACCAATTCATCAGCGGCTTATCTAACAATATTAATCAAAATTATATTAATGTTTAATAAATAATAAAAAAAATTATTCAAATTCAACCTCAATCTTAGTTTGTTGACTTACTTATAAAATGAATCGGTTCAACCGCTCTATACATCCTCAACTGTCTGGCAACTCTGGCAAATCTTGTAATAGCAACAATGGGACATCTAGGTCGAAATCTAGCAATTACTTTAGCCGTTCTTCCGGATGTAGTTAGTACTACAATAGCAGCAGCTGATGTTTTCATGGAGGTTTCAACAATACCTATAGCTAAAGCGTAAATGGGTTCTATTGGAGATTTGATTTGGTTGGCTAAATCTTGAAATAATTGTTTTTGATAGACTGCAGATTCTGCTTCTTTGCATAGTTTATGAAGAACGTGTACCGTTTCTACTGGATATTCACCGGAGGCGGTTTCACGTGATAATAGGATGCAATCGGCTCCGTCTAGAATTGCGTTGCATACGTCCATTATTTCACTTTTTCTTGGTTCTGAGTTTCCGCACATTGATTCTAACATTTGTGGGGCACAGATTACAGGTTTTCCTGCCTAAAATAATAATAATAAATTAATTCTAATTTTATTATTAAACTAGCAGACATTGGGGCGGTTAAGCAAGTTTTTTCGGCTCTTGTGTATTTTGTATTTTAAGTTAATCATAAATTAAAGTTTTTATGTTACAAATACAAATTTAGTACCAAACGAAAGGTAATTTTAGGGCGCACAATGTTTATTTAAAGAAATTTTAGATATAACATTGATTAGTGTTAATATTACATTGTTTAAGGTTGACTCTCCCCACTCAACTCGAGCCGCTAGAGATGCAGACCGGGCGGCTCACATATGATTCAGTTCGGTTCGTGATGCCGTAGTAGTAGCGTGTGCTTGTAGTGCGTGTGTGCTGTTTAAATTATAACCGTTAATTGAAATGTGAGTTATTGTGTATTTGATAAATTTAGGTGGATCAAACCACTCCTATATTATTAACAAGTCAAGATTATATTGTGGTAAGTAATTTCTTAAATTATATGCTAATTATGTTAATATAATGTATTTTTTTGCTCATAATATAAGGGGCAACTGTAAACGTACATGAAAATTTTTATAGAGTACTTCGCATAACTAATAATTTATATTTATTTACTTTAAAATTCCAACGTACAGTTGTTGTACTGGAAAATATTTTTTTCTGAAAATTCAAATGATGATTGTAACTACAAAGATTTGATAATAAAAAAATAATTTATAAAACATTTTTTGTTGAAATATTGTATGAAAATAAATAATTCCTTTTTATGAATGATATTTTTTTAGTATTTTGCATATATGTAGGTAAAATAAGTTACTGCTTTGTACGTCCTTTAGTCCCAAATACACAGACAAGCTATTTGCTTAATGTATGCTAAAACATTGATTGGGGAAATTTTTATCGTATTGGTATCAAGCCAGTAATTTCCTAATAATAGACTTTCTTGCTTAGGAGGTGGCTGGTCACGTACACAATCTAAGCTTGGTTAACCATTTTACATTTTTTACATTTGCAATGCTTATTGTATGTATATCTTTTTTATTGTTGTAATTTGCAGTTTTTTTTAAGGAGTTTCAAGTAATATTAATTTTTTTATTTGAGGCAATTAAAATGATTGCTTTGTTTGCTTTATTTATAGTCCGAATTGTTGCACCATTGTACTTTAAATGCATTTTGTTTTTTACTCCAATTGAAATAATTCATAAACTGTACTACCCTGCGTGTTACTAATTTGTAGATTGAATGACAGCATATCTCTTTTAGTTTGGCGTTTGCAAAGAAGAAAAACATTTGATTACAAACCGTTGAGTGAAAAAATAGTAGCAAGAGGCGCAAGGCTAATACATTTGTGCTTACTTATGTATGCCTGGCACACTGGCTATCAACTATCCGCCATCTTTGAGTCTCAAGACCAATTCGGAGACCATTCCCAAAATTTGGAGAGAGCTAGTGTGTGAGCACTAATGTTTTAGCCTTGAGCCTTTTCATATTTTTTTTTTACTTTCATGACCATCCGTTGGTTGGCAATCATTTTCTTTTTTCTTTTTAACAGATCCTACACAACTAGATTATGGTCAAAACTTAAGTTTTATTTCTTTTATGGTTGTCAAAGCGTTGACATCATTGGTATTGCTACGTCTAGAACTACACCTTGGTGACCTTGATAGTAGTTTGTTGCTTTGTTGGATCTGTAGATTTTTTTGCACGGAATAGTTGAGAGCTTTCCTTTTGCAAGGAGAAGAACATCCAATTTTTGTAACTACAACAGTCGGGCGGGTAGGCATAGTACTTCAGTTTAAACTATTTGTCTGCAATCATAAACTGTAGAACTCTTTCTGCCCGTTCAAGTGTAAGTGATCTGTAGATTGAATATCAACTTCTTCTTTTTTAACTCTGTGACTATTGGCGTTTGCAAAGAGAAGAAACATCAAACTTCTTGATTACAAACCATTTGTCTGCAATTTGTAGATTGGATATCACTCTTTTCTCATTTAATTTAGTGACTATTGGCATTTGTAAGAAAGAAAAACATTTAATACTTTGATTACGAACACCTAAGCAAGAAGAAACTACTTGCCTGCAATCATAAACGCTACCCACTTGCCAAAGTATTAGTAATCAAGAGATATTTCTAATAACGTTTGCAAAGAAGAGGAACATACAATTTCTTTGGCGCCCGGTCTACTAGTCTGCAATCGTGTACTGTAGTACCCCTACTCACACTCGATATAGATTAAATTAAAATAATTTAAATAATTATTAAAAAATGTACCACAAACTTCAAAAATGAACTACAAACGTCAAAAATTTACTACAAACGTCAAAAATGTTCGGCATGTTTTGCAAATGGCAAAATGTTTAAAATTTTGCTCAAAAATTGTTTCACAACTGTCAAAACTATTTCATAATTTTAGACAAACGTTAAAAATGTTCCACAAACGTCATCAATGTTCTGCAGTTATCAAAAACGTTTCATTTGTGTCAAACATGTTTTACAAATGTCAAAATGTTTCAAATTTTGCTCAAAAATTGTTTTACAACTGTCAAAACTATTTCATAATTTTAGACAAACGTTAAAAATGTTCCACAAACGTCATCAATGTTCTGCGGTTATCCAAAATGTTTCATTTTTGTCAAAAATGTTTTACAAATGACAAAAATGTTTTAAAGTTTTGTCAAAAATGATCCACAACTTAAATGTTGCGTTATTATAAACAAACGTCAAAAATATACCACAAACGTGTACTACAAACGTTTTTCAGTTATCAAAAATGTTTAACATGTTCTACAAATGACAACATGTTTCAAAGTTTGCTCAAAAATTGTTTCACAACTGTCAAAATTGTTTCATAATTTTAGACAAACGTCAAAAATTTACCACAAACGTCATAAATGTTCCACAGTTATCAAAAATGTTTCATTTCTATCAAAAAAATTCTACAAATGTTAAATATGTTTCAAAGTTTTGTCAAAAATTATCCAAAACTTCCAAAAATTTTCTACAACTGTCAAGAATGTTGCATTTTATAAAGAAACGTCAAAAATATAACATAAACATTATAAATGTTCTGCAGTTATTAAAAATGTTCTATTTTTGTCCAAACATGTTCTACAAATGTCAAAAAGTTTCAAATTTTTGTCTAATGTTGTTTCACAACTGCCAAAAATATTACAAAACCGTCAAAAATATTTCATTGTTTCATAGACAAACGTCAAAAATGTTCTGCAGTTATTAAAAATATTAGGCAAACCAAAATACTATATAAACAAATTTATTTAACTAATCACAGTTTTAAACCAAATTTAGTCAAGTTTCAAACCTAAATGTTAAAATATTACGTTACGTTTTTAATAAGCAATATGACTAGGTATACTTAATAATAAGATTAGAAATCGTTATCATTTATTTTTTATTTAGTGACTAATGGCGTTTGCAAGGAAGAGGAACATCCAATTTTGTGATTACAAACTCTTGGACGGGCAGTTAGTGGGGCACTACAGTTCCAAATATTTGTCCGCAATCATAAATTGTAGTTTTTCAACCATCTCCTCTAATATTAGTAATTAAAAGGAATTGTTCTTTAAAATCTGAATAAAAATCATTTGAAGCTTGTATTAATTTTAATCATGTTTTATTTACTTTTTACTAAACATTGTTGTTCCGCAGGACATAGTTTGAAAACTTTTCATTAAAGTGTAAAGGTAACATTCTGATATAAACCTAGATGTAGTCTTGAATTTATGTATGGCTAAAGTTCCCATTCTGCTGTTTGTTAGAGTTTGTACTTAGTTTCCAGATATGTTTTATGTTACTATCGCAGAATAGTTTAGCTACAAAACTTTAAAAAATCATTTGAGTTTTTGTTGAATGCTTTGTTTAGAAATGAAGCGTCCGAAGTAAAAATTGTCGTGTTAATTGCTAACCTCCGAGTAGGAGATGGCCCCTGAAGAAGAATAAAAAGTTATTTAGACGTCTGTTATGCCTGTAATAATAGTCAAAGATTAAATTTCTGATTGAATTCGACATTTATTTATTGGGTGGTCTCAAGATTATTTGAATCTAAGATAATATTGACGGTTACATAGTCATCAACTGAATCCAGGAATTAAGCCAGGAAAACATTGACCAAATCCAACCAAAATTGCTATCACAACATCCGTAAATTGGTTCATCCAGAATCAATCCGAGATTTAATCTCAATAAATTAGTACGAGCATAAAGATAAGAATACTGAGATATCTAGATCTTACCAGTATACTCTTACTTTAGATTTTCTTTGAGCTATTGGGTACATTTTATAGAGTTTAAGCTTATCTTAAGTTTGTTTTTTACGTATAGGTGTACACTCTAAGGTTTTTACAATACAATTATATTTGTTTCTGCTCCCAAATATTTTCTTAACAGTATTTCCTAAGAGGGAACAGTATTTGGGGGCTTTCTCTGTAGTGTGTTAGAGTCCTGACTAAATATGTACAAGAGGTTAGTACTGACGCAGTTTTTTTTACGTCGATTTTTAAGTTTTGTTTTTCCAAGCAACTCAAGCGCTATTCTATAGTTTTCAAAGATTCCAACATAACTTTCATCTGTCTAATGATCTATTAACACATTGTTTAACTTTGATTGCGGTTACAGGGTTTGTAAACCAAAAATTGTTCTTTGTAACTACTTTAGGAATGCGTCATTATCACAGGTTATCTCAATTTTTTTTTTTGTTAAAATTATTATATAAACATAAGAAATTCTTTTTTGGGGTGAACAAAGTTTTGTTTTAATTACGAGTTAAAACATTTTTTTACTAACATTGCTTGGGTTTTGGTATTTACTTAGGGTGTAAGACAGGTTCTTCTTCTTCTTCTTCTTGAAGTGCCGTATCCGCTTAGCGGACGTTGGCTATCATGTTAGCTATAATAATTTTGTTGACAGCGGCGCGAAAGAGTTCGGTTGATGTTTTTCCAAACCATTGTCTTAAGTTTTTCAACCACGATGTTCGTCTCCTTCCGGGCCCTCTTTTACTATTTATTTTACCCTGCATTATTAAATGCAGGATACCGTAGTTTTCGGGATGTCTCATGACGTGACCGAAATATTGTAATTTTCTTATTATGATGTTTGGGACTACTTCTAGATCTTTGTTCATCCTTCTCATCACGTCTTCGTTACGTATGTGGTCCATCCAACTGATTTTTAGCATACGCCTGTACACCCACATTTCGAATGCTTGTAGTTTTTTGAGTGCGGCTTCCGTGAGAGTCCAGGATTCAACCCCGTAAAGAAGAACCGAAAAGACATAACAACGCACCAACCGCATTCTGAGGCTCAGGTTTAAGTCATGCCCGCACAGTATTCTCTTCATCTGATTAAACGCCGCTCTTGCTCTTTCTATGCGGCATCTGATTTCGAGAGTATGATCCCATTGTTCATCAAGCGTGTGCCCAAGGTAGGTGAATTTCTTAACGCGTTCCAGCTGTATTCCGTTGACTTGAATACCGGTATCGATTATTTGTTGTTTGCTGATAATCATGTATTTCGTCTTTTTTGTATTTAACGTTAAGCCGGAGAGTGAGCAAGCTTCATTGACGCTATGGAGAAGTCGTATAAGTCCTTCGAGACTATCTGCCATTAGTACAGTATCATCCGCGTAACGTAGGTTGTTAAGTGTTACTCCATTAATTACTATTCCTTCTTGTGCCTGCTGAACTGCCTCATCAAATATTTTTTCGGAGTATAGATTAAAAATTAATGGTGACAGAATGCATCCCTGTCTCACTTCTCTCCGGATTTCTATTTCTTCGGTTTTTCAAAGTCGATAAAACACAGAAATACGTCGCTATTGACGTCCCTACTTCTCTGTACCAACACTTCTATGCTAAATAGTGCTTCTCGAGTTCCCAGTCCTTTTCGGAACCCAAATTGTGTATCACCGACGTGGTCTTCTATCTTATGATATATTCGTTGATGAATGATGCTCAGAAATATCTTAAGGACATGGCTCATCAAACTTATTGTTCTGTGATCATTACAATTTTTTTGCGTTGGTCTTCTTTGGTATTGTGATGAATGTCGACTGCAGCCAATCGTTCGGAATAATTCCAGTGTTATAGATTGCATTAAAGAGTTGCAACAGTAGTTTCTTTCCCTTTCCTTCTAATAGCTTTAACATCTCTGCTGGGATTTCATCTGGTCCGGTAGCTTTCCTATTCTTTGCATTTGTAATTGCTCTTTCTACTTCTTCAGTTGTTATAGAAGGACCAGTTACTGCATTTGTTACTTCGTGTTCTACATTTCTCTCATCGGTAAAAAGCTCTGTTACATATTCTTTCCACCTGATCAGTTTTTGGTCGATATCAAGGATTATGTTACCTTCGCGATCTGCTAGTCCACTGTTGGAGTTGCTGTTACGTTTGACACCAACTAATTCTTTGACTTTTTTGTGCAAATGGAGGCTGTTATATTTTTTTTCAAGTTCTTCGATTTCCCTACATTCATTGCTGAACCATTCTGACTTAGCTCTCCTTATTTCCTTTCTGATCTCTTTGTTTACTTCCTTGTATGCCTTTTCATCTCTATTCTTGTATTTTCTTCTTGTCTCCATTCGGTTCAGAATCTCGGTTGTCATCCATTTCTTTTTATTTATGCTAAGTTTATCGTTTTTTAACTTTGCTTTTCCTGCGTCCATCACCGTTGTTTTGAAATGGTTCCATGATGTCTCGATATCCAATGTCCCTGTACTACGTATCTCCAGTAGCTGACTTTCCACTATTTCAGATATTTCCTGTGCAATGTGCACATCTTTTAGCTTGGTTAGGTCTAAATGTGTTTTGTGTTAGGCATTCTTCAGTTTTTTAAATTTAATTAGCATATGCGCTACTAATAAGCTGTGGTCTGTAAATACATCAGCGCCTGGATATGTCTTGACTGCTTTAATTGTATTCTTGTATCTAGAATTTATGGTAATATAGTCTATTTGGTTACGTACGATCTTTGTGGGTGTATGTACAGGGGATTGCCAAGTGTATAAGCGGCGTTTTGGAAGCTTATAGAAGGTGTTCATAATGGCTAATCCGTTTTCTCCACAGAAACTTACAAATCTATCGCCTCTTTCGTTTCTTTGCCCAAGTCCGTATTCTCCGACCGTTTCACCCTCTTTTCCAGATCCAACCTTCGCATTCAGATCTCCAAGTAAAATTGTGATTTCATTTCTCTTACTTATCTGCAGCACTTGATCTATTTCTTCGTAGAATTTTTTCTAATTCTTCCTCATCACTATCTGAAGTTGGTGCGTAAACTTGAATGAAGTTTATATTGATTAGGTTTGCCTGAATCTGTAGCATAATAATCCTGTCTGAGAAAGGAACAACGTTTAAAACGGCTTTAGCAACGTCTTTGGTGATTATTATGGCAACACCATTTCTGTGATGTTTGCTATCTTCTCCTGAGTAATAAACAACGTGCTCTTCCACTTCGCATCGTCCCGATTTTTCCCACCGCATTTCACTTATACCAAGAATTGAGATATCTAGTCTTTTCATCTCCTTGATAGTGTTGTGTATTTTTCCTGTCTGGTACATGCTTCTGACATTCCATGTACCGATTTTCGTAGGTATTGTTTTGTTTAGTTTGAGAGTGGCTGTCCGGAGATTCTTCGGCACCCTGTCCCATTTAAAGACGCCCGTACTCGGGGCCGTTTGTGTTTGCAGCCATTATCATGATTATCCTGGGGAAGTGTTGTGTACTGGTTTCCCGTTGCCTTCTACACCGCTGTACAAACGCCGTTTTCGTGGTTGCCACTGCGCCGCTTGCTGTCCAGATACCAACCATTCTGATCTCCATGATCTCAGCTTGATATCCGGTACTGGATTGCCAGCTGCCGCTTTCCAGTGAGAATACATTAGTTGGTCTACCCTAACTCTTACTAGCTCATCCACCCGGAGCTGTTGGCCAACAAGAGGGGTCTGCTTATACCGGCAGACATTCGGTCGACAGAGCCATTTAATTATCACAAATATTATTTAAATAGTAAAATTTTTTTTTTTGTTGTCAATTTTGACAATTTGGTTAGAAAATTAATTAAATCTTTTTGTACCTTTTATAAAATAGTTGGTGTTACCCAAAGACACTCTACTACAAAAGATTTCTATGATTTACTTTTTGATACATTGTGACTTAGCTTAGGGTACGCAACATCTTAACCAATCATAGTTTTGTTTTTTTGGTCAGTTTGGTTTGAAAATAACCTAACCTAACCAATGAGATTGTTGATTACTATAATTTTCCGCGTTGCAGCAAAGAGTTCTATAACTAGAGATTCCAAGCTGTC